>CM071858.1:1426250-2837500 GCA_036507275.1 Sicyos edulis | reverse complement strand
TAGAATTTTATAATTTGAAAAGGAAATGAAATTCAATCTCCATAACAAAAATAATAATTGGTCATTTCAAGATTTGAACCCAAAACCTCTCGCATACTAAGCAAGAATCATACTATCTTTTGATGGAAAAAAGTTATTAGAACGTTAAAAATTGAAATTTTAAATAGGAGGCATTTGTTTTTTAGAACTCTGAGGACACAATAGTATTGTATGTTGAAGAAGAGATCGTGTTCAAATAAGGTCGTAATAAGAGAGGTATTTGTAAAAATGCTAATCACTTCTTAGATAACTAAATACAATAAAATTTAAAACTAAAAAGGGAAAATCAAAAGGGCAATACAAGAATTGAATTCAAGATCTCACATGCCTTAAACAAAAACCATACCACCCATTTGTAAAAAGAGAAGAATTTAGGTGTAGCTCAAATTGTACCTCCATCATAATGTCATTCATGTAGCATTTTTTGTGCCATGCATCTCATCTCCTTTTTTTAAAACTTTATATTTATTATAAAAAAGAAATTAAAGAAAAAAGAATATGCGTATCTTTGCATGGGTGACAGTGGAGGTGCAGATCGAGCTACACCCAAATACTTCTCTTGTAAAAATGCTAATCACTTCTTAGATACTTGTAATATGAGCTATTCTAAGAAAAACTACCATAAATTTTGGAATAATTGGATTTAACTCAATATAAAATTTAAAACTGAAAAAGAGAATAAAAAGGGGCATTCTGAGAATTGAACTCGGGACCTCTCGCA
This sequence comes from Sicyos edulis, assembly GCA_036507275.1. NCBI lineage: Eukaryota > Viridiplantae > Streptophyta > Magnoliopsida > Cucurbitales > Cucurbitaceae > Sicyos > Sicyos edulis. The sequence continues at coordinate 2,836,740 of CM071858.1, read as the reverse complement.
CCCTAAGCGAGAATCATACCGCTAGACCAAATGCCCTTTTTGGTTCACAACATATAAAGTATAATTTAAGACCTTTATTTATTCTTTATTTTTTTTTAAGGAAAATTATTATTATAGTACAAATTGGGGGGAGCCAAGGGGACCCAACATACCCTACATAGATGACACTAATATCAATTTTCATAATTGTAACAGTGATGTTAAACTAGATTACGATCAAATAATGAAACTACTGAACCGCTAACATTTTCGATAGGAAATTTATTATGCAGCTATGTGACAAAACTTTATTAGAAAATAAATCAGAGGATCAAAACCCAAAACATTCCAATAAAGTTTAGTGGAGAATTTCTCAACAAATATAGTTGAACTAGAAAAAAATGCAAAGACCAATAATTTTTTAAAATAAAGAAATTAAATAAACAAGAACGGGGTTCGTTTGACAAATCAAGATTAAAATGGGCAGAAACCAAACAAATGTTCAGATAAAATAATATTCGACTTTTATTTTACTGTCCCATCTTTTCTCTTTGTTCTAAAAAAAATGTACAGAAGTGGCCAGTCAAAAAACATTTTTAATTTAACAATATTTGGAAAATAATGGATGGAAGATTTGTTATCAGGTCATAAATTAACACGATAGAGTAAAAAACAACTTCAATAGACATAAGCAAAATGTATTTTAGACCCTCTTCCATCTTTTTTAACAAAAACACCATTTATTTTACTATTAACTTTTCCTTGTTTACCTTAATTAATACAACTCCAAAGTTACATTAACAGCAATGAAAATAATTCATTAGCTACAGTGAGCATAGATAAAGCCCACAGATTTCCTACACTATAAGCAATAGACATTTTTACATGCAACTAACTACACCCATTGATATTTTTTTTTTCTTGTTTAGATATCATGTAGAGTCAGGTATGATACTGTTGCTCGAGTTGACCAAAAGGCGATTGAGAACGATGGAGACCCCACTTATAATGCTATTCTATAACATGCACGAAACATGTCGATCGTCTTTGCTTTCCATCAAACCCTAATCATCTGCAAATGTGTACCAAAAGGAGCATATAAGAAAAGAATTTCGAAATGGCGACGGTCACATAAAAATAATGAATCATGAGTAAAGCTTGAATGACAACAATGTTGGTTTAAAGAATCCTAGTCGAAAGCTTGTTAGGAATGCTATGAGGATACTAAGGGCATATTAGTCATTAGTAGAAGGCGGGTTATGCGAGCAGATGAAAGCAATTTTTCAATTGTTTCGATTCGACCCTAGGCCAGGCACCAGAGATATTGAAGGAGTAATGTTATACCTTCAAAACTCCACTATTTATAATAATTATAAACTCAACCGTCGCCCACCCTAACCACTAATATTCGAAAATAACATACTAGGGAATTTTGTATGTGAGAGAGATTCTATATCCGCTAATTTGTTCCTAAGACTTCCACAATTAGTAAAGCTATTGCAGTTTCTATTGTCACATCCCTCTGTGTAATCAAGATAAAAGGATCTAATTTATTGACTCATTAACCGAACCCAATGGAGTTAAGATCTCCCATACTCTTTGACCACTAGGTCAATCCGTGATAGTTGAACTCGACGGAGTAAAAAAACAAACTAGATATTAATGCAATTTCAACAGTATAAATATAACACAACTTTACCATTTTTGGGAGATTTCTCCCTTTTAGCGTCTTCATTGCGGCCTCAGCAAATGACTGTGCTGCGTCGGCATCAGCTTCAGCTAACTCGGCTTCCCTTGCTGCCTCTTCAGCTTCTGCTATCGCTGCTTCGGCTTCTGCAACTGCCTGAGCAGCAACACCAGCTGCCTCTTGCGAAGTCATGGTCCTCATCTTGGCTAACTCGAGATCAATTTGAGCTTTTGCGAGAGTGCAGATTTCATCCTTGTCAGCTCTCATAGAATCCTTGAGCCGGTCGTCCAACAATAACACAGAGCCCTTCCTCTCTGATGAAGACACCGTTGGAGGAAGCCTATATCTTCGTTTAACCTGAACAAAAAAAAAATCAAATAAATTTATAAGCCCTCATGAAAATTTTAAATCATCTATATTGTAGTAAATTTATTTATATCAGCAATCCCTTCATTTGTGGGCAATAGAAGGTCAAACAAATGAAAATATATTAATTGGGGAGTGGAGTTCGATTTCAAGATCTCTTGCTTTTATACCATATTAAATCACCAATAATAATTTATAAGTTTAAGTTAATAGGTTAATTTATCGACCACAGAAAATAGAGAAGCAATAAATTAAATAAAATAGATCTCTTGCTTTTATACCATATTAAATCACCAATAATAATTTATAAGTTTAAGTTAATAGGTTAATTTATCGACCACAGAAAATAGAGAAGCAATAAATTAAATAAAATAGGCGGTGACATAAAACAAAGGCAACAAGAAGTATATACAAAGAATAGTTATCATACTATGCAGTTACAAATAAAAACATCAAATACCAACAATGAAGCATTAGGACTAAACAAAAAACCAAATCAAAGCATTAAGATCTTCTATATGTTAAGCTCTAGCCTTCGCTAAACTTATTGCAAAATTCGCCGAATTCCTATTGGGCTATATAATCCAAAAGGATAGCTAAAATTCCAACCAGCCTCAGATCCACCAAAGGAAGTTCAAGCAGATAAGCATCCGGCCTTCTATAAACAGTTATGGAATGAGCAACAACCTAATTTTTCATGTGGGAACTTAGACACGAAATGATCAACGCACACGATAATCTACAAAGGAAGTCCCCCTAGATCTCTCTATCCCCAGCCAGTTGTCATATATGTGTTTGAAGAGAAATGAATCTCAAGTTTACATTTTCAGCCATTACCCTTTTGCTAATGTTGTTTGAGACTTCCTACTCCAACAAGCTTTTGGATGGTCTATTGTGAGGCCGGGAGACATTTTTTCACTTCTTAACTACACTCTCATTGGGCATCCCTTCATCGAAAAAAAATTAGTTTGACATAATTCCTATTTGCGTTTTGTTGGAAATTATGGTTGGAGCGTATTTTCTCGAAGAAGCAACAAATATTGGAGAATTTCATTGAGGCACCAGTTATTTAGCTTTATGTCGGGCACATGACTAACCATATTTGTGATTATAGCCTTACTATACTTTTATCTCACTGTAAATATTTTTTTTGTAATTATATTCGATGGAATTTTTAGTCATCATTTCATACATGGATAAAAGGTTTTTTCTTCCTACCCCAAAAAAAAAGTTCAAACTAACATCAAGACTACCATCATTGTGAATTGCTTCAAATATGAGCCTCTTTCTCCAGAGAACATTAGTGCATTTCTCAGAAAATTGCTTCAAATAACTATTACATTTCACGCGACGCAAAGTTGATATATATCATCACATCGTATAGAAGTGTAATGCAGAAACTAAAGCATTCCACAAGGAACAACACACTTATAATATCAGGATTTTAAGAAATAAACAAATAGCTGAGTAAGGCAAGCAACTTATGAATATTTCTTTTAGGAAATGAATAGTGAAATGACAGATTTGCTTACCTTGATCAGTTTACCACTAGCTGTTAAGAACTTCAGCTTTGATGATAACAGCCTCTTGAGGTCTGGAGGAGCCCAGTATTGATCCTGTTGATGAAAATAAATCAACAATAGAAGCCTTTTTTTAAAAAGTGTTGAGTAAGATGAAAGAAAAACAAAAGGTACAACAAACAGTTCCAGCAAAACTATTAAGAAAGGACTCCAATCTAATCATAATCAAACCAACAACAGCAAGCCATTAAAAGGGGCTATCATAGCCGGAAAATTATACAGAGCTCAAATTGGGGGAGAAAAAGTGCATGAAAAATATGAAACCTTATGAAGGAAAAACACAGTTCAATTTCAGGATCGTCAATTATAAAAGTAAGATTTTCACATCAAAAAAGAACCAAATAGTCGCTCTAGTTTTATGCATACTCCCACTTAAAACTCTTCTTATAATAAACAAGAGCATTTTATTGATAAAGCGAAAATTTACAAAGAGAAACCCCTCCAAAAAGTGGAGTTATAACAACTAACCATTACACCTCCTAAATTTCATGAGCACAAATTAAACTCACAAACTATCAAAAGTGTAAAACTGGACCTCTAAACCAACCCTCCAACTATGATAAATATAAAAATTGGAACTATTTTACTCTGTTTCTCACTCTATTTTCTCCATCTCAATTTTGATCTTACCTTGGTTTCCTCTTCTAGCCGTTGAGTATAGAACCATTAAGAAGCTAATCAATGGTAAAGAGTCCTCATTCATTCTGAAATTGAAATTGTACTATAGAAATTCCAACTGGGATTAAAAAAACAGTCCAGAATAATGAGCATGGTTAGATCCCCAAGAAGCGGCCTCATTGGTAGAGGTTTGAAGTCTCCAAGGTACACTTGGAAGCCTCATGTTCAAAACTCACAAGTGAGCATAATTGTAAAACCCCTTGTTGTCTACTGGGTTCGAGCCTCGGGACATGCACATGTATCCCAGGTATAGTGGAGCAAAGCTAAGATTCCCGGTTATCAAAAAAAAGTGCATGGTTAGCTTTCTTTTTTATTTTTGAAATCGGGAAATTGAAGTTTTGCTCCACTATACACGGGGTAACCACACCCGTCCCTAGGTCAAGCACCGAAAGACATCAAAGGAATGGAAACATGGGAGGTATCTACAAATTAATGTCACACGTGAGTCTCAAACATGGGACCTTGAGGGGAGCACACTTTCAAACCCCAAGTCTTCAATCAATGTGTCATCCCTTGGGAATGCATGGTTAGTCTTTTTGTTTTTGCTTTTTCCCAAGGTGAATAACAAAAGGGGACTTTGTAATGTGTCTTTAAAAAATCTATCTATAAGAGACCTATCTCAACAAACTTTGTCTACAAAAATCTTTCCTCCTTCTCAGCGTTGCGTCTCCTCTGGTGTCGAGGAGGAGGAAAGGTTACTCTCCTCCAACACTGATTTCTCTTCTTCTTCACCATTACGGTCGTTCTCCTCGCTCTTGCACCACAATTGCATCTTCTATCATCTTTTACTTCTCTTTTGCTCCTAAGCAAGTCATACACCTTTCTTCTGATATCCCAAGCAAAAATCCCTAGATCCTTATAATTAGGGGTGTACAAAAAAACCGGTAACCCGAGCAACCCGGACTACCCAACCCAAACCGTAAGGGTTGGGTTGGGTTGGGTTGGTTCTTGGGTTTGGCTCGTTCAACCCAACCCAATCCGAACAAATAATATTATATGCATTATGTGTGTGCATGCAAGATATAATAATAAGATAATTTTTTAGAATACTTGTAAGTCTTTTAAAAATAAAGAATTGCACTAATTAGATAGGTAATAGGTTGTAGTATAGTATCAAACATTTTTTAACCTATTTATGAGCTTATGAGTTAAATCTTTGAGAGAAAAAAAAGGAGAATAACATAACCCGAGAACCCAACTCAACCCAACCCGAAAAGTTGCGTTTATGCATAGGGTCGGATGGGTTGGCGAATTGCCCAACCCGAAAAATTGGGTTGGTCCAAAAAAATCATTCAACCCTACCCAACCCGAACCATGTACACCCCTACTTATCATGTTTCTCTTCCTCAAAGCCCTCTCCTCACCTCTACCCCGATCTTTCTTTCTCTCTCCTCCGACATAACATCTTCTGACAACCTACTACTTTTTTCTCCGACCATCTTCTATTAACATCGCCCTTGCCATTCTCTGTTGACTGAGACATAAACAAACGGCATTTCATTGAACGTGTAACACTTTCCTCCGACGACCCTCAGCAAGTAGTGTTCTTCTATGGCAATATAGCCTTTTTTTTCAAGCATCTTTATCTTCGGAAAAATATCGAGCTTCTTCTTTCTTCTCTAGTGACTTTAAACACATGCTTACTCTTTCATCATCTTCGACTATCTCCAACAACATCAACACACAAGTCACAAATTCAAATTAAAGGCCAACAACTTGAGGGTTATTCTGGCGACATTCTTCCTTCCTTCTTTTCTGGCGGCATCGACATGCAAGCCTTCACTGACACCCACCATGATTTTTATTTCTCTATATGAAGATTTTTCTCTATTTCTTTGGTGCATAGGCTTCTATAGTTGTATTTATAGGTTATTCATGTGTATTTTCACTTTGATTAGCCTATGTATTCGACTTCTTGCCATTCTGAACTCTTCCTTTCTTGTTTCTTATCGCTTGTTTCGAACTTACTAGTTTTAAACTTTTCTTTTTTATTATGTAATGGTTAAGTAATCTGGAGGAGGTTAGACTATGTCCCCAAAAACCACCTCAAGGGACCAAAATCAAAAGAAATGAAGTGAGGAATGAAGAGAGAAAGAAAGAGTAGAAAAAGCTGGGTGATTTAGGGGGTATAAAATCGAAAGAATGGAATGAGGACATATAAAATAGGAGAAATAGAGTTCAACGGATCCAATTTTAGCAATTTTTCCCATATATCTCCACTTATTTGGTATATAGAAAAAGGGGGGAAACTAAATATGCAAGAAACCGAAATCATTAAGTTTTCCCAAATAAACATTTGCCTTCATTGTCTGCTTGAATTGATGAGAAATTGAAGAAAAAGCTTCTTCAACACAAGTCGCATTTCTTTATTTACCTCTATATATGAAGCAATGCTATTCCTAATAGAGCCACTACGTTCCTTCAATGTAGAAATGGCCTCAAATATAAGATTATCTAACCTGTAAAATGAAAAAGAAGTTAAACGTCTTTCTGCTACCAAACGTGTAACATCCATGCATGTTCAGATGATAAAACAAATTCCACCTGCCTTTCTCAAAGTGAATAATAACATTTCCTACCAGTAAATTGTTCGGTTTTTTTGCCTATGTTTTAGGTATTGGGTATTTGAACCTAAAATGTGATGGAGGAATTTGACCTTCTCTCCCACCTGTGACTATCATATCTTGCATCTTTTTCTATTCTTTCTACTTCTTTTTCTACCTCTTTTTCTACTTCTTTTTCTTCTTCTTCTTCATCTTCTTCCTCTTCTTCATCTTCTTCCTCTTCCTCTTTTTCTTTTCTGTTCAAAAGTGAGCATAAGATACATTTATTTAGAATAGAAAATAAGCAAATGGGCTAGGAAGATTAAATTTGTTCTTACAACTAAAAGTCATAGTCCTTAAGATTTTTAAAATAACTTCCATTTCACATTTAAATGTCCGAACATATATTACAAATAACGGTAATTTTTTCTGTATACATAAGAAAGATACCTGATAAGGAAAAGAATTACTTTGGGATGGTGGGTAAGGGGCGTGATAATGATGCGAAATTAAAGGAAGTTTGAAGAACCCATATTCTTTTCTAGAGGCAAAGATGTGATGAAGTCCCTAGGCTTAAATCACTCAATAGTTTGAAAATGATAAAAATGTGATCTGAAGATCTCAAAATTAAACGGCTAAAACATGCTCGACATTCTATTAGTTTAAAATCTCCCATATTCTTTTAATTTAAAACAAGGGAGAAGATAAATCTCTCATATTTGAAAGTTTATAATTTAAAAGCAACAAGTACTAACCAAATAAATTGTAAAAGTGAGAACATCGGCCACTTTTTTTAGTGCAGCTTATAGCTAAAACTAAAACAAGCTGGAATTTTCTGTCTAGAATTTTTGGTCTCTCATAGTTTGCCCCTAGGCATCTCAATTGCCCCTAGGGATATCTCGGGCCCTCTCTGGAGGATTTTGGGTGTCATGAACAGTGTTTTAAAAAGCCCACTAAGGCGCAAAAAAGCCCTCGGTGTGCCTCGCCTCATAAAAGCCGAGCGCATTTTATAAAGCACGCCTCTTTTGTGCGCTTATCAGTGAAGTCCTCAGGGCGCTAAAAAGCACACCTTGAGGGGGCTTTGTTATTTATTTTTTAATTATTCGAAACTTAGCAAAACAATGCCACTTGTTATGACTTTTTTATGTTTTTTTAGAGGGACTTTTATCCAATGATGGAGGGGATGATAAGGATTTCATATTAAGTGAAAATGAGTTTGAGCTTTAAGACTTATTTAATATTAGGAATCAATACAATTTTACTAATATATTGTGAAGTTTCCTTTTGCTTGAAGATATATATGAATATTGAAACATTCTATATGTGGAAGAATTGTCCACATATAGATATTTTTTTTGTGGTATATAAATATTTTTAATATTTTTTTATACATGTGCACCTCGAAAAAAAAATCCACGCCTTTTTGCAACCTTAGGCCTTTTCTTTAATGTGGAATGAATGGGATAGGAAGATTTTCAAGATGTACAGATTGATATATGAAGTTATACCTAACAGAGCATCAGACCTAATAACATATTTCTTATTGGGTCATCCCTTAAGAAAGGAGGTGGAAACCCTTTGGCTCAGCATCATTTGCGCTTGTCTTTGGAATATATGGAGGGAGGGAGTGAAAATTGAAGACTTTTTATTGATGGCCATATCAACAAGTATCACCAATCTCTATTAGAATCTACCATGTATTTGGCCTTGCATTGGTATGACTCTTATTTTTAAACAAGGTAACCACGCACATCCCTAGGCCAAGCACTGGAGACATCGAAGGAATGTCACAAGTGAGTTTCGAACCCAGGACCTTGAGGGAAGTATACCCTCAAAGCCCCAGTCTTCAACCACTGAGCCACCTCTTGGGGACTTGCACTGGTGTGACTCTATCTCCCTCTTTTGTAACTATGACTTAACCACTTTAATCTCTCAGTGACATAGTTTTATATAATGTCTCGATAGGATATAATTTTCCAATCATCAATGAAAGTTTGTGTTTCCTATCAAAAAGATATATATTTTTGAAGTTATACGTTTATTGGCTTTTATTGCTTTAATTGGAGCTCTCCTACGATTCATGCCACTTCTTTTTTAGAGGAAACAAAAAAAAATCATTTATGTATGAAATAGTTACAAAATATCCTATCAAAACTATTTACATAATATACATCCTCTGTGATAATAGAGTGGTGAAGATCACAAAAAGGGGAGACAATGACTCCAAAATAAGGAAATATGAGTGGTGGGTTCAGTAAGTTTGTTTTCATGCAACCTATTTTTAGAAGAGTAGTTGTGAACAAGGTTGTATAAAAAAGTGAGTTCCTTAATCCTTCACAAGAATGAATAAGAAAAACAGAGAACTACCTCTATACATAGCTTCTTGAGTGGGAAAACAAGATTCAAAATGTTCAAGAAAAAAAAATCAAATAAAGAATTACAAACCACATGTCCAAATAAACAAGAGCTCAGAAAAAGGGAGACAGAAAAACAATTAAAGATTTGACCAACCTTACATTTGATCGCTTGGGACCAGCTATCTGCTTGTTGTCCATGGAAAGGGAAACAGACTTAACTTCTGGTGATTCATCTTCACTTTGGACAGCAACGCCTTGAGCTGCAATACTCTCATCTTTTTTCGAAGCAGGTGGTCTCTTATGAGCCAACCTGGCCTTCTCTCGGGATCCCCAGCCATTAGCCATGACACTCATGTTTCTCCACTTATCCTTTTTCAATAATGACACACATATTAATCTATCTTTTAATCTAAATTGATTCTCAAAACAATTCCTCTTTCAACGGATATTAAGAAATACTAAAACTTTGCATAGAGTTCTGGAATACTTTGCTCAAGACAACTAAAACATCATTATTTACCTTGAGATCAACATTTGAACGAAGATATAGTACGTTGCTGAATTCAGGATCCTTAAGTATTGTTCTCCACTTTCCAGCTCCATGCTTAACAACTCCAGCCTTCAAGGCTGATTCTTCTTGGTTAGTCCATTTCTGCTTCGGAGCACCCATCAAAAGCAGCCGAAAGAAAGCTCACGCGCCAACTAGATTTTTTCACATCAGAGAATATTTATTAAGAAAATAAACGGAACAGATTTGTTTCCATAACCAAAACCTCCAAAGAGAACGCAGGGAGAAAGTCTAAGCTTTCATCCAACGTAAGATTAAATATTTACTTCACATCGAAGTTGAATATAACAACAGTAAAACAGAAAACATCAAAAACCTAACTACGAGAAGGACTTGAAGAATCAAAAGGTTATAGATCTATCTATGGTGGCCACCTACATAGGAATTAGTTTTTTTATAGGTTTTCTTGAAACCCAACTGTTGTAGGGTCAAGCGGGTTGTCCATGCTTAAGCTATCCCGGGAATTCCACTGACATTAAAATAATAAATTTATATATATATTCAAAACCTGGCAGAAAATGTCAAACATTTATACAAAAGATTAAAAAAAAACTAAACTGAAAGAGAAATTGTAACCTCCACCCAATCTAACAAAGTTTCAAATCTATCTGAAGTGATAGGATAAAAAGAGAACTACTGAAGTTATAATGCATTTAAGCGTAGAGTGGCCAACAACAGCAATAGCTTAGCAGCATCTTGATCTAATGTATTAGTAACTATGAGGTTTGTGGTTCAAATCTCTCATTCATCTATTCTACTCAGAAAAAAGACGGAAAAAAAAAGTAGAGCGCACCCTAGAGTTCATAGAGTAAAGACCACAGATAATAGGGAAGAAAATATCGCCACAATCGGACTGATAACGCCATTGAATATAAGTCCAATCTCCTAATTGATCGCGAACGCCACTACACAAAATAGCAAAAACAATGACCTAAATCCATTCAAAGTCCTAACAATCCAATCCATCCAGAACCTAAATCCTCTATTTCAACATTCATTAGTCTTCCAAGTTAAGTTCTACATTTCATCTTCAACGAATCAAATCGAAATCGAACAAATTTACAGAAACCTAATGCTTCGATTTCATCAAGCTTGTTACGGTTATGGAAAACGATCAAATCAAAGCACAAAATTAGCAAATTCCAAGGAGAAAGATGAGATACCTGAGTTGCGGAAAGGGAATAATTGAATCTGTTGGATTCTTCGAAGGCTCGAACATTCAAATTTCTGTTGAAATTTGCAGGCTAGGGTTCAAAAAACGGGCCTCTCTATTTCTCTATTGCTTGTCCAGAATCATATATTTATATAATTATATTATATTTATATTATCCTGATCCTCTTTTTTTTTTTTAATAGTTTATCCAGGAACAGATTCAGCTGGCTGGCCAAGCGGAATCGTAATTTTGTTCTGTTTGTATTTAATTTTTTGTTGGTTAATTGATTTTTTTTTTATCAATTCATTTTTACAATTTTTAGATTTGTTTGTTGAGTTACAACACAAAAATCAAACCCCATTACCTGATAATTGGATCCGCATTAATGTATACTGCTTTAGTTTAATTATAACATTATATTAAAAGATATTTCATATATTCAAAATTTTAGGTGTTTTTTTTATTGAATTATTTGTCTAAAAAATGGTACCGACTGAAATTGTTTGTCATTAATTGATTTATTAATTAAAAATTATTTGGTGAATGGATTAAAGGTGCGATAAGTCTTTGGAGCTTGAGGCGGAAGACGTATCAAAAGTCGCAGACTTTTTTTACGTAAGGCATACTATATAAAAAAACAAAAAAAAAGATTATATACATACATGTGCAAGATAAAAACATTTCCATATATATAAATGAAGTTTTAACCACGAATAATATATAAAATTTACATTACATTTAACTATTAACCTTCATTCCATTGATAGATATGAAGTTTAATTAAAAATCTATATAAAACATATATAAGATTCAACTATCAGTTATGTGCGCACCTTTTAAAACATTGATCACGTGATTCACCTTAATTTTATACTATGTATGAATTGCTTCCAAAAAGTTGCTACTCATTTTTTTTTATTATTATCATACATGAAAAAATCCCAATTTATTATATTAGACAAAATTTATTGAATTTGCAAAAGTATAAAACAGTGGAAAAATTAGGCTTCATTTTAAATTATTTGGCATGTTTACATCAAGCCTCTAAAACAAAATTACCAATAGGCTTAGTTTTAAAATATTTGGCATGTGAAGATCATATCTCCACCTAATTTTTTTTGGATTCAATAAGGGCCTATCAGTATATTCTTAATTCCAACAAAAAAAAGGGCCCTTTTTAAAAAAGAAGAGCCGAACATAGGAAAATATGGCTTTTCTAAGCAGTATTAACACGATAATGTATTATCTTCGACGAAAAAAATTCGTAAAAGTTTGAAGAAAAATATTCAAATCATATTCATGATCTAAATAATAATATTTATACATGTAGTTCACTATAATCCCTATTTTATTATTATTATTATTTTATTGTTCGGACTTTTTTCAATTAATATAGAATAAAATGTAACATATTAAACCACATATGTGTCCACATATTTCTCAAAATTCAAATTTTGAATCTTGTCCAATTAAAACTAAAAAAATACAAATAAAAGAAGAGAGAAAGAGAGTGAAGACATAAGATTATGTTATTATAATAAGAAAAATGTAGAGAGAAAGAAGAAGAAACCAAGTACAAGCACTAAGCCTATAAAATTATAAAGAAAATGCAAGAAATTAAAATTTCACAATGAGTTTTTTAAAAAAAAAAAAAGCGAAAAGTTGTACGAGAGATCCGAAATTGAAGCTCAGCCCAATTGCAAATGAATACTCTTTAGAAACAGGCGTCAAGCAAGCAGCAACAGCACAGCGCAGCCAAACTGCATAGTTTCATATTAAACTCACAATAATTAGAAGTTTAAGATTAACTTTAATTTTAAGATTGAGAGAAAAAAAATATTTTTTTTTTCTTTCAAAATGAGTAATATTTTTTTAAAAAATGGGCATAATTCATAGACCATTAGATATATTGACTAGCTATGTGCATATGTCATTGATCGTAATATAAATTAAGGGCATACCTAACTAATTAATAATTAAGTAGAAACGGCCAACAGAACAACTATGCACTTAGTTTAATGTACTTTATCTCTTTTTTTTTCAATTATGTAACATTTGACTCAATATCAATTTAAAAATTAAAATTATGGAGACGAAATATTAATTTAAAAATTAAAATTAAAAAGACAAAATATTAATTTTTAAAATTAAATACCAACTTTTAAGAAATTATAGGTACTAAATTCTAAACTTAACCAATACTAACTTGCTACTAACAAATTTTCACGTTTGTGGAGATGAATTATCAAATTAAAAAAACTTGAGAGATGGTCATGTAATTTTGACTATTGAGATATTCCCATGTGCAGTTCACATAAATTGTTGAGAAATTAACAAATATATATATGTATATATATATATATAAATTATGTGGCATGTATTGAATTTTACCAAAAAAAAAAAATACAAAATTGATAGAAAAAATAAATAAAATAGAAAAACAAAAAGAGGAATATTTAGGTTAATATTGGACATCAACTAAAAAATAATAATAATGTCCCACAAAAAATGCGCAAATCTTTATTTTTAATTTTTTAGGTTCAAACTGAAATTCATATCAGTAGTGGCCCATAAGAGGAAAGAGAATTGAGGGTGAGGGTCAATTTAGGAATTTCACGGGTGGCGTTATTTCCAAGAGAAACATCTGGAGCACGCTTAACCAGAGACGAACTCGTAGTGAACTCAGTTTCCGATACTGAGTCGCCGGAATCCGATTCCAACCGCCATGAACAAAAATACAATAAAAAAAGAAACAGAACAAAAATTTACCAGCCTTCCAAACAACCGACGTTGCTACTCTGTTGTTGTTGCGGAGGAGGTTGCTGGTACTGAGGAGCGTACTGCGGCGGCGGATAAGCTCCGGGAGGTGGATATCCTTGTTGCGGATATCCCGGCGGCGGATAAGCTTCCTTCGGATATCCTTCCGGCGGATAACCTAAACCAAAAACCACCACCAAAACCCTAAATCATCACATAACAAAGATGTCCACGGGACGGGACCGAGCCAGGTCGAGCTTCGGGTGATGAAATTACAGTTCAACCCAACTCAGACCATTTTACAGTGGGTAGTCCATGCTGCTAGAGAGTTTCTCTAATATTGTTAATTTTTAGATGCATTTTTTTTATTCATATAATCAAATTTAGTCTAACTCACTAGTTGATCAATGATTGACCACAATTTTAACATGCATTAGGACAACAGATCATGAATTCAAATATCTGTCAAATCATTTTCCATTAAAATCAAATTCTGGAAGGGTATTTCTCAAATTTCAAAGTCCACGAATAAGAGATAATGTGGGTTAATATGATTAAATTTGCTCAAACTCACGGGCTTAATCTTTTTCGATAAAATTATAAATATTTAAATTTTTTTATAGAAAAATATGTCAGATAATTCATCGTTAAAGAAAAATAATAATTTAAACAAATACTTAAAGTTAAGTAGGTAAAATATAAGAAAAGATTAAAAAGAAAAACGGATTCACCGCCCACAAGAAGAAAATGAAATCTGTACACAAAAAACCCACAAATAATTCCATCAATTTAACCCAAAAGAATGATCGAAATACCTTGCGGCGGCGGCGCTCCGACCGGCGGCTGACCTTGATTATAATAACTCATCTCTTCTCCCTCTCGAAATCAACCAAATCCGACACAACAAAACCGATCAACGGCGAGATCTGCCGGAATTTGAAAAAACAGAGAAACAAATAAAGAAAAAAACAGAGGAGAAAAGAGTCAATGGAGAAGAAAATGGGATATGAAGGATTTATATATATATATATATCGGAAAAAGGTTGTGATTTTGTTTTTGCTGCTAATCCGGGAAGGCTTTATCTCTCTAATCAGTTTAGTAATTGTAATTCCACTTAATCTTTTTTTTTAATTAGGTTTGGGAGTTTACGTCTGCGGTTTTGATTTTGACACGTCGTGACATCAGAGGTTGAAGATGGCCACGATGGACGGTGGGGATTTTTCCCTAACTATTAAGGAATTCTGTTTTGAAATGGAAGGTGAGGTGAGAGCCGCGTTTGGAACGCGTACAATGACGTGGGATCTTCTCTCTAGACTTCTACTCGGTCGTTTTGACCCACTCTTATTTTCTCCCCTTTTTTTTATTCTTCCTCTATTATATTATTTTTAATTCAAATAATATTGTTTTTTTTAAGAAAATAATATTGTTTTGTAATTTATTATCATGAGTAGTTGTGTCGTGTATAAAAAAAGATTGGTCTCTCTTTTTTCAATTTATATTAAAAAAAAAAAAAAAAGTTATATCTTTATTGTTTGTTTGCCATATTTAATGAGGGGTTAAAAGAGGGAGAATTTATTAATTCATTATCAACAATTTACATCATTTAAAAAAAATAATAAATAATTTTTCATTTTTATTCGATCATTATAATTATTTAGTTATTTCCAATCATTTATTTTAAATTAATTAAAATAATTAATTTTTAATCATTTTTTTAATTACTCATTTTAAATTTACATCTATATAGTGTTTTAATTTAACTTTCTTACGCAAAACCACAACCAAACAAATGTTTTGCAATATCATTTCTTTTTAATTATTGAAAATAACTCTTCAATATACCTGAAGCAAAATCCTTTTAACTTCAATTCTCGAAATTCGAGATGAAATGTATTCAAAATAATCTTTAATTTTTGTTTTGAAATCACTTCCAATTCCAAGACTTTTAAAATGCAACCATGACTTTTTCATCTCATTAAAGTGTTTTTACATGTCATTTTCAAACTTAATTGTAACATTTCCGTTTAATGTTGGCTAAAGAAGATAGCTTCCAAGATTAAGTCAATAAAAAAATGTATCAATAGTCAAGCTTAGTCATTTAATGAGTTAAAACTAGTTATAATAACAATTATTATCATTATTATTATAACTTGTATAGCTAAATTGACATGAGATATGTCTAATTAACAAAGAAGGGCTTAAATATTCTCATCTTGTAGTTAAAAAATTACTTTATTTGAAACGTGAAAATAGAATGTTTGAATTTAGCTTATCAAGAAAAAAAAAAGTTTGACAATATTTAGAAATGAAGCAATTCGAGTCTATAATTATTAGGTGTAAGTACATATTTTATGTTTATTAAAAAAAGAAATACATATTTTATGTCGATTGAGCCCCATTTGTGACTGATAATATTAAACTATATATTTACTATTTTACATTTTTTTATATTTCTCACAATAAACTAATTGTATAAGATACCATTCACATGTTTCAACGAATCGTCAGCTTAATCACGACCGCACACTTAAATTGACTTTGAAGGGAAAATATAAGAAGAAAAAGACTCAAACAAGGAGAGATAAACAATTTTATACATGTATTCAAAAAAATAAATAAATAGACAATTTTAGACCTACAAGAATAATCGAGGAAATCTCTTCAAAAAAAAAAAAAAAAAAGAATAATCGAGGAATATATTTAATAAAATTAAATACTTTATATTTTCAACGTCAATCCTTGACTTCCTATTCTCGTGTCACGTCACTTATTGCACAACATATATTATGGTATTATGGTGGTTTAAACAAATGTCTAAAATACATTTTTTGTTTCTCTAGTTGTTGAGTTTTTGTTTATAACCTTCGAATATTCAATTTTAATTTATAAATTTAATTTTCTGTTTAATTTTGGCCTAAATTTGGTCCTTAATCTATATATTAATAAAATTCATAAAAGTTCATTTTAATTAAATAATTTTTTTTTACTCCTAAGTTATTTTATCTCTCTTTCATCTTTGGTCATTTCTCTTTTTAAAAGTTTTATCTCTCTTCAATTTACATATTTTTTTCTTTTTTTTACAAAAATTATTTAACCATTTTTTTAAAACTTTCCTAATAGTTTAGAGAGTAAATTTTGGATATTTATAAATTGAAAGATCAAAATTTTACCAACAACAAAATTTATGGATTAAATTAAACAATTGAAAGTAGATGAACTAACATAAAACAAAACCTAAAGTTTGATGGATAACATAGTTACAATCGGTTCATATGTTTTAAAAAACATTAGAAATCATTTTTTTTTCGTTAAGACCTGAATACTCATGCTCGAACTCCTAACATGAAATTGAAATAAATTAACACCATGCAAGATAATTAATTTTGTATACTCACTAACACAATATAAACTATATCTAGATTTTAAATGATAATAAATGATTAGTTTTTAAATTCTATAGATTAAATTCAACTCTATTTTATTATTTTTAAAAAAGGAAAACAAAAGTTAAACTTGGAAGACAAATTTAGAGTATAAAAAATAATTAGCATGCTTTCTTATAATATTGATATTAATAAATGTTTATGATATAATATCAAAAGGTATAAATAATTGTTAAGATATATCTTAAACGGTTTAATACCCTACATATAGTTGTTGGAGACCTCTCTTCGTTCGCCAGTAAGGGTGTAAGGGCAACGCTCGCGTTGCAAAAATGCATCTTGTTTTTCTCATTGTGTAAATTCTTTCCTCATTGCAGCAATTGCATCTCGCATGGCTACAATGTATCACACATCCATTTAGCGCATTGCACATTCACACTCCGCACTGTAAACACATATTTTGTGCAATTATGTATTTTGTAATACAGTTTAATGAATGAGAATACATATATAAACTTGAATTAAACTCTAACAGATTATAATATTCATTCTGTATTGTTTCGTTTTTTTTTAATAAAATTGTATCTCGCTCCATGTACTAGTTAATACAATATTAATGAACTACTAATTACATGTTTTTTTTATTACTTATTTTTGCATTAGTTGTTAGTTGTCATTTTTAATAAAAATATAATTATGAATATAAATACTTTAAATTTTAAATAATATTTTGGATGAAAATATCATCTAATACAATTTCTAACTTTATAAAAAAATATATACATATCTAAATGAGGTACTTGCTTCTAGAGGAGAATGGCCACGAAGTTTCCCGGAAGCCAAGCCGCACGTGCAGATGCACACGTGCGTACGCTTTATTTTCTTTTTAGTCTCTTTTTTTTTAAACAACTTTTTAGTGTATTTAATAAGACCATAAAACTTTGTATTGGAAAAGTGGACCCGCTTCAACCATTCCGCACATGCACTTTTATAAAGTAAGGGTTAAATTTGTAATTTTTGTCACACTTTTTTTTTATAATAATTATATCATATTTAGCATGTTTTTGCTATTATTGTAGATAATTGTTGGCAACTATACTCTTAAAATGAGTTGTCATATAAAATAAATGGTAGTGAAATACTTTATTTTACTAAATTGGGCAAGTGGTTAAGATTTTTTTCGTACTAGCTTTGTACACTTGCAAAGCAGTCTAGGCCTTTTTTTTAACATTGTGTTTTGGGTTTGTTGAAATTTGAATTTTGAGTTGATATTTTACTCTTTTTTTTTAGATGGGACAATTTTTCGATACACTAAAGAAAAAAAGAGTCTCAATTATTTTAATGTTTTTTTAAGGAAATAATTTTGATGTTCAAATGACCCGAATGATTTTATAAAATAAAAATTAAAACACCACTTATTATTTATTATAATATTATATATATATTTTTTAATAAAATCGAATGGTCAATAACATTGATTAGGTACCCAGCACAACTAACACAATTCTCAAATCAAAGTCGAGAAAATAAAAGAGAGGAAATCCTCTCTTGAAAAGGAGTCCAAATTAACAAAACTAATAAGAGGCTTAAAACAAAAATTAATATCATCCCACCACATGTTAACAAGAGCGTCAACGACATCATTACAAAGTCTAGGAATATAAATACTCAAAAAAAAAAAAAAGTCTAGGAATATAAGCCATTAATGTCGAGCAAAAGCATCACTTTATTTCTATTGTTATTGTTTTTAAATGAAAAAAAAAAGTTTTAAAATGAAAGAGAAAATCAATATGCCTTGAGCTAGGTGACAATGGGACAGCCAAGCTTCCCATTAAGCATTGGCTTTTACTTAAAGAATAAGGGGAAGAATGTGGACCAAACTTTTCCCTTTCTTACCTGGTAATGATGCATCACCATATAATAGCATGAAGCTGAATCAAAATTCAATTTATGTGATAGAAAATTAAAATTTAGTATACATAACTTAACTTGAAAAATAAAATTTAATACTCAATAAGTCGATGGTGCGATTTGTCACGTGATTTGATGTTAATCAATTTATACTCCACAATAAAATTAGATACATATAAATGTTAATTTAAAAAATTAAAATTTAATTTGTATGCCTTAATAAAATCTCCTTGACATTTGTTATTGCTTATAAATTAAGCATTTTAAAATTAATTATTTAGGAGTAAATGATGTAATTTTTATATTTTATTAATATAAAAAATTAGAATTTAATTTTTGTACGTTAATAAAATCTCCTTGACATTCCTTATTATTTGTAAATTAAGTATTTTAAAATTAATTATCTAGGTGTAAATGATATGATTTTATATTTTATTAATATGGATTAAGTAAAAAATTGAATTAAAAAAAAAGATTTTGCATCCATCATAAAAAAAAATGACAAAATATTTCTACAAAATTAATAGGGCATCTAAATTGAGTTTTATAATCGATAAAATTAAATTAGTGATAAACTCATTTTTATCACTATTTGAATTCTACTACTGATTGAAATCATATGTTATAGATAAATTATTAAAAATTATGGTGTAAATATAATACAATACAATAATAGAATGTGATGAGAGTAAATTCCCTAAAAAAAATTGAAAATTGATGATTGGATACAATTTTTTTTTTTTTTTGAAAAATTTCAATATTTATCCAACTAACTATTTAATTAATACTAACCAAAAACAAACTATTTAATTAATACCTTCAATAAAATTAAAAGAAGTCCACCTCGTCTAAATATGGATAGCCAAATGTCAATTTTTTCATGACATAGATTGGGTGTAAAATTTATTCAATCATACGAACTAAATTTTTATTTTCTCTCCTGACAACCAAATTTATTCAATGATAAGAACTAAATTTTTATTCAATCATAGAAGATATTCTTAAAATGGGGGAAGAAAACTATTTTGACAAAAGTTTGTTGATCAGAAAATGACAGTAGCTTCTTCCCTTATGTGTATTTTTTTAACGGTCTCCTAGGGGTGTTTGAGATTTGGTGTTGAGAAGAGGAGAGGACGGATAAATTATAATCACATGTTTGTTTTTAGGACATCAACTTCTCTCCAACTTTTTCTCAACCTCTCATCTAATATCATATCAAATATTTTATTTAATCTATTAAATGTCACATCAATTTTTTTAATTTTCAACCATATAATATAATATAAAATATATTTTATATAATCTTATCAAATATCACATCAAACTTTCTCTAATTTTCAATCACACAATATATAATAAAATATATTATATTTATCAATCAATCCAAAATCTACAATCATTACTTATAAAAATCAATATAAAATAAATACTTTTACAACATCTCCTCCCCAAAATATCAATTTCCAAACAACTACTTTATATCATCAAATCACTTTACTTCCTCTTTCTCTTTAAGGGGCAGTTTGGTGAAGCTGGATGGGCCAGGAAGGGAAGGGAAGTGATCTCTTCCCTTTGTTTGGCCCACCAAATTAAAATAAGTCGGCTTAAAATATATTTCAGCGCGTAAGTCTCCTCTAACCCTGCGAGTAACTTTGCCCATAAATCTTTTAACCCGGCGCGTGAATATTTCTTTTTCTTCCTCACGATTTATTCTCTGGTTTCCCTCATTCTCGCCCTTTTCTCTTCTTCTTTATGGCGATTTGTTTTTTCCGTTCATCGTATTTGTTGTGACCTAATCGGCGTTGATGGTTTCGGACTCCAGTCTCCAGGAATCGAAATCCTCTATTTTTCTGCCATTATTTCTCTCGTTGTGAATGAGGTCGATCTTGAGAAATCTTGCTTGGATTTTCATTAGTCAATAATAGTTTAGAATCTCATTTTCTCCATTCTCAAATAATGATTTCTCCATATGAAAGTAGTTCGCCAATGAAAAATTGACTCTAAAGATCGATCCCTCTATTCCCATGTTTTTTACGTTAAATCGAATCGAACTTATAAAAAAAAAAGTTAGAGGACGAGTTGATACAACTCTTCCAATGGGGTTCTTAATTTGACCCAAAAAAATCCCAGTTTAATTTTTTTTTAATGAGTGGGAGTTAGCGACGGCAGATGTGGAATTGAATTGGAATTGCTCTGTTTTGCTTTGGGTTGCAGAGGTTGAATCTTTGCTCTGGTTTGTAAAGATGAGAGCTTAATTGAATTGAAATTTGTTTGCTTTGCTCTGCACAAGTGGAGATCCTTCAAATTTTATATTTAATTTTAGGTATGGTTTGATTTGCTTGAGAATGGAAGAGGAGGTGGTTCAGTATAAATATGGAAGAAAAAAAATTGGGAAGAGGAAATACATGGGTAAGTGTTAGGAAGTTTCACAAAGGAGATGAAATGAAGAGGACACATGTTTAATATTTACTTTTGTGCGTAGAATTGAGAGAACACATGGATGAAATTTGCGAGAACACATAGATGGATGAGTAATTTGTTATGAATATTATATTACAAAAATTATTATTATTTTTTTAAAAAAATTATTTTTTTTTTCCCTCTCACCAAACACTAATTTATTATCACATTTCATCCCTTTCCACCAAACACAAATTTAATATCACTCCACTTTTTTCCATTCTCACCAAACAACAATTTAATCTCACTTCCCTTCCTTTCCCATCTCATCCCTTCCTTTCCCTTCCCTTCCCGCCGTAGCCAAACATGTCCTAACTTTCTCTCATCTCCTCTTTTCAACACCAAAATCCAAACACCCCCTATGTGTATTTAAGTTGAGATAATATTATCATCTTTTTTTAATATACACTAAATTAAGCATTACACTTCTCATGTATTTAAAAACTTACATCGTAGAGCTAACGAACATAACTTGACTGACATAGTGAGCTATAATGCATTATACGATAAGATTTTTTTTGTTTTTTGAATTTCTAACCACTAAAATACATCAATGAATAATGCTTATTTGGCATTTTAAAGTGAATTTCCTTCCTCCCATTCGAATAAAAGTGTGGGGCTCATTTCAATGAGATATTTGAGTTTGAAAACTCCTTTTAACATGACATCAAAAAAAAAAAAAAAAACTTCTTGATAATACAATTAAATGGCTGGCCCATTGGGCCCAGAGAGTTGGGCTTTCTTCTGATGAGCTTTAATTGAACCATGTTGGATTAGACCCCTTTGATACTTCAAAAAGAAGTCCTTGATTAGGACTTAGAAGAGGACATTGGACTTCCAAATTTAGATAGGTATTCTTTTTCCTTTTTGAATTAGTCAGTTCATCAACAAGTGGTTGTGGTAATTTGAACATTTGATAAAAATATATCATTCATATTTTATATGTGATTTGTTTATTAGAAAAATCATTATTTTCACCACAAGATTATTTTACCCACAATTTTATTGAAAAAAATGTTACATCCTTCCTTTCACAACTCAGAAAAAAGTATACTTTAGATACAACATACACCATATACGTTATAGCATTTTGTGAACATATTATAATGAAACCAAAAACAAATTTCAGCAATGCAATTTTCATATTATATAATATTAAATGTAGCATGCCAAAACAATATTTTCTTATACTAAATAAAAAACATGGATATATATATATATATATATATATATATATATATATATTAATGTTAATTGAAGAGTTGTTTAAGAGACAAATTAGTGTATGTTTTGTTGAAGAAAACAATGTTTGTTTTCTTGATTTAGGTTTGGGTTGGTTACCTATGCCCATGCCTTTCTATTTTATTTAGGGTAACATTAGTGTCATTTTGACTTTCTGAATATGAGGGGATGAAATTCAAAAGCTATATTTGGTTTGAAATGTGTATAAGTTATTCTTAAATGTTCTATCTATTTCCTTCCAAACATCTTAGATTAATTTACGGTTGCTACATTAGTTTGAGACTTCAACTTATGCTATATCGTGAAAAATATAATGTAATGTGATTTATAATTTTTTATGTGTGCGTTATCAAATTTGTGTTGGAGATATTCATTTTATTCCATGTTAGAAAGATAAAAAAGTTTTTAACATCTTTATAAGAGATATGAATTACCCCCTTCACTATTGATGAAGTTTGAGATGAAATTTTATATTATCTAATATAGTATCAAAGTTTCATAAGTATTGGTCTCCCAAAATCAAAATTTCAATCCGACCTAAACATTTGAAAAGAAAATTTGAGTGGGTGGTTTGGACTTTACCAAAGTGAATATTTAATCTCAAAATCTTGGATTCGACCCAAAGCAAGTAAGACAAAACATATATTTTGGTCCACAAAATCTATCATTTTATCTTACATTGGAAAGATAAGAAGTCTTCAATATCTTTATAAAAAATATGGAGAGTTTGAAGTCGAACCTCATAAAAATTAGGAATTAAAGAAAGTAAGACAAATAATGAAGAAGAGAATTTGTGTAATGCACTTTTATAGAATTCTAATATAACATGTGCCCAAAATGCATAAAAGTTTAGTATGAAAATATAAAACTCAATGGCATATTTCAACTATATTTGAGTCAACGCATTTGGTCGTTAACTGATTATAAATCTAAATAATGTTGTTGTGAATTATCGAAAAGTTAACCATCGATGACAAAACTATACCAATTATTAAATTTTCATTTAAAAAATGATCGATAAATATCACTAACTCTATCGACATAAATATATATTCATGACTAAAATGCCATATCTTTCGATCTCCAACTTTTCATAATGGTTGAAATCAACAACAAAAAGATAGTACTTAAAATTTGATACATATAAAAAACAAACCACTTTTCCTAAATATTGAAATGATCATGGTTGGTGCAACTTCCATCAACAATTTCTCCAACCCCCATACTAAGAATTGCACATCTCAATTACTCCATCAAAATAAACAATGAGACAAGTCTAAGTTTATCTTCTCGGTTCTTTTTCCCTTTAAATATAATATTATTTATGAAAATGATTTTTTTTCCTTTTTTGTAAGCACGAAAACATAGTTCATTCCATAAACCTTAATCGAGGCAAATAATACACGAATTAGTTCAATTTTACTAATAAATATTAAACAAACTAATAGACAAATTAAGTTTTCTTGAAGATGTATTTAAAAAAAAGTTTTTTTTCCTTTATGATGTGTGAAGTAACATTTTAATGTCATATCTCTGTGTCAACATGTATATTAACATTTTAACAAGTTCCATCATTAATGAAGTTACAAACAAATATTAGCAGAATTTAACCATTGTGTTTACCAAATTTGATAATGCTCTTAATAGATTCCCAATTTAATTGTTAAAGAAATAAGGACCATTTTGTACACACACACACACACACACATATATATATATATATATCGATTAGATTGAGATGACATGTGGGTGTAAGGATTATGATCACATTTTGAAAATCATAGCATATTTTTGTTTCTTTAATAAATATATAATGGTTAAATTGTATACATAAATGTTTAAAAAAATAAAAAAAAATCAATTTGAGACAAAGCTCCTGAACACTGCAATTACAGTGCTTTGTTTGTACGGAATGATACTCGTCATCATTGTTGTATGTGTGCGTGGTTTTGTTTGTATTAATTTATAATTTAATGAAAAAGAAAAACATTTGGGTAAATTTTACATTGGTCCCTATATTTATCAAAGTTAAAATTTAATTTCTATTATTTCAAAATTTATAACTTAGTTCTTATTTCAAGGACAAACTTAGAATTTAGTTTATATGGTGGGGTTTTAAAATTAGATTTTTTTGTAGTACAAGTTCCTAATTGTTAACGAATTAAATATGTAAAAAGTTGGGTCTAGAATGATTGATTAAATAAAAAAATATTTTACATATATATAGTTATCAGTCGGTATAATTTATTCTAAAAAATTGTTTTTCATAAAAGTATTTATTATTATTATTATACATTGAAAATCTCATCTTACATTATTTTGCTCATTTGATATACACGATGATGTTGAACTACTCTTATTGTTGGTAATAATGAATTAAATTAAAAAATATTAACTAGTGATTACCACATGTCAATCATCATAAAATAACTTATTGATCAAAAGTGTCATAAGTAGTTAGTATAAAACACTTGCAATCTAGCAAAAAAGGTGAGTTTGATATCTAATCCTAAGGATGGTTGTACTTAAAAAAATGATATCAATTTTACCACATAAAAAGTCTCGAGGGACAATCCAGCTGGTTGAAGATATGGACTCCAAAAATTAACTAGACAACGTTTAATTTAGAATATCCTTTGACATAACTTGATGCCACAATCTAAAGAGGGGATACCATATCAAAAATTAAAATGAAACAAAATAAAAACAGTTTGTCCCTAAACATCGATAACGTAACAAATTATACTACACAACCTTTAGTTTGTATGACAATAAGAGCAATAATCATCCACCCAGATTAATATATGTCAGTTCTTTAAGTACAAATTAGGGTGGGGATCATAAATAAACCTTACAAAATAGTATGCAACTGTTATCAAATAAATGAAAGTCAAATAACAATTTTAAATATTGTACACTTGACATAATTTTAAATTGAATTTTTGCCAAACAACGAAAAAAAGCACGAACCCTTTACGTATAGGTGGGTTTCAAATCATCATCCATTTTTTTTTTGTTTGATATCAATGATTGTACGTATTTTCACGACATACATATCATCCATATATTTGAATACAATGTTTGATTTTAAAAGATATGTAGTTTTCCCATTTATATATATATATTTTAAAAAATGTAATTTAAAGGGAAAAGAAAAAGGCAAGAAAGAAAAGAAGCAAGGCCGCCGTCAGTTTCGTGCATAGCCGCTCTCTCTTTCGTCAGTGCCATATTTTCCAGGCAGCTCAAAATCCACACCAACACAAACCCCAACCTAAAAGGAAGAAACCAAAAACCAAAAACCAAAAACAACCATTCTCAAATCAATTTTCCTTCTCCATTTCTCCAATTTCCCCTCATTTCACCACTCAATTTCACCTTATACCAAAACCCACATAAAAACAGAGCATCAATACCCATCAATTTCACAGAATCAGAGCAATGGTCGCCGGAGGAGCCCAGAAACTGGACGAGTTTCTGCCTCATCCGATCAAAGAGCAACTTCCCGGCATCGATTACTGCATTTCCAGCTCCCCCTCTTGGCGTATTTAACCCCCAATCCCTCTCTCCATCTGTTCTGCTCTGTTTTTTCTTCACAGTTTGCGTCTTAGTTCATCTCTTCGTATCAATCGCTCTCTCTGTGTTTGTTCTTCTTTTTCTACCATTTTCTCTCCAAATGAGCAACACCCATTTGTTGATTTGATGTATGTAATCTTCTGTGTGATCGTTATCATATATTTTCTGATTCTGTTCTGTTGCGATGTTTTATTTGCTGGGTAACGAAGAATTAGTATGAAAAGGATAAACAAGAGTTGCATAAGTTCTCTATAATCGATGAAATTGTTGTAATCTATTTCGTGAACTGTGGGTTCTGTATTTTCTTCG
The DNA here is from genome assembly GCA_036507275.1 of Sicyos edulis. Lineage (NCBI taxonomy): Eukaryota > Viridiplantae > Streptophyta > Magnoliopsida > Cucurbitales > Cucurbitaceae > Sicyos > Sicyos edulis. The sequence goes on along the minus strand of CM071858.1, from coordinate 2,810,192 downwards.
ATTTCAAGCAATGGGGATTCATTTTCCATTCTGTTCTTTCTCTGTCTTTCTTCATTTCCACTCTGATCCTGTAATCTTGTTGTATAATATGCTCTGTTTTCTTTCCAGTGTTGTTTTTAGTTAATCTCTTCATTTTCATCGCTCTCTCTGTGTTTGTTCTTCTTTTTTCCCGCGTTTTCCCGCCAAATGAGTAACACCCGTTTGTTGTTTTGATGTAAATAATCTTCTGTACGATCGTTTTCATATATTTTTCTAGTTCTGTTCTAGGTTTTTGTAACTGTTTTATATGCTGGGTAGCGAAGAACTAATGTGAAAAGGACAAAGGGTCGCATAAATTCTCCATAATCGATGAAATTGTTGTAATCTAGTTTCATGAATGGTTGTTTCTGTATTTTCTTGAATTACAAGCAATGGGGATTCATTTTCCCTTCTGTTCTTTCTCTGTTTTTCTTCATTTCCATTATGATCCTGCAATCTCGTTTCTAATGTTTGTTAGTTGATATAATTTGTTATTACTTTGAACGTAAAATGGAACTGATTTAAGTTATTACAATTGCAGCTGAAGTCATACTATTGGGATTTCAACACTACTTAGTGATGCTTGGAACCACTGTTTTACTCTCCATTATAATCGTTCCTCTGATGGGTGGTGGAGATGTAAGTACATTTTCCCAGAAAACTTTTCAGTTTTCCTGAATATAAGAACATTTTCTCTTCAACCTAACTTTTTTTTTTTAATGTAAATAGGTGGAGAAGGCTGAAATGATAAACACTTTGTTGTTTGTTGCTGGTATCAATACTTTATTACAAACCTTGTTTGGAACCCGGTTGCCTGTGGTGATTGGTGGGTCGTATGCGTTCATCATCCCGGCAATCTCGATAGCTTTGTCTCGAAGATTTGACTACTACATTGATCCTCATCAGGTTTGGCTGTTATTTTGAGTAATTGCATTTTTGTTAAAACATAATCTCTTGAGTAATAGAAAAATGACTGAGATTGCTTTGATTTCATTGCTATCTTCATTGTGCCTTTTTTCTTTCTCTCTTCAGAGGTTTAGGGAAACAATGAAGGCTTTACAAGGAGCATTGATTATTGCATCTTTCCTGCCAATGATAGTTGGCTTTCTGGGGTTTTGGAGGATTGTTGCTAGGTATGATACTGACTTGAAGGCATAACAATTAAGGCCTGGCTTCATATCCGTTTTGTTTTTGGATTTGGAAGTTGAAGCTTGTTTTCACTCAAATTCTCTATGAAGGATTTCATTTTCCCTTAAACTAGTATTTGAATTCTAACCACATTTCAAAAATCAAAACGTTCCCTAGCGGTGGCACAGTGGTTGAAAACTTGGGCTTTGAAGGTATGCTCCTTTCAAGGTCTCAGGTTCGAGACTTATCTGTGACATTACTCCTTCAATTACGACAAGAGGTAGAATGTGCTGCTAAAATTCTCTAAATATTATCGTAAGAAGATTTCTTGTAAAGACTTCATATAAACAAAATGTGTAAATGGTATGTAATGCAGGTTTCTTAGCCCTTTATCTGCGGTTCCTCTAGTAACTCTCACTGGACTTGGTCTCTTCGCGCTGGGTTTTCCTCACGTAAGAGAGATTCACACTTCTCTGCATTTATGACAGCATCCCCTTAAACAGAAGATTCTTTCAATGTAAAAAAAACAATATGTTAGATTATAGAACAAGAGGGTTCAAATCAGACTGAACTTCTTTGGAGATGTGATTTTTATCTAATCTTTGAACCGAGAAAAGAGAAAGAGAGATGTTAAGACACTAGCAACTTTCCCTTGAAAAGTACAATAGTTTTATCTGATTTTTGTTGATGGTTGCAGCTAGCTAATTGTGTTGAAATTGGACTTCCAGAGTTGGTCATAGTTGTTTTATTATCTCAGGTGGGTCAACTGTCCCTTAGATTTACTAGTCTTTAGTTAAACCAAGTTTTTATTTCTTATTACTACTTAACCATGCTATATTACAAATCAGACTACCTGATATTTAGCTTATATACTGCAGTACATTCCGCCCCTGATGGCAGGACGACGACCCGTGTTTGATCGATTTGCAGTTATTTTCTCAGTTGCAATTGTTTGGGCATTTGCAGAGATATTGACTGCAGCTGGTGCATATAAAAATAGATCTCCAAGTACTCAATACAGTTGCCGCACTGATCGTTCTGGGCTCATTAGTGCTGCCTCCTGGTATGCATTTCTTCACCTGCTGAATCTGAAGTGGTAATTTATAGTGTCTAAGTACCTTAAGGCTATCGTGACCTAGCCAACGTCAAGATGATCTTGAAAAACTTAGAGGTTATAAGTTAAATTTATGGTGGCTACCGAATGAGAAATAATTTTTTGAGTTTCTTTGATAATCAAATGTCATAGGATCAGACGGTTCTATAAATATAATTGAGGTGCATGTAAGCCGGTCTAGACACTGACAAATTAAAAAAAGAAAGAATTTATGTACAACACTCTTCATTTGTACGTCAAATATTTGATAGTTCGTTTGTTTTCTTTTAACTTGACCTGAATTATTTTAACAAGTAGTGTCTAATTTTAGATATATAGGCTGGAGTCTTGTTTAATATTGTTGTGTTTAAATGCCTTTAGAATCTTGTCTTTTACCTTGACAGTACTCATTTAACTACAGGATAAAGTTTCCCTATCCATTTCAATGGGGGCGTCCTAGTTTTGATGCTGGAGATGCTTTTGCAATGATGGCCTCTGCCTTTGTTGCTATCATTGAGGTCAATTTATTTCCAACACATTTCTTTGTTTCTTGTAATTAGTAAAATGTAGGTGACCAGCTATATCTTGATGATAAATTTTCCTCACAACCCAACAAGATCTTTTAAATTCAATATTTCATGGTCTTAGAAGTTAGAACAAGCTACCATAATGAGATTATCCTTTTCTGCTGTTTGGTAGTCTACAGGAACATTCATTGCAGCTGCAAGATATGGGAGTGCCACACATATACCTCCTTCTGTACTAAGTCGCGGCATCGGTTGGCTGGTAATTTATCATTCCTCCAATACTTGTATTCATTGGTCTTTCTTGTTGCCTGTTTTCTGATTGAATGAACTTCTGTTTGTTCTATGTATCTACAGGGGGTAGGGACTTTTCTGGATGGTGTATTTGGCACTGGCGTTGGATCCACTGCATCAGTGTAAGAACAAACGTTATTAAGTTGGCTAGTAGCAATTTTGGACTCGTTAAAAATTGAACATTTCTCATCTATGAACAGTTGGAGTCTCCAAGGTATGTTGCTTTGGACGTCATGGTTCGAAAACTCATGAGTAAACTTAATTGTAAAATCTCTTATTGTCTCTTGGATCAAGACTTAGGGACGAGCATGGGTGTCTTGAATATATAGTTGGTCGAAGCTCCAATTCCTCGTTATTAAAATGTTGGGGATACAAACAAAGTAGTAATTCCACATTGATTAAATAAGAGGTAGATCATGGGTTTATAAGGGACGAGAAACATCTTCGTTGGTATGGTACATTTTGGGAGATGCCCAAAAACAAAGCCATGAGAACTTATGCCCAATGTGGACAATAGCATACCAATGTGGAGATCCGGGTTAGGTTTGTCGTCTCTTATCAGGTGGTATCTGAGCGGTACCCCTGCCTTAGCCATATCGGAAGAACCTCGAGTATGAACCAAAGATTTGTGAGCCTCAATAAGGGGTATGATATAGTCATAATGAAAATCTGTGGTTGAGTCGTCTTATGTGTGCTCCGATGGGAGTGCTTCTGAATGTGCTCGTGATCAAGCGTTTGTGTACTCTAGTGTGAGAGTACTTTTGAAACAAGTGCTAGGGTGAGGAGTGCTAATGAAATGCTTGTCTTGGTGAGGGGTCACTGCTTGCGCTCAAACATAAATCGAGTGGATCTGTGATTGAGCTTTACGGTTTGCTCAAGTATAATCTGGAAGGATTCATGATTTGCATAAAGGTGTGCTCAAGTATAACTCGGAAAATGACTATCGGTAAGGGAGGCTCGCATGCAGTACTTTGTTTCAAGGGAGGATTGTTGGGAATACAAACAAAGTGGTGTAGTACTCCCACATTGGTTAAATAAGGGATAGATCTTGGGTTATAAGGGAAGATACACATCTCCATTGGTATGAGGTCTTTTGGGTGAAACCAAAAGCAAAGCCATGAGGGCCTATGCTCAAAGTGCACAATATCATATCAATCTGGAGATCTGGGTAGGTTCGTCGTCCCTTAACAAGTTTGTTTGTACTCCCAACAGTTTTGAGTTGGGATATCACTGCAATCTGATTGAATAATTATATGACCCTATGGAATTTCAAATGTCTCACAATTTTCATACTGTATGTTCAAGTGGCCAACAATTACTTGACATGTTGAGTGCATAGACATTCTTATCTTATTGTTTTTATTTTCCTCTCACAACAGTTGGATATACATACCAAATTGATTACAATCCATCTATACAGCGAAAATGCAGGTCTTTTGGGTTTGACCCGAGTTGGAAGCCGGAGAGCTGTTCAAATTTCGGCTGGGTTTATGCTTTTCTTCTCTGTGCTAGGTAAGCTTGGACAATTTTTTTTTTACCTTGCGAATATTAGGCATGCTTACTGCCTCGACAACCATTCGACTAAGCTGTATTACATCTCATTCTACAAATTAAATGATTGTTGAACTTGGCCTTTAGTATCACTTTTGTAATGTAATCAACAGTTTTTCAAGTGTTTCTTATCCATGATAACAGGCAAATTTGGTGCTGTCCTTGCTTCTATACCCTTACCAATAATGGCAGCCTTGTACTGTGTCCTCTTTGCCTATATTGGTAAGTTACTTTGTATTGTATACTCTTCAATGCTTGCTTTGTGATCAATCTTGTTCAGAATAACCCCCTAAAAACTGCTCTCATTTGAAAACAATGCTTATTCCTTTTCTTTTCACTTTTCTATAATTAGTTTCTCATTCTTAGCCAAATTTTAATCTATAGAATGTTAAAATCTTCAAAACTTCTTTAATTTAGATAGGATCTTAAGAATGTTTGCAAGAAGTAGATCACAGATAAAGTAAATGCAAGTTTAAGTAATTAATTTTCATCAACAGAGAGTTAGTTGTACCCTAGGGTGTTTATCAGACTGAACCATAATTAATATTGGACTTGAAATCATCTTATATTATACTCAATTTCTAATCATGAAACTATTTATTGCTAAATCCATAACCACCTGCTACAAACCATTAAACCACTCTGTACTTGAGACTACTGAAATAGAATAGTGAAATAACTTTATATGTACACTGTTGCTAATGCTTATTGCAAATTATCTATAATAAGACTATAATTTTTCAGCTACTCTTTAACTTAACTGCACATTGTGATAACCACCACCAACTGGTAGAGTGTTAGCCACCACAAAAAAGTACAAATAATTGCTTAGGACAAAGGCCAACTGAGGCTTATCATCTTTATTTTAGCCATCATAACTTGGCTCCTCAACCACAATCTCCTAAACCCGAAATTCGACTTTGCCACGGATTCACTTTGAATAAAATACCTACTAACAAGACAACCTAACAGAAAAGAATATGAACTAATTCCCAATTATGTCTGGTTGAAATGTCTTGAACTATGTGCTACGAATATTCAGTGTCCTGAAGCCTAGAAAATGTGTTAATCATGTTTTATTTTCGTATTGGACTTTTATGTAATTTGGGTTAAACAGTGTATTAGAGTTTCATGGGAGGTGCATTATTTAACTCTCCTAAAACTCTTGTCTCTTCCATGTAGTGCAGTTAAACACAACGTTAGTGAACCACTTTGATAACATGTCTGTCCTAAGGGACAATCCCAAAACAAACTAACTTTTCTCTTTTGATTATCTGCCAAGGAGGACCTAAGCTTTTTATGAATCACTTTTTGGCCCTTGATTTGAAGTTTGAACTCTTTTATGAACTATTAACATTAAGTTTCTATACAAAAATCTTATGGTCCTATCTTTAGAAACTGGAAACAGACCTTACCCATGAATGCTATAAATGAATGTCAGTGAGGTGGGGGCAAATTGTTGACAAGTTTGCTGATGTACAGAAAATGTTAGATTAGAATTGTCAGTTTCAATTCATCTCATCCAACAGAGAATTAAACTCTATACTTTTATTGTGATGTCGCCATTGGACGAACAGCTTCTGCCGGTCTCGGGCTTCTTCAATTCTGTAACCTCAACAGCTTTCGGTCAAAATTCATACTCGGATTTTCGCTGTTCTTGGGCCTCTCTGTCCCCCAGTACTTCAATGAGTATCTTGTCATTTCTGGCCATGGTCCAGTTCACACTAAAGCCAGATGGGTAAGCTCAAATTTACTCCTATTTGATTGAAATAACACTATTGTTAATGCTGATTAGCAGAAAACTATGATCATGTCTGAATTCTTACATGAAAGTTTCAAAATGATGCAGTTCAACAACATTATGCAAGTGATATTTTCTTCCCCAGCCACAGTTGCTGCTATGGTTGCTTTCTTCTTGGACATGACATTGATGAGGAATCATAGCTCGACTCGTCGAGACAGCGGGCGGCATTGGTGGGAGAAATTTTGGTCCTTCAATGTCGATACGAGAAGCGAAGAGTTTTACTCCCTTCCTTGGAACCTCAGCAGGTTCTTCCCCTCATTTTAACTTCAAAATCCTTGTTATTACTAAACAAAATCAAAGGGGGATTCGAAAGGAAAAGGAAAAGGAAACATTTGATATTGTTTTGAGTTAAACCAAGGTTACCAAATATATTCTTGAAAGTGAAACTGATTTGCTTGATATTTGAATGATTGTTAAGGCTACTACATTATTATTATTATTAACAAGTAAAAGGTCATCAATTTCATATAAAAAAGGCATCAGTTTCTGTTTATGATTTTCAGTGGCCTATAATGAATAATTATGAAGATAATTTGTTTCAGGTTGCTATTTATTGTTTTTAATTTTTAAGAAAGAAGAACGAATGTGTATTTATGAATTTTGTTTATCTCCTCTCTCTTTTTTATATATATAAAAATCGTAAAAATCGTTAATTGTTTGATATTCTTTTTTATTTAATTAAAATATAAAGGATTTTGTTAAATGTAACACGAGTAGTCATTATAGAATAGTAATTACTTGAGCTCCGTTTAATTTGTGGTTCAAAAATTTGACTGGAAAACAATAAATATATGGGAGATCAAAAAACAATTCTTATTTTCACTACAAAAGAACCTCTAAATTACTTATTTTTTATAGTTAAATATTTATGATTACTTCTAATGAGAATTATTAATATTGTTTTACCAAGTTAGTTTTAGATACTTAAGAGTGTAAGGACTAAAATAAAATGCAATCTAAATATAGGAACTAAAAATAATGTGTGGGTTTTTACTTAAAATAATGATGAATAGATTTTTTTTTAATAAAAAAAACACACTTAAATTATTGTAGCAAAGAAGTCGTGCATTAGCATCAAGGAACAAGGATGAGAAATTCCAGACATGTGAAGCATTGTGATTGTCTTATTAGACAAATGGATCCACCAAAAAAGACATTGAAAATGGAAATTAGAATAAAATTATGTTAGACTTTATCAATGAGAAACTCTATATCTAATCTTTTCTTTTGTTGTCTTTTCTTTAAAACAAAAATGACATCAAAATTGTGTGTGTGTTTTTTTTTTGGCAATAACCATAACTAGAGTTAAATAGGATATTGAACTAAGACTTCTAAATCATTAAATATACATTGAAGTTGCTTAAACTATCACTCTTGTTGGCTGCTTATTTTTAATATCTTAAGTCCTAACCACTTATAAATCATATCTATTCATAAAGGATGTGATCGTTTATTTACACTTTAGTTTAATACCTAAACATTAGCATTAATTTTTTATATATACAAACTATTCCAATCAAACTATTGAATTATAAGATTATTTCTAATTTGTAAGTAGACTAAATTTATAATGAAAGTACCAAATGAATTGATGACACATTTATCTTGTTTGATGTTAATCCCTTTAATTTGTGATATTCGAGAATGTGGATTCAAATTATTCACATCTAATTATTATAGAACTATAAAAAAAACTATCAAACTTTTAAGGTTAAAATATATTTTACCTATATATTTTGTAACTTATTCTATTTTGACCATTTCATTTTCAAGTATTCAATATTAGTATATATTATACCAATAAAACTTAAAATTACTTTATTTTATATTAGATGTTTGTTATCGAAAAGATTGGTGATTTAATAATTTAATTATTTGGTAAAAATTCAATTCAATATCATAATCACAAATTCGATCACACATTTTGAGGTTCCTACTCAATTAAAAAATAATTAAATTAATAATCCACAATTAAAAAAATTCATTGTCTCACAGGCAATTTCATTAAAATATAAATAAAAAATAGGGGATTTAGCATGTATAACAAAAAAAGACAGAATTCATCTAAAACATAAAATCAAAACTAATTCATTTGTAATAAAAAATTCAAATTGAATTCTATCACTAGCTAAATTCTATTAGTGATAGAATTCAATCGATGAAAGACTTCTTCTATCACTAATTGAATTTTCTACTAACTATAGAATTTCAAATTGAATTCTATAACTAGTTGAATTTTATCATTGATAGAAATCAATATGACATAGATAAAATTATTTTAGACATTATGCTACAAATGTAATTCAAAAGTTAAAATGTGCTCCAATAAATTCTCTAGAAAATAAGAGAGAGAAAGGCACACTGAGTGCATTTGACTTGGTTTCAACTAAACCCATAAACGCTTCGCCATCACTCTCAACAATCCCACCGCCCCTCTTCATCGCCGTTCACCTTCCTCCTCCTCTCCAATGCCGCCACCACCACCGGCGTTACTTTTCCGGTGACCTCTCTTCTCTTCAATGTCTCTCTCTCCCGACCATTCCGCCGCTTCCTCCTCCACCCCCGGCGCCGAACGCCACATCTCCACGGCGGACTCCTCGATCTCCGATGACTCCGCCATTTTCACCCTTCTTCAATCGGAGCTCCACCACATGCCTCGCCGTGGCCGCCCGATCGACATCGCCGCTCGCCGAGACTCCATCAACTGGATCCTGAAGGTATATACTGCTATCGATTACTCCAATTTTGCATCGCCGTTTCTCAAAAGTAATTAGGGTTTTGCAGGTTCACAATCACTACAATTTCAAACCGATCACTGCGATTCTTTCTGTTAATTACTTCGATCGCTTTCTCTCTTCCAATTTCCTTCCGGTTAGGGTTTGTTTTTCGTTTTCCCTCTTGTAATTGTCTGAATCGTCGGAGAAATTGATCGGAAATTTGACGCTCATGATTTAGGGCTTTTTGTTTAATCTTCTTGCAGCGGCCAAATGGATGGCCGATTCAGCTTCTATCGGTGGCGTGTTTATCATTAGCGGCGAAAATGGAGGAATCTCAGGTTCCATTGCTTTTGGATCTTCAAATCTTCGATCCTAAATACGTTTTCGAGTCCAAAACGGTCCAGAGAATGGAGCTTTGCGTTATGTCTATTCTCGACTGGAGATTACGCGCCGTCACGCCTTTCGATTTCCTCCACCGCTTCATCTCCGATCTTTGTTCTTCTTCCGCCGCACACGGCGGCGATAGCGACGGCGGACTCTTCTCGTCTTCTTCCGATCTCATTCTCGGCACCACTCGCGGTACTTACGATCAAAATCTCCTGACTCTGCTTTTGTTTAATTCGATTCATCTATTTCGTTGTTTTTTAAAAAAGAAATTTGGAATTTTGTTTCAGTGATTGATTTCTTGGTGTTTCCGCCGTCCGCCATTGCCGCCGCCGCCGTTCTCTGTGCCGCTGGTGAGCGGTTTGATTCTCCGGCGCTTTGTAGCCATTTGCTTGCGGCGGATAGAGTCGTAAGTATTGATTCAATACTATATGTGGGGTTAATATATATCAAGTACCAACAATACCATTTTTTTTTTATATATAAAGTTAATAGATATTCGAATTTATTTCTAGAAAAAAATAAATAAAATCGAATTTAATTCCTATCACCATTCAATTGAAATTGAACATTAAAAGTAGAAGAAATATCAGTGTTGGAAAATGGAGCTTGTTGTCTTGGTTGATTGAATATAATTAAATTCATATAAAATTCTCTCATTTTATTTAAGAGCACAAAAATATATTCGGGATATGTTTTGTATTTTCCTCTCCGATTTAAACAAAAGAAAAAAATACCCACCCTATTTTGTTGAAAAGTAATAATAATTCTTAGCCGTATTTTAAAAAAATTTATATACTTTTAATCTAACTTTTATAGTTTTAACAATAGATGGAGAGTTTGGACTCATGACTGTTAATTTTGTGAATTCTCTCTTTATTCTCTTCTTTGACCAACATCCATTCATTCTTAAAAAAAACAAAAAAACAAACAAATCTAAGTATCAATGGAGTCCAAATACAATGAGACTATGGAGTATAGGATTCAAAAATTTGAATTACAACAAATATGGAGTATGAGCTTCAAATTAAGCATTGAAAGTAAAAGAAATATCAGTTTCCTACTTTTAACAAAGATTAATATTTTGTTTGATAATTATTTAGTTTTTAAATTTAAATTTATTTTTATTTATATTTTTTATAATTGATTCTATTTTTCCTACCACATGTTCAATCTTTATGAAAATATTAATTAAATTTCAAAAACTAAAAAATGTTTAAAATTTACTTTTTTGGTTTTAAATTTGTGTTTGGTTTTAAGAAATAGATATTCAAATAAGAAAAAATAAATAGTTAAGTAGTTGTTTAGATTAAAATTTCAAAAATAAAAAAAGTATGAAACGTAGTCATCTAAAAGAAGCTAAACAATGTGATGAATGGATACATGGACTCATTCCCCATTAAAAACAAATTATGTATTTTTTTACAATCTCAGCGTGACAACATTGATTTGGAAAATCCCTTGATGCAATTAAACCTAAATTTATCTTGATGAAGCTCGTCGAGAATTAGAATTGAGGGGTCCAAGTTCGAAATTTAACTTTTCTTTTTGGTCCGGAATTTAAAAGGCAAATACCCACATCAATTGTACTTTAATTAATAAATTTAAAAAAAAAAAAAAAAAAAAAAGTTTGGTGTTGTGGTAAAAACATTTTGTTGTCAAATTAACTTTTCTTTATTTGGGATAGGAAATGGTGAGAAGCTGTCACCAACTCATGGAGGAGCACATGACTGGCACGTGTCCGGCAAGCTTCCGAAAACAGCGGAGAGAAAGAGCCGATCAAGCGGCGCCGCCGAGTCCAGTCGGCGTGCTCGACGCGGCTGCAGGCGGTAGCTGCGACACGCGCCTGGACAATCCCGACTCCACCAGCCACCAAGCCGCCGTCGAGCCACCGGCTTTTCGGCTACGATCCTCTGCGCCGGATGTACAGAAGCAGTAGATAAGACCTACTTCGTGTCATTTTGTTAGAGGGAGAGAGAGTGAGACAAAGAAACTCTTTTTTTTTTTTTTTTCTCTCTCGTTCTTTGGTCGCAATTATCATTGTCATTTTGACCATAAAACTGAACGGTTGAGATTGCATGAAGAATGATCTGAAAAACGAAGGAAATTTTTTTGTTGTTTTTTACTTATTATTGAGATATTGTACTAGTGTTCTACTAAAATAATTATAAATGTAGTTTTTTTTTAAAGAAAATTATAAATGTAGTTTTTTTTAAAGAAAATTATAAATGTAGTTATATTTTAAAATATTTGTAACCGACAATTTTACATTTTAATATCATATCATTAATATAATATTATATATAGTTAATATAATATTATGAAAAAGTATGTAATTATATTTAATAATATAATTTTGTCAAAAAATGGATTTTTTATTATTTTCTAAATTTAAATTGGTATGTTTCTTTATTATATATTTATCCAAACAAAACAAAACACATTCAATTTGGAAAAAAAAAATAATACAAAACACACTCATTTATAATATTAAAAATATCATATGAATTTGAATCCTTCCCTTAATTGCGACTATACTTTTTTGGCCTAAACTTTTTACTTTCTAAATACTAGTCTTTTTTAAAGTGTATTTTTTAAGCTAGCTTAGCTTTCAAAGGAATTAAAAAATTGGAATTTTTCAAAACATTTTCAAAAGTAACTTTTCAAGATAGGAGAGAAATTACTACACATAAGTAATACGACATTATCATCATGTAATAAATAAAACTCAATAAAAATTTGCCAATTCTAATTTTTCTAATTATTCGGTATATATTAATGATAATTCATTGATTAGGGTGGCTGTAGGGTAGTCTTGTCCAACATATATTTATTGCGATTTATTTGTTTTGGTTCATGGGTTGGGCCAATTTTCTCAAAGCCTAAGTCTTAGAACTTGGGCCCAAAGCCTTAATGCATGGCCCAACCAAGAATCTAAGCCCAATATTTGCATTTCAAAGGCCATGGACTATAGGTTGCATGCCTAAATAAAAAGGTAACGTGAGTAGAGGTAAATGAGTGATATATTATTTTTAAAATGGATACCTATAATAATAGTTTATAACAAATATAAATTTTTTTAGAAGAAATTCATTTATAGCAAAAAATTGAAACAAATATAATAAAAACACGAAAAAACTGATGTACCAAATGGTTTCAATCTCACTGTATATATAATCTTCGATTTGTACTATAAATAGTTCAATTAATATCACAAATAATTACAGATTTAAATAAATTTTGAAAATATTTATATCCATAATCAAAATGGTTAATACTCGTTATATCACATAATTTAAAGTATCAATATAATATTATGCATTATTAGTATTATGTGTTATTAGTACAATATTATATATTAGTATAATATTATATTAATGAGAATTAATTATATTGTAAGTTTGACTATAATTGATAAATCTTTTTTCTTACCCAGTATTATAAATACTTTTATAATTTGACCTATTCCTAAAAGAAAACACTTAAAACTATTGACTTGAAAAAAAAAAAGAAACTCTTAAAACTATTATAAACTCAAACAAAATCCGAAAAAAAAATGTAATCTAATATATGTAGAACAAAAGATGAACTGATTTAAAAATAAAAAATAAAAAAACAAAAGATGAACCGAACCAATATAGCGGAACGATGGTTTGGTTTTATGGACGATGAACCGTCGGTGCAACGACGCCCTTGTACGAGTGTCCGTACAATCCAGTTTTACTACACGACAAAAAATGACTAGGATGATGTGGTCCCCACTGATCGACCATTTATTTTTATGACAGGTGTCCATTTCCCATATCCTGCTGGCATTATTTTACTCCTCGGTCCCCAATATCCCTCGTAAAAAATTTAGCCCTATTATAAAAAATAAAAATAAAAAAAAGAAAAGATTATCCCTTTCATTTATTGGTCGGGTTAATTTATGTTTATATTTTACTTTAGTGGTAAATTATGCTAAATATAATAAAAAATACCTATGTTAGCAGATAATATAAGTATAAATATTGATATGGATTAAAGTAAATAATATATTTTTTAGAGTGTAATTTGGTTGCACCCTAAAAGTGATGTTACTGATGTCTAAATCACACATTTTTATTATTTTTATTTTTTATTAAAAAAAAATAAAAGTGAAGTAAGATGTGTGACACCAGAAATACCACATGGGTGACATCACCTTTAGGGTGCAGACATGGCTGCACCCAAATTGCACTCTTTTTTTATATAACAACCATTAAATATATTGAGATTAGTAGATGAAGTGTATGGATTAAGTAAAAAAAAACTATTAGAAGTTTAGGGATATATTTTTTATAGAGAAAAACTCATTAATCGCAAGCATATTTGTTTATTTATTATTATATATAGTTTTTTGGTAAGAATTGTTTTTTAACATTGTAGGCAGAATTTAATAATTTCAGTTTTATTTCATATTTTTCAAAAGATATAAATGAGTGTATTAGTTTCTATTTTATTTAATTTATAAACATATGTAATAAATATAAAAAGGAATAGAAATGAACATCATATCTATGAGATTTTTTAAATATGTTATTTTAATTTCTTCTCAATGTTTTGAGATGAAAATGTGGAGGTGCTTTCTCATCTATTGAGAACAAAATATCCTATGACATATACAAATATTTTTAAAACAATATTAAACTCGAAATAACTAAGATTTTTTTAGGAAATATAGCAGATAAATTTGTTTTGTAATGATATTTGATGATATACATCAACAATCAATTGAACTTCACTCGAGCTTTCAAGATTTTCAACCATTCCTTTTTTTGCCCCTTACTGTTTATTTTTAATTATTCAAAAATAATTCTTCATTTTAAAATTACTTATTTCTAATAATTCATTAATATAATTCTTTTACAAAAATTTACATTAAAACATATTATTAGCTAATATTTATCTACAAATATTTACATCAAACGAGTTATTATCTACAACTCTTATAAAAATGCACATCCAAACAGATTATTGCTCAATCTTAATTTCTAATTACTCAAAAAAATTCATCACACAATTGTTCCATTTAACATCCTTTGAGTGCCGGAACTCATATTTGCAAAATAAATTAAGATTCTATCACCACCCTTTTAGAAATTAAACCTCTTTTTACCTAAGATGGAAAAAAATTGAGGACAAAGAACAATCTTTCAAATAACGTATTTATTTAGTAATCTTTATTTTTTTTGAAAGATAGTAATTAATCTTTATTAAATGAATCAGATTAAATATATGTTGTAGACTTTTCTTATCAAAGTTAATTTTTTTGGAATTACATAATCCTCTAACTTAAAATTAATGTTTATTTTTTTAGTATTATAATATTTAGGGGTGGGTCTAAAAATGTAACTTATTTATTAAATCGTATATAATGTCACTTACAATATTGTTCCTCATTTTAACTTATAAAATTGTTGTTATCATGATTATAAATGATAAGTACTAAATAGAAAACATTCTAAAAAAAAAAAGTACTAAATAGAAAAAACAAAAGCATATAAATATATATTTATAGTAACATTTTGTACGAATTATTAATTTGAATCTTCCTCTTCTTGCTCAAATGAAAAATAGAAGAAATTATGTAAAAGAAATCTCTTCAATATATATATATATATATATATATATATATATAATTTTACAAAGATGGGCAAATTATGAGATCATTTGTCATACTTTTTAAATTTAATGATTTAATTGTATTTGGTTGAATAATAATTTTACGTTGACTAATCAAATACTTTATGTACATTACATTTATCTTCGGACCAAACAATATCAGAGAACATAAAAATTCAAAGTATCAAAATAAATCTAACTCAACTGATATAAAAATTGTATTATCATCTTCAAACTTATACATGTGGTAAGAAAAAAAGAAGAGATTCAAAGCAATTCAATGGAATGTTCCCCACAAAATTTAAATGAAAGGTGCATATATTTTTAGATGCAAGCTTTGAATTCAACCCTCTTGCATGAGCTTATTCATGGGGCTATCAATAATGAGGGATCCAAGAGAGAAAGTTGCACATGGCCTCTATTTAAAGTTGTGTTTGATGGCAAGTTTTTATTTTTAGCAATATGGTCACTAATCTATGACTAAGACCTCTTGAATTCTTTTAATGCCAAATAGCCTTTAAAATATATAAAGCCTTTGTTTTTCACATTCCTATTAAGTTTGGTGAGAGTAGTTAGGCTACTTTTTTATCAACACATGCAACAATTTATTTTCTTCCATCTTAAAAATCCTTATTTCCTTATTTTCTCTTTTATTTGAATGCCAATTTTACTTATAATTAGTTTTTTTAGATGATGAACCACACGTTTAGAAGCGAAGAAATTCGAATTTGTAATCTTTTAAACGTCGTATTTAATGACATCATAATATCACTCTCATTTTGGCTACTTATCAATTAGTTAATGGCCATGCTATAATTTATTTTGTGATTAAATCAATCATCAACACTCATACAAAAAAAAAAAAAATCAAAATGTATTGAAACTTTACCTTAATTAAGAAATTTTAATCTTCTAATATATAGAAAATTTATCATCAACAACACATTTTACCATTTGTATTACATTTGCAGCATAATTTCTAAAATAATTTCATCTATAACATATTAATTTTTATCCATGGTAAAACTCAACTAATGATAGAATTCAATTTGAAATTCTATCACTAATAGAAAATTCAAGCGGTGATAGAAGAAGTTTTTCATCGATTGAATTCTATCACTAATAGAATTCAACTAGTGATAAAATTCAATTTGAATTTTTTGCTACAAATGAATTAATTTTAATTTTATGCCATAGATGAAAATATTTTGTTGTTATACATGCAAAATCCTCTAATATATATCTAAATTTTGTTGTTTTTTTTAAAAAAGGAAAAAAAAAAAAAAAAACTTTACCTTACCCTTAAACGCTTCAATTAACGTCCAGATGAATGAATTCTAAAAAAAAAAGAGAGTCCAGATGAATAATGTCAATTTTCCTATTAAGCAGAAACTATTATGCCTAGGCTACAACATCACGTGATAATCAAACTAAAGACAATTCTTTTAAAATTTTATTTGTTTTTTTATTCTCTATCTATATAAATATAAATAAACAAGACAAAATAACTCTCGATATATTATCATTCAAATAGGTTCTACAACTTGAAGAAAGTGACTTATGTTAGGACTAGACATGTTATTCTTGCTTGCAACCTTCAAATTACTCGCCAAGGACTCGATCTTCACATGTGTTGGTCTTTGTGTATTTCCCTTATTTCAATGTTTCATCCTTGTCACAATATATATATATATATTTATAATTTATTGTGGGAGTTAAAATAATATCTAATTGGTGATCAGACATTAACAATTCAATTGTATATGTAAAACTTTGCTTAATTAAGTAATAATTGAGAGTGAGAGAATTTGAATTCATGACCATTTGATCATGGATATACATTTATGTAAATAAACTATTATACGCAAAACTCAAATTTCTCTTTTCACATGTTTCCTCTATTTCTTGAATGCTTAAGAGTTGTTTGGAAGGATGAATTTGGAGAGGGGAGTGAGTAATTTTGAGAGGATGAATTTGGAGGGGGAGTAAGTAATTTTGAGAGGTTTGGAATAGTTTGAAGGGATTTGGAAAAAATAAAACTTTGTTTTATGTGAGTTTTTGTTTACATGGTGGGTAGGAGAAATGGAATCTTTAACTTCTAGGCCTTTAGTACTAATAAATCATTAAAAAAATTTTGTTTAACCGAGAAATCGGAGTTTTGCTCCCTTATATTTGGGACACCACTAGCCCGTTCCTAGACTTTGACACCTGAATACTTCGAAGGGTATTCTAGTTTAAGCGCTTTCTAGCGGCTTCGAACCAGTGATCTTTAAAAAAAGTATGTCTTGAAGTCCTTAGTTCAATTCTCTTAATTGTGATTAGTTGTTCTTTAAATACTTTTTGGTTATTGATTAGTGTTGAATGGTTATTTGGGCTTCGTCGTCGTCTGGTGTGACTAATTTTGTGTTGCCCTCACTATAAATGACATGTGTACTTGCTAAAGTAAATCAATGAATTAATGTTCATTCGTCTTCTACCTTTTTTGTTTATAAGTATAAGATATCGATTGAGTTATGCTCATTTTATTTATAAATTAGGAACGATCCAGCATAAAACTTTTGTTTTGGTATAAAGAGTTATAAGTGTTTGTGATAAAAACAACACGTTTGATATAAGAGGCTTGAAGCGTTTGTGACATGAAAATTTTGTTTGGTATAAAGAGTTAGATGAATCGTGAAAGAAAAGTGAGTACTTTTTGAATTGCTTTAGTTAAACGTGTTATTTAGTCAATCCAACCTCTTCAAACAGACATAACAAATATAAATTTAAATTTCACAAATTCTCAATAAATAAATAAATATGACAAAAAAAGGAAAAAAAAAAGGTTTTAACATATGGACAATGAATAATTGTTATTTTTATTCAATAACATTCGAAAATAGATGTCTCAAACAAAACAAAACGAATTAGGAAAACATTGGAATTAGAACCCAAGTTTTGCAAGTGTCAATTAACTCTTTTTTTTCTCTAAGAAATAAAAAGAGATTTGGAGGAAATTAGAAAGAAGGTAAATGAGGGTTGAAAATCGTGTGCACGTGGGAGCATGTGTGTGAATATTTGGGGAATTCAGAAATGGAAAAGAATACACACGTGCCCACGTGTGTCTGAGAGCCGTTAGAGACAACATCACAGCTGAGAGTATTTCTTGAAAAGGGTAGAGATTACTGTTTAAAAAAAAAAAAAAAAAAAAATATATATATATATATATATATATATATATATATATATATTTAGAGAGATATCTTTGTGAGAATGTGACTGCATGTGGTATTCTTACGAGCAAAATTACTTTCGCTGTTTTAAATCATAGTTCTAAAATTATGATATCTTTGCTTATTTTCGTAGGTCACACATTCAAATCTCTATTTTTTTTATTTCTTTTTTTAACTATCGCCAATATAATTATTTGACGTGTGAGTCGTGACCTCTCAATTAACCCTCAAACTTTTATCCATTTTATCACCACTACATTTGCTGTCGTAAAAATATTATTTTTGTTTTTTTAAACAAAATGTTAAAAGTTTGTTTCAAATTGATCATTATACTTGTAAATGTGTATTTAGTCGATGCATTTTTCAATAGAACTTAAAAGGAAAACTTAGAACATTAATCAAATTCAAGAAAATAATTATCAATATAATCACTTTTAAAAAAATTTAACAACCACAATGCAAACTAAATATCAGTTTTCGAAATCGAACTTATAACTGTGGAGTTGAAATGGATTAACACCAAACAAAATAATCAACTGTGCTACCGACGTTCTATGAGTATTTATAATACAATATTTAATTGATGACTATAAATATAAATATTTTAAAATTTAACTATATCTGTAATTATTTTGTAAGAGAAACTATCTAGTACAATTTTCCAACTTAAAATTGGTGGATGGGATAAATTTGAATTTGTTCAATAATAATAATGATAATTTTTAAAAAATAAAAAAATACAAGATAAACCCATTTTAAAAATTTATAGAGAAAAAAAGATTATCGTATACATTTTTTTAAGTTGACAACAAATTTGACATAGAGACCACTTAAACTTAATTGGGAATAGAATAATAAAAATTAAACATATAAAAGTATAAGAACCGAAATAAAAACAAATCCTAAATTATGTAGAAAGAAAGATATGTAATAGATACATATTTTTTTTTATTATAATGATAAATATATAAATTTTGAATATTTAGAAAAGATATGACATTTAGAAGTTTTTTTTTTTAATTACAAGTTATAAGAAGGGGAGATATCGTGACCATGTTGAATTGGATTTCCACGAAATAATGAAACCATCTGACTACCGACCTTTTCGATACATCTAAAAGTACTTTTGAATGAAGTAATTAATAATTGTTTCATTGATGGTAATTGACACATGCATTTAAAATATGATTTCATTCTTAAATTTTGAGATATGTTCTCTTTAAATTTTAAAGTATTCAATTTAAATCGATGTATTTTAAACAAAGTTTAAAATTGATTTTTATGGTAAGTTTGTGAGTATTTTTTTCTTCCTCAATCAATTTATATATTTTGTCATTTCTTATATTAACATTATCGATCAATTTTTTATCAGTATAATTTTTTAATTTATTGTAGATATAAATTTTTTAAAAAATCTCTAAAATACATGAACTAAAATTCACATTAAAAATTTTGGTGAAAAAAATAAAGCTACACATAAATTACAAATATTTTAGCCTGCCTTTTATCTTTGTTCCATCCCTATTTTTATATCTGTCACGAGGCTACATTTTAATTTGTGTTTTTTTTTCCTATTCACTATTCGCATTTTATGGCTAAATTTTAATTTGTACTTGTTTGAATTTGTGGTTGGATTTGAGCTGGTTTGTATTTAGATTTTGGTGTTTTTTTTTAAATAATAATTTTATGGAATTAATTGTTTGATTTTTGAAGACACAACTCATGCTTAGTGTATGGGGGTCATGATATTCTTCTCTCCACTTAAAATCATTGATATATCATCTAATTTGTTCCACAAACTTCATTTTCTTGTTTTCCCTCGCAACTTTAGCCGACAATGATTATCATTTTCCTTTGTTTTCTTCATAGGAATTTGAACCCAATTTTTAAAGTGGTAATTTCTTTATTTTTAGTTTAACATGTAAATATAAGAGCAATACTTGGGTAAAATAGGTTCTCAAGTAGCAGCTGAGCGGTTGAGGTTAAGGACTTCAAGACATGTTTATTTGAGAGATCATTAGTTCGACATCGTTGAAAAAAACTTAAACTATAATACCTTTCGAATTATTCCGATACTACAGTTTAGGAACGGGCCAGTGATGCTCCAAATATAAGAGAGCGAAGCTCTTCTCATTTCTTTGTTACACTCTTAAACGGTATATTTGTATATGCTTTTTTTTATTAGCGAGTGGCAAAAGGAATATATTTTTTGTTGAAATTGAACTTCCAACATTTTTAGATGATGTTGGAAGTGCTTACATGAGAATCAACAAAAGTACCATCCAAAAACTTGATAAAGTAAAGTGAACTTGATTCGATAGTAATAGACATACATTCTCTTGTAAGATGTTACAAATCCAAATCCTTTCCCTAAATTAAAAAATAAAAAATAAACAAAACAAATTAAAATTAAATCGATAACTTATCTTAAAACTCACAAAAGAAGATATTTTTACGGTTCAACAATATTCAAGAGTAATTAAGGGTGAGTGGTATATTTGATTACCTTATTTGGTGACAATTTATTTCAGTTTCATGATCACAAATTTGGGCAAAGAAATCAATATTTATCTCTCATGTTTTTGGGGAAAGTATTAAATACCCAACTAATTAAACTCAAGTGAGTTTGTTTAGTTCAAAATACCCAATTATTTAAAACACGCCAATCACCAATACAAATGTAGCAAAAACCCTAATCGAAATTAGCACAAAAAAAAGCCATTTTCCACCACAAAATTCAAGCCAAAACCGACGAACAATTAGGCAATCCACTGCGAAATTCTGATCGAACAATGAGAATGAAAGAATTAAAAGTGGGTAAGAGATTTGATTTTGTCTCGAACAGTACACAAAGCCAAAAATCCCAAATCCCCTTTCTATTTCTGTCCACACTAAAACCAAAATATATAATCCCCTTCTCCCATGGCGTTTTTCAGACCAGAACCGCACGTTTGCAGGTATAAATTTTTAACCCAACCGACTCGATTAGACCCAACAGTTTCACCAAATGAATAAAGATTGGATTGAAATTTGAATAAATGGTTAATGGGTATCCATTTTACTGTTCAAGAAGATGTGGACTTGTACCTGGTTTTGGTTTTTAAGAGCGTACTAAATGCATCGCTGTCTTGCATGTGAAGAGTTTTGTGGCCTTTCTCTCTATAAACCCACCACTCCCCAACTGGCACTTCTTTTCATTTTGATTCATTCATTCATTCACACAATACCCTGTTTTTAGATTTTGTTTTGATATTGTTTAGACCCACTTCTGATTTTGCCTGATTTGTGTGTTGTTTATAGCTTTTGTTTTTGGGGATTTCATTCTGATTTGGGCTCTGTTTTGTTCTTGAGTTTGGTGTTGCACACAACCTGTTTGATAAAATTCCTGAGAGAAAAAAAAAGTTGGGGGTTATGGAATTTTTGGGGTCTGAGTGTAGCAGTGGGTGTGAGTCTGGTTGGACTTTGTATTTGGAGCAATCTTTTGTTTCTCATGGTGGTTGTGATCATAAAGAGAGTGGTTTTTGTGATGGATATTGGAAGGCTGAAGAAGAAGAAGAAGGGGGGGTTATGGAGGATCTTTCTATGGTTTCTGATGCATCTTCTGGACCTCCACATTTGTTTGAAGATGATGCTTGTTCTCATGAAGATGATGGTGATCATTTTTCTCTTGCATCCAAGTCAGTTGCATTGGGGAAGAAGCAGAAAATTAAAGAATATCAATGTCATGATCATCAGCCTTTATCCTTCCTAGATGACGCTGCTAGTTCCCCTGCTCATAACTTCACTGATGTGAGTTTTTAGAACAATCTCTTTTAGCCCCTTTTTAGTTTTGTCTGTAATGAGTATTAGTTTGATCAATTGGGTACTCATTAAAGTTTGATTCCTTCAAATTTTTCAGAATAATTTTGCCAATCAAGCCTCAGTGGAAAACTTCTTGGGATTCTCTCAAACCAGTCACTTTGAGGTACTTGAAAGTTTTATGTTATGAGTTCAAATCACCCACCCAAAATGTGGTTGAATTCCAACTTTTTTTAAAAATATATGTATATATCTATATAAAAAAAAGGAAATAAAGAAGTATGTTCTTCTCCAATGCCAAGACCAATGCATATTAATTGACATTGCTTTTTTTGCTGTTGATGCAGGAAAGAACAGCATTTACAGAGCATTTTGGCTTTCTTCAGTCTTCTCTCTCAGGAAATAGATTGCAAAAGAACCAGTTAAGTTATTGTTTGTGTTTTTGGCAACTCATGGTTAATAATTGGATTGATTTGTGTATTTTTCTTAAGATTTTTAAACTAATTGTTCTCAATCTGCTACTTTAACAGGTCATTTGAAGGAAAAGGAATAGGAATGAGATGAGATATGGCTTTCTTTTGCTTTTTTTTTTTTTTTTGTTCTGAAGTTGCTAAAGTAGTTTTGTTCTCGAAAGCCAATCGAGCTTTGTGGTAATTGACATGTATTCTCGACGAGGCCATAGGTTGTGATTTGAATCCCTCGACCTCAAATATTATTTTTGTGCTAAAAAAAAGGGTTTTGCTTGCACTGAAAAATGTGTGGGAGATTGTCAAATGTAGAGGGAAGTGAATCTGAAGAGATGGGTTTTGTTTCCCCTTTATTATTATTATTATTATTATTCTAAATCTTCTTTTGTTATCTTTTTGTATCTGTCAATGCAATGGGAAACAGCCTTAGAGCAAAAAAGTTGGAAATGAGATTTATTCTTTTGGAAATTCAATTTCTGAGTCCATGAACAGTGTATTTGATTTATTTGCTCAAGCTTTTCAATATTGGCTACTTACACAACCACCCCCATCCATTTTGACCTTTGCTTTGATTGGCTAACATAAACACAATTATTATAGCTTTTTGGAGGGGAAAAGATTAAGTTTGATTGACAGACAGAAAATACAATTGTTACTTTAAGTCACACATTAGATTTGTATAGTCTATAGTCATGAGATAGAACTCAAGTTTCCATTTGCTAATTTGATGTGATAACTTCAATTATGCTCTTACTAATAATCAATTGAAAAAAAAACTACATCTATACATATTCATAAAAAAAATGTACTCTAATACTTCAAAATAAAGTTGTTTTTGCCGAGTTTTCTCTAGTTTCCTTAAGCCAAACATTTCTTTCTTAAATATATTAGAGTGGAGATACTTTTATTTCATTTTAGAGGAATACTTGAATATTTGCTAGTAAGTATTTAATACAAACTTGGTACTATTTGTAAGTTATAGAAAACATATTAAAAATATATATACAAAAATAATGATTTGTCTAATGAGATAGAAATGATATTTAAAAATGTGACACATTAGGGGGAGTTTGTTTACCACATTTAAGGAGGATTTAGGTTGAAGAGTTATATTGAAAAGTTATTTTGAGTCGTTAAAAATTGAAAGTTGTACCTAAAAATTTGTTTGGATGTGGTTTTTGTGAGAGAAGTTAGAGTAAAAATCTTGTTTGGATGTAAATTTAAAATGAGTTGTTAAAAAAAGAATTATTTAAAATAAGTGGTTAAATGACTTATTTTGATTGATTTGAAACGAATGATTAAAAATGAGTGATTTTAAATGATTGAATAATTATAATAAATGATTAAAAATGAAAAGTTAATATAAACTTATTTGAATGTATATTTTCGAAAAGAAGTTAGTATGTCGAAGAAGTCGCATTAAATATTTTCTTTGTATAAGTTAGAAAAAAAACTCATTGTTATTGGCTGTCAAAGGCCCTGTTTCCAAATATCTTGTGCCCAAAATTCATGGAAAATGATAGCTATAAAAAGGTCATTTGAAAATTGGCCTATTATCATAAAAGATGAGAGAAAAGAAAATGGGAACCAGCAAAGCAGCATATGGGCAATTTTATGAACTGTTCTGTTTATTCTTTAGTCCTCACTCTAATTTTTCACCACAAATCAGGACAAAATGACAAAGACCCACAAAGTTTTCTTCCAAATAATGCCTAAAAGTTTAGATTTGATTAGGTGGGATTTGATCAAATCCACAAACAAAACTCAAAAATCAAATTTTGGTATTAAAAAAAGGGACATTACAAAATCAAACTCTTTCCAACTTCAAATTCAAATTCAAATGTGAAATGTCTAATGGGTTACGAAGAACAAATTTACCATATAAATACAATACGAACAAAACATTCAAGAATAGTAGCATTGAATTTGTCGAACACATTAATACAATATTTTTCAAAAGATAAACTTAGGACAAAGAACACAACATAGACACATTTTTAAAATATATATATGATCTTTTTTAGACAAGACAATACGTTTATTCATTTATATGCTTAAGAAAAAGAATTTGATGTTTTTTTTAAAAAAAAAATTTGTCTTATATTATTTTTTGTTTTAACCATTTTGTTTTATTTTGTTTTTTTTTTCTGAAATAACATAACCATTTTGTTTTGTTTGTTGTTTTTTTTTTGGATTTTGCATTAAATAAAAATTGGAAAAATATTTTCAAAATCAAAACTAATTAATTTGTAAGGAAAAAATTTAAATTATATTCTATTATTTATAGAATTCAACCGGTGATAAAATTTTATCACTAGTTGAGTTTTATTACACTAATTTTATCGTGGGTTGAATTCTATCAGTGATAGAAAAATATGTATTATAGATGAATTATTTAAAAATTGTGTTACAAATATAATACAAGACACAGAATGTGCAATTTTTTTTTTTTTTTGACGGTAACAATTTTGTATTTAACTATGGCATTCTTATAAACAAAAATGATGAACTCATAAAATTTTGAAGATTCCTCTGGTTGAGATCTTTCCTAAAGAACATGCCCATTTTGTTGAACATGTGTCTCATTTTCAAGGATGTTGTTCATGTTTCATTGATTAAATTAAAATTTTATTTTTAATAAAATTTTGGTTCACCCAAAATTGTCAGCCATGTTTTGCATTTATATTATGTCATCCCAAAAAAATTGTACTGATTTCTCTTTATTTTTATTTAAAGTTTTAAATTTGAATTAACAGATAAACAAAATTATCTTATTTTTTCTATAAACAAATAGCAATTTGGGAATTTAGGATGCCAAAAATTCTAATGCTGCCCACATGTCCCTTTTAAAATATTTTTATTGCAGATTCAGTCTTTCCCTTCCATTTAGAAAAAAAAAAAAAATCAAATGAATTATATATATATTTCTTAGATTTTGAGAGGTGGTCTATATCTCGTCTTATATTTCAAAATTTAACATTTTTGTCTATAATATTTTAATAATGTTCAAAATATTTGAATTAACAAAATTATTAGTACAAGATAAAATGTTGACTAGACTAATTTTAAATTTTAAGATATTGATAAATTGATTATTTTAATTTTAAAATTAAAAAAAATAAAAATAAACTTGAAAGACATATAATAATTAAATTTAAGAAGTGTCCAAATGTTAATGACAAAAATATTTAATTAAAATTAAGGACTAAAAATTAATTTGAAATATAGCCATCAAACAAGAACAAGACTCTAACTTTAAGACTAAAAATGTAATTTTGTCAATTAAATATAAAAAATGAAACAAAAGAGATGAAGTGTTTTTGCCTCAATACATTCCATCAAATTGGATAGAAGTGATTTTAAAGAGGTTTGGGAAAACTTACTTTGCCTTCCCAACCACAGCCAAGACAAAACCCATCAATTCCCTTTTTGTAAACTTATTGGCAGAAAAGAATTATTTGATTATTATTGTTAATATTTTTCATGTCCCATGAATTATTTGATTATTATTGTTATTATTTTTTTATGTCTCATTTTGAACTGCTCCCATTTCTTGTGACAAAAGCTATTCTTTTCTCACCATTTATTCATCTCTGCCATTGTCATGGCACAAATGTTTTTATTCTTGTTGAAGAGATGGTCTAAAGTTTGGTTTTTTTCAAACTTAGAATTAAATATGTTAAAAGAAAAATATATTTTTGGTCCCTAAAATGTAGTTTTTATTTGATCTACTTTCAAAATCAAGCATAAAATATTCATATCATTTTAATAGTGCTCAATTTTAATTTTGGTTTAAATTTTTTTTTTCTTTATATTATATTTTTTTATAATTAAATCAATGCCAAAATAAAAATAATTATTTTATCAAATATATTATGATTTAAAATCAGTCTAGTCAATATTTTATTACATAATATCATTTTCGTTATTTTAATGATTAAAATTGAATATTAGTAAAATGTCTGAAATAAAAATACTTAATTTTAAAACATTGAAATTAAATAGAAACTCAATCTCATCTGTTTTTTTTTAAATAAATAAATAAAACAATTTCATTTCAATAAATAATCACTTAACTTTCATATAACACTGTTTGATATACGTATTTCACTAATTTTTTTTATAACAGGATCACAAGATCTATTTTATTTATCTAGTTGTGCTTTATTAGGAGAGCATTAACTACTTTTTTTTTTTTAGTACATATTGGGGGAGGAGGGACAAATACCGATTTATGAGCTCGAACCCGTGACGCTGGTGTTGAACTAGTTTACAACTAAACACTGAAACCATTGCGTCAGTGACCCATTCGGTAACATTAACTAATTTTGCATACAATTCTTGGGAGTAAATAGATGTATTTAATGGTTTGAGCTATACGTTGTAGAATATTCAATTATTACATA
The DNA here is from genome assembly GCA_036507275.1 of Sicyos edulis. NCBI lineage: Eukaryota > Viridiplantae > Streptophyta > Magnoliopsida > Cucurbitales > Cucurbitaceae > Sicyos > Sicyos edulis. The sequence goes on along the minus strand of CM071858.1, from coordinate 2,783,153 downwards.
AAGATGGAGAGAGTCAACAAAAGAAGTAGAGACATCACTATATTCTTTTCTTTCTTTTTTTTAAACAAGGGTAAGTATGTCCGTCCCTAAGCCAGGCATCGGGAGACATTGAATGAGAATGTCACCGAACTGAGATCTTGAAGGGAGCATACCCTCAAAACCTAAATCTTCGACCACTATGCCACCCCTTGAAACAACATCAATATATTTTCATAATCAAGAAGTCATAAATTTCCATTCCAATTTTCCGATTTAATTTTTTTTAACTAAAAAAAGATTGATAGACTCACATTATAGACTTTCTAAGTTTTATTTCATTTACTTTTAGAATGATTTTTTGACAGTGTTTATTTTAGAATTAGACCTTAATATATAAATATGTTAGATGAGCTAACTTTCTTGTCATGTATATCATTTTTTTTTTATTTCTTTTTTTGAGTTCTGCCCTATTTTATTTTGTGATAAGTAATGCCTTTTTTTTTGTTACTATTATTATTACTTGTAAAAAAAAATTAGCTCAGTCTTCACCAAATGTTTGGCCCAATATTAAGCAAGTAGAAGCCCAACGGGCTATGATTTTGTTTCCTTTGTGGGCTCTTCAAGTCAGGTCCAAATGATCATGGTCAACTCTTTTTTTTTTTTTTTTGACTATATTTTTCTTAATAAAACTTTTGTTTAAAACTAATCTTAATTTTATGCTTTTTGAGTTCAATTACCGATACATTATTATTCTTTTCCATAACTTTTCATCTTCACCACAAAATTCAAGGCTCAAATTCAAAGTTGTTGGATTTTCTAAGAAAATCAATAGTTTTTTTTTTGTTTTTTATTTGATATACAACAAGGCAATTGAAAAATTAAATATGAAGTATGAAACTTAAGTTTCAACGGTCGCAATTTAAATTTAATTTTACAAATACCGTTACCGGAAAGGCCGGATTTAAGAAATTTGGTTGCGGTTCAAACTAAAGTTGCATTTATTATATTTATTTCTTTGTCAATGAGTTGAAGAAATAAGGCTTATGCTTAGGTTCGTGGAAAAGGAGGATTATCCTAGATATTTCCCTCTTTCTTATTTCTTTGTCATTTGATCGTTCTAGTTCAAGCTTAGTTTCTTCAATTTGGTTTAATATGTTATGCCAACAAATCTTGTTTTTTTAGCATTACTTACTAAAGATATACATGATCTGGGTTGGGTTGTATTACAAGAGTTTTTTGGATTAGCCAGTGGATTGGCTAATTCATCAACTCGTCCAACCTTTATATTTTGGTTTGGGTTGGGTTCACCAATATAACTTTTTTGATTAAATATATATTTTTATGTACTAATTTATTTACATACTTAAATTTCACAATATACCATTGATTTATAAAAAAAGGCATTTGTAAAACTTTAAAAAGAAAAAGAAAATACATTACACAATATAAGAAAGAAAGAGAAATGTCTACAATATACGAAAGCATTTCATTTGGAAAATTAAAATAAATAAAAAAGAATCTAGTTCGATTTGGGTTGACCCGGGGCAAAATTTTGTCAATCTGCAACCCAACCCGAATTACCCGGTTTTGCTATATTCCAACCCAACCCAAATCAATAAAAAAATCCAACCCAACTCTTGTATTTTAAGTTGGGTAATCCGGGTAGCTCGGGTTGCTAGTTCTCTTGTACACCCTACTTAGATAAAGATTAATGAGTATTTTGAAAATACTTGCCCACCTTTAAAACTGAGGTATGTAAATATTAGAGCTGAATACCGATTTTTTGACTTGAACTTCTGACCGTGAAATTGAAATATATTAATACAAAATATTGTGCCACTACCCGAGTTTGAAAAGGGGTTGTTTGTTTTTTTAAGAATACAAAGAGTATATCATTCAACGATTTTGTTTGCTTAAAATTTTATTAAAAAAAAAAAAAACTTTATTCTAAAAAACACAGCAGAAAAACGGTCAAATAATGGGCTACATTTAAAAATAGAGCCAAGTCCATTAATTCACATAATAGATATCATCAAAAAATTTAAATCCTAATATAAAAACAGTGAAAGAATCACATATTTCATTACATATTGAAAGCCAGACAGGAATACAATTGACTTTTAACATCAAATAATGCAAAAAATAATACTTTAATTTGACAATATAATTATGAATAATGGAATGATATTTGACCAATCAAGCCGATAGCGAAGTTGAGTGGGCCGTACAATGCGACAAACACGCTTTTCAATACCCCATTCGTTAATTGCACTTCAATTTCGTGCCCCAATTTCCATTGGAACCGTCACAGATCTGTTTCCCCCATCCTATTCAAACTGATTTGATTCCTTTTATGTAGTTTTCAATTAGTTGAATCAAAAGAAATTAATTAAATTATATATAAAAAAAAATTACTCCATTAATGAATTCAAGTATTCAATCAAACCATCACACTGTTTTCGATTTGAAAATCACAAGATTCAAAATCTTCTCTCGGGAGAAGTTGAAATGAATCACGAACAGAGAAGTTAAGAATCTATCAAAGAAGATCGAATTGAAGAAACTCCAGAATTCTATTTCATTGATTCATAATTACAAGTTTCATTTCAAAGCGCTATTGAATCCGAAACGGTTCCATATCCGAAATCTATAAGAGAAACACAGAATCGGTAATAGCTACAGAATCAAACTAAAACAAAATAAATCACAATTTCACAAACCAGAACATTCAGCAATCGCAACTACGCAAAGATTACGAAGATGAATAGCGAGAGATTTAAGAACCTGATTACAGATCGCAACGATATTAAGTAATCGTACGTTTTCCAGGACGATCGGCGACCTTCAAGGTCTTATCAATCAACAATCGAGCTTTTCGGCTACGGATCTCGACTCGAACGCTCGAGCTTTTGTCCATCTTCACATATGGCTTCTTCTTCGACTTCCTCAGCGCCTTATTAACCTTTGATTTTATGGATTCCACCAAATTTCCAAGCTGATTCGCCATTGAAGCTGCTGAAAATCTCGAAATGGAAGATTCAGAACAGGAATTTTGTGGAAATTAGGGTTTCAAAAAGGGGAAGATGAAGAAATGCGTTGAAGGATGTGTGAGATTCAAATGGCTTCGGACTCTGTTTGCGGCCAAGTGTTTTCTGAATATATAGAAGAAATACTCACGCATGCAGTGTGCTATTTTGTGTATAAGTAACCTCGTTTCACGATTAAATTACAGGACTGCCATCGACCAGCTACTGGCCATTTTCACCGGTTGCCCCGGTTGGATTCCTAATTTATTGGAAACGTTGAATTTACATGTGGATCAGGTTAATTAATGAATTTTGGTAATTTGGAAAGTCAATTAATATTGCACCTCTTTTCTCGAGGAAAGTATTTAATATATTTAATTATCAAAAAATACAAAATAAAAAAAGGTATTTAATACATTTCTTTTGGCGGAAATTTTCAAGGTTACAAAGTAATTTTATATTTGTAATATTCACATGTGGATTGGATGCCAAATTTAAATTTAATTTCCCGTTTGAATTATTTCAATGAAATGAGAATGAGAGAGTCCTTATTTTGACCAATTTTATTTTAATATTTTTATCATTTAATAACCAATAGATTATGAGTTTAAAATTCACCCTTCTAATTATTGTTGAATAAAAAAAAACTCCATTTATAGTTATTGGAGATAACAATTCAACTATCTCATGTTTTTTATGTGAAATTTTAAATGTCTCCTCGGAATGTTTATATATATAGAATTCACCGTATAGTATGATACCATTTTGGTTCCAATTTCTATGAGTATTTATTTTGATTTTTTGAACTTTGATATCATATTAAATAAATATGAAAAATTATTTTAAAATCAATCGTTAAAGAAAAAGTACTTCTTCTATCTTTACTATACAAAATTTTCAACGCTAGGTAACTGATTATTATCTGATATTAGCAAATTCTCTCACGTCCTCTTGTAAAATTTTACTTGAATATTTGTTTTTTTTAATATGAATTGTGGGAGAATGACAAACAAATTCTCATTTAAAAACACTACTACTTTCAAATAATATGAGAGACAAATATTAATTTTCAAGATCGAATTTTTTACTATGGTGTTAAATTGGATTACCACCCAACAATAAAATTTTACTTGAATGTTTGTGAGCATACATTAATATCCCTTGAGCTCAAAATCAATATGTATGTTGTTTGTTCTCTAAGATATTACAGAGATAAATTATATTTAAGTTTTTTCAAGGCTTCATATACCAAATGATTTCAATCCTTCAGAAAATTCCCACTTTGACCACCATATCAATTTTAATATTCTGCTAGTTCAAGATCATCCTTCAAAATCTTTTGAGACTGAAATTGGAAATACATATATAGGACAGGATTGCAACCCATTTATAGTTCATATATATAGAGAGCGATTTTGTAATTATCCGAAACTCGAATCTAAGATCTCTAGGTCCTTAAGAAATTTTGTAAACTAACAAACTATAATTTAGTATATGAATCCTTTAAAAAAAATTATGAATTTATGGCGAAATAAATAAAGAAATAAATGCATATAAATTGATTTTCCAAGCAATGTTAAAAAATTATTTTAAATTGTCAACCACCAAACTGTCATAAATTAACTGGTCAGCAGCAGTATGGTGGTAAAGTTCATGCCCATTGTCGAAACTACAAATAGAAAATTGAAGTCAAAATTACAAAAATAAATTTTTTTGAATAAATTATAAATTTGATTCTTAAAATAGAAATGTTACAAGTTGATCTTCACACTGTAAGATTTAGAATTTGTCTGTATAATTTATAAGGTAAGTGATTGAATGAACAAAAAAAAATCATTTTCATTTACCCATTATTAATTAATCTGTACATATTTAATCTTCTATTGTAGACAATATTAATATTCTTTTTTAAAATTCTATCAAATTATAATAACTAACTTCTAGTTTTTACAACTTTAACAATTAAACTCTAGTTCAAGCACATGAACTATATTATACCTTTTAAAAACATAAAAATTAAAATTTTATTTATTTTTCAATAACAAATTAAATTTATAATTTCTCTTAAAAAAAGAAAAAAGAAAAAGCATTTGAGAAATGAGAACTTATTAGGGTAAATCATCCTTTTGTCGGCTACAATCAGAATCATTATACTTCAAATATTTTTTGTTTAGGAACCCAACTTAAAATGTAATGTGGTTGACTATTGAGAACAAATCAATTTTAAAAAAACAAAAAATTAAGGAAGAACGATAAGATTTGAACATTTACCTTATAATTATTATATCATAAACAATATGTCATAAAATAAAATTTCTAAAACAAAGTTTATATGGTAAAAAGAAAATTTTATATTATCGGCCAACTCCAACTTATAGCGCAAACAACATTATTTGAATATACAAAAAATGTATAAAATACAAAACTAGACGACTCTTCATTTACCAAAAAAGAAAAGACGACTCGATATAATATAATGCCTCAGACCTAAGGACTCTAATCAATAATTTTAGAGAATCAGATAAGATTTTGAATAACATAAATTATAAGAAATATGAACTCCATTATACGTGTCAAACAATACTAGAATTGGAAAATGCTAAAACTCTTAACTATCCTAAATTAATTTAGTGATAAAAGAGTTTTCAAAATAAATTAAGAATTTATGATCAGATAGTATATTTTGGACTATATACCAAAAAATTAATTTAATTTTGTTGAAATTTAAGATGAGATAGTATATTTTGGACATATATTAAATAAAAAAGATAATAATAATAACATTAACATTAATAATAATAATATAGTACATATAATAAATAGCGTGATGTGATTGTCAATTAGTCGATATGTCCGAGTGGTTAAGGAGACAGACTTGAAATCTGTTGGGCTTCGCCCGCGCAGGTTCGAACCCTGCTGTCGACGAATGTTTTTTGGTTTATTTACGTTTTTTTTTTGTTCAATTATCCTTCTGAAATTCTCATATTAGCACGAAATAGAACAGAAATAATTCATCCTAATCGACGATCCGTTTCATTTCTTCCTCCACAAGAACCGTCACTTTCCACAAACCCTAATCATCAGAAACGGAATCGGAAGAAATTCCGGCGAAGTCAGGGCCAAATTCCACCATGAAATTGCGGCTGAGATCCATGGAATCCAAAGAAACCATCAGAATTGAAGTCGCCGATCAATCAACCCTCGAGATCCTGAAACAGACGCTGCTCCAAACGCTCGATTCCTCCTTTTCCGCCGATTCTCTTCATCTCTCTCTCAATCGGAAAGACGAGCTCCAAGGATCGTCGCCGGCGGAATCGCTGCGCTCCATAGGTATTACTTCCGGTGATCTTGTTTTCTTCACTTTTAATCCGTCGGATTTTTCATCTCAGGGAAGTGCGTCGATTCAATCCTCTCAAGATCATGTTCCTGGAGCTTATTCACAAGGTTCGACTTCGTCTTCGTCTTCGTCGCAAATTCAAGGTACCGATTCTGATACTAAAAAACCTAGGTTAGAGAATTTTGAACATGTATTAGTGGAATCCGAGTCGTTGTGCGTGGAAACGATGACTGGTAGCGTAATCGAGGAAGAGGAGAAAGTTTTGGAGGAGTCGGATTGTGAAGAAATGGAAGTTGAGGAAGAACAAATCGAAGTTGTGGAAAAGAAATGTTCGAGGCCGATTTTTTTGAGGAGAGTAATTAAGGAGGAGTTAGGTTATGATCGTAATGCTCATAAGCTTTTGGTAACTGCTGTTCATGCTGTACTTTTGGAGTCTGGATTTGTTCTGATTGATCCTGTTTTAGGTTCTGAGATTAATGTTTTTCACATGCCGGAAAATTGGCCTTCGCCGTCGTTTTCCATGTCTCTCTGGTACACTTTACCGGAACTTTTGGGCGAAGGGGGCAAGGTTTCCATGATCACTGAAGTAGTTTTGTTGAAATTTCAGAGTTTGGGACACTTTGTTAATGTTTATGGGACTCTTAGCTGCAGTAGGGGATCGAGTATTTATCGTGTATCGTTGGATGAAAGGAAGTTTGCCCCATTTCTTGATCTGGTTTGGGTGGATTCAGTGTCCAGCCAGGTAATTGACGAACACGATGGGAAGAACACGGAGAGACAAGTTTTCGAATTCTGGAAGATAGTGAAGGATGCTCTTGCATTGCCACTGTTGATTGATCTATGTGAAGAAACTGGTCTGCCTCCTCCTGCAAGCTTTATGCTACTTCCAGCTGATGTGAAGCTGAAGATTTTGGAGACTCTCCCTGGTGTGGACATTGGAAGAGTTCAATGTGTGTGTTCGGAATTGCGTTACTTGGCCTCGAGTAATGATTTGTGGAAGATGAAATTCGATCGAGAGTTTGGTTTCGGGGTGGATGCTGGTTCAGGAAACAAGCCTTGGAAGGATAAATTTGTTGCATCTTATACAAAGGAAAAGTTGAGTCAAAGGAGAATTAGCAGTATGAGAGGTCTTAGAATCGGGTGGAGGGATCGATCCCCTTTTCCTTTCCCAGTTCCTCATGTAATCGGAGGCGGTTATGGAGCAATCGGACTTCCTGGACAAGCATTAGGTCAAGTTCCGCGGCGACGCAATTTCAATTCACATCATAATTTGATAAGACGATGAGTACTGGACTGTAGTTCCATCTGGGCAGTATTTTTGCTGTAGTTTCGACTTGCCAAATGGAGGTGGTTTTTTTGCTGTAGTTTTGGGTGTTTTATGCAAAGGAATAAGCTGTTTGAAATCTTGCCAAAATGGATATAAATCATGCCTCAAAATCTTTGCATAAATTAAGTGAGTTTGAGTTATTGCTTTCTGATGTTTTTATCATTCACTGTTTTGTTATTCAAGCATTTTGACAAGTTGAGCTCAACTGTGAAGTTGAATATCAAGCTTCTGTTTAATATGAGGGGGTGAATCTGTGTTTATGTTAATTTAAATGTGGCCTTTGCTTTCTGAAATTTTTTTTTTTTTTTTTAAATTATTCATGAAGGACTTTAATAAGTTGGGTTCGGCTTGAAATAACGATAGATTATCCCCCAAGTATATAATAAGATCATCTGAATTATTAAGGGCATGATACTTAGGTCGTTAGGGGTTAGAGGTGATTTCTGGTCGTTTTGTCGGTTTTGTGCTAGACAGACAACTACATGATATTCTTAATTTTTTAACAATTAGATCCGAACCGATGATCAGTTAAAAACAAAATCATTGGATTAGTTTTCATTTTGTTCGGTTCGATTTTGACTTTAATGATTTTTTTTTTTTATGTGTGTGTCATCTTCAGTTTGATTGGAATGATTTTTGTTTTATTAAATATTAACCAAAAACAAACTTTTTTTTTTTGTAAACAATGTAATATTTATAATGTTTTTGTTTTATAATATTTTTGTTTCATATTTCACATTTAAAATTGTTAATCTTTCTAATTTTTACGAGTTTGATGCTCACCTATGATATTACTCTGTCGATGTCTCCGATATCTAGCCTAGGGATGGGTATGATTACTATTGTTTTAAAAAAATCTATCAAATTTCAATATTAATAATGTAATAGTGACATTACTCTGTCGATGTCTCCAAATACAATGTAATATCTTGATTTTTCTTTAGAGTCCATATGTTTGGTTTTAAGTTGATTCTTCCATCCAAACTCAAATTGAATCAATATATTTTGGTTTTCTGAAATATCAAATTGAATGATTCAATATTGTTATAAAAAAAGTAATCAGATTTGTTGGATCGTTTTGGTTCCGTTTATTGGATCGTTTTGGTCCCGTTTGATAACTATTTGATTTTTTATTTTGAATTTTTGAAATTTAAGCTCATTTTTACTTAAACTCTCTATCATGTGTTCCATCTTTTCTATGATATATCCATATTTACTCAAGAAAGTATGTGAATGCTAACTAAATTTCAAAAATAAAAACATACTTTCGAAAATTATTTATTTTTTTGTTTTCAAATTTTTGTTTGATTTTTAAAAATATAGGTATGATATAGATATCCAACTAAAAAAAATATGATCGAACAGTTATTGTAAGCTAAAATTTCAAAAACGAAAACTAAAACCAAAATGGTTACCCATCGAGCTTAAATGATCAAGAAATTTTGAATCCTCCTATCTTTAATTCCTGAAAAGAAATGTTGAACCAAAAAAACAAATAAATTTATCGCAATTATAGTGAGCATGTCTCTACATCTTCGAATATCCTCTACAAAAGAAGTTTTATTTAAAATGTTACAACATGGTGGTGTAGGAACTAGGATCATTATACATTTCTAATAAAAACGCTCACGGGATATTTCTAAAATAAAGATAACAAAATCCAAACCAATTTTAATATGTTTTTTTTTTTTGTAACTACTTAAAAATAACTACTCATTTTTATTATTTAAAATAACTCTGAATTTTTAATCATTTTTTTTATAGCTACCCAAAATAACTATTCATTTATAAATTATTAATTTCTAATCATTCATTTTTCACTTCTCAAAATAATTCATTTATTTTAACCATCATGAAGTGACTAAAGTGATCAAAGGGTCTTTAGAGTGCTTAAGGTGATGAGTTTAATTCATGGTAACTACCTTCCCATGAATTAATTTCCTACAAATTTACTTGATATTAAGCAGTATGTTTCATGATATTAGTCGAGGTGCGTGCAAGCTAGTCTAGACACTCACAAATATATATATAGCTATTCATTTATAATCATTATTTTTTAACTACTCAAAATAATTACTCATTTTAAATGCACATACAAACAAGTTATTATTTTCAACTATTCTACATAAAAAAAAAACATTCAAACGAGTATCTAACTATAATTTACAATTTCTAACCATTCAAAATAACTTCTCGAACAAAATTTCATCCAAACACCTCCGAAGTCTTTTAGAATCGGCGGATACATCTGCATTTATGAATACCCTAAAAAATTATCAAAGATAACAAAAGTGTTCAATTTTAATTTCAGTCCGTCCATTCATTAGCACATCAATAAATCAAAACTACTAAAAAGCTTAATCCTTTTTTTTTGTTTTGAAAAGGCTAATAGACAATGGGACAAAGTGCCATTGGTCCAGCAGTAAGAACTGGATCCAACAAGGCCCAGCCCACAATATCAGGCCCATTACCGGCCAATAACTCAATTCAAAATTTGAAAAAAAAAGAGAAAAAAGCGGAGCCCGAACCATGGTTAACTCTCAACCAACCATAGTTAACCAACTCGGGCTTAACGGTAAAAAGAGGCTCCCTCTGTTCTTACACTATAAATACGCTTCCCTAATCTCTCCCGTTCGGTCACAAAAGGGTTTCAAAGGAGAAAGCGTCTTCACAAACGTCTTTCCTCCTCTTGCTAGATTCATATCTCTGTTTCCATTCTCAGATCTGTTCTTCGTTCACCGTTTCTAAGCGAAAATGAGAGAGTGCATTTCGATCCACATCGGTCAGGCTGGTATCCAGGTCGGAAATGCCTGTTGGGAGCTTTACTGCCTCGAGCACGGTATTCAGGTATTTTTCTCTCTTTTGTGCCTCTCGTTTGCTTGATCAGTGTGGATTTATCGAAATTGCTGGATCTGGCATTGTTTTGGCTTGATTTTGTTGTATTTCTTTGAATTTTGTTTGATTTCATTGTGTAACCGCTGGATCTGTAAAGAACTGTTGCTAATCTGTATTTGGCGTTGTTTTTGGAATGAGTTTTCTTGATTTTTTTTTTTTGCATTTACATGTCATTTTCGTCTGCGTTTTGTATCCACTGGATCTGCGAGGAACTGTCTGCATTTCTGAATTTCGCTGTGTTTTTAGTCTGTAACCTCTGGATCTGTTGCGAACTATCGGCATTTCTGTATTTTTCGTTGGCTTTGGATTTAGTTTTGTATATGTTGTTGGATCTATTTCTGTTGTGTTCATCTCAGTTGTGTATCCACTGGATCTTTGAGGAACGTTTTATATTTCTGAATTTCGCTTTGTATTTTGATGGAGTTTTGTTGTTAATTTTTGAAGTGTCATTTTGTATGATGCTCGTTTGATCGATCTGGAAGGATCCGGCATTTCTGCATCTTGCGTTATTTTGCCCTCGGTTTTGTTGATTTAGTTTGATTTAATTAGTTCTATCACTCCATCAGGTGCATTATGTAAATTTCAGCCTTTTTATTTATTATTTATCATTTGTTATTTCGCTACTGCACGATTTGATTTTGAGATCATTTGCTGTGATTGTGGATCTCTGTGAATTTGTGCTCATCTTAACATCGAGAAATGGAATGTTTGTGTAATTTTAGATTATCCGGATATAGAATGTATCATGATCTGAGTTGTCGTATACTCCGTTTTTACTTTTCCATCCTAGAAATTTACTAAATGCTTGATTTCTGATAAAAGCTGATTCGGATCTTCAAATAACTTCGTTGTCGTCAGTTTTGAACTTATTTAGCATTTATGTGAATACTGCCTCGTTAACTGTAGTACAATCTTTTCATTTTCGTTATATAAGTGTTTAGGTACCTCATTATAATTCTCTAAATCTTGTGTGTATATCTGTACAGCCCGATGGCCAAATGCCAAGTGACACCACTACTGGAGGAGGTGATGATGCTTTCAACACATTTTTCAGTGAAACTGGTGCAGGAAAGCACGTTCCTCGTGCAGTTTTTGTTGATCTTGAGCCCACTGTTATTGATGAGGTGAGGACTGGAACTTACCGCCAGCTCTTCCACCCGGAACAGCTCATCAGTGGCAAGGAAGATGCAGCCAACAACTTTGCCCGTGGTCACTACACCGGTAATTTCTTGAACTCTATCATTGATCACTATAGATCTGATATTCTCTGCAATCACTAAATGTTTCTTTATCCTTTTTCAGTTGGGAAGGAAATTGTTGATCTTTGCTTGGACCGAATCCGCAAATTGGCCGACAACTGCACTGGTCTTCAAGGATTCCTTGTGTTCAATGCTGTTGGTGGTGGTACTGGATCTGGTCTTGGATCCCTCCTCTTGGAGCGTTTGTCTGTTGATTATGGAAAGAAATCCAAGCTTGGGTTCACTGTTTACCCCTCCCCACAAGTCTCAACTTCTGTTGTTGAGCCTTACAACAGTGTCCTCTCGACCCACTCCCTCTTGGAACACACCGATGTTGCTGTTCTCCTTGACAATGAAGCCATTTACGATATCTGCAGGCGCTCCCTCGACATCGAGCGACCCAACTACTCTAACCTCAACCGTCTTGTGTCCCAAGTAACTATTTAAGCAATTTTTTATCAGATCTCATATAATACTGTTGTTAACTATGAGTTTTAACACTTGTATTGTTCTATGTGATTTCAGGTTATTTCATCTTTAACTGCAAGTTTGAGGTTTGATGGTGCCTTGAATGTGGATGTTAATGAATTTCAGACCAACTTGGTCCCTTACCCCAGGATCCACTTCATGCTCTCCTCATATGCCCCTGTGATCTCAGCCGAGAAGGCGTACCACGAGCAACTCTCCGTGGCTGAAATCACTAACAGCGCCTTTGAGCCATCGTCCATGATGGTTAAGTGCGACCCCCGACATGGTAAGTATATGGCATGCTGTCTGATGTACCGTGGTGATGTGGTGCCTAAGGATGTGAATGCTGCTGTTGCCACCATCAAGACCAAGCGTACCATCCAGTTTGTTGACTGGTGCCCCACTGGATTCAAGTGTGGTATCAACTACCAGCCACCAACTGTTGTCCCCGGAGGCGATCTTGCTCGGGTGCAGAGGGCTGTTTGCAAGATCTCAAACTCGACCAGTGTTGCTGAGGTCTTCTCCCGCATCGACCACAAATTTGATCTCATGTATGCCAAGCGTGCTTTCGTGCACTGGTATGTCGGTGAGGGTATGGAGGAGGGAGAGTTCTCGGAAGCCCGAGAGGATCTTGCTGCTCTCGAGAAGGATTATGAGGAAGTTGGTGCTGAGTCAGCCGAGGGTGAGGACGATGATGGAGAGGATTACTAAGAAGCATGTTGCCATATCTCTCGCCTCATTCTGCTAGAAGTGTGTGTGTTTCCCTTCGTATGTTTTGTGTCTGTTCGTTGTTTCTCGTTTATTTGAAATGTTTCCTTTGATACTACTTGTTTCCAAGGCGTTTATGAACGAACTTCTATGTTTTATTAAATGAAATTTGCCATTTATAAAATGGCCTGTTATATTTCAAAAAATACCTTTCAATGTTATGTTGTTTTGTGTAATTCCGTTTTTCTTTAGTAAATGTCAGATTGATTAAAAAAAATTAAAATTATTATAATAATAAGTTGAAATCTGACGTTCAGATTAGATTTAACAAAAATCCAAAATATAAATCAAGATCTGAAGTTAGGAAAAAGTGAATTTGAGAGCGAATTTTTCTCATGGTAGATTAAGTTAAAAAAAGAAATACTCGTAATTTCTTTAAAAATCTTTCTTCTTCAAATGATGATTGTATCAAACAAAATTGGAAATCTCTGATTGTGTAACAAACAAAATTGAAAGTAAGAGAAACTTGCTTCAGCACTTTCTTAATGGAATTGCTACAATTTTTTCTATTTTAATAAAATAGTATTGTTAAAATAAAAAATTTGTGGCATCAAACAGTGCTACATATATTTTCATCATCAATTAAAAAAAACTTGTACTAAACCTTTCGTTTTTAACTAGGTTGAAACTTTTAACAAGTGTGGAAATAATCTCTTTGTGAACGAACTTGGCTGGTAACTTTTTAAAACCTGTATACGTCGTCGTAGTACACAAATTGAGTTGCAAGCATAACGTTATAATTCTAGAAGTGTGGCAAATCCGAGAGCAAAATCTCAAATAATTAATGACAACTGTGGAATTAAAAAATTGATGATAACACACACCCACCTACATATAATTGAGTTTTTTTTTTTTTTTGATACACACATATAATTGAGTTTGGTGCATCTTTTTACAACCCCCAAATTATAATAAAGAAGATTCCCAAATAAACAAGAATGGTTAGAATGTACTTTTCAAGAAGAAAAAAGAAATGTTGGGAGTGAAGTGACTAGATTCCTAAAAAAGACCCAGACCCCCGCACCTAAAAGGCTAAATAAAACGTAATTTCCAAGCCAAGAACATATTATTCACTCACCTCCTCACTTCAAACATAAGCTTATAATACAAGTTTCATAAACTAAAGCTAAAACTAAAAAAAAACAAAAACAAAAACAAAAGCAAAAAAATCATCTAAACACTTCAAAACTAAAATAACCCATAGATTATCACTTTTGAGTGTTTTTTTTTAAATATATATTAAACTTACTTTCTCTCAATTTTTCTACCAATTTGCAATTTTAGCCGAATTCCAAAAGTCAGAACAAAATTTTAAAAATGTTAAAAAAACTTGATTCTAAAAACGTAAACTGAACCAGAAATTTCTAGCTAATAACCATTTACATAAATATATTTAATATTTTAAGGACATGAACCAATATTTTGAAAGGGAAAACAAAGTAGCAGAAAACCAACCAATTAGGATTATTATATGGTTGGTAGTCAATTCAGACGAGGAGCTATTTGCGAAATTCTTTCGTCCTCTAAAAGAGCATATGGATCAACATACGGTGGAGGAGATATTGGCGCTTTGCCATCGTGAACAAAAGATGGTCCAAAAAACTGCATTCCAATCAGATATTAAGAATTGTTAGTTTCCATCTATATTAGAGGTGTACAAAAGAACCGACAACCCAAGCAATCTGGATATCCAACCTAAATTGTAAAGACAATTTGGATATCCAACCTAAACCGTATAGGTTGACTTGAGTTAAGATATAAATTGATTTGGGTCGGGTTAGGTTATGATTTTGTAATTTTCGTTGAATTTGATCAATTCTAGGTTTCACAAATTTTTGACTCGTTCAACCCTATATATATATATATTTGCGAGCATCAAACTGATTAATAATATAGATTTCTAGCATATTAATAAGGAGAAAGGTAACATAAGTTCAAGTATAGTAACGTGCTATCTTTTTTCATTCACGGGGTATGAATTATTTTTTTTTAATAGAGGAAAGAGAAAATAACACAACCCAACAACTCAATCCAACCTAACTCAAAACTATATGGTTGGATTGTTCTAATATAGGGTCAGATTGAAGGATTGACCAACCCAAAAAGTTGAGTTGGTCCAAAACAGTCCCTTAATCCAACCCAACCCGGACTATGTAGACCCTACTTTGTAATCAGGAATGAAGTGTAGCTTCTCTTTAGTACTTTGGGATTATTAAACTGAAATTCCAACAGTAAGAGGAAGAAGAAGCCTTACGAAGTATAAAGCAAAAAAGAAGGAAATGGTGACGACGATCAACGGCCAGAATCCTAAGAAGAATGTTCCTCCAAGTGTTAGCAAAAGTTTAGCACGAGGGATCAACCCCTGAAACCAAATAAAAAGAATGGTATCATTAAACATGTTCAAACAACTAAACATATGAATGAAGTATGCCGAAATATGTTGCGAGAAGGAATCAATCACATAACGAAATCGTATAGCCAAGCCGACAATCACTCGAAAAAATACTCGAATTGCATAAATATATTAATTACATATAGTGATTAGAAGAAATGTGTAAAAAATGAAAAAATAATAATAATAATAAATATTGGAATATATATATATAGAATAATATGAAGGCTAGTACCCTTCCGGGAGTAATTGGTCTGCCATATGCTATATAAATGGGGTTAAACTCTATTTCTCATGCTTTGACAGATGAAACTTATGAGCAAACTTCCTTACTTTGTAAGTGAGTCATGTATTTTGTATATGTGGCACCATTTGTTGCCGCACAAATAAATTCTTTTTTAATATTTTTATTTGTAAAATAAATTTGTGTGGCACCTTATACCAAATGTAGAGCTCCTCTACACAATACGTTTTTCTGGAAACTTATTGTGTTTGTGTTCGCTCCAACATTTTTTTTTTTTTTTGAGATTACAACAATTGGGGGTGGGGGTACTCGAACCAAAGACCTATGGACATTGGGCATATACTAGTTACAATTATCAGTAAGATATGTTTTTATGAGAACTACTAATTACAAATGGCTACTACTATGGTTAGGTGGCTGTCTTGAGAGATTAATCGAGGTGTTCACTAATATACAAAAAAAACAAATGACCAATGAGAAAATACATGATGCTGCTAACCTGTTCTAACAAGTATATGGAAAGTAAGAAATTGTTGAATGACATGATATAACTGAAATAATTACATGAACTAGGTCTGAGAGACAGGGATCTGGCTCTTTCTCCTTGATTATCTTAGCCTTTCTAGAAAGAAAAACTTTCTAATTAAGCATTAGTGATGGAGGAAAGTCTGTTTTTTAAGGAAACAAAAGAGGTTGGTTCAGTCTGATTTCTATCGAGCCTTGGGTGAATAATTGTATGCATTCAGTTAGTATCTCAAGGCTAAAATTAAGAACACGAATTGACACCAATGAGCGTCCGGACAAGCTTAACTGCACCTTAACTATTTTCACGAAATATATCGTCTGACCCTACGACATTTGTGGTCAATTTGTTTAGGATGATTCTCAACATCTGGAGCAAAATTTTGTAATTCTTTATAGATCCCTTATTTGTCTTGGCTTTTGGTTTTGTATGGCCGGCCAGTCATTCATTATTCATGGTAAATAACTATAATATTTTCACTAACTGGCCACCAAATTCTGGTTATATTGGCCAATTGTGGCCGTTTGTCATTCAAGGGAAAAATAGAAAACAAAATAGATCAAGATAAAATAAATTTAGAAATTTGAATAGCATATTGATAAACTCAAATAAAATTATAGGGAAGTTAACCTCAAGGCCTTCACTGTTCAATTGCATGGAACGCTCCCTTTGATTGGATAGGCTCTTGTTTACTTCAGTTGATACAGCACTTCTACCGGAGAAATCTCTGTTTTCTCGCGTCAGCCCACCGAGTCCGAAGTCGGTGCTGTTACTATCCTCAAGCAAGGAAGTGGGAGTTATACCTCTCTTCTTCAGTTCCTTCATGAATAATGATTCTGGAGGTTCTTCTCCTGAAAAAATTGATGCAAATCAACTTAAATTAACATAATTGAAGATCTCAAGCAAAAATCCTTATTCAAGCATTTAACTCGAGCAATGTATGACATAAAAGTTGTCCAGGGCTTGAACTCAAAAAGAAAAAATGTCTGCAAAAGATTTTTATCATACCAGACATATATAGAGATCGTGGGAGTAGCCAAAACACTCTTAGCCTTGGAAATCGCAAATGGTCATTCAAAAAATTGAAATCATCGGTCTTCTATTTTTATTTTTTTGAATTCAACAACATTTAGGAGTGGAAGAATTCAAAGTCATAACCTCATGATTACTAAGTCATATAAGATGTCATTGGAGCTCGGCTCCTTTTGGAATTGGTCTTCTATTCTAGTTCTTGTATGCTACTTGTGGCAAACTTGATTCATAGGAAACAAATTACTGGAACATACATCATCAAAAAGTATAAGAAATTCATGAGAAGAGAATATTGAGGTTCCTACTAGAATTAACAAAAACTAAGAAGAGGAATGTGCAAGATTCCTTCTACTAAGACCTAGTATTAGAGACATCACTACTGAGGCACACACAAACTTGCTTGGAACATCTAATCAGATGAACTCTAAAAGCTGCACTCTAATAAGTAAAAGTTCTTCTATAATGGAACAAAAAAGGTAAGGCCAGGTGTAAACACGGTAGAAAGATGGCACACACAAAAGAAACTTGCTAGAAAAATTCAAAGGGAATGAGCTTGGAAGCCTTCTGGGATTTCATTTTGGAAGGCCAAAGCAAACCAAGCTACAGATACTGTTACACTAGCTGAAGAAAACTCTAATGTCTAAAATGGAAGCGGTTCTTAAAGGAGCAATTGGACCTTCTGCAAAGGCCGTTCAAGCAATCTAAACAAGCACAGCCAGCTATGACTCCTAATACAAGTACGGGTACGGGTACCATAGGTCCACAACTGTCGGCTTGGCACAGACATATAGCTTCCAAGAAGCTTTAACTCTAAAAATCGGGCCAATGAAAATCTAGGATTATAGATTACAGTGGTAAATACAGATATTGATAAAAATGACTATTCTACTTTCTATCAGTCCACCGTGTGTTCTCAGGCTAAACAAAAGAAGTTTTTGGTTCTCCCTATCAAATATTTTTTAATACTAAACATCATCGAAATTCTGAGTTTTAAGTTTCATCTTTAAGGCTGTGCCTATATTGACTCAAGACTAAAGCTCTAAAGAATTGGAGAGCCAACGAAACAATCTTTGTTTGTAGGCTCAAGCATATCTTCTATCCTACTCATTTACTCAAATAGCACTATGAGTACTCCCACGATATTGATACATGATTGCGCTATGACACAGAACAAGGTAACAAAGGAATGACGGATCAAACTACACCATGCAACTTCTGCCACTCTTCGCATCTTGAAATAAGCAAGATGAAGTTTATGATAATGACCATGAACTATCTTACTCTGTATAGCACAAGCATGTAGCAAAATTATACGAGATCCATCCAAGTACTCGTCCGTCCTTCCCGAATTCTCTCAGTCTCGGTGCATTTGCATCTCTATTTCTTACTTTTAAAATAAATAACCAACAGAATGTCTACAATTACGAACATCAATTCATCAAGAACATCCAAACAAGAAAAATGCACCAAGAGAATTAAGCAATGACCGACAAATAGCTGTTAGGATCTTGTGTAGTACGATTTTGCAACATGATTGAGCAACTATCAACGGAACAAGACAATACAGAAGTGTCATCGAATGATTTTACCATCAGAACAAGAAACTACACCATACAACTTCAGCATCATCGAAGGCTTAAGCTACTCAAGCCAATGCTCACGAACATCAATTCATAATCTCTTTCTGTTGCTTAACAATTGCTCACCTAAGCTAGTTAATTAGTTGCTTATCTATCACTCTATTTCAATACAATCAAGACGAAGTCCACGATGACGAACATCAATATTCATCAAGAAGATCCAAGCAAAACGCAGCAACACAGAGATAGAAGAACAAAGAACAAAAACAAGACTGTAAGAAGCAGAATCAGAACAAGAACAGTTAATACTTACCATTACTTTCCTTATCAGAATCCTGAGCAGCGCAACGGAAACTCAACCTCCGACAAACGCAGCCATATCGCAAATTCCTCCGCCGGCCATGGAACCGCACAAACCTCCGAGAAGAATCAAACTCCGACGAGAATCGCCTCGATTGAGCGCCAAAGTTCGTCTGAGAGATCGAAAGAGGAGAGACGGTTGATTTGAGGATTTGCAGAGTAGCCATAGGTGAAGAGCTAGAGCTTTGTTCTTCCCAGTGAATTCAATGGGAGAAAAAGAAATAATTTCATTTTTATTTTTTTCAAAAAAAAAACAAAACGAAATTGAAATTGAAACGTAATTTAGCGATCAAAGCGTATACGTAATACGTATTCCGCCCAGGCGTATTTTAGCGAAGTGTGGGGTTTGATGCTAACATACGCTTGTACGGTCCCACATGGGATTTTGTTTGTGGCTTGGAAAGGAAGAGTTTTAAAAGACAAAGTGTGAGAAGACTAGAAAGGTATGTGTGGGGATAGCAATGATTGAATACACTTGGTGTAGAGTGTTCCACAAAGGACATTTCATTTGGATGTTTGATTGGTTTCCTTTAAAATAATGGTTCAAACCAATTAATTTCTATATAGATAATTGATAGGTAGTGCAGTCCGTCAATGGCTTGAACTTCGAGGGAATACTTCTCTCGAGGTTCTAGGTCCCAGATTTGTTTGTGATCATAATTTGTAAATATATTTTAATTATGTATTCATTCTCACCATATATCTCAATCCTATCATTTATATACGTGTTAGAGGTGTCTTGGGTATTAGAGAGCGAAACTTCAATTCTCGATCATAAAAAATTATAATAATAAAATAATCATCATAAACAAAATGTATAATCTCTTAAATCTTAATATATATATATATATATATATATATATATATATATATATATATATATATATATATATGTTATACTTGTATCTGAAGAGTAAGCATGCAGGCATATACCTTATAAATTTAATGTCGTTTGTTGTTACGTATATTTAATTTTTTTAGTACAAATCAGAGGGAGAGAGACCAATAAACTTACATAAAATGCACTACTTTTAAATAATATGGTAGAATTGAAATGAATTAACAATAAATAAAATAATCAACTACTTCACCGATCCATTTAGTGTGACGTATATTTATGAGTTATACTTGAATGGACAAATACATATACATATATACATATACATATATACATATACACATACATATACACATATACATATACACATATACATATACATATACATACATATACATATATACAATATATGCATGTGTGGTATGTATGTTTTGCTTGAATATTAATTTTGATTACTTTTGTTTTTTATTATTGAATTTTGAAAAAAAAAATTATTCAACCACATTTAATAAATGAGAATTCGACCTAATAATTTTATGATTGCTAAATTGGAGGTAGCTACCATTACTCTTATTTGCGCTTTATGAAACATTATACGACTTTTGAAGGTTTTGTTTTAGTAAATAAAATATATGAAATTATTTTTATTTTTTTAAGGAAAAAAGAAAGAAAAAATCCACCAAGATTCATGTCATGAATGTGGAGGTAGTGGTTGGCATCTCAAAAGAAGTAAAATTGACTCCAAGCATAACCTATGAAATTAATTTTATTTTTTTTGAAGTTGGAGTTTTGTGGACCTCATGCATAACCTACTACTCTGCCTCCAAGCATTTTTAAACGAAGGGAACTTTGTTAAAAGCAAAAAAAGGGTTAGGTGCAAACTACCTCCTAATAATGGGAGTTAGGGGCAACCCTCTAGACAAGCTATTGTGGTTTTATTTTTGGTAATACTTAAAATATTTATACTAATAGAAAGGTTTGTTTTTACTTATATACTCAGGTTATCATTTTTATTTAGTTCAATAAATTTTTGTTGTGCAGTTAAATATATTTAGAATATTGGTACACTTACAAATGTTCAACTCACTCATAAAAAGTATATTGAAGACCGAAAGTTATTATAACCAAAAAGAATTATGAATTCAATTTATACATGTCGCTTTTAGAATTAATTTTCCACAAATCTTTACATTCAAATATTGTGAGGATGAAACATTTTATCTTATATATAAAAATATGAACAAAAATGTAGTGTCCCCCATATAGTTTCATTTTTTTATTTTATAAAAAGTGTCATCTTGTGGTTAATAAAGTATTTTATGAAAATGATATAGATGGCTAGCTACTTTGAAAATAAGGTGTGCACTTCGCTCAAGTCCATGTATTCTTAATGTTGTCGAATTAAGCACGTGACTATTAATTATTTATAAATAAATGAAGCAATGTTTGTCGAATTAAGTATGTAGCCCTATTAAATAATTTATTTTTTAAATTAAAAAAAAAAAAAAAACTTAGTCTGACTTACTAAATTACCAAATGTTAGGTACCACAACAAACAGCCTATCCAAGCTTTCAACAGTCATTATAAACACATGGCCACAAACAACAAGGAACAAAATTAGATAAATAACTAACCACCACATATGGTACATGCAATTACAAACCACTCAAACTAGCATCCCAAAGTTCTTTCCAATAACAAAACCTGACCTGCCTTGGTTATCTCTGTCTCCTACTACACAATGGTTTTCAGCTGGATTGACTGGGACGCCATTGATGCAGCTCGAGCTGGAGAGATCTCCGAGACCACCAACACGCAGTCCCCCTGTTTGACCAACCCTTTCAACTTCACGAGCTCGATTCCTCTCGAGATGTTGGCTTCAATGTCGTCTGAGAGGTCAACGCGCAGAGGAAACACTCCCCATTGAAGATTCAAAGCCATTCTCGTGCTGTTGTCATCGGTTAATGCGAATATGGGTGGGCTTGGGCGGTTCCGGGAGAGAAGAGACGCCATGTGCCCTTGCTTTGTGACCACGAATATGGCGTCTACTGATAGTCTGTTGGCTGCCATAAAGAACATGGAGGTGTTTGTTTTGGTGGAAATTTGAGCAAATGCAATTAGCAGCAGTCAAACAAATAGAAGTTTTTGTTTCAAAGGTAAAGATGCAAGAATCAGTTATACTTCTACCATACCACCATGACAATCCCACAACATCTTTTTTTACCAAATCTCAATAACTTTTGTTTACAACACTTTTTCCTCCCATTCATGAACTTCTCGATTTTTTATATCCGTTAGTGTACAGGCTAACTTACGACTATTTGTGCAGAACACTAACCTAGTCCTACTACATTTAACTCCCAAGATGATTTGTACAATACTAAATCTCAATACTTAGGTAAATGGTTGTATTTGGAATCTATTCCCTCTAAGTCCTTTATTATTTATTTACATGACGTGGTTGCTATGAGGCTAACTTAGAATGGTTATATTCCCTTTAAATAAAAGTTATTTCCTAACAAACTTGTGTTCACAGATAAGCTAACAAGATTTTCAAATTGAAACTAAAATGGTAATTTAATCCTTTTCTTGTTACCATTCTTTCTGCATGATTGTGTAATAGCCAAAAGGGAATTCTGTCATTATTTTCATGAACCATCATGAATTGGAGAGTCTTATGAAACTAGGAGGTGATGGATTCAAGTCATGATGGTCACCTAGAAATTAATTTTCTATGGATTTTCTTCGCATTTGAATGTTGTAGGGTAGTGCCCGGTGAAAATAGTTGATGTGCAGGTAAGTTACTCACAGATATAAAAGGAAAATATTATTTTCATGACCCCATTGTTAAAAAGTGGATGGAGAAAACTGAGTGTTACCCAATTCAGCAGCAGAATTGCAAATTTCTTCGGCAATGCGATCGTGCAATGACACTCCAAGTTGATGCTGGGGGATAAAATTTTTCCTATTTTCTTCGCGGCTCCATAACTCCATTCGGCTGCTCGCCATCTGCAGAACCGAAAGCGCTTTCTGTCCATATGATCCGATGGCTGACTCCCCACAAAGCATCAATGCATCAGCATATTGCCTGACTGCCTCAGAAACATCTGCAACCTATTGAACACAAAGAAGATCATAATTATAGCCTTCAACACAAATTTCTTTGGCAACTACAAGGTGTGAGATTAAACTATCTGCAAACAAGAATCAAAGAGCGAGAAAACAAAAAACACACAAATTTACATGGTTTGCTAACGTTGTGTTAGCTACGTCCATAGATAGAGAGGAGAAACCGTTTTATTTAGAAATAAGAATATAAAAAATTTGGCTAAGAGAACTAGAGTTTTAAAAGAGTTCATAAAGTGCACTTTTATAAAACTCTAATACAACATATGACCCAAAATACATAAAACTCAATACGGAAGTATAAATCCATGAGCAGGCAGCGAGATTCCGATTGAGTAATCGTAGCACAACTTAGTTCAAGTCATTTCAACACTAATGACCTTTGGAAGGGTAATAGATGCATTATCTACAGAGTATAGCTCACATTAGCGCCTTCAACACAATTTTCTAGCATGAGAATTTTCAACTCGAAAATACGTTTATGTACAAGTAACTCGTACCTCAGCACGTGTCGGAGTAGGATATTCGACCATCGACTCGAGAAGTTGAGAAGCTATGATCACTGGTTTATTCAGCTCCCTACAGACGCTAGTTATTTCCTCTTGGACTGCTGGTATCTGCTCGAGTGGAATTTCAACCCCAAGATCCCCTCGAGCCACCATGATTCCATCAGAAGCCTCTATAATTTCTTCCAGATTTCGAAGGGACTCCAAGCTTTCAATCTTAGCCAATACTCTCACAGATCTGTGCATCAAAAGATTTTTTATCCTTCATTATTAAATTAAGTTTTGAAATTATACAATATCTGTTTCAGTGATACAAATTTACAAGACAAGTTTTGGGGAAAAGAATGCCTCTATATTGTCAACATATGAGCACCAATTTCATGAATTGCAGCTAAAAAACCAGTAAAATCCAATTGAAGGGGATGTGGGGATTTACGATCATGCTTAGTGGGGAACCAACTCATCCTAAAAAGTAAACTTCTTGGAGCAATATGCTTACTTTGCTGATTTTTTTGATAGGTAGTTCTTTAGATGCTTGATAGGATCTGCACTGTTCACAAAGGAAAGGGCAATGAAGTCGACGCCTTCCGAAATTCCAAATTCAATGTCGGACCAATCCTGTAAAACAGTAAACCAAAAACACGGTTAAAAGCAGAGAACCGGCATGGTGAGGATCTCACATTAAAAAGGTGAGGAGACTTTCATGTATTTATAAGATAGATGAGCCTCCACTCATTATCAATTAATTTTGAGATGGATGCATGTACCATCTAATACAACAACATCTAAGGAGAAATATAATTTAGAAAAAATTCAACCTTGTCAGTGGAGAGAAAACCAATTTTGAATCAAATTAAATTTATGTAGCAGAAAATTGGATAACTTCACTTCTGGAAAGAGATATGTACAGGGATAAAAACTTGTGACGCTGACAACTGATACAAATATAATATTAAAAAAAAAGAACCTTAAATTTGGTCCACAATATCATTCGGGAACAAGAACTTGTAACGCTGACAATCAACGATAAGAAGACAACTTTTTAGATATGGGCCTTACATTATTGTCACCATATTGTATCCAAAATAATGCTGACAAGCCAGAGTAAGAAAAAATTCCAAACAGTGAACCTTAAATTATGTCCAAGAGTCAAGACATTGGGGAGGGTTAAGAACTCATCATCCCTAACCAGCCATTATCGAGTGGCCTAGTATTCAAAATGGATTTTGAAAACCAAAAAGTGATGGGTTATAGACACTTAGAAATTAATTTTCTATAGATTTCCTTCGGATCCAAATATTGTAGGATTAGTCTCAGGCAGTATGTCGCGTGAAAATAGTTGAGTGCACGTAAGTTGGTCCAGATGCTCACATCCCAAACAAATGCACAAGAGAAACAATGCAACATCTAAGGCTCATTGATCTGAATATACCATATTTGAAAGTTCCAACACTATACTCAGATCTAGAACAACAAGTGAGAACTTCCAGACATATTCATCGCAAATAAATTATTCAGAACAAATATTGATATTCCATACCTTACTTGACAGAGTGGGAGACTCGTGATTTCTCACAACAAGCCTTCCATCTCGCCAAAAGCTGCACTTTGCTCTAGGAAGAAACAAACCAGGGTCTGTGCACTTGCAGCTTAAATCATTCCCAATCTTTTCAATAACTTCAAAGGTTGCCATTCCCCCATCAATTACAATTGAATCGCCCACCTGTGTGCCTGTCAAAATTTATAAAAAGCAATTTGTGGGATACAAAGATTTCTTCTAATCATAGTACAGACCACAAAGGGAGAAAAAAGAATTCAAAATGCACCTTCCGAGAAACCTTCATAGCTCGCCTGAACCGTGAATGGACGAGAGCCCTCAAATTTCTCAGCAGTAAACAACCAGATTGAACCATCCTGAACAATTATGACCAGAGAATTTAGACTCCAATGATGTTAAATTACAGAGGAAAACAGTTTGTCCCACACCAACCACAGGTCGCAAACTAAGCTTAAACTGGCCGGTTGGGTTGGGTTGGGTGAATTTAATTATATCAATTAACACTCCCCTTCACTTATGGACTTGAAATTTTGAGAAACACCCAACATGTGGAAGTTAGTATGAATTGGGAGTTAACATTTCACATGGGTTCAAACTGTTCTATTCTGATACCATATTAAATTATGTTAAATCAACGATCAATCCAAACTCAAGAACTTAAGTTAATGGGTTGGGTTAAATTTAATTATACCAACTAATTATTACGGATTCAATTACAGAAAAAAGAACAGACACAGACATAAAAGTTTTACCTCTACTTTGACAGAGGAAGGAGCTCCATGATCAACAACATGAATCTGACTTCCTTCAGTGTCAATCATCACAGAAAGACAAAACCCTTTCTCCTCATTCAACTTGTTAATCTTCTTAATCACATCACAGTGCCACTCCTTCGTATTATGACACATATTCAGCCTCGCAATGTTCATCCCTTCCAAAGCCAACTTCTCCAAATCCTCGACCGCACAACACGCAGGGCCGATCGTACAAACAAGCTTCGTCTTCCTCATCCCCAAAAACCCTTTCTCCTTCAACTCCCTCTCCACCACGACATCGAGCCCTAACGTCGCCTCTAAACCCTCCAATCTCTTCAACCTCTCCTCATCCTCCAAACCCACCTGCATTGCTGCCTTCACTCCAGCTCCAACTCTCCCATTCGTCCTCCGATTGCACCGAACCGTTCGAGGAATAACCGGCTTACCGAAACCCGAACGCTTCACATCTAGTACAGGGATTTTCGCAACGAAACTGCAACGAGCACGAATCATCATAGCATTCACCTCCGCCATTGACGAACAACAGCAGCAACGACAACGACAACGACAACAGCCTACCTCGGCCTTGGATCGGGTTTGAATCGGGTTGTCGGCCGAGATTTGAACAAAGAGTAACTACGAACAATGGTGGATTTTACAAGAAAAAGAAGAATATTCGAAGAGGAGATTATTGGGCAGAACCCTAGCTGTGGAGAATGGCAAAGGCTTTTGTCGCTCTGCGCTGTTAGGTTTTGAATTAAGAAATTAAATTTATATTTAATTTGAAATTACCGGTCAACTAACTTTCCCGGCGCTGGCTCGTGGTTCGGTTGAACCTGTAACTGTCACGTGTCGGCCACTGGTTTCTGCTGCTTTGTTGTCTGACGCCGTAACCCTTTTCTCTCCTTTGAAATTTTCGAAGACGTTAAACACGTTTCTAGCTGAGTTAGGTTAATAAGCTTTTTTTTTTTTTTTTTTTTTTATCCTTCATAATAAATTTTTGGCTGTTCAGTACAATCATAGTCACATTTTTTAAAATAATTTTATTTATAGTATATTTTGACTAAAATTCATATTCTAATATTATTAAATTTCTATCAATTCAATTGATAGACTTTTGATTTTAATCAGTTCAACTAAAAGACTTTAGATTTCTATCATTTCAACCGATAGACTTAGACTTGTATCTGTTTAACTTCCAAGTTCAACTAATAGACTTCTATCAGTTCAACTAATAGACTTGACTTCTATCATTTCAACCGATAGACTTAGACTTGTATTTGATTAACTTCCAAGTTCAACTAATAGACATCTATCAGTTCAACTGATAGACTTGACTTCTATCAGTTCAACTGATAGACTTCAATCGATTTTGAGTGATTGAACAATGCAAACTGATAGACTTCAATCATTTTTGTGCTACAAATGAATAAATTTGGGAATTATGGTGTACATTAATTTTTTTTAATATATATACAAAATCCCCTTTTTTTTCTTTTAATTATTTCAATAATTGGAAATTCATTTGAATAATTATATTTTGTTTATGAAAAAACAATAATTATATTTATTTTTTTTTTTGAAATATCATGAATTCGAATTTGTATTCAAAATATTCAACTAAAACATTGATATTATTGAACTACTCTTGTTGATTATGGTTATAAAGTTATATTTTTGGCTAAATTATAAAAATGCCTTTTGAATTAAAATAGTATATGTTTTCTATAGTTAAGTTTTGGATAAAATTTCTACATGATTTTTATGTTTCAAAATCAAATATTTTATTCCTCACATTTTAGTTGCTTACTAATTTGATTGTTTTGTGACAATTGGTTTTTGCCAATCATATTATTTTAGGGCAGTTGCGTCCTCTCTATAGAATTTGTTGATCCCTCTCAATTTATACTAAAAATAAATAAAGATTTATAATTTTAATTTTAAATAGATTGACGATGTTGTTACTTTTGTCTTGACATTAATTTTACTATTAAAGATAAATAAGTGAAAATGAAACTCAAAGGACATAAATTAATGTCAAAATGAGTAGTATTCCGATAACAATACCGTGTATCGAATAGTAATCTATTAGTTACGAGTTTGAGTCTCAATTATCATTGAAATTAAAAAAAAAAAGCATACAATTAATAAAATTGAGCATTTTTTAAATATTATCTATCTTTTTTAACAGTTTTCATATTATTTTTATAGATTCTTTTTTATTAAATATTGGACCAAAGATCAACATGAGGGGTGTATGAATAAGGAGAATATTAAATTTAAACATAAAATTCAACTTATGATTATTATTTTTTTTAGTACAAGGTGGGAGAAGGGGGACCGACAAACCTACATAAAGAATACAACTACTCTCAAATAATATGAGAACATGGAGTTGAAATAGATTAACAGCATACAAGATAACTACCTACGTCACTGACCCTCGGTAACTGCTCAACCCGAGTCACGCTCCAACCCTTCATCTCAAACCTTATTCCAATTTTTTCTTCCAACAATCTCTTACAAATAAAGTTTCCACACTACATCTCCTCAAAATAACTTTTTTTCATACAAATCCTCCTATTAAAAAAAAAATCCTTATAACTACTCCCTCATAAATTTTTCTCAACACAAGTTTTTCGTATATTCTCCATTTAAACAACTTTTTCCAAACAAATATTTTTTTAATATCATTCTATTTCCAAGTCAACAATAACAAATAACAACTTTTGTGCCTATTTAATGAATGATTAAGAGGTAATACTTAAATTCTCCCATTCATAATTATATAAGAAAAAAAAAACTCAATTCTTTATCCAAACATGTCTTATTGTTTACTATGACTAACATATTAACTTAAGTTTACACATCATTTTTATCCAAATTGTTATGAACTATGTTTAGTTTATATATATATATAAAGGACAAATTTTGAAAACACACGCAAAAAGTGACTTATTGGAGAGACAATGTACGGATGTTGCATAGAAAGGGCAGCTAACACTTGCCGTCCTGCCATCAAGAGACAAAGTAATTGTTGGATCTGTCCACTTGGTGGGCGCCAGCTGGTGATGTCTCTTAAAAGAGTTAAACGTAAACATGGGTCTTTTTCAAAAATTTACTATTTAAATGGGTTTTATTTCAAATATATTATCAAAATTGGTCTAATTTTTTGTCTTCAGGTAGTGATGACTATACTAAAGTCACTACCACCGTGAATTTTTCAAAATTGGATTTATCTTGGATGGAAAAGTGGATGGAAAGTTATTCTTTTTTTAATGTGTTACCTTATCATATTTTGTAAATTTTCTAATTGATTTAACTAAACAAATATTTTTTTTATCCTAAGTTTATTTATTTTTTATCCTAAATTAAAATGATATTAATTACTTATATATATTTTTAACCTAAATCATTTATACAATGAAACGAAACTTGAATCAAAATAGGAAATATTTTATTTATAGTGGAAATGGAAAAATATTTGAATAGGGCAACATGAAAATTTGTAGCTGAGGTATAATATTTGTTATAAAATTGTGTTCATATTTATATCCTTGTATGTTTATCATTGTCATAATATTAGGTAGTATATATTTTTAGTTGTATTATACTTTCACTAGTAATATGATTTTTATTAAAATAAGAGCTAGTTATTTTTTTAAAAATACAAGTTAAATTTTTTTTTTCTTTTCAAAAACTGTTTGAAAATAGTAGGGTAAAAAATTACTTTAAAATATCATTTTAAATAATTACATTTAGAAATTTATATTTAAATATATCTCTAAAAACAAGTTGAAAAAATAAATTAAAAATGTAAATATGAAAAAATTGTATAATAATAATTATACAAAAATATAAATACTATACAATGTATAGTATGAACAAACTGCTTATGGAAGTTTAAAAAAACAAAAGTTTTCAAGCAAAAATATAAATATAAACAAAATTATATAATAATTATTCTTTAACCATAACTTCTAATAAAAATTTGATAAAAAATAAACATGTAATAAAAATTAAATGTGTATATCTATATTTACAATCTAAGCAATGAAATTGTCAAGTCATCGACCCATTTGATATAAATAATTTAGGTTTAAAAAATATATAAATATGATATCATTTTATTAATATAAATAAGAAATGATTAGTATAAATGATTTAGATTTAAAAGATATATAAATAATTAATATCATTTTATTTTAGGATGAAAAAATAAATATGATTAAGATGAAAAATATTTATTTAATTAAATTAATTAGAAATTAAAAATAAAAAATGTTTATGATGATATATTTAAAAAAAAACAAATAGAAAATAATAATTAAAAAATGTAATTGAATTGGATGTTTAAAATAATTAAAAAAGTATAATATATTAATTGATTGAATTGTTTAATAATAAAAAAATAAAAATAAAAATGAAGCAACTTTCCATCCACTTTTCCATCTAAGTTAAATCATTTTTGAAAAGTTTAAGGTGGTGGTGACTTTACTATAGTCATCACTACATGAAGACAAAAAATTAGACATATTTTGACAATATGTTTGAAATAAAACCCATTTAAGCAGTAAGTTTTTGAAAAAGAACCATTTTTACATTTAACCCCTCTTAAAGGTCGTTTGTTTGACGTTTTTAGTTAGGAGTTTGGCTTAGGATTTATTAATTCTTTCTAAAAAAAAACTACATCCAAATGAATTTTTATTAATTTCTCATTAATTTTACTTTTAAAAATAACTCTCGTTTCTAACTATTCATTTTTAATAATTCATTTATAATTACTCAATCATTTTTAACCACTCATTTTTAATCATTTTATTCAAATCAATCAAAATAACTTATTTTTAACAACTTATTTTTTATTATTTTTTTAACTACTAAAAATAACTACTCAATTTAAATCTACATTCAAACAAAGTTTTGACTATAACTTCTCTACACAAAAACTACATCCAAACGAGTTTTTTGACACAACTCTCAATTTTTAACTACTCAATATAACTCCTTAACTTAAAAACTACCTAAATATGTCAAACAAACACCTCATACATACTATTCATTTTTTTACTCATAATTATCCAATTAGTTCTTTATGAACTGATTCAAACTATTCATTTTATCATACATAAATCAATTATTGTAAGTGATGTTGCAATTAATTCTATAATCAATATTTTTGGGCTAATCTCATAAAACTAAATTGTGATTTTAAAATTATAAATACTAAATTCAAACTTTATTTTTTTGGTTATACATGACTGCAATTGGGGCACTGCCCATTTTGATAAATTCAAACAATTTTTAAATCATAAGAATAAATGTATATCAAACTAAGGTCCTAACTATTGACTTAATTATTTGTATAAAAAAAAAACTATTGACTTATTTATTACCATTTAGTGTACAGCATTTACAATTTTGCTCTTACTCAAATTACATTTTTACCATACAAACACATGGAAGTTTGTTGTCTCTTCCTTACAAGTTGTGTAATTGTGTTGTGCATTAGGGCAATAATTTCTGTTGCAATCCTTTACCAACCTTTTCAATTTTTGGGTTTAGTATGTATCAACGAAATCTACATTAATTCAGGGCGTTAGACTGGCGTGATAACTAACTACACCATGAAATCCTTCATACTATATTATAATATGAACTAAATAAGATTAATAAAGCACATAGCAAATGAAAATCTCTATAATAAAATGAAAGAATTCTTTACCCATATGAAAATCTCTATAATAAAATGAAAGAATTCTTTACCCAGAAGATAAAAAAAAGGGACCTTATAAAATAGTTTATAATCAAAAGGGATTAAATTTTCATTTAGCTTTTAGATTTTAAATCTTTAAAAATAAAAATATTAGGCTTCACTTCAAACCAGAGACCTGCAATGTTTTAGACTGACATAATAACCAATTACACCATAAACCCTTATTGTTAAAGTACCATGAAAAATGATTTTGTTAAGAAGCAAAGTTTTGTCTTATTTTTAGATGTGCAATAAATATACGTGAAGAAACTATTGAAAGAGACGTTTTTTTTATTAAAGTTTTTAGGTTTTTAATCTTTGAAATTAAAAGCACTTGGCTTCACCCAAACTTGAACCAAAGACCTTCGGTATGTTAAACTGACGTGATAACCAACTATACCATGAAACCCTTCATATTATATTATAATATGAACTAAAGAAGATTAAGCAAGCACATAGCAAATGACAATCTCTATAATAAAATGAAAGAATTCTATACCCAGAAGATAAAAAATGGACCTTATAAAATAGTTTATGATCAAAAGGGATTAAATTCTTATTTAGCTTTTAGATTTTAAATCTTTAAACCGGAAATCTTCAGTGTGTTAGACTGATGTGATAACCAACTATACCATGAAACCCTTCTTATTAAAGTACCATGAGAAATGATTTTGTTAAGAAGGACGGCTTTGCCTTATTTTTAGATGTGCAATAAATATACGTTAAGAATCCATAAAAAGAGACATTTTTTTTATTAAAGTTTTTAGGTTTTTAATCTTTGAAATTAAAAGCACTTGGCTTCACCGAGACTTGAACCGAAGATCTTCAGTATGTTAGACTGACAAATAACCAACTATGCCATGAAACCCTTCATACTATAAAAGAATTCTTTACCCAGAAGATAAAAAATGGATCTTATAAAATAGTTTATGATCAAAAGGGATTAAATTCTTATTTGGCTTTTAGATTTTAAATCTTTAAAATTAAAAATATTTGGCTTCACCCGGACTCGAACCGGAGACCTTCAGTGTGTTAGACTGACGTGATAACCAACTACACCATGAAACCCTTCTTGTTAAAGTATGTATCAACGAAATCTACATTAATTCAGGGTGTTAGACTGGCGTGATAACTAACTACACCATGAAATCCTTCATACTATATTATAATATGAACTAAATAAGATTAATAAAGCACATAGCAAATGAAAATCTCTATAATAAAATGAAAGAATTCTTTACCCAGAAGATAAAAAAAAGGGACCTTATAAAATAGTTTATAATCAAAAGGGATTAAATTTTCATTTAGCTTTTAGATTTTAAATCTTTAAAAATAAAAATATTAGGCTTCACTTAGACTCAAACCAGAGACCTGCAATGTTTTAGACTGACATAATAACCAATTACACCATGAAACCCTTCTTATTAAAGTACCAAGAAACATGATTTTGTTAAGAAGCAAAGTTTTGTCTTATTTTTAGATGTGCAATAAATATACGTGAAGAAACTATTGAAAGAGACGTTTTTTTTATTAAAGTTTTTAGGTTTTTAATCGTTGAAATTAAAAGCACTTGGCTTCACCCAAACTTGAACCAAAGACCTTCAGTATGTTAAACTGACGTGATAACCAATTATACCATGAAACCCTTCATATTATATTATAATATGAACTAAAGAAGATTAAGCAAGCACATAGCAAATGACAATCTCTATAATAAAATGAAAGAATTCTTTACCCAGAAGATAAAAAATGGACCTTATAAAATAGTTTATGATCAAAAGGGATTAAATTCTTATTTAGCTTTTAGATTTTAAATCTTTAAACCGGAAATCTTCAGTGTGTTAGACTGATGTGATAACCAACTATACCATGAAACCCTTCTTATTAAAGTACCATGAGAAATGATTTTGTTAAGAAGGACGGCTTATTTTTAGATGTGCAATAAATATACGTTAAGAATCCATAAAAAGAGACATTTTTTTTATTAAAGTTTTTAGGTTTTTAATCTTTGAAATTAAAAGCACTTGGCTTCACCGAGACTTGAACCGAAGATCTTCAGTATGTTAGACTGACAAATAACCAACTATGCCATGAAACCCTTCATACTATAAAAGAATTCTTTACCCAGAAGATAAAAAATGGATCTTCTAAAATAGTTTATGATCAAAAGGGATTAAATTCTTATTTGGCTTCACCCGGACTCGAACCGGAGACCTTCAGTGTGTTAGACTGTCGTGATAACCAACTAAACCATGAAACCCTTCTCGTTAAAGTATGTATCAACGAAAGCTACATTAATTCATGGTGTTAGACTGGCGTGATAACTAACTACACCATGAAATCCTTCATACTATATTATAATATGAACTAAATAAGATTAATAAAGCACATAGCAAATGAAAATCTCTATAATAAAATGAAAGAATTCTTTACCCAGAAGATAAAAAAAAGGGACCTTATAAAATAGTTTATAATCAAAAGGGATTAAATTTTCATTTAGCTTTTAGATTTTAAATCTTTAAAAATAAAAATATTAGGCTTCACTTCAAACCAGAGACCTGCAATGTTTTAGACTGACATAATAACCAATTACACCATAAACCCTTATTGTTAAAGTACCATGAAAAATGATTTTGTTAAGAAGCAAAGTTTTGTCTTATTTTTAGATGTGCAATAAATATACGTGAAGAAACTATTGAAAGAGACGTTTTTTTTATTAAAGTTTTTAGGTTTTTAATCTTTGAAATTAAAAGCACTTGGCTTCACCCAAACTTGAACCAAAGACCTTCAGTATGTTAAACTAACGTGATAACCAACTATACCATGAAACCCTTCATATTATATT
Organism: Sicyos edulis; assembly: GCA_036507275.1. NCBI lineage: Eukaryota > Viridiplantae > Streptophyta > Magnoliopsida > Cucurbitales > Cucurbitaceae > Sicyos > Sicyos edulis. The sequence continues at coordinate 2,748,600 of CM071858.1, read as the reverse complement.
ATAATATGAACTAAAGAAGATTAAGCAAGCACATAGCAAATGACAATCTCTATAATAAAATGAAAGAATTCTATACCCAGAAGATAAAAAATGGACCTTATAAAATAGTTTATGATCAAAAGGGATTAAATTCTTATTTAGCTTTTCGATTTTAAATCTTTAAACCGGAAATCTTCAGTGTGTTAGACTGATGTGATAACCAACTATACCATGAAACCCTTCTTACTAAAGTACCATGAGAAATGATTTTGTTAAGAAGGACGGCTTTGCCTTATTTTTAGATGTGCAATAAATATACGTTAAGAATCCATAAAAAGAGACATTTTTTTTATTAAAGTTTTTAGGTTTTTAATCTTTGAAATTAAAAGCACTTGGCTTCACTGAGACTTGAACCGAAGATCTTCAGTATGTTAGACTGACAAATAACCAACTATGCCATGAAACCCTTCATACTATAAAAGAATTCTTTAGCGAGAAGATAAAATATGGATCTTATAAAATAGTTTATGATCAAAAGGGATTAAATTCTTATTTGGCTTTTAGATTTTAAATCTTTAAAATTAAAAATATTTGGCTTCACACGGACTAGAACCGGAGACCTTCAGTGTGTTAGACTGACATGATAACCAACTACACCATGAAACCCTTCTTGTTAAAGTATGTATCAACGAAATCTACATTAATTCAGGGTGTTAGACTGGCGTGATAACTAACTACACCATGAAATCCTTCATACTATATTATAATATGAACTAAATAAGATTAATAAAGCACATAGCAAATGAAAATCTCTATAATAAAATGAAAGAATTCTTTACCCAGAAGATAAAAAAAAGGGACCTTATAAAATAGTTTATAATCAAAAGGGATTAAATTTTCATTTAGCTTTTAAATTTTAAATCTTTAAAAATAAAAATATTAGGCTTCACTTGGACTCAAACCAGAGACCTGCAATGTTTTAGACTGACATAATAACCAATTACACCATGAAACCCTTCTTGTTAAAGTACCATGAAAAATGATTTTGTTAAGAAGCAAAGTTTTGTCTTATTTTTAGATGTGCAATAAATATACGTGAAGAAACTATTGAAAGAGACGTTTTTTTTATTAAAGTTTTTAGGTTTTTAATCTTTGAAATTAAAAGCACTTGGCTTCACCCAAACTTGAACCAAAGACCTTAAGTATGTTAAACTGACGTGATAACCAACTATACCATGAAACCCTTCATATTATATTATAATATAAACTAAAGAAGATTAAGCAAGCACATAGCAAATGACAATCTCTATAATAAAATGAAAGAATTCTATACCCAGAAGATAAAAAATGGACCTTATAAAATAGTTTATGATCAAAAGGGATTAAATTCTTATTTAGCTTTTAGATTTTAAATCTTTAAACCGGAAATCTTCAGTGTGTTAGACTGATGTGATAACCAACTATACCATGAAACCCTTCTTACTAAAGTACCATGAGAAATGATTTTGTTAAGAAGGACGGCTTTGCCTTATTTTTAGATGTGCAATAAATATACGTTAAGAATCCATAAAAAGAGACATTTTTTTTTATTAAAGTTTTTAGGTTTTTAATCTTTGAAATTAAAAGCACTTGGCTTCACCGAGACTTGAACCGAAGATCTTCAGTATGTTAGACTGACAAATAACCAACTATGCCATGAAACCCTTCATACTATAAAAGAATTCTTTACCCAGAAGATAAAAAATGGATCTTATAAAATAGTTTATGATCAAAAGGGATTAAATTCTTATTTGGCTTTTAGATTTTAAATCTTTAAAATTAAAAATATTTGGCTTCACCCGGACTCGAACCGGAGACCTTCAGTGTGTTAGACTGACGTGATAACCAACTACACCATGAAACCCATCTTGTTAAAGTATGTATCAACGAAATCTACATTAATTCAGGGTGTTAGACTGGCGTGATAACTAACTACACCATGAAATCCTTCATACTATATTATAATATGAACTAAATAAGATTAATAAAGCACATAGCAAATGAAAATCTCTATAATAAAATGAAAGAATTCTTTACCCAGAAGATAAAAAAAAAAGGGACCTTATAAAATAGTTTATAATCAAAAGGGATTAAATTTTCATTTAGCTTTTAGATTTTAAATCTTTAAAAATAAAAATATTAGGATTCACTTGGACTCAAACCAGAGACCTGGAATGTTTTAGACTGACATAATAACCAATTACACCATGAAACCCTTCTTGTTAAAGTACCATGAAAAATGATTTTGTTAAGAAGCAAAGTTTTGTCTTATTTTTAGATGTGCAATAAATATACGTGAAGAAACTATTGAAAGAGACGTTTTTTTTATTAATGTTTTTAGGTTTTTAATCTTTGAAATTAAAAGCACTTAGCTTCACCCAAACTTGAACCAAAGACCTTAAGTATGTTAAACTGACGTGATAACCAACTATACCATGAAACCCTTCATATTATATTATAATATGAACTAAAGAAGATTAAGCAAGCACATAGCAAATGACAATCTCTATAATAAAATGAAAGAATTCTTTACCCAGAAGATAAAAAATGGACCTTATAAAATAGTTTATGATCAAAAGGGATTAAATTCTTATTTAGCTTTTAGATTTTAAATCTTTAAACCGGAGACCTTCAGTGTGTTAGACTGATGTGATAACCAACTATACCATGAAACCCTTCTTATTAAAGTACCATGAGAAATGATTTTGTTAAGAAGGACGACTTTGCCTTATTTTTAGATGTGCAATAAATATACGTTAAGAATCCATAAAAAGAGACATTTTTTTTTATTAAAGTTTTTAGGTTTTTAATCTTTGAAATTAAAAGCACTTGGCTTCACCGAGACTTGAATCAAGATCTTCAAGATGTTAGACTGACAAATAACCAACTATGCCATGAAACCCTTCATACTATAAAAGAATTCTTTACCCAGAAGATAAAAAATGGATCTTATAAAATAGTTTATGATCAAAAGGGATTAAATTCTTATTTGGCTTTTAGATTTTAAATCTTTAAAATTAAAAATATTTGGCTTCACCCGGACTCGAATCGGAGACCTTCAGTGTGTTAGACTGACGTGATAACCAACTACACCATGAAACCCTTCTTATTAAAGTACCATGACAAATGAATTTGTTAAGACAGACAGTTTTGTCTTATTTTTAGATGTGCAATAAATATACGTGAAGAAACTATAGAAAGAGACGTTTTTTTTTAATTATTTTAATAATAATATAAGAAGAATATGGATATAGCAAAAACACAATCTCTAAAGTAAATTGAAAGAATTCTTTACTTGAAAGATCGAATATAAAAAATGGACCCTATAAAGTAGTTGAAGGTCAAAAGGATTGCATTTCATAAAGTTTTTAGATTTTGAATCTTTGAAACTAAAAGCACTTGGCTTCACCTGAACTTGAACCGGAGACCTTCAATATGTTAGATTAACGTTATGACCAACTATACCATGAAACCCTTCATACTATATTATAATATGAACTAAAGAAGATTAAGCAGGCACATAGCAAATGACAATCTGTATAATAAAATGAAAGAATTCTTTATCCAAAAAATAAAAAATAGACCTTATAAAATAGTTTATGATTAAAAGGATTAAATTTTCATTTAGTTTTTAGATTTTAAATCTTTAAATTAACTAATTAACTTTAGGTGTTTAGTTAGTTATCATTTTGTTTTTGTACGTTTTATCGAACCAGGGATTAAATTTTAATTTTTAAAATTATAGAAATTAAATTTTAATTTTCTTCAAAATAAATGAATTAAACTCTAATTTTTTTTCAAATTATGAGAACTAAAACTCTAGCTTTTTTTTCATAGTGTAGGGGCTAAATTTATAATTTACTATAAATTATATTATCATGCCTAAATCATATTATCCATGCCTGTGAAATGTCATTTATAACCTCACCAATAATACATATAAAACTAATAAGATTAACATATTATTATTATTATTATTTATTACTAGGAACAAAATATAACAACTAAAAATATCAGCAACAAAATAAAAAATCATTTAAACTAGATTTGAAGCTATAAGTTTTCCGATCAAGTTATTGACCCCAGCCTCATAAATTTCACAAACAATTTGCTATCCCATATTATAAACAGATTTGTGGCTAATTGTTGAGATTGTTACGGGGAATAATACAGTTCGTGGGGGATTATATTTTAGGATGAAAGAAAAATGGAAGGAGACTCAAATATATGGCATTAAATTACTGAGGAGAAACTCAAATTTATGCCAACACGAGCAATAACTCAAGTGGCATCCCAGTACACCTAAGACGTGTTTGGGTCTGTTTATGTAAACCGCCAGGTTGGTTATAACTTAACCGATGTTTGCCTCGCCGCTTATTATAAATGGTGTGTGGTTACCTAAATGCGTATTCGTTTATCTAAACTTACGTGCCCGATTATCTAAACCTTACATATATTATTATCTTTTGTTATATAACCAGTTCTTCAAACATCGTTATAATAATCCATATGTTATAATAACTTACCCCTCAAACACTATTTATAATAATCGTTTATCATAATCACATTGATGCTCCAAACACACTCCTAGTGACTTCAAAGTCATAGGTACGAATCTCTCCACGCTCAATATTGTATCCTAAAAAAAACTCAAATTTATGGCACAAAAGAAATTTCAGCCTGCATTTCTTCAACTCATACAACAAACAGCAACTATTTGTTGCGTTGCATTTTCAAATTCTACTATAGCATGCATTAGTGACACAATTCAAATATATGCTCAAAATATTCCAACTTTCAACACAGGAGCACACATTTCGATCACTACTATAACATCTAATAAGAGTCACAATCTTGTCAACTCTAAGTTCTAATTTAAAATCCAATTTCATTACTGCATTAATTGGCTACGGTTGAATTGCTTTTCTAATTCTACTAGAACGCCTAACTGGAGTCACGATCTCATCATCATCTCCATTCGCCTGTAAAAGAAAGTTGATAAAAAAAGTCATACTAGAGAGGAAAAAGTTTAATAGGCCCCGTTTGATAACTATTTTGCTTTTAGTTTTTTATTTTTGATTATCTACATTTTAACTATATCGGTAAAAACCAAACCAAAATTTGAAAATAAAAAAAAAGTAGCTTCCAAAAGTTTGTTTTTATTTTTGAAATTTCGTTGGGATTTACATACTTTCGTAAGGAAAGTTACATTTGATAGGAAAGATGTAACATATTATAGGAAATACGAGGAAAAATAAACTTAAATTTTTAAAAAAAAAAACCAAATGATTATCAAACTGGACCTAAAATATTTAACATATGAATAATTTATTTTTGAGTAATCTGCCCACTAATAATTGAAAATTTCAAAACTATAAATTTAGTAAGGAATTAACTATAATGAATATATTATAGGACTAGATATATGTAACTTTCTCATACTATAATTTGAAATATTTAGCAAAATATTTAGCAAAAATTCTATTGGAAAATAAATATAATCTTTTAAAAAAATATTTGCTAAAAAATAAATCAGAAATAAAATTTAAAAAAAAAAAAAAAAAAAATTTAGATACTCACATGCTTGATTGGGATCTTCTCATAGGTTGTGAAACTCCCATATGATGGAGAGGCAGAGATGGACAACACTGAATCTTCATCCAAAGAAGAAGAAGCCATTGATTCTCTTCTCGAAATCTTCCTTGTCTTCCTTCCATGGCTATGGCTCCGAGCTTCGTTCGATCTCTTCGTTTCCGGTTCGTCTTCTCTCATGCTGCTGTATTGGAAACTGCTCGTTTCATAAGAGCAAGATTGATCATCATCATCAATCGGTTCTTCTTCTACTTCTTCCTCTCGTACGATCGAACTCTGATTCGCCTGCTTCTCTTCCAGCAATGGCTGCTCATTTTGCTCTTCGGCAGTGGCCGTGGCCGCCATGGATGATATCGAGCCTGGTTTTCTTGAGTAAATCAGTCCTGCAATTAGAGTAAAGCCTAGCAGTATTGCAGATACTATAACCGCGGTGTTTTGAGTCAAATCTCTTGATATTTTGGTTGCAGCTTTTATGAGATCGAAGTTTTCGCCATTTTCGTTTTCGACATCTGATTGAGGTTCAGAAGGAGGAGAAACTGGAGGTGATTGATATTGAAATTCCGTGTTGCTTTGTTGAATGGAATCAATATGTTCTTCCTCTGATTCGGCTAATGTTGCAGGTTCTTGTTCGATCTGATCGAGGATTATGAAGTTAGACGACGACGAAGAAACTTCGTAACTCTCTTCGGTTTGAGTCTCCTGGATGCGTTCTTCTTCGTTGAGTTCATCAGAAGATGAATTTGCAGAGGTATCTTCAATGATCTCTTGTAATGATTCTTCAGTGTCTTTTGATTCATTGGCTTTTTCCTCAATTTCATGGATCAATTGTTCTTCTTCTTCAATATGTGGATCTCTTTCAACAGGTTCGCCGTGAATCTCTTGAACCAATGATGATTCTTGATCTTTAATTTCATGAAACAATTGTTCTTCATCTTCAGTATGAGCATCTCTTTCGACAGGTTCGACTTCGATTTCGCTATCCTTCATGGTTTCAATATCTTGCAATGATTCTTGTTCCTCATTATGATCTTCAAAACTGTCAATTTCTGTCTCCTTTATCATATGTTCTTGTTTTGGATGAGATAATAGGACACACTGTCCATTTGGACTGAAATCTTTGAGTAAGAATTCAGTTTGGTTAAGATAAATCAATGGCCGCTCTCTGATGTTGAGAATCACATCAGAAACAAAAGATTTGGTGTTTTCATGCCAAATCTCAAGTTTCCACAACAACACATCGAAATTCGTCCTCGCAAACTCGAAAATCTCGGTTGAATCCTCCGTAGTTAACAAGCTTGCTCTCTCGAGGATATTCGGATCATACACATTAACAACACAAATCGAAAAGCAAGCAGTAAACAGAATCAAAAGCAGAGAACTGATCTTGAACATCCTGGAAAAGTGCAGCTTAGATGAATTCTTAGCTTCATTAACAATCTTTTCTATCTCATCCATTTCTTCTTCTTCTTCTTCTTCTTCTTCATTTTCTGTCTGCGATTCTGTTTCAGCTTCATCAGAATCCATCAATGGATCTTTAGAGTCAATTTCCTCTGTGAATTCAGACTCGGAAACAATGGTAGAGGAAAAGAGTTCCTCAAGTCCACAGTCGAGTTCGTGTTGATTGATTCTTCTTGGTTTGTAATGGAGGAATTGTGGCCTTGGAGATAGGTAATTGGTTTTCGGATCATAAGGAACCGCCATTAATGGATCGGCATCGAGCGATGCTACTTCGATTGGAGAAGAAACAGGACTGATCTTAAAACTTGGATCAAGATTAACACAATCTACATCTTCAGTCAAATTACTCTTTGCTGGGGACTCTAAATCGTTAGTTGAGATAGAGATTACCTCGACATTAACAGATTCCAGAGTCCTTGATGGTTCAAGAGGTGTTGTTTCAATGGCGGATTTCGAAATCGGAGAGGTTTCATTCTTCGTATCGGTTCCATCTGCCATCATTATCACTTCTGGATCATCAATGGAACAAGAAATGACTTCAACTCCACCGAATCTCACAGTTTTAGATGATTTAGAGATTGGATTCAGAGCAACTTGAGGATTTGCATCAGAATCAAATGCGGTTGAGGCCTCTGGATTTTGATTTTGATTCAGAGAGTTGTGTGAAGAGATTTTCGAGGTGGAAAACGAAAGGGACGACCGAACTTGATCGTTCAGATCACCGAGAATTTTCTTCTTCGGAGAGGCGGCGAACTTCGAGGCAGCAGAGATCGTCGGAGACATGAAGTTCTTGGTGGATTTTCCGACCGTCGGCGAACGGAGTCGAGCAGGTTTCGAACTATGATCCTTTCCATTTTCTTTCTCTTCATTATCAGTACGAGTAAATAAACTCTCTCTGCTTAGCGAATTTCTTCTTGGATAATCTGAAAATTCATTTAAAGAAACAAATAAGAACACATTTAACAATTTTTTAAGAAAGACGTTAGATATTAATAAGTTTATCTGCTACTTTCTGCTCAACCCAAACAAATTCAAAGATCTCAAAAACACTCCCATTCTTCAAAATTATCCAAACAAAAACGATAGGTGAAAGAACCAAAATAACCATGAATATCAGAGAAGAGAAAAAAGGCCAAAATGTTAAGTATTTAATAGACATTCTTTTGATTTCGTAGCCCTAATAAATTTTCTCTGCAACCAAACAAATTTGTGTTTGTTTTCTCAGCCACTCTCCCTTCAACCAAACATATTCAGAGGCAAAAAACAGTACGAAATCAGAGGCAAAATTAGGTTATTTACTAAACCTAACAAAATCAGAGGAAAAAATAGGACAAAATACTAATGAATCCTTAACATTTCCTTCTCAGCAACCAAACAAATTCGAATATTGAAAGGAAAAAAAACAGAGATTATTTTCCCGGCCACTTTCTCAGAAGCCAAACATATCTGGAGGCAAAATACATGACAAAATCAAAGGAAAAAAATTAGGTTATTTTACCAGCCTAATAAAATCAGTTGCAAGAAATAGAACAAAATACCAACCAATCTTTAATAGATTTTCTCAGTAACCAAACATATTCAGAAATCAGACCACTCTAAAATCCCAAGAAACAAAATAACCAGGTAGTGAATTTTTTTTTTGAAATAATGTAACCACGGACATCCCTAGACCAGACACCAACATCGAAAGAATAATGTCATAAGTGAGTTTCGAACCCCGGACGTGGAGGGGAGCATACCCTCAGAGCCCAAGTCTTCGACCACTGCCCCATCCCTTGGGAGTGAAATTCAAACGTACCAGAGGGACTATTTGCCGGAGTGGTAGGGTTCAAGCTTCTCGGATTGGTGACGATCGAGGGCTTCGGAAACGGGTTGCCCGAGAAGCTCCGACGGATCGGGCTGCCGATTTCGGAGTTTCTGGAATTAGGGCTAGTTCTTCCGGAGAACGGGGAAGACGATATGTGAGACGGCAGCACCATGGAAATGGATCTTGAGTGGAAATTTGGGAGAGATGGGGAGAAATTTGAGAGATTCAAATGTGGATTAGGAATGGGCAGTGGGCGAAAATATTTAAGGGGAGAGAGAGAAAGGGCTTTTGGTGTTCGTAACGGCTAGTTTCAGGGTTATTGAAGAGATCTGTGAAATTTTAAAATGGAGGGGTTTGGATTTGACCGTTGGAGATGTGAAGAATGTGTAGCGAATGAGGAAAGGGAGGGTAAAAGTTTGTAGCCGTTGGATTATACCTTGGTTTGAGGGTGGAGCCGTTGGTTCAAGATGAAGGGCTTTGCATTAGCTTCGTAAAAAAAAAAAAGAGCAGTTTTAGTCTACGGTGATTTTTTTTTTTTTAAAGATTCGTGAAATTTCTATTTGTCCTACTTTTTCAAAAATAAATATTTTTAATACGACATTTTAATAATTATTTAATTTTAAAACAAATATCAGGATCACAGCATCTATGTAGAAATTTAAATAACTCTTTTTTTTAAGTTACAACAATTTGGAGAGGGATTTGACCCTGTAACATCTTAGTCAGTGGATGTACACGAATATCACTAAGCTACTACTATTGTTAATAATTTAAAATTAACTTAATTATTATCTTAATCAACATTTTATTATTTGACTGACCATTTTAATGTCTCAAATTTTCAATAATTAAAATTGAACGATGGTCGAAATTACACTAATAATAGTACATTTTCATATCTATGTTTTCAACAAAAGAAAAGAAAACGTGCATATTTATTTAATAGCAATTCCACAGCTAACTAATATTTTCATACTTTTTTTGAAGCAATATATTTTCGTACTTTTTGTATTCTTTTTGAGAAGTAATTTCATAAATAACCTATCATAGTACATTTTTTTCATTATACAAAAGTAATTTCATACCTAATTTATATTCAATTGTATTTTTACTCATTTCGTAAGAAATAATTTTACAACTAACTTATTTCGAAAAGGCAATTTCATATATAACCTATAATTTAAGTTCATTTTTCCTTTATAAAAAAAGTGATTTCATACCTGACCTATAATTTCATTCCTTTTTTTTTTTTCATTTTTGTATATAACTAACTTTGACTTTCGTTTTTTTTATTCGCCTTTTGGAAAGTAATTAAATGGATAACCTGTAATTTAAGTTCATATGTTCCTTTACAAAAAGTGATTTCATATCTTACTAGTTACTTGAAGTTTTATTTATATTTTTATTATTTTTTTTGTAAAAAGTAATTGCACAACTAATTGGCAATTTCATTTTTTTATTCTCCGTTTGAAAATCAATTTCATAATAAATCACACTTGTTTATTCTTTTTTCTTTATAAAAGGTGATTTCACACCTAATTTATATTTTTTAGAACTAACTTTTGGTTTCATTTGTTTCAGTTCCCTTCATACAAAATAATTTTATTTGTTGTCGAATTGGAATTTGTGTATTTACAAGTCTGTATTTTATTTATTTATTTGTTATTATTTTACATAAGATGTGAAATTTAAGTTTATTGCATCATGTGATATACTACTCCCAACACCCAAAAATATAAATCATGAAAAAGTGTACATATTTATCAAGCAACACAAATAGATGCTTGGACTTGTTAAATTAGCGTGGGTTTACATTTTATTGGAATTGGGTGTGATAATATAACTCGTCTATCTTATGAATATTAAAAACATTTTTGACCAATTTTTAAATGTAGGACAATATAGAATCTTTAATTTTTAATATGCCCCTTAATAAATTATCCAAGAAGCTATAGAAGAAACTATACAATCATATCAAGTACATGTAACATGTGAAGTTCAACAATCAATTTTGTATTACCGCTTGTAAATTATAATTCATGAACTTTATAAGTTGAGAAATTGTGTCATATGGATACTGCTTAGTCAATTGTTGGAAGAAGTTTTTACAATGATACCAATAGGGACTCGTGTGACAACTAATTAATTTGAATGTTAATTATGGGCTATTGGATAGTTGTATAGTCAATAACACTTCATGATGATGTGTCTCTTGTTTCTATATTGAGTGGAAACATGTCATTCTCATATGTAATATTGAGTAGCTACGAGTTTCTTAAACTGGTTTGAGGTTAATATAGTAGTAAATTCAATTTTGAAGGGAGTGAAACTTATGTGTTTGTTGCTTTCGTGAACCACAAAGGCAAACCTTGTATTAGTGGAAGGCAAATGCAACATCATTATAATTTGAGTGTGAATGACAATATAATCCGTTAGATCCATCATAAAAAAACATAACATATTTAAATTGAAAGTGAATCTACAAATGTTTCAAACCTCACATATACACTCATCTAAAGGGCAAAAACAACCTAAGTTTTGTATGTAGTATTGATTATAGTAGAGTAACTTTCAATATTGACATCTTTTATTGTTTAGTCGTAACCTATTCCTTATGTGGATTGTATATTATTGAACCACTAGTCTATTTGAGTGACTCGATAAGTTCATCCCACACCTTTATTTGTAAAACTGGTACAAACAACGTCGACAAATATTTATTTGGAGAATGAATTCATGACCCAAGACATTATCATGTTATTATTACATTTCTAACCCATCTTATTGTTTCATAGGTTTCTCAATTTTATCTGCGAAAATACCATATTTGTTTTTTTCCCTTCAAATAATGCAATCAACATTAGTTTTTCCAGAGAATTATAATTGGTAATCCCAACGAATTTAAAAGAAGGTCGTGAAGAAGACTTAACGAGTTATACCTCAAAATGCAAGAAAGAAAACTATTACTCTATAACATTTCAATTATTAAAAAAAAAAAAGAAGAAGATTAGATGCACTTGTATCAAGTATATCCAAAGACAATATGGAAAACAAATAGTCATAAATGATAAATGTGCATTTTACCATAATTAAAAAAACATATACCTGTCTTTTCAAAAAAAAAAAAAAAACATATACCTGTAATACTATTTATCCGTCATATTTCAATTTAGAAAAAAATATTTAAAATTTTGAACACTAATCTATTTTTGTTAATATTTATTTTGTTGGTAAAAACGTTAAACCCTAATCTTCGCGCTCTTCTTTCCTCCTTAGCATCTCAGTTAGCACCTTCCTGCCGGTCGCCGCCTCCTCCTCCGCCGCCGCACATTCCTTTACAGATTTTTGTTCCTTTCTCAGGTATTTTCTACATTACTTATCTTATCTTTCAATTTTCATGGGAACTGATTTTAAATTCAGTTTTTCCGAAGTTTCATTGATCTTCTCACTCATTCGTTCAAGGTTATCACATTCTCTATTCTCGCGCTACACCAAAATTGAAATGGGATTATAGTATTTTAGAGCCCAGTGATGTTTTTATCATAGAAAATAGTAGTAGTTTAGAATCAATCCATCGCTTATTAAAAAAAGAGATAGATACATGGAAATTTTTCGTAGATAGTAAATTTTAGCATCCCTGATTTTAGAGTATTTATGCATTGTAGATTTAGGGGATTGCCAATGGTGCCCTGGGTATGGGGGAGCGAAGCTCTGATTTCCTTTAAAAAAAAAAAAAGATTTAGGGGATTTTTCACGAGTGGCAAAAAAAAAAAGGAAATTTTTATTTGCACTTCTGAAAATTTTAGAAAAAACGTCAAATATAGTGAAACTGAATGACTTCAAATTGATAGCCACAGAACGGATATGCTTCAATCGAGTGAAACTTCAAATTTGTAGGCTTCAATAAGTTAAATATTTTATATTTTGCTATGTTTTAAATATTTTTTAAAAGTTGCTATATTTAAATTAGGGACGCCAAAATTTACTATCTACAAAAAATTTCCATGTATCTATCTCTCTCTATATTTATATAGTTAGTGTTTGAGGCATGGATTTTTCAAATTGAACTCTTCATCTGTAGGTTCTTTTTTTCACTGTGGAACAATTCGAATTTGAAGTTAGAACTTGTCTGTTGGAATAAAGGAGCTGTTTTGATTGATAGAAGGTTTTTTGGATAAGAAACAATTTCACTGATTCATGAAATTACAATATGGCATGATAGACTACTTAAGATCTAATAAGCAATCCCTAGTAGTTAAGTAGTGCATCAAAACTATAGAAGTTACCTTATCCATATTTACATTTGTAGATTATAGTTGGTTTTTATTGGTTTAGAAGATTCAAATTAAGGTAGTGAAGAAGAGGATGAGTCTTTTGTAACTCTTATATTTCCATTCATCAATGAAAGTCTGTGTTACCTATAACAAAAAGGATGAGCCTTTTGTGAAAACTAAAATTTTCTCCCCCCAGATTTATCAATCACCAATTATTCTCTAAATTTACAGAAAAATAAAATTTTTCTTTGTATTGTAGGTACATGATCTGCTTGTTCAATTTGTAAAAGATGCCTCGAAAGCCGACAAAGCGGCGCCAAGTGTTGGGAGCTCGACCTTTAACCTTTTCTTCATTTGCTCGTGCTTCATGTATGGCGAGGAATCAAAAGTTGAGATCGAAAATAATGAAATCTCACTCTAAACATGAAGGTAACTATGTAGTTTGAGTAGTTTCTCTTGCCTGAAACTAATGAATTCAATTCTGCTGAGTTTTTAGTGAATATTGTTATTGCATTTTGTTCTAATTGTAGGTAATGATTTAACTAGGAATAGTCCTGAGCCACCGAGTGAATCGTCTGACTCGTCTTCCAGTGATGAAGAGTTTGAAGTAAGACTGTCTTTAAGTTAAATATTGGGGTTTCTACCACATTTCTATTGGTTAATTGTTATCCATTCCTATAAAAAAAAGTTTCTTATTTATCCATATGTATTATAATTTATGAACTGTGTCGATTTTTTCTTGTAGGAAGTTCAAGCTGATTTTGCCTTTTTTGATCCTAAACCTGATGATTTTCATGGGGTGAAGACATTGCTGCAAAACTACCTTGATGACACACAGTGGGATATAAGTGGATTTTCTGATTTAATATTGGGGCAAACCACAGTTGGTTCTGTTGTCAAAGTGGAAGGGGATGAAGATAATGGAGTATTCTCTTTTATCACAGCCCTTAACTTGGAAAGATATAAGGTAAGTTGCATAAGAAGCTTGATCCAACATTAAATTCTCTCTCTCTCTACTTGTAGTCTTCTAGTTTGTTTATGCACAACATTCTGACTTGGTCCGTCAAAGTAATTATGGTTAGTTTAGTGTTCAAAAGGATCTTAAGAAACCAAAAGGTTATACGTTCAATCTATGGTGGTTACCTACGTAGGAATTAATTTTCTACGGGTTTTCTTGACATCTAGATGTTGTAGAGTCTGACAGCATGTCCCATGAGAATAGTCGAGGTATGCATAAGCTGACTCGGACACCGTAAAAAAAAGGTAATTGTGAGCTTAGCTGTTGTGTGGGGTGAACTTGAAGTTAGGTTTGTTTGGGGAAGGTAACTTGAGCTACTTGCAGCTTAATGACATTGCTGCCATCTTATATAAATTTCATTTCTATTTTAACCCGAACAAACAGAAAGTTATTCAACATAAACAACCCATCCACTTGCATTGTTTTTTATGGTTCGGTACGATCTCGGTGTCAATTCTTGTGACCCTATGCCAGTGTTTTTGTTGTTGGAGGGAGACCATATATAACCTTTTTATTCTCTTAATAATAAACTATTGTGCAAATTTGATCTTGCTAGAATAGCAGATCTATACTAGAAATCAAGGATTATCTCCTCAAAGTTTGCCAGGACAAGGATGTAAAGAATGACTTGAAGCTACTTTTGAAGGAGCAAGTATCCCGTGTTGGCCTCATAGTCTCTCAGAGAATGGTGAATCTTCCCCCACAACTTCTTCCACCACTTTACGATGCCCTTTTCGACGAAATCTCATGGGCTATTGAAGATGAGGTTAGATATAATCAAGCATTTGGACAGTATTTATCAAGTGTTCATATTGATATGTTGAAAACATTTATTGTTTGTACTTAAAAAGTGTTTTTTGTTTGTTTTTAAGCCAACTAAAGAGCTCCAGGATTCTTTCCGCTTCAAAACGTACATTTTAGTCAGTAAAATTTATAAGGTATGCCGTAGCGTTTATTACTTTTTTATTAACCATGATGGAGTGACCTAGTGGTCAAGAGAGTCTGAAATAAATTTTGTGTGATTGTTTAGTTTATGGTGGCCACTTACTTGAGAATTAATTTCTTATGGATTTTCTTGATATCCAGCTGGCTCTGACACTTACGGATATGTATATATATTATTGTCGTTCTTTCTATATGATCCCTTGTGTGTTATTCTAAAATTTTATTTTCTTATGTGCTGCTGTGGTTATTCATCACCAATTACAGCTCAAGACTACAAATCATAAGAAAAAATCGAGTTCTGAAACAGATGAACCAATTATCTATGTTAAGGCAGAAGATGAAATATTTCAGAAGGTATTTTTCTCAAGTTGCTTCTAGACTTCTTAAATATTTGATACTGCATCAATTTGAATTACCAAAGTTTCTTTTTAGACTTTTCAAAGTGTCTAACGATATTTTTCTTGTCCAAAAACTTATTTCAGTTGTGTTCATGGTCCTTCTGCTTTCCCTTGCACGTCCAACCACAGACAACTAACGAGGCAAGTATCATACTTGACTAATTCAAATTGTTGCATTGTGCTCACTTTACAAAGATAGATAGCTAGGGTCCGTTTGATAATTATTTTGTTTTTAGTTTTTTATTTTTGAAATTTAAGCCTACAACAATTAGCTTCCTATAATCTCCAAGGGGTGGCACAGTGGTTGAATACTTGAGCTTTGTAGGTATGCTCCTCTCAAAGTTTCAGGTTCAAGACTTACTTGTGATGTTACTCCTTCGATGTCTCTCAGTGGCTGGCCTAAGGACGGGTGTGGTTACCCTTGTTTAAAAAAAAAAAAAAAATTACCTTCTATATGCTTTTTTTCTTTACTTGAATATCTACATTTTACCTATATTTTTAGAATTCAAACCAAAACTTAGGAAAAAAAGTAGCTTTCAAAAGCTTGTTTTTATTTTTGAAATTTGAAATTTGATTAGCATTCATATACTTTCTTAAGAAAAATAGACACATTGTAAGGAAATCTGAGTAAAAATAAGTTAAAATTTCAAAAGCTAAAAATAAAAAGCCAAATAGTTATCAAATGGGGCTTAAATGATTTGTTTTCTTTTCTTTTGTCTTTATTTTGGTCTGAACAAACCTTGAACAGAATTTTTACGACCACCCACTTTACCACATTAGAATCTTAAACAGAAAATAAAAGTTTTGGCCATGACTCAACTATATGGCTTAATTTGGGCCATATTTTACTTTATTTCAAACCCGAAAATAGAAAAAATTAAAGATAAATGAAATGTTTCGGCTACATAAGTGGCATGAAAAATTAGGCATTACCCAAAATTTTCAAAATTTTTCTCAATTTTAAATACATTTTTGTGGCAAGTCATGTGTTATTCTATGGGGCCTTTGGGCAGAGAAACAATAGAGTTTTTAGAGGAGTGAAAAGACGTGATGCTTATGAGTAGAGAGTCTCATTAAATTCTATGTTTCTCTTTTGGCCTCGGTGTTTAAACCTTTTTGTAACTATTCTGTTAGTAGGCTAGTTTTTCTAAGTTCTTCCCAATATGACATAGTCTATTGTGTTCTTTGATTTATTTGTATTGTTTTTTTTCATTTCTGTTGGTTTTCTTGCAGCTAAAAGGTTATCAGATAATGGGAATAGTAATGGCCATTAAAGCAATCAAAATTTCTACATTTCGAGATGAGTTGAAATCTTTAATAAGTGAATCCTAATTACAATGAACAACTTTTACTTTTTAGTTTGAAAATGTCTCCAATTTTGCTGCATCTTAGATGTAAACAATCTCCTCTATTTCATGATGATTGTATTGGAGATCCTTTTTGTAATCCCTTAGTGCCACTTTGGTTTGGATTTTCTATCCATGTAATTTTATAAATTAATGTAATTGATTGAGTTGTGGACTTTTATTTATTGCATGAAAGATGAAAATTGTCTTTGAATGAAGATTTTTTTTTTGGGTGAAGTTCATGTTAAATGCATAATGGAAGTTGTTTGTATCATATGTATTTCATTTCAATGCACCTTGGTCACAAGTTTCATTTTTAAGCGTTGAATTTGATAAAATGGAAATGATCAAGGTGTAGTGTTTTTTTTTTTAATTTTTTTTTTTTTTTTAGAGAAAGTGGAGTGTTTCTTTAGATTAGTTTTTGCTTTTGAATTTAAATGATGAAAAAGTTTAGTCTAGTTTTTTTTTTTTTGAGAAAAAGTTTAGTCTAGTTACCTAACTTAATATTAATTATATATGGATAAAATGATTATAAACGGAAACTCAAAAATATATAATTATTAAAATGTGAGTATTTGATTTTAAATAATTGTAATTTCACTTCAAATCTAATGATTAAAAATGTACTTTAAATATGACAATTAAAAATGTATTTTTCTTGCTCCAAATTTGTATTTTTAGATCGTACGAAATTACAACACTCAAGGTACTTAATATGTTCATATTAACATCAAATTTAAGAAAAATGTGTTTTTTTAAACAAAAGAATGAACAAAAATATTTTCAAATAGAGCCAAGGTTAAATATTTGAAAATTTATAGACTACAATAAAATAAAATTAAAATTCCATTTCAAAAAAAAAAAAAAAAAATTATTAAAGACTAAGATTGAACACACATAAAAACACTAAAAATATGTTTTTCTAAAGATAAAAAAAGGAAATAAAAGATAAAAATAAAGAAGATTTTTTTAGTACATAACAATTTTTAGTATCTATATTATAATTATAATAATTTTGAACAATATTAGATACATATCAAAATATTTAAATTTCATTCTTTCGAATAGGTTTACAGCCATTAGATTTTATAATGCTAAATTATGATTTTTTTTTTTTATGAAAAATGTCCAAAAAGAAAAAAGAAACAAATATGAAATATTACAAGAAGAAAAAAAAAGGATAGAAGTAAAAGCGCCAAATCTCCCCATCCATTCCAGACGCAGTGTTGTCTCTGCGAGCCGTCCATTTTTCAGAATCCTTAAACCCTTCAAACCCTTAACCGCCATGTCCCGTTCTCTCCTCCGAGCTTTCCCTTTCTCCACGCTCCGCCACAAACCCCCTCCATTTCTCCCCATCCTCCGCCGCATTCCCCATCTCCGCCTCCCCAAATCCATCTCCACCACCCACACGCCCCTTTCTTCATCGCCCGCCTCCGCTTCCGCCGCCGAAACGCTCGCTTCCACTCCCAATTCTCTCCAGTGGATCAATCGCACTGCGTTCTGCGGGGATTTGTCCGTCGACGATGTCGGGAGGCGGGTTCGGCTCTGCGGTTGGGTTGCTCTGCATAGGGTTCATGGCGGTTTGACTTTCCTCAATCTTCGAGACCGTAGCGGTATCGTTCAGGTTCGTTGCTTACTTCTGTTTGAGTTGTAATTGAAGAGGTTTTATGGTTGAGAGTTGTTTTTTTTTTTTGCTTGTTGAATTAGGTGACTACGCTCCCTAGTGAGTTTCCTGATGCTCATTCGGTTATTAATGACTTGCGGCTTGAGTATGTTGTTGCTGTTGAAGGCGTTGTACGGTCTCGGCCTGGCGATTCGGTTAATGCAAAGATGGAAACTGGCTTCATAGAGGTATGGAGTGCTTTGATTTCATTTTACTGTTCATGTAGCCAGGTACTAGGTTGCAAAGATTTTATCTATCATGTTGCATTATGCTCAATTGCTCATGCTTGCTTTGCTGCCCATGGTCCCTTTACCCAGCTCCTGAGTCAACTAGAATTTTAAGTTATTAAGTCTTCAATCTCAGGCTTGAATTGAACCTAGTATCTTGGATTTGGAGGAGTTTCCAAGCATCCAAACATTTTCTAAATAAATATGTTCATCTTCGGCAGGCAATAGTCATGAGAGTTTTTGGTCGGGCTTGTTAAAAACTCGAGATTGGCTGTCTTGGGATATAAATATCCTGGTGCCTCCACATAAATGGTGTTTCTAGCATGGTGTTTATCTCAACTCGAAGTCTTTAAGGGTTTAACTTGGGGAGAAACTCCATAATTTTTGAAGAAGGAGCAAGGGATTGTGTTCAAGTCTTGTATTTAGTGGATTTTGTGGGCTTTTCATTCTTCATAGATGGGTTTTAGCCTGAGGGTAGTTGATGCCAATTGACGTACTAAATTTTTTAACTTTCTTATCTTTGGTATCACTCGAGGGCTATCTAAATTACTAAGGAATCAACTAGAAAAAAGAATAAACTATCCTTCGACTTGTTAAGTTTTTATTATGGTGATAATTTCTTGATATATTATAGGTTGCTGCAGAGCATGTTCAAATCTTAAATTCTGTTGGATCGAAGTTACCCTTTTTAGTTACAACTGCTGAAGATGCAAAAGATTCTGCTAAAGAGGAAATTCGTTCATCTTCAGCAGGCAATAGTCATGAGAGTTTTTGGTCGTGCTTGTTAAAAACTCGAAATTGGCTGTCTTGGGATATAAATATCCTGGTGCCTCCACATAAATGGTGCTTCTAGCATGGTGTTTATCTCAACTCGAAGGCTTTAAGGGTTTAACTTGGGGAGAAACTCCATAATTTTTGAAGAAGGGGCAAGGGATTGTGTTCAGGTCTTGTATTTAGTGGATTTTGTGGGCTTTTCATTCTTCATAGATGGGTTTTAGCTTGTAGGGTAGTTGATGCCAATTGACGTACTAAAACTTTTTAACTTTCTCGAGGACTATCTAAATTACTAAGGAATCAATTAGAAAAAAGAATAAACTATTCTTCTGCTTGTTAAGTTTTTATTATGATGATAATTTCTCGATATATTATAGGTTGCTGCAGAGCATGTTCAAATCTTAAATTCTGTTGGATCGAAGTTACCCTTTTTAGTTACAACTGCTGAAGATGCAAAAGATTCTGCTAAAGAGGAAATTCGTTTGAGGTAGTTATTCGATACTATCATTTCAGACCGAGTTCTTATTTGATTTGTTCACTTAAACGAGATGCACAATTTGAGCTCATTTTCTATGTGCTTAATTGAATTAAATGTGAAATAATTTAATCAATATTTTCCCCTTATTTTTTGTGTGAAGATAGGGAGGGAAGGAGTGGGTTAGATGCATTAAAATTTTCAGCTTCCTTTCCTTCTTAAATATTTCCTTCCACTTCCATTGAAGGATGAATGCTTTAAAACAAATAATTTCTTTTATCATGCCCATGGATATGAGATGATCACATATTTTTATTTTCTAGGTATCGATACCTTGATCTTCGGAGGAAGCAAATGAATTTTAACATAGTGCTTCGACATAAAGTGGTGAAGCTCATTCGAAGATATTTAGAGGATGTGCATGATTTTGTGGAGGTACTGCCTGTTTATAACTTTTAACTGACCGTTTACCTTTTTTTAAGGTTTCTTGAATCATTCTCTACATTAGATTAGAACTTCACGTTGTACTTGGATGGTTAGAAATTGAATTTGTTCTAGTCTTATTTCAATTCTGACCTTTTGATGGTTATAAGGTAGATTGAGACGCCAATACTTTCTAGATCTACTCCAGAAGGTGCTCGAGATTATCTGGTGCCATCTAGAGTTCAGGTAGCCTACAAAGCTTCAACTTTTTTGTTGATTCTAATTTCTCTCATGACATATTATTTTGATAACTAGTATTTTTCAATCTAAAAACTTGAAACAATTTTTTAAAGAATTTTGAATGTGGTGTCGTTTACAGTTTCTAGCTTTATTCTTATTATCTTTTTTTATTTGGATAGTTGGTATACCTTGTTAATCCGTAACACATGTAAGTGCTAAGTATGTCGTAAGACATAATTTTTCATTCCATTTTAAGATATCTTCTGCTAATTTTTAAAATTGAAATGGAGGTGTGAAGGTAGTAGACTAATGATCAGTTTACTGTCATCTTCTTTTTCCTCATTTTTTCGGGAGGGGGTTTGAGGGTGTTTTTCTTTTGAATTGCTGCTAGAATGGTGGAAATATTATCCAATGAATTGGGAATAACATAATTAGATGAATGTTAGTAAAATTTTTAAAAGAAATAAAATATAAGAATTAAGGTCGCAATGATTTTGCTTAGAAATATCTCACTATTGTTCTTGACACTCCTAGTCTCCTACACATATTTATTTATTTATTTGTTAAGAAACGAAAACATCTTCATTGATTAAAATGATATTTACAGAGGAGAGGGTTAATCAATTAGCCAAATTACATCAGATAAAAGAGTAAATAATAAGTCCTATAGAACATCCAACTTGTAAACTCAAAGAAGGGAGGCATTGTTTGTCCAAAAGGACATAGCCAAGTGTTATCGCATGTTTCGGCTCGGAGAACCATAAGATGCACCTCTTATACTGGAGAACCCTTCCATTGGATATGGCCAGAGGGAAGATGGGGAAGACAGATGACCAATCCCTTATCGACTCCAGGGGAGAATTATAGAAGCATGTGCGATTTCACTCTAGGAAGACACGCATGTTCAAGGATATTCCACTATAAGTAGGATGGTAGAATTATCGGGAAATTATGTTTTTTGGCTGCTTACTCGCGCAGATTTCCTACACGCAAAGGCATAACTTGCGTTCGTCACCCAGTCAATATCAGTGTTAAGGAGAAGTTGTCATGAAGCACACACATGAACAACGCTAGGTCACCAAGTGCTGGTGTAGCTCCAATGCAGCTGCTCAACATGGTTCTCACCACACACCAAACATCAGTCAACACCCAACCATTACCAAAGTTGAGAAACGACTGATCCATATCCACGAAAAGGCACGATCGAACTGCATGACTCGTTTGATAGTTTAGATGACCCACGAAAAGGCACGACCGATGTATCCATGAGCGACACTAAAAAAATGTGCAGGAATTAGGTCTGTTTCGCTATAGTCGCTATGACTAGAGCCGCAAACCCAATTATGCAACAAGGGAGTTCAACCATTGATCTGCAGACTACAAAGAACGAACTTACCGCCAAGTCTGGAGCTTGAATGCACAAATCCGTCATGGTGATAACTCTGCACATAGAATAGTAGCACATATGCCTTTTCAATTGAATGCCTGTTTTATGACGTGGTGAAGTTTTCATGTAAATAGCTGTCTTTCTCTACAAAGAATATAACATAATTGTGTTTTCTTACCTAAACTATAACATAATTGGGGTTTCCTACACAACGTATAACATATTGTGTTTATTTACATTTTTTTGTTATATGGATTCTGTTTTTCCATGGCTTGCAGGTCTGATTCAGTTTAAATGTGTATTTTGAAGCCAGGAACATTTTATGCTTTGCCTCAAAGTCCTCAGCTGTTTAAGCAAATGTTGATGGTGTCTGGTTTTGATAAATATTATCAAGTAGCAAGGTACTAACTATGTATCATTAAGCACCATTTCCATCATGTTTATCAACTTGTCATCTAGTATTCTCTTAAATTTCCCACATTTCCTTGTAAATTTGTTCTATATTTATGCATTCTCATTCTTCAAAAAATGGAAATGATGCAAAGAAAGTTCGCATGTAGATCTCACTTGATAAATAGTTTTTTCGTTCTTAAGAAAGCGAAGAGCTAAGTCAGACCTTTTATCCTTTTGAGTTGTAAGAATCAATTGGTCGTTTAAGGCAATGTTTTAAAAGGCGCATAAAACCCCCAAAAAGGCGCAATAAGGCGCGGGGCGCAGAAGTTGTGCCTCGCCTTGCTCAGGCGCATCGCGCAAGATAAGGCGCGCGCCTCACCGCGCCTTTCACGATTATCTAGGGCGCACAAGGCGCGCGCCTTTGGCGCTTTATTTATTTTTTAATTTCCTTCCAAAACGACGTCGTTTTGGTTTTTTTAAAAAATAAACTTAAATAGAAACTTCCTCCTTACGTTTTCAATCGTAAAAGACGTGTAACCTTCCTCCCCAAATGAAAAAAACCCTCGTCTCCTGCCCATTCCCATTCCCCTTCTTTGAAACCCTCCTTCCTTACCCTTCTTCTCCGATTGTCTGCACAAGGCACACCGGCGACTATTTTCGAAGACTCACCGGTGGCTGGTGAGTCTTGTTACTCTTCGAAATCTTTTTTTTTTTAATAGATTAGTAAACCAACGGTTGCATTTGTATTTTTCATTTGCTTGAATGATTAAATAGGCTTTGTTTTGAGTTTTATTTCAAATAAATAGACCCAACTGTTGCTTTGTTTTGCCATCTTCTATGTTTTGTGTATTTTTATGCTTTTGCAAGTTGATTTTATAATTAATCAACCAACTGTTGCTTTGGCATATTATTTCTATGTTATTCTTTCCTCTCTATTTCATTATAGATATGTGTTAAGTGTTGTTTTAGCATTTATCTTTTGGAAATTTTAGATTTGGTATTGTTCCTTTAGTTCATGAGTACTGACTTGACATTTACTTTTGTTTTGAATGCTTGAACATGAAGTTGAAAAGCATTTCTCATTTGTTTGAATGATTATTTATAAAGTTTTGTGATAAATATATATTTTATATTTTTTTTATACACGGTGCGCCTTTAAGATAAAGCCCACGCCTTTTTTGCGCCTTGCGCCTCAGGCTCCAGAGAGCCTTTGTGCGCCTTTAAAAACACTGGTTTAAGGTATGTAATACTAATATAAATGATATTTGCACCTTCAGTTTCATATGGCTTTCTTTGTAGGTGTTTCCGAGATGAAGACCTAAGAGCTGACAGACAGCCAGAGTTTACACAACTTGATATGGAATTATCATTTACAACTTTGGAAGACATGTTGAGACTCAATGAAGATTTGATTAGAATGGTAAACTCTGATTATTAGATTGACTTGATTGAATGCCAGAATGTGTATATCCATTAGAATGGCCCGTTCTGTAAAAATATTTGAAAAGAAGTAAAGGTAATTGCCACCATTTGTCACATGTTTTGGCCCTATTTTAAGCTTAAGTGCAATGTTGCCTGTTTCAGTGATTCGGGCGAAGTGTTGAAGGTCATTAAATTTTTGTGATGCATGTTGACGCATCCGATTTTATCACCAGCGGGTCAACTTTGTTGACAGCTCAGATAGATCCTTGGGATATTAGGATTCAGCTTACTTTTTATTAACTTATGCCAATAAGAGGTAGAAACTCCATTCTAGAGGAGGATGGACCAATGGGTGTATTAAAGGTCTATGGCCTAAGTACCACTTTAGTTGTAGGTCGTCTTTTGTCTTGCTATTGTTTGGCTCTGATGGTAAAGAAAAACTGTACTTGTAGGTTTTTTGGGAAGTAAAAGGTGTTCAGCTGCCAAACCCTTTCCCAAGGCTTACTTATGCTGAAGCAATGAGTCGATATGGATCGGATAGGCCAGATACAAGATTTGATCTTCAATTGAAAGATGTAAGCTCCTTTCCTTTATACGTCTGGGTCTGGGTCTAATTCTGACTATCAAGTTTTTGAATGAACTAGTTTTTATTGTGTTGTGTCCTGAACTAATGAGTGTGCATTGGAAGAAGGAACCTTCTGGCTTTTGTTGTGCCTGAAGTCAGTTCCTATTTATTAAAATTTCCAAATTTTAATTTTTTGTGATACAATTACATTAGAAATGATTTAGTACTTTTAGTTTTCTATATTATATATGTTAGTATCTTTTGGCGTTTTCCTTTTTTTTTTTCCTTCTTTTTTTCATTCTTTGTACAAGTCTGGATGACTTTAGGATTATGCTCTATATCCTTATTCAATTATTTTAATTGGATTGGCATTTTCATAATATAGGTTTCCGGATACCATTTAGGGCGTGTTTGGTGCATGGATTAAGATTAAGTTAGTCGGTATTAAGTTAAGCTGAGTATTAAATTAAGCTGAGGATTAAATTAATCTGTGTTTGGTGGACAAATTAAATTAATCAGGATTAAGTTAAGCTGACTATTGTTTGGTGTAAGGATTAAATTGAGATGAGTTTTTATCTAACATTTTTCATGCATTATTTAAAAAATATATATACTCTTCCATTTGTTTTTTTCTTGATAATAGAGGAATAACAAATGACATTCAATTCATTTTATAATTATAACGTAAAAAACAAATTGCATTAAGCAACAATTTGAGATATGATATAAGATGATAGCATTTATTATCATTTTTAAAATTTACATAATTTGAAAGAGAGATCTAAAAAAATCAAACTAGTTAGATTAGAAAATAAATTATTTAAATTTAAATATTTTTAAATGTACATAATTTATTTTAATAGAAAATGTAAAAATTGAATCTAAACAAATTAAATTAAAATATAATATATTTAAGATATTGTCTATTAGAATGTAATACAAAATATTAGAATCAACTTAAAAAAAATAAAATAAGAGTTAACGTGTCTACTTATATTTATATATATATAACACAAGAGAATCCAAATAATAATCTGCCTTATCAATACTGTCCAAATAATATAATAAGAGAATCCAAATAAATAACACATAAATTAATAACAAATATTTCTCATATCTATTATTTTGAATTAAAAAAAATCAAAGGTTCGTTTGGATTAGAAAGTTATTTGGAATACAGAACTTCAAATGTACACATAAAAATTAATTTATTCTCCAACATCAATTTTTTAGAACAAAATTGACGAAAATCTAGTCGAAACTCTTCAAATTTAGGAAAATTTGATGTAAAAAAAACAAAAAAAAAAATGTAGATGATGACTATGAAACAAAATAACCATGACAATCTTGAATTGGAGACAAAGAAAAATTGACCCATCTAAATAATTGTCTTTTGAAATCAATTAAGATACAAAATTGAACCAAATATAAATCCTTTTGTTCTCTCCCTAGAAAATATCAATATATTTAAAAGGATACATTTTTCTTCTGTTTTAGGTGTCCTCATTCTATTGAAGTGAATAGAATTGTCATGCATAAAGACACTTGGAGCTGCTAGGAAAAATAAGAAAAAAAAAATCACAAATTTACAGAATAACTAAAATATTAACCTCAGTTCACATTCCCTCCCTACACAATCACTCCCCTCAGATCTCTTCTTCTCAACCTCATCCCACCAAACAATTTCCATTTTTTTGTTTCAATTTCATTCAGACTTGGATTTTTTTTTACCCAATTTCTTTGTCAATTCTTTCTATTTTACTTTTGATGGGTTTTTTTTTCTTCATACGAACCTCTGCCAAGCCGAAATTTCAACTTCCCTCTCCATGCCTTAAAAGTTGAGGTCCAAAACGAAGCATGCAACACCAGAAAAAAAACTATCTCGGCAGCAAAAGTTGAGGTTTCAACGGCAACGACTCAGATTTGCAAAGAAAAACGCCAATGAAAATGGGTATTTGAAAAAAACAAACACGAAGGAAACAAATCGAAACTTTAAAATTGGGCGATTCGGATGTCAATAAACGTGAAATTGAAAATAGAATGTTATATATGTCAAGAAATTCAAGATACGAACTTGCATAGAAAGAGGAATTGAAGAAGAAATGAAGCAAAAATCAGAGGGATCGAGGGTGACAGAGAAGCACAAATTGATGAAAAGTAAAGCCACTGTTACTCGGATTTGAACAGTAATTACTGTTCAAATCCGAGTTGCTTTTTTAACTTAATACGGATTATGCCAAACCTTCCACCAAACAAGGATTTTGGGGAGCTACTTAATACGGATTAAGTTTCTCCCCAGACCAAACACGCCCTTATTGGCATCTGGGCAGATTTGTTAATGTAGGAAAAAGTTTCATCACTTAAATAAACTACATTGAGGCCTAAATCCATGGAGTAAAATTAAAAGAAAGAAAAAGGAAAGATAATCAGAAATGTTTAGGCTAATCCTCTACAATTTTGGTAGATAATTGTATGCAAGAAGGTAAGAAAACTCTATGAAGGGAGGTAGTCAACTACACAGGCAATACAATGGCTACTTATAACAAATATATTTCTACAACTTGAATAAATTCAAGAATTAAGTACTCATTAGCTCAAGGTTTTTGCAAATTGTTAAATTTCTCATATCAATGTCATGGTTAAATGTTTTTAGTTGATCAAAGCCTCATTTCCAGTTCTAAATTCATCCATAATATTATTCAAAGGAATTTAGTAATTTTCATGAATTAAAGATTCCTCTGAATTAGCTATTGACAGATTTTTTCCTTGGAACTGCAGGTATCTGACATTTTTGCAGATTCTTCATTCAAGGTTTTTGCCGACGCCATGTCTTGTGGCGGAATCATCAAAGTGCTGAGTGTGCCCTCTGGTGCTAAAAGGTATTCAAACACAGCTCTGAAAAAGGGTGACATATATTCTGAGGCAATAAAATCTGGAACTAAAGGATTACCTTTTCTGAAAGTTCTTGATGATGGTACCATTTTTCCCCCTTAATTATTTCCAATATGATTTGAATGTTGATGTTGAGATGGTGTTTGGGTCTCATACTTGGGGGGAATATGAACATATTTCAGGTGGCATTGAAGGGATTCCTGCTCTAGTGTCAAGTTTGGATCCTGCAGGTAGAGAGCAATTTCTGAGAAGATGCTCTGCTGGACCTGGTGATCTAATCTTGTTTGCCGTAGGCCATCGAACATCGGTTAATAAAACTTTAGATAGGCTTAGATTATATGTAGCTAATGATCTGGGTTTGGTTGACCACGTAAGTTCTTGACTTCTATATTTTGATTAATTTTATTTTAAATCATTTTTTTATTTACATTTCCACTGATTTATCATTTTCTGGTTATTTAGTCTAGGCATTCAATTTTGTGGGTGACGGATTTCCCAATGTTTGAGTGGAATGATCAAGAGCAGCGACTTGAGGTTCGACTCATATGCCCATAATCTTGTGTAGCATTTATTCTCTGCCCAGCACGTTAAAGTGTAATTTGTTTTACTCTTTGGCTTTTTAATTGTGTAAATGTATTTTTTTAAAAACTTTTGCAGGCCTTGCACCATCCTTTTACAGCTCCAAACCCTGAAGATGTTGATGATCTACCCTCTGCTCGTGCTTTAGCATATGATATGGTTTACAATGGAGTAGAGGTAGCTGCTATTACTCAGATTTTTTTAATTAAAAAGAAAAAGAAACTAGAGCTTCCATTGAGGGAAAAAACATAATAATAGAATGGGCAAAGTAAAAAGAAAAAACAATAAAAAACAAAAAGTGTCGAAATAGAACCGTCATGGGTTAGTAGTCAAAAGAGTTTTGAGGAACCAAAAGATTATGAGTTCAATTTATAGTGACTTTCTACCTAAGAATTAATTGTTTACGGATTTTCTTGACATCCAAATATTACAGGATTATGTGGTATGTCTCGTGAGAATAGTTGAGACCCTGACACTCATAGATATATATAAAAAAAGAGCCGAAATAGATAACAACCAACTAAATGAAAAAAAAAACTTTAATTTTGAGAATAAGAGACGAGATTAAAATTTTTTCAAAAAAAAAAAAGAGAGACAAGATTAAAATACTTTGTGTTGATGTTTGAAAGGCCTTGCTCTATCTCTGCCCTAAATTCAACTCTCGATAATAAGTCCTTGTGAAATAAAATTGTTTCAATTATTGTACCTTTGATGTTGTAGATTGGTGGAGGGAGTTTGAGAATTCATAAACGTGAAGTTCAAGAGAAGGTTTTGGAAATTGTGGGAATCTCTCCTGAACAGGTAAAAGTTAAAAGGGTTAATCTACTCTTATGGTGACGTCATGTTTTTGTACTGTCTACTTTATCTTTTGGCTAAAGGACTTGTCCTAAAATTTCGAAGTTGCTTTGCACGATTCTCTCCAAATTGTTACAAAAAAAAAGAAAACATATATACACACACACACTCAAGAAACCATATCAATTTGATGAGACAAACCTAGTAGGTTGTTTTCAGTTATGCACAATCGTTGTCTCCAATGTGTGGTGCAGTGGTTGAAAACTTGAGCTTTGAAGGTATGCTCCTCTCAAGGTCCTGGGTTCGAGACTCACTTGTGAGATTATTCCTTCGATGTCTCCGGTGCCTGGCCTAGTGACGAGCGTGATTACCTTCTTTCAAAAAAAAAAGTTATGCACAATCGTTAGGTTCTAACTTTGCTGACTGCATTCTGATCGATCAGTGGCTTATCAAATTTTATGATAGACAAACTGACATAATTATTTGTGTTAATTTGAATTATATGAATGTATACAATTATTTGTTAATTTAAGTTGCATGTCTATTAATTATTATTATTATTAAATAATTTTATAAAAGATCAAAGCCATTTTGTAATCAAAATTTAACTATAATGTGTAATTCTTTGTTTTCTGGAATGGATTATGTAACTAAATGATGCAATAAATTGACCTGGACGGTCATGGATATAAAACAAATGATGCAATCAACTGATTGGCTCCCTCAATATCCTTTCGTTTTTCTCCCATAAATCTTTGAGGCCGAATCCGATCGGTTCAGCTGGTCTGACTAAAATAATATAGGACTGGTGCTACTTGCTCTTAGCTTCTCCCAAATTTTGATATGAGAATGTTTACAGTACACACTGTGTTTCTAGTAATATGATTATTGGGGCTTTTTGTTTGTGCCGACAATATGAATTTTGTAATTTTGTGGGTTGGCAGGCAGAAGCGAAGTTTGGTTATCTATTGGAAGCATTAGACATGGGTGCCCCGCCTCACGGTATGGACCATTAAAGCTCTATCTTCTAGTTGCTAAAACTTTAAGTCATCTTTGTACGATTTATCTAATATCTTATCATTGTTTTTGTTCATCATTATCTTCATTGTTTCCTACAATAAATGATTATAAATGCCATATTTTTTCCCTTTTTGGTTGGGTAAAAATGCCACATCTGATTTAGGTAGGGAAAATGCGTTTTCACCAATATATTGAAAAAAAGAAAGACTTATTAATTGAATCGTTTTTCAAAAAAATTAATGATTTAACCTATTCATTTAGATTTTTGGGTATGATTGGTTTAACATGACATTGAAGTAGTAGATACGATGTTTAAATCCGTGCAATGTTATATGTTATTTGAGTCATTACCTTTCAAATGTACTAGGACTAATAATGTCACGTGAGAATAGTCGAGGTGCATTTAAATATACTCGAATACTCAAGGAAATATGTATTTTTTTAATATGGGTGTGTACACAGAGGAATTTTAAGAATATCAATATATTAAAAATTTTAATAATATATTCTAGCCTAAGCGTCTTGGAAGGGATATCCATTCGAAGTCCCAGGTTTGAAACCCATGAGTAAGTTAATGCTAAAAACAAAATCTTATATTCTCTCCCAAGTTCGGATCTTGGGACGGGTGCAAGTGTCGGGTATATTGGGGAAAATTCCCGGCTATATAAAAAAAATCTAGCCTAAGCTGTAGTGTATTGCTACTTTCTTACTAAATCTATTTATTTATTTATATAACTTCTTTGAGGAGGGATTTAAAATCTTTCTTTGAATTTTTGGTCTTTTGATCAGATCTGACTTTTGAGGGAATAAGATGAGGAAAGAACTTTCTAGTTTTTAGTCCAGCGTGGATTATGAAGAATTTCTAGGTAGTGTTTATATTAGTTTTTTTTTCCTGGGTTAACATGCATCTCAACTATTCTCTTTAGATAAACTATCCGACCCTATACCATTTGATTGCGAAGGAAACTCGTAATTTTTTGATAGATGAGCATCATAGATTGAACCCTCAACTTTATGGTTTTACCACTAGGGGCAACCGATGATGGCGAGATTTGTAAATTATTTGCGAGGAAGTAGCTTTCAATATTCCTTCAATATCGTAGAAATATTAACGAGGATTGGAAAATCAGCCCGGGGCCTTTGGGTAAGGCTTGAAATGTTTAGAGATCTTTCAAGACCCCATGTGGAAAATTTAATAATACAAAATGTTTGTTGTCTCCCAAATCTGATTTTGGGTGAAGCTTCCTTGAAAATTAGTGGGTCATGAGTATTATGTAAAGTGGGTCCTTTGATACTTGGTTATCCACTTATCCTAAAAAAAAAAAAAATGTATGATTTTTTTTTAAACTTTTTTTCTCCTTGGTGCAGGGGGCATTGCTTTTGGATTAGACAGATTAGTCATGTTATTAGCAGAAGCAAACTCCATTAGGGATGTCATAGCTTTTCCAAAGACAACAACAGCTCAATGTGCCCTAACAAAATCTCCTTCAGAAGTGGATCCACAACAACTCAAGGATTTATCATATCAGAACCGATAGTTTACATTCATGTTGTCGTCCGGTTCGGTTCAGTTCAAGCTTTAATTTATATTTATCTCACTTGGGTTATGGATTTTCGACTCGAGAAAATGGACAATAGCATCATTGCATATTTCAAAACGGTGTTATGATGTGAAAGTGTAAAATTTACTATGTAACGTGATTTATCAAATCTGTTTTACAGACCGGAGTTTGTTCTTTTAGTTTCGATACCGAGTAAAGATCGGGCTGTGCGATATTGCTGTTGAGGTTGGCTTAATTTCTTGTGTAAATGGTTGGCAATGGGTAGTACAGGTGCATACTGTGGACAGACTGTGCTGTGTTTGGCTGTTTCTTTATGACTATTTTTATTTGGTTTTGACATTTTTGTTATTTTTATTTGGCTTTGGACAGATATCGTTGGTTGTCAAAAAATGTTCAAACATGTGGCCAAGAAGATGGCTATGCTGATTGCTTGAGTTGTGAAACTAAAAAAAAATGTCAATAATATAGAGAAATGAGGTTTTTTTAAGAAAAATATATAATTTTTATTGACCAAAATTGGGGACTTTGTATGATCAGATAATTAACAAATTGGCAACAAATGATTTAAAAAAAAAAAAACAACAAAAAACAGACAAATTGGTAACAACAATGATTTTTTTTAGTGATTTATGAAAGAAGGTTGCCGAGAGAAACTGTCAAAATTCTTAAATTGTTTATTTTTTAGAACATTACCAGAATAGTCAAATTCTAAAAAATAATTACAAATACTATAATATTGATATTAATGGGTATTGTCACATATTTCATTATAATAATATATTAATAATATCTAATATTATATTGTATTAATGAGTATTCATAATATATTATTAAAACATATCAATACTAAGAATACACCTATTTTAAAATTTATCTATATTTGTAATAATTTTGTGAGAATAAAATTTATTTTTTAAAAATATATATATTGAATATCATAGTTAGATTATGACTTAATATTCATTTATTTATTATTTTTTTTAGTACTAATATTCATTTATTTTAGTTCAATAATATTTGAGAATATTTGAGAGTTAAAAGACTCGAACCTTTAATCTTTTGATTACTAAGTGGTATTTAATACCAATAGAGATTTTTTATTAGTGCAACTTAATACTGAATCATCAGATAGGATAACAAGATTTTTTCAACTTTTTCACGTTAACTTTCAAATTTACTAATTATTAAAAGGAAATTCTAGTTAATAGACTCTTTTCACAAAATAATTATAAATATTGTCAAAATTTAAAATATTTGTATTCATTTCTTTTTTGAGAAGTCATGTTATCATGATTGTTAATTCAGTATTAAGTTGCACCACCAAAAAGCTTTCGTGGTATCATGACGACCTAGTGATCAAAAGATTAAAAGTTGAGTCCCCTAACTCAAACATCCTCAAATACTATTGAACTAAAAGAAGAATATTAAGTCATAAAATGATTATAAAAAAAGGAAAATTTTAAAGGAGCTATTCTCACAAAATAATTACAAACGTGAGTAATTAAAAAAAAAAAAAAAACTATAGTTGCTATATATTTTTTAAAAAGTGGTAATTATTTTTTTGAATTCCACTAATTTTGTAAGTTTCCAGATATTAATTTATTTCTCGATTTCTGAAAGAAAATCTGACAACAATTATTTCAATAGCTAAAACAAATTCAAATCAAATCTAATAATTGTATATATTAATGAAAACCGCAAACAGTTTCGCATAATATATATATTTTGAAACTGTTTTGCATAATATTGTAATGTGTATAAAACTTATTTTCAAAAAACAAATGTGTATAAAACTTCTTTAAATGGATTATGCATAATATTCTCATGTGTATAAAGCTTCTATAAATGCAATGATTTTAATATTAAAGAAAATGTTGGAATCAAATGGATAATAAACACGCCTTTTCGTTAATATTTAACTTTTCATCCTCCCGACTCATTCTTCTATTTTTCTTTACTTGAAAAATTATATGATATTTTTTTGTAACTATGGTAGGATATTGAAAGAAGAAGAATTTCATTTAGCCGATTAATATAAGTTGGTTTAAAAAGAATTAAATAAAAATAGAAAAAATTACTAACCAAAGGTCTAAATTAATTCACTTATGAAAAGTTAGGGTTTAAATTGACTTATGAATTTTTAATTGATACATCCTCTAAATTTTAAATGTGTGAGTTTTTCAAAAAAAAAAAAAAGTATGAGTTGATTTTATAAACAAGACCAATACTTTATCTAATGATTTAAAAGTAATTTCAATTAGTTTATGCCATTGTTTTTCCTTTCACCAAATGTGAAGAATGATCCCAATTTATTTTTGGAATAATTCTACTTCATAAAAGTGAAAATGGTATTATCCTCTAAAAGTCAAATAGATTAATAATGTAAAAATGGTTAGATAATAGTTGGCATATTCATATCATAATTATAACATTTTCAGTTTTCTCTTATTCATTTTATAGTCCAATTAATTTCCATGCATTGAGTGAAATGAGATATTTTTAACTCCCAAATCTTTATTCTTAATTCATAGTAACTTCTAACTTCCGAGTTTAATTCATAGTAACTTACAATTATAAAATTATTAAATGATATGTTATTTTCAACTTCCAAAATCTAACTAATGTATTGCTCAAAAAAAAAGAAAAAAGAAATCTAACTAAAAACCAAAATCTAATTAACTAATGAAATCATAACAGAAAGCACACTTCTAAAAATTTCTAAGCATAAATCATTACCTTTGTCTATCAAATCCATAATGATTATAATTAACAAAAGAAAGAAAACGAAAATTCTCTCAGTATTTTTTTTTTTTTAAATAATTTTTTATGGGTTAGATGTTGAATTTTTCATGAATTTGTATCCATTATTACGTTTAACTTTCACCCTACCCATGTTTATTTGTCTTCTTTATTTTTATTTTTTTATTTTTTATTATGCAATAGAAGAATAGAGGATTCGAACTAAAGATCTCGTGGTTAACTCAACTATTCTTGAACTTAAAAAAAAATTATAACATTGAGAGTGTTTTATTTTTATTAAAAAAAAACCATTTTTCCAAGTATATCAAGAAAATGGAGATCATCTAAGATACCCTAAAGTTGGCATTTTATTAACTTCAATCAAGTTGTCAAACATTTTGACAACCCAAGCATTTAATTTGTACAACACACCACTAACCCAATTCATGTATAAATTATACACACACATTACACTAATGATCATCATCCTCCTCAAGAACATTCTTTCCCACCATTTTTTCTCTCAATTTTCTCTTTCAATTTCAAACATTTTTTCCCCCAAAGATGAGAAAGAGCAGAGGCAGGCAAAAGGTGGAGATGGTGAAGATGCCAAATGAGAGCAACCTCCAAGTCACCTTCTCGAAGCGTCGGTCGGGCCTCTTCAAAAAAGCTAGCGAGCTCTCCACGCTCTGCGGTGCAGAGATTGCCATCATCGTCTTTTCGCCAGGGAAGAAGGTGTTCTCCTTTGGCCACCCTAGTGTTGAGGCTCTCATTGACCGCTTTGTGACTCGAAACCCCCCACCGAGCTCCGGTACACTTCAACTAATCGAAGCTCACCGAAATGCCAATGTTCGAGAACTAAATTCGCAACTCACTCAAGTGTCAAACCAATTGGAGATGGAGCGAAAGCGCGGGGAAGAGTTGAACAAACTCCGAAAGGCAAGCCAGGTATAGATCATATATGATATCACTAGAGTTATGCTCTATTTGACCGCTAACCTAAAAAATTTAAATATAAAGGATTATAATATATTTAACTAAATACATAACCTAATTTGTGTACACGTGATTTATCATCAAATTAAATTAAAAGGTTTAAGTAGATAAATTAGAGTATTTAATTTTATTATCACGTATTCTTAAAATTAGGCACAATGCTGGTGGGAACTTCCCATTGAAGAACTGGAATTGCATCAACTCGAACAACTTAAAGCATCTTTGGATGAACTAAAGAAGAATGTCACACAACAAGCTGATCGGATTTTGATTCAAACCTCGAACGGGAATCCGCCACCGCAGTTCTTCCCGACTCCAACGCCTACAAACCCGAACCAACAAGGCGGCGTTTTCGTCATCGATTCGAAGAACATGATCTCTCATCTTCCCTACAACTATGGCCCATATGGATCAAGAGGTTTCTTTTGAAGAAGAAGAGGTTCATTTGGTTTAAACAAAACAAATCAATGTCTTCCAATGTACACATTTTCAAAATTTCACAGATGATTATATCAAAAGATATAATCAGCCATAAAATTATAATGTTGTGTTTGTGTAATTGGTTTATGGTTCTCATTTTAATACACATCGTATTTATGCATTTTATATAATATAGTTTTGTTTTAAAAAAATCTTATGATCTTGAGCTTTCATTTTAATTTGTATCTAGGTCTCTAAATTTATAAAAACAGATTAATAAGTTTATAAACTTTTATTTTTGTATATGTTTTAATTTTAATTAATTTATTTATTTTTATCGAGGTTGAGTGGGACAGTTGGTTATGTTAATTCATTATTATTTTAGAATAGTTGTGTTTGGTACTCTTTCCCCAATTTATATTAAGAAAAGAGTAATTGTGCTTGGTCTCCCTCCTCCCAATTTGTACTAAACAAAAAAAAAATTGAAAATGAATTGATTTACTATTTTTGAAATTAATTTTATGATGAAACTTCAAAATTTTAATTTTTTTGTGTGTTAGATCCATGAATTTTAATTTCTTTTGGAAAGTTCATGAATTAAATTTATAATTTGTAAGTTTGAAACTAAATAAATATAAACTTAAATTATTGTTTTCTTTTTTAAACATCAACCCAACTTGGTTGCTTGTTTTGCTATATTACTCAGATCCATTAACGATCGGAGTGACTTAAGTGGTTGAAGAGGGTCTTGACATATTTAAAGTAATAAGTTCAATCTATGATAGACACGCCTACTTAGGAATTAATTTCCTATGAATTTCGTTGACATCCAAATATTATAAAGTCATACAATATATCATGTGACATTTAAGTTGGCCCAAACGATTACAGATTATATATATATATATATATATATATATATATATATATATATATATATATATATATATATATATATTTATACATATATATCGGTTGGTCTAAATTCTTGTTTGAAAATATAAGTGTACACTTTCTTCGGAGATGGATCAAATTAAACTAACTTGATTATTGATGAATACTAGCAAACTTTTAATTATAGTAATTTGTGTTTAAGTATATAATTATCGTTTTAGTGTCTCTAATTACTTAAAAATATAACATTAGAAGAAAAAAAAATTGTAGTTATTTTTTTAAAGCACAAATTGGGGGCAACAAATCTTACATAGAGGAAACTCCTATTCTTATATTAGATCGAATCATGACCGTGAAGTCGAAATAGATTATCATCTATCCAAATAACGAAGGTGCCACCGACCTATTTGATAAAACAATTGTAGTTATGTTTTTAAGGTTTATAATCTAATTAGAAATTGATGTTTTTTTCTTCAATGAATTATTTAGTGTCTATATTACACCGTGAGTCCATGACAAAAAAAGTGATGGGTTTGAATTCCCACCTCAATGGTTGTTGAACTAAAAAAACGTGAGTATGTAATCGTCAATGTGAATTGAGCCCAACCGAAATTGTATATCTTCGATTAAGAGGTTGTTCGTTCAATTTTCTCAACAGAAAATATTATATATTGTTGCAACATGATTATGCACATTATGATCGTGTTCGTATCAATACGGACATGCATCGAATCTCATACTTAAATCTACATATTTTCATTCGACAACATTTTAGGAAGTATATTGAAACATTTCCAAATTAATAACTTAATTAATTAATATCACAGTGAAGGTATTATGTTGATATTTTTCTAAAATTTGAAGCATTATTTCATTTATAGAAGAAAATAAAGCGATGTACATTAAGAATTTGTCACATCAAAAAGTCGATTTGGTATATTTCTATTGAGTAAAGAAAATGTTATAGAAATTCATTATCTAATGAGTAATGGTACCAAGTAACTTTTTTGTTTTGTTTAATTATTAAGATTGGATTTTAGTAACTCATTTGGATTTTTCTTTGGAGTGTAACTCATTTGGATTAAGGTGAGTTTTCAACGCAAGAAAATTAATTAGGAAATAAAAATGCCAGCAAACTAATGCTTTGGTTACTCTTTAATTATTTGCTAATTTATTTTCCCTAAACTGTTCAATTTTCCAATAATGATGATTAATAATGCACCACATAATGAAATTTAAACCTCTGGACCCAAGTCCAGTTGTTTGTAACTTCCACTTCTCCATAACCACACATTAAGTATAATAATAGCTTTGTACTAAAAAAAAGTATAATAATAGCTGTCAACAAAAACAAACTTATATCCATATTTTGTACAATTTAGTGAAAAAGAATTTACATTTTCATATTTCAAATATTATTGAATAAAATTATCATGAAGTAGCTTAAGTGGTCAGACTCTAAAATTATGAGAAATTTGAATAAATTTAAGTTGATAAGACACACATTACTTGAATTAAGATAGGACGGCTTGTTTTCGATTGGGTATAGCCATTGAACTTAATAAAAAAATGGGGAAAATATTTTTTTTTATGCTTAGATTTGAGGTATAGTTTCAATTGATCTATATATTTCAAAATTAAACACTTTTATTTTTGACTTTTCAATAATGTTCACTTTTAATTGATGTAATAGCAAAATCATTAATTAAATAAAATAATCTTTACTAAAATAATAATTAGGCTACAATTCATTAAGTAATTTTTATTAAAATGATGATTATGTTAATTTTAAATTTCAATATATCAATCAAGTAATTATTTTAGTTTCATGTAAATTTAATTTTTAAAAGAAAATAAATATAAAAGTAAACTAAAGACATACCCAATTTCTGAAAATGAATATTTTTAAAATTATTAAAATATTAAGAATAAAAAAATTCAATTTTGGAATACACGAACCAAATTGAAACTATTTCCTAAAAACTACGTTAAATTCAATCGATATGATATATAATTTGATAAATAATAGGTTAGGAATTTGAATATGTTGCAGGCTGATGTTTTGTTGGATTGGTTCTTCCTCTACTGTGGAGGATTTGATGGAGTTTTGGAGGGGGAATCTCCCCCCTAATATTATCTCCGCCTTGGAGATTGATTGTATGAGATTGACAGTTATTTCTTAATGAAAGTTTATTTTGGTTTAAAAAAAAAAGGAATTCGAATATCACAACCCATATATATTGTTGAATTAGAACAAATTACGTGATTGCAAAAAAATGCTCTATTAATTTTAAATACATTTGTCATATATTTTCATTTGCCACAACAATAAAATGTTCACAATTTACAACGGGAGGGGGGGTTATAGAGAATCACATAGACTCGCGACTTGAGAAAACAACACTTCCCCAGCCGACATGTCGGGTCGCCCCCTGAATTGGGCCCCAGCCACGTATGATTCTGTCAGAATGTGGGCCCTACTCACACGTGTCAATGACGACAACATTTCTTAAGTTGGAGATGACGTGGGCAGACGGCAGCATACGTGCGGCAAGGGATTTCCAGCTCATTTTTATTTGTTTTTAATTATTAATTATTAAGCAGATTCTCTTACCATATATTTTACTCATTCTCCCTTAGCTGCCAGGTCACATCGCCCGATTCCTTCTCTATGTGAGCTTGCTTCCTCTTCCGCCACGTGTCCAATTATTTCTCTTATTTAATTGTATATTTTCAAGTATATATGGTTTCTACTCTTTTAATTGGGTTCTCAATTTAGTTCTCAAACTTCTATTCCATTTTTGTCTTTTTAAAAGATTAACAACCAAATAAAAAAAATCTTATTAATTAGAGAATATATATTTTTTAATGTCATTAGATATACTAAGTCCCAGTTAGACTTTTAAATCAAAATAATGTATTGGTTAATTGAACTATGTTTAAGTGGGTAAAGTTATATCAAATGGATTAGTGACGCAATAATTTTATTATTTGGTTGTGAACCAGTTCAACACCAGCGTTACAGGTTCGATCTCGAGAATTGATATTTGTCCCCCCTCTGAAATGTACTAAAAAAAAGTGGGTACAATTATCTAATTGTTAAAATTTGCACTTGAACAGATAATATCATAAATAGAAGATATACTTTTGATTATTGTTCTTTTGTCGTAGAAATTACTTGACGACCTTCCAACAAAAGAACAAAGTATGTACTGATTAAAGTAATGTTATACATAATTGAAGGCATTAGTTCATGACATTTACGATGAGTATAAGAATCTATCGAAAGAATTGAAATTTATCTAGATGACATCCTTAAGTATTTACTATGATACAAGGCGCATAAATCTTCATTTCTCATAATCAAATTTTGCATTGCGTAAAAAAAACATATTGAAATAGATAAAAAATTTATAAAAGAGAAGATTAATATATGCATTCCCTAGAACACAAGTGCTCATATGTTCACAAAGAGAATTTCAAAGTTACACAATTTAACACAATAATATACAAGATGGCAAGGAAATATCTTCAAATCAACTTGAGAAATAATGTTGATTATTCCTTTAATTATTTCGAAGTATCTTTATATTTAATATTTTTAGAAATCTTTTATATATTAAATCTTTTTTTATTTGTAGTCAATTTTCTCTATTTACAAATCAGTTGTGAGAATTATATATATATATATAGGAAAACTTGCTTACACATGAACAAGTAGGTAGTCCATACTTAATGCATATGTGGCATCATGTGAGACACGTAATTTTTAACCAAAAGTTAATTTATGTATAAAAAACAAAATTGTGTGGCTCACATGATGTCACATATGCATTAAGCATGGACTACCTACTTGTCCATGTGTAAGCAAGTTTTCTTCATATATATATATCCTAAAATCAAGAAAAGGAGATGCAACTTTATTGAATTTGATAGTTGAAGTACACCCAACACATATTCAAATCTTGAAATTTGAACAAAATGAAAATTTAGAGATGAAAACCATTATAGTTTAAAAGTTCTTCTAATGTAAATAAAATTGAAATGCAACAAATCAGCACATGTAAGCCTAGGAAATGTTTAACAGAATATGGTAAATAGTAATTTTTATTGCTTGAATTCTATCTCTTTAGTTTATCGAAGAAAAAGAAAAAGAAAATTGGAAAAAATACCCTCTTCATTCTCTACCCTAAAAAATGTTGGAAGTTACTCAAGAAAGCGTTACAACCACTTGTAATGAAAATTAGCGTGACCTCTCTTTTTTATCGAATATATTCTTTCAAAGAGTCGTCTTTTCAAAAAAGTTTTTCTTTTCTATTTGTTGTAACTTCTCATTTTTGGTAATCGGTTAATGTTTTTACATTTTTTTGACTATATGTGAAGATTTGATTATTTAAAATTTTATACATGTTAAGAAAGGTTACAACCACTTGTGATGAAAATTATCGTGACGAAGAGAATATATTCCTTCAAAGAGTCGTCGTTTCTTAAAGAAGTTTTCCTATATATATTTGTCATTACTTTTTTCATTCTTTTGGTAGTTGGTTTAAGCTTTAATAATTTTTTACCATATGTAGAGATTTGAGTAATTATAGTTTTATATATGTACAACTTTTTGTAACAAGAATTGTCGTGATCTATGATATAAACCATTAAAATAATTATTTTTAGATCAAACAAGAGTATGTATAATTTTATAATCATGATATTATCGATTTGAATTTTCCACTTTTAACATGGTTGAATTAATAATTATAAATAAATTCACCAAAAATTTTATTGCAAAAAAAAAAAAAATCTTCCACATAAAAAAACTATCCATAATTAAATATTAAAGCTAGAAGAATAGAAACCCCACAATCAACTTTGTTCCATTTTCCAAATGTGGAGAAAATTAAGATCATATATAACCTTTTATTTTCTTATATTATGTACTTAAAAATACCTAATACCACTGTTTAAGGAGATTAATATTAATTTTGGTCTATACATTTTAATTAGTTTATTTTGATTCTGTACTTTAAAATATTTAATATTAGATTATGTATTTTTTAATAGAGTTCAAATTTAGTTTCAATAACAAGTTTTCTTTTATTTTTTCGAAATCAACAAAATTTCTTTTATTTTTGTTTTTTTGAGAATACAAAATTTATTTTATTTTTCCTTTATAATGCTAGAAATATATTTATATGGTGTAGTTTCTTATTTTGTGTAATTTCTTACATTAAAATTATTATTATTAAACTAATTTTGACAAAAATAGTATTTAACTTATCCATCAACTATAAATCTGTTTAATACCAATCTTTTATGGTTGAAAATTTAAATAAAACAAAATAAGAGTATAGTGATAAAATAATATTATAATTTTAGAATAAATGATATTTTATATTTATTATTTTGTTTTAAACTAAAAAAAGAGAGTATTATTTAGTTTTAAAAAAAACAGAATATTAGTGTATATAAGTGGAGTTTGTAGGCCCGACCTCACAGTAGAATTGCTGTATCCAAAAACATCCAGCCTGTTTCTTCTTCACTTTTTCCTCTCTTAAATATATTCCTTCTTTCATTTTCTCTTCTCATTCACTCTCGCCGGAAAATTCACTCTCCGTTCTCCGGCGAACTCCTCCGGAGCCGGCTCAATCCACTTTCCGATGGATCCTTGCCACTTCCTCCGCGTTCTCGTCGGAAACTTGGCCCTCAAGTTCCCGGTCGCCGCTAAACCCTCCTTCTCCGGCGTGCATCCGGCCAATTCTCCATGCTTCTGCAAAATTAAGCTCACCGGTTTTCCGACGCAGTTCGTCGCCCTTCCTCTCGCCGGCGACGGCGAAACTTCCGGTGCCGCCAGTTCTTCCTCTTCGTCGTCGTCTTCTTCGTCTCAATCTCACTCATCGCTCGCCGCCTGCTTCAGCCTCAACAAATCCGAGATCGATAAGCTTCTTTCCAAGCGGAAGAATCCGTGTGTTAAGATCGAAGTCTTCACCGGCCGCCGCGCTCCGCCGTCCTGCGGCGGCGACGTCATCGGAAAATCTGCGAAGTTACTCGGCCGAGTCGTTGTTCCGATCACTGCTTCGAGTCTGGCAGAAACTAAGCCGTGTGTTTTGCAGAACGGCTGGACCGGAATCGGCGAGGGGAAGAAAGGTTTATCGTCGGCTCAATTGAGATTGACGGTTCGGACCGATCCGGACCCGAGGTTTGTGTTCCGGTTCGATGGAGAACCGGAGTGTAGTCCTCAGGTTTTTCAGGTTCAAGGGAATGTTCAACAGCCGGTTTTTACCTGCAAATTCGGGTTCAGAAATGAACGTGAATGGAACCGTTCTAGGTACGTTCACGAAATTTTCGTGATACTCTGTTTGTTTCCCGAGAAAATTGCGAAGAAAATTATCGAACTGAGAGAAAATTTCAAAAAGAAAGAAAAACAAAAATCGTTCGTTCTGTTACTGATCTTGATTCGTTAATGTATTTACAGGTCGTCGATCTCCGAACAAAATAGCAATTCGAAGAGTAATTGGTTACCGAATTTCGGTTCCGTTAAGGACCAATCGGCGAAAGAACGAAAAGGATGGTCCGTAACGATCCACGATCTGTCCGGTTCGCCGGTCGCCGCCGCGTCGATGGTGACGCCGTTCGTCCCCTCGCCGGGATCTCACCGTGTAAGCCGCTCAAATCCCGGCGCGTGGCTGATCCTCCGGCCGGTCGACGGCAGCTGGCGGCCGTGGGGACGGCTCGAAGCCTGGCGAGAAAACGGCGGCTCCGATTCGATCGGCTACCGGTTCGAGCTTCTTCCGGCGACCTCCGCCGCCGCCACGCTGGCGACCTCATCCATAAGTTCGAGCTCCGGCGGGAAATTTACAATCGACATGACCGGCAGCGCGTCGCCGGTGATTAGCCCCAACGGAAGCTTCGACCTCGGGTCGGGTTGTGGATCGCGACCCGGATCCGGGGATTTCGGGTACTTGGCGCCGTATCAGTATAAAGGATTTGTGATGTCGACGGCGGTGGAAGGGACGAGGAAGAAGGGGCGGCGGCCGGAGGTGGAGGTGGCGGTGGCGCACGTGACTTGCACGGAGGACGCGGCGGTGTTTGTGGCGTTGGCGGCGGCGGTGGATTTGAGCATGGACGCTT
The DNA here is from genome assembly GCA_036507275.1 of Sicyos edulis. Taxonomy (NCBI): domain Eukaryota; kingdom Viridiplantae; phylum Streptophyta; class Magnoliopsida; order Cucurbitales; family Cucurbitaceae; genus Sicyos; species Sicyos edulis. The sequence continues at coordinate 2,705,153 of CM071858.1, read as the reverse complement.
GCAGGCTGTTCTCTCAGAAGCTGAGGAAAGAACTCAGGCAATGAAATTGTTGATTGTCGTTTCGTGTGAATGAGTTTGTCGTTTTACCATTTCGGGCATTTTTGTAATTTTGTAGTTTTTAATATTTTGTATTTTTAATAGTTGAGTTGTACTTTGTACAGAGGGAGATTAATCTACCGCCCTTTCCTTTTTATTTTTTTTATAAATTGGTAAACACATCAATTTCGGTCTCCTATTTTTTTTGTTTATTTTATTTTTAATGTCAGAATTTTAATTTAAAAAGGCTTTTTTTAAAAAAATAGTAAAAGCCAATTCAATCATCTTCAATGAAGGGAAGCTAGCTTTAAGTGAAACTAGAAATTAATAGATTTTCGTTCAGTTTGTTAGGAAATATTTTTAAAAAGTTTATAATTAAAAAATAACAATTTTCTTTAATTTATATATTTTCAAATTTTATTTTTTAAATGCTTAATTTGAGTCAATTCAGTAAAGTATAAAATTAGTCTATGTATAAGTTGAAATCAGTTCAATAACAGTAATTTAAAAAAAAAAAAAACTTAATGTGAATGTATTTATAAAATTTATAGCAGAAAAAACTAATACACATTATTTTTTTAGGAAGAAAGCCTAACATTTTTTTTTTAATTATAATTGGACTAAAACAATATTTTAATCTAAAAAAATTATATTTTTTCATTGTTTATAGAGCAAGCCCTTGAGAAGTATGCAATGGAGGATTAAGAATCCTATGTTGGTGGTTGTACTAATGTATTGAAAAAATTCATAAATGAGATGGCAAAATGTCAAGATAATAATTGAAATAATATATAAACATTGTGATTATTATAAAGTACAAAAATATTCATATTATTATAAGTGGAATTATAACATAAAGTTTAAAGTTGGATAGTTGAGATAGTTGAGATAGAATATAAGTAAGGTATATTTAAATCCAAGAGCAGTTCAACAATAGATCGATTACTATGATCTCTGTTTTGCAACTTTTTTATTACTAGTGTCATTTGACCAACTAAGAAAAAAAAATGAGCTAAAATATTAAGCAATTCTTCTAATGAGAATTTTTTTTGGTTTAAGGAGGCATGAAATTTGAATCTATGATATCTTAATTATCTACTTTATGTTATATGAATATAATGCAAGTGGCACTGTTTATGCAAATTTTTTTTTATACATTTGAGTGTTCAGGTCACTTTAGGTGTACTTCAACTATTTTATAAGACGGTTGCTTGACTCACCTTTCTTGATACAAGCTAACCTAGACGAACAAATATTAAAAAAAAATTGCTTGATCAACCTAAAATTTAAGAAAATTAATTCTTTAAGTAAATGCTACTATGGATGGAACTCATAACCTCTTAATTTAATTTAAACAAAAAAGAAACAAAAATAAAACAATGCTACTTTTTACATTATTAAAACCACATTTGATAACCATTTTATTTTAGTTTCTTATTATTGAAATTTAAGCTTATAACAACTATTTTATCATAGGATTTTTCTTACTTGGATATCGACATAATACTTATATTTTAAGAAAATAAATCAAAATTTAGAAACAAAAAAAAAACTTTTAAAAACTTGTTTTTGTTTTCAATATTTGGTTAGCATTTACTTACTTCTCTTATATAAAGATAAAGTGCATTGTAGGGAAGAGAGAACACATTGAAAGAAAATAAAATAAATTCTAGAAAATTTGAGTAAAAATAAGTTTAAATCTTAAAAATAAAAAACCAAAAACCAAATGGTAATCAAATTTCCATTAAGAATAATGGAAATTCCAAACAATAGAAATGAATTTTCATGTTTGTTACTTTCAAACAAACCACTAGAAATGCTTTTCCATTTTCCCAAAAACAAACTACTTGAAAAGAACAACTATCTGCCTTGTCAATAAGTAGCTATGTTCAGATATCACAACCAACCAAGCAATCAACAAAGAAAGATTGAACTTGATTATAAAAAGTTAACTAACAAGAAATGCCTTGCTATCTCCTATAGCTGATCCTCTGATTATAGATGATCAAAATTCCAATGTCAATACAAACACTCAGAATAATCTTGGCAGCCAACTGCTTATCAAAAACAGAGACAGGATCAGAAAACTCAAAAGCACATCCTTGAAACTCACCTATATAATTCAAATCCTCATTCTGCTGCTATCTCTTTACTATGGTCAACCTCAGATCTATTGTCCGGTAACATATCCAGATCCACCCGTTCCGTTACATGTGAGTCGTTGGAATCGATTGGATCGTCTTGAACTGAGTTTTGAGTGTGATTTGCAAAGTCAGAGCTTACACCACCTGATTCACCATTATCTCCCAACTTCTCATTTTGAGTACTTTCACTGTTCTCCTGGATTATCGTGGTTGGTAAAACGTTCACCGGTTCTGTTGTTTTGTCATCTTTCTCAGGTTCAGTCGTTTTGCCACCTTTTTCCGGTTCAGTCGTTTTGCCACCTTTTTCCGGTTCAGTCGGTTTGTCACCTTTCTCCGGTTCGGTCATTTTGTCACCTGTGACAGTAAGATCTGCCTTGTTAGAGATATTTAAGGTCTCACCTTCAACCCCATTTGGATTTTCGCCTTTACTGGTGGTGTTTGGCAGAGATTCAGATATGTTGTTCGCTAAAACCATGTTGTTCGAATTTGTAAGTATCAACGACGGAAGAGATGTTTCATTCTGAGCATTCAAATTGTCTATGGTTTTTTCTTCCGGATGATTCAAACCGAGTTCTGTTCCATTTTGCTGGGAGGAATCGACATTCTCTACATTGTTTGTCTCAGTAATTGCAGATGTTGTACTGTTGTTGCGTGGTTCAGATTGATCATTAGATTGAGTAGTCAGAATTGAATTTTCAACCAAAACATCAGTAGGGAGGGAAGTTTTTTCGTTCAACTTCACATCACTCGGATTCTCATTGGTTGAAGTTCCATTGTCAGCCTTTTTATCTACTTCCGTGGTTAGCTGTGAATCCGTTCCATTCTGCTGGGAAGAATCGACATTCTCTACCTTATTTGTCTCAGTAGTTGCAGAGGATGTGCTGTTGCTTGATTCAGGTTGATCATCGGATTGAGTAGTCAGGATTGGATTTCTGACCAAACCATCAGTAGGGAGGGAGGTGTTTCCATTCAACTTCACATCACTCGAATTGTCAATAACAGTTCCATTGTCAGCCATTTTATCTACTCCGGTTAACCGAGAGCTGTTTTGAATACGGTTCAATTCCTCAGTGTCACTTGATTCACCATCCTGTTCTTTGCTATTCAGCTCCGAGTTCTCATGTGAATTCTCTAAATTCACTTTCTCCATCTCTGAAGTGGTAGAGTGGTCATCATGGGTCACTGCACTAGAAGCATCGTCCCCCTTGTAGTTTTCCTCGCGTGCTTCATGGGTGCTTAGCTCGCCGCTGTCATTCTCCTGGTCGTCCGAAGAATTCTCGTTTTCTCTTTGATCCTCCTCATCTCTCTCCTCATTTCCTCCGGCCTCCTCATCACTGCCTTCTTTCAATCTCTCATCATTCACATTCTCGCCTACACGATCAGATTCATTATCTGCCTTCTCTTGATCATTTTCATCAATGTCATCATCACCCCCTTCTCTCACATCATCCTCAGTCTCCTCTTCATGCTTGCTTCCTTCGTCCTCCTCATTGACTGCCTCGTGTCCCTCTTCCTCTTCATGCTTCGAATTCTCCTCCTCACCTCCAGTCTCGTCTTCGTCATCTTCCTCTTGCTTCTCACCTGGATGAACTTCCTCATAATGGGGGTGAAGGTCTTTCCTTCCAAGTTTCAGAACATCCACAACACCCTGAGTTTTAGTCGTTACTTCATTATCCGTCTGATCAAATTCTTTCTTCTTATCATGGGAGCGTTTCACCTGATAAATTAACCAAAAGCAAACACCAACCAACAGAGCAATCTGCAGAATATGCTTCACCTTGATGCCTTTCGACCTGGAGCCCCGACTTGGTGATTTCTTCAGCATGATGAATTTCCCTAACCAAAGCCCTTGTATTGTACTTCTTCCTATTAAATATACAAATGTCAGAAACATCCATTTTTGAACAAAATTACACCATAAACTTTCCGAAGTTAAAAAGTTACAATACCCAATAGTACATTTCATATTTCTAGTCATTCAAAATGCACTCAGACTACTACATGGAAATTTTCAGAACATGCCCCACTGAAATCCAAAAAAAAAAAACAAACAATGATGATCCAATAGAACTAAAATAAATAAAGCAGAAGAGAAACACTTGAAATTTTCTAGATAGAAATGAGAATTAATTGACATAATACATTTCAGGGGGCACACAGGACTAAAATGGAGATATAGCTTTAATCTTTAACCCAAGTTTGGATATGTGCTACTATTTTATTACATCCTATACAAACCCAACCAACTCACCACAAAATCCCTCGACAAGATTCACTAACTTTTGAGATTGAGCAAAGGTAAATTTAACTCATGTTCAATAATCATTAGCTTCCATTTCGTTCAATAAGCAATAGTAAACTATTTTTTCTTCCAACAAAAACGTCTCTTGCATCTCTTTAAATCCCATCAAAACGAGACACCGAAGACATGTTTGCCTCTTTTCTACTTTTTGACTACTCAATAATCCTAAAAAAGAACAATGAATCACATGATAGCATATATAAATGAGATAATCAAGCTTTCGACGCCCTTACTAGCTAAGTCAATGCAGTCGAGCAGAAAAATAACCATTCTAGCCACAGACATTAGTTCAACTCGGAAGCAACATTTTGAAACATCAAAGAAAAGCATAGCCTTGCTTTCTCTCGCTCTGCCGAGAGGCGAGAAACTTGTTGGAAATTTTCAATGACACAATGCCTTGAAAGACATCTAAGTTTACAACTTGCCCATTTTACAGCTTTGAGCCTATCTATCACATACATGGGAAAACAAAATCTAACAAGATGCAAAGTCCCCAATAATCCATTATAGCCACAATGCAATTTCCAAAAACAAACTTAGGTCACAATCAAAGCCAAATCATTCAGACACACAACATGTGCTACATAAATCTCCAACCAGCCAAACCCTAACAGCACATGAAACTCCCAAATTTAGAAACCCAAACAACAGATTTGCAAGAATCAGTACCAAATCCATTCTTGCAAAAACCGCGATAAGTCCCACATAAACCCTAACACCGAGCAGATAAACAATCAGCCCCCCATTAACTCTTCATCCGATCACTAAATCTAAAAATCTGAAACGAAACCAGTTCCAAGAAGAAGAATCGAAACCTCAAAGTTCCAGAACCTTAAATTGAAAAATCGAAGGCAACAAAGTTTAAAACAAAAGTTGAAATGAACAGTAAATGGGTTGGAACAGAAAGTACCTGCCAAGAAGATGAACTAGAACTGGGCAACAATGGCGAGAAAGAATGAAAATCGAGATGGGTTTTGCGGCAATTAAAGGACCTTCAAGGTTTCAACAATGGCGATAGTATATAAGTTCGCGTAGTGAGAGGGAGATCGGATCCAATGCGAAGAAGGAACAAATTGTTGGATGAAAAATGAAAAGGGAAAAACTGTCCTGCTCTCAAAACTCTGCCACTACTGTTTTTTTTTTTTTTCAATTAGGTTTTTGTTTTTATTTTTTTGGGACAGAATTTTCCAATTAGGAATAAATTGGGAAAATAAAATTAAAGTAAAAAACAACTGTGACCCATTTCCCCATGAGCCTTAAATTGGAATTGTTGGCTTATCAGAGTGAGAAAAAAAAAACAAGAGAAAGGAAATGTTCTTTTATTATTAAAAAAAAAGAAACAAAAGGGTAATACAACTTTTTTTATCTTTTAAATTTATGAACACTTTTAATAAGATATTCATGCTCATTATTTAATGATTAGATTAATTTTGTCATATACCACCGTTTAAAAACTTAATTTTTGGGTTTTAAGTTCAAGAGTTACAAGTTACAAGTTACATTATTTTTTTGTACAAAAAAAAGACTTTTTTTAGAAGAGTTTATTGAGACGTATCCTTATCTATTTAATTTTACTTAATTGCAGGTATTAGTTAAAGAGTTTAGAAATTGGTCTAAGAAATTAATATAAATTTTTTTATAGATCTCATAAACGTGTCTTATATTATCATTCAACTCATAACTTTCAATTGAGAACCTACCTTATAATATCATTCAACTCATAATTTTCAATTGAGAACTTGCCTTACAATATCATTCAACTCATAACTTTCAATTGAGAACCTGTGTTATTGCTCCATCTATGTCCATAAATTAGCTAACATTATGTTAGTGAACCACGCAAAATTCGTGTGGGTTCTTCATTCTTCTTCTCTCGCATTATTATTATTTGTTTATCACATCTTTGAATCGATCGTTGATTGCCACTTTCATAACAATATGTATCATCATTCATTGAAAGTATTTTGAAAAAAAATAAAAAAATAATAAATTTATTCGTTTTTTTAGAACAAATTCATTCGTTAAAAGTATATCATGCACGAATACTTTTTTTAAGACGGCAACTTTTATTAAAATTAAGAGCATACTTTGATGAGATTGAAAATAAGTTTAGCCGTGAATTTTTTTTTTTTTTTTATTCAAAAATATTTTAACGGGTCTACAAATTAAAAAACAAACAAACAATCCGAACTACCCAATCCATATCACATGAGTTAGGTTATTATCTTCTTTGAGTTAAGTTGAATTATCATTTTAAGATTTTTGTTAAATTAGGTAAGTTTTTGAGTTGAACATTTTTTGGAACATTCAACCCAATCCACCCCAAATTAAGAATAGTATTGCATATAAAATTAATGAAAAAGATATGTTTTAATGTATTGGCTAAGAACATACACAAATAAGATAAATAGCTTATGATTAAATATAATATCACGTATTATTATTATTATTATACATATTTATAAGCTATGAGTTGTATCTTTGAGATAAATTATATTTTAACTTTAAGAAAAACTTATAGGAAAAAAAAACATAACTCAATCCAAAATATACAGGTTGAGTTACTCCTAATATATAGGGTTGAACGGATTGATCAACAAAAAAAAATTTAGTTGGTTCAAAAGATCCGTTTAATTAAACTTAACTCAAACTATGTGTACCCCTACTAATTCGAACACGAAACCTTTTCATTACTCGATAATGGGTGGATGACTACCAGCACTTTGTTCGGCCTTCTTACACAGTGGGTTATATTGGGCCTACTTAGTGTTAGATTTACCTTTTGGGCTAAGCTAATGGACTCACTTGGTTCCGTTATGGTCTTAGCCTCAACTACTGGGCTTGATCCACCAGCCCACGGATTCAATTCGTTTGGCCTAAATGATATGTTAGGTGGAGAATCAAATTCTAACTTTAACATTGAGAATATTAATTGAGTTGTTTTTTTTTTTTGAGAAATAATTGAGTTGTGTTTATTTTGGTTGCTGGACTCTACTTAATTTAGTAGTTAGGATATACTTCAGTTATGGCTACTCGATTGAGTATTAGTTGTTTGTTAAATTATAAATTTATAACTAAAATGAGCATAGTTAAACTAATATCTTGTACTAATAACTTTATGATTAAATTGATTCTCCTACTCTAGCTATTTTTAATATAATATATATATTTTCTCAAAAAAATAAAAATAATATATATATATATATAATTGATAAAGGTGTGTTTATATTTATCTGGTCATTCGATTTTCACGAGTCTAATAATTTTCAAAATTTTAACTGACTAATAAATCTCTAAATTTTAGGAGGTGTTTAATAGATATTTTCTTTGTATATAATGGATTCTTAAATTCTCACTTCTATTTCTAATAGCTCTTAATCTATTCGACTATTTGCCAAAATAATAATAATAATAATAAAATCTATAACTTGAAAATTTAAAAGCTCAATTCTAGTCGGTAAAAAAAAAAAATTAAATGGATAGTATACATTAAAATTTTATTCAAACCCCACAAACTATTGGGTCTATCATCCCATTATAGTTGATGATTCTCCCATTAAATACACATAATATTCAATGAACAAAAACATTATGAAAGTGTCACCTTGATATATAATAGATCACAATCAATAAATTCTCCTTTTAACTCTCTTTATAGTGAAGAATCATAAGGTCTATCTCCTATATAGTTGCCTGGAGGATCATAGTTACATACAACAAATTGAGAATCACCTTCACAAGTCACTCTAGCGCATCCGAGATGCACCGAGCTTCGCCACACGACTTGAGTGTAATGACCACATTCACCACCGGTGCAAGAATTCGACCCATAATCGTAATTAGGCTTTTCGTCGACCCACAACTTCACCGCATCAACTCCCGTGAACTCGGGGTAGTAGCCCGCAGCTATGTTTTCTCCGTATGGCCCATTTGAGTGAACCATGGCGCAATCATTATTCCTTTGGTTGGCATAGGCTTGAGCGTAGGCCGCGATGGTGTCGTTCCAAGTCATGGGGCCAACACCGACCTGTGCTCGAGCACGGTTGTGTAACTCAATGTAGTCTCGAGGAGAGTTTTGAGCGAGCGTTAGGCCGAGGATAAAGATGAAAGTTGCCATGAAAATAGCCATGAGATGGCTTTGAGAGTCAACAAAAAGTTTTGATGAAGATAAGAAGAGGTAGGGTGAGATGAAGGAAATGAAGGGAATTATGATTTGAAGAGATGGAAAATTAAGTATGGAATGTGATGTGGAAAGAAAGAAAGGGACCATAACGTCTCTATTTGTTTTTTTTTTCTTTTTATGACATTTCTGTTTTTGTTGTTACGCTTAAGGGCTAATAATGCCAGGTATCTTTTTTTAAATAAATAATGCCAAGTATTTCGCTCTTTTTTTTTAGTTCAATTGATAAGGATTTGAATTGATGATTAATATTCATTTTTTTCAAGTATAAATTGGAAGAAGAGTGACCAACAAACTCTATATAGAATATACAACAACGGTTCTAAAATAATATGAGACTTAAATATCGATTTTTGAGTTCGAACTTATGACCGTGAAATTAAAATGGATTAACAGCAAATAAGATAACGAACTGTAACACGAAGCCCATTTGGTGATGACTAACATTCATGAACTTATGTTGTTGAGCACTTTAAAATTGAATGTGGATTTACATGTTAATTACAAATTTTGGTTGGAGATTTTCACGTTTTTTTGTAAAATTATTTTTTCTCTTGTTAAGGCAAGCATGGGTAATCCTAGCCATCCACATTGGTCCGCATCCCTATGAAAATACCCATTAAATTTTGTGAGAAATAGGCTAAAGATTCCTCTCAAAAAATTATTCTTCATTTAACCCTTTTTTTTCCCTTTTTTTAATCTCAGTTTTTTTAAAAAAAAATTAACCTTGATTCAACAAATTTTAGACGGGTTTTCAAATAATTACTTTTCATAAAAATATATATATTATTTTTAGTTAATTATTTAAGAAAATATTCATTCAAATAAATATTCTTAAAATTTTTATGTGTATAAATATATTAAAATTTTAAATACAATAATAGAAAAGACATACACAAAAAGGGAGATACAACAAACACCTAAGATATGAGATAGTGTAGAATTTCATCTCAAAATCAATTCACGACAAGAGAAATAGTTCATATATCTTATAAATATTATGAAGTATCCTTATTTTTTCAAAGTGAGATCTTCAGCATGTTCACTCAAAATGGTGAAACTTTAGATTTATTATTCTTGGATCGAATCTCAGTTTCCTTTTTATTTCAACTGAATATTCATTTTGATTTAATGAATTCTTATATCATATTAAATAATAAATGTTCAAATCTTAAATGAGTAGCTTACCTTATATCTTATAAATGTTAGAAGATATACTCCTTTTTTTAAAGTGGAATCCGCAACGTAAGAAAGAAAACTCACAAACTTTGAGATTTCGTTCCTTGAAAGTTTAGGATGTTTGAGATAAGGAGAATAGAACGACTATCTTAAGAATAAAAATTAGGAAATAATTCGAGAGAGAATAATTATCTTATATTTGAGGTGAAGAGAACGACTATAGAAAGAATCATTAGTACTTGTATTTAAGGTCAAAGAGAATAGTTAATGAGAATAAAATAGTAGGTAAATGCAAAAGAGATAAGGGGAGAAAAAAAAACACTTCATTATAAAGTTAGTAAATAGAAGGCAGAAGCAAAGGAATAGACAATAATAGTAACATATCATATCCTAGGTTTGATTCAAATCTTAACATAAACTACATTACTCTTATTGAAATGGCATTTATTAGTAGAGTTAAATTTTACTAATTATGACTTAATTTCATCCTGAAACGAATTAACTTAGATATCCTATAAAAATGATAACTTCTCTTTTTTTTTTTATGTGAAATTCTTAACATCGATCTTCTACGTCAATAACAATGCTTCTACTATGGTCAGTGGGCGTAGTACTTGGCACTACGGACGCTGACTGCAGTGGTGCAGGCTCCGAAATAGGCGTTGCTGCTTCGACCGCGACCGCCGCTGTTCGGGAAAGATTGGATGATTTCTTCATCTCCTGAGTCTTACCCCACAGGAAACAGTAAAGCCCCATTACCATCACACCTGCCCCTAATATGCTGCAAAGTTCAGAACCATCAATTTCTTTTGATTTACATTCAAAAGCAGTTTATTAAATGCAAAATTGATTAATTAGGTAATTAATTGAATAAACCATACTTTCCCAGTCTAATCTCCTCTCCAAGTAGGATGGCTTCCGAGATTGTGACAAAAATTAAAGTCAACGGGTTGAACATGGGAGGGAATGTTGGTCCTTTGACTGAAATTGCCCACGTCATCAAGCAAAATGTTGCTGCTGTCGCCAATGCTCCCTGCAATAGGAACATTTATATGCATATGGTTAAATTACAACTCAATTTTAAAATGTTTGCTTTTAATTTTGTATATAATACGTCACTTCTATGAAAATATCTAATATGTTTTTTACGTTTAGAGAACTTTACTTTATCTCATATTGAAAGTGAGGATTAGTTTCCACCACTTTTATAAGAAATACGAATTATTTCATTTTAACAAAAATTGAATTTGGGATAAAACCTTACACATGTATGGAATTTATCTTAGAAAAATTATGGGAGTGTTAAAGATAAGGATAGACTAAAAAAAAACTTAATTTGAAAGGTCACTTTCTTTATACAAAAAGATAGCAAAATCTAATATTTAGGTCTTGTTTCATGATAGACAAGTTAAAACGTATACAAAATATAACAAAATCTTAAATAATATAATAGGGTCATGACTTCCTTTAACCTCTTCTCGGTTGATTCATGCATATGAGCCTTCCTCACTTTTTAAATTAGAGAACAAATTAGAAATGAGAAGAGTAGTTTAATTTCACAATTTTTTAAATGTGAGTTTTTAACCTCTCTAGCTAGGATATTAAATTTGAAGTAGGTGTTCATTATCAACTAATTAATAATAATGGTAAGAAAAATAGAGAGAAGTCATTAACTAAAAGAAATGGTAAGAGAAATGCAAAAACGAGTATAACTCAAATGACATCTTGTACTAACAACTTCGAAGTTAGAGATTTGATTCTCCCTATTGAAAGACAAAAATGTCCAAAGAAACATAGCTATAATGCATGATAGCATAACTTATTAATATTATTAAATTACAAAAAAAAAATATTAAATAGGGATTATATATAGTTTTGTTTGGTACCGAGTAAAATATGGTGAGAAGCTGAAGATCCCAAGCCAGCTTCCAAGCAGCCTTGTTGGTGTTAATGCATAAGCCAAGCAGTGTTGACTGAATGCATGCTATGACACATGTTAGCATGGTTGCCATATACTTTGATGGAAACACTCTCAACAGCTTCACCTGTTCCAATTCATTCATTTCTTTCATTTCTACCACCAGAGATTAGTAAATGTTTTTTTTTTTTTTGAACAAGAGTAACCACGCAATGTTACCCGTGAGTCTCAAACCCAAGATCTTGAGGGGAGCATATCCTCAAAACCTACATCTTCAACTACTACGCCACTCCTTGGGGATCTTAGTAAATGTACTATTATCCATCTAATTTAATAGTTGATCTCATTATATACTTAAGACATCCACGCTAATTATCTCATAGCTCAAACCTCAGAGATAATAAAAAAATTTACTATTAAGTGATATGCAAATTTTGAAGTTTTGAGACTTCCATAAGAACATAAACTTGGTAACTTCCCATCTCTACCAACAACAATGTGATCATGGATTTGGTAAAAATAAGAGTGGAGTGGAGAGGGAGTAGAAGGGTGCAAGTTAAAGGTAGTTGAAATAATTAATTACTCATTTGGACATAACTGTTAATAATTAGTGAGAGAGTACTAATTAACTACTTGTTTGATGATTAGTGTTAGTAATGGTCGGATAACTAACTACTCGTTCGAGAATTGATATTTAATAATGACATACTTGAACAACAAACCAAGCAGCATAAGAGAAGCAGCTTCCAACAAGCAAAATGGAGCCTCTTGCCCAGTGAGTCTGATTATTAGAAACATGAACTGAGACATGTTGGTGAGGAACATGATGACCAATGTAAAATCCTTTGCCTTTGTAAAGACTTGTAATTAATGCACCCCCAACACATAATATAGCCCCTGCAATCTTTATTCTCCCTGCTTTTCTCTTCAAGCTCACTTTTTCCATCCTACATTATTATTATTATTATTTGTCACAATCTCCCATAAAAAATGTATGACTTCATAGCAGTATATAAGAATATGTTGGGCTATTCGAATCATTATCAATTATTTTTTAGATAAATATCCATGCTATTTGAAATGGTTCGAGAGTCCATTATAATAGTCAAAAGGGTCTTGGGAGTGCATAAAAAGTTATGGGTTCAATCCACGGTGGTCATCTACTTAGGAATTAATTTCCTACGAACTTTCTTAACATCCAAATATTGTAGAGTCAGGCGGTATCTCCCGTGACACTAGTCAAGGTGCATGCAGGCTGGCCTCAATAGTCATAGATATAAAATATATATATATATATATATATATATATATATATATATATATATATATATATATATATATATATATATATATATATATATATATATATATATATAAAAAGTCCATTACGTTCAAACGAGTATTTTGTCCAATAAAAATAAAGTTAAAAGTCGGTTCAAGATTAGTGAATCTAAAAGAAGAACCATCTTAAGACAGATATATTAGGATCCCACATCGTAAAGAGTAACAAGACGTTATAGTAATATATAAAGATAAGTGAATCACTCTTCTCATTGTCAATTGATTTTTGAAACCAGGTAACCATGTTTGTTCCTAGGTCAATACACACTATTTGATATGATATCAGAGTTCATTAAATCTAAACGAATATTCAGTCCAATAAAAATAAAATTAAGACCCGATCCAAAATTGATGAATCTAAAATAGTCACCATTTTGAGGATGCATGTTAAGATTCCACGTTCGAAAGAGTGAGAAATCTCATAACAATATCTAGAGATAAGTAGTCAAATTATTTTGAGATAGATGTCAATTACTATTTAATATTATTATTATTATTACTAATGAATGTATGGTCTGTGTACTGTACCTGGCTCTAGGCTATTAAATTTGGTATAATATAATGTGTGACATTTAATGAAATTTATGTACCTAAGGAGGGATGAAATGACAAATGTCACGACGGGAATTAAGTTCAGGAAGTTTGTAGCATAAGTTGCTGTCGTGTCTCGTAGACCGTAGTAGTACAGTCCCATTGCTGCTGTTATCCTGCATTTCTCTGATCATATTATTATACATTTTCATCTACCTTATCAATTACCATTTATTATTATTATTATTATTCTACTTTCTTTTTTAAAAAAATTATTTCCAAATTTAAAATATAAAATAGTCTGGAAATGAAAAATGATGATGGAGTAAACCAGCTTAATTTTCACCCATACCAACCCTATCACTAAAAAGTCAAAAGTTCAAATTCTCTAATATTATGTACTAACAAATTAAAATGATTTTATTAAACAAATTAAATAATTATCAAAGTAAGTTTGTAAGATTTAAAATGCGTCAACAAAATATTTAAATTTAACAAAAATTAAGATAAAAAGATATTCTTTAAAAAAAGAGCCAATTAAACATAAAAATAATATTTAAATTAATAATTTCTTAGCTGAAATGGGAGAGGGAAGAAGATTATAATCGATCAAGATAACACACTATCAACTACTTCGATTAAATTAATTAATTTTTTTTGTTTTGTTTTAATATGATCCGATTTCTTTTTGGATAGTTTTTTTAATACTCTTAATTAAATATGGACAAAAAAAGAAAAAAAAATGATAATTATTTAGATAATTCATAATTTTGATATCATGATAAGGATGCCACCCTATTTCTAGATAATATGAAATAATATTCCAATAAATCTTAAAGAATATATAATAACATCAAATACTAAATCTACCATAGTTTAAAGAATATCTTTTAACAATAAAAAAAAAAAAAAAAAAAAAAAAAAAAAAAAAAAAAAAGTGTATAGGAAACACAAGGTAATTGTGGAAAAAATGAAAAAAATAAAATAAATAAGAATAAAAAGAAGGGTGGAGGATTTAGGGATGAAAATGCGAAAAGCAAGGGAGAGGCGTACCCGGTGAAGGCACTAAGAAAAAGCCAAAATATAATCTGCCAACTTAACTTATTTGCATTTTTCCTGCAAAAATAATAATAAAAAAAAACCCCACATGAGAATCGAGTGATCAAATATTAATTACAAAATTTCAATACGTAATAATCTCCTGAAATAATTCTAAAAAAAAAATTAATAAATAATCAACTGAAATAAATAGGCTAAAATCAAACAACCATCATTTTTATTAAATGTAACTTCACAATCTTTACAACATATATAAACTACATAATCAACTAGTTTAATATATTTGAAACATTCAAGAAAAGAGTGAGATGATTTGGGTCCATATATTTTGAAGTTTATTTCATCTACTTTTCAATATTTAATTTTTACCCTTTGTGTTATATAGCTTAAAATTTTGAAGTTATTTTTATTCCAAATTGATTTGTAAATAATAATCTTAATACAAAAAGATACCATATTTTCAAAATTTATCCAATAAAACTAGAGAATAATTTTTTAAGAAAAATTATCAAGAAACGAGACCTATTTTAAGCTTTAAATAAAGTTTGATATTAAAAGTGAAACTAGCTTCTTTCAAAAAAAAAAAAAAAAGTGAAACTAGCTTCCAAGTAGGACCATTTAAAAAATAATAATAATAATTAAAATAACATTGATTTTTTTTTTTTTGTTAACTGAATTTTCAAATGTCCGATAAATCCATATGCTTAAAATTGATTCAAATAACAAATTTTCAAAATTTTCAAAAAACAAAACAAACAAATTTGAAATTAATATTAATTAATTTTTTTTTTATTAATGGTAATAATTTTAAGGCATGCAAGAATATAATATGGTAGGAACTAGGGGTGATTTCGGTGCTGTTTTTGTCAGTTTTGTACAAAACCGACAACCGAACCGATATCTTCGGTTTTCAAAAAATGGATCTGATCCAATGTTCGATAATGTATAGAACCATTGGTTCGGTTTTTCAATGTCAAAAAATGGATCCGATCCGATCTAATGTCAAATTATTTTTAATATATAAAAAATAATCTTTCTCATATAAAAATAATATTCTCATAAACTACTATTTGTTTAGGTTGAAAGTATTTTTAACTTATTCAAAATTATCTAAGGATGTTTTTTACTTAAAATATGAGTGAATTAAAGAAATATGAATGAAAAGAAGATGACTTTATATGAATTATTCACAATATATATATATTTCGGTTTGGATCGGTTTTTTAAAACGAAAATCGGAACCGATCCAATATTTTCGGTTTTTTCAAATTACGAACCGATATGTCCAACTTTGAGCTAAAAAACCGATCCGATCCATTGGATTGGATTGGTTCGGTTTTTCGATTTTTCGATTTTTTGTTGGACCCCTAGTAGGAACATAATTCTAAAATTACGAAAGAAGTACTTAAAAAAAAATTAAGCTTATTTAAAAAAAAAAAAAAAAAAAATTTAAGCTTTTATTTAGTGCATTGATTATTTGAAAGTTTAGCCACCCCAAAATCAAATCAATCTTTTGAGTAAAAGATAAAAAGAATATCTTAACCAATAATGTAACAATAAACAACGCGTCAAATGCTAAAAAAACATACATTTCCATTTATTATTTATCATGAAAGAAACATTCAATAATAGAGTATTATGCATCATGAACTAAAATTAGTTAAAATATCCTTTAATCCTTATAATCCGAGATTTAGTTGTTTTGATTTATCAGTTTCAAATATCCCATCTTAATATTTCTTGTTACATCTGAAAATCAATCCAAATGGAAAAATACATGTAGAAAAATGACATTTAATGAGTAAAATTAATTTATAAAATATCTTTTAATTCTCTTATATTGGTTTGGGCATTCGAAGGTCATCCCTGAGTTTTAAAGATTTTCAAGAAAGCATACCTTAAAATTTCAAGATTTAACCAACGAGGAGTATGTACGATCACTACAGGACGATCGGAGTGGACGTACCTTTCGAAGAAGAAAGCGAAGGGGGCGACGCAAAGGGCAGCGACGAGATGGCGATACGACATGAGAGCGAAAATGAAGGTGCCATGGTTGAGAATAACCTTGCTAAGAAGTTGCATTCCAGTGGCAAAAGCTTGGACAAGAAGCATGGCCAAAACAGGGCGAGACCCATTGAACAAAATCTCAAATTTGTTTAAAAATCCCATTTGGGATTTTTCTTTCATAATTTTTTTTTTTTTTTTTAAATAAAAAAGCAACAGAGAAAATTATGTCATTGTATATATAAGTAGTGCAGTGCAGTCCAGTTCTTTCTCCCTCACAGCTGTGACTGACACTTTTTATAAATAAATTGCTTCCTGGAATTGCCAATTGCCAAACTATGTTGGTGAAAGTTGAAACTACTCAAATTATTATTTACTATATATATATAAATATAAGTTTTTTATTTTTTTTTTTAATTTTAGGTTAAATTGTAAATCTGGTCGAAAAAGTTGGATGGTTAGGATGTTAGAAATAGTCTAGACACGTTTGTAATTGAGTGGTGGAAGTTAATTATTATAATGTCAATTAAGTGGTTTTTGTGTATTTGATTGACTTGGTGAGTTAAAGTAATTAACTGGATAAAAAGGTTTTTTTTTTTTTTGAGAATAAGATAAAAGGTTGGTTGAAAATGATCTTTTGTAGGTTTGAGGTAGAATAATATCTTTAGAAAATAGTTCAAATATATTTAAGCTTATTTTGACACTCGTGGATATCGAAAAAATTGCTGGAATTTGACCATTCAATTTTTATTGAATGGTTGGACATTAAAATATCACAGCTCAAATGAAATTAGTGTACACTCAATGATTTCAAATATGGGTTTGAATCTCCCACTATTGTAACCTCAAACAAAAAAATTTACTCAAACCATTTACCTTCTATGAAATTTATTTATACACAAAAAAAACTCAACCATTATATAAACTGAAAAATATTACAAATAAATCTAAGAAATTTAAAATTGAAATAAAAAACAATCCATATTTAATACCTCTATAGTTTTAAGTTGGTTTCATTTTAGTTTATAAACTTTCAAATTTGAGTTTCTAATTTTTTTTTTTAAATAAATTTAATTTGTATAACAAATTCTTCTTTTTTTAATAGACATTGATTTAAAAATATTAATAGAAATATTTTTTAAAGAACCAACAACAAGAAAAATCTCGATTCTTTTTAGGTACATGAATAAAATTAAATATTTAAAAAATTTAAATATCAAAATGAAATAAATTTGAAAATATAAAAATTAAAAATAGTAATTTAATAACCAATTGTTTTACTCTTAAAGACATTCTTTAAAAAAAAATAAAAAAACCTCATTTAAAATTTTAAACCAGCATATTTTTTTTTATTATTATTATATGAATAAACACAAGAGTATTTCATTTGTACTATTGAATTTATCAAACTAATCATTAAATTCTAACTTTTAAAATATAAAAAACAAAAAAAAAAACAAAAACAAAAAGAAGCCAAACAAAGAAAAAAAAAATTAAAATCAAAAGAACTTGATCATAGTTTTCTCTAAAACATATGATTTTTTTTTTTTTGAAAACATATTAACCAATTTATCTCTAAACCAAATTTATAATTTAACTCTTTCCAAACAAATTCAAATCCCAATATATATGGTAAATTCCAACCCAACTCATTACAACTTCCCAAAAAAAAAAATTAAAGTTTCCATGTTCAAGGGGTAGAAGGTAAAATTCTTTAGCTTTGACTTCCATGGTGTATTCCAAGAAACATAGTACAGAGAATTAGATTCGACTAAAAACGATGAAGTGAGAAAGTTCAACACTTCAATCTTCTTCAACTCTTGATTAAATTTTGAAACAAATATTTGATTCATGATTAATGTTTATTTTTAAAAAATAAAATGGTTGATCATTGTTTGATCAAAACTGAAATTTTGGTTAGTAATTCAAATTTTAAAAGGAATTGTTTTTTTCTAGATTTTTTAGACTTGGATTGTTTTTTTTTTCCTTAAAGTTCATTGATGGTTTTTGTTATATGTATGAATATAATCTATTTATTGTATATACACAAATCTTGTTTTGGAGATATAAATTTACGTTTCCTCGAGAAAAAGAATTGCATGAATTGTTTCAGAAACATAATATTTGTAATTTCCTTACAATTATGTATCAACAGATATTTATGTAAATTTTTTTTTTTTTTTTTTGAGTAGTGGGGGGAACTCGTGACAGTGGAGTTGAAATGGACCAGACAAGATAACCAATTGCGCCACTTACCCTCGGTAATTAGAGGGTAATTAAAAAATTTATTAAAAAAACTATTTAGATTAATAATGAAGTAAAAATTAAGTTTAAAATTTTCTCATTGTTATTCATATTTGAAGTCTATTACGGTCAAACTCTATAACATTTTAATGTCAAATTTCTTCCAAATAGAAAGTTACTAGAAATTTGTAAAAAATTAATAGTTAAAATATCATTTTGGTCCCTCGACTTTGGGGTTTGTTCCATTTTGGTCCCTCGACTTTCAAATGTCCAATTTTAGTCCCTCAACTTTGTTGTTTGTCCAATTTTGGTCCCTCAACTTTCAAATGTCCAATTTTGGTCCCTCAACTTTGCTATTTGTCTGTTTCTCAAAAAAAAAAAAACTTTGCTATTTGTCCAATTTTGGTCCCTCAACTTTCAAATGTTTTCAAATTTGGTCCTTATACTATAAAAAAAAAAGTTCAAAAATTGTCCTTTGGTCAAATGAATTTTTTATCACTCCTAAATTATTTTCTCTCTCTTTCATCTTTCATAATTTCTCTCTATAAATTTTACCTCTCTTCTCCTCTTTTCTTTTCTTTTTTTCTTCTTTATTTTCTTTCTTTTTCTTTTTTGTTTCATGGTAGACTATGAATTTTAGAAAACAAAAAGTGACAAATCAAAGTAGAAAAATTATTATTTAGAAAAATTATCTCATGTTAAATAATTTGATGAGATGGATTGAGGAGAGAATAAGAGAAAAAGAAGAAGAGAAGAGGATTAGAGAGGTGAATTTAAGAGAGATAAAACTTTTAGAAGAAGAAATGATGAAAGACGGAAGAGAGAGAAAATAATTTAGGAGTGAGAAAAAAATTTATTTGACTAAAGGACCATTTTTGAACTTTTTTTATAGTCTAGGGACTAAATTTGGACATTTGAAAGTTGAGAGACCAAAATTGGACAAATAGCAAAGTCAAGGAACCAAAATTGAACAAACTACAAAGTCAAGGGACTAAAAATGAACATTTGAAAGTCTAGGGACCAAAATGAAACAAACTCCAAAGTTGAGGGACCAAAATGGTATTTTAACCAAAATTAATTCATAAGTAGAAAGTTACTATAGATTGAACCACCACCTTTTAATTTCACAAATTTCACAAAGCTCTTTGACCGTTTTACCATGTTTCCTTTACATTTGCTTTAAGGATTAAACTCAAAATGTGGTTATCGATTGGACAAGATCCGAATTTAAACATAAATTTGATGAACACTATTTTTCACATTTCATATAACCAACTAGATTCTTAATTATCTTTTGTCAAAAGAAAAAAAAAATTCTAAATCATCTTGTCAGAATCCCTCAATGAAAAGATTAGAATAACTCACAACATTTCTAAAATACATAAAATAACGCTATCATTATCGATAGATATAAAATTCTATATTTATCTAATATGGTATCTGAATTCATAAAATTTTATGAGTATTCTACCCAAAACAAAATTGGGATCTAGATGGTGAACTCAGAGAGAATATCTTGGAGGGGCATATTGAGAATCTCACGTTGGAAAGACACTTCCAGACACTCTTCGAACATGTGTTCGATACTCGAAATTTCATGTCCTTTTATATTATTATTATTTTTAATTTCTTACACCTCATAGACACACTGTGGACACTTCATAGGCACCTCATTAAGACTTATTTGTTTTAAATGGTCAATGATAAGACATAAGAACACAACAATGGATAGTGTTGGTGGAGGTCATCGATGATGGCGTCCATCAAAAGATAAAAGGACTGAAATGAAAAAAAAGGAAAGAAAGCGAGAAAATAGAATAGAGCAAAGGAAAATGAGATAAATTAATGGTAGGCTTGTAACTAACCAAAATATTTGGATTTCATCTTTTAATAATATATCATAAAAAATTGATGATAAATAACGTATTCTCGACGTATACGTGTCTTGTATTTTTAAATAATGGTGTGCCTACATGTCCATGTCGTGTTATGCCCGTGTCCTTGAAAAACGTAAACGTGACAACAAAGTTGAGAATACTAATTTTAAATATGATTCAAGTCGTTAAGGACAAATTATACTAACTTCTAATGCTGTATGAACAAGTCGTTCCACGTATCGGTGAGTCCTGGCAAGCACCAATGCATACAATCGTCGTGCTTCTTCCCACCAACTGAAGCAGGATGTGCATCTGCTCTCAACTCACTCATGGGAGTTATGTTCAAAATGTGGAAACTAGTTCTGTTGAGGGCCTTGTAAAGGTGCCGTTTACGAGACGAACCTCGACATTGGTACCGTTAGAACTCGGCGAAAACAAGTCCTCAACCTGAAAAGGAAAACTCAACTTTGAGATGGTTCATTACATTTGAGGAGTCTGTTGAGGATCACACATTGAAAAAAATGATGAAAAAACCTCGTAACATTTATAAGATGTATCAGTTGTTCCTTTCATTATCATTTGGTTTTGAGATGAAACCTAATGTTTATCTAATATGGTATAAGAGCACATAAAACTTAAAATAAAAAGTGGAATCTGATTCAAGAATAGTGAACCTAAAAAGACATTATCTTGAAGGGGCATATTGAATATCCTACATAAAAAAAATGAAAAAAAAAGAAAAGAAATCTCACTACATTTATAAGATGTATGCCTAATTAGATTCAAGATATTCCCAAGGGGCAGTCTCATTGGTTGAGACTTGGAGTTTTCAAAACTTACTAATTTAGAAGTCTCAGGTTTGAGTTCCACGAGTGAGCTTAATCATAAAATTTCTTGTTGTCTACCGAATCCGAACCTTCAAACGAGTGCAAGTGTACCCAGATATATTGGAGTGAAGTTTCCATTTTTCGATTTAAAAGAAAAAATTTTGAGATGGAATCTCGTGTTATCTAATAAAGTCTAGAACAAGCACACAATGATGAATTCGAGTCTATTCATCATTAGAAATATAAAAAGAAAGAAAATTTGAGTCAATCACCTGAGGTGGAGATAGAGGCTGCTGCCGCTGGCAAGAACCACCTTGGTACCAGTCACCTCCTTCAAAATGTCGAGGTGACTGCGTACGAAAGAATTTAATTGCACCAGGTGGCATTCTTTTTTCTACGTATGATATCTACAACGAAGAACAGATCATTCACAAAATGACAAAGCAAAAATGAGATGAAATGATATCTACAATTTTTCTACGTATGTCATCGTATTTTGTACAAGGACAGCTTTTCCTTCAGTGTCAACGATTATACATCAGTAGTCAGTTAAGATTGTTTAAAATCAACTCGTGGTTGTGCTTGTGCACACAAACCACTGGCTTATGCATGTCTCATCCGATTTCATAGCACAACTACACATCTAATGTTAACCATCATAAAGTGGTCGAGTGGTTAAAAGTGTCATAATCCATAGTGGTCACCTATATAAGAATTAATTTCTTACGGTTTCCTTGACATCCAAATGTTACAAGGTTAGGAAGTATGTCCTGTGAAAATAGTCAAGATGCATGCAAGCTGGGCCAGACACTTCCGGATATTAAAAAAAAAACTACACATCTAATATTACACTGCTTTGGTGTTTGTGTTTGGAAGTTCTTTGATTGTTCGATATTCTAGATAGATATCTTACAATACTTCGGTTTTGGGAAGTTCTTAGAATATTCAATATTTAAGATAAGGGCCGCGAAAGGTTGAAGCTTTATGCCACTTCAATTGTGCATCTCCCCTTTCAATGTTGGTAGTTATAACTTATAGCCGTTGCACAGTTGTACAAAATTTTAAGTCATGCCAGACAATGCAATTCATTGCCACTCAATCCAGTGATCCATAAATTTGAGTAGCAATGAATTTGAATGAGAACAAAGACATCAATTGAAACTACAAAATTACAACTCAAAATAAGTTATACTGATCTATAATTTATATTTAAAAATAATTACCCTGTTTCAACATGACTTGATTCCTATAAGATAAACGTCGATTCCATCTCAAAATCAATTGACAATGAAATGAGTTGCATTTTACAGAAGTTGTGAGGTCTCCCAATCTTTCTAATGTGAGATTTTCAACATGTTTCCTCGAGATGGTGCTTCTACAGGTTAATCATTAGGTTGGATTCCAATTTTATTTTTTTGGACTGGATATACATTTGGGCTTTAAAAGCTCTGATATTCTATTCGATTTCTAGCTTGAAAAATTATCTGAAAATAACTCAGCAACTTAACTCGCTAGGATTTCAATTTTCAGACCTGTTAGCTAATCATTGATTCTTAAAGAAATACAAGAGTAAAAATAAAGAAATACGTACCAAATGTTTCAAAACCATGTCGAAGCCAACGTCGGGAGGTACTGGAGGGATGACAGGCTGGTCCTTTTCAAAGAAAAGCATGGGTGATTTTACAGGATCAAATTTTGAAGGAGCCCACCACCTATTTGAAGCAATCCAAATTATCTATCTACAAGACAAATGAAAACTTGAAAGGGAATATTTAAAATAATAATAATAATAGTAAAGGTTGAGCCAGATAGTTGGACTAGTAAAAAATATCAACAGCATTCTGTTATAAACTTATAGTCAAATCATCTTAATCTTTCGCTTGCAACAGTTGAAATTTATGAGACCCCAATAGTGCACACGTATGTTAGAAGGGGTAAAGATGGAAATGCACAGTCTAGTTAATGACATGTCATGTAATTGTCTGTTTAAATAGCTTTTGTGTTTAGGGTACTATCATGCTTTTTGAGTAGTCCAGCCTGTGTGCTATTGTATTGGAGAGTTCAACAACCTCGTGAATTGGTGGGTTTCTTGCTACTGTAATTTGCCTCCTTAAGATATGTCTTTGTATGGGGGCCCATACGATTTTCTACTATCCACGTGATAAAAACGTCACAATAGCATATAGAAACGATTTCAATAAGAAAATTCTTGACACTAGCAGAATTTAACCCTGTCGTGATGTGGTTCTCATACATCTTCATCATGCCATGTTTCACGAAGGCAAATTGAAGCACGTATCCGAATATTATGGATTAGTTTAGTGGTCGAATAAGATATTTGTAATAGTCATCTAACTAATAATTAATTTATTTCCTACAAGTTACCTCAAGACCCAAATGTAGTAGGATCAGGTAATTATCTCATAAAAGTAGTTGAGATGTGCATAAGTAGATACGAGCACTCACATATCCCCCAATGATCGTAGGTATACATAGCATGATACCTAAAGTGAATTGGAAAAACGAATGTAACTTATGTAAGTACCAGTGTCCTGTGTTGAAGACTAAAATGTCATGGAAATTTGGAGCCTCTATCCACGAACTTTCTGGAATGTCAACATCAACTCTGTATCCTTCTTTATATCCCAGAGATTCCAATTTTCCACCATCAGGATTAGCCGACCACCTGACTCAAACGGAAGCATGCACAAGTCAATTTGCAGTGGTTACCTATATAAGAATTAATTTCCTACAAGTTACCTTGACAACCAAATATAAAAAGGATGCGATGATTATCCGTAAGAATGGTTCAAGTGTGCAAAACTAACTTACATACAAAAAAAAAGTTTGGAAAATGTCTAAAAGCTTTCCCAGTGAGTAACCACGCTCGTCCCTGGGCCAGACATTCGAGACATCGAAGGAATAATGTCACAAGTGAGGCTCAAACTCGAGACCTTGAGGAGAGCATATCTTCAAAGCCGAAGTCTTCAACCATTACGCCACAAGTTGTACATGCATTATACGCAGATAGTTTCCAGATTACCAACACTTCGGTAAAAGAGCCAATGAGAAAAAGGTAAGACTTTCCTTATTTTCTTTGCTTCATGAAATTCAGCCTATAAAATCAGCTCTCTGACAAAAGTGAAGATTTAAGGATACCTTCTGAGGAGAACAGTCAATTTCAAATTTGCAATTCCTATTCTTAAGAACATTTTTTTCATGAGCAATCCTAAGACCATTTAATCCCTTCAGCTACTCTCAACCCTTCTCATCTCACCAATTTTCTTCTTTGTTGATAAACAAACGAGATGCCTAATCCAAGAATTTAGAAAAAGGATAAACAAGATATTTAGTGCAAATCCGAAGAGACAAGCACAGTATAATGCATAATCTCGAAGGACCAAACCTCTAAGGGCGGACAATATCCAAATTTCTAACAGAGTGAAAGGTAAAAAACAGAAGAGTTTGGTGGTTACAATATAAAAATTGATGATTTGACCCCAAGGGGTGGCGCGGTGGTCGAAGACTAGAGCTCCCCTCAAAATCCCAAGTTTGAGACTCACTTGTGATGTTAATTTGTAGACATCGCTCGTGTCTCCTTTCTTTTGACGTCTCCCAAATGCCTAGCCAAGAGACGGACATGATTATTCCGGGTATAATAGAGCTAAGCTCCGGTTTCCAGTTTCAAAAAAATATAATATATATATACACACATATAAAAATTAAAGATTTACGATAAATAAGCTTGGTCACAATAACACATTACTTACGAAGCATATCGTGCCAGAATATTCGTTCTATGATATGCAATAGTAAGATTGTACTTCAGAAATGAAAATCCACGGTCTGCACCAGCTGGGCGCCACTTTTTCACTTCACCCGGCACGCGTTTCAGAGAACAAAAGAGTGAAACAAACATGTTCCTGTTTAAGGAGTCTCCAACAAACCCTGCACTGTATAACATTCATGGAGTCCATAATAATAGATATAAATTCATCAAATAAAAAGACATGCAATGTGTCAAGCATACATATAAAAGATCAAATCTACAATAAACCATTAACATGGTACTAAAATATGAATACAAAGTCCTGCAATTAAATTTCTAGCTAATTTTCAAGCCCACATGTTATTAGGAACAACAACCTTTCACATATTTTCACATCGGTTTTATATTATCCACGCTGCACATAAGTCTTTGACTTTATTTTTTATTTTACTCAAATGATCTCATACCAATGGAGACATAGTCTCTCACTTATATACTCATGATCTTCCTCTTATTAGTTGATGTGCGACTCTAGTCACGCTCCCAACAATTTTTCCCTCGAACACAGTACTATAGAACATCCCCTAAAATATTCATGAATCCGTCTAGCTCAAACCAAGGCCTACTCTTCTACAGTACACTGCCAATTTGATAAAAACTCAACAAATTGACCTCTACCATGACTAAGCCTTCAAGGCTCACCTTCTTTCTTCCACGCCTACCGACCATGACTAGAGGCATGTGACCTGTCTCTAATACCACTTATTTGGCTTTATTTCTTGCTACGCAAAAGACCTGATACAATAAAGGTAGTGTTACTCACTTAGGGGGTGATTTGGATTTTGGAGTTGAAAAGAGGAGAGGAAAAAAAGTGGAAGAGGAAGAGGAAGAGGAAGTTTAGTGATTTAGAAATATAAAGTAATTGTTTGGAGATTGATGTTTTGAAGAGGAGATGTTGTAAAAAGTATTTATTTTATATTATTTTTTTAATGTAATCATCACATAAATTTAATATATTTTATTTTATATTATGTGTTGAAAATTAGAAAAAGTTTAAGGGGTTTTTGCATGTATATTAAAAAAAACAAAATAATTCCATGTATAGCACAATTCTCAAATTTATTCATTTGTGGCACAAAAGTGATTGAAGTCTATCAGTTGAACTGATAGAAGTCTATCAATTGAACTGATAGAAGTCTAAAGTCTATCAGTTGAACTGATAGAAATCTAAAATCCATCAGTTGATTTGATAGAAGTCTAAATAGGAATTTTGGGCAAAATGTACTATGAATGAAATTATTTTAAAAAATGGGTTACAATTGTAATGAAGAGCCAAAAATATGCTATGGAGGATAAATTCTCAAAGTATTATTATAAGGGGATTTTGTATGTATATTAAGAAAAAACAAAATAATTCCATCAGTGTTTTCAAAGCGCAACGCAAGGCAACACTCTCCTTGATCGCCTCAAGGCGAGAAGCGACAAAAAAACGAGGCCCGAATGAAGCGAGGCCCGAGTGAAGCGAGGCCCGAGTGAAGCGAGGCCCGAGTGAAGCGAGGCCCGAGTGAAGCGAGGCGCAATATATAAATACATAACAAAATATAATAACGTATATAAATATATAAAGATAAATTGATATTGAAAATAGATTCTTATTTACACAAAATATCAAATCCTAAATGGTAAAAACATCCAAATAGTAAATGTTAAATATTAAATGTGAAAAATATTAAAGTTAAAAACAATTTATATATCAAAAGTTAATAAATAATAAACAATCATTAAAATTGTGAAAATATTAAGTCATCAACTTTTGATGCCCTTGTATATTATAAATTGTTTTAAATTTTAAACAACCCTTATATATACTATTAATAAATAAAAGAAGAAATATAAAACAAAATATGATAAGATGTTTCCAAATAAAATATCAAATTCTTACCAAATAATACTACATAGCAAAAACATCAAAATACACAAACAAAAAAATCAATCAAAGGGAAAGTGGCAAAAAATATAAAATAAAAAATGTTGAACAAATTTAAAATACACAGTTTGTATATTTTGAAGTCGATTGGAACCTTTGGACTCCAGGTTATTAAAGGTATAAACAATTTTTACTTTATATTTTAAGCATAATATAAAGTAAAAAAATAATGTAACTAAAGTAGTAAGCTTTATCTGCAGAATTAATAAAACTAAACAAATTATACCTTATATTTTAACTAATTTAAAATAGAAAAAGTAAACGAAAACTAAAATTCCCAATTATCAATATTGAGAGTTAATAGTTAATAATGAACAAAAAAAAACAAAAAACTTAACTTTGAAAGATGGCTTGTCATTTCACATTTTAAATAAAAATTCTTTTATTCAATGGATTTTATCAAGTTTGCTCGCTATTCAAAGTTAATTAAACAAAAAATGAAAAGAAAACTTTAAAATTAATAGGTTGTCTTTTCACTTTTAATAAAGCCTTTTACTCAAAAGACATTTGCTTTATATTATCATCCATTTCTAAACAGTTCAGGAAGAAAATAAATAAATACATTGTTCATCATCTTCAACCTTTTGCCTTGAAGATGATTGTGTTTTATAAATCTAAAGAAAAAAAACTTAGGCGCATGCCTTCCACAGAGGCGAAGGCGCTGTCGGGCGGAAAGAGGCGAAGGTAGGAGAGCGCTTGAGTGAAGTCGCCACGCCTCTCGCCATAGGCGAGCGCCTGGGGTCGCCTCAACAACACTGAATTCCATATATAGCACAATTCCCAAACTTATTCATTTTGTGGCACAAAAATTATTGGAGTCTATCAATTTGCATTGTTCAATCACTCAAAATCGATTGAAGTCTATCAGTTGAACTGATAGAAGTCTAAAGTCTATCGGTTAAACTGTTAGAAGTCTATTAGTTGAAGCGATAGAAGTCTATCAATTGAATTGATAGAAGTCTAAAGTCTATAAGTTGGACTGATAGAAGTCTGATGATGTTAGAATATCAATTTTGGACAAAATGTGCTATGGATGAAATTATTTTTAAAAAATGTGCTATGGATGAAATTATTTTAAAAAATGAGTTGTAATTATAATGAAGAGCCAAAAATATGCTATGGAGGATAAATTCTCAAAGTTTAATGTGATATTTGATAAAATTAGATAAAAATATTCTATATTATATTATATGGTTGAAAATTAAAAAAAGGTTTGATGTGACATTTAAAATTTAAACAAAAGATTTGATATGATGTTGGAGGAAAGGTCGAGGAAGAGTGAAGGAAAGGTTGATGTCCTACAAACAAACATCGAGTTGGGAAATCTCAACTCCTTCCACTTCTTCTCCTCCTCTCAACACCAAATCCCAAACACCCCCTTACATTCCTATGATCTTTCCCATATTTAGCCGATATGGGATTCTCGTTGCAATGCCAACAAAGTTTTTTTTTTTTTTTTTTGAATCATCATGGGGTGGCTCAATTGGTCAAAAGAGAGTCTTGGAATCCATAAGGTGATGGGTTCAATCTCCATAGTGCCCACCTACCTAGGAATTAATTTCCTAGAAGTTTCCTTGGCATTCAAATGTTGTAGGGCTAGGTGGTATGTCAGTGACAATATTTGAAGTACGTGCAAGCTGACCCCGAACAGTCACGGATATTAAAAAGAAAAAAAAAACAATGCCAACAAAGTTAATGGAAGTAATAGAAGCATGTATAAGAGATTAAATATGCCAAAACCCATCGGCTTCACCAGATACATTTTACATCCCTACGCGCCCCAGAGACCAATTTCATGTTTAACTAAGAACTGAAATTATAAAAAGAAAGAAAAGAGAATTTGGCAACACTTTTTTTTTTTTTTTAAATCATAGAATTTGGCAACACTTAAGTACTAGATAAAGTGAAAATTTCTTTCTACACAATCATAAATCATTCAACTACTCAACAGTCAAGAACAACAAACACACAACAAAACGCGAAAAAAAGTTGCAGCAAGGATAAGAGGGAGAGACCAAGCGAGTACCGATGTTAGTATTTCTAAACTTGTCGAGAAACGAAACCGGATCAAAATGGGGAAGATCACACCGCTTCGGCTTCCAATGCCAGTTCATGATTTCTAGGGCATTGGATTTGTTCGCCGCAAAGCAGTTCCATCCTTTGAAAATCTCTTTGCAGGTGTGATCGTACCTGGAGGATCTCAAATTCGGATCGTGGAACCAAATTCCGTCCGAATAATCGCACGATCCGCCCCCAGCCGCCGTCGGTCTCCCGGATCTATCGCCATTGATGAGTTGGAAGGTCCGTGCGGTTGCAGAGGGGAGGATTTGTGGAAAATTGAGAGAGCGAGAAAAATGGAAACGAAGGAGATGGGCGAAAGTAAGGGGAAAAGAGGAAGCTGCTTCGTTGCTTGGTAATGACGATGGTGGTTTTCCCTCGCCGCCATGGCCGGCGCCGGAGATTCCACCTCTATGAGCCTTTTATATATATATATATATAATTGTCATTGGTTGATTTTTATTTTTTAATCCATTTTTTAAATAAAATTCTAAATTATAAAGATACTCTTTAAAATTTTGTAAATTCTTTTTAAAATAGGAGGTTTTGTATGTATAATAAAAAAGTGGGAAAATATTTCATCTAAGGTATAAAATCAGAATCAATTCATTTGATCCAAATTAAATTTTATTACTGCGTGAATTTTGTCTGTGATAGAATTTAATTAATAATTTTATCGTTGATAGAATTCAATTAAGTTGAGTTCTATCACTGAGTAAATTATTTTAAAATTTGTCCTATAGTTGAGTTCTCTCACTGAGTAAATTATTTTAAAATTTGTCATATAAATATAATGTAACGGGTAGAATATGGTGTTGAGATTAAATTTCCTTTAAAACATTACTCACTAATTTTTTTTATTAAAGCAATACTCAATGAATTTTATAAAGTTTCATTAATACATTTAAATTTGGGAAATAGAATAAAATACTGTTAATTTTGGGAGAAACAATTAGTTTCTTATATGTACTAATATGTTAATCATTTATATTGAATGAGTTAGTGGCGCAATGATTTTAGTATTTAGTTGTAAATCAGTTCAACACCAACTTTACAAAATATAATCAACAATTTGGTTGTAGTTGAAACTTTAAGAAATGTTATTTCACAAATGTTGCAACTTTTATCGAGTAATAAGCTTTTATTTGAAAGAAGGAAAAAAAAACTTCAAAAAATCACAAAAAAACTTCAATAAAAATACTCCTAATCTAATGTACATTCAATGAATACAAACATGACTTCTTTTTAAATGAATATAAACATATGTTTAGGACAAGTGATGCAATAAACAAAAAAATTAACAGTCATTCAAAGAAACAATAAGATTAGGAAAATTTAATCTAAGATCTCATAATCAAAGGTACATGTTAATTAAAAAATACATATCATTTACCTTTGTTTTTTGAGCTAGGCTCACATTGACACTTCCAGAGAAACAACAATGGTTGAAAACTATTTGACCCTTTTGTAACTTTATAGAAGAATTATAATTGCACTCTTCTTCTTCTTCTTCTTTTTAGTTTCATAGAAGATATTTTATGTAATTATGATTAATAGAACGTTTATAACTATTTCATACATAAAAAATTCCAACAAAAAAAATTAAACCTAACCTATCTTTATTTTATCATCAATAGCACCGAGAAAAGTCTCCAAGGGCATGTGTTGGATAGGGTGGGATGGGATGAGTTGAGAAGAAAAGTGAGAGTAAGTTAATGTTTCGTGGAAAGAGGAGGAAAGAGAAGAGACAATAAATTTATATTTGGTGGGAAGAGAAGAGAAGAGATGATTTTTTTTATATATATATAACAAAAATAGATATTTAGTAATTTTTTTTAAAATATAATAGTCATAGTTGAAAAATATTGGTTAAATAATATGATATATGAAAAAAATATAAATGGTAATATTATATTTTTTTAAAAATGACTCATGATAATATAATAAAGTTAAATGGATGAATTGGTTTGTTAAAATAGAATCATTAAATATCTTCTTTTTTTTTTTTGTAAATGGATATGATATATTTACTAAAAAAATATGGTTAAGATTGTATTTGAAAAGAAATCGTTACACAATAATATATTATTAATAAAAATCATACTATCTTAAAGTGTGGTTTAAGGACAATTATTTTTGGACGATTTTACATTTAAATAAATACAGTAATAAAATTATAATACAAAACAATTAAAAAACTTAAAAAAAAATACTCAACTGAAAACTAAAATATTTTAAAAACAAAAACAATTTGGAAACTAAAATTATATAAATATAAAATTCAAATAAATAATAGACTAAAATAAATATTAAAAAAATCATTAAATAAGAAAAACATATATAAGAAAGAAAAGAAAAATATTAAATGAAATCTTTTTACAAAAAAAAAAACCGCTAGAGGTCAATAAGTAAAAAACTATTTTTTTTGTTTGAAAAAAACTGAGATAATCATATTAATTCAAAAGGAAATTAAAAAAAAAAAAAAAAAACAGTGGCACACGCGGGGATAGCCCAGCGCGTGCTCCCCACGCGACAAGTCTTCCCATCCCTGCAGTTTTATTTTTTCCCCATGGGCCATATGCAATTTAAAAAGTCTTCCCATCCCATCCTCCCTCCCCAAACTACCAAGGGGTGGCACGGTGATTCAAGACTTGAGCTTCGAAGATATGCTCCATTCAAAATCTCAAGTTCGAGACTAACCTGAGACATTACTCCTTCGATGTCTCTCGATGTCTGGTCTAAGAGCCGGCGTGATTACCATTGTTTCAAAAAAAAAAATAGCATTGACAGATATGCGTATAAAAACCTTTCCCATCAATTTCTTTTAACTCAAAACTATATACCAAGTTTGTAAAGAAAATAATGGCCATTGTAAATCCTAGCATAAGTAAGAAACACACAGACCAGACAACAAGGACAATCCAGGGCCATTACAAATTTGGACATCCGAATAACCTAACGAAATAAACAGACAAACACCGTCAGGCCACACTTGGCTGACTTTTGAAATGCTTTGGAAGTAATCTGAAAATCGTTGGACTACTGAAGTACACGACCCCACCGAAGTTAAAGATAATAAAATTCAAACTTGGACAGAATCGACTCTTACCCCAAGATGACCCGACATTCGCCCAGATTGAAAATCCTCACCCGTTCAAAATCAAGACGCAACAAGTAGCAACTAACACTAAATTCAACAACTAAAGAAAACACAAAAAAGACAAACAGATTCCAGACACAAAAATCCAGTTGGATGGGATAACCTCGAGGCCAGAAAACATCCAACGAGAACAAGAGAACAAGATCGAACCCACGGTAAGTCGCAAACCTTATTAGACCGTACAGCTCAAAAAATGTGACATTAAGAAAAGAATAATCCTCGACATTTCACATGTCAATTCATCTAATTCTATTGTTTGTACAATTATTCCAACATGCCTATAAAGGGAAACAGAGAGGACTATCTACTTCCATCTACCCCAAGAGTCATTTTAGAGAATTTTACGGCATACATTGCCGCCGCTCCAGTTACAATTCATAATGTAAAAAGGCTACTTATGTCAGCTAAGAAACCACTCTAAGAGCTTTGCCCTAGTTTATAAACAGAACCCACAAATGTAAGTTAAATATATAGATTACAAGTGAGAAGAACCTTTTCTCTTCACTAAATTGCTCAATTTATGCAACATTCTATCAATCTTCATACAACCCTGTAACCAACAAAACAAATGCAGAGGAGAATTCCAACCCAGAAAGAGTTCCCTAATTTCCTACTCTCAGAGTCTCAAGTAATCTATAATGTGATGTTATAGCTCTGGGGCACGGTACCTGAAGGCGTGGAGTAAGCAGTAAGCTGCACAAAATGATCATGGAGGCTCTTATCTCCGGCATTTGCTTTTCTTTGATTCTTTCCTCCTCTTTTTCTCAGACTTGTGTTTAGATTTGTGGTCCTTGCTACGCTGCTTGTGTGAACTTCTTTTTGACCTTTTCCGTCGATCATTGTCAGACTCGTCTCCGGAAGAGCTGTCTGATATCGGAGAATTAGGCTTTTCTGGTCCATAAACATGCCTGTCTGTAACTTTAGAGCTTGTTGGCCAACTTGAATCTGACCCATTACAAGGGGCAAGGTATGGACCAGTTTCATCCATTCGTGATCCAACCGCACCTCTGCCACGCTTAGCCCTGCCATAAAAATGAGAAAACTGATGTCAAGCCACTAAAAGATTCTCAGAAAAAATGTTTGTCCCAGTCACATATTGCTTAAACCATCTATTCGACGTACAAAAACATGAATTTGCCTTGGAAGAACGCTTAAAGAAAAGAATATACCTTGAATGTAAGAATTCCTCAAGTTCTTCATCTTTTAAACCATGATCCTCCCTAAAGTGGCCATCATCAGATGCTCTTTTACTAGATGGGCTTGAACTACAGGGAGGGTAATAATTGAAATCTCTGGATGGCTTGGAGCCCCCCTGGCTCCTGGAGGCATTGTTCACCGCTCTTGACTTGCCTCTGAGCCTGTCATCCAGTTCACGCTCCTTCTGTCGAACTCTCCACATTTCATTCACTTCCACGGCTTTATTTGCTGTAGTAAAAGGCATATATATTAGCTAGAAGCAAGAAACAACCAACGATTCAAATTGAAATCACTACAGAGACCGTGATCTTGCTCCAAAAAGGTACAGAAAGGGAAGCCATTGTTTAATTTTAATCATTGAAGAAAACCAACAAAATGTGTAGAGGGTAGAGGGCTCATATCATCAAACAAAGATCATAATATACATTAGTGAAACCTTTAGAACATAAGTGTAAGAAATGACCTTGTACTAAAAGGCATATATATTAGCTTGAAGCAAGAGACAACCAACGATTCAAAATGAAATCACTACAAAGACCCTTATCTTGCTCCAAAAAAATACAGAAAGGCCAGTTATCGTTTAATTGTAATCATTGAAGAAAACCAACAAAACGAGTAAGGGGTAGAGGGCACATATCATCAAACAAAGATTATAATATACATAATTGAAAACTTAGAACACAAGTGTGAGAAATGACCTTGTTGTACACCAAGAACAGTTGCAGTTAGGAAACGAGAATTTGGACGGCCCCGGACTTTAGGATGCCTTAGAAAGGCCTCCACACCATCTTTCTCAGCTTGGCGACGCAATTCTGCCGCCTCTCTCATTAGAATAGCAGCTATACTGTTTTCGGTCTGGAGATCCATTTAGTCACCTGAACAGGTTCATTATAAAAGGTAAGTATCTCCATCATTCAAACAAAGGAATATAATGAAACAACGACATCAAGCAAAACAAAGGAAAAAATTTACAATGTAGGACGGCATCTTCTGGACGACTTTTAATACATCAAAACCAGTCACGACAAACAAATATACAATCAATTTTCAGAACAAAACCAATGAATTATAGCTCTAAGACGAGCAATTCAAATTCTGATTAAGCTAAGACACACAAAACAAAAATTGAAAAAAAAGGATCTAAACGAACTTGATTCCAAGCAGGAAAGCTGTTACTAAGGAGTTCGACTAGTTTCGCAACAACACACAGAAAAATCAAGGGTTAGAAACTGAACTAATATATTCCAATTGAGTTTTGAAAAGGTCCAAAACAGAAGCTTAATGCATTAAACTCACCAAAAAATACTTAGATATTCGCTTCGAGTTCACAAATCTGATCCTTAAAAGGATGTGGGTATACTGATTTAGGGCTATTCGAGTTGTGGGTAACAAAAAAGCCAACTTCGAGTCCAAAATCGCTGCTGAATTTCTGTTTAAACCTAAATTTTGAAAAGCTTTTAGGGTTAGAATCCAAACCGAACACTTAAATCTAATCCAAAAAAACTTCGGGAAAGCCAAAACAAATCGATTCTAAGAGTTGATAATCACTTAGGTCTTTACCAAGAACAATGTCTAAAGACTTCGATAACACGGATCTGGCCTTACTGCAGATCTCGTCGCTTTTCACCGTTCACAAAGAAAAACGCCGGATAATGAAATCGAGACGCCGCTGTTAAATCCGATCTGGGCGCCGCCGTGGATCTGGCACGTCGCCGGAAAGATTCGCCGCTACAGCGCCGGGATTGGGGAAGGCTGATCGGAGAAGAAAAGGTGTTGCGGCTAGGTTGAACGCGTGAGAAGAGAGGAGAGGATGAATTAGGACATTTCTCTCTCTCTCTCTCTCTCTTTTTCTTTTTGGAAAGGTCTAATTCCTTTTTCTTTTTAAAATTTGAAATTCGAATATAATTTAATATAGAATGATAAATTTATTTTAAGAGATGCTTGGCGGGACGTGAGATGAGATGACAGAAAAATGTTGTTTCAGTGCAGGGCATGAGATGCAATGACTAAAAAATCTTGTTTCGGGCCAAGGAGAGGAAATGAAATATTAAGATATGTTTTTTTTAATAATCTGTTCTCTTTTTTTTACAATAAAATTGTTCTTTTTTTAAAAAAAAATCATTATTATTCTCAAATATTTAACTATTAATATAATAAGTATGTAAATATAACTACTATCATAAATAAAACGTAAGTAATATAAATTTATTATTAAGCACCCTTAGTCATACTGATATTTTTATTAAAAAAAACATAGTTTCAATAATATTATGTACGACATAATAATCATGAGGTTAAAAGTTTATAATCTTTCATATTTAAATATTGTTTAATTAAAAAAATTATGAGAAAAAAAAAATTTCACACCACCAAAATAAAATTTGACTAATCTAAAATATTTGTACTTCGTTAATAACATTTTTTTTTAAGATTTGTTAGACTTAAATAATAAAAAATATTTTAAAAATACCAAGATTCTATTTATTAAAAAATAAAAATAAAATCATTTAGTTAGACTAGTCATTATAATAGCAATTTTTATTTTATTTTCAACAAAATTATTTTCTTATACCTTTTATACATTCGTATTCATTTTCATAGTTACCGAATATCAACAAAATTTTAATAAAATACATAAATTAATAGGTAATAGTAAATTAAATATATTTATCTTATTAGTCATTGATACTTTTAGTAAACTATAGACACCCATCAAAAATTTTATTTATTGTTTTTTTGTAGTTAAAAGATAACTCAGTCACATTTTAATAATAATTATTACATGGAAGTAATAAAATATCCCTCAAAATTTGGAATTTATTGTTTTTTTTATTAGGTATAATAGATCTCAATCCATATGACTCATACAAGTCTTGAAAATTATAATTGTTTTTTTGTATATACAATCAATACTCTCAAAATTATTTAAATTAATTTATCCCTTCAAAAAAAAAATCTACTCTTGCTATTATTTCAAAGTTCAAAATAAGTTTAATATTTTTAAGTTTATTGAAAATAGGTTCATACTTTTAAATATATTCTAAACTACGAATACAAATTCAATGTGTATAAATTATTTAAATTTAATTTTTATTTTAATAATAAATTGATATATTTATTGTTACTATTAAAAATAAACACATAGCTTTTAATTATTAATTTTAAAAAATGATATTTATAGTCTATCTCTAAACAATTGAAATTCTATAATATTTTTTTGTTATTAAATACGATTAAAAAATGAATAAAAATATGAGAATTTAAGGTCATATATTAAGAGACAATATATATCTATTTATTTTAATTTTTAAAATTCAAATATATTTAAATAAAAATTTGATATAATAATAGCATAATTATTATAATTATATATTGATATATTAAAACAATAATATTATTATAAAAAAAATATCAAACATAAAGTAAGTAAATAAGTAAATATATATAAATAAAAAGATGAAAAAATATTAAATAAAAAAAAGGAGAGAGAAGATGAGATGAGATGAGATAGGGTGAAAAACACTTTGGGCCAAAGCAAGGTGTTGGGCTTCAACACCTCACCTCCTCTTAAAACAAACACCCCCTTAAGGGTAACCACGTCTCTAGGTTATGCGCCAAAGATAATGTTGCATTTAAGTTTCGAATGGAGGACTTTGAGGAGAGTATACTTCAAAACCCAAGGCTTTAACCATTGAGCACCACTTGAAGACATTATTACTTTTTATTTAAATCGAATGATAAATTTTATTTGAAATAGTGTGCTTGAGCATAATATATAATTAAATTTACCAAATTAAAATCATGCTTTGTTAATTTCAATATCAAAATATAACAAGATAAAAAGTTAAAATCGAATAAATCACTGTTGCAATGGTTTCATTGTTTGGTTATAAACCAATTTAACACCAACGTTACAACGAAAATCGATATTTGTTCTTTGTCTCTCAATATGTACTAAAAAAACAAGTTAAAGTTAAGATTAATAATTCAATAATATTAATTGCATCCACAAATAATATGTCGAATTCTCTAATGTTAATTGTATGTCATTTCACCTTAAAAAAAACTGCATGTATACCAAAGTTAAATAAATGTCAATAAAAGTAGTAGTTCTAACGGAATTAGTATACACCCATTGACCAAAAGGTTACGAGTTGGTTGTCAATTTAGACTATAGCTATGATGACAAATAAATTTGTTTAGCACTATTAATTGCGTTGATTGATAAAGTGTTTCTTTTCTATTATTGTGTTCCCTTTTTAGGGGTTACTAAGTTTATTTTTCTCACTTAGTCAAAAAAAAAAAATTATTTTTCTCACAAACTAACACTTTAAAAGGTATAAAATCATAGTTTCGTTGGATCTCTCTATTTAGCTGTTTTTTTTTTCTGGTTTTTGTAGCTAGATTCGTGAGCAACCATGAAATTTGATATTATCAATTGAACTGTCTCTTAAAAAAAAAAAAGAAATAATAATAATTAGCTAATTAAAATTATTTGTTTCAAAAAAAAAAAAAACTTACATTTGCGGGATTATGAATTTACAAATATTATTGTACAATTTTTAAGTGGTTTTCTTTGTTTTTGTGCTTTTGTAACATAAACGACGTAGTTTTTTGCCATCCAAATTCTAGGGTTTCAGGGTCGCTTTAAAAACCAGTGAATTTCCGGCGAGGAAGAAGAGGACACAATCTCTCTGAAACTACTTTTTTTCCCGATACTGGAGAGAAAATGGCGGCTACACACAGCTTATCTTCTGCCGCACTTTCATCGTCTTCATCTACGTTTTTCGCTCACTCCAGTTTCAATGCCAAGTACTGTTTCCTTTCCTTTCATTTCTGTTTCGTTTCGTTTTTCGTCAAATTTGGACGTGGAACTGTTGTGTTTATCTTGCTCAGTTGCTTAGAATCATCGGAAATGTGTTCGTTTTTTATTCAGGAATCCGACGGTATCATTGCCGGCGAAAAGCGCCGGAGTTTGCAAGTGTGTTGCAGCGTCTCAAGATTCCAAGACAGGTATTGCGGAAATGGATGATTTGTCGTTGAATTTACCGATCAATGAAACCTGAATTTAGAACCTCTCGTATGGTTCCAGTTCATTAATATTAAATCAATAGTTAGAAGAGTACATTTTATTTATGATGCGGAATGTATGTTTATACATAGAAATCCAAATTTGGAAAACCTAACTAACCTAAAGATTATTTTTTAACCTAAAGATTATTACAACTAGATGAGAACTTAGAAGCAAAGAATCGATTTCTATACTTCGATAATTGCCACGAGAATGAGAACTTAGCTGCTTCATCTTCATCTTCTCATTGGTGTTCTTTTGTTTTTGCTTTTTCTGTTCTTCAGCTCACAAAACTGCAGTATCTAGAAATGCAAACATGGCCAAACTTCAAGCTGGCTACCTTTTTCCTGAGGTGAGTGGTGCATTTTGTTCAAGGTCTTAGTTCTTATTTTTTATGAATTCGCATGCTCGAGGTTTTTAGTGTTGTTTTGATCTTGTGATCTTTATGTCATCGCTTTGTATTAATTTTAGCGGTAATAGCGTGTATGTGTATATCTCATAATAGATTGCAAGGAGGAGGAACGCACACTTGCTCAAGTATCCTGATGCCAAAGTAATCAGCCTTGGAATTGGTGACACTACTGAGCCTATTCCCGAGGTTATTACGTCGGCCATGGCGAAGGTACAAATAATCCCTGCTTTTGGTTCTCTTAATTTACAATTCTGATTAGGTGTAAGAATAATGAACCATTTTTGTCTAGAATCAGTGGTTTTCAATATTGGTATACCAGTTGAATTTGAATCTCGTTATATTGTGTGGAAGGAAGAACTTATTATCGCAATGAAAATTTGGACCTTGCCTGTGATCAGCCTTGTCTTTTGTATGGTCAAGTCATTTTTTTAGAATAAATTCAGCTCCTTTATCATCAGCTTGTGAGGGAGTAGTACTGCAACTTCCATTTCCGTCCCATTGAAATTAGCCCTTTTTTCGTATACAATTTTATGTAAATTTTGGTTTCATTCAATTGAGGTTACTGTGATTTTCAGAAACTGTTTATAGAAGCTTAATTTCTATTATATAAAACTATTCTATGGTGTCATAACTTTTTTCTTCCAAGCCTAATTGTCTGCACTGAACTGGAAGGTTTCCTGGGAGTTGTTTTCATGTCAGAAGATAAGAGCCTCCTGGCGATCACATACCTCATATTATTATATTTGTTTAGCTAAACAACTGTTTTGAACTCAACTCATATATGACCTACTGTCTTTTTTTTTGGCAGAGATCACATGCATTGTCCACAATTGAGGGTTACAGTGGCTATGGAGCTGAGCAGGGCGAAAAGGTATGCAATTCAGATCCTGAAAAACTTTGTTATTACTGCTGGCTTTCTTAAGTGAAGTTGTATAGTAGACAAAATGAATCTTACAGTACATATGCGTGGTCCATTATTGGAAATTTGTAATATTCGCTCTCCCCTTTTCATTTATACCAATGTGAGCACTTTTTCGTAATCCTCTTTTTGCCTTTGGACGTTGGTACATTTTTAGGTAGGTTGTACTTTTCTATTTTCCTCTAATTAAAACTTATCTGTTTCCATTTAGAAAACAATAATTTCAGCATGATCAAATAGGACATGGATTAAGTCCCCAAGGGATGACACAGTGGTTGAAGACTTGGGTTTTGAAAGTATGCTCCCTTCAAGTTTCCAGATTTTAGTATCACCTGTGACATTACTCCTTCGATGTCTTCCGGTGCCTGGCCTAGGGATGGGCGTGGTTACCCTTGTTTCAAAAAAAAAAGAAGACAGATTAATATTGTGAAAAGCATGATCAAATAGGATACGGATTAATATTGTGAATGGCACCCTCGGAAATTTGCCTACAGCCTACACCTTTTAAAATTTTAAGCACTTGGTTTTGGCTCAGTTCCGGCAGGCGGCATCAGTATTCCCAATATGACCTGTCATTTCCATCAAGCATCTGCTTTCTGGCATTGCTTGCT
This sequence comes from Sicyos edulis, assembly GCA_036507275.1. Classification (NCBI taxonomy): domain Eukaryota; kingdom Viridiplantae; phylum Streptophyta; class Magnoliopsida; order Cucurbitales; family Cucurbitaceae; genus Sicyos; species Sicyos edulis. The sequence goes on along the minus strand of CM071858.1, from coordinate 2,664,327 downwards.
TTTTGTATAGTTTCAAATAAATATGCTGCCACCTCACCTTTCAGTAGCTAGTCTACACTACTAAGTTTCGTAGCTGCCTTGTTGTATTAACAAGTGTTTTCCATCATTTTCGCATTGACTTGATGTTTTGACTTCTTTTTGGTCAATTCTTTTCTTGATTGGATTTGGATCTTGGAAGTTCTAATTTAGATGCTGATTCGTATAGCCAGTGAGATCATTGATTGTCAAAACATTTTATAACGACCTTGGCATAGAGGAAGATGATATCTTCGTCTCCGATGGTGCTAAATGTGACATAACACGTCTTCAGGTATTGTTTGTTTTAGTTCGGATTTTTTTCATCCGTGTATTATTTTCTATTTTCAACGTCTCTTTTATCTTTAATGTCGATCATTTAACTTAGTTAAATCTAGGACTACATGTCTGTCATCTTGTTACTATCTGACTCCTCTTCCCACTTTTGTCAGCTTGTATTTGGATCCAACGTGTCCATGGCAGTGCAAGACCCATCATACCCGGTGATTTGCTCTTCTCATTATCATTAATGAAAATTTGTAGATATTTAACTGTTACACTTGCAATATTTCACCAATCCACCTATATATGATGCATTTTCTTAAATGATCATTCGATAAGTATCGAGCTCTTCCCTTGATAAGAGACTCTGCAGATTTAATTTTTTAATAAATTTTTTTGTGGAAGTGTAGGCTTATGTGGATTCGAGCGTCATCTTGGGCCAGACTGGACTGTACCAAAAGGATGTTCAAAAGTATGGCAATATTGAGTACATGAGGTGTACTCCAGAAAATGGATTTTTTCCTGATTTATCTAAGGTTCCCCGGACAGATATCATATTTTTCTGTTCCCCAAACAATCCTACTGGCTCTTCTTCAACTAGAGAACAGTTAACCCAACTGGTGCAGTTTGCTAAAAAGAATGGATCAATTATAGTCTATGATTCTGCATATGCAATGTATATATCAGAAGACAATCCGAAATCTATCTTTGAAATTCCTGGAGCGAAGGAGGTAAATTTTGTCAAGATTACTTTTTCCATGTATGGATTTAGTATTGGATTTACATTTTCTGTAATTTCATTCTAATTCTAATCCCACCAATACATTTGTGTTGAAGTTCTGAATCTTTCAAAGTTCAAATACCCATCTCTAGTTACCTTATTCTTATGTATAGCTCAACTATATTGTTTTTTTTAAAATGATAAACCGAGGTTTTATTCAGAAAAGAATGTTTACTAGAACAAGAGGTCTTACAAAATAAAAAGAACACAAAAAAAAGGAGCAATAGATCCACTATATTGTTTGGATTCTATTATATATCTTGTGATGGTCTGGTATCATCATTTATTCTAATGTTATCATTCAGAATTAGAAAGCCTAATAATAGCATGCATACCTGAGTTATTTAATGCAAGAAAAATCAAACAACGGCAGTTTTCTTCCTAGAAATGAATTTGCTTTACTATACCTGAAATGTTTGATCCTGCCATCCACAGGACCACTAATGTTCTTATTCTTAGCATATCTGCAGGCTGGAGAAATTTCTCAATTCTTGATGAGATGAGAACATGTAGAAGAACAAGGTCACTAATGTTTTTTTTTTTTGAAACAACTAATGTTGAACTTAAATGTAGGAATAGCAGGCAGAAGACTTGCCTGTCAAGGAACTTTTTGCTAGAATCTGTCTCTGAATGGAAACATTATTGGCTTTAGGGTTATTAGTGGAGAGAGGAGGTGATGATAGAGTTGGAAATCAATTATGTCATTGGGTGAACTTGGAATTATGTAGAAAGGAAATGTTTAGCTGATAATTTACATTACATGATAAGGATAGATGTTTGGATCTTTAGTTGGCTGATCTTTTTCGACTTTCGCATTTGTTGAGGAATGATAGATAAGTTATGTACTATGTTGCATGAACTATCTTTTCCATTGGTGCAGGTTGCAATTGAGACATCATCATTTAGCAAATATGCTGGATTTACTGGCGTTCGTCTTGGTTGGACTGTTGTTCCAAAGGAGCTCCTATTTTCTGATGGGTTTCCCGTTGCTAAAGATTTCAACCGCATTGTTTGTACTTGCTTCAACGGTGCATCCAACATTGCTCAAGCTGGAGGCTTGGCTTGTCTTTCACCGGAAGGGCTTGAGGTTTGCTCGTTTATTCTTTTTCTTCTTTTACAATTTTTTTTTTTTTTTGTCCCCAAGGGGTGGCACAGTGGTTGAATACTTGGGTTTTGAGGGTATGCTCCTAGGTATGCTCTCCTCAAGGTCACGTGTTCAAGACTCACCTGTGGCATTACTCTTTCGACGTCTTTGGTGCCTCACCTAGGGACGGGCATGGTTACCCTTATTTCAAAAAAAAAAAAATCTTTTAATTTTTTTTTCAATAAACATAAACTGTGTATAATAACTTCGAAAAAGTTTCTTTTTGTCCTATGTTTTGGGTGAAGTTTCTATTTAGTTCTTATGCTTCAAAATCAAACACTTTTACTCATGATATTTCAATAATTTTCAGTTTTAGTAAATGAGATAACAAAACCGTTAGTTATATAACGAAATGTTGACTAGGATAATAACTAGACTGAATTTAAATTCTAGTATATTGATGAAATGGTTATTTTGGTCTTGACATAAATTTAATTTTTAAAAGAAATAAGGTAAACTCAAAAGACACACCAACACTAAAATTGAGTATTATTGAAATGTTAAGAGCAGATGTGATTGATTTTGAATCATAGGACCAAATAGAAACTACCCTCAAAATTTAGGGACTACAAAATTACCTTTTCCTAATAACTTTTATTCCTTGAAATGGCCTAGAAGGAATTCATGAAATTTATTGACTTCTACTTGCAGGCTATGCGCGGGGTTATCGGGTTTTACAAAGAAAATACAAGCATCATAATGGACACATTTAACTCGCTTGGATTTAATGTGTATGGAGGGAAGAATGCACCATATGTGTGGGTTCATTTCCGGGGCCAGAGTTCGTGGGATGTATTTGCTGAGATATTGGAGAAAACGCACGTGGTGACAACCCCCGGAAGTGGTTTCGGACCGGGTGGCGAAGGATTCATCAGGGTAAGTGCTTTTGGTCATAGAGAGAATGTTTTGGAAGCCTGTAAAAGATTCAAGCAGCTATACAAGTGAGAAAGAAAGAAAGGGGAGAAGTGATGCAGGTGGATGAGATTTAAGAAGTCTCAGGTGCCATCCTTCTATTCTTCAACTCTTTGTAATTGTGCATCCAAGTATGTTTTTGACATTTCATTTTCATTTGAAATGTACAAAAGGGTTCCAGTTTTCATTGGAGGCGTTTGCGATTTCGATCGGCTTTCGTTTGAGCAAATGATGACGCCTGTTGCATTGAGGTCTGTATGAAGTTCTGGGGTATCTTTCTCTCTTTGAATAAATAAATAAACTTGACTTATGGTTAGTTTTCAGTTTTGTGAATATACTTGAGTTTTGGTAGGTAATGGGAGCATTTAGGTCTTGGATTTAGTACTTCGGATGGAAAGGCGAATTATAATTAATGCTATCTTAAGTATTCTCAAGGGGGGTGGTGTAGTGTGTAAGGATTCTAACCTTACAAGAACAGATTCAAAATGATATTGATAGAACAGATGAATATTACAGAGAAACCCTAGGCTCAACCCTAGAAATCCATTCAAAATGATATTGATAGAACAGATGAATATTACAGAGAAACCCTAGGCTCAACCCTAGAAATCCCTCCCTCTTGAGTTTGCTGCTAACCCAAGCCCGAACCTCTCCAAATACATCGATCCCCTCTCTCTCTCAACCCTCTCCCCCTATTTATAACCTTCACTAACTAACTCTCTACCATATTACCTTTCTACCCTTACTAATCTCCTTATTACTAATATACCCCTACTTTGGGTACCTTACACTATTCCGCCCTTTAAAGACACTTTGTCCCCAAAGTGTGCTTACAAAACTTAACCAAACAAAATACCAACAAAAATACAAGGAAAAAAAAAAAAAAAAAAAAAAAAAAAACTTCTGTTGAAGGCGAGAATAAGCAGCATTCAATCTCCACAGATTCCTCACTTTGGTCCATGCACACAAATGGCCCAGAAGCCCATTGGTACTCTCGACAAATTTGATGAAACATCCATAAAGTAGTCCATCAAAATCCTTCTGACAGCAAAATTTGGGCCAAGTTAAGCCCACAAAACCCAAATTCCAGCATGTAGCAACTTCATTAGGCTCAGACAAACAAATCAAATACGAGGCCTAAATTTAGGTGAAAAAAACAGCCCAAATACTTCAATATAACTAGCAAACCACTCTTTATTTTCAGGCCCAGAAAAATTCAATAGAAACCCATTTAATCCAGATTTTTTTTTCGCATCCCAAAATGCACGAAGCAGCCCAAATATCACCCGTAAGGATGAGCAATTAAAAATTAAAACCCTAGCTGCCTTCTCATGATCAGATATCCCGATTGCAGATGCCAAAATTCACCCTCTAACTCCAAATCAAATTCCCCCGATGTGAGAAGTTACCCATATTTTCAAAAGATTTTGCTGCGGAATATTCTGATTTTCAAATTCATCCTCCTTATCGCTTGAAACTTTTCGATAAACAGCCAACGCACGACATTTTTCCTCCGAGAAACTCCTTGCTTCATCTTCCTCGATAGTGTATGTCAATTTTGTCTTTGATTTTTTTGGATTTTTCTTCTCCAACCGCGCAAACCATCGTTGTTGGTGAGTTCGAATTTTTGGCCTTATGGATGCTCGACAGTGATTTTTCCACGACCTTTCCTGCGACTTCTTCGTCGATCGTACAGACCAACATCTTCTTTCTTTCCGAACTTGTTCATCTGGTAACACAATTTTCTTCTCAGTCACACAAGATTTTGACCTTATCTTGCCTAGCTCTCCGATGAACTTCCTTCCATTAACACTATTGCTGGTACTTTTTTTTGTTAACGATTGATGACTGTACAAAATTAGTACTCAATTGCATTGAGCTTCGCTGCAGGTAAGTTTTCATTTCTCCTTTTCTTTTCTTCTTTGGTGATGGCCATTTCTGTCTCCTTTTCCGCCAACGATACTCTTTACGTTGAGTTCTTCTTTTTCCAACTCTTCTGAGAATTTTTCCATCGTTGTCGAGCTTCACCACTCCACCTTCGTATAGTCGTCTCCTCTGTTTTTTCCGATTCATCCTCTTCCATCTCTTTCGTTTGATTTCCATCGCTTTTAATTGTTTGAGTGTTTTGCCAATTTCTCCACTTGTAATCGATAAATTTCTCCGATCTCTTTGAGTATTTTCCTGCTCATGATTGCTCAATTGCTCATCATCCAATTTAGGCTCAATCAAGAATGATCTCTGTGAGTTTTCAACCTCTTTCATTCCTGTGGAAGTTACTTCATGATGTTTATAGTTCCTACCAACATTTTGGTGTTCTATTTCATCATTCTTCAAACACAAAACAGATCTAATATCTACTCTAATCTTCTTTAGAACATCTTCATTTTCTTCATTATTCAATACACAACTAGCAGTTGTTTCTATTGTGGTCGTACCACTGTTTCTAACTTCTTCATTCCTCTGCTCACAATTCATAGATCTAGTCTCTATAGATTTGATTTCTACACATCTAGTTTCCATAGGAAGTTCAAGAGCAATGTTACTAACCTCATTTTCTTCTTCTGCGTCATACTCCACACGTCTATTGCCTATTTGATTCATCAAATTGATCAAGTGATTCAACCGATCCTGGATTTTGTTAACTGATGCTTGTAAGTCGTCACCATCTTGCTCGAGCTTCTTCATTCTGTCTTCCACTTGAGATTTTGCCATTTTCTTTCCTAGAATTTTGATGCTCTGATACCAATTTGTAAGGATTCTAACCTTACAAGAACAGATTCAAAATGATATTGATAGAACAGATGAATATTACAGAGAAACCCTAGGCTCAACCCTAGAAATCCCTCCCTCTTGAGTTTGCTAACCCAAGCCCAAACCTCTCCAAATACATCGATCCCCTCTCTCTCAACCCTCTCCCCCTATTTATAACCTTCACTAACGAACTCTCTACCATATTACCTTTCTACCCTTACTAATCCCCTTATTACTAATATACCCCTACTTTGGGTACCTTACATAGTGGTTGAAGATTTCGGCTTTGAGGGTATGCTCCTCTCAAGGTCTTGAGTTTGAGACTCACCTATGACATTACTCATTCGATGTCTTTGGTGCTTGGCCTAAAGACAAGCGTGGCTATGCTTGTTTAAAAAAAAGAAATAATGTTATCTTAAGCAACGGCCATGGGTGTCACATGATAAAAAAGGATGTACGTTCAATATATGGTGGTCAACTGCCTAAAAATTAATATTCTTCTCTGGTTTCTAAATGTTGTAAGTTTTTTTTTTATCCGAGAAATTAGATCTATGCTCCACAATACTTGAAGTCTGGACTTAGTAGACATCAAGGGATTTTACAATTAAACTCATTTGTGATGCTTGAACTTGAGATTTCTAAGAAATCATGCCTTGAAAATTCCAAATTTCAACTAACATGCCTTGATTTAATAGATGCATTGGCAAAAAGAACTTTATGTGTATTTTTTTAATCTTAATTTGACTTAAATGTTTTAGTATATCCATTAAAGAGTTGCATTGGCAAAAAAGAACTTTAGTGTGTGATTTCACCATATATAATGGTTTTAAAGGAAAGTAATTTATGCATTTCTTAAGTCTTGGTGAGTTTTTTTTTAAAACCCTACGTCATTGGTGGTGTTGAGATTTAAATTCATGACCTTGATTACAGGGTATACTATGATATTACCAGGCTATTATGAATTGATTTATCTTAGCGTTAAAAAATAATAGAAAGTGGAGATTTTTTTAGTGTTGGTAACGTTGTTTTCAACATTAGCTGCATATAAAGTAATGAATAATCCATTCTGTACGATTATGCTAGGAACACTTCGGGCCTGTTTGGCCAATTGGGAAGAGATGGGTCAGGAAGGGTTGTGGGCTCAACTTGGCGTTTGGCCCACGGGGAAGATAACTCGGGCATAACTCGGCACGTGCAGCAAGCATTTCTTCTCTTCTTTTTTTTTTAAATTTTAATTTTTTACGTTTTCAGCTTTTTAAACGTGCAAATTTTCAATGTTTATTATTTTTAGTTTTGTATTGAATGTTTGAAGATTTTTTCCTTTCTTGCGTTCTTTCTTTTGTTTTTTTGAGAAAAGATTTCTTTTTTTCTTTTATTATTATTTTTTTTTATCTTTTTGTTTGAAACTTTCCTTAATATTACATTTTTTTTCTTTCTACATTTTCTTTCTTTGTTTTGTTTTTTAGTATTTTATGTTTATACATTTAATTTTTCATTTAGGGCATGTTTGGAGGACTGTGTTGGGTAAAGTAAAGAAGAGTTAAGCTTCTTTTCTTTTTTTTTTCACCTTTACGCAAGGTAGCTTCTTTATTTTTCTTTGTTTTATCCTTAATGTTTATGCTTTACGTTTTTCTTTGAATAAGTATATCTATATAATTAAATTAATTAAGTTTTGATTTAATTTTGTTTATATAAAATTTATTTATATTAAATTATTTTGATAATTATTATTTCAAATATGAAGTCTGATTATTTAAATTATTTTAATTTTTATTTGATAGTTTTTATGATCTACTAAAATTTAAATATTAAATTAAATGAATAAATTTTAAAATAATATTTTATCAATAAATATTCATTATGTATTTAATTGTTATTATATTAAAAAAATTACTAAATATCTTTTTTTATAAATAAATCAAATAAAAAAAATTACATCTCTTCTCTTCCCATTTCATCTCACCAAACACTTATTTATTATTACTCATCTTCTCATCTCTTCTTACCAAACATAAAACTTACTCTCACTTTTCTTCCCTTCCCTTCCTTTCCCATCTCTTCTCTTCTCAACTCACCCTACCCAAATATGCCCTTATTTACCATTGCACACAAAAAAAGACCCTTTTAAATTAAATCTCATAACTTCCAAGTTCTGAAAAAAATTAATCTCTACTAATATGAATGAATAAACAGTTGAGAAAAAAAAAAGAGATTACAAAATTCTCAATGAGTTGGTGTCTTAAGTTTTATTAATACACTTCATGGTTTTGATGATTTCAGGTAATTAACTCAATTTAAAATATGAAATATAAAAAAAGATATTAATCAAATCGACCACAGAGATGCTAATTTCAGTACCAATTATCTAAAGAGAAATTCTTTCGGTCTCTTGAATGCAAGTCCCACTTCAAATGACACTTCCAATCAAACAAGTTCGTAAAAATGCTATTTTTCCCCTTGAATCCAACAAATATGAACATTTGACTTCAAACAGAGGAGCTTTGTAAAAATGCACTTAAGTTAGATATCCAACAAATTTATTTCAAAAAAAAAAAGCTATCCAACAAATTCCCTTAGGGACAATTCTGCAGGAATGATTTTTCTGGGGATCACTTATAATTTACTTCTATGGCCAGGTACAACTAATTTGTAGATTAACGATTGATAATGAACAAGGAGAAAAATGAAAACTTATTTGTAAAGTTTAGCGGTGTAGTAAAATATTGACCACCTGAATAATCTGAACTACCCAACTCAAACCGTAAAGATTAGGTGTTTTATAATTCTTTATGGATTGAGGTTAGGTCAAAATTTATGAGGACTAAATTCAGTTCGATTTTTTCAAATTGGCTAATTTTTTTGCTTGATACAATCCAACGAAAAAACATAATCTATATGGGTTGGGTTGAATGTTGAATGTGTTGTTGATGGATTGGCCATTCAAAATTTTAGATTGGTTCAAAAATCACGTAATCTGACCCAACCCATGTAATAAACCCCTAATGAAGATGGACAATTCCATAATCAATCCTTGAGGTTTGAGATAGAGCCTATAGATCAGAAGTTTTTTTCAATGCCAATAAGTATCTACCATTTTCTTTCAGAGTTCTTTACCATTCTCACAAAACCAGTCAGTCTTCATATACACCAGAGGGGATTTGTCCTATGTTATACAATCTAAGAGCCAATTACTGCCTACACAAAAAATATTGCCTACTTGATAATATCAGCCATGTACAAAATTTGAGTTCTAGAACTGTTCAATGCTCTCCATGAGCTCTGCCTTGCAGGTAGTCTTGTAGTGTCCCTTTTGATTACATCGACTACAATGCACGGTATGTTTTTCTCGATTCAAGTCCTCTACGCAAATTCTCTTTTTTTCGGGCCTTCCTGGTGGTCGACGAAGCTTAGGTGGTCGCACAATATGTGTATCATCATCCATTGGAGTTTCATCAAGTTTTTTCCATTCAAGTTTTTCACGAATGGGAGGTATACTTTTTGCATATGCTTCCCGGTAACCTGAAACTGTAAAGCATTTCTCTGTAAACGCATAGACATCTTTTCTACATGAGGCAATGGCTGCAACGCCATGAGAACAAGGTATTCCATAAAGCTGCCAATCACGACAGGAACAACATCGCTCTCCGAAATTGACTATATATGAACCCTCAGCTGATAAAACCTCAAACTCTACATCATCTAACCGAAGAACTTGATATGATGAGCCAAGGTTGAATGCTTCCATTATTCGTTTTTCAGCTGATGGGGTCAGAAAAGAAAACCACGATTTACACCGAGCACGTCGCTCTTCAAACTCGTCCATTAGTTTACTATGAATCCGCTCAATCACCTGGATAATTGGCAACTCACGAGCCTCGAGAATCCATTTAGCGAACTCCTCTACGTTTGAAGAAAGATGTCCATATCGGGTTCCTTCAAAATAAACTAGTGCCCAAAGAGAGGGAGGAAATTTCTGTATCCACCGTGCGGCTTCGGGAGAAACCACTTCGATTTCCAACATTCTCTCCTTGAAAGCGATTGTGGTAGTAGCACAAGCAGCTTTCCAAATAAGATTAACAAGCGTTGAGTTTTTGAACTCTTTTCCAATACTTTCACTTAAGTAGCTCATGCATAATGCAGGTGAAGAATTTGGGAATTTTCTTCTCAAGGCATCTAAAACTCCTTTTTGTCCATCTGATAAAAATGTAAAGTGCAGTTTGTTCTGAGTGTTCATCTCAAGTGCCTTATGTAACTCAGACAAAAACCAAATCCAGCTTTCCTCATTTTCAGCATCAACTACACCAAAAGCAAGTGGAAACAACCCACCATCAGCATCAAAAGAAGTAGCTAACAGTAAAGTGCTTAGGTATTTGCTTTTGAGCTCGATTCTGCCAAGACCGATCACAGGGAAGCAACCATTAAGAAAACCGTATATGGATGCATAAAATGAAACGAAGAGTCGCTGAAAGCGATTATCTGGAACATTTGTGAACACTTCTGCAACAGTTCCAGGATTAGCTTTCCTTATTTGCTCACAGTATGATGGAAGAAGACCATAGCCTTCTTCAGAAGAACCATAAATTGTGGCGAGGCCTCGTTCCTTTGCACGCCAAGCCTGCTTGTATGGTATAGTGATGCCGTATTGCTTATGGATGTCATGCAATATATCCTTTGGTTTGTAATTCACGTTGTTTCGCAGCCGTTCCTCTATGAAACTCACAATCCAATCTATGGAGGCCTGATGGTGTCCATTTTGAGCATTTTTTGCACAGGTATGTGTCCCTTCAAGGCTTCTAATTGTGAAGATTGGAGAATTAGGAAGCTTAACAGCACGAATTCGCCATGGACAACCCACTTCGGCGCATGTTGCAAAATAACGTATCAAGTCACTCTTAATAATCCGTAGCTCAAAGTGCTGAGCAATAGCAGCTTCTTTAATTGCATTTCGAAATGCCTTGACATCTGGAAACTCTTGACCTACAACAAACGTATGATCCTCCATGTGAGACAATCCAATCCCAGAATCACTTACTCTACATAGCAACCAAATTCTTGGGAATTTCCCTTTCTTTCACTGCAATGAAGTCATAGAGGGCTTTGTTTCCATGCATTGTTTATTAGACTCATGGGCTGTCCATAATCAGCTCTCATAGGTAGGAAAAGGGTCTGAAAGAGCCATTTTATACGCGCTTTTATTAACTTGAAAAATTTAGGAAAAAAGATGATGAATAGATTTGAGCAAAAACAGAAGCTAGTTAACAGAGAAAATGTGTAGAACAGAGAAATTAATGAGCCTCTTCCTGGAGAACGAGCACGTAAAAGCATCTATAGATTAACAAGCATGTGTTTATAAAGATTAGCCAACAACGTAGTGTTCTCAAATGTAAATAGTAATTTTCTTTCATAACATGCTGGAAAAGAAGTTGACTCTTCATATAATGAATCATAATGACGAACGGATTCGTAGGTTCTCGATTAAATGAACGTTAGTTGTACGAAGAACATACACTATAAGCAGGCAGAGAACAGGTTAGAGCCTCTTAACTCTTTCTTGTGAGACTCTACCACTCGGAGAATTTCGGACATCTCTTTTACGATTTTTAGGATTTAATGAACTACTTTTCTATTTTCTTGGAGGGTTTTCTAGATGGGGAATCGGAGCTTCACCTCACTACATATACATGAGCACCAACATCGTCCCAAGACCCAGATCGAGAGACAACAAGGAATCTTACAATTAAATTGACTCATGGATTCAAACTAGAAAACCCTGACTTTGAACAAACTGTATGAAATTGAATACTTCTCAGTTCCACCACCGAACGTTTGGAGTTTACTGAAAAATCAAACTGAGTAATTGTCTTCTACATTCCTGAAAAATCAACTTTACACAAATTTCTAACTAAGAAACAAGAATTCAACCAAAACTGACGTTCCAATCAGGAAAAAACAAATGCAACAACAAAAACTAAGACCAAGTCTGAGCTATCAACGATGCCAGCCACAAAACTGTAAGAAACCGAAAATCCATACCACCAAGCAAGCAGCTACCGAACATGAATCTAAGATCTAAATCGAGCTCGAATCACAGAAATTAGGGTTCTAACGACGAAAAAAAAAAAAAAAAAAACAAGACGAGCAAACATGCAATGCATTTCCTGAATCGAATTGCAAGTACAACAATGCATAAATTAACAATAAAACGACCTGGAAATTGAAGCGATGAACGCAGATCAGAGCTGAAAATGTTGTAACCGCGCCGCCAAGTGCGGCGTTCCGGCGAAAGATTGAAATCTTATTAACTCATATATCATATCATAATAATAATCTCGCTTTCAGATGAGGGTATTTCTGTAATTTTGATGAAAACTAAAAAGATGTTAAAAAGAGATGGAATTGGCGTCGCCCGGGTTCGAACCGGAGACCTTCAGTGTGTTAGACTGACGTGATAACCAACTACACCACGACACCATTTGATGTTCTGTTACATTCTTTTTGTTAAATAAATACGTTTATTGTAAAACATATTTCCTTCTTGACTTTGGCTTAAAGAATAAATAATATTTACATTCATCACGTATATTAGAGAGCGAAGAAAAAAAAAAAAAAATTTAATTTTAATTTTTAAGTAGTTGAGTAATTGTACCAAAAATTTATCAATTCATCTAATTTATTTATTTTTTTATAATTAATCAATGTCCCGAAAAAAGTAATAACTTCATGATATAAGTGTACACTCATAATTATCAAGTTATGGATTCAAATTTCTCCAATCCTAAATGTTGAACTAAAAATAAAAAGTCAATTTTATAAATGTAATATATGACCGAAAATTTTCAGTCACCCATTTTACCACTCTGTGAACATGGATTTTACATAAAATTAAGAATATTGAAAAACTAATAAGTTAGGTTTTTATACCAGAACATCCAAGGAAATGAAGATTCAAACGTACCCTCCCTCTCGTGATTACTAGATTATACAATATGCCTCCTCAAAGTTTTGTTTGAATGGAAGAGATTGGACTGCATTTAACAATAAAAAAAATACAATGTAAACTGTTAATAAATGTTTAAATAAAAAACATGAGAGAAGTTTTTCTTTCTTTCTTTTTTTTTAAAAATAGGAAGAACTATGTTTATAAACCAGCCTTGGTTTTTTCCAATAATCAAAGCCATCTTCACATAATTGTACTACAACTAATACATCCTAACAGCACCAAGGTTCCAGCAGTTAATGAACATGTAGTGGGAGAACAAACTATTTATGGTTCAAAGAAGATTCAACTATCATTCGAGCAACAGTGCAGCGCTCGACTGGATCGTCGCAGAGTCTTCGGGATGATCATTGTCATTAGATGAGTTTACACTGGGAAGAAAAACACCTGACAGAGCACACAATTTAAAGTTGGAACTTTCTCAGATGGATATAATTTATACTTGACTTATGTTGGATGATATGATTTGATCAGAGATGAAACTTAGCATCAAATACTACATGGAATTTTCCCCAACCAAAGCACAATTCAACCAGTTAAGACATATAACCTTGACATAAGAGTTTCAAACTCTTTCATTTCTCATGTTGAACTAAAAAAAATGAAAAACTACATGAAATGTAACCATCCTCTGTGGGTGAGGGGTGAAACCAACACATAGAAGTGATACAAACTATTCTTTGTTTTTTTTTTCTTTTCTTTTTTTGAAATAAGAGTAACCACGCCTGTCTCTAGGCCAGACACCGAAGACATCAAAGGACTGTCACAGAGAAGACTCGAACTTGGGACCTTGAGAAGAACATACCCTCAAAGTCCAAGTCTTCAACCATTGCGCTACCCTTTGAGGACTATTCTTTGTTTTTTAACCAAAAAGAAACCTATACTTGGTTTTTAGAGCCAGTTTTATCCTTCCTTTCCAAAAAAAAGAAGTCAGTTTTATACTTCAGATACTTTTCCCGCATCTTTCTATATCCAAATTGAGTTTCTCGTACATAAAAACCCATCAATTTTCTGTAAATGGTACAGAAGGGTTGCATAATTGAATATAATTTGACATACTTAAAAATCACATTCAAGAATTTCAAATTATGGTGTCTAAGAATCAAGATAACTGGAGGCACCCAGTTATTATGAAATATCACCAGAAACAAGCTGCCTAACCTTGTACCACAAACATGTCAAATACTATGCAACACTTGCCACATCTTTACCACAATTTTAAGCTATATATCATAAGACAGAGACCACATGAAATAATATAAGAGAAATAAAATCGTAATATTTGATACCTCATTTGGTAACTATTTAATTTTTTAAAATCAAGTCAAACACTACTCCCAACGATAGATTTTCTTATTTTGTTATTTAATTTTTATCTATATTTTCAAAAACCAAGTCAAGTTTTGAAAACTAAAAAGAATAAGAATCGTTTAATAAATATTTGGTATTTTGTTTTTGGCTATTGAAAAGTAAGCCTATAAATACATTTCATTCGTTTATTATTAAACTTTTAACGTATGTTTTAAAAAATTAATGGTCAAAATTAGTTTTGATTTATTTATTATTTTTTAAAATTTGGCTAAGAATTCAGTGATGAAAATCATGGTAGAGATATTAAGAGAAAACAAACTTAGTCTTCAAAAAACTAGGGCTTTGATTTTTTTTGTTTTTTTTTTAAAATTACGTTTAGATTTCAAATGTTTTGTTGAGAACAATAAAACTCGTGGTAGAGAATGAACAAGAAAACAAACACAATTTCCAAAAATCAAAGTTTATACTACGAGGCCTAAAATTTACCTTCTACCATTGTGGGTTCAATGCAAACAGCTTAAATTAATAAAGGAACTAAAAGCTTACCTGCCAACCATATAACAGATGTCGGAAACAACACAGCTGTAAGAATAAGAGAAGACACCCTCCAGTTGTTAACATGATCCTGCAAAATCATGAGAAAGCTATTTGAGAATTCAAGATATTATAAGAACTTGAGATATATTCACTATTAAAAAAAGCAAGATCAAGGATCCTAATCTGCCTACTTAACACTTTATTCTTTAGTACGAGTTTTGGTAACTTTTAAAACAATGTTTGATTTTTCTTTTTGCATTTTTCCTTTCATTCTTTAAGTACTTGGACGAGATTAGAAATTTTGTAGAAGTACTTTCTAAATGGCTAAAGAACAATTCTTAGGGTTCCCAAGTAGCTGCACAAGTTTGACAAAGTGATTAAGGATTTCATATGCCATCTGGTAAAAGGGATGGTCGATACAAATGCAACCTTTATTTCCAAGAGACTTTGGGGTGGTTTTCCAAAAGAATCTGAGGCATTTTGGCGTAAATAACTGTGAGGGTTTAGTTGTTTTCTCCCTACTGCAAGCAGTTATACAAAAAGGCCAAGGAACGGAATTGCCAAATTTTTTTGAAACAAGGGTAACCACGTCTGTCCCTAGGCAAGGCATCGGAAACATAGAAGGAGTATTATCACAGGGAAGACTCGAACTCGGGACTTTGAGGGGAGCATACCCTCAAAACCCAAGTCTTCAACCACTGTGCTACCCCTTGGAGACAGAATTGCCAAAATTATTACTGTGTCGGTCAGTTACTCGTGTTTCAGCAATCATGCTACCTGAAGAATTCCAATGAGAGGAGAGGATGGCACATCTCCAAAGATGTGGATTGAAACAGTAGACATAGCCATAGCTAATGGCCTCAGACTTGGCTTAACGGCTTCCAGAATAATATAATTTACAGGACCCTGAAAAACATAAGATTAAAAAAAGGTCAAATTTTAAGAAATACTTCTAGTTTGCTTAGAAACGTAATACTACAGGGGCAAATATGTCATATACTCAATCATAAGATTAAAGACATGATAAAAAAGGGAACTTCTACTTGCGTCTGAACTGGAGAGTAAACGAAGGTAAAGAAAAACAAAATAAGGTGTCAAGTCCTCCTCCTTTTCAATAGATTTTACATTTCACAGGACTAATGGTGAAATATCCCAAGTTAATACATTAGAAAGTTTGCTGACATGGCATTCTCTTCCTAATTCTTTTTTAGTTATACTTCACATAACTAACAGTTTTTTTTTTAGTTTATGTCGGCAAGTGGAGTGGGTGTAAACATTTGGGTATAGTTTGAATTAGGAGCATTTTACTTTTGTCGAATCATGTTACGCCATCGATCAACTCAAAAACTAGAGATTATAGGTTAGGATAAATTTAAATCTATCAATGAAACACTCCCTAACCACAAGCTTGAAAATTTGAAAATACCCAACAAGTGAAAGTCATTATTAATTGGGGAGAAAAAGACATAGCAGAGGTTTAAACACATGACCTCCTAGTCTAATACCATTTTGAATCATATTAAATCACCAATCAACCCAGAAACTCAAACTTATAGCAGTTTAGTGTAAATTTAATTAAATCAATCAACAACTTTGTATTCGTAGTTTATTTCAAGATTTTTTTAGCTTTATTTCTTGCTACAATATGAATCAAACTTTTCACTACATCAATGAAAAATGTGTACCGTTCTCAAAAAAGAGTTTGCTTACGGGACAACTACAAAATCTGGGGTATTTAGAAATCAAAGCCACTTTTAATACCACAAAGCAAGTAACTATTTTACTCTTGAATTACAATCTCAATTTAAGTCCCATAGAAGGCTCTTTACCAATTCAGATACTATTTCAATCAGTTACTGCAGAATATCATTAAAAGAAGCAAGTGCAGAAAAAATGGTGAAGAGAAATCAACCTAGAGAACATGGGGAAAAAAGATACATTACCTGAGTAGCAAAGATGAATAGTTCACCTATTGAAAACAGGGCTAGGTAAATATAGACACTCTTAAAGCAGAAGGCACTGAAGCAAAATATTGCTCCGATAAAGGTTGATACAGAGAGAAGCTGCAGCACAATTTACGTTAGATAATTAGATTATAAAGATTGACACCATATTTATAAAATGAAATGCAAAAGAATTTCGTAGGTTGATTGCAGGTTAGATTTGAGAAAATCAAAATATCAGGAATCCCCAGACATTTCTCTGACTTGGTGCATCTGTAGTGTAAGTAGACACCATTACTAGCATGCCCCTCTAAGAACTCTTGATATGCGTTTTTTCTATATAAAACGCAGTAATTAAAGGGATGAAATATAAATTAGATCGAAAAAAGAAATAGAAAATTCTTCACCGTGCCACTGTAGTAATAAAGCATTGATCAGTTCATTCTTAAACCTTCTGGGATAGCTTTGCACTCGTGGGAATAGATTGCAATGTGAAGTCGGTTCGAAAAATGTGTTAATTCATAATCGTAATTTGCACAAAAGCTAACCTTGAAACCATTTGAGATTGTGTTGCTCATGAAATCTAGAACATAGCCTCCTCCTATTGTGCCAAATACTCCAGCCACGACTGTTATTCCTCCAAAGATCAGGTCAGCATTGCTCTGCAAAAGATCCCAACTTAGCAAATTTGGCCAAGCAAAAATTTTCTTCCACATATCTTGACTATCATCACATATAAGAAAATGGTTGATCAAATCTCACCATATGATAGATGCTGTAACCAGCTTTCGGTCCCCAATATGAATATGCGCCTAGGACAAAATTATATGCTATATACCCTGAAACAGAAACTCAGAGCCCTCAGAAAACAGGTGGAAACTGTAGGACAAACCCCAAATTGTTACTTTGCAGTATAAATGGAAATGGGAGGAGAGTAGATGAACAAAATACCTAAAATGTTGATAACATAAACCTTATTGACCAAGAGTTCTTTGATTTCTTGCACGAATTTTGCAAGCTGACTCCTCGAATTAGTAGCTAAACTGTTACAAATTAAGAACAAATGAAATCAATACATAGCTTAACGCTTGTAAAGCAGATGTCCTACTGCTACATAACATACTACTACTAATAAAGAGAGGTTATGTCAGTACTTCCTGTCACTAAACACATTTGAATGACCAGAAGAAAGGGAATCCCATTTAGAAAATATAACCTAAGATACGACAGACCAGTGATTAATGATCACCATGTACTCAGCATTTCCTAGCAGAGGAATTTGGACTTATCATTGAATGCTTGCTTGCATCAAGTTCTATGAGAGTCAACAAGTTGGAGTAATCAATAATTTTAACAAACTCATTTAAAAAAGATGATAATTTTTTATAGGAAAAGAAAAAAAAAAGAGTTTTAAGAAAATGATGAGACTTCAGAATATATATTTTTTCATTTATAACTTTTGCTTGGTTGTTTGTTCTATAGTAAGTTGCTGACTTGTCTTATTTTTTCCCTCTCCTGATGTGGACTTGCACTACACAATCAAAGGAAGACTAGAATTCTAAGAAGGAATTGTTGGGAGAATATTGCATGAAAATCACATTCAATTGAAAACTAAAGCTTCCCGCACAATCAAAATGAAACGTACAGAAGTGGAGGAATAGATAAGAAATCTATGTAATTCCAATATTTGATACAAAATCCTCCATTTTTCAATCGGAATATAAGTTAATACTACATTGTAATTTTGTAGCCAATATATGGAATAGGCTCTTCAATAGCTTCCATTATACTTCAATACTGGCTTTAGTTGAGAACTTTTTAGTTTCATTTGAGGCTCTGATTGTAAGGGTGGAACTTTGGAATGCAAACTAGCAATATCAAGGATATTTCAGGGAAACATGGTTAGAAAGAAACACAAAGCATGTTATCAATCTTCAGATTGCTCGATAGTGTGGAGTTCAATATCTCGAGCTGAGCCTTCTGTTTAGGCTTTGCTTTAGTGACATGGACACAAGGTGACTGGTTAAGTACCTTTGTTTCTGAAACGAAATTATTGGAAAGCCTTTTTCCAATCTTTTGGTATTTACTTTTCGCCACTTTCAAAGAGACTTATGTGATAAAGCATTAGAATACATACTTATAAGCTAACAATAAATAAGTGGTATATGTATATATATCCTTCTTTGATCATGAGTTGCATATAAGTTAAGATTTTGAATATCGATAAAGAAAGGCATAATCAACCACCCCTCCCTTTCTTCTCAAAAAAAAAAAAAAAAACCACCCCTCCCTCCCAAGCAATGGCATTTAACTTCTAAGAATTACAGAAACTCAAAGTTCATTAAAAGATAAGAATTAAGAATGTATATTCAAGTCACTGCTAGAAAGTATCACGGATGCACAAGGAGTTTCGTGATGATTTGCAAGCTTCCGTTACTCGGTTAAAAAAAATCCCTTTAGCCAAATAAGAGCCCCTTCATGGGTCACCAGGCAGATGAAGATGCATATGTTCTTTTTATACCCATGAATATTCGAGCCAGTTTATGTGCACCTCGACTATTCTTTTAGGACATACCGTCTGACCCTACAACATTTGGATGTCATGAAAACTTGTGGGAAATTATTTCCTAGGTAGGTGGACACCAAGAATGAACCAATAACCTCTTGAATCCCCAAGATCCTCTTTAACCATTAGGCTAACACATGATAGTTTGATAACCAAAATTTTTTATTTATGTTTAGATAACCAAAACAAATTGAAAGGAAAAAGATACCAGATGCTGAATTCTGGCAATCCTCCTTACCCGGAAGATTTCGCCGAGTTTTCAGCAGTGGAGAATGCACCACCGTTGCCATACGAAGCTTCGGACTCTGAGTTCATCGACGTGTAAACCAAATTAAACAGGAAAATAAATATTTTCAATTTACCAATTAATCCGTGATACCTAATTAGATCGAGAATAAAAAATTAAGCAAAAAATCATCAAATAGCCTCAATAATCAAAGTAGTTTCTGTGATAGATATGTGGCTAATATGAAGCAACAAGCACAGCCTGATAACAGAGTCTTCTAAGAAAACATACCAAAACTAAAGATCCGTAAAACATCAGTCAAAACTTCAACTTCGGAAATTATTATAAAGCTTCAAGAAAATACACATTTTCAAGATTCAAGGTGGGAACGGCATATAGAGTCAAAGACTCATGTTTTGGTATGACGTTTTGGCTGGAGACCAACTGCTCAATGTACCCTTCCGAGAATTCTTCACCTTTCATTATCAAAAGGTGGAAGGCGATTGAAATATCAAACTTATCTGGTAAGTCTGAAAAGAAGCGGTAAGGAGTTTGATAAAGAGGTCTGAAAGAGGGAGTTATTTGAGGACAAAGAAAGCAGACACCAAGAAACATTTGAGTGTAGGTCCCATCTCCATACTCACAAAGGCAATTGGAATCATAAAACTCCAAAGAAAGTGAAGGCCTTCCCATGGTTGCAACTCATAGGTGGATACACACAGAAAATTGATACAAACAAGATTCCCAATATGGCTCTCCACCCAAATTGACTCTGTTTTAAACAAAATGAAGAAACTCGGGACCATATTTTCTTCTGCTGCAAGTTTATCTCCTCTTGTTGGAGGCCATGTTTCTGTGATTTTCTGATGCAGTGGACTTTGACCAATAATATCAAGACTTCAATCTTCATGGAAACTATTATGTGGTTCACATGCAGGAAAACACCCAACTGAACGTTACTAAGAGTCAAGACTTTATTCTGACACTGGTGGTTAGAAAGGAATCGCAGAAATGGAAGTTGTGTTATTGGCAATATTCCTTGCTGCAGTACTCTCTCAACTTACAAATTTTCTCTTTCATATTTTTTATGTGGACCAACGGGAAGTTTTAAAATCTTATAAATAGCTTAATAGAGTCCTGAAACAGAGTACCTTGATCTTCCGAGGCAACCAAATCCACAGATCTCAGCTCTCCATATGATCCAGAAGAAGAAAATCCTGCACTTAAAATTTTATTAGAAAGCATTAAGTTGCTTGTTTAGAACAAAAAAAATTAAGTTGCTCGAACAAAAAAAATGTTGCTTGAAAACCACAGTCCCGAAGATACCTTTCAGTTGCAAAGGCTTTATAACAAACCCCAGAACAGCAAATGGAAGCATCAAAATGGCTTCTCCAACAAATGCAATACGCCAATTAAAATTACCCCCAACCTATAATTATTGAAGAATATGATAAGAATGTTCAAATAAAAACCATGGACGTACACTTTATGAGAGAAAAATAAAGGATTAAATTTTTGTATTCATTCAATATAATCAAAAAGTTTATAAGGGAAAAAATATTACCAATCCACCAAAGATATAGCCAATTGCATATCCACTAGGTATGCACATGTAAAATATTCCAAGCCATGCTGCTTTCTGAAAGGAAAAAAAACCAAAATTATTAACAAACAAAACATGAAGTTAATTATTTCACAAGACATTTACTAGAAGAAAAAGGGGAAACGTTGACTTCAGAAGGAACAAATGTGGAGCAGATACAAATCATATGTACAATCAAAAGAGAAATAGAAGAAAGTAAAAATAGCTATCAATTAGAAAAGACACTGACATATATCCCACTAGCATTTTTAAATTTTACATTTCAGTATTGTGCTCCAAAATTAAAAGATCCAAGTTTGATATACTTAATGCCACTGATGTCCTGTGGAAAAGAAGAAAAGTATACTAAACGATCCATTATTATAAAACTTGAAAAATCATTCTTCTGCAATTAACATGACATCAATTATAGCCAATAGGAGTAGTCCTCCAATAGCATTGTGTATCAAATAGTAATCAGTTGGTTACGAATTCGAATCCCAAATGTTGTTGAATTAAAAAAAAAGCATGACGTCATTATACAAAGAATTATAATTTGAATATCAAATTGGAAGCATTAACTGGCACAACCAGACAAATGCAACGCCTTGTACAGAAAAGAAATGAACCTGTGAAGCAGGTGCATTGTCATCGATAAATGGTGCAGCAAGACTTACAAACGATGCTTCACCAACACCTACCAACCTAAAGCAAGCAACGGAGTGTAAGAGCTAATATTCAATCAAAATAGCTCAAATCAAACAAAGTTCTTACAATAGAAAACTCAGTGGCCAATCTGCAAAATTTGAAAATAAAATCTAGTAAACAAACGCATAGGGAAGGAGAAACAGGAAGAACATTACTCACATGCGGCATATTGAGATGGACCAGAAATTAAACGAAGCAGCACAACCAATAACAGCAATAGTCCAAACTGATAATCCAACCCCAATGAGCCTGAATGGGTTAACACTGCAAACAAGATAATAACACGATAAAATGATGAAGAAGATAAGAAGGCACACATGCATGCACTCAACATCTCAATTACCACAAGGACACTGACACACTGGCGAAACTACAAATTTTATCACATTTAAATACTTCAGGTCACAACTTCGGAAAATGACCTCCTATGAAAATTAACTGGTGTTGTTTCCTTCGTAGTGGGTTTGATTGGAGTGTATAGAGAGATGCATAGAACTTGGATCATATACAATGACCAATGTCAGTTTCCCTGGTCTACTTGAAACAGCTTTTTCCAGTTGTTCGATATTTGTCTGGCTAGGAACATGGATTGTCATTTTATAGCGAAAGAGGTTTTTGGCATCCACCTTTTCATGACAATGATTAGATCTTATGCAGCCTAGCTTTTTTCTCAGTTCTGTGGGGGTTTGAAGTTTGGATCAAGATGCATAATAGAACTTTTTGGGATTGTGAGAGAAGGGCTGAGTGGTTGCTTTGGTTGTCAGGCTGAATGCCTTCACTTAACCACCGGTTTCCAAGGATCTTTGAAATAATCTGCTAGGTTTTATTATTTTGGGCTGAATGTCTTTTTGAATAGTTAGTTGTTAGGCCTCTCTAGATGGGGTCATTTTTTTTTTAATTTCCTTCTGTATTCTTTCGTTTCCCTCTATGAAAGCTCCATTTCTTATTAATAAATAAATAGAGTTCAAACAATATATTCTCGGTTTCTAAACAAAATGCTCGCTATAAACCATCAAATTTTCTATTCATATGAAAAATGAAGCAACATATACAAGTACCTGAAAAACTAACAGTGAATAACATTTATTGACTTACCGTTCTGATAGTGTTGCAAATATTGGACAAGCAACCAGAAGTCCAACCATGAAACTTGAAGAAAGAAACCCATCCTCAAAATTGCTCAAGCTAAACTCACCTCTATAAATAATTTGACCCAAAAGAAGTCAGGTGAAAGAAATAGCTTATTTCAATAACACACCAACAATCATATTAACATAAGTGAATTTTATGCTAACGGCATTTAACATAAAACAATGTCGAAACTAGCAACCAGTACAGCATATAATATATATGACATGAAACAATAAATATCTCCCAAAAAAAAAGATCACCGAGTAAGGCGTTCGAGGAAAAACTTCCTCTCACTTGCGCTCTAAAACAACGAAACCCCAACGCCAATTGGTTCCTTCTTCCTCTGGCGTCGTGACTCCGGCGCCACTCCCGCTTGCTGCTCACTTCCCTTTCCTTTTTGGTCACAATCCTTCTCCAACATCGCCTTCTCTTGAACTATTGGCTTCGATTCTCCATCAACAACGTCCTCATCTAGAACTTCCCCTATTCTACGCTCTCTCCTCACCTCGTCACCCTTTTTCCTCTTCCTCCTCCTCCTGCATCGCTCTACTGACGTCGGAGAGGAGGACACCCCCACAAGCTCTAACCCTAATCCCATCAGAGAACCATTGTTCATTCCCTATCTATTGTCACCTCCCGTTGCACAATTACTTTGGTGTCGTTCCACCACAAAGACGCAACGCTTCTTCTCCTCCATCACCCATCGATGCATCATTTCTCTCTGCCTCCAACACGACATTGCATCTTCCTCCATTGATGTTATTGACAAGAATTATTTCTTCCTACTTCGTCCGACGATCTATTGGAAATTCTTCACTGTGACCATTGGGCTTCTTCTGTCTTCACCACACATTTATTGAGAAATTTCCTCAACATCCGTTTGGAGGGATTTACTTATTTCTTATGACAAAAACGCTAAGGATATGTAGATTGGGACAACATACACGTGTTTGACTAATTTGGGAAACAAATTGCATAATAAGAGTAATATCATGATATATAACAAGAAACTTTGTTTTCTGCTAGAAAAACAATTACACATGAACTTTGTGCATGCCTAATAGCCCAAAATAAGTGTTCAATTATTATTTTTTATTTTTTTATTTTTTATTTTTTGGATAAGAGTGTTCACCTTTTTTAATCCAAGTAGTGTAGATTAACGGATTATAACTCTTTTGATTAAAAGTTCTAATCTACAACAATTTCAAAATACCTTGTTATATTCTTTTAATATTCTAACCATTTCCACAGAAAATTTCGAGGTGAATATCCAGCCTCATTTGTTTTGAGAGGCTGATAACTTACTGTATCCCAGTACCAGATGTGCATGTACCACTCGATGTGCAAGTTCCTTGACTTCCATTCACACCATTGCTAGCTATTGCTCCCCGATCCATGTAATTTAATAAGTTAATTACACAAAATATAGCAAGAAGCCTGTAGAAAGAAAGAAAATGCTCAAAGTTATCGATTCACAATACATGACACTCTTCTGGTAAATAAAAGTAAAACTGCCTACAACAAGGATAAATATAAAAAGCCAGCACCATGGTTAAAATTCAATGAACAAATTACTTATCACAAAAAAGCTGCAAAACTAAGTACCGAAAACTTTAAAAATTAGTAGCAAAACATAAACTTCACTTAAAAATTGAAAAAAAAAAACATTATATGAATCCTCTGGTCTGGAGTCTGGACTGTATTGTTTAGCCACTTCAGCTTCAAAGAGGCATAAAGATATCATAATACTGAGTCCACGGTATCATAGAAGGTCGATACCCACGTCGCAAAAAATTATGGATAATTTATAATAAATCCATTGTTCTTGTGACCAATATGTAAAGTTCCAGCCCTTTTGACAACTATTACCTAAACCCCTACCTCCTATTAGCCCCAAATAAATAGACAGCATTGCCAAATAATCATAGTTCTAAAAGTAGGAATTAAAAAACAAGAGCCAACACTCAAATAAAAGAAATGAAAATATAGTGATTAATGATTTTGTTAGAAGATAAGATGAATAATCTTATTCGTCCGTTAGTGAAAAACTATTTGAGTCATTTCCTAGAATACACCAATAGGCAATATGTAACGCTTATTCAATGAGCACCATACAAAACAGTTTTTTTTCATAAGAATCTGAATGTCGTTAAAAAAAGCATGCCCGAAACGAAAGGCATACTCTTAACAAGGTTACAAAAAGGCAATCCAATTGTGTAAAATAAAACGATAGAGGGGACAAAATGATTGAAGACAGTATACCAATTCATCCATGGGAATCTAGTTAAAGCCATGCATTCCTTTATGTTCCCATTCTTGTACTTAAAAATCTTTAATTTATCTCCAATCATTCTTCCCACAAAAGCGCTTTGATGCTATTTCCCCATAAGACCCTAGCCTTGTCCTTGAACTTAAGACCACAGATGAGTGGGAAAATAGCCTATTTGCAATCCTTCAGGAAGCACCATTGCAAACAAAAGAAATCCAATAATCAAATTCAAAGCCAGAGAGATGGACTGACATGACTAACACTACAATATGCTACTTTACAACATTACCATCCCACCAATTGACTTGCAGGTGACACTTGTTTACTCACAACGACCAATCACGAGATTTCCAAAATTATTTCCCATTAAAGCGCTATTCTTCTCACTTTTCACAGTGCAAGCTCTTTATTATTCTCTTCCATGAGATCGTATAAGGTTCCATCTTTAAACTAATTGGCGATGAGTGGAGTCCATCTTTGATGATTAGGAATTGGAGCTTCACTCCTCAATACCGGAAGGCAACAAAGAACTTTTCAATTAAGCTCACATATGGGTCTCAAACTTGAGACTTCCAATAGAGCATACCTTGGAAGCCCCAAGCCTCAACCAACGAGTCCGCCTCTTGGGGAACCTCAAAATGATGTCTATTTTGGATTTACCGTTCTTGATTGAATCTCAATTTAATTTTTATTGGACTAAATACCCGTTTTGGGTTCAATCCCCATGTAGCCACCTACCTAAGAATTAATTTTCTACGGGTTTCCTTGGCATCCAAATGTTGTAGGGTCAAGCGGTATGCCTCGTGACAATAGTTGAGGTGCACGCAAACTGGCCTGGACAGTCACGGATATCACCAAAAAAAAATACCCGTTTGGGTTTAATAAGCTCCGATGGACCGATACCATATTAGATAGTTTGGAGTTCGATCTCATAACTAATTGTCAATGAGCGGAGTAACCCTTCTAACTTATAAATGCTAAGAGTTCTACCCGCCTTTCTAACGTGTGATCCTCAGCACCTTCAAAGACGAACAACTACATCTCGATAAATTAATACTAATCATTCCCATTTCAAGACATAGATAAGTCAACTATATACACAAATATCAATTTCTCTCCAGCAATCCACAGATATTACGTATCGTTAACATTCACAGACAAAAATATCGAAAGTAACTTACTCAAATTCCAAAAAAAACACTAAAAAACTCCATAAATCTGAGAGAATCAATCTGTTCCCAGAATTGAGTAAGCTCAATTTAGAAGTCAACTTGATAGAACGTGAATTTCTTGCTTCATTCCAATTCTACTTTCTCGCAAACAAAACAACTAATTGAATCTCAAAGCATAAGAAAAATCGAACAGAAAAATACCTCTTGGGCGTGAACCAAGAAGGAGTCTGATCAGCAGCTGAAGCGCCCGCCATGTCCGATTCCGCCAAAGAGATCAAAATTTGTTCGGTGAATGAATTATTAGATCATTCTTCACGGCTTCGCACTTGAAGCCCTTCCTATCAAATATCTTTAGATTTCGAAAATCGTAATTATATTATTTAAATAGTTGGCGTACTTATCTCACCCAAAACAAAATAACCAAAAAATCTTATAAAATAAGGGGGTGTTTGTTTACCCATTTCAAAGTAAATTTCAAAAGTTGTTTTGTACAGTTAAAAAGAGTCGGTAATAAAAATTTGTTTAGATGTGATTTTTGTGTAGAAGAATTAGAGTAAAATATTATTTTGATGTAGATTTAAAATATGTAATTAAAAAAATGATTAAAAATGAGTGGTTTTGATTGATTTAAAATGAGTGATTACAAATGATTGAGTAATTATAAATGAATGGTTAATAATAATGAATTATTTTTAAAAATAAAAAAATACGAGGAGTTAGTATATTTAATAATATATATTAAGTCAAATGTCTTCTTTGTCGAATTTTGAGTTCTTATATATAGAGAGAGATAATAGTTTGGTGTGATTCTAACTCATGATTTCTTGTTTACTGAGTGTACACTTATACCGTCTAGTAATTATGAGTTCCTATTTAGTCCTTCACATTATTGTTCATGTTTTGTTTTGTTTTTTTTTTTTAGCTCTTTAATTTTCATTTAATTAAAACATTTCAAAATGTTACATTTTTACTTTTTAGTATTTGTTTAAGTACATATTAGAGGAGAGGGGACAAATGAAACTATTCCGCCAATTATTTTTAATTTATTATAATTATGATGAAAAAATAGTGAAAAAAAATCCTAGGTAAATTTGTAAAATAATGAAAATATAGTGATTAAACCGAAACTAAAATCAAAACTTAAGAATAAAACCATAATAATAAAAAGAAGGAACTTTTAAAATATTAGAAAAATGTTCATGAAACTTAATAATTTCAATACATAAAACTTTGCACAGTTCATAGTTCATACAGAAATTAATTATGGAATACCTTTCAAAATGCATAATTCCAACAACCAAAATGTAGTTATATATAGGGTTGTTTTCTCCAAAACGCTATAAATTCTGTATTAAACCATGTACATTTTTTGACAATTAATGTTTGGGGCAATATTTTATTTAACGAGTTTAGAGTCAAATTTGAATTTTCTCCTAAATTTTGAATGTAGTCTTGTCACTAATACTAAACAATAAAACTAACGCCATTTACCCTTTCTTTAACAATGTTTAATTTTTTTTATAGGAATTGTATAAATATATATATTATAGGAATTATATATGTATATAAACCATGTTAGCACGTGCCTTTATGGGCTTCAATGATGGTGAATAGTGTTTTTTTTTTTGAGTACAAGTTGGGGAAAGAGGGATTACAATACCGATTCTAGGGATCGAACATGTGACCGTGGAGTAGAAATGGATTAACTCCAAATCAGATAATCAATCGCGCCACCGACCTATTCGGTCATTACTTCACGTTGTTGCAATATATTCTTTTGGACAAAGTATAATTATTTCCTGACAACCTCATTTTATTGTATATCTTTCCATTATTTATTTTGTCAAGTGCCAATGTTTCTAATTTTGTACCAATGTGTATGTAATGTAAAGT
The DNA here is from genome assembly GCA_036507275.1 of Sicyos edulis. Taxonomy (NCBI): domain Eukaryota; kingdom Viridiplantae; phylum Streptophyta; class Magnoliopsida; order Cucurbitales; family Cucurbitaceae; genus Sicyos; species Sicyos edulis. Next base: position 2,636,107 of record CM071858.1, on the reverse strand, counting down.
TTCACAAGTGAAAAAAGGTACAAGTTTTTCCGATTAAAAAAACCAGGAGGTTGTTTCTCTCTCTAAAACTTTGGAGATACTTTTCTTTTTGCACTGTAGAAAGATCTTGTCGATAGAGGTGATATTGGTTCGATTTTCTTCAGTTTTAGGTCAAATTGATAATCGAACCGATCCAATCAATTTGACAAAAAGATGAACCGAATCAATGTCCAACAAAAAACAAAACTATTGATTTAGTTTTCTTTGATTTTTAAGCCAAAATGATAACCGATCTGATTCAATTGATTTAAAACCAAACCAATGGATAAAATTATTAGCTCGACTTTTTTCGATTCGGTTCCCTACAATTTACTTATTTTTTTACTATTTTACTTTCTATCTTACTTCCAATTCATATTTGAATGTTGTTTTCTTAAACAAAATCTCATAATTTATAATTAAATTAAACAAAAATAATTTTAGTCATCTACCAATAAAAAGTTTAACTAAGCCATGAAAGTAAATAAATCAATATTGGTTCGGTTCGATTTTTAATGGTTTTTACAAATAGAATCCGATCTGATCCAATAATTTTGGTTTTATCTAAATAAAAATCAATATGTCCAATATTTTATAAAAAATCCGAACTGATCCAATAAATCAGTTTGGTTCGGTTTGGTTTTGCCGATTTTCGATTTTCATTATCACCCCTACTTGTCGAAGACCTACTAGTGAGTGTTCTATGACACCATTGTGTGCGTTTTTTAGTTCCATTCGTGTCCTCTTTTGAAGGTTGGAAGTGAAATGTTTGTAGGTTTTCTAGTGAGCATAGTTGAAGGAGTTGAGCATAATTTTTTAGGGTGATTTGAGGAGCGAGTACTGAGCTTTTTAAGGAGACAGGCGAAGGATAGAGTTGGAGTCGAAGACCTCTTGTCGTTATGTTTGGTGTTGTTTGAAGGTGAAAAGCTCTATTTCTCCCCCTTTTTTTTAATATATTTGTGATTGTCCGAGCCAATTTGCACGCATCTCGATTAATGTCACGTGATATGCCGTTTGACCCTAGGACATTTGGATGTCAAGAAAATCCATATGAAATTAATTGCTAGGTATGTGGTCACTATGGATTTGAACTCATCACCTTAGACACTTTCAAACTTTCTTTGATCACTAGGCCACTCCATGATGATTTAAAAGTTTAATTGCCTCTCATGGACAATAAAAAGAAGAATCATCAAGATGATAGAGTGAATATGAGGAAGGGTAAAGGATTAGGCCGAAAACGAATGTCAATTAACAAATCGAAATAGGTTCGAGGGTAGAAATAGTAATTTGATCGTAGTGTTGAACTTGACTATATCAAGCAATAAAACCAACAGGCGACCAAACCTTCTCGTAATTTTTTTTTTGTAGAAGTTAAGATACTGTTTATATATACTCTATGAAGTTTGTTCATTTTAATCCCTATATTTTTATTTTTATTTTGAAACATTTAATTATTTAATTTTAGTCTATTTCTAATAAAATTTAAATCTTGTTATTATAATAAACACAAAGTTAATTTTAAACGAAATGAATAAGATTATCAAATAATTTGGATATACGAAATAATTAAGTGTAAACCTATTTTAAGGATTGAACCATTATGACGTTGTATCGATTATCATCAAACAATAAAATCAACTAATTACTAACCTATTTGATTAACAAAAAATTATTTGGAAACTAATTTTAAGTTTTATGAGAAATCCAACAACATATATCAATTTAGCCAATTATATATCATTTTGAAACGCACATTACCAATGTTTATTATTGGTCTAGAGAGGAAAATGTATATATATGTACTCAAAATTGATTTATTAATTATTTTGAATAATGAGCATTCCAATACTTTTCTACTAAGCCACCACAAAAATTTGTAATTAATAGATTTAATGCATCGCTTCTAAACAAATTTGAGGGGGCATTTGGGTTAAGAGTGAGAGAAATACGAAGATAATGATTAATAAAGAAGTGATTGTTTATAGTTGAAATATAGAAAATAAGTATGAATAAAAACTATTAATTATGGAAGAATGAATATGTCATTTAAATTATATTACTTTTTTTTTAAGGAACATTATTATATTAAAGATGAGAATGGCCTACACGTTTACAATTACTAAGAGGCTGTTTGTTTGACATATTTAGGTAGGAGTTGGTATTAGGATTTATCAACTCCTCCTCGAAAACTTACATCCAAACGAGTTTTTACCGATTCCTCCTCAATTTTATTTTTAAAAATAACTCTCATTTCTAACCATTCATTTTTAATCATTCATTTATAACTACTCAATCATTTATAACCACTTATTTTAATCATTTTCATTTCAAATCAATCAAAATAACTCATTTTTAACCATTTATTTCTAATCATTTCGGGCATGTTTGGCTAGGGCGGGAAGGGAAAGGAAGGGAAGTTGGAGTAAATTAATGTTTGGTAGAAAGGGAAAAAAATGATGTAATAATAAATTTACGTTTGGTGGGAATGGAAAAGAAGTGATGTAATTTTTTTTTAAATAATAGATATTTATTGTTTTTAATGTAATATTCATAAAATATCATTTTTGAAAATTATTTTATTTATTACTTAAATAAAATTTAAAATTAAGTTTAAAAATTCAAATAAAAATGAGTTACACCAAAAGAAAAATATATCAGTTTAATTATTTCAAGTGTTTATATCTTTAATCCATATGGATATGTATTTTCATATATTTATTAAAAAACATGCACGAGTTAGAAAAAATTGATAAATAATACGATAAATATTTATTAATATATATTTTTATACAACAAATTTCAAATGCATGATAAAAATCGAATGTATAAACACTAACAAATATTATTTAAAGAATCATATATATTTAAAAAAGAAATGATAAATATTACACTTTAAAATAAATAAATATTCACAGAAGAAATAAATATAATCAATTAAATTAAATTAATTAATGGTTCAAAGTTAACAACTTTAATTCTTGATTCAAGGAAAACTAAGATTCCAAACTTAATTTTGACTGTTTAATTTGAATAATAATATACCAAAATATAATTATAAAAACATTACAAAAATTAAAATAAACACTCAATTTCAATTTAAAAGATGACTCATTTTATTTTAACTATTACTTAATGAAAATTTAATTTTTATATATTTAGATCGTTACTATTATCCAATAATTAAATTTGATAATCAGATAAAAACAATCAAATTATCATAAATTTAAATTGATAAGTATTACTAAAAAGTTTAAGGCAAAATTCAAAAAATATATATATGCAAAATAAATTTGATTAGATACAAAAAATGGAGGTAATAAACTGTGCATAAAAATTTAAAAAGTAAGAAAATGGACTAAAAAACAAAAATTGACCAAAAACAAAAAAGAGAGTGGGTTATCCCTTCTCTTCCCAGCTGTGAAGAAATAACCCAGGTGGCCAAACACCGACATAAAATTTCTCTTCCCTTCCCATTGATAAGTAAGGGGGCCAAACATGTCCTTCCTTTTTAAGTATTAAAAATAACTACTCATTTTAAAATCTACATCCAAACAAAATTTTGACTCTAACTCCTCCACACAAAAACTATATCCAAACGAGTTTTTGACACAACTCGCAATTTTTAACTACTCAATATAACTCCTCAATATAACTCCTTAATCCAAAAACTATCTAAATATGTCAAACAAACAGCTCCTCATTGTTACTATATCATTACGTAAATCTTTTCTCAACCAATCAAGAGGATTGGAATACTAAGAATATTAAGAGCAAATTTGAAGTGACCAAGCTGCCAAAAAGTGGGTTTTTTTTTTTTTTTTTTTGAGAAAAAAGAGTGAGCCACTTTGTTAGTCTCTCTACTTTACTTAAAAAAAAATCTGTACATAAGCATCAAAAGCATGAGATTTAATTGCTCCAATTAACATCAAAGCATCAGACTCCACCTCAACTCTACCTATGACAACCAATTTCACTTGTCAATTGTAACCCCAACAATAATGCAACAGCTTCCGTAGAAAAAGAGTCAAAACGAGAATTATGAAAACCCGTAATAACGACGACGAAACCCCCTATTACCCAACATTTGAGTGAGTGTTGATATGTCGAGCTATCACTTTTGTTGTTTGCTACATTAATACAAAAAATATTTGACATTTTATAACTTATAATCATGAAATATCAATGGTTGAGATGTTCACCATTTTTTTTCATGAGTACCTACATTACTTTATAGACATTTCGACTTTGTTTTTTTTCTTCTAAATAAGTGGTTACATTCATCACTTGTTCCATTTTTAAAATCTTCTTTGACCAATAAATCACTCGAAATTTATCATGACAAATCAAACATACTAGATATTAAGTGAGAAATTAAACCTACTATGCATATTATCATAGATTAAAATCTTAATATTCTTTAACCACTATGTCACAGTTACTCTCTCTCTATATATAAAGTTTATGTAATTCAATAACATGGACTTTTCCATGACTCAAATATACAATTATTTGGTAGAATGTTTATCAGCCAATTAAACATACTATACATTCCATCCCCCACCAGAAATGTTCTTAAATAAAAAAAAAAAACCAATAATAAATCTAGGGTTTCTTGAAATAAACCTAGCTCCAGCAAAAAAACCAAAAAAATAATTGAAAAACAAAAACAGAAATACATTCCACCAAATCTGAGAATTGAAACCCTAATCCAAAAATAAAATGCTGATAATACCTTACATGGAGTTCAGAAATCAACGATCCAAATGCAAAATTTCTTTTGTGTATCACAATCCAATCGTTCTCTTCAACGAAGAAATCAACGACGGAGGAGAAGAAATCGGCGGCAGATCTTCACCATCAACATATTCCTCCACCATCTCCTTCACAGATCTGGACGACAATGGCTGAAAACCGAATCCCCACTCAGAAACAAACTCTTCAACCAGTAACAACTTCGCATCTTCATCCATCTTCTTCCAACTCCTCTTCGTCTCCTCCGATTTCAGCCCTAGAAATCCGCAGAGCTCCGTGAACAGAAACTCTCTGCTCTTCTTCATCGCCGCCTCTCTCTGCACCAAATTGGCGTCGATCTTCGCCACTTCCGTTGCGAGATCGGAGGCCAGATCCGCGTCGCTGAGTTTCTTTCTGCTGTAGGCGATTTGGCGCGGCGGTCGGCTGCCGGAAAAGGCCAGCGGCGGCGGCGGAGATTGGAATCGGAAGCTGTGGATCTCGCTGTGGAGGAGAGGAAGATGAAGATTGATTGCGGAGATCATTTGAAGAGATTTTTCCTTGTGGACGCTTCGATTGAATGATTTTGTTGCAGGAAACGAGCCACGAGAATTGGGTTTTGGAAATCGTTTTCGATTTTCAGAATATCTCTTCCATTTTCTAAATTTTTATTTTTTAATAAATACTTTCTTAAAATATCATTTCCCTGCCTTAAACTACGCCTAAAAAAACAATGTTTTTCTAGTCAATCAATTCAAAAGAAAAAAATCCTACTAAAAAAATTAAAAACAAAATTCAAAAGGTTGAGAGGTTGATTTCATTGTTTCTTCGTCACCATGACTAAGGGTGTTTATATATTCCAAGAAAATTGATCCAATTGACCAAACTAACTGAATTAAGGTCGGAACGTAGATTTTCAAACTTGTGTCGATGTAGTTACAAAAATGGTTAATCGAAAAAATATCAGTTAAGTAGGTCGATTTAATCACATAAAATTTCTTTTATAAATATTGATACTTTGATATAATTAAATATATTATTATTTTTTTAACAAATTATTTATTTATTAAATTATTGAAAAAATGATTTAATTTTAAATGTATTTCCAAAAAAGTATATTATTGTTTTTTTAACAAATTATTTATTTATTAAATTATTGAAAAATTGATTTAATTTTAAATGTATTTCCAAAAAAAGTATTGGACGTGTTCATTTTTTAACATTAATTCTCAAATTTTCATTATAATTTTATGATGAATATATGTTTTAATAGAAATGTAAGAAAAATAAATATTAGTTAACCAAATTTAACTGACTTTACCGACCAAATTGATAGATTTAACTGAACGGTCAGTGTCGGTTTCATTTTTTAGGAAACTGATAGGTCGGTTTGATATCAATTCTTACTAAAAATCGACACTGACCTGACGGAACACCCCTAAACATGACACATCCCGATTCCCTTTCTATGTTAAATTTTAACTATATTTGTAATTATTTCATAAATAGTTTATTTAATACAATTTTCTCAAGATGATTAAAAAATTTAAAACCAAAACAAATAAATGAATGTCATTTTGGTCACATGTTTAAATTTTTTATATTCTGATTATATTATGTACTTAGTACTTTCAATTAAATTTAAATTAATTTGTATAATTGTAACCGGATACATGAATGAATAGTAACTATATATGGAAGAGAGTAACCATGAAGATACGTAAATTGCAGTCAAGAAAAACTTAGATAATTGAATGTTAATATTGATAACAATACTTTTTCGCAAAAAAAAAAAAAATATTGATAACAATACCGTGTACTTTTTCGTGACTCAATCGTTGGAAATTAAAAAAATAATAATTAAAAAAAGAGAAAACAATGGAAGAGTTGACTAGTAACCTACCTAATACCATGAAAACTATGCTATTGTTTATTTGAAATTTCAATATACTCTTGTATGCTTTAACTTATTATTATTTTTTTTAATGTAATTCTAAACATTTAACTAAAAAGTATGTGAGTGGACAAAAATCAAAGAGATAACAATATTCTATTAGAAGCCTGTCGAAAAAAGTAAGGGGCATTTCAAATGAGTAGGATAAGAATGATTATGATAATTATTCTCTCATGCTTCCAAGAATCATTTTCGATTATATTAACATTTCCATGTAAACTACTTTTTATTATTCCCTTAATTGTTTGTATTCTATTCCTAACTAATTTTCATTTTCTTCCTATAAATTTTTAACTTTTCTCATATTTACTATTTTATTCTCACCATTATTATATTTAGAGATAGCTCATTTTTTTTAAGACTCATTCATAATGGGTACGATGAATCATTGTTTACGGTGGAAATAAGGGAGTAAACGAGGATTAAAAATTCCCCGCATAAGAAACTTGATCCTCACTAATTCCTCTTGAGAATTTCAGCGAAAAAATAGATAATTTTGCAAGGACATAAATTGATTTTAATGGTGGGGACGAAAATAGAAAAGCCATTTACCGACATGTTGATATGCAATATTCTAAACTTTGTATTTCAGTGCTTAGGGACGAGTCAGTGTGTTTTGAGTTTTCGTGTAATTAATAGATGGGAAGAGAAAATGAGAAAGGACAGTCACGTGCGTGACTATAGAAAAGGGTAAATGGGTCATTTTCCATAGTCCATCCACAAAATAAACAAATCTCCAAAACAATTAAAAAAAAAAAAAACAAATCTCGAAGCAACAGGGCTCCCAAATTCAGCGTTGTGCGATATGACAATCAGTGGCACAATCGCCTTTAATATTTATGATATTCGGATTATTATATCTCCCACTTCTCAATCGCAGCACCCTCGTCGATTCCTTCCAAAACCCCTTTCCTCATCTTTTCCAGCTCCCTGTTCATCCTCCTCTCTCGGTGAGCTTCAATTTCTGTGCTTGATTCTTGTTTCTGTATCTTTAATTTTGTTTTTCGATGTTTTTCCCATGTGGGTTTGTTGAATTGTTGCGCGTTTCTGATGGGTTTTGTGGATTACTGCCATTTGTTGTGGTTTTTGGCTTTGTTTGTGTTGATTTTTGTTTATATGGGTGGTTTTTTTTGGCTTGATTGATGTTGATCATGTGTGTGGTGGATGGAAAGAAATAATGGGATCTTCAATGAATTTCATTACTCTTATTGAATTCACACTTCATATCGTTTAGTCCCTTTTTTGTTTCTTCGATCTTACTACTTTATTTACTCATTGATGTTGATCACGTGGTGTGGTGGATGGAAAGAAACAATGGGATCTTCAATGGCTTTTATTACTCTTTGGACTGTCTTACTGAATCTACACTTCATATTGGGTTATTTTGGTGCCATCTTCTTGTCCCTTTTTTGTTGCTTTGATCTTACTACTTTATTTACTCATTGATTGGTATAACCTTTTGTAATCGGTTTGGATAGGACTTTTTGCAACTTTTTCATACACCAATTAGAAGTTTTCTGTTTCAAAAAAAAGAAAAGTTGTCAGGTTGTTGTCGATTTGCAGAATCAGATAAGGAATATGGAATTGTGATGTTTGTGATAATGACGTCTAAAGATGGGTTTTAGGTCTTTCAGATTGCCATAATTCGATTTCCAGCTTATGGCCAGTTTTTTCTTTTTATGTTTTAGATTATTGGTTGTTTTGAAGCATCCTTACCCGGCGTTTACACATGTTCCCTCTACGGCGTTGACGAGGGAATGGTCATTTTCCATCCTTCCTTTCTCTTTGGCCATATTCGATTGAGATATTTCCCACATGATCATGTAGCTATAACTTTGTAGGACATACAATCCCCTCTTAGTAGGTTCATAAGTTGGATGTTCAACTTCCCAAGAGTTAGGACTTTGTATTTTCCTTCTTATCTTGCGTATATTGGCTCAAAAAATGGTCATCTTCTCCTCTTGTAACACTTTCATTTAATTAATGAATTGTTTTTCATTTCCTATAAAAAAAGAAGATCGGTGGCTCAGTTACGATTTAAGAAGGTTGTTATTAATCAGGTCAAACTGCCATTCATTGTAGCCACATTTTACTTGTTTATATTCCATGCCATCTGATCCACTAACTCAAATTTTGATCGTTTCTAGTATTTTGTTGGCTCTAAGCTCGTATTGGTATGTTGATTGCAGATATGGATAATGGTGCAGGTCTTAGTCTGTATCCACTACATCGGTGCAAAACAATTCACCTGGTTAGTAATGAATTTGAGAACTGCTTAGTTTTGTATCTAAAGAGTATTGCAGATGTGAAGCAGATTTTATTTGACTTGAAAGGCATTGAAGATGGCCTTCTTTCTTGGCTTTTGCTCGCAAATCAAGGGCTCTTATAAAACAATACATCCAGGTCAGGCATGCACAGGGGATCCACAATGTTGATGGAGATAAGAGTTATAAAGCTTATATGCGTCCTGAATTTTTTGATGCTCACATTACTCAGCTTGGATGGCAGCAGGTCAGAATAGGAGTTACACGCATATAAATGCAAATTGTAAAGCAGAATTTTGTTTTTGATACTCAATTGTAAAGAAGATAAGAGAAGAGTTCATGTTTTTTTTCTTGGAGAGAAGTACTGATATGAAACATTTGATATCTTTCAACTGTTACAGATTGATAATTTGCGTAAGCATGTTCATGAATCTGGTCTTTCCAGGAAGATTGATTTGGTTGTAACGTCCCCTTTGCTCAGGTATCAATGTCAATATCTGCACTTTACACTCTTTGATGCACAAATTTATGTAGAAAAACCTCCTGTCATTTCTCGTTTTATGAACTTGCTTGAGATTAAAAAGGTATGAACATTAAACGATATATAGTTCTTCTCTGGTGCCCGTTTTTGTATTCCACGGTTTGAAATTTACACTTAAGTTCAGCCACATACCTTGGTCCCATATATCCGTTCTCTCTCTCTCCATTTTTTGTTCTTGATTATTTGGAAACTTTACAGTTATTTGGGGTAGGGAGAAGAGGAGCTATTGAATTCAACCTAGAGTTACCTTGGTGGTGATTACGTGAGGCATGAGATATCCCCATCCCCATGATTTACTTGACTCAGTGGATTAAACTCAGAGAGGTTAGAGGCTTTTAGGAATAGAAGATTTAAATAACCGTAAAAGAAGCTGAAGTGCAAAAGAAAAGAAAAGAGAGAGAGAGAGATGGATGTGTTTGTGCCTCTTCCTATGCAAAGTAAATAGTTGAATGTTATGAATTCCACTGAACAATTCTTCCCTTTTAATGCTCGATTTTAATTGCTACTTCATGTACACTTTGTCGGGAAGTTGATATTAACCCAAGTTAGATCTCTAACGAATCATATGCCGATATGGAGAATCTGAGGTGTTTATGGTTGGATATCTTCTAGGACTTTGCAAACAGCAGTTGGAGTATTTGGCGGTGAAGGCTATACAACTGGAATGGACGTGCTGCCCCTAATGATTGCAAATGCAGGCAATAGTGCACGAGCTGCAATTTCAAGCCTAAACTGCCCACCTATTGCTGCTGTTGAGCTTTGTCGTGAACATTTGGTATGTGTTAGTTAACTTTAATTCTTCTCAGCTATATTTGTGTATGCTGCAATTGATAAGAGGTAGATTGCTTCCTTATTTAGAAGGTAAATGGCTTAGACGTGGGGTGGGTGTTATTTGAATTTACTGATTCATACAGCCTTTTTGTATGAGCTTGTTATTCAATTCTACATTTCTACTAATGTTAGAAATCTACTACACCATCTATACAAGTTTGTTGAGATTTTTTAAAAAAAATTTCATATATATATGTGTGTATGTGTAATTCTTTCTATTTTTGCATGATGAAGTGTAAAGCATATAGCTTTGGGTTCTCTCAAGTGTTCCTTGATTACTAATTTATCTTTTTTTGGATAAGAAACAATTTCATTAACATATGAAATTAAGAATTACAAGGCTAAGACGGATCCTATATTACTACTTTATCATAGCTTCATTTTCCCCTTTTTTTTCTTCTGTAGGAACTTTTTAGCTGAGGCTTCTATTTTCGTTATACATTTATATCTGTAGCTCTTATATTTCTTCCATATATCTAACAGGGAGTTCATCCTTGTGATCAGAGGAGAAACATCAATGACTATCAGTTCCTCTTTCCTGCAGTTGATTTTTCACTGGCAAGTACCTGAGATATTGTAATAACCTGCAGGAAATTTGAAATTATAATCTTTCTAGTAGCTTTTCATCTGTTGTTAAGCTTTTTTCATTCAATAAAATGTAACAATTGTGGATTATTTATGTTGTTGAGTCGTTGATTAACACCCAAAGTTCTATGCAGATAGAAAGTGACGAGGATGTATTGTGGAAGGCTGATGTTAGAGAGACAAAGGAAGAACTGGCAGCAAGAGGATTGAAGTTCCTGAATTGGTGAATATTTGTCTTTAAATTTTTTTTTTTACACTGCTTTATTGAGAATGTCTGGCTGATATAAAAATGTGAGCAGTGAGCACAAGGAAATGTGTAGCTTAAGAATAGTCCAAAATTAGGCTATTTCAATGAAATGTTATCAACCTTTTGTTTTTGTATTGTTTTTTTCAGAAGGTTAGCTATTGGTTTACATGATTAACTGTTACATGACCTGAATCTGTATGTTGATTTGCTTGACAAAATTTTGACTCATTTGGAGGCTTGATTGATGGTTAATAGTTTATTTCACAATAGATCTTACCGTCATGAATTAGCCTAATAGTCAAAGAGAGTCTGGGACATCCAAGAAGTGATGGGTTCAATCTATGGTGGCCACCATCTAGGGAATAATTTCCTACAATTTTTTTCAATATCCAAATGTTGTAGAGTTAGGCAGTAGGTCTTGAGATAATAGTCGAGATGCACATAACTTGACCTGGACACTCACGGTTATAAATAAAAAAGATATAACAGAATAATGCAGACTGTATAATGCTAACTTAATAAAAATATTTTGTGATTAATTCTGTCAATAGAGTTTGAAAATAACACTCACTCAAATAGAACAACTTTTAGTGTGCCACCTACATTTTTTGTATACCTAGTTGCACCCGCTTCACAATTACGAGCTTCATCATTGCTACAAAACCTCCATAGTCTGGGCCATAAGATGAGCACAAAATTTAAAATCGACTACAAAGTCTCCCCCATTTTTCCAGGATAATTCTTTGTTCTTGCTGGTTGATAACTGGAGTCTTTTTTTGTAATTGATGTGGAGATTTTCTGTTGCGGTTTCGGCCCTCTCGTTGGCCTTATTTTTGTTTTCCCTGTTGTATTTCTTTTCGTTGTTCTTAACGAGCATGTAATGCTGCAAAAATATAATTTTTGATTAACACGTAATTAATCAGTATAGTTTATTTGATATTTCTTACAATATCTAGTATTATTTTCCCACTCTCTTGATAATGTTAACCATTCCCCTTGACCTTATTACCGGATTACATTTCAGAAATTAATACTGTCTCATTGATATAGAGTCTTGACCATCTTAATTTACCAATCAACTAGTGTAAATATCAACATGTGGATTTGGGAACATGTTTCAAAGGGGTGGCGCTGTGGTTGAAGACTTGGACTTTGAAGTTGTGCTCCCCTCAAGATCCCAAGTTGGAGACTGACTTACTTGTGACATTAATTTGTAGACATCTCCCATGTCTCCTTTCCTTCGATGTCTCCCGGTCGGTGCCTAGCCTAGTGATGGGCATGGTTACTCGGTTATAATGAAGCAAAACTATGACGGAACAAAGTAGAACAAAACATTTAACTGATATCACCTTGTTTGCTAATATGTTGTAAGCCTTTTTATTACTTTCTTGCAGGTTGTGGACAAGGAAGGAGAAGGAAATAGCCGTCGTTACTCATAGTGGGTTTTTGTTTCATACTCTAACTGCGTTTGGAAATGACTGCCACCCTTTGGTGAAAAAGGAAATATGCAAACAGTAAGTAAACTCAATCCACCTCTACTTTGAAATTATTGTATATAAGTCATATTGTTTGAATTTCATCTCACTGACTTTTGTGTAAATTGTTACCTTTCGCGTTTTGTGTACGCTGTTCTCGTCTTCTCGTTATTGAAGACGGTTTTTTATCAGATGCCTTTGGCTTGGTTATGTGTAAGCCAACAATATTTCGTGAACATTAATGGAGAATACATTTTCCTTCTTGTAATGTTCTGATGTTTATTGATGGCTATCAATGCATCAACTTGTATATCATTTTTGTTTCTTTCTTTCTAAAGAGAATCTTTGTTTTCTTCATCTTTTATAATTACTTACCCATGACTTACATTGTTTGGTTTCATTTTTGACTTGGCTACATTGATGGGCTCTTGATTTGGTAACATTCTGATAGAACCCGGATAGCGAAATAACGAAATACAAATGAACCCCGGTCTTAAAGTACTTGGACCCTCCTATTCTTGAGCTCACTCAAGACCTAAATTAAAATGGCTCAAATATTTGATACTCTTCTCCCTGCCCACACCCTTTATTCATAACCCAAATGCCTAACAAACTATCTAATTTTTTACTAATACGTCCTTAGTATAAACACTTAACACATTCGAATGCCATCGACCTGTAATGATGTGTGCAATGTCTACTTGCAGCTTTGCAAATTGCGAGCTTCGTTCGATTGTCATAGTTGATAGAAGGTGAGTTTATGAGATTTTAGACTTGAAAGAAAAATTCATCTTCCTGATCCTCATGTCTCTTATGCTGCCAGTATGGTCGGGTCGGATCCATCAACAACTAATTATCCTGGAAAGGTACCTCCGGGCCTGGACATCCCAAGCGATGCTGTTGACGATAAAAATATGAAGGAAGAAAAACAGTCAGTTGATTCCGAACCAAAGGAAGATGAAAAGATGTAAGTCTGAGGGATATTCAAATGTCGAGTGTCAATTATACAAAGTCTTTTTAAGCTGCCTTATATATTTACTTTGGATATCTGCATTTCAAGAAAAATTGTCCTTTCTCTAATTATGAACAGGTGATATCCATTCCATTGCAGTAGCAGAGCTTCTAAGTCTACACTAAATTTATGTATTTTCTTTTTCCTTTTTTCATTGTAAGCTGGCTTCTCACTTTCACAATATCATAGGCATCCAAGAAAAAGGGGAAAGAATCTGTAGGTGAACATGAATAGTCAGTGGATTCTATATGAAATAATTGATGGACTGATTGCACTGGCAAATGATTTTTGGCTTCTCCCTTGAAAACTAAGAAGTCTTATGGATTATTGGTCATATCTGTTTATGCATTGTTGGAATGCAAACAAAGTATTTTATATTGGTTAGATGAGGTGAAGGTATATAATAATCTTCATTGGTACGAGGTCTTTTGGGTGAAACAAAAAATAAAATCATGAGGGTGTATGTCCAAAGTAGACAATATTATATCAGTACGAAGATTTGGGTAGGGTTGTCATATTTATCTCTAATTATGCATACATACTCACCTATTTCAATGCAACTTTGTCTGGATTTTTTTACATGCATGGTCCCGAATTGCTTCTCATGAGCCATGAGTGCAAATATATGACCTTATGGAATCGTCAAGGGGTGGGCAACCTCGTTAGTTAAGGTTTCAAACTTTTAAGACATGCTTTGTTGGAGGTCTTAGGTTCGAGTTCCAATCCCTTATTGTTTTCCAGATTCGGACCTTGGGATGGGCGTAGATGTTGTAGATATTAGTGAGCAAAGCTTCGATTTTCCTAATTTCAAACAAATATATGACCATGTGTCGAATCGAGCTTATCTCAACAATAACCGAATTGTATCATCGCCTGAGAGATTAGAAGTTCGAATCTCCATTCCAATTATTGTGGAGTTCGAAATATACGACCCTATCTTGTTGGTTAAAGCTGCATTTGTTGGTTTCTGAATATTGTAAATATCAAAGCTGACATTTGTGCACTGTTAGGAAGTTGTAGGAGCTGGCTTTTGAAAGAGCCAAAAACCAAATACACATTCTAAGTAAACAGACAACCTGAGACTCTGCATGAGAGACAGATGGAGGTTTTCTAGCTTTAGGATGGATTTACATGTGAAAGTGAATGCCTTTCAATGTGTGCTTTTGGCATACATTTGTTGTGAGAAATATCATCCCTGGCTAAAAGTATAAAGCCAACTTAAATATTGGGGCGGTCTCGTAGGTAGAAGCTTAGGATTTTTAAAGTATACTTTCAAGTTCGAAACGCATGAATGACTTTAGTTGTAAATTTTTTGTTATCTTTAGGGTCTGGATTTTGGAAAGACGTGAGTGTCATACTAAAGTGGATAGAAGTTTCGATTTTTGGTTATCAAATAAATAAAGCTAACTTAAGCATACAATTTAACTGACCATAGAAGGTATAAAGTAC
Organism: Sicyos edulis; assembly: GCA_036507275.1. Lineage (NCBI taxonomy): Eukaryota > Viridiplantae > Streptophyta > Magnoliopsida > Cucurbitales > Cucurbitaceae > Sicyos > Sicyos edulis. The sequence continues at coordinate 2,621,000 of CM071858.1, read as the reverse complement.
TTTGGACCGTAAGACAAAATGTTTTAATCTTTCATTTCTATTCATTAGTGGATGTTTTATAAACATGCATATTGAGATTTTTTTTTTAAATGTGTATAAATTCATAATTGAATTAAGCTATTCAAGTGATGTTTTGATGTGTCCATTTTTAATAATTCTAGACGAAATTTGTTTAGTAGTCATTAATTGATACTGTGTTGAACTTTAATCAAATTGGTAGCATTTATAGCTTTCATTGTTTCAGCATAGGTATTTGAAATGATGTGAAATACATTCTTTAGTTATAAGATAACCAATCAAAAGGTGCCATTTTTATTTGTCTCCTATTATTGCTATTATCATTATTGCTTTGGAAATATTCATTCATACATTTCTATCCCTAGTTATTTAATATTTTTGTATGCTTATCTCAAATCTTGGTATATAGTCTTAGACCGTTATGTTTTGTGTGGGTATAATATTCTTTTAATACCTCTGGCAGCTCTATCAATTTACACAGATTTAGAATGTTTTTACGATTCTATAATATTTAGTTGTAAAAAAAATTCTTTAGAAATTATTAGGTAAGTGGTCATAAGTTTGAACTTACAATCTCTTAGTTCCTTAAGATCATTTTAATTACTAAATGATTTAGTTTTCATATTTCTAAATATTCCATTTTTTAATATTTATAATTAAAAAAATCATTTGAATTGTTATTTTCTTATAGAGCATGTTTAATACGAAGTTTGTATCATTATGTTAACTTGTATTTCGTATAGATACGAAGTTCAGTATTAAAACTTAAACACGAATAGTTAAGAGGTTATAGTTCGAATACCCTCACCTTCTAATTATAATTTTTTTTTAAAAAAAAGTGCAAAAAGTTTAATGGCAAATTTGAAATTAAATTTATCAGAGTTAATGACCAATTAAGAAGAAGAAAAAAAATTGGTACATAAGTTCTTCCTTTCTTTTCCCAAGTAATTTCCAAAATGTCGAAAAGCATCCTATAACATCTCTGTATTTTGGTTTTTTTCCTACTAAAATCGAAAAACAATAATATTATGGTAATTTCAATCAGAAAAACTACTTCAATAAAATAACATTGACTTCTTTCTCATATTTAGATACAAAGGTCAATTTTGGTACTTTATAAAAGTTTAAGGTAAGAGGAAAGCATTATTTAAAGCTACAACCACCATGATTTTTCACTCAACACCAGTATTCCATGAATTTAACTAAAAAATATAGTACATTTTATCTCATATTTAAAATTTAGTATAAAATGACTGAATACTTTTTTAAACAAAAAAATATATTCAACCTAGTACATACACTCTTCAATCACCATAAAATCAATCTGCAAGGGAAGATTTCCATTCCCAAAAATACATCGAGTCTGGATCATCAGAAAATTCAGAAATACAAGACTTGACAAAACCATATGACCGATGGAGTTTAGCAAGCATATTAGTTGCACGATCCTAACCCTACTACAAAAGTAGAAAAAGATTGACCTAAACAAAGCAACCAACTCCCCAATGTCACCTATAGCATTGTTGAGTTGAGTAACATATTGAGAAAATATCATTAAGAATATTAATACCAATATAGAATCAAATTCCATCAAGATATGTGAGATAAGACCTAGAACATTGTTCAAAATATGCTTAAGCCCTTCTCTGATGGTTACACCTTCCATCATCTTTGTGGACGAAGGTTGCCGCCCATTTGCATCCAATAATATGAGCCTTCCTTTCAAATCTCTAGCCAGCCATTCCACACCTCCTTCATAGCTCCTAACATGCCACGAACCATCAACATTCAATTTCCAAACTCTTCTAGTCGGTAGAATCCAAGTCTCTTTCCTCGAGGCATGGGAGAGGATGCACCATGGCTCCTCAACTTAGAGAAACAAGAGACATCATGTAAATTAAATGAACAAGAAATCAAAAGCATTATAAAAGGAATACATTTTTATTTATATTATGAAGATGATTATCATTAACATAAACATAATTAAATCGTTTATAAATATATTAGAAAGTTTCTTCTTCTTTTTTACCTATACATATAGTTGAACAAAAAACAATTATGTTATTATTTCTCTTAGTTAATATTAAATATTTCAAATTGTTAGATAATCATTTGTATTTTGAAAATTGTTTGATTTTCTATTGATTACCTATACTTTTCTTCCTTAATAAAGTTCTTAACCAAATTAAAGAATATTAAGTAGTAGAAGTTACTTTCAAAAAGGAAAAAAAGTAATAGAAGTTGATTTGTAGACAAGTGTCAAGAAAGGGATATAAATTTACTACAAAACATTGTGTTTGCGAAAACATTTACTTCGAAACTTATAAAAAAAAATATATATATTGTAGGAGAAAATATCTTTTTAATCTTTAAAGTAATTGGGATCTAATTTTAATTTGAGTTCATTTTCAACCCTTAAAATAACAAAATTGTTAATTACATAAGGTAATGTTAACTAAAATGATGATCAAATTATTTTAAATATCAAAATATTGATGAAATAATTATTTTAATTACATATTAATTTAATTTGTTTAAAAAAAACAAACTAAACTGAGTATTATTGAAATCTTAGATGAAAAAAAATATTTAAATTTAAAATTTATAGATTAAATTGAAACTACGTTTCAAACTTAGGGCTTAAAAATATATTATTTTTTCTCCTTGTGACGCTGGTGTTGAACTGGTTTACAACCAAACAATGAAACCATTGCACCACTGACCCATTCGGTATAATTCAATCTTTTTTATAGTTTAGTATTAGTGCTTTCTAAAACTAGAATTTAGTATTTAACATTTGAGAAAAATTTGAATTTAATACATATAATTTTAGAAATTAAAACTAATCTCTAAAGTTTGAAGAAATATACAATTGAGCCATATACTTTATCCCTAAGAACTAAATTGAGTTTTTTAAAATCATAAAAATTAAATTCTAACTTTATTCCTTCCTAAATGTTAAATTTTATATTTCTTTAACTATAAAATTGTAAACTTTTGTTTTATGGAAAGAATGATGATTTAACCAAAAAAAAATAATAATGGAAACTATAAATCTCGAGATACGAGTAGTTGGCAAATTTTGCCCGTTGGTAGGTGGGTGCAGAGAGAGAACTTGTGGTGTTTAAATAGAAAAGCGTCAAGGCTCAGGCCATAATTATTTTTTTGTTTTAAAAAAAATGTATATATATAATTAATTAATAAAATAGTGAATTTACGAAGATGCCCTTACATTGACTAAGCTGGTAAATTGAAAGGGAAAAGGAGGGTTCCGTTCACACGTTTTTTGGCCGACCCCACGCAGCTGGGGCCCACCTCTCACACAGTGCAGTAAATCAGCCAATCACCTTTCGGTCCACATCAGCATCTACGGGGGCCCACAATAAAAATGAAAAAAAAAAAAACAAATTATACGAAACCCTAAATGCACGACAAATTCGACCCAAATTCATCTCAAACGCATTTCCCAAATCACAGCCCCAACCCACGCTCCAGATCCCTCCACGTGCACGCAGCTCGAGATCTGGGCCGTCCATGCCAGGTCGTTCGGTCAGCTCACCGGCACGAGAGGGAGAGTCTCGATCGTTCGATTAGAATGGAGAAAGTGCATCGACGGTCACGATTCTGCCCGAGGAGTTTCGGGCAGATCTCCGCGCCTTTAAGAACAGATCTTAGCCTCTCTTCTTCCTCGCTCAGAAATCAGGTTCAAACCCAAATCCTCGAACCCTAACTTTTTTTTTTCGATTTTGCTTCTTTTTTTTTTTAATCTTCAGAATTTTTGTTGAATTTCTCTGTGAATCTGCGACGGCGCGTGAGGATTTTGGCGGCGCGTAGGGTGAGATTCATGTTTAATCCTTCAACTACATTGGGAAATTCTCGACGGATCCCTGTCGGAATCCCACCGGAAATTTTGGATTCGTCGTTCAGGGATGGTTTCCGCCGTCTTAGCTAACCGGAACGAATCCAATAATTGGCCGCAGCTGAGGGGAAACGGCCGCGCTACGGAAATGGGTAAAGCACCTTTTTCAAACCCTAACCCTAAACTCAACAAGAAACAATTTCACGGCGAGATGAACGGTTTTCAGACGGATGATTCGCCGGTCGTGACTCAATCAGCTTCCGATGATGCGTCTTCGATCAATCATCATCGTAGATTGAGCAACGGCGTCGATTTTAGTCAATATGTGAGCTTCAACGTTTCTTCGTGTTCGAGGAATGAGCTGATCGAGCTGAAGAGCAAATTGATCTCCGAGCTAGAACAGATTCGGCAATTGAAAACTCGCATCAATTCCGGTGAGTTGCATTTTAGACCTAAAATTCAGAAAAAATCGTCTAAATCTTCGGGAATCAAGCGGCCGTTACCGTCATCGAGCATCGGTAAGGAGATGAAGCGGTCGAATTCAGAGAACGGTAATCTGACGAAGACTTGCTCGCAGATTTTGACGAAATTGATGAAGCATAAACATGGCTGGATCTTCAACAAGCCGGTAGATGTGGTTGGGATGGGCCTTCACGATTACTACGACGTCGTCAAGCGTCCGATGGATTTGGGATCTGTGAAAACCAAATTGAGCAGAGATGCGTATGAATCGCCGTTCGATTTCGCTTCCGATGTGAGGTTGACCTTCAAGAACGCGATGACCTATAATCCCAAGGGCCACGATGTGCACGCCATGGCTGAGCAATTACTGACGAGGTTTGAGGAATTTTTTCGACCTTTGAATGAAGCTCTGGAAGAAGAAGATCGGCGCTACCATGGCTACCAGGAAGAGTTGCCGGCGAGCTCTTGGAATCATTCAGAGGCTGAAAGAACGGCGAAGAAGGAACCCCAGAAGCCAATTGTGAAGAAGACAGAGCCGGTTAGAGCTCCTTCAAGCTCTTCAAACCCGCCGCCGATTATGCAATCGCCTGTTAAAACTCCATCGCCGTTACGGGCTCCCCCGATAAAGCCATTGAAGCAGCCGAAACCCAGAGCTAAAGATCCCATCAAGAGAGAAATGACACTAGAAGAGAAACACAAATTGGGAATTGGGTTGCAGAGTTTGCCGCCGGAGAAGATGGAACAAGTTGTGCAAATCATTAAGAAAAGAAATGGCCATTTGAAGCAGGATGGGGATGAGATCGAGCTTGACATCGAAGCTGTGGATACTGAAACACTTTGGGAGCTCGATCGACTGGTGACGAACTGGAAGAAGATGATGAGCAAGATCAAACGACAAGCTCTCATCACTTCCGCATCAAACAAGCACAATGGGGTAAATTACTTGATTCAGATCTGTCTTTCTTTATCTATGAACATTGTATATTACAGCAATTTTTTACATTTATGCATTGTGATCTTTGACAGGTTATGCCTATCCCTGAAAAAAGTGAGCTGGGTTCGGAGACGAAGAAGCAACGGAAAGGGGATGCAGGTGAGGAAGATGTAGACATTGGCGATGAGATGCCTGTGAGCCATTTCCCGCCGGTAGAGATTGAGAAGGATGCCGCGGGAGGAGGCCACGCTAGCAGTAGTTCGAGCGGCTCGAGTGGTTCCAGCAGTGATGGCTCTTCCTCTTCCAGTGGTATAACCCATCTCTAAGTCCTTGAGATTTGTTTCCAACAAGTTAAGAGGCTAACGGGATACGATCCTTGCAGATTCGGATTCGGATGGCAGTTCTTCCGGGAGTGATTCTGATGACAATGCTCAATAAAGCGATGGGATTGAATGAAGATATCAATTCTGAAAACAAAAGATCCAAAATGGAGAGATATACAAATCCCTCAAGCGCTGCACGGAGTGGACCATTGAGCAGAGATTTGTCTGAATGAGGTATTAAACTCTTAGTTCTTGATTATCTCTTCAATTGCCACAATGTTGAAACAAATCTCTGATCTGATAGTAACCCATTTGCACTATAGGGCTGTTAAATCTCCTGAGCTTTATGATGGGTTAGAAGTTGTCAGTTTCTGCTTCATGGCTCTTGAAGGCTGATGCATAAACACTTGGGAAACTGAAAAAATGGAGAATTGGGGAAGGGAAGTTGTGGGCAAGTAAGGAAGGAAGGAAAAGATTGAGAAAATGAGGAGGCAGTGTAGGAATGTAGAAGATCAGGTTTAGAATTTGAGTTTTTATACTCTTTTTTGTGTACACATCATTACACTTATATACATATGTTTCAATGTCAATCAAATGTGCAAATATTTTTGTGGGTGTGAAGACTTTGATTCTAACATGGCATAATTTTCTATATTCCTAGATGATCTACCAACCCATCTTCTATTCTTTACTTTCCTTTTTTCCACCTGTCTTGCCCTTGAATCTTGGGGAGAGAATGGATCAACAGTTGTATTTGTTTATTCTATTAAATTTAATTTGTTTTGAAGGTTTTTCTTTGACTGTTGATGGAGGGTTGGAAATTTCAATAGAAATGAAACTTTATCTCATGAGCCTAAGCTGTGAAAAAGGAATCTCAAGAAAAGTGCCCATGTGGCTTATATTCGGCTGTAATAAGAAATTCAAGCATATGGCCAAAAACTTGACAACAAAACTAGTTGGCTTTGTTGGATGTTCGAACTTTTGACACTTGATTGATAGTATTTTGTTTTGTGGATAAAACGCCGTCCATCCTGATCTTTTGCCATGGAAAATTAAAAAAAAAAAAGAAAAAAGATAATAAACAGGACAACCAAGCCCTCTCGAAATCTTTACTGGAAAAGCTGTTAAAAAAATTGGAGAGATTTGTGAAGATGTGTTGAAAGCTTATAAATGTTTTGACAAATTTAAAGTCACATCCTAGCATGAACATTGAAAAATATAAGAAAAGGGGTATGGAAATACGTATATTGAACAAGCATGATAAAGGGCCTAAAAGGCTTGCAAAAGGATTTAAAAGGGCATGTTATACAAGGATTGCAAATGAGGTTTTGGATAAAGTATTGAAACATTCTCAGCAAAAAATCTAATCTATCAATACTATGAAATGGAGGAAAGAACAACAATAAAGATATATATACAAGAATGCCAATCAAATAGAGTTGGGAGTCCATAAAAACCCATAAACCCTTAAATATATTTTGTCAATTGGACAAGACCCAATTTCGTAATCGTAGAGCATTATGTCGACTCACCGTGGAATGATACTGTAAAGACTAAATTTGTAATTTTAGGTTCCTATTATGACGACATCTTTACCTAAAATGTTGAGAAAAAGAAAGACAGCCCCATTTCAGCTTTAGAAAAAAAAAACCTTTTGTTTCTTTTGCACATAAGAAATAAACCCCCTTGAATTTGATATCACTTGTTGACAAAGTAAAGAACCACAAGGCTTAAACTTACAAGGAGCAGTAATTTAGATAGAAATAATCAGGCAAAGCAGATAGTAAAAAAAAAGCACAGTAAAAGGAGAGAAAATTATTCACCAATTTACCAATTCTAAACCAAACACATGGTTCTCGTAGAGAAATCCCCTTTTCACAGTATTCTTTTTCATGAAAAACAAGCAGGCAGTGATCCAAATCACTGAAATTTCTTTATAATAATGAATTCAAAAAAGCAAAACAACAGCAAATACTGCTAGCAGCATATAAGGAACATTCTAAACATATTCCAACCTCCCAACGTTTTAGTTACAAATTCCGTTAGATTTCTTAAATCCTCCTACCGCAGAAAAATCGATTGCCCGAAACAATCAAAGCCGTTGCACGCACCTTACCTTGGCTTATTTCTTCACCTCTTCGTACTCGGCTTCAGAAGCTTGTTCGCCACCCTGAGCTCCTCCAGAAGCAGGATCACCTCCACCTGATCCGCCACCAGACATGTGTTGCCCAATCTTGGAAACAGCTTTGTTGGCCAAGTCGTGTTTAGACTTGATCTCTTCGATGTCGTCTCCTGACATTGCCTTCCTCAAGTCTGCCACGGCATCCTCGATTTCCTTGGCGACCTCACTTGGTATTTTCTCCCTGTATTCGCCTAAGCTCTTCTCGATGCTGTAGATGGTAGTGTCTGCACTGTTTCTGATGTCGATAAGAGATTTCCTCTCTTGGTCCATCTGGGCGTGCAGCTCTGCTTCCTTCACCATTTTCTCTATTTCATCATCTGAGAGTCCTCCTGAAGATCGAATGGTGATTTGTTGCTCTTTACCGGTGGCCTTGTCTTTGGCCGAGACGGTAACAATACCATTGGCATCGATGTCAAATGTCACCTCAATTTGAGGCATTCCTCTCGGAGCAGGAGGAAGTCCGACCAACTCGAACTCTCCTAAAAGCTTGTTGTCTGAAGCCATTTCTCTTTCACCTTGCAATACCTTGATACCAACCTGGGTCTGATTGTCAGCTGCAGTTGAGAACACCTGCAATGATGTAGTCCGAATGATTAATGATAGGATCCAAGGTCAAGAATCCAAAATTTGTATTCAAATATGAAAATATAAAAGAAAATTACAAACTTAACAAATATTTAAAAGGACTCGGAACCTCTCTCAAGAGGGAATTTGAGCCCAATACTGAATATTTTTATATCACTTTCATACTCATTCTCTCAATGAGTAAATGTTTAACGAACTCCCTTAGATGTTTACTAAAATACTCTTGAGATTTCAAAGTCGCAAGTTCGAGACTCAACTATGCCATTAATTTATAGACACTTCCCGTGCCTATATATTCCTTCATTGTCTCCCAACGTCTCCCAACGCCTGGACCAAGGACGGGTGTGGTTACCCTAGGGTGGAGCAAAGCAACAAATTTCCCAATTTCAAAAAAATAAAAATATAATATAATACCCTTAAAATATCCCTAATAACAACAATCCTATCAGATTAGAGAAGTATGGATCAGCCACATCATACTCCGACTTCCAAAAGATGTAGGGATGGGGAAAGGAATAACTTGACAAAAGGGTTAACCAATGCAGTAGATAATCCTAAGTTGCTGTTATTAGCCAACATGCATACACTAAATATGGAAAGTGGAAATTAGTTTTAAGAAATTACCTGGCTCTTCTTAGTTGGAATGGTAGTGTTCCGACTGATCAGCCTTGTAAATATGCCACCAAGCGTCTCAATACCGAGCGACAGAGGGGTAACATCCAAAAGAAGCAATTCTTTGACATCACCACGAAGAATACCACCCTGAATGGCTGCTCCCATAGCAACGGCTTCATCAGGATTCACTCCCTTGCTAGGGCTTTTCCCAAAAATTTCTGTGACAACTTCTTGCACCTTAGGTACACGAGTCATTCCACCAACTAAAAGCACTTCATCCACGTCTTTGATAGAAATGTCAGCATCCTTCAAACAACTTTTGCATGGGGCTCTGGTCCTTTCAATCAGGTGATTAACAAGGCTTTCAAACTTCGACCTGGTCAAAGTGATGTTCAGATGCTTGGCCCCAGATGCATCAGCAGTGATAAATGGCAGGTTAATTTCAGTCTGTGATGTGGATGATAGTTCAATCTTTGCCTTTTCCCCAGCCTCCCTAAGTCTCTGCAGGGCAAGCTTGTCCATGGTAAGGTCAATTCCCTCATTTCGCTTGAACTCGCTAACCAGGAAGTCCAATAGAGCATTGTCGAAATCTTCTCCTCCCAAGAAAGTGTCACCATTAGTTGCTTTAACCTAAAGAGATAACATGAATTAGTAAAACTCAAATATTATGGAACAAAAAAGAACAAGAATGTAAACCTCATTCAATGGAGGAACAAAATAGAGAAAATTTCTACCTCAAAAACACCATTGGATATCTCCAAGATGGAAACATCAAATGTTCCACCACCAAGATCGAAGACGGCAATTAGACCTTCCTTGTTATTCATTCCATAGGAAAGTGCAGCAGCAGTGGGCTCATTGATGATTCTAAGAACATCCAAACCAGCAATCCTGCCAGCATCCTTTGTTGCCTGTCTCTGTGCATCGTTGAAATAAGCTGGAACAGTAATCACAGCTTTGGACACACTCTTTCCAAGATAGGCTTCAGCAGTTTCCTTCATCTTAGTTAGAACAAAAGCACCAATCTGACTCGGTGAGTACTTCTGCCCATTTGCTTCTACCCAAGCATCTCCATTTGGAGCTTTGACTATTTTGTATGGTACCATCTTCATTTCCTTCTGTGTCTGAGGGTCATCAAAGCGTCTACCAATCAGACGCTTGGTTCCAAATACAGTATTTGTCGGATTTGTCACCGCCTGTCTCTTTGCTGGTGTTCCAACAAGTAGCTCACCTTTCTGATTGAAAGCAACCACCGATGGTGTAGTCCTAGCACCTTCAGAGTTTTCAATAACTTTTGGATTCTACAAATATATAACCAGAATCAGGGATGCATAAAAAGGGCACATTCAAGCCATCAATCAATCACGTGTGTACATTGTAAGCTAGACTTACCTTCCCTTCCATAACAGAAACACAAGAATTGGTGGTACCCAAGTCAATACCAATAACATCATTCCCAGCGGGCTTTGTGCTGCAAGAAGAAGACAAGGAAAATATTAGGCATAGGTGGAAACCAACATGTAACATAACCAAATTACTAATTAGTACAACTCAACAAAACCTGAATGGCCTGGACAAACTTGCCCATGATTGACTAAGGTTGGATTTGGCCCATGATGGCTTGGCAATGCTTGTTAACTGCAATATCACAAACATAAGCGTGTTAAGTCCGAGAATTCTTATTGCTAATGCCACGAAGGAAAATCTCATACAGTTAGTTGAACAACAAAGTTCGAAATTACTGGCCATAGATTGAAGCCAAAAATCACATGTAACAAACAACATGGAGCAACCAAGAAAATCGAAAAATGGCATTCATACCTAAACTCAACAAGGAAAAATAAATAAATTAAAACACCCCTTCAAATCATCAAAAGATTAATGATATTTCCATCCACAACTAAATCAAACACATATTTAAGTTCAAGCTACTGAAATAAATTAAAATCACAGCCCAACCAAAGAACCTTCCACCATTTCTTGCTAAATCCCGCAGATCATCCGAGTCTCGTCTCCTCACTTCCAAACCAACGAGTACAAGTCATTTCCATCCTCGTAAAACCGTAAATAATCACTACAAATTCATCATACACAGATCCAATAAAACAATTAAACAGAAGCCCCAATCCATAATCCTGATCAGAAATCGTATTCCAAACCATAACAAAAACCGAAATCAATCACTCAAAGTCAAATCACTACATACAAACACAAAATTCAGACAAAAAGATCAACAAAACACAATCAGCTCCTAAATATCCAAAATCAACAGAAAACAAACAACTGAAAAGAGGAGCGGACATACGGATCGGTAAGCGGAAAGGGAAGAGGAGGCAAGATCGCGACGGCGAAGAGAACGGAGCAACACGGCGGTGGCCATGGCGGAGAAGGAAGCTAGAAGGGAGAAGATGTTGATCGGAACTTTGGAAGGGTTTAGGGTTTTGGGAGAAACGAGAATTGGGATGAGAAGCTTTTATATGAGGCGGTGTAAGGGAAAATGGAGGATGGTTCTAGCAATGTTGGTCGTCGTGGAAGATTCTAGATCTCTCTTTGTTCCAACCCATAAACCTAAAATACCCCAACCAATTTTCTTAACTAAAAAGATTTAATTATAAACAAAAATAACTATTCTCTCCTCTAAAATAAGAGAAATATAACCGAGGGTCAGTAACGCAGTTGGTTATCTTATCTGGTGTTAATCAATTTCAACTCCACGGTCACGAGTTCGAGTTAACTAAATCAACACGATCATCTATGAGATATTTTTTATTACGAAATTAAATTGATTAATTATCATGATGTTGAACTGATTTTCCATAATTAATAAAACCAAGGCTGATTTATTCTAGAACCACTCTTATTAATTTATTGATCAATAAATATAGATGATTGATTGGTGTTAGTTGACAAATTTCCTCTCTATTGAAAAAAAAATAAAAATAAAAAGTTTGACATTTTTCTTCTTGATTAAATTATGAATATTATGTTTTTTTTATTAAAGTTTTTTTTTTAAAAGCGATTAAATATTAGGTTTAAGTTACCAATCAAAGTCAAGTTAAATGATAAACTTTATATAATTGTTTTAAAAAATAAAGATATTCTCAAAATTTATATAATTCATTAACACATTTTCATATAGTATATAATTCAACTAAATTATATTGTGGTCATCGTTTTGTGTATCTTAAACTTTTGGATTTTATCAATTCGAACGTTTCGCGTAGTTATATTTGTCTCAATTAAGTAAGAAAAAAGAAAAAAGAAAAAAATCTGTCTATGCCAATTGGAAATTTGCAATAAGTTATTGCATAAACTGGATGTATTAAAAATGTTTCTTATGGAACTACTATAAATGTTTTGAGTGAAGTTTACATTTCCACACAATCACTCTAATTGATTTAAAAACTTATATATAGATTAAAATTTGATATTTTAAAGGTAGATTAAAGACTTAAAAAACAACAAAGAGTAACAATATACGCCATATATGAACAATCTTAATTCTAGAGGTAAAAACTCTAGAATGTTCTATTCTGGTACTTCCATGTTTCATTTTGTTATGTCCAATTGTGGTTATTACCAGTCATTTAACATCTGGTTTCAATAAAAATATGAATTTACTCAAATACACATAACATTAGTCATCAAGGTCGATTACCCACAAGTACTTTTTTAGTACGAGATCTTCAAAGATTCAAACTTACGATTCTTAATCATAAATATTATTTCATGTCAGTTAAGTTATGCTCTTATTAACTCTTATTCCATGTTAATCAAACTTAGTACAGAGTCAAATTAAAGTTGAAACATTATCTCATAAAACTAGCTCAAACATTCAGAGAATATTAAAATAAAACTGGTCACTAACAGTTACAATCATGTTAATAATAAGTACACCAGGAGGAACTGATCAAACCATTGAGATGCTGCCAAAATCAAGATTTCACAACAATATTTCCATACAAATCTCTGTGGGTGAAAAAAGAAGAAAAGAATAAAAGAAACTGTACATGCCAACAGCTTACAAATGTGGGGAAAAAAAACACTTGTTAGGATGAAACTGGCTAACCTCATTGGCCTAAAACAAACTGCAACCAAGTTCTTTTAAGTCTCTCAGAGAAAGAGAGAATGATACAGTAGTAATGTCCGATCTTTCGTTCAATAGTTAGTTATCAACTAGTCCGGATTTGGCAGGCATACACATAGTTCAATGGTTTAACTTACAAACCATCCGAGATCGATATCGAGACTGAGATGCTGAGTTCGCACCAGGTGTGTTCGTCTGGCAGCAGATGAAAAGGATGGCTTATCATCAAATCCGAAGATAACCTCCTCCACTGTCTTCAGCCCCATTTCTCACAGTTCTCTTCAGAAAAGACTTTCTGTTGAGAGACCAGCTCCTTCGCATCTTCCTCCCCCGATGCCACGCTGCTAAGTAGGTATAAAGAGCCGGGAAACTGAAGCAGAGCAGCACAACTAGTAGCATTAGGACGCAGAGAAACATGACGTTACGAAACCCCTCTTTCAACGCTGGATTTCTCTGCTCGGTCCATGGCACTCCACCAACATTCATGCCAAATACTGTCAAGACAGTTCCATAACACTTGGATGAGTTTCATCAAATGCATCATTGCAAAAACTGGAATAAATAGACTGTTTTTCAAAAGAGTTTGTTACCTCCAGTGATGACAGATAAAGGTAAGAATATGATTGAAAGAAACGACAGGTAATAGAGTTTCCTATTGATTTGCTCAGCTTGCCAACTATCGAGACCGGTCTGAATAGCAGTGACACGATTTGCTATAAATCCAACATTCTCTTTTAACCGTCTTAAACGTCCGATTAATTCCTCGAGGGAGCTGATGTCTTCACTGGCAAACCAATGTTTGGAAGAACACTTCTCTTTCACTCGTGGAAAGACTTGTTCCCCATGAGCTATCACCTGCGCTTAATCAAAATATACGAAGTGACGATTACGTAAGGATGGATTAATAAATGTGAAAAGTTATCGCACTAGACACCAATATGCCGAAACACCATATTCCATGCACAGCGGTTGCATTCTGTGTTTCCTAGATTATGCTTCAAACATATAATTCAATCCATTTTCTATTTAAAAAAAATATTTTTATATTCTTGAGTGTCGGGTCAGATTACGCACACTTCAACTATTCTTACACAATATACCGTTTAATCCCACAACATTTATATATCAAGAAAACTCGAAGAAAACTATTTTCTAGGTAAGTGATCATGATGGATTTAATTCATAACCTCTTATCTGAGAGATCTCCAAGGCTCTCTTTGATCATTAAGCCAACTCATTATAGTTTATCTTATGATATGGCAACAAAGACTTGGTTTTCAAGTCACTGATTCCTTGATGAGCAAAGCAAGAGATCTACCGGTCAGGTTATGGTTGGTAAACACATCATGTCATGTATGGACAATCTTTGACCTAACATCCACATCCCATTGTGGAATAAGTATCAAAAAGTTAAATTCTCACTCTTTTTAATCAAGAGCCTCCAACAATGTTCAATGCTCCCCATCTAATCATTTTTTTCAAAACTCTCATGACCTTGTTGTGATTTTTAAATGGGTTAAATTACGAGTTTAATCCATGAACGTTCAAGATTGTATCAAATTAGTCTTTGTGCTTCGAAAAGCTTCTGGACCTCCAAGGTTGTGGTCTATATGGTTTATATATTTGAAAAAGTTTCTAATATGCTCCTGAATTGTCGACTTTGGGTCTGAGTAGATCTTGGCTGTTTTACTTGAAGATTATATGGTGGACTGGTTTTGTGACAAGATGGACCTATTTGACACAAACAACATGTGAACTTCAAAGATATATTAGAATTTTTTGACATAAAGGAACCATGATCGGTCTCTAGTTTTATTGTGTTATTGGGTTATGGTCAAATAAAAACTTTAAAATTCATAAAATAGACGAACTAAATAGATGATTTGAAAATTCAGTGACATATTAGAAAAAATTTAGAAGTAAAAAAAAAAAAACTATTCTATGAAAAGAATGAGATCAAATAGTGCGAAAACGCACTGAGAAACTACCTGCAGGAGACGCTGCAAGTTGAGGTTCATTTTGGGGAATCTTCGGTCATCGAGCATTTGTTTTTTTAAAGAAAATCCACCTAACAACAGCACAAGATTATACTTCTATTATTACATACAGAAAAATCCAACACAAAATTTTCAGTGAGAGCTTATGGAAAGAATTAAAGTTCAAGATAATTGAATTATATATATATACTTTTTTTTTAACCGGGAAATCGGAGTTTTGCTCCGCTATATCCGGGGTAACCACGCTTGTCCATGGGCTAGACGACAGTGGGAGACATAGAAGAAATGGAGCATGGTGGATGTCTACAAATAAATGTCACAGACGAGTCTTGAACCTAGGACATTGAGGGGAGCACACCTTCAAAACCCAAGCCTTTGACGTGCCACCCCTTGAGGACATTTGTTTTCCTCGTTCAAATCTTTGATTCTTTCTTTTCATTGTCCAAATTTTTTATTCTTCCTTTTCCTCATTCAAATATTTGATTCAGGAAGTTCCAAATCAACCACATGACAAACAAAGATGCAAGATTTCATGTATTTCAATGTGGAAAGGAAGAATTGTCTTTCTTATGTATTAAAATGTGTCAAATCTACGTATACTTAAAGATTAATTATCGGTCTGGTAGACTCTTAGTACTCAATTATAAGAGAATGAAACATTTAAACAACTACACATATTTCATCTAGCCAAATGATTGTATATCTATTTTTAGAACTCGAGAACACGACTGCACAATTTATAGAACTGATATAGAACATATCTAGATCAAGTAAGCTCATCAATGATTCTATGTTTATAAGAATAACTATTTTATGTTCTTACAATCACAACAGTGTTCTATATGTATTTGGGGGAGAGGGAAAAAGAAAGGGCTATAAATACCTCTATCCATTTCAAGCTCCAAATTATCCAACTCAATCTCAAGTTTAGTCACAACATCTTGAAGGTGATCCATGTGTGTATCAATAATATGAACAACCAGATTCGAGAGGGATGCGGGCACAGGATTATCGGCCTCCTCCGAGTGATTCATTGTCAACAAGAATTCAAGAACATGCTCCCTAATCACAATGCTCCCACCTTCTCTCTGGTCACCTCTGAAATGAGAAGGGCTCTCCACACTAGGAACCTCCGACAGAAGAGACTGGCCAATGGGTGAGAATCCTAATCTCGGAACACGGCCCAACGATACTGTGATGACTGAATGCTCAGTAATTCTTGCAGCAATTCTGAATGTAAAATCACTAGATGCAGGGCCAGGTGAATTGACTCTGAAGACGAGAGCCCCGTCAACATGACCACAAAAGGGCCCATTGCTTACAAGGGAGAGAATGTCTTGAAGTTTCAAAGGCGGGCAAAGAACATCGATAAGATACTGAGCAGATTGTGCCAGTTTTTGGTTGCTTTTTGGAAGTTCTACATGATACCAACAGAACTCCTTCCCTCTACCCTCAGTAAGATCCCATTCCTTATTATAGTAGTCGCCATTTCCATCAAATATATAAGCTCTCTTCCTCACCATTCCCGGAAAATGCGTACGGGAAAAGCCAGCCTCCCGCAATAGAAGGCGTGCTGATGGTTCCCTCTCCAATTCATCCAAATCTCCATTAGTAATAGGCTCTGTATTAGCAAGCTCCATGTATTTGTTCTGAAACTTCAAACACCACAAATCAAAAACCCCACAATACCAAATTCAAGCAAACTTTTCTAGTCCCCCCCATGAAGTTTCCCAGCATAATTTCTTATAATAAAACAGTAAATCCACTTAGATCTAAACAGAAGAGCCAAAAGAGACATAAAACAATGGAAAAAGTAGCAAAAATCACTTGCCCCTATCTTGAATAAAGCAATATTCCACAACCCATATGAACCATTTTCAAAAGTATCAAAAGGGAATCGTCCCCAAGGAGCAACCTCATCGGTTAAGACTTGGGGTTTTCAAGGCATACTTCATTGGAAGTTCCGAGGCTTGAACACCATAAATGAGCTAAAATCTCTTATCATCTCATGCATACGAGTCTTGCGATGGGTGCACGTGCTCCGATTATAGTGAAGCAAAGCTCCGATTTCCGGGTTTCAAAAAGAAAAGTGACAAAAGGGAATCCATGGAATTACAAGTTAAGAAGAATCGCATATTCAAATCATAAAATCAACAACCCAGATGAATCAGAAATCAAACAGAATCACCCCATAACAACATCAAAAGCAAAACCCACATCAGAAATATCGAAAAAAACCCTAAAAATCAAAGAGACAAATTGCCAAATTTCAAAATCTACCTTCACGGCCGTGTCAAAGGCCATCCAAACGCGAAATCGCAGCGAAAATTCAACAACCCACGTGGGATTTTTATTGAAAAAAGGATCAAACGAGACCTGTTCTTGCGATTGTCGTCTTTCGACGAAGCTTCCTTCTCACTGCCAAGTTGGGAAGTTTTCGAAACTAATTGAAATCTGAATTGCAGCGCTGTATGAGAATATTTCGAAACGCTTCCAACAATTTTTAATGATTTTGCTGATAAGATGATGAGATTTCAAATCACTTCAAAACCTTTTTGTTCAATTGGGACTTGCAATGGAAGGTTTTGGCGGACAGTAATTTTGTTTCGTACCAGAAAATAGTCAAAAATAGTCTAAGCCGTAACAAAACAGAGAATGGGGTAATTGTGAAAAACGGCTATCAATAACCTACCTAAACGGACTACTTTAAATTACAAATTTCATATTTGTAGAAAATTAAAATATAATATTTATGATTTGATCGACATTTGATTAAATGCTGTATGTTGTCTGGCTTATAATTTGATAATGTGACTAAGAGTTAGTGGCGTAGTCGGTTATCTTATTCAGTGTTAATCCATTTCAACTCTTTGATTTAGAGGTTTGTTGGTCTCACTTCCCCCACTTTATATTAAAAAAATAATAATAATGTGACAAATATCGATCAATCATAAATTGTCACTTATTATCTTTAAATTAAATTGAATATTGTGACAATATTTATTGAAATTAAATTGGATCAAAGTTAAAAAGATAGATCAAAGATGATTTATTTTGAATTTTTATCAAAATTAAACTAAACTCAAGTTCAATTATTTAGTTCAAACCATAAAATCTAAATGAGTCAAGTTCAAAGACTAGACAAGTCAAAAGGTTAAGTTCAAGGGTTAGGCTTAAAGGCCCACCAAAACTTCAGTCCATTGTTCATATGGGCTTTATAAATAGAAAATTTTTCTTCATTTCAAGAGTTGTGAGATTTTAAATTTGAAAGAGAATTCAACAAAACTGAAAACTCTCCAAACTTATAAGGGCCAAACATCTTTTTAAAGTCCAAAATCACTTTACAAGTCAAATTATCTCGTAAACAAGCCACACAAATATAAAAAAGTGTGAACATACCTCGTGTTTTTCAAGTGGACAATTCAAATAGATCGACAAGTCAACGATCGATTTATAGATAAATAAGTTAGAAATCGGTCATTAGAGAAGATCAATGATTGTTCAACAAGTCACGATTGATCCAACATTAACAAAAGCCTACCTTAAGAGCAACCTACAAAGTGTTCAAAACAGATTTATCTTAAAAACAAGTTGCAAAGCCCTTAAGATAAATTCGAATGAGACATAATGAGATGATCAAATTAGAGATTGTATCCATATATACTTGATTGTATCACACCCTCATACAAACTTTTTATTTATATGTACCTCGATTTTGTTTATATATCGAAATCTCATGTTAATAAAATACTATTCATACGATTTATTATTATTATTATTATTTGGTTCGATGAAAATTATTAATATTAAATTTATCCAATTTTTAAAATTATGAAACAAAAATTACATCGTTTTTAATCATACCGAAGAAATTTATAATACTAAAACATATATTCATTTTGACCTCGTAAAGAGAGAATCTTAATTTAATTATAAGATCAACTTTAATATAAATATATATATTCTTTTGAGAAACAACTTGAATATAAATACTTGATTCTTAAAATATATATTGAATGTAAATACTTGTCTACAAATAAATTCAAGTGTAAGTATTGCACATGATAAATTGTGGATATTTTGTTTTTTATTTTATTTTTAGAATTCGATTTTTAGTATATTGATTGAGGGACTTGAGTAGTTGAGTATTATTCTAAAAAAAAAAGAAAGCAGTTGAGTATTAACTTTGACTTATACTAAATTTGGCAAAATGATAAAGTGTCAAGCTAATGGGCAAGACAATTTTCTGGTCGTTTGCAGATTAAAATAATAAAAGTGTCAAGCTACTTCATTAACTAACAAATAATTATTTTCTCAACTTTAAAATAGTTGTATTTTTTTTCTTCAGAAAAAAGGTTGTGTGCTAAAAAAGAGCAGCTGGTATATTGTAAGACTCAAATAATGTCAAATGAGAAATATTTAGTTCACGATCGGACGAACATGACCTAAATTGTAATGCTCACCTATGTGTTGCTCATCCACATCCGATATTTTTTTATTATATTCTTTTATATTTTAAGCTTAAAATTAAATAAAATATGGCTCATATTGTGCCACGTAGGTGGGCATTACAATTTAAGTCATGCTTGAGTATCACCTAAATATTTCTCGTGTCAAATAATTAAAAAAAAAATTGTTGGTTTTTTTGGTCAAAAATAAAAAATGGTTGGGTTGATATATATAGTATTCGTGAATGTTCTTATTGTCTTACGTGTACCTCTACTTATATTATAAGGCCCGTCGACTAATCTTATAATATTTGTATGTTAAGAAAATGCAGATAAAATTGATTTGTATAACACTTCTAAGCTCCCAATACCTTACCGACTACTTAATCATTCAAGGATGATTTTAGTATAATATTTAAAGAGGAGATTATACATCGAATAGGTCGATGACGTTATTGGTCATCTTATTTTGTGTTAATCTATAAATCCTTGTTTACTACATTGGATTAAAAAAGAAAATGACTAAATTCAATTGATCTACGGTCACTTCAACCAATCAAATTAGTATATTACGTGCCATTTAATTAGTTTTCCAAAGTAAAAAATGAGTAAATTCACAAAAAATAAAAAGAACAAAAACAAAAGTTTAGAGGGTAAACATGTAATTTAGCAGCTTAAACAGGAAATTTCAAAATTGCCCCTCCACAAGCCGCCAAGAATATTTTTCTTCTACAAATTAATTTCCATTCAAAAAGCCAACTCAGCTTAGGAGAAAAAAACTCACACTACTTCCGTTTCTCACTCCGTTCAAATCTCCCACCGTCCGCCGCCACCAAACAATGGATCCACAACCGCCGCCGCCAAAATCCGGCGAATCCACCGCCGCAGACGACGACGAAATCTCTCCGATCGAGCAAGTCCGGATGACGGTAACCAACTCCGACGACCCGAGCCTCCCGGTCTGGACCTTCCGAATGTGGACCCTAGGTCTTCTCTCCTGCGCGCTTCTCTCTTTCCTGAACCAATTCTTCTACTACCGAACCGAGCCGCTCATCATCACGCAGATCACGGTCCAGGTCGCGACTCTCCCGATCGGCCAGTTCATGGCGGCGGTTCTGCCGTCGGCCCGGTTCGGGCTGCCCTGGTGCGGGTCGAGGCGGTTCTCGCTCAACCCGGGCCCGTTCAACATGAAGGAGCACGTCCTGATATCGATCTTCGCTAATGCCGGCACCGCGTTCGGCGGCGGATCGGCGTACGCCGTCGGAATCGTGAATATCATCAAGGCGTTTTATCGCCGGAGCATCTCGTTTCTCGCCGCTTGGCTTCTCATCGTTACTACTCAGGTTAGGTTTCTATTTCGAATCCTAATTTTTATTTATTTTTTAATTTGAAAATAAAAAAGAAAAGATGGATTATTGGGTTTAATGATGGCTGGCTGTGGGTGCGGATGGTGTTTTTCGTAAATTGACTTTTGAAATTTATCTTAGAAAGGGTAACCAAACTAATAATTACATAAATTAATGTCCACTAAAATAACAGTTTGATTAGACTTAAATTTTACTTAATTAATGAACGACTTATTTTAATTTTAGGTGAAAATAAACTAAAAATATTGTATTGTGAAATATAGGGATCAAATTGAAGTTATATCCCAAATTTAAAGACTTGAAAAGTTAATTTATACCCCCAAAAAATTTGAGAAGTACCAATAATAAGATTTTAAAGAAAAATTTAACAATTATAATAACTAACATTATTTTTTTTTTTAGATTATAATAATTGAAGGTAGGAGGACTCAAACCTATGACTTCTGGCCATTAGATATACACTAGTGCTACTGAACAACCACTTATAACAACCACTTATATTGACTTATAATAATTGGCATTTAATAATTCACAATCATGAATATTTATAAAACACTATTATAATATTTATATATATATTTTAGAATGTATGTATATTGATAATTATTTTATGAAAATAGGGCTAGTACACTTAGTTAATGTTTTACTATTAAGTTAAGTCTATTGACTAGCTATTTTGTTTTTTTGAAATTGAGTTAATTTATAATTGTTTATATATATATATTAATCTAAATTAAAATTTCAAATTAAAAAAACAGATTTTTGAACAATTTTTATATTCTAAAATTTTGATTAGGTTTGTTGAAATTGAGATACTTGAGCCAGTCTTAGTGGTTGTTATTACATTCCAAATGACAATTTTTTTTTTGTAAAGCTTTCCAAATGACATTTGAGTTAAATGATTTAGTATAAAAATTTCCATTTACAACATTTTTTATGTTTACATTTAGGATTTAGGAAAAACCATGTTGCTGCAAATTTCTACATTTATCAGTACAACCTTTAAATAGTTAAGTTAGTCAATACATTATATTTTCAACTTCCCACATTTATCTCCTCATCTCTTTCTTTGACTATTATTCTTCCCATGTTAATGAACTTTAAAAGAAAAACTTTTAAAAACGGCAAATCTTATAAATTATCATTTTTTTTGAATTGTCAAAGAAAGTTGCGGTCTATGGATGTAAGTTATATATAAATATGATATTTATTGGTTTTCGCAATCAATCTCTATCTATCTCTATCTATTGTTTTAATTATATATCATACTATTTAAAATATTTGACTCACTTGTTTCAGAAAAAAAAAAAAGACTCAAAGAACATGAACGAGTTTACTGGGCCACCAATCACGGATATATATATTGATAATGTTTCTTTTAAGCTAACTTTTAGTGACCATAAGTTTCCTTTCTAATTTTTAAATGCGGTTGAATTAATAAAACTTTTAAAGATTCTTCTTTTCAATTTTAAGAATCAAAATAAAAAAAATGGTTATCTTTTTTCCAGCAGAGGACATATTTGTGTTATTTTGTACCAAAAAAATAAAAATCAGGAATGTTCAAACAAACAAACCATTCCAATAGTCTAATCAACTCAATCCAATTTAATTAGTTGTATGGGTTAATTTTTTTTATTAAATTTAAATTAATAAATTTTTGATGAGTTAGATTGGGTTGGTTAGCTGACATAAAATTAACTTGGTTAACTTAAAACCATCCAAATTTACTATTATTATTTTAACCTTTTTTTTTTAAACAACTAGAAATTATTATTAAGTGTAAAAAATCATTTTTTATTTTTGATCTAATTCAATCCAACCTGAAAAATTAAAGTTTGATATATTCTAATATATGAATTCACCAACCCAAAAAATTTAGATGGATTCATAAAATCTCTTCAACCCATATATACTCTTTAAAAAACCTATTTCGACAAAGCATAGTTCTTAATTTTTTAGTTCGCTAATTGTAGAAATTGAAATGGAGAATCATCTTTTTTTTTTAGACCTTTCAAGGTGGAGAATCATTAATCTAATTTTTTTATGATATAGTCTTAGGCTTTAAGTAAGTGTTCTATTTATTTAAGTCAACATGTCGAGGTTTTGGAGGATTATTGATTCATTAATGCCTTATTAGTGTTATTGGGAGGAATATTTTATTTATGAATGCCTTATTTAGTTTTCATTATTGGGTGGATAGCATTTCTTTATCCAATAGTCAACATATACTTGTTTTTAACAAAAAGATACTTATCGGATTGCGGGTCGGGTTTGGGGTTG
This sequence comes from Sicyos edulis, assembly GCA_036507275.1. NCBI lineage: Eukaryota > Viridiplantae > Streptophyta > Magnoliopsida > Cucurbitales > Cucurbitaceae > Sicyos > Sicyos edulis. The sequence continues at coordinate 2,597,843 of CM071858.1, read as the reverse complement.
ACCCGAATTTCAGGTATTAGGATATGGTTGGGCTGGGCTTTTGAGAAAATACGTCGTTGAGCCGGCTCACATGTGGTGGCCCAGTACACTCGTTCAGGTCTCACTTTTTCGGTAAGTTAACTACTAAATTTACTAAAAAAAAAGTTCATTATTTTGGTGATATAGAAAAATGGGCCGTAATTCGGTTGCATCAATGTACACCAGACAACCAAAAGTTCATGAGTTTGAATCTCCTGTAATCTAAAAGAAAAAGAAAAGAAAATTAACTCATCAAAATTGGAATTTTTAAACCTTTGTATATAAAACTGAGTACATATAACATTATAACCACATCAAGACAGATTACAAAAGTATAATCATAAAGACTTAAATCACTATCATTTTGAACTTCATTATATGTCAAATTTTAAAACTCATAAGCTAAGCTTAACCCAAATCTTGGGCACCAAAACTACCCAAAAAAAAGTTACATAAACATAGCTCAAAATATGTCAAACTAAAAAAATGTTTGTTTTATTTTTTCAAAGAAAAAAGTACCATGTTTGACTTGTTCGTTGGTGCACAGTTCAATCGGATGCTCATTGCCTTTTACTAGGTTTATCCATATCTATAATGTTGTATTATGCAAGGAAATAAAAACAATTGTTTAATTTTGTGTAACTTTTTTCAATCCCAGCATGCTAAGTATACAAGTCACCTATATCGTGAAATTGTCTTTTTTGTTTTTGTTTCGTTCAACAACTGAAAGTGAGCGAAGAGGCTCCAGTTGTATCACGTACGATCAAGTAATCAAGAGTTTACGTGTTCGAAACCCCCACCCCAAAATGTAATTAAAAAAAGCGTACTTTGGCAACTTTACGCTAGGTAGAGAAACAATAGATAGTTGGTGGATTCATATCCATGACCTCTTGATCATAGATATATGCTTGTGCTTGTTGAACTATTGCTTTTGTTATCTCTACCGTGAAATTGTTAAAACTTAGAACTAAGAAAAAAGTGATTTTGAGTAACTTTTTTTCCTTTCTTTTCTGCAGGGCTTTACACGAGAAAGAAGATTGTCGAATGTCGAAAGGAAAGTTCTTCCTAATAGCTCTAATCTGCAGTTTCTCATGGTATGTAATCCCAGGATACCTTTTCCCAACCCTAACAAGTATCTCTTGGGTGTGTTGGGCCTTCCCTCGCTCGGTGACAGCTCAGCAGCTTGGCTCAGGCATGAGAGGCCTTGGCCTTGGGGCCTTCACGCTTGACTGGTCTGCTGTTTCTTCCTTCTTGTTCAGCCCCCTCATTAGCCCTTTCTTTTCCATTGTCAATATCTTTGTTGGCTATGCTTTGGTCATGTACATTGCTGTCCCCATTGCATATTGGGGCCTTAACCTCTACAGTGCCTCCACTTTTCCCATTTTTTCCTCAAAATTGTTCACTGCTCAAGGTCAGCCTTATGACATCTCAGCCATTGTTAATGATAAGTTTGAGCTTGATTTGGCTAAGTACGAGGAGCACGGACAGATTCACTTGAGTATGTTTTTTGCTCTCACTTATGGATTTGGATTTGCCACTGTGGCTGCTACTCTTACTCATGTTGCTTTCTTCTATGGAAGGTATGGATGTTGAAGAATCTTTTATATTATCATTGAGCTTGATTATTGAAACTTCTATGAGGGACTATTATTAGTTGTTTTATATTATCATTGAATGAGTTTTGGATAATGATTTATAATATGAGGATTGAGTTCCCATCCCAAGAGGTTGCCTCGTTGGTAAAGGGTTAGAGTCTCCAAGGTATGCTTCTTTGGAAGTTCTAGATTCAAAACCCACAAGTGAGTTTAATTATAAAATCCTTGGTTTTCTCCCGAGTTTGAGCCTTAGGATGGGTGTGGGTGCTCCAGGTATGTAGTGGGACGCATTTTTGGATTTCGGGTTATAAAAAAATGGGGATTGAATTTGATTAGAAGCTCATTTCATATGGAGTTAGATTGGATATATATACCAATTGTGAGAATATCCGTACTTCTTGTGCCTATTTGGTTTAAATATATGTTTTTTAATTTTTTTTTTCTTCTCAAAATGGCCTAGTGAAACGAAGGAACGAGCGAAGAAAATAAGGGAAATGTGCAAAAGTCTTCTAGTTTTTTTTTCTCAATATTTCTAGAGAGTGATGGAGAAATGAGAATGCTTTTAAGTGGAGATTTCTCTTTTGCAAATGAAACATTTACTCATTCATACTTTTGGCATTAAAAAACACAAATTAGACGGTTAATGGTGTTTTTTAACTGTGGATAGGGAGATCTACGAACGCTACCGCGCCTCGTACAAGGGCAAAGAGGATATCCATACCAAGCTGATGAAGAGATATGAAGACATACCTTCATGGTGGTTTTACCTTTTGCTTGCTTTGACTGTGTTGGTTTCTTTAATACTTTGCATATTTTTGAAACATGAAGTTCAACTTCCATGGTGGGGGCTTCTGTTTGCTGCTGCAATGGCCTTTGTGTTTACTCTTCCCATCAGTATTATTACTGCTACTACAAACCAGGTTAGTTTGAAAAAGGAACATTTCATTTTTTTTTTCTTCTCTTGCATTCCCTCGTTTGGCATCAGATTATTCAACAACCACATGACTTTTATTCTTACTGGTCTAGTGGCCAAGAGAGTCTTGAGAAGCTACGAGATTATGATTTATAAATTCAATTCATTGTGGTCACCTATCTAGAAATTAATTCCCTACTGGTTTCCTTGACAAAACTGACCCAAACACTAAAAATAATATTTTGAAAGAATATTGAACGTTCTAAAAGTTTTAATTAGAGATAGCGAAAGTTTCATGTCCCTGCCAAATAAGCTCAGCTTAGTGGTAATTGACAAGTATCCTCGACTTAGAAGTCGCAGGTTCGAATCTCTCAACCCCTAATACTATTTTTTTGAATTGCCTTTTTTTTTTTAATTCTCAACCCCAAATATTTTTTTAAAAAAAAACCCCAAATATTATTGTTGTACTAAAAAAAGTTTTCATTTCTCTAAAGGGGCAGTCCATTGGCCAACACCTGCGGTTCTTTAAATAATACCTATCCAAAGAAAAAACCTTTGAAGTCAAAAAAATCTGAAGCTTGTATCTAGCAGGGCTTCAAAAAAAGAAAAAACAATGAAAGTTTCCATAATTTATATTATTATACTTTATACTTTTCAATTCAAATATCTTTGAATTGTAAAATATAATCTTATCTCTATTGTTCAATGGTTCAAAAACAGACTCCAGGGCTGAATATCATCACAGAGTATGCAATGGGACTTATATATCCAGGAAGGCCAATTGCCAATGTATGCTTTAAAACCTATGGCTACATGAGCATGGCTCAAGCTGTTTCCTTCCTTAGTGACTTTAAGCTTGGACATTATATGAAGATTCCTCCAAAATCTATGTTCCTAGTTCAGGTGCTACTGCCTTCCCTTATTCAACTGTTTGAAGATGCTATGCTTATTCTGTTTTGATTTTCTTGCTTATTAATATCCAATTTTGATCCTTTAACTTCTACAAATACTTACTTTGGTCTTTGCTGTTAATTGTTTTGTATCAAAATTAGTAGCTATCTTAAATAGGTTATTTCAAAGTTCATTACCAAACTTAATATACATGTATATATATATGGCTTATAAGCCAACAAGAGCAGAGTTGTAGCGACATTTTGTATAACCTAGTAACCATGAGATTACAAATTCGAATCTTCCTTCTCCAAATGTTAGGGCTTATAATGCAACTTCATGTGATGTCCGTAATACCTTGGGTACTCTTTTAATTGTAAGACAGTTGGAGACACCTAGAGGATTTTTCTGTAGAGTTCCTTGGATTGTTCAAAATATAGTGGCTATGGGGGCGTTTGGCCCCGTTTAAGGTTGGATTAAGTTGAGTTATAATAACCCAACTCGTGTTTGGGCGACCATTTATAATAATCGATAGGTTAGCTCGTAACCCTTCATCCTAACTATAGTAGCCTCATCTATGTTAAAATAATCTCTTATTATAATAATCTTCACTCCAAACAAAGGTTATTATAATCCTTGTTTTAATAACATGCATTCCAAATGAAAATTATTACAACCTCCCTGTTATAAATTTATAATAACCCTCAAATTATTATAACCCACCAATTATAATAACTCAATCGTTTGCAATGCATACTAAATATAGAAATATATGGACTGAAATAACTTTTTGTAGTAACTTTTTGTAGTCAAACATAAATATAGCTCAGCTGTCAAATATCTTATTGTCAAATATCTTATTTTTTAAGAGGTTATAGGCTCAAATCCTTGTTTCTTAAAGAAATTTACTGACTTATTTATGTTCTGTTTTGAATGAATAGTTCATAGGTACAATACTAGCTGGAACCATCAATCTTTGCGTGGCATGGTGGTTGCTAACCTCAATATCAAACATATGTGAAGTTGATCTCTTGCCTCCCAATAGTCCATGGACGTGTCCCAGCGATCGTGTCTTCTTCGACGCATCGGTCATATGGGGATTGATCGGGCCAAAGCGGATATTCGGATCACACGGATTCTACGGCACCATGAACTGGTTCTTCCTTGGTGGTGCAGTTGGGCCAATTCTAGTATGGCTACTCCACAGATCCTTCCCAAAACAATCTTGGATTCCTCTAATCAATCTCCCCATCTTGCTCGGAGCGACTGCAAACATGCCCCCGGCAACGACGGTGAACTACAATGCCTGGGTTCTAATAGGAACCATATTCAACTTCGGTGTGTTTCGATACCGGAAGCAGTGGTGGCAGAGATATAATTACATTCTTTCAGCAGCATTGGATGGGGGTTTGGCTTTCATGGCTGTGTTGTTGTACTTCTCAGTTGGGATGGAAGAAAAAAGTGTGGATTGGTGGGGCACTAGAGGTGAGCATTGTGACTTGGCTACATGTCCAACAGCTAAGGGTGTGGTGGTTGATGGCTGTCCAATCAGGTAAACAAATTTGGTGTTTGAAGTTTTATGCAACATTAAAAAAAAAGTTCAGCAAAATGAGCAAAGCTCGAGCATAATTATGTACGACCCAGTAACCAATAGTTTACACATTCAAAACCTCCCACTCTAAATATTGTTGAACTCAAACCTTTTTTTTTTTTAATATCAAAGTTGAAGTCTGTGGTAGAAATCAAGTGTAAAGATTGTGGGAGTTGAAGCTGTAACTATATATATGTGTTTTAAGCAATTGGTATATAAATTGGTTTTGTTTATAGGATTTTATGTTGTAATAAATATAGGGTCATGATGATATTGCTGATGTTTGATGATTGTTGCTATTTGATTCTCTGATGATAATGGTGGTGAGAAGGGTTATATATATATATATATATATATATATATATATATATATATATATATATATATATATATATATATAAATTATGGTTGTACGAATGTTAGAATTTGGTCAGCTAAAATTAAGTTTTTATGGATTTATAAAATTTAAGGAATAATTTTTATTTTTATTTTATCATTATTGTTTTTTTTTTTTAGTTCAACTACAATTAGGAGTTAGTGGATTTGAACTCATGATCTCTTGATCATTACAATTATTTTTACATATTTAATTTGCTAACGATTACCAATAGTATGAATTATTTTTTAGGTTTTATTCCATTATATGAATGAGTCGGTGGTGCGATTGGTTATCTAGTTTGATATTAATTCTAACTTTTAAAATTAGGGATTAAATTAAGTTGAACCATAAAAAATTAAATTAAGCTTTACATTGGTCATTTTTTATTAAACTTATAATTTGTTTTTGGAATAAATCGAAATTACAAGTTACAATAATAATTTAGATAATTGAAAAATTAAAATAGTCTTACGACAAAATTGAATAAATAAAATTAGAGAAAAACAAGAGAAATATTTAGATATGTTTGGATTTGACGAAAAAATAATGTCCACCTACTTAATCACATCCTCTATTATTTTAAATTTGAAAGATAAAAAATAAAATAAAGAAAAATTGCATGTGGCATATATCTTTTTTTTAATACATATTGGGAAGGGGGACAAATACCCTCATTGGGCTTGAACCCATACCGCAGGTGTTGAACTGATTTACAACCAAACAATAAAACTATTGTGCCACTTATCCATTCAGTGAATGTGGCATATTAAACTAGGTATGCAGGCATTAATATTTTTCGATTTTTTATTTTTTGGAGATTTAATGGAAGATTGATAGGGATTTGATCAAAGGGGTTTTTTTTTTTTTTGATATTATAAATATTTTCACGAAAAAGGTTGCCCTTCCATTACGCAACCAATCCCCAAAACACCCCTTCCGGTTTGTCACGTCGACTGTGTTTACAGTTGACGGCCATTCAGTCTCGAGACAAAGAAAGGTATGTCTCTTGATTTTCATCCTGGTCTATTAGAGCTATCAAAAGGGAACGATTTTCATTGTTGATTTTGTTCATGGGTTTCTTGGATTTCTCCATGGAATTCGACCATTCTTTGTGTTTTTCTTTTTGGAAACCGGAAAATTGGGGAGATGTTTGGATGAAAATTTAGTTTGAGTAGTTAGAAAATTGAGGTTTTTGTAATAGATCGTTTGGATGTAGATTTTTATGTAGAAGTTGCAGCAAAAAACTTGCTTGGATGTGGTTTTTTCGCAGAAGAGTTAGAGACAATAGTTTGTTTGGATGTAGATTTGAAATGAGGAGTTATTTTGAGTAGTTAGAAATGAGAAGTTATTTTGAATAGTTACATAAATTAGTTTGAATGTGGTTTTTTGAGATGTAGTTAGTAAATAATTTCAATGCAAATCATCTTTAAAATTGACAAACAAACATCCCATGGAGCTTCGCTCCACTATAGTCGGGGTAACCACGTCCGTCCTTGCGTCAGACACTGGGGAAATATCGAAAGAATGAAGACACGAGAGATGTCTACAAATTAATTTCACAGTGAATCTTGAACTTGGGACCTTAAGGGGAGCATACCTTCAAAACAAAACCCAAGTCTTTGACCACCGCGTCATCCCTCGGAAACGACCATTCTTTGTGTTTGAGAAGTTGGGACGATAATTGGGAGGGATCATATTAATATCAAGGGAAGATGTGAGAATGGCGGTGGTTTGTTGGTTGAGGACAAAGTTTCCTTAACGAGGAGTGAAGGTTTTTAGTACTATGATGATTCTTTGAAATGAGTGTATATGATTTCATTGCATTACCAAAGCTCAATCTCTTTTGCTTAATTAAACCATATCCTTCCTTCTATCTTTGATTAATTGTTGTGTGTTTTCATATAATAACTTGGGTTAAGTATTGCAATCACATTTCAACTTTTAATTTGAAGCTTTGTATGTGTTACGCCTTAGTACTTCATTAAATGTGAGACAGTCATAACTTGGAATGTGTTGATTATGACCTTGATTTTGTCTGTGTATGTTTGTGGAATTTGCTTATGAAACTTCGAGAAAAAGGCACAAAACGACCCTTTCTTCACCATTGTCTTTGTGCAGTATTTTAGATTTTTCTTTTTGATATATGTGAGTATTCGAGCAAAGTTACACGCATCTCGACTATTCTCACGGAACATACCCAATGAAACCCATTATTTTAGATCATAGAAGTTTGTCCTAGTTGTAGGAGTGTACGAAAAATCCAACTACCCGAGCAACCTGGACTTGACTACCGAGCCCAAACAGTAAGAGTTGGGTTATAATTTTCTTTGGGTTGGGTTGAGTCGAATTATGATTTTACAATGTTTGTTGGGTTTAGGTTGGTTCTCGAGCTAATTTTTGGCTCGTTCAACCGAACTCAACCCAACATATTGGTAAGGAGCATTCACTAATAAGATAGTTAATCCTAGGTTTAAGTATAGTACCAAACATTTTTTCTTTACCTTTTTTTTACGTAGTTATGGGCTATGAGTTGAATCTTAGAGAAGAAAAATGAGACATACCGCCTGACCCTACAACATTTAGATGTCAAGGAAACTCGGTATTTTAGATTATAGCTTTTTGTCCTAGTAGGAAAGGTCAAATGAGTTCTAATTGAGATTCATGATTGAATTTGTTGGATTTATGAAATGAGCTAAATCAATCGTTAATTTCGTAAAAGTTCGAGGACCAAAAATATTTTATCAACCATCTTTTATTGAACTCAATATTTCTGTGAGGTGGTTGATGATTTCACTAGAAAAACTACTGAGGTTCCTAACTCAATAGGGGTCATATAAGCAGTGTCCCTAAATGAGGTCATAAAGTAGTCAAGTTCATAAATTAAAGTAAAAAAGTTGATTTATGACATTTCTACTTATGGTGCTGCTAGTTTAATGCATAATTTGTAAAGTTGTTCATATTTAAAACTCTGGGTGTTCATTGTTTTGAAAAGAATGTGTTGATTATGATCTTGTCTGCATTGTGGAATTTTCTTATGGAAAGAGATAGCTGATTAGTTTTTAAAATTGAAAACCTTAGGGTGTGTTTGGGTTGGCAGAAGAGAGTGGAGTGGAAGGATTAATAGCGATGGCAATGATTAACTACTCGTTTGAGGATTGATGTTAATAGTGGTTGAGGCGATTAACTACTCGTTTGTGGATTAGTGTTAGTAGTCATTAGGTGATCATCTACTCGTTTGGAGATTGATGTTATGAGTGGTTTGAGCGATTAACTACACGTTTGAGGATAAGGCTTAGTAGTGGTTGGTTGATTACCTACCCATTATGGAGTTTGGTGTTAAGAGAGGTTGAGGGTCATTAACTACTCGTTTATAAATTGATGTTTCATGTGTCTCGCTGGCTGGTCATATGTTGTATTAGGGTTTTATGAGATTGCACAATATATAATCTCTTAAAGCCATTGCCTCATTTTCCAAACCAATTGTATTCTTATTTCTTATCTCCTAAACAAAATGATTTCTATCATCTGCTCGTGGACATAGGTTATCAAATGTTAGTGAACCTCGTAATTTCTATGTATTCTTTGTCTCACTCCCTTTTATTCTTGATTGTTGTTTACGATTTTCATAACATGCTAACACTTGAACACTTTCCTAACGTTTCTTTTTGAAGGAACTAACAGCCCAACTGTGATGCATAACTCAATGACGGCGAGGATCGAAGAGGGTCAAAATGATTTGATTAGCCAGCTTCCGGAGTCTGTTCTTGTTGAAATTCTTTCATATTTACCAACGGTCGACGCTGTAAAGATGACATTGTTTCCAAGATTCAGGAATCTCTTAACATATATTCGTTGCCTTTCCTTCGACGAATGTGCATTTCATGACCATAGCAGATTTGGTGCACCAAAATATGATGAAAGGTTCCTAAATCTGATTCGCCACATGTTGATACGTCATGAACGTACTACCATTGATGAGTTCCATCTCAGATTTACTTTCAATTTCTATTTTGTCTTTCATGATGAGCCTCTTAATTTTGGTTATGCATCTAAAGAGATACAAATAGCAAGTGAGCTTACTTCATGGATTGATTTTTCTTTGAGGAAACAAGTTAAGGTTCTTGATATTAATTTAGTGGGATGTGGCTTTTCAAAGCCAGGAAGAGTAAGTTATGAGTTACCTAATAGTGTTTTAACAAATAACTGTCTCATGGAGTTAAGTTTAGGTGGCTTTGGAATCAATGGAAAAGGGTGCATTCAGCTTATGTCTCTAACAAAACTTTCCCTCAGGGAAATAAAGTTGAGTGATGAGATTATGGATAAAATCTTTCAAGGATGCCCAGTGCTTGAAGAACTTTTTCTCAATGAATGTACTGGTCTTCATAAGCTGAAGTTGACCCATCATAATGTCAAGAGTTTGAAGATTTACTTGGGAGCTAAAAACCAGGTGGAAAATTCAAGGGTGGAGATTAGCTGCCCTAATGTCAAATCATTTGAACTTGCTGGTTCAATAGAGTATGCACATTTAAACGTTTCGTGTTCATGTTCCGACGCTGCCCTTTATTTTAGTCCCTACTACAGGTGGGAACGCGAAAGATATGAAAAAGTTATGGCGTTGTTTCGGAAGCTTGCTGAAGCCAACGTTTTCATTCCATGCGCATGGACTGTTTTGGTACTTCTGTTTCCATGTCTATGCATATACTTTAAGTTTTTTTTTTCTCTGTTTTTTATTGTAATACTTTGTGATATGTATAATCAATGTTTGACCAATAGCTTGAGATACAACATTGGTTATCATCACTAAAACGCTTTGCATATACATTAACCAATGTTTTCATTGGACGGACGCAGTTGTCTCAGATAAGTGATTTTCTTCTTTGTTTTAATGTTACACATATCACTAAAATTAGCATATACTTCAACCAATGTTTTCATTCCATTCACATTCTGAGAAATCAGCATTGGTTATCCCATAACTGATTATATATGCATAATCAATGGTTCAAATGCTTTGGACAAAACACATAATTAGTGTTATTTTTCTAAATGTACTTAGCGCTCTACCTAAAGCACTTATAAAAGTAATTTTCTATGTGGGAATATAACTATTATCGAAAGGCTTAGTGGTCAAAGTTATCCACGGTGACAACACCTACCTAGAAATTAATTTCTTATAGATTTTTTTGACATCCAAATGTTGTGGGGTCATGTGGTATGTCCCGTCATAATAGTCGAGATGCGTATAAGCGTTTTAAAAAAAAAGCGGGAATATGTATGGTGTTTGGTATCTTATTATTTGTATGATATGTGATGTGTAGCAATTTATCTTATGACTTCCCTGTATCTCTTTTCACTTTCTTTGACAAACTGTGACTAGTTCTGGTGTATAGTTGAAATTTTTCAAAACATCCTCTTTACTCTGCTTTGTCAACTAACCAATCCTACTTTTTGTTTGATAATGTTTTCTTTATGACCCAATTACCCTTAGTTAGTTAGGGGAGCTAATCCTATATATGATTTCTAGAGTCTTGTAAGCTCATCTTATCTTGAATGATTAATTTAATATGATTAGGGGGCCTTTGTTAGAGTTAGAAGTTATCTTGACTCTATCATTTTGTATCATAGTAGTTTCGATCCATGGATCGTGACGCGACTCTTAATTGGTTATGTAGTGAAAGTTACATTTCATAATGGGTAGGTTACACTTATATAGCCCTCAAAAGGACGTATCTTTGACAAACTGTGATTAAGTTCTGGTGTACCGTTTCCAAGGGGCAGCCTAGCGGTTGAGGCTAAGGACTTCAAGGCATGCTTCCCTGAGAGATTCCTGGTTCGAGGCCATTGGAAAACGCTTAAACTAGAATACCCGAAGTATCTCAGTGCCACAGTCTAGGGACGGACCAGTGGTGCCCCGGGTATAGGGGAGCGAAGCTCCGATTTCCCGGTTTTCAAAAAAATTTCTGGTGTACCGTTGAAATTTGTCAAAACGTTCTCTTTACTTCGTTTTATCGATGAACCAGTTCCTACTTTTTGTTTGATAATGATTTCCTACTTTATTTTGATGTCTTCAGGTCTGCACAATATGGGTGCTGTTAGGAGAGCAAATTCCTAGCTCTGGTTCGAAGTCTGTAGAGTTCAGACTCCTTTTAACAAAGTGGCACCTGCCTGGAATATGCAGCATTCTCAAGAGTTCAAAACGTTTGGAGACACTAACTTTTTACGTTTACCCTGGATCGCACATTAAATTCTCGGAATTTAATGTATGTCACAACATGACAGTATTTGCTATTTTTATTTACCAGTGCCTTGAACTATGTTGCATTACGATTACCTAGTCGGGGGTCTTGCTGTTCGATCAATGATCGAAGGTTTCAAAGGCAACATCCTCGAAATCTAGTTGAAACATGTAATTGACGTATTGAAGTTTTGTATAATGTTGGTCATATGTTGCTAAGTCTTTTGTATTCTTATCTCCCTAATAATACGGTTTCTCCTCTCTGTCCGTCGATGTAGCTAACGCAACATTAATGAATTACGTAAATTCAGTGTGTTCTTTGTCTCACTCTCTTTTATTCTTGATGGTTGTTTTTCGATCTTCATAAAATTGCCTTTTCTGCAACTTTCAGAGTACAATAGCAAAGGAGTTGGAGGGATACGACATTGATGGTACGAATTACTTGAAATCGCAGAACGACAGTTTTCCTTGCCTCGTGGACCACCTCAAGACTGTTAATATATACGGATACGTGACCAAACCATACGTGTTCGAGCTTGTCGAATTTGTACTGAAGAATGCCTTGGTTTTGGAGAGGTTGGTCATTTCCACCAAAAGGACTCTTCAGCCCATTCACCAATATGGACACATCAAACGCTGGGTTGAGAATGAGAAGGATCATTTCACTTCAAAGGAACTGCATGAGTTTTCTCAGAAATTGTTGAGTCTTCCAAAGGCCTCCCAGTCTGCTGTTATTCAGTTCTGCTGTTGATACATTGTCCCGAGAATCCGAAAACGAGTTCTTGTCGTCTATATTTAATCTCAATGTAAGTTATTTTTCTCCTATGATGCAAAAAATACTTCATAGTTCTTAAGTTTTTTTTTTAAAACAAAGATTTTTCTTCCACTCCCAAATTCCACCTCCCCTAGAAATGGGAAAAAGAAATTGAAGTTTTATGTGTCTAATCTGATGGTGAAAGTCTCAGTCAATATTTACCTTTTGATATTGATGGAAGGGGATTTTGCAGGTATAACAAAAAATAACAAAGTATTTTCATCTACAATACAAAATTAAAATTAATTCATTTGTAGTAGAAAATTCAAATTGAGTTCTATCATTGGATAATGATAGACTCATTCTATCACTGCTTGAGTTTTTTATCAGTGATGGAAATCCAAATTGAATTCTATCACTATTTGAATGGTATAAATTAATGTGTTATAAATGAATTATTTTAAAAATTCTGTTACAAATATAATGCAAGAAGTAAAATGTGTTGTTATCTTCTGGGTTCTTATGGCTGGCTCTCAAACTTCTATTGCAGGTTGCCTTTGCAATGGAATGATACCAGTTTTTCTTTTGGTATTTATCTAGGAATAACTCCTCTCTTTTTTTTTTCTTTTTTTTTTTTGAAGTTTTAGTTTTCATGGTAAATATTTGAAAAAAGGAAATGGAATAGGATAAATACAAAATAATTATAAATTTGGTCTAGGTATGCTCGTGCGTGTTTAATTGTTTGAACTATTTTATATGTACCTTGACTATTATGATGAAATATATTATCTAACTTTATAATATTTAGATGTGTTAAGAAAATGGTTAATAAATTAATTGTTATGTAAGTGGCTATTTTTTCAATTTATCACTTTCTAGTTACTTAAAACTATTCATAACTATTACACCATTCATGGAAGTTAAGTTTAAATTTATTTTTAATCTTTAAGTTTGAAATATAATTTTAATTTGGTTTTTAAATTTAAAAATTGAATACTTTTATCTTGATATTTCAATAATGCTCTCTTTTAATTTCTTAAATTGCAAAATACTCTACAACACAATGTTAACTAAAATGACGATTAAACTAATTATAAATTTTGTCATAATTATTTTAATTTTTATGTGAATTAGATTTTGATAAGAAAATAAATATAAAAATAAACAAAAAAGTATGCCACAACTAAAAGGAAACATTAATTTAAACGTAACAATCTAATTGAAATTATATTCCAAATCCACTTAAAATGTAATTCTTCCATAGTTATCTTTGTTTCAAAAAACAAAACATATTTCTCCACGGTTACGAGTTCGAGCTCGAAAATCGGTATTCGACTCTCATATTATTTGAGAATAGTTGTGTCATCTATGTAGGGTTTTTTGATCATTTTTCCTCACTTTGTACTAAAAAAAACATAATTCTTCCAAAAAATTTAAGCTAAAAGAAGCTCGACGACGGTGAGGATAAACTGAATTCCAATTTATTTCTTTGGTCATTGGTTCAAATTCCAGTATCAAATGAGTTAGTGGCGTAATGATTTTATTGTTTAGTGACGTCACAGATTCGATCCCGTGGTCCTCTCGGCTAACATGTACAAAAAATAAAAGAAATCATTTTAATTTAAATTTCCAGGCACCTCACATTTACTCCACAGCAACTTGTCAAGTTGGTACCCTTTTTGTCCGATCTGTAGGGTCACAGCGTCCACGTGGCCCCCGCAAAATCAATTCCACTCACTTCCATACGGCCACAACCACTCCCATTCCCCCTTTCAGGGTCAAATCCGTCATTTCGATTTCAACTCCACCTCTTACATTTCGCCAGCTGTGATCTACCCATGGTCTTTACGTGGTCCCGGCCGCAGACAACAGAAACTCGTGAATTCTTTATTATATTTCCCCGGAAGTTGGCTGAGATATTTTCTTCTCTCTCCTGGTCGCAGCGATTAAAGAGAAGACGAGAAAGCTCCATTGGAAAATCGATCGGCGTTCTAGGTTGCGAGTTTCTGCTTCATGATCGGGATCATCCATGGCGGTTTTCTCTACTCGATCATTGCCAGGTTTTGCTCTTCCAGGTAATGTGATCGGTTCTCTTCTCGTTTTCGACGAGCGTAGATTCCATACGGCGTCTCTGTTTTCTTCCGTGGCGGTTCAGCTGCATTTCCTACTAGGTTATCTTGATTCTTGATCTCGCCGAGTTTCTTGTTTCTGATGAATGCATCGCTAGGAAGTACTAGCTTTGGATGATTCTCAGATGAACTACTTGATTTGAGACTTTGTTATTATTTATTTTAGGATTTAGATGCGACTGTTCTACTAGATGATCTTGTTTTTTGATTGCCGTGTAGTGATTTTTTAATCCAGGTTGAGTTTCTTGTTTCTGATGAAGAATGCATGGTTAGAATGTAGCATTTGGATGATTCTCCGATGAACTATTTGATTTGAGGCTTTATTATTGTTGGTCATTTTAGGATTTAGATGCGCCTTTCCTACTAGATGATCTTGATTCTTGATCGTTTCGTCGTGTAGTGATTTTTTAATCCAGGTTGAGTTTCTTGTTTCTGATGAATGCATGGTTAAGAAGTAGTATTGGACGATTTTCAGATGAACTCTTTGATTCGAAATTTTATGATTATTACCATTATTTATTTTAGTATTTAGATTCGCAGTGTATAATGTATTAGCTAGCATCCGTTTTCTATGCTTCATTTGCATGATGAGTTGCCTGAGGGGCTGTTTGTTTGACATATTTAGGTAGTTTTTTAGTTAAGGAGTTGTATTGAGAAGTTATGTTGAAGAGTTAAAAATTGAGAGTTGTGTCAAAAACTTGTTTGGATGTAGTTTTTGTATAGAGGAGTTAGAGTCAAAACCTTGTTTGGATGTAGATTTAAAGATGAGTAGTTATTTTTAGTAGTTAAAAAATGAATGGTTAAAAATGAGTTATTTTGATTGATTTGAAATGAATGATTAAAAATAAGTGGTTAGAAATGATTGAGTAGTTATAAATGAATAATTAAAATGAATGGTTAGAAATGAGAGTTATTTTTAAAAGTAAAAATGAGAAGGAGTTAATAAAAACTCGTTTGGATGTAGTTTTTAAAGAGGAGTTAGTAACTCCTAATACTAAAAACTACCTAAATATGTCAAACAAACACCCCCTGATGTTCCCGCAGGATGTAGGCTCAGTGATATCACATCCATGCTATTTTTTTTTTACTTGTCCCTCGTTTCATAAAAAAAATAATTGTGAAATCAATCATCAATATCAGCAATACTTGCTCATTATCTTATAAAACTTTGACTTATGATAGATTAAAGCTCGTGCTGCTGATGGTTGGCCACCACGAAAACAGGTGTGAAATCTCAAGGTACCTTACAAGGTTCATTTATTGATCTTTTTAACTGAGTCGTGGTATGCATTTTTGGTGAATTTGGAACTGTCGTATCATATAGAAGAAAATTTCTAGTAGTATATTGAAAGTATAACTGTGACACTTGCGTGTGTAGAACTTGTTATAAGATTACAGTAGATTCATCATAGATTTGGAAGCCATTGATTAAATTATGAGTTGAATGGCGGAAAAAAAATGTTCTGGAAACCATTCTACATTTTATACTTGTAGCATGTTTGTCAGCTTGTATGATTTAATACTCTTGTTTAGTTTTGTACACGAGGCATACCATTAACTATTTATTTTATTGTTAACCGTAGCTGGACCCTGCAATGGCAGGAACCTTATACACTAGGTTATTGACTCTTGTACCTTAGACACTCTGTACTAATTAGTTATTTACTTATTTTTTAAAACCTCTATACTAAGTTTTATGTCTATATCTAACGGGAACATTTTTATGCCAGATATGGATGATAATTTCCACCAATATAAGCATTCTTGTTATTTTTTGGCCAATATTTTATATCTGTACTTATATGATGAATGGTTAATATGCATATCATGTTTGAATGCATTCAATGTTTCTTTTTATATTTCTTAGGGGTTAATACCGTTCTCTTCATTATATATAAATATTTTGTCTTCCAGGACCAGCTGTGATGTGGGAAATGGATATAATATTCTATTCAAAGGTCATGCTTATTTTAAAGGGTTAGGGTAATTAAAGAAGTTAGGGGCTATCGCAATCTGAATTCAAGTTTTAGGATAATGGAAGTCTCTTTTCAGAAAAAGGATAATAGAAGTCAACGATGAGAAAATCTTGAGGATTTGGACTATTGTAGAATTCATCACTAAATATATTCCAACGGAGGAGGAAATCAAAACAACACAAGGGCGGAGGATGAGAGAGCCCCCACCCACACCACTACTAGATACAGATACCCTTCCAGTTCTGAAGAATCATTTGTAAATGGTAGTTACCAAGGAGATTTCTCTAGCTATGACACCATCTAGAAGTAGTTTACCATTTACCAACTTAGTACCACCTCATATAAGATTGAATGAACGCTAATTTTTGTTCAGCTAATAAGCATCACAACTTCAAAGTCTGGTCTAATTATTTAACAAAAATTGACACAAACAAACTTTAGAAACAGCTAGAACAAGACAAGGTATATATGGTGCATTGTCATTATTGGTCAACTTACATAGGTCTGGCTGCTAAACTTATCGCAAATATAAAGTTTTAAGAACATTGCATATTGAATGTGATGGATCTGGTGATGTTAATGCACTAGTGACGGAAGCAGGAGACACTTTCATGTTGAACACGATTTATACTCTATGAGAAGTTGATGATGAAATGACCACGGATTAATCATCCATGATCTGACTGCTGTTATTGCAGTTGCAATCTGTTTCAAATTCATGTATATCTATTTCAGTATAACTTGGAAGTAAAGCTTGTCTAGTATAGATTGATATTTAGATGAGTGTGATATGCAATATGATTCAATATGTCATGAACACAGATTGCTTGAACATACCCCAGCTTTATCCCTGGTAGTGGTGTTTTGTTGTTTTGTGGTTCTGGCTGTCTTAGCTGTAGAGAAGGCATACTGTATCTATCGGTGATTGTGAATTGATGAACTGAGCTACTGCTTGTTTTATCCAATTCCATTGGTCCATAAACCTGATACTTGAAAAAACCCACAATTAAAAGGAATATAGAAGTCCCTTTTCAGGGTTAACAAACACCAACCCCGCCCACCCACACTGAAGAGATCAATTACAACAAAGAAGAATTAAATAAAAAAGAAAGAATAGGAAAGAAAGAATGGTGCACAGGAAGAAACCGAAAAGTCATCCTCATTGGTTTAAGATAGAGCAGTAGGAATAGCTTTTGAATTCTTTTCCATAAAAGAGTAGCTTTTGAATAAGTTTTTGACAATGAAGAAATTCAAAATAAGTTTTGGATCTCTACCCTCATTTGCAGTTCTTCATTTTCCTTGCGAATCATGTCTAGTTTCTTGTAGAGTTCCACATTTTCTTGGTGCATATGAACCCCCTGAAACAAAATTATTGCAAGTTAGCAGTCATTCCAGCACTTCTTGGTGTAATGTGATACATTGATGTTTATAATGGGGAACCTTTTGTCGTAGTTCAGTAATTTCATCACTTAAAATCTTTTCCTGCGAGAGAAATACAAGAACTCATAATATGATGTATTTTAAATTTTAAATTGAGATCTCTTTATAATTTATACCTTTTTCACACGGACACCTTTCAAACTCATTTCCAACTGGCTTTCCAGATTTTGTAGATCTTTGACGCTCAGGCCAGATAGTTCTTCACCCATCAATTGTCTGCAAATATAGGAGCGTGAGGTATCTTATGATGTTTTTTCTTATTTGTATAAATTGTTGAATTATACTACCATTCCCCATGGATTCAAGCTTGAATTGTTTTATTTTATCTCGGTCCTTGGATGTCTTATGTATGGTATAGAGCATGGATGAAAACTTAGGTTGTTAGTAAGATTTTAAGTACTCCACCTTTGACCATAATTACTTATGGTCCGTTTGATTATCATTTTAGTTTTTTAAAAATAGAGATGAAAGATGTCTTAGAGAGAAAAAATGTCGAGACATGGAAACAATAATTTAGAGACTCGGAAATAAATACCTTAGAGAGAATTTTAGATGAAAAAATATTTGGAGAGAAAAAAACTATATATATATATATTATATAGACTGAATATTGCTCTGAGGACTTAAATGTAGCAATTGTGTAACATACTTTTGAACGTTTACTTTCCCTAAAAATCTCTTGGCTGATTCTTTTTTTCCTTTGTATAATATATATAGAGCAGGGGTTGGGAGTACCTGTGACATTCTTGCAAGTAATGCAGTTGTTGCTTCAAAGCAGCTGCCTCTGTTTTCCAAAACTAGCAATTATAGAGCAGATGGTTAACGTTAACTTTAGACGATTATAACTAATTTTTTTTTAGGACTTTTCATTCTTTACTTTTCCATATAAAGGGAAAAACTGTCGTTAAGGAATAAAAAAGAAAATTGTTTTTATTTCTATGCTTAAATTAGTTATTTTGGGGTAAATGCATTAGAGACTTTTGTAAGCAGAAGTGAAGTACAAGTTAGGAGAGAGAATTCATGACTCACTCTCCTTTTGATCTCGACCCTCACCCTTACCCCCTTCGATGATCATGACCATCCCTCCCTTTCCTCCATCTTTTCACCGGAACGTATAGTTACTGTAGAAAGAACGAAATACTTCATTGAATTAGATAACGGGTATCAGGGAAGTAGAAATCTCAGGGATTGCCAAAGACAAGGCTTTCTTCATAACATTACATTGGAAACTCTAGAATGGTTTGTTGCTACCACCTCTACCTTACTCTCCGCCCATTAAACCAAGAGTTTCTAGGGGAGGGTGTTTCTTAGAATAAACAATATGGATTGAGAAGGAATAAAAAACCTCTAAAATTTCTCCCAAACTGGGAGACCATTGGCTTTCTTCACCTGGTCGAAGTGGTCCCTCCCTCAACCTCTGACTGTGCTCGTGAGACCCCATCACCATCTACCCAAGCCTTCTCGTGCAACTATTGCTCTCGAGTTGCATCTGGTTTTCCTTCACCACGGTGTCGCTACAGAGGTTAGTTCCATCATCCTTGCAAAGTCATCATCGACGTCGCACTCCATTGGAGTCTTAATCCATCATCGTGTCGTCTCATCCATATTCTCCATCATTCACCAGATCTCCTCATCTAGGCTATTTCCCATGCCACCACCAGATCTCCTCATCTAGGCTATTTCTCATGCCACCTAGTGACTCGATCTCTGGTCAGGCTCAAACAACATCATTGATGTCACAACACCTTAACGTCTATCTTACTCTCTGTTGTACTTCCACCTACTCTTTTCTCTGTGCTCCTTTTCTTGCACATTTAGTGTTAGTAGGTAGGTCAGTATCATGTCTTTCATTCATTTATTATTGCGTCTTTCTTGGTTCTCCTTGTGTATTTATAGAGCTATTGCTCCTCTTTGTAAAAATACAATCTGAAGTTAATACAACTAGCCTTAAAGACAAACATTCCCTTGTATTCCTTGTTCCTTCCTGCTCTCTCTATTTTTTGTTTTCGTTTCTTGGTATCAAAGCAAGATGTCTGATCCCTCGGTGGCCAAAGGTGAAAGAGAAGTCTCTGGAAGCGGCACTGCTGAAGAAAGCCGTGACAAAACTGAAAAGGCTCGAGCTGCAGAGAAAGGTAAGTCAGTGGTTGTCGAGTCTGACCCTCGCGGTTCAAACACTGGAAAAGAGGGAATCCTTGTTCATCACAAAAATGTTCCAGTTGGGTGCCTGTCCTACTCCAACCTAATGAATCAAGTTACAACAACCAAACTTGATCGAGGCAATTTCCTTCTATGGAAAAGTATAGCAATGCTGTTACTCAAACATTACAAGATTGACGGACATTTGGATGGTTCCATGCCCTGTCCTGTGCTGTTATTCCTCCATCTGAAGATGACCCTGAAGGTATGACGTTTACTAACCCTGAAAATGATGTTTGGGTTAGCACAAACCAACTACTAGTAAGCTGGTTGTATAGCTCCATGACATAAGAAATGGCAACTCAAGTCATAGGAAATCACACATCTCAAACCATATGGAAAGCTATTGAAGATTGCTTTGGCATTCATTCCAGATCACAGGAAGATTACAACCGACAGATGCTCCAACAGATTCGTAAAGGAGCAATGAAAATGGAAGAATATTTGACTAAGATGAAACAATACAGTGATAATCTTGCCCTCACAGGAAATCCGATGGATGACAAGACACTAGTTTCATACACTCTGGCTGGTCTTGACGAGGAGTACAATCCCATTGTCTGTGTTTTGAGAAGCAAGGAGGTACCCTGGCCGGACCTTCAGTTTGAACTTATATCATATGAGTGAAGGCAAGACAAACTCCAATCCTTGAGAGGTAATACTTCTCTCAATGCATCTATCAATCTTGTGTCAACTAACAAGTTTAAGTCCACTGCTGGAAGTAACTCTCAAAGCTCAAAAGGAGGTCAATATGATCATGGGGGGAACAATGGTCAGGGAGGCTCAAAGGGCAACTCAAACAACTATCAGGGAAGTGGATCTAAGGGCTTTCATCCCCAGGGATACGCAAACCCAAAAGGCAATTCGCAAGGAAGAGGAGGAAAATGGAGAAGTCAAGACAGGTATGCTCCATATATGACTGAAAGATGCCAAATCTGTGGCAAAGTAGGTCATTTAGTAGTTGTGTGTTATCATAGATATGTTCCTCGAACAGCCTCTTCTCCTAGACAAACTATGCAGCCTGCACCAGCCTCAACATCCACTACTTTAATGGCATATCCTGAAACTCTTCAAGATGAAGGATGGTATCTTGATAGTGGAGCTACAAATCATGTAGCTGCTGACCTGAGTAGGATGAATCTCAATGGAGATACTTCAGGTACACAAACTATCCTTGTAGGAGATGGCTCAAAAGTTCAGGTTCTTGGCTTTGGTACGACATATCTCAGAACAAATGGAATGTCTCTAATACTAAAATATATTCTCTATGTTCCTCGAATGAAGAAAAATCTGATTAGTATATCTAAACTCTCTCAAGATAATGATATTACCATTGAATTTAATGAATTCTCTTGTGTTGTCAAGGCCATCCACACCCAGGAAACCAGGCTAATAGGGATGCTTGACCAAGGCTTGTACCGGGTTGTGACTTTTGGAGAAGCTACTACTAACAGTCTTCCTACATCTACCTCTGGAGTTCATTTTGTTGAAGAAACTAGAAGTTTGTCTGCTGCTATGCCTACTGACAAGGAAGATTTGACAAAAATCCTTTTTATGCTTTTGTTGCTTGTACAAAAGGGATATGGCACCAAAGACTAGGCCATCCCTCTACTAGAATTTTGGGTCAAATCTTATCTCATTGTAAAACTCCGGTTAAAGTGAATGACAAGTTCTTATTTTGTGAAGCTTGTAAGTTTGGTAAAATTCATAAGCTGCCCTTTCCAATCTCTACATCAAGAGCACCTACACCCTTATCTACATATGGACCTATGGGGACTTGCTCCAATCCAATCAAAGAAGGGGTTTTACTATTATGTTGCCTTCTTAGATGACTACAACAGATTCACCTGGATCTATCCACTTAAAACAAAATCAGAAACTGTTCTTGTGTTTAAAGAGTTTAAAGCACTTGTTGAACGTCAACTAAACCATAAAATGAAAGTGATACGTTGTGATGGGGGTGGTGAGTTCAAACCTATATCTCATTTATGTAAGGAACAAGGCATAGCTGTCCAGATATCGTGTCCCTACACTAGTCCACAAAATGGTAGAATCGAAAGGAAGCATAGACATGTTGTCGAAACTGGATTGTCACTTCTTGCTCAAGCAAAAATGCCTCTACACTATTGGTGGGAGGCTTTTCGCACAACCACTTACTTGATCAACAAAATGCCTACTCCTATCTTAAAGGATTGCTCTCCTTTTCAAATTTTGCATCACAAACTACCAGACTATAGCTTTCTAAAGGTGTTTGGAGCAGCATGCTATCCTTGCACTAGACCTTTTCAAATTCACAAGCTAAATTTTCACACGGAGAAATGCTTGTTCATAGGCTATCATGATCATTACAAGGGGTACAAATGTTTGAGTCCTTCAGGCAAACTGTTTATTTCAAGACATGTACGATTCAACGAGCAAAATTTTCCTTTCACTGAACTATTTTACAGACCAAAAGTAACTGATTGCAGACCTATTGCTACTCCACCAGTGATACAAACATGGTTGCCTAATTCACCCATTTTCCCACAAATTATCCCAAAACCCATCACCACACCTCCTACTGAAAACGTCGAGCCTGTTCTTGTGCCCTCTACCACTGCTGCCTCTCTTTGCCCTATTGATCGGCCTATACCCAGTCCAATTGCCCAAACTAATCCCACACTATTACCACATTCTCATAGCTCTTCACCTTTAACATCTCACCCCTCCGCTGCTATCAACCAACATTCTATAACTACTCGTGCAAAGGCTGGTATCCGTAAGCCAAATCCTATGTTTGGTGGCCTCACTCGAGCTGCTCCAGGTATTGACTGGTCTGTCATCGAGCCTACACGCTATCACAATGCTGTTAATTTTTCTCAGTGGCAGGCAACAATGAAAAATGAGATCAATGCTCTTCATCAACAACGTACCTGGACTCTTGTTCCTGCCAAGTCCACTCAACATCTCGTCAGCACAAAATGGATCTACATGATTAAACGTGATGCGCATGGTCACATTGAACGTTATAAGGCTCGCCTCGTTGCTCGTGGCTTCTTACAAACACCTGGACTTGACTATGGAGAAACATTTTCTCCTGTGATTAAACCTGCCACAATTCGACTGGTCCTTACCTTGGCTGTATCATGGCATTGGCCAATTCGTCAATTGGATGTTTCCAATGCATTTTTACATAGAACTCCTAATGAAGATGTTTTCACACCACAACCTCAAGGTTATGTCGATGCCCGGTACCCTACTCATGTATGTAAACTCAACAAAGCCTTATATGGCCTTAAGCAAGCTCCTCGCGCGTGGTATGATAAATTGCGTTCGTGTCTTCAGAAATTACATTTTGTTCAATCCAAAGCTGATAGCTCTCTTTTTATATTCAATAGCTCTGCTGGCACTATGTTTATACTTATATATGTGGATGACTTACTCCTCACTGGCTCTAATTCGTTGCTTCTGAATCAACTAGTGTGCCAACTTCAATCGATGTTTGCTCTAAAAGACCTAGGGAGGCTGCACTATTTTCTTGGTATACAGATACATCACACTGAGAGTGGTCTTATTCTAAATCAAGCTACCCATGTTCATGATATCTTAGTTAAACACAACCTACAACACCTAAAACCAGCCCCTTCACCAATGATAGCTGGCTCACAATTGTCGCAAACTGATGGTGAATTGTTGTCTGATCCACAACTCTATCGAAGTATATTGGGTTCGCTCCACTACTTACAACACACACGTCCTGACATTGCCTTCTCCGTCAATAAACTCAGCCAATTCAATCAAGCTCCACGAGTTCCTCATTGGAAAGCTCTAAAGCGTGTGTTGCGGTACCTTCAGGGGACTATCACCTATGGTTTGCACATTCAACCCGCCCCCTCCTTAACTATTACTGGTTTTTCTGATGCTGATTGGGCTGCATCCCCTGACGATCGAAAATCTGTGAGTGGATATTGTGTTTTCTTTGGTACTACGCTGATATCATGGTCGTCCAAGAAACAAGCTGTCGTTGCTCGATCCAGCACAGAGTCTGAATACCGTGCTCTTTCTCATGTGGCTTGTGAAATTCTTTGGCTGCGTTATCTTCTCCAAGATCTTAGAGTTAATCTTGCTGCTACTCCTTTAGCTTGGTGTGACAACATCTCTACAAATGCCCTAGCTCGCAATCCCGTTTTTCATGCTCGAACAAAGCACATTGAGATTGACGCACACTTCATTCGTGATCAAGTCATATCAAAACAAATTGACATTCGCCATATCCGTTCTAGTGATCAGATTGCAGATTGCTTACGAAGCCTTTGTCCCCTCAACCATTCTGCTCTCTACATGACAAACTCGGGCTCTCCCGTTCTCTGGTGCCTCGTTTGAGGGAGGCTGTCACAACACCTTAACGTCTGCCTTACTCTCTGTTGTACTTCCACCTACTCTTTTCTTTGTGCTCCTTTTCTTGCACATTTAGTGTTAGTAGGTAGGTCAGTATCATGTCTTTCATTTATTTATTATTGCGTCTTTTCTTGGTTCTCCTTGTGTATTTATAGAGCTATTGCTACTCTTTGTAAAAATACAATCTGAAGTTAATACAACTAGCCTTAAAGACAAACATTCCCTTGTCTTCCTTGTTCCTTCCTGCACTCTCTATTTTCTGTTTTCGTTTCTATTGAGCCTCATCCCTTGAAAAGATTGTGTTTTCTCTCTATCGGACATCCAGATGATAACACATGTTGGTTTCTTTGCTGAAAGACGATATATTGTGCAGCTCTGCTCTTCTTTGACGGAACCACTCTCTATTTCTCTCCTTGTGTGGTCTTAATGAGCATGACCTCCTTTGTCGGATTTGAACGAGATTGCCCCCATCTTCCCATTATTATTTGTTTGGATCTCCCTTCTCAACAACCACGCACAACACCATATTTCTCGTCCCTTTGGCCATATCTGACAAAAGCAATTCTCGACATACGAGTACCATTTTTTGGTTATTCAAGCAAAATATTAAGGCTCTTAACTTGACTACGTCAATATAGACCAACAATGTTTTTGTTTTCTAAAAAAACAATATGGATGATAAAGATTAGTAACAACAAAGGTACTTTTTGTCGAGGTGGCTCAACAAACACTACACACCGGTGGGTAACAGACAATAGAAAGGGGTAGGTTGCCTTTTGTCAACTTATTGCAAAGTCTCCTACCCTTTCATTAAAGACTATCCACCAACCAAAAGGCCTCCATCCCCCACCCAAAAAGGTGCAGTTGGGATAGAAATAAAGTAATCCTAAATTGACTAGAAAAGAGAAGATTTTTGGTATATAAGTGAGGCAACCATCTTCATTGGAATGAAGCCTCTGGGCGAAACATAAAATGAAACCATGAGGTTTGTGTTCAAAGTTGATAATGTACCATAAATGTGGAGATTAGCCGAGGATTGTCATTCTTATTTGGCAATATCCCTTGGGTTTTACTACCAACCTAAAGTTCCTCCCCCCCTCCTTTTCTCGACCCACCTTAACCTTATAATACATTGACACAATAGTGCAACATCTAGACTCGAACCAGTTCAGGTAGGTGATCTAGTGGTCAAGAGGGTCTGGACAACTAAGAGGTGAATGGTTCAATCTAAGGTGACCACCTACGTAAGAATTAGTTTCCTGACGGGTTTCCTTGATATTCAAACCAAATGTTGTAGGGTTCAGGCGGTAATTCCCTATGACAATAATCGAGGTGCACGCAAACTGGTTTGGACAGTCACAGATATTTAAAAAAATAAAAACATGTTCCAGTAACCAAGACCGTGCTATTTTATTTTATCACCTTGAAAAGAATCATCTTTGAGAAACATCTGCCACAATGTGTTGGTAGAAATTTCTACTCAAAGTTCATGCTTTCATCAAAAGTTCAATAAGCATTCAGTTTTTTTTTTAATATTTAAATTATGTTGAATTGTTGATGAGTCTAAATTAACGAGAAAATAATAATTGCAGATGAAGGAAGGTTACCTGGAGTTCTGAAGCAGAGTTCATCGCCTGATTTTGCTCCTCTTTCATCTTGTTGTAACGATCCGTAATCGATCTTATGCTGGTAAATTACAAACTATTAGATTATTCAGTACATATTCACTCTTAAAACCAAATCTGAAAATTTTAATTGCCAACGCCATGCCATTTTACGAAACATCATAAAAACATTTATTAAGTGAATTGTAAGCAATAGTGTTGCTGTAGATTGATTTATCTTCACATATTTCAGATTCTACGAGCATAGTTCTAATCTGTAAATTATTACTTAGAAAACAGAGGAACAAAATCAGCAACTGGGTCGAGTAGTTCTAATCTGTTAATCTTCATATAATATTTAGTGATTTATCTTTACTATTTGTTTCTCAATTCTTTGTTTCATTTTCTATTCTTTCTCCCCAATGATTTGTTTCTCTAACTCAGGTCTCGTTTGGATTTGATCTTCTCTTCTTCAAATAAGAAGATTATTACAAGAGTATAATCGGTCCTGAGTATGTGAGAGCAAAGCTCCGATTCTCGGTCATCAATTTTTTTTACAGGAGTACAGTCCATGAATCAACATTATAGAGCCAGTAATGAAGAGTCCTGACTCAAATTTCAAGGAAGAAATTCCTCAGAGTTATCTTAAAGTGAGCATAGATTAACATTTCGACGTGTATTCTTCTTTTAAGAATGTTCAAATCTTCTTGCTTCATATTTGTTGTACTTAATTATGGAGAAGGAACGATTAGGAAGTTCTCATATTATTTGAGTAGTTGTGTCATTGTTGGTCCTCTTTTCCAAATTTTCACTAAATAAAAAAGGAGTGATGCCCTAACATACTACGTTTCTATGTAAATGTGGTCTTTGTGATTTTTGCTTTAATTAGTTAATCATCTTGTGACCTGGTAATTAATTTTCTATTGATTGCATTGTACATGTAATATTCTGAAAAGAGAAAGATGCTTTTTATAGAACTTTTAGAAGAGACGATAGTGGGTGTTTTAACTTGCTCAAAGTGGCTTTTCGAGCTTGGAAGAATATTTTTATTTGGTTTACGATGATCGTAATTTCAATTATATAGATCAAGGGATTGATTTTTGGAAGGGTCTTTATACCGTTCGATTATTTGAGCGCTAAGCAAGGAGTTGACATGATAGGCTTGATTGTTAGAGGTTCGAAATGCATTCCAAAGTTAATTCGTCGGCTGGAGATTCATGGGGGGTTGGCGATTAAGGAAAAGTTAAAGCATATATATCCTTGAGTCTAAGATTTCATTTATTCCCTTAATTTTGGTAGAGTCCGACACCTCAGAAGTGATTAAGTTTAGATAATTTTGAATTCAAGGATATCGCTCTTTATATTAATTGTTTGGTTTTTATGATGTGATTTATTGGAGGAGGATTGTATTAATTTGTTTGGTGGTGGTGGTTAATGAATCTATATATTTGTTTTAAATCTCTATGCTCAAATTTTCAACTAGGAGAATAGTTTCATATAAAGATGTTTTTTTCCCTGTTTGAAGGAAGGTTGATGCATGTTAATAAGTTATAAGTTCTTTTTTTCTTTGATTCTAAAAAAAAAAGTTTTTTTTTTTCAACTAATAAGATATAAAGTTAACTAAATTAGTAAGTGATCTACCATTACATCTAGTACTTTTTTTAAATGACAGTACAAAAAGAGTTAGACAGACATGAACTTCAAGACAAGTATGTTTTTTTTGTTCTTATAACTAGGGATGTCCACTCCAAAGGATTAGGGATAAATTTATTGTTCTCATTCTCGCTATTCATTTCAATTCTCATTTCTGCGAAATTGACTATACAATTTTGTGGGGATTCATTGCGAGGAATTAATGAGAATTAGATTTTTTGAGAAAAATTATTCATCATTTAACTCTTCTTTCTTATTCTTAATTTCTTTTACAAACTTTCTCAATCTTAATTCAATTAACTTAGTTTTACATAATTGTTTCAAAATTAAAAAAATATATTATTAGTATTTAATTAAATAGTTCATTTGGTAAAGAAAATATTCCTTCAATTAAATATTTCTACAATTTTATGTATATAATATGAACGGAGTGAGGAATAGAGATGGAGAATACATTTCCTATATCTATTTCCATTTAGCTCGTAGGAAATTTTTCATCTCACTAGTTCCTTCATTCTCACTTAATCATGGATTCCACATGGAGTCCTAATCCCATGAGACAAATGAACAGTACCTCTACTTTCAACTGCATAATAATTGGTCTTCCATATATAATTACATTGTTGTATAACTTCGGGTTTTTTTTTACTTGAAGCAAATTATTGTGAAGCTTCACAAAGTCTAAATTTATTCTCAAAAGGGCTTCCATTGTTCCTCTTTCCTCTATTTTTTCTAATAGAGGAAGTTGAGTCCGTAAAATCTTGATAATAGCTTTCTTGAAGTTTTATTTGATTATATTTGATTTTTTTTTAATTTTATATGTAGAATTACTTGTTTATAATTAAACAATAAAACTGTACATCTTGAATCTAAACAAAATTATATTGAATAAATTTGAATAGAAATTGTATTTATTTTCTCATGAATGAATAAAAAAACCCCTCTATTTAAAATAGAGGTTTTTGCATGTATATTACAAAATGGATAAAATATTCAGCACAATAATAAAAATATTTGCACTTGCAAATTGATAGACTTCATATTGATAGATTCTATCGATAAAGGGTGATAGAATCAATTACTAATAAATAAAGTAAATTGATAGACTTCCATCACTGGAGAATGATAGATTTTATCAAAGTCTTCTATAAAAAAGGTAAATAATTTTTTTTTTAAATGGCAGAGTTTGCTATAAAAGAATTATTTTTTAAAATGTGCTATAATTGTAAACTGTGCTAAAAAAGTTGCTATACAACGCAAATTCCCTTTAAAATAGAGCTCTATCCTTCTCAGAGATCAAAATTTTCCCCTAACAGTAAATTGAACTTAAAACAATATCTTGGATGGGTTTACTTTCATTTTTTCATCGTAAATATTGATTAGTAATAATATTAATATTTTAAAATATATATACACACAATAAATATAACTAGAAAAATAAACTATTTTAGAAAATAGTACATGTACAATCGAAAACTGTCAAACAACATTTTATAAAAGGGTGTGTTCGGGCCCCGATTTGGTAATGACAAACAGAATATTATGATAAACGGTGGATTATTATAAACAGTGTTTGAGGAGCTGGTTATTGTAACAAAGATAATATATGTAACGTTTAAATAAATAGACACCTAAATTTAGATAAACTAGTAAACAAAGTTTAGGTAACCACCGACTATAATAAATGGTGGGACAAGTATAGGTTAGATAATTATAATCAACTCGGCCGTTTACCTAAATGGGAACTCAAATATTAATTGAAAATAGAGGCATAACTTTTAGGGGATTTTGCATGTATAATAAAAAAAAGTAAAATATTTTCATTTATAACACAAAATTAAAATTAACTTATTATAAAAAAATACAAATTGAATTCTATAGCTGGTCGAGTTATAAGAGTGATAGAATTGAATCACTAGTAGACTCAATCTATCACTAATTGAGTTGTATCACTTATAGAAAATTAAGTTCTATCAATGGTTGAGTTTTATCATTGATAGAATTCAATCGATGATAGACTTATTTTATCACTAATTAAGTTTTATTATTTATAGAAAATTATATGTTAGAAATGAATTATTTTAAAAATTATGTTATAAATATAACAGAAGAGATAGAATGTGCTGCTCACCCAACTTTTATCTCATTCTTCCCCAAAATTGGTAGAGATCCTCACAAGTTTTCATATTTAATTTTTTTTTTTTTTGAGAAAAAGTTTTCATATATAATTAAATTCCAACACTTCTGAAATAATACTAAAGATAAGGATGGAAAAGCAGTTGAGTAATGCATTAGAGAGATAATATAATTTAATATGCCAAATAATTCATGTATTCGTGGATTTTTTTTTTAATACTTCAATTAGGAGAAAAAACAAAGCAGCATGAGAAAAATTTATAGAAAGGGTTATGTGAGAAATTACGAGAAAATAATGACTAGAAATATATAAATGAATATTAGAGAATGCATAGACATGAATGGAAACAAGAGAAAACAAACATATATATATCCTTAAAAAAAAGAGACTGAATAATATATATACGTATAGAGAAAAATAGCAAAACAAACCACATATGGAAAAAAATAATTCTGATGAAGAAAATACAAAATAGTAATTCAGAGTCAAATTTATTCTCATAAGGTTGAACAAGACAGATAATATTGAAATATCAAAACCTGTATATGTTTTCAAAAATCGAAACAAAAATGAAAAAGATAACAAAAGTAAATGACAATTTTCTTAAAACCAAATTTCATGACCCAAAATACAAAATTATTAACACAAAACAAACACAGCTGAAGAATGCATGTTCTTTTGTGGGGAGAATCTATTATCCAACACTCACTTCCTAGGAAGTTCAGAAAGTACAAATGGATCTAAGAGAGAATAAAAAATACTAAAAATAAATGGATATTTATTTTATATACCATCAGAACAGATAGATGATATCTCAACTAAAATAAAATATGTAATCTTAACTAAGAGTTTAATTGTTTAAATTTTCTAATCACATTAATTAAAAAAAAATACAGTAGAAGAGAAAAAAAATAGATCAACATATTAACATTTATGTCCATGCAAAAAATGTTTAAAAATACATGCAGAAATAATTCTATCTTATTTTCCCCAAGAACACTAAACCTAACTTAACACGACCAAAAATTAATTGAATCGTGTATGACTTAGTAATCAAATAGTTTACGAGTTCAAATCCCTACAAAAAAAAAATATACATATTGTTTACTAAAAACACCAAAAGAATAATTCTCTTATTTAGAGATTTTTTTAAGTCCTCGCATGCATTCACATTCCAAGAAAAAGAAATCAAATATCCCTTCAAAACAAAATTATCACATACACTGTACACACATGATATTTTAATGGAGTCCCCCAAAATATTCACTAAAGCTATTAATCTTGAATAATTAAGCTATATATTTTCACCTATAATTTTGACAAAAATTCATAAGGGTTTCTTCTTACATATTCCACAAATATAACGTGCAATGAATAAAAAAACATAAAAAAAGCAAACCCAGTTGCTTTATTCTTGAATTCTAACACATATGAGATTTGAAACTTTGATATATTAATAAAAAATACATATCAATTATCGAATTAGGCTCGAATTGGCACTAAACCCAGCTGCTAAAACTCATTCATATACTAAAATTCTAAAATTTAAAGAGCAAAAAAGAAAAATTTAAGAGAAAGAGAGAAAGGGATCTAACCTGGTACTGGAATAATCATAGAGTTTTCCAGTACTTGAAAAAATGATCAATCCAATTTCAGCATCACAAAGAATTGAAAGCTCTTTAGCTTTTTTCAACAATCCACTTCTTCTCTTTGAAAAAGTCACTTGCCTGCTTGTTGAATTATCAATCCTTCTTATCACAATCTTCCCTCTTCCCATTTTTCTTCTCTCTTTATTTCAAATTCTCTCTCTCAAATAATCTTCAAACCCCAATTTCAAAAAAAGGGTCTTCAAAAACCCAAACACCCACCAAATTGGAGATCCAAAAACCTTGGACAATGAAGGGGGAAAAAACACTTCAAAATTGCTAAAAAGATGGGATTTTTAGCATCTAAATGGTTTGTAGATTTGCTTCTTCTTGTGGGTTTTCTTTGTTCATCTCTCTAAAAAAAAACCCTCTTTCTCTCTCTAAATACAATGTTTTTTTTTGTATTTGTTTATTGCATTATGTGCTTCAAATATTAAAAAAAAAAAAAAGAAAAAAAAAAAAGAAGGTGAAAGTGGTTTTCTATTGACACAGCTTTCTCATTTGTGCCAAAACCTGGGCGCACTCCAAAACCGCTTATGGTTTTTTGTTTTTTTTTTTTCAATTTGGAGCCAGTCGCTGCGAGTACGAAAAAGATCCGTACTCGCGTTCTCGAGCCGACATGTCGTTAGGGCAAATCAATTCGAAACGTGTGGGGATCCGACAGCGAATCCGGAGACTGTGAACTAGTCGTACGTGTCGACACGGCAGAGTGCGTTTATATCACGCGCTCACTCGCGCGTGGAAATGGGCAATCCTCGTACTCGCGAAATCCAGGAAATTTTGGAAAGTGTTTCGTCCAATAGATCACCGAAACGTGGCTCGCGAAACCCGAGAAGAGGGGAATTTATCTGCTGTTTCCATTTCCAGGGTGTCCACGTATGTTACTTCCTCTTATCGTCTGACACGTGGATCTTCTTTTTAACTGTTCCTTTCCATTTTCCATAAGCCACTAATTCCATTTTCAGGCCAACTATGAGCTCCATGCCATAATTAGAAAATGCCCTAAAATTTTATTATTATTATTATTATTTTAATGTTTAATTACTTTCCACCCCCCCTATTATCATATTAATAATTAACTCATTTGTGAGGTATCTTTCTAAATTAAATTATTCACTTTATTTCATAATACTTTTTTATATTTTTGTGTTTAAATGGAATATGTCCTTTTAAGTTATTCGTGGTTTTAAATTTAAAAGGCAATAGTTGTATCTTGAAAACAATTTAATATATGAAATATTATTTCAATACAAACGATTTTTAAAAAAAATATTATTTTTACGGTGTCAGATTTATTCTTATTTTAATTATTTATTCGTGATTATTTATTAGTGACAACTAATCAGTCATCTTTATTATAATATGTTAAGTTATTGGGCACGATCTTTAACGATCTATTTATCATACATTTTAATGATAATTCACATATGATCGCATAAAATACAATATTATTAATAGTTTTTTCTTCTCGTATTTTTCATTAAGTAAATATGCTTAATTTTCTTACTATCTTTACGTTGAGCTTACACTACCAACATAGTCAATATATTACTAGATTCATAAATAATATCTTATTTGATTCACATCTTTATACAAATTTAATCCTTGAAGTTAATACACATTTCAAATTCTGTGTAGTAATGTAATTGGAAAGTGAGTAAAAACTAATTAGAGGACCAATGACACATCACAATAATGGAATTAATAAAAATATGTGTATTCCAATAAGATATGCCTTAATTAAATCATAAAAATGTAATAATAAACAACCATGTACCCTTCTACTTCACCAAAAAAAAAAAAAAAAAAAACCCCTTTGAAAAGTTTGCTGAACCAATTAAGGTGTGAACACAAGCTTTTCTGGAGTTAATTGTGATAGTCAATCATATATTTTTTTAACAAATGTTCTATTTTGTTTGTTTAAATAAACCAAGTATAATCCTTTAAAGTAAAAAATCTTATAGCCAACAAAAATAATAATCTTAATCTTGTAGCCTACATTTTCATGTACTACTGACATTTTGACTATAATATATTCATTTATATATAAAATTGAATAAAACGTTCTTATACGTTATTAGGATTTGTTAAAAGAAACAAACCATTGGGAAAGATATGATTTGATAAAATCTAAAATATAATCATAGTAGTTTCAAATTATTAGTGAATTAAGTTTTTTTTTTTTAAACAAGATAACCACCACGCCTGTCCCTAAGCTAGGTACCAGAGACATCGAAGGAGTACTGTTATAGGAAAGACTCGAACTCGGGACCTTGAGGAGAGCATACCCTCAAAGCCCAAGTCTTCAACCACTATGTCAGCCTTTGGGTACATATAAATATGAAGATTTGTCAAGAGTTGTCGTCTTAATTGACAAATGGTATCAAAGCAGAATCTTTAACTATTTATCATGTTCGTAAAATCTTAAAGTATGAAACAAAGAATTTGTCAATCTCAAAATATTTAAAATAGTCATAATAAAAATCCACGGTTGAACCTAATAATCGTGCTCTAGCGAGGAAATCTTATGAAATTGATTTTATGAAAGGTTCTTATAAAATGTACTACTAAGAAGTGTTTTTGGTGAGGGAGCTCTTATTAAATGTTTCTCTAATATAAGAAATACGATTGTTATGTGCTCAAACATAAGTCAAATGCATATGTGGTTAAGTTTTTAGTGGGCTCAAATGTAATTAAAAAGATTTCTTGGTTAAGTTTTGATGTGTTCAAGTATCATACAATCTTATGATTTAAGAGGAGAATCATTTTTAGACGATTTTATCCATTAAATTATACTCTAAATTATAAACATGTTATCTATTTAAAATGTGTTTTAAATATTATTTAAAAAATTAAATGTAGAAGATATTTATAATATCATTTAGATTTTCATTATAAAATATTTTTCATGCATGAGGTAGAAGATAGATTGCACAAAATTTTCAAACAAAATCCAAAAATTGCTCTGATTTGGGTCTTTCATTTTCTATATAATAGAGTCTCTTTTCCAATTAATTCATCTGTTCTTAATTTTTAATTTATTTCTTCAAAAACTTACCTTTTCAATTTGTTTTTTAGATTTCCACAGATGAAGATTGTTTTTTCATATTTCCAAATATGAATATTATGATTTCTTAACTTTTTAATAACAAGTAGTCGAAGTTTCTTTTTTTCTCGTCCTTCATCTTTCTTTTACTATTTCAATGATCTCTCAATTATGTTAATGTTTTATTTTACTTATATATATTTTTTTTTTCTATCAATTATTTGTAGTGATTCATGATTCGATATTGTATAGAAATCTTCAACATTTGTGCGAAGTAAATATTGTTTTTCTTTTTAAAATTTTATAAGGGGACCACAAACCTTACCCTATAATGTCAATTCTCAATATCGTTTTTAAGTACAACTGTATAATTTATTATTCACACAATTATTATTATTATTTTGATATTACTACTATTAACATATTATCATACAATAATTGTTGTTATTATTATTATTATTATTTTTATACGATTGGTATTTTGTTATAATAAAATATTACTTTCTTTTAAGGAAATTTACCCTCAATAGTACATGTTGTATTATATATGCAGAATAATTTCTAAAATAATTTCATCTATAGTAAATTATTTTCTATTGCTCACTAATGATAGAATTCGTCTGATGGAACTCAACTAGTGATAGAACTCTATCACTGAGTGAATTCTATGAGTGATAGATCTCAATTTGAATTTTCTTCTACAAATGAATTAGTTTTGATTTTGTGCTATAGATGAAAATATTTTACTATTTTTTATTATACATGCAAAATCCTTTTTTAAGGAAGAAAAATATATTTATGCCTATTTTAAATAATATGTTTTCATATGTTTATATATTTCATATGTAATTATGTTTATTGTGTTTTTTGATATCTAAATATAATAAATAAACTTATCATTTTATTAAATTTGTATGTCTTTAAATAATTATTTTAGAGAATTTACCACACATTCGATCGCTTGTATTCTATTTGCAACAAAATTCTTAAAATAATTCATCCATAGCACATTGATTTCTATCACTTAATTTGGATTTTTATCACTGATAGAAAACTCAAGCAGTGATAGAATGAGTCTATCATTGATTGAATTCTATCACTAATAGAACTCAACTAGTGATAGGACTTAATTTTAATTTTCTATTATAAATGAATTAATTTTGATTTTGTGGTATAGATGAAAATACTTTGCCTTTTTTTGTTATACATGAAAAATCTCCATTATTTTATACATTCATATAGTTATTTTTTTGTATTATTTTAACAAATAAAAAATATTTCATAAAAAGAATAAAAATAAAAAATATTATAAAATTACCTTAAAAGTTTTGTATAAAATAATATTTTCACGTGCAAGTCACGTAGTCTTTCCTAATGACCATAAAATAACTGTTAAATAAATATTGAAGTGTATGTGTGGTACTTTGTTCGAGTGGATGATTATTGAAAATACAAAGTGTAGTCTTCTCTTAGTTAGATAAGTGGTAGATAATGAAGGTCTCGTTTGATAATTATTTCATTTTTGGTTTTTTATTTTTGTCTTTACTTTTTTTTCAAAAAATTTGTTTGATAACCAATTTTGGTTTTTGTTTTTAAAATTTTAAAAATATTAAAGAAATTCTAAAAACTAAAAAAAGTAGCTTTTAAAACAAGTTTTTGTTAAGTATGAAAAGAACAAAAATAAATAGTAAAAATTTAAAAAAATCCAAACAAAATGTAATAATTGAAAACAAAAAACAGTTATTAGACATATTTTTGGTTTTTCATTTTCAAAAATATAAAACTAAAATAAGTTATCAAACATATACGGTTTTTATTTTTTAAGAAAAAAAAACCATAAACAAAAAATGAAAAACTATATAAAAAAATGATTATCAAACGGGGTCGAACTAAGACAATTATGAAAAATTAAAAAAAATAAAGACAAAAGAACTCGTACAACAAGCAGACACTTTCATTAAAATATAAAATCTCATCTCATCTCACCTGCAGCCAAACACCCCATAGGTGATAGTGTACATAATAATTAATAATTAAATTCCAAACTGATTTAATTCGACACAATTAAATTTAATACATTTAACATTCCTTTATGTTGATTTTAATTGGATCGTACTAGCTACGAATAAAGTATTTTTATAGTTATTTTCTTAAACACCTATAGTTAAAAAGAAAACCAAGCCAGATCATGGGTTTAAACAAAATTAGGAAAGTGTAGGTTAATTAATAAAATGTTTATGCTTTTTTTGGTGACAAATGGGGGAGGTTTTGCTTCACCTAATAAAATAATTAACCTTTTCTTTGAAGAACTAAAATAATTATAATTTTCCCCTTTTGAAACATTATTATAAAATCAAAGATGTTTAAAGTGAGAAATCGTTTTCCCCATAAGAGGACGAAGTTTCTAGGAAATTGCTGTCCAACCAAAGAGAAATACGGAATAACCTAAATTAATTATATTAAAAGATGTGTCACACCACATAATAATAAAACTTTATTATATAAACTTTATTATATAAACTTTATTATAATGGCACTATTTGTTGGGTTGTGTAAATAAAGTTTGGGTTTTGGTTTAGGGGTTTTCCATAAAAAGTAAAGTTTCCACAATAAGCAAATCCCCATATAGAAAGAAAAACATTAAACAGTACTTAACCATGATAATTTCTTTTTCAAAGGCACTATTAGTAATTAACCATGATACTTAACCATTAAACAGTATTATATAAACTTTATTATAATGGCACTATTAGTAAAACTTTCAAAGGAATATATTTGAAGAAAAGAAAAACAAAACAATAAGTGAATATTAATTACATATTTAATGATTATAATTGATGAAAAGTTAGAATTAATCTAATAAAAACCTAAATCCCGCAAATAGTCTCTATTTTAAACTATTGATATGTCAACAATTTAATATTTTTATGTCAAAAATAATAATAATAATAATAATAATGTAATGTTTTGTACTTTATTCACGATATGATAATGTAATTAATTGACTAAAAAAATATAAATCGATTACAATATAATTTTCTTCCCAAATTAGACAATTCAAATTTTATCTTTTTTTAGAAGACAACTCCTTTCCCATCCAATCAACTATTAAATTGTTGTGTCCCGTAAGTAGTATGGAAACTCTTATTTAAAAAAAAAAAAAAAAAGACTATTAGATTGATATTTTCAACAAAATAAATATTTAATCTATACATATATAATTAAATATGGTGTACTTAATTTGTCCGTAATTTATTAAGTTTTATTTAATCATAAAACTAAATTTTAATGTTAACTTGATTGGTTTTAGTACTTGTCAACTCGATATTTTAAGGATGATTTAATGCCCAACAAATTTTCTTAACATTTAAATATTGTAGGATCAAGTCACATGTGATAAATATTTAAATAAAAAAAATGGAACGTAACTATAGATTCTATGGTTTGAGTGCTCAATTCCCTTATATACTAAAAAAAAAAAAATTCCTTCCAACTACATTATATATGTTTATAATTTCATCGGAATCAGAATTAAAAAATAAAGCAATTAATATATTCCAAAATAAATAATCCTACTTTATCTACCATATATATAATTTGTCATTCATAGATACCTAGTAGAGCTACCTAGATAGGTAAGAACCATATTCCCTTTTATATGCATCAATGTCTTTGTCTCTTTTTTGTGTTAGATGGTATCATGGAATTTTATAGGGTTAACTTTTAATATAATTAAACTTTTCAGTATAATTTAAAGCAAATGGTATGCAGTTCGTTTGTTATGCTTTTTTTTTCCTTTTATAGCAAAATAAATATAATTTAAAATAAATTTCAAATTTCAAAATATGTTCGTTCAAACGTCTTTGATTTAAGATCATTGAGAAACACTTAAACTAAAAAAATCTTTAATATATTTTGATGTCACATTGTAGAGACCGCTTAATGACTCTAAAAATTGAGAACACAATTCTGGAGGCATATACTTTAATCATTTAAGTTATTTTAAAGTTAGACGATATTAATTATAACCTTTAATTATATATATTTTGATAGGTCATAAAATTGTGGGTATTTGGCCCTTGTAAATGTATTCTTAAAAAATAAAAAACAAAAGTGAGAACCAATCAATATTGATTTTGAATTATTGGTGCTTAGCTCATGAAGCAATAATAATATATAGAACTTCTCAAAATAATAATAATGATAATGATAATGATAATAATAATAATAAAAAGAGAGAAATGAAACAATATTTCAGTTGACTTTGATGAAACAACCAACCAGCAAAAGCCTTTGCCCCCTCCCACCCCTCAATTGGTATTCTAATTTTATATTATTTTTTAAAAAGATATTCTAATTTTATAATTAGCATGAACATATACCATCTGAATGCCAATTATTAGTCTTTCATAGCAAAAATAATAAAATAATAAAATAAATAAATAAATGTGTATACACTACTAGAAAAAAGGGTTTAGATGACACCTACCATAAATAAAATTTTGAGAGAGAAGCAATTAAAGTGTCATAAAACAAAAACACGCGTTTTATGACACTTTATTAGAATCATCTAGTAATCAGTAATTAAAATAAAATTACCATCACAAAAAAGTGTCATAAATAAAAAAATGTGCGGTTTATGACACTTTTTTAGAATCATAAATTTATAAAATTAATTCTCCATATTAATTTGATATTTTTAAATATTATATATTTTTCTTTTTAAGTACTTCTCAACTATAGTTTTGTAACACTTAACGCCCTAATTATATATATATATATATATATAACTATTTAAAACATTTTTATAAGGGAAATTAGCTATTGAATCATCAATTCTTGTTTTAGAAGCAGAAAACCTTTGAGGTGATTGTTTTAAAATTGAGGGAACATCTTGAAAACATATCAAAATTGGAGCCCTAGAATCCCCCATTATCCACCTCATTGCGGAAAATCCTTTCACTCCAAGCGTGCATGCCATTTTCTTCTTCGTCCTTTTGTCGAAAGATCCCTTCCCTCGAGATTTATTTTTCCATTTGGTAGTCGTTCGAAAACTTCTACAAATCACACTTGTAACAAACCACCTAAATAAGGTGTAACGCCTCGTATTTTATGTTAGACTTTTCAGGTTCAATTATTTGTTCCTTTAGATTTACGGAGTAATTGCTGATTAGTTTTGCCGTAGGAGTATTTTGGTGATTTTACCCTTAGAGACCATTTTGTAAATGATAATTGACTTTGGGTTAAT
The DNA here is from genome assembly GCA_036507275.1 of Sicyos edulis. Taxonomy (NCBI): domain Eukaryota; kingdom Viridiplantae; phylum Streptophyta; class Magnoliopsida; order Cucurbitales; family Cucurbitaceae; genus Sicyos; species Sicyos edulis. Next base: position 2,558,015 of record CM071858.1, on the reverse strand, counting down.
TTTTTAATTTCATGAATTTTAGGGCATTTGTGAAAATTGGTTGTTGGAATTGTGAAAAGAAATTAAATGATTAAAAAGGTTTAATTTTTGTTTTGTTAAATAAAGAAAAATAAATTATAAATGGGTTTTTGTTTAAAGAGTTTGAAGGGAAACAACCAATTTAAATTAAATGAAAAAGAAACCCATTTAAGGGAGTTTAATAAAATAAAATAAAATAAAAAAAGAACCCCAAATGTTCATCTTCTTCCTCTCTTCATCTTTAAACCCTAGACTTACTTCCCTGCTGCCGCTTTTAACTTGTCGATAGCCGTCTCCATCTTTGTTTTGTTTGCGTAGTAGAAAGCCATGTTGCCGTTGTCTGACCCAAGCACGCGTAACCCCTTTGCAGTGAGCCCTTCCCCGTGCAGCCTGCAGTCGCGAGCTACTCGCACCAACAGCCACCGCTTCTCGTCCATCTACCGCCGACGCGCACGCTGAGCCTCGGCGTCCTTTCCACCCAACCGTTCAGCGCTAGCGACACCGTCTGCGTCATCCGTGAGAGTTAGCCCCCCCCCGCCTCGATTAGTTTGTGAATAGCCCGATGTCGCGCGTGGTGGTTCGGCACACACCGCAACCGATTACCCATCCACGTGCAAGGGAGTTCCAACGTCAAATGTGCGGTGCCAACGAGAGTACCCTCGACACCAAAGAACCTCTTCGTTTTGCTCGAGTTTGGGTAAGGATTTTGATTACGTTGATTTGTTATGGATTAATCGTTTGGGTTTGGTTGTATTTAATTGATGAGTTTTGTTGGGTGTTTTGTGAAGCGGTATTCTTGTTGGAGCTTGAAGCTTGTGTTGTGGGTTTGGATTGATTTTGTATTTTGCTAAGTTTTGGACAGGTGTGTTGTTTCCGATTCTTGGATAAGTTCCAGTTCTTGGTTTTCATTTTTTTTTTTATAGACTACAGGTTTGACAACCTATTGTGAAGCACTAGTTTTGGATAGAAAATATGCAGGCTTGTGACATGAAACTTATAAATATTTCTTAAAGTGATTTTGTAGGATGATGTACAAAGCCTAACTACCTAGGTTGTTGGCTGATGAGCAACTGGAATAGGTAACTTGCACTACAAGAAGAGAGGTCTTAGGCGACGTTTTTTAACGTCGCCTAAGGTCTGAAAAACGTTGCCTAAGCTTTAGGCAACGGTAAATAAACCGTCGCCCAAAACGTCGGCAAAACCACGTCGCAAGAGCCTTCGCTGACGTTTTTTCCAAAACGTCGCCTAAGGTTTTTTAGGTGACGTTTTTCAAAACGTCGCCTAAGGTATTTTGGGCAACGTTTTTCAAAACGTCGCCTAAGCTATTTTGGGCAACGTTTTTTAAAACGTCGCCTAAGCTATTTTGCAACGTTTTTCAAAACGTCGCCTAAGGTATTTTGGGCAACGTTTTTCAAAACGTCGCCTAAGCTATTTTGGGCAACGTTTTTTAAAACGTCGCCTAAGCTATTTTGCAACGTTTTTCAAAACGTCGCCTAAGGTATTTTAGGCAACGTTTTTCAAAACGTCGCCTAAGGTGCTTTAAGCTGGTTTTTGCAATTTTTCCGTATTTATTGATTTCATTTTTTTTATTTTGATATACACATGATATTTCTATCAATCATAAATCAAGTTGAAAGGTAAATTACATCATAACTGAATGAAAACTGCGAAATTTTATTATAACAAAAAAAGTAGAAATAAGTTCTTAAACCATACATCCATTTAAAGTTTTTTAAAAAGTATCACAATACAAAAGTTCCTAAACAAAAGGCCAACACTCCATACATTGTTTCCTTGTCCTCAACCACAGGTCGTGCATCATCTGAAAAAATGAAATGAAATATGAGTTAGTTGACAAAATTTAAAAGAAATTATACTTATATAAAAGAAAATTCAAAATTTCGGCAGCATAACGACACCCCTATGACTAACAAAAAAAAATAATTACACCTGCTTTAACAATGAAAATCATATATAATCTACCATGTGGCTATCTTTGCTGCAGGATAGCCACAATTCACATAAAATATGCATAATTGTAGAGTTTTAATTACTTACCTAAGTGTAACGTCACGTCTTTTATCTCCTAAACTGCTCCATCATCTCTCGAAGCTGGCTGTAATTTTCTCGAGATTCATCTCTAGTATTCTGTAGTTCCTCACGAGTTAACGCAAGTTCTTTTTCCAGTTCTGTAATCTGTCCTTGAAGTTGTAACTCACGCTGAGAAGACATGCTAGCACTAGAACTTGATGAGGACACCCTCTTTCCTCTTGTAGTATACCGGACCTCATAAGGAACCTTGCCTAGGCCCTTTATCATATCTCCCCTCATACCTAGAATTCTGTCGGTGATCTCTAACTCGTCGTATGGTAGTCCATCGGCAATCGCAGTCGCTCTAATCTGTATCATTTTATTCTAGATAAAAATCAAACATACATTAGTATCGAGCAAAAACTTTAAATGAAAAAAGCAAAATCAACATACTTACATAAGCCTCCTCACAATCTGGGTTCACCCATCCAGTCTCTTCTTTACAGTGAGTTTCTTTGAATAGGTCTATGCTCCCTATGAATTGATCACCCTTCTTTCTCTAGAAAAATAAAATAAAGTCGTTAGCATATTATACAAATCGTTCGCAATAAAGTATTACCCAATGAAATATTACCTGTTCACGTATAGTCAAGAAAGAATGACTCCCTGCCACGTGATTGTATTTAACATGAGATCTACTTTTTTCAGCCTTCTTTGACTTGGATTTGAATTCTGGGTCCTCCCATCTATTGCACAAATATTCCCAATCAGCTGGATCCGTTATGCTAATATGTGGGTTCGATCGTCGAATTGTCGGATCAAGAAGCCTAAAAAAATGATAATGTATGGTTAGTTATGATGTATTAAAAGTGAAACAACATAAGTATAAGTTAATATGTTACTTACTTGTAATGTTTGTGCAACGAGCATCTCAGAGGCCTTGAGCGTGGTTTGCATCACGTCCTCTATATGTTTGCTTACCATAGGATTACTAAGGTCTAGGTTGAAGTGTGACTATGTAAAACAAATGTATAGATTAATAGAACAAAATTTTGCATAAAATACGAACTATGTATTTTTAAACATACCAAGAGTCTTTGTTTCACTAGGTTCTTCAATGCAGGTGACCTCTTTCCATTTATTGAGAGTCACAGGAAATGACCCTCTCACAAGCACCCCGATCTGCTTACTCAAGCTACTTGCAATTGGTCCAACAGCCTTTTCGTACTCCTGACTGAATTTGACACTGAGAATGCCGTGATTAGTTACGTTCCTCTCCAACTTAGCTCCAGTCGAAATACCTCGACAGTGTCGAGATCTAAATGTACTATCTGCACGTGATTAAATGTTAGAAACCAATGAAAAAAATTGTGAACGAACTAAACAAATAAAATCATACCTGATTCCTGAGTCTCCTCAGAAGGCAAAGTCTCAGGAACAACATCCTGATCATCAACGGTCTCATCAAATAATGTGTTAGACATCCCCGACAAATTACCAGGCATGACTTCACTGTAGAAAGTAGATAAATATTACTATATGAAATTAGAAAGCGAACTAGTGAAGTCCAAAAGAACGTACTTAAGTATATATTAATTAGTCTGAAAATGACATTGAAAACAATGAAGGGAAAGCAACAAAGATAGTGAATAAGGTAATCAAATGCAACATACAATGCAATTTGGTTATACTACAATCGGACAAATCAACTAATGCAAGTAAATCGACACATGTATTAACCACAGATCCTCGAGAAGGGGGTAAATGGTCCCTTACCTTGGCCAATCCACTAACAGCTCTCTGTGAATCCACTAGAAACTCCAACTAGCCAAACACAATTCCGAGCCTTAAAACGAACAAACCGATCAAAACTAGCACCTTAGACCATCGAAATCGGATCCAGAATATCAAATTTACCAAATAGAGAAGAACCTCGAAAAACGTGTCTTGGAGACACCCGGCTCAAAGAACAAAAAATGGTTCGGGTCAAATCTGGTTAATAAAAGCAAATGGGTCAAAACTGATTATTTTACCCAAGCCAAACACCCATTAAACTCGAGTCATATAACCACTAAACCTATAGCCAAACACACCTTAATTTACAAACTAAATAAATTTACACCCTAGCCAAACAAGCCTGCCCATTAATTAAATATCCATAACTCCATAAACAAACATCTTTAATTCATGATTTAAATAATTTTAAACTTGCAAACAAATATTACCTATTCATAACTTGAATAAACATGAACCAACAGCCAAACAAGCTTAATCTCAATCAAATATCTTGATCCATTAAACAAACAACCCCTTATTTACAACTTAAATAACAAATACTCTTTCCCAAACACCAATCTTCTTCTTCAACCTTTTGGTGCCATGTTTAAACATATGTAAATGCTATCTAAACACAAGAGAATGAAGAAAACAACTCACTTGCAAGTCTCAAGTGAGCTCGGCACTTGGACCCAGTTTTTGACGAGTAGAATAGAAAATGACAACGCTCACAACTTCCTAATTTATCCCCAAAACAAAAGGCCATTTTCTTTACACTTTTAAATCTCTTTTCCTTGGTCAGTAGTTATGAGAATTTAAATGAGGTTCTTTAGTTTTGCTTGACTAATTAATACAACTCCTTACTTCATTAATTACACTTGTTATTGTTTAAAAAAAACATTAATTACACTACATTACACACACTTAAAAACACCCAATCCATTTTCTTTATTAAAAATAGGTAAAAAAATGAACATTTTAGTCTTCATTGCTAATTTCAATTGGATCCATGGAACACTTTTACTAGTACTTGTGCTTCTTTTAGTTTACTCTCTCTCAAAACTAAATTCACTTCAAAAAAATTTATTGCAAGTTCAAATTAGTCTATAATTTCATCTACAATCAACATTAATTTAAATATTCAATTATATAAGCAAATGAAAATTAGAACTAAAATGAAGAATAAAAATGAAAACAAAAAAATGACAGGACAAAAACAAAATTGTAACAAATGAAGGAGCAAGGAAGATATAGGGTTGAGGATAACCGAGAGATGTCGGCGGTCGCGATGGCAGAAACGACTCTCGGTGGGGACGGGCGCGGCGAAGAAGGGGCTGTTTCGTGGCGCTCGCGACGAGAGATCGACGCGAAGAGGAGATCAACGCGAAGGGGAGATTGGCGTGGATAAGTACGGCGAGGGGTTGTTTGCGGCCGGAGAGATCGATGTGGGAGCTTGCGCGCGCGAAGGGGCGTTAGTGGCCGCTCACGACGAGAGGCGGCGTGGAGAGCCGAGGGCGGCGGCGTGGTTCGAGCGGTCGGCGGCGTGGGGAGCTAAGGGTGGCGCGCGGCACTTTGGTAGATGGGGAGTGGGGTTTGGGTTGGAGAAGAAGAAAGGGAAGAAGAAGAAGAAGATGAAGGGCTATGATTGTTTCTTTTAAGAAAAAGAAATTTTTAGCGACGTTTTTAAAAAGCGTCGCATAACCCCGATTTTAGGCGACGTTTTCTTTCCCAACGTTAATAAAACGTCACCTAATATATATTTTAGGCGACGTTTTTAAAAAACGTCGCCTAAGGCCGGTTTAAGCAACGTTTTCTTTCCCAACGTTAATAAAACGTAGCCTAAAATATGGCTTAGGCGACGTTTTTAAAAAACGTCGCCTAAGGCCAGTTTAAGCAACGTTTTCTTTCCCAACGTTAATAAAACGTCGCCTAAAATATGGCTTAGGCAACGTTTTTAAAAAACGTCGCCTAAGGCCGATTTAAGCAACGTTTTCTTTCACAACGTTAATAAAACGTCGCCTAAAATATGACTTAGGCAACGTTTTTTAAAAACGTCGCCCAAGATATATTTTAGGCGACGTTTTTTAAAAACGTCGCCTAAGGTCGGTTTAAGCAACGTTTTCTTTCCCAACGTTAATAAAACGTCGCCTAAGACCTTTTTTCTTGTAGTGTTGTAGATAGCTATTTGTTTTTCTTTTTTGGAACTATTAAACATGAAATGTCATTTTGGTTCGTGCCCAAAAGGTTGAAGCTTGTTATATTTTCTTTTTGTTATAAGCAGGTGGGTACACTCTTAGAGCTAAATTGGAGATCGAGGTGTTAAAAAAAAAAGCCTAAGAGAAATGCTACAAGAATAACATATTTCTCTCTAATTTCTCTCTTCTTTCATGGTTAATTGTTCTAATTCACTTGTCAATTTCCTCTCAAAATATCCCTTGCCGATCCATGCTCCCTCTGATCATTGGAATTTTTTTTTCACATATTCATTTACAATTTTTCTCCATTTGTTTTTATCCTCGGTGATTTTTTTCGTACTCCTTGCGAGTTCTTTTTTTTTTTTATTTGTTTGGATTTTGAGTTGTGGGTGGTCTTAGAGGTTCGATTTCAAATTTATGGTTCTTCTCTCTATGAATATTTGTGTTCTGAGAATATTTATCCTTTCCAATCTCTTTCATTTTTGCATTAGATTTTGGATTTAAGTTTAAACCACTTATTCAGAAGTCGAGAAGTTCTTTGTTCTCTGCATATGTTGCTTAATTTTGCTTGAAAAATGTTATGGATGCTAGTGATTATTGTGTGTTTTATTTCTTTAAAATACTAGCATTCAAGGTGGATGATTAATGGTTGAGAAGTTCACTAATCTCAGCATCTATTGGGTTTTTCGAGTTGCTTATTTTGATGCTTTTATGTCATTCTCTAAACATTTTTTTTTATTTTTGTTTGATGTAGAAAATTCGAAGACTTTGAGTTGCTAGGGGAATCAACCACATTAAGTAGTATGTGGTAACTAGCTTTCTTTCTCTTTATTTTTGTTACCCTTAGCATGCATTTCCATGGAAGTTGTAATTTGAGATGTCTCATCAAGGGCGGGGTGGGGACGGGGATGACTTTACCGTCCCCCATCCTCTACTCATTTCAATCCCCATCCCCGTGAAATTCACCATTAAATTTTGTGGGGAATGGGGCGGGGATTCACCACGGGTAAATTATGGGGATCGGGCTCCCCACGGGGCGGGGAACGGAGAAACGGGAACCTTTAAATTTGGTTGTAGAGCTAGGATTCTTTATTATTGTTTTGAATGTTTGTCTTTTTGTTTCTCTATCATATTAGGTTTTTTAAAAAAAACATCATATTAGGCTCTTTAGTGAGTTATTCTACTAATATGTACATTTGATTGTAGGGGCGTGCCAAAAGTTCATTATGACAACCTGCACAACTACAAAGAATGGATAATGAAATATTTCATTCAAGAGTGCTTGAAATTAAGAAACAAATGTATTGTTTTACCTTTAGTATTCCTATAATTCAAAATATATACTTGAACTGCATCTTGAAAGTGGTACATCTTTTTTAATATGTTCTCCTTAATTCTTTGATATATGTAAATTTGATTTGGAGGATTTAATTATATTGTTGCGTTGGTGCAACATTCTTAACCTAAAAATAGTCCATTATACAAGTATATAACATAAAAAGCTTATTAACCTTTTTTTTTCATTTTTCCATTTGTCAAAACAACTATTCTAATCTTTGTCCAACAAGGTTTGTTTGACTTTTGAGGTAAGTTTGATTAATGTATTTGTTAAAATTTCTTGGGTCTTTTTTAGTGCTTATGGTTTTGAAGATTTCTATATTTCTTTTTTTATGTGTTATTGTGGCTTGTTCTGCTCTAAATTTTCACTTCTTTTATTGGATAGAATGATTGAATTCAATCCTTGGATTCCATTGTTGCTATAAAAAACACTTAACTAAATTATTACTTTTTTCAGGGCACTTCTTAGAGAGATCCATCATGCTTGTTTTTCTAATGGTTGAGGTAATTCTTAAAGTTTTAAGTTTAAATTTTGGAGATTAGATAGTATTTATTGAAGTTAACTTTATATTGAATTGAACTCTTGATAAATTGATCATATAGAATTGCAACCACCAAAATCTTTTATACTTGGATAGAAATAGAATGATGATTGATACTAAGATTGAGATTTTTTTTTTTTTTGAAAGCACTAAGAATGGGGTTTGGATGCAAGTGAAGTGGGGATTTCTTCTTGAAAGAAAAAGGATTCCAATTTTTTTCAAAAGAAAAAAGGTTTCCATTGTTTCCCTTTTTCTAAATGAAGACAAGTTTTTCCATACATTTTGAAGCATGTGAGTTGAATGATTGAAGTTGAAAGGGTAGTTTATGTGAGGTAAGGTGTGATAGGATGACCTTATCATCTTTATTTTATTTTGTTAGTTGGGAAATGGTTTTTATTTTCCATACGTTTGGGATCTAACAAAGTTCAATCTTTGCTTGAAGGTTCTTGGAGAAACTTTCCACAATTCTTATTTTGATAGTTATTCTATTGCATTCTTCAAGTTATTAGCATACTTGCATGTGAAATTGGAGGCATCTTACGTTTGTCCTCTTTCCTTGACAACCAAATAATTTTCAGTAGAATTGTTGACATTCATTCATATATATATAGAATTGTTCTAAATAACATTATTTATTTATAGATATGACTCTTACTTAATATTGTTTGCTTTGTTAGGTTTTGCATAAACTCAACCAAATGATGGATCTAGAGATGAGCCAAACGATGGATCTTCAAAGATGAGCATTAATATATTATTCTTTTTGTATAGATTAGTGGCAAAAATTATGTACATTTTCTATCAAGTGTTTTGGTGGTTTTATTGCATTACGATTATATGTAAAAAGTACTGAGATGAATACTTGTTGATTTTGATAAAATGTATAAAAGTTTCTATATTTGATTAGATTGAGAGACCATTTAGCTTTCAAATTATTGTGTGCACAATGATCGGTAAGAGGTAAAAAATATATAATGCATAATTATTAAAGAATTATTTAGTGATTATAAAGAAGTATCAATATAAAATTTTTATTGATAACTTTAGGGTATCATGGATAAAATATTGATGATCTATTTTATATGTCATAAAAAAAGGATAAATGATAGTAAAAAAGTATCATTAAAAAAGTTTTAATGATACTTCTTAAAAAGTGTCATCTAAAGAGAATAGATGATGTGCGTCTGATGATTGAAAAAAGTATCATCTCTAGAGTTTCATGATACTTCTTCAAAAGTGTCATTGAAAGAGAATAGATGATGTGCGATACAATGATTGAAAAAAAGTATCATCTAAATTGTTTATGATACTTTTTTAGAATCATCATACCCTAGTTTTGTAGTAGTGATATATCTATATCTTGGTTTCCTTAATTATATATCAAATATTTCTCATAGTCTCATAAAATAAATCAATTTTGTTTAGTGAGCACTGAGACCCTATTGGCCGTGAATTATTAGAAAACTCTACTCTATATGTGTATATTTATAGGTCATCAATATATGTTACATACTTTTCAAAATCTAATGTTTTCATTGAAAAAAAAAAATCTCTCGATCTTCCTTTTGGTTTTCTTAAATCGCGTTCTCATATTTGATTCTATTTATGTTTTTAATTTTCTTTTATGGATCAATATACTTGACTTATGGTTGTTTTTTAATGAATCGATTAAAATATAGAAATTTAAATTCATAATCACCTGATCATGGACACATACTTATACGAGTTAAATTGTTGTAGTGTAGTTTAAATATTATGAATTAAGTGTTCTTATTATTTTTTTCCAACAAGTGGTGTATATCAAGATAATTTTACATGAAGGGACATTAAATCTTGGTAAAACTAATCTACATATTTTGTCTCCCATGTTCATTATTAACCAAATTCATAATTTGTTGTTGTCTTTTAATTTTTAATGACTTTCTAAAGTGAGCAAAGCATCTGTAGTTTCGTTAAAAAAAAAAAAAAAATTACACGAAGAAAACATCACTACTAAGAAAGAAATTTTTTTAGTATTATTTTAAAATGATGCAAGACCCAAAATTGTTTATGAAGCAAAATTCATAGTGAAGATCACTTTTGAGAATAATGGAATTCAGTTCATATAATTTTAATTCATATGATTAAAGAATGTTAAAGTGAAATATAAAAATATTCAATAATGGAATTAAGTATATGTTAAGTCAATAAAAATAGTAACTCAGTTTCTTCAAAAAAAAAAAAATAGTAACTCAATTGTTTCAACGTAAGTCTATTGACCATGAAATTATTGGTCTGACTTCTCTTACCTCCAATTGTTATAATCTCAAAAATATTAATTTTTTATATATATTTAATTTGCCAACAATTATAAATGATAAAATAATTATTTTATTTAGATTTTTATCAAATTCTAGAAATTAATAACTAATTTTTATAAATTATATACCCTAAATTATAATTTTCAATATAGTAATTAAATGATAAAATAATTATTTTATTTAGATTTTTATCAAATTCTAGAAATTAATAACTAGTTTTTATAAATTATATACCCTAAATTATAATTTTCAATATACTAATGGTATTAGTATATGCTCAATAATTAAAGAGTTTTAGTTCGAATTCTCCACCTTCTAATTATTATAATCTAAAAAAAACATAATGTATTCCCATAATCCATATATTGAATCTCACTTTTCCGATGGTTGTGAACTAAAACATAATACTCTTCAAAATTATATAGATTTATATAAAAAGATATATAATAAATTATAATTCTCTCTTACAAATTTATAATTTACCTCTTTTTTTCAGTATATACGGTTTTAAAATAAATATTTTGGCTAAATATTCTCGTATCCAATCGAATCAATTGCAGTGATTTAAATTAAATAAAGCTCCTCCAATCTGTACTCAGAAAAATAATAATAATAAATAAAGCTCAATCTCCAAAGCTATTACACTTTATTTAATTTCCTTTCATATTAACTTTGGATTTTGTGCATTTTACATATCCCTTTATATTTGTTTTTCACATATGTTCACCACCTAGTATTTATCAAAACTCTCTCTCGCATGCATGTATTATTGAATAAAAAACCATTTTAATCCCATGATTTAATTATTATATATCATTTTATTCTTTTATGTTCATAATCTTTTTATAATTTCTTTCATAAAGTTGAGAATTTTATTTATAGATGTGTTAATCAATTTTATGAGATGATTAAATTCGACAACTTAATTTGAACAAAAACATATACATATATTGGTTTTTAATTAATTCGTTAAAAATATAAGAGAATTGGGCTAATCTAATTTTGTAGTCTAGCTAAGATATATTGACCGAGACAATATCCGCTATTTTTTTTAGTTCAATACAGGGAGATTTGAATATTTGTACATTTCTAGTCATACATATTTTGATTAATTAAATTGTGTTCAAATTTAAACTAACATTTAATATTTATTTTCTTTTTTAACCTTTGAAGAAAAACTAACCATAGTATTATCCATCAATATTACTAAGTAAACTGTTAATGAGTTCAAAGAAATAGTACTTCAATAATAACATTTGTAATAAAACATTTGTGGCTTTGTAATTAGTTGGTTATGAATTTTAATTCTAAATATAATTTATTTTAAAAATAAAAGATAAATAAATTCTTGATAAGAGATATTAATATATTTATGATCAGGCCAACACGAGCAGTTGCACAAACAACACTAGCGTATGTTCAATGATTCTTGAATTCGAGTCCCCTCACCCACGTTTGTTGTAATCTCAAAATAATAATAATAATATAATATATATAATTTTTTTTGAAAGATTAAGAAATTAATAGTTTGAATTTTGCATTTCTAATTGTTGAACTAAAAATTTCGGTTAACAATCTAAATCAATAAGTTTTTTTTTTCAAGACGATCAATCCAATCTTTAATCTATTTTTTTATAGAATATTTTTTACTTTTTTTTTTACCTTTTATTTATACAAATAACACATTGATAAGCTTTTATGAAAGACTAGAGTTAGCAAATTATCATTTTTTTATTTCAAAAAAAAAAAAAAAAAAAAAAAATATATATATATATATATATATATATATATATATATATAACTTTAACGTCGTTTAACATTTTTTTTTCTCGGTTTCCCTGTGAATTTGTTAATTTCTTTCTTCTTTTTTTTATTAAACCTTAAATTTATTTCGGTCAACATTCAACCGTACATTATTTTTCAAATGAAGGAAACTTTATTTTTGAAAAATAAGATTAATTGAAAACAATGACTTTTTTTTTTAATACAATTGAAAACAATGACTTGAAACTTGAAAACTATATAAGTTATCGAATGATGTCAGCCAATTGCGTACGGAAAGTTTATAATATCAATCTGTCCTTTTTATACTCGGCGACGAATATATAGGTTATTTTGAGATATATAAATAAATAAAAGTTGAAAAAAATTTATTCTAGTCAAGAAAAAAAAAACCTGTGTTCAAGTAACTACTTAATCTAGTTTAAATCTTATTCAATAAATTATCTTAATGATGGATCGATTTGGAGCTCTATAATTCTTGAACTATATATACATACTGGAATATTACTCATATATATTATATGAGTAATAATTCTTTCATAAACAATTTAAATCTACTTTGTCATGACCTTTCAAATGTATTTAAATTTAATTAGATCGAATCCGAGAATTGGTATCTAACCTTAATTTATTTGAGAATAGTGATAGGCTCCACGTGGAGTTTGTTGTCTCCCCTCTCCTCATTTATATAAAAAAAAAATTATTTTTTTAAGGAAAAAAAAATCACTTTAGAACATGTATGATATCTATTAAATTCTTGATTTTTTTAAAAATAATTATTTTGAATTCGGTCTCTGCTACTATTAACTAACTTCAATTAATAGTTTTTTTTTTAGGAAAATTCAAATAATAGTTAAGTTAAACTAATCATAAACATTTGTTTTAAGGTTTATTTTTTTAAAACAAATACATGGTATAAACTTCAGATATTTACAAATTACAATGGAATAAAACGCAATCATCTAAACACAATATTTTGTGATGAAATTAAAATGGGTTTCGTTTTTTATTTTTTACCGACGATGGCTGAGTTTATCATGCATAAGGTATAAATTGATAATTAAGGTCTTGTTTCATAACATTTTACTTTTAGATTTTAAATTTTGAACGCACAAAAATGACTTCACATTATATTTTTCATTTATGTTTCAAAAACCAACCCAATATATATATATATAACTATTTTAAATTTAGATTTGATTAAGATTGAAATGTAACTATTAATGAAAATAAACTTAAATTAATAAACAAAAATCTTATCAAACTAAGATGTCATGAGGGGTTGTCCCTAGGGGTGTATAAAAAGGCTGGTAACTTGAGCTACCCTGCTTACCCCAATTCAAATTGAAAGGGTTGGTTTGGTTTACATTCTTCAAAAATTGGGATTTTTAAAAAACCCGATTTTTCAGGTCGATTCTCGGGTTGTAGGGTTTTGGGTTGAACCAAAATTGAAATATATTTTAACTAACATATTTATAATATAAATGAGAGTTGATGTCGTAGTGGTTTGAGCCTTTTTTATAATTCAATTTGTAATCTCACCTTTAACTTATAATTCTCGTGAACTGATGAACCCAACCCAACCCGAAAATATAAGGTTGGGTTGTTTTTCTAATTGAGTTGAGTTCTAATTGAGTTGAGTTTGTGTTAAAAAAGTGTGCTCTTCTCAAAGTCTCAAGTTCAAGGTGTTTGTAGAGATTAATTTCTTAGGTGACTTTCAATTTCGCTTCTTGTCTTACACCCCAAATAATTGTTGAATTTTTTTATTTTAGTTCGAGACTCATCTGTGATATTACCCATGTTTTCGGTACTTAGCCTAGGGACGAGCGTGTTACCCTTGTTTAAAAAAATTGTTGTTTTTGTAAAAAAAAAATAAATAAGAAAAGAAACTTGCAAGATTTGTCAAATTCAAATAATAATTATAAATATGTCACTTTAAAAAAAGTTCAGCAACCATATTATTAATAATGCATGATACTGGTCCCGAAGGGACAACCCAACGATTGAGGCTAAGGACTTCAAGGCTGGAGAGACCATTGATGTGAGGCTGTTGGAAAGAGCTTAGACTAGAAGGTCAATGGTGCCATGGCCCGATTTCTCGATTTTCAAAAAAAATAAAATAATAACAATACATGTTACTGCATTAATAATACTAATGATTTAGGGCGTGTTTGAAGCACCAGTTTGGTTATTATAGACGGAAGGTTACGATAAACGGTGAATTACTATAAATGATGTTTGAGGGGCAATTTATTATAATAGGGATTATGATAAACAGTGTTTGAGGGGCTTGTTATATAACAAAAAGTAATATATGTAAAGTGTAGATAAATGAGTACGCAAGTTTAGATAAATGGACACGCAGGTTTAGGTAACTATCGTTTATAAACAACGGTTGGATTGATCACTTTTGGGTTGATCAACGGTGGGACAAACAACGGTTGAATTATTATAGCCAACACGGTTGTTTACATAAACGGGAGCCCAAATATACCCTTAACTATTATTCAGTTCGTCTATTACAATTTCTCAAAAAAAAAAAAAAATGTGCAAGAAATTGATGAAGAACCCATTTCCATTCACAAAAGGGTAGATCGAAAAACGAGAAAAACAGAGTATGAGGGCTGAGATCGTTCTATTTGGGGATTCATTGACAGAGCAATCCTTCGATTCATGTGGATGGGGAGCTGCGATTGCCAATACTTACTCTCGCAAGGTGGGTTTTCTTTTCTTTCCTTTCCCTCATTTGTATTTCGATTCAAGTTTTTTTTTTTTATTATTTTTTTTTTTTAACGATTTTGTGTTCATAATCTTACAGGCTGATGTTCTTGTTCGTGGCTATGGCGGATATAATACCCGGTGGGCTCTGTGTTTACTCCCTCACATTTTCCCACTAGTATGTGCTTTATGTTCTTTCTCTCTTTTCATTTTGAATCCCAATTCTCCAAGTTTACTTGCATTTGGTTCATTATGTTCATTATTTTTTTTTGAGTACATGTCGGGGAGGGGGAACAAATACGGATTCTCGGGATCGAACCTGTGACGTTGGTGTTGAACTAGTTTACAAGCAAACAATGAAACCGTTGCACCACTTACCCATTCGGTCATTATGTTCATTATGTTCACTAGTGTATAGAAAAACATATATATTAATCTCTTTTTATATAGAATTTGTCACGTAGTCACCCCCACATGAAACATTAAAATATTAGTTCCAAATAAAATTTGAACTTTCTCGCTGATTACATATTCATTTCCATATACTCCTTCTTTGGTGATAGTATGAGAGGACATGGAAGTGGATTGACGATTAGATTTTAATTGTTTGTTTGAAAAAGACTTTGAAATAATTATGAATTGAATTTGAAATTTAAAAACAAATAGAGAACAATGAATAAAGCATCACCGTTTTACTTGGATTTTTGAAAAATAAAAATGAATAAGAAAGCCCTCAAGGCGGCGTTTTGCGCTTGAGGGCTTCATGAAAGACGCGGGCCTTTCTATCCACACCTCACATTTCGAACGCGAGGTGCCAACATTAAGCATCTGAGATGTGCTTATTGGGACTTTTTAATACACTAGTTCAGTTAGTGGGATTTTGTTCATTTTTGTTATTGTGATACTTTTTGGACTTGGTGAATGTATGGATCAAATTGCATACACCTCAACTAATATTGCTCAACTAATATTATTGGACAACTTTATGATACTATTACACTTGGTTGGGAAGCTAACTCGTAGTATATTATATTCTAGGTTGATAGGTCATCATGGGACAAAGGATTATAGTCCAAATTTTGGAAGTATTGGGTGGAAATATCTCTTTAGGCTTTTCAAGGTTCTAGGTTCGAGACTCACATGCGACATTACTACTTTAATGTCTTCCCGTGCCTGGTTTAGGGGTGGACATGGTTACCCTTGTTTAAAAAAAAAGAAATATCTCTTTAGGCTTCTTAATAAGTTACACCACTTGTAGTGCAGGATATCCCCAAAAACCCCATTGTAGTGACAATTTTCTTTGGGGCCAATGATGCAGCTATTTTGGGGAGAACAAGTGAGAAACAACACATACCTCTTGAAGAGTTTAAGGATAATCTTAAAAAGATGGTAAATCATTTGAAGGTATCATTCTATTTGAAGATTAAAATTAGTACAAAATGCATTAGTCCATGTCTTCTTTTCTTTTTTTTTTTTTTTTTTCTGTTTATAAGTTCCCAATGGAGAAGACATTGTCTCAGGAAGATAGAAAAGGGACTTTTACGGATTAGATCAAATTGTGATTACAATTTACAAATACTGGAAACACATCAATGAACTTCTCTGTTTATACCCTTTTCCATTGATGAAAAATTGTGTGGTGAGTGACTAATGTTTTTTTTCTCCTTCATATATTCATAAGTGTCTGAGCCAGCTTATGTGCACTTCGAATATTCTCATGGGACATACCGTACCGCCCAATCCTAAAGCATTTGAATGTCAAGGAAACTCGTAGGAAATTAATTCCTAATTGGTGACTAATGTTCATGTCCACTCGAAGAGCTCTACTTCCGTTTTGCTTGGTTTTTGTTGTCTTTTATCCAATAGGGAAACAAAGGACGTCCTAGCTCTCTCTATTAAGGAAGCTATTGAGATAGAGTTTTGGTGTCCTTAGAGGTTATTTTAGATGCGGCAAATGTGATTAGCTCTAAACACCGTTTATAATAACATGAACTCTAAATACCGTTTATAATAACTCACCGAATGAGATTAGCTCTTCTACTCCAAAGTGGAAAGTGTAGAACAAATCAACTCGGGATTAATGTTTGGATTACTGACCTTTCAGTAGAGAATCTCCCTAAATTTCTTTTGGTTCAACCGTGTTGGATTATTTTCTTGTAAACTCCTTCCTCCATTTACATCTCATTGTATTGTAGCATTTTGGTTGCAGGAGTACTCCCCAACCACGTCGGTGATACTTATTACTCCTCCTCCTGTTGATGAGGAAGGACGTAATGAATATGCACGGTATGACTTTTTCTTTCTAACCACTACTCAAATCTTTTAAGTCGTATTTGGGGCACCGGTTGGATTAGTAAAAACGGTGGATTATTATAAACTGTGTTTTAGGTCAGATTAATATAACATGGGCTATGAGAAAAAAGTGTTTAGGAGTGCATGTTATTAATTTATAAAATGAGTTATGTCCCAAAGGGGTGGCACAGTGGTTGAAGACTTGGGCTTTGAGGGTATGCTCCCATTAAGGTCTTAGGTTCGAGACCAGCTGTGACATTACTCCTTTGATGTCTCCCGGTGCCTGGCCTAGGGACTGGCGTGGTTACCCTTGTTTCAAAAAAATAAATAAAATATAATATGAGTTATTATAAACGGGTGTTTGGAGTTCATGTTATTATAAGAAGGAAGAGGAAATGAATAATCTTAAATGGAGGCATATGTTATTTAAAACGACGACGGAGGTTATCGATAAGAATGACAACTCTATCCAAATTTCCACATGGTTATGATATTGTCCATTTTGGACATACACCCTCATGGCTTTTTTTTTTGTTTCTCCCAAAAAGTCTCATACCAATGGAGATTGTTGTCATCACTTATATACCCATGACCTTCCATTTATCTAACAAATGTGGAGTACTTTATTTGCATCCCAACAGTTATGTAAAACGGTAGCTTTAGTTTGGGCCAACTCACCGGTTATTATAACCAATGAGCCAAAGCCAAACGAGAGATGGGTTATAATAACCGAACCCCCTATTTCATAAACAACCCTCCAAACATGGCCTTAGTCTTTTTCTCTCCCCAACTTCTTCTCACTACTTTCTCTTCCCCTATCTTCTTTCTTGCTTGGTTTCTTTGTAATTCTTTCCCTTATCAATGAAATAGTTCTATTTCTTAAGAAAAAGTTTCACAATGAATGATACTGACCTCAGTTATTTGTAGGCATTACCAAAATATATTTTCTGAGTTCATCTTATTCTTTCTAGCAGATCTCTTTATGGTGATAAAGCAAGGGAATTGCCAGAGAGAACAAATGAAGCAACTGGACTTTATGCCAAAAAGTGCCTTGAACTAGCCAAGGAAATGGATCTTCACGCCCTTGATTTATGGTCCAAGTTGCAGGAAACGGAGGGTTGGCAGAAAAAATTTCTCAGGTCTTGATTCAAACTCCTAATTTATAAATTTTACTACTCATTCTTTGAAATATTATATCTGCCTTTGATATCTTTAATGTTATGTGCTCCCATTTTGTATTAAAGTCTACAATTTTAGTCTCTATTTCATAACCATTTAGGTCATGTTTGATAATCATTTGATATTTAATTTTTGAAATTTAAGCTTATAACAACTATTTTATCATATGTGTTTCTCTTACATGGATGCCTACATCTTACCAATATTCTTAGAAATCAAATCAAAATTTGAAAACAAAAAAAAAGTAGCTTCTAAAAACTTGTTTTTGTTTTTGAAATTTGACTTGCATTCACATACTTCTTTTTAAGGAAAGATGATATATTGTAGAAAAGATGGAACACTTAGTAGAGAGTTTGAATAAAAATAAGCTTAAATTTAAAAAAACGAAAAACAAAAAACCAAATGGTTATCAAATATTGCGGTGACTTTTTTGCATAATTTTTTCAATATTTGAGATGTGGCAAACAAAATTTACCAATGATTCAAACATAGTATCATAGCAAGAAAGAAGAATTCTTGCAATGTTTTATCCCTCCATTTCATAATAATAGTTCGCGTGTTAAGTTAGACCTTATTGATCGAAATTTAGCGTTCGAGTTTTGGTTCGGGATGTTAAGGTAGTTTTTCTTAATGCAGGGATGGATTGCATTTCACACCAGAAGGCAATGCAATTATGTACCAAGAACTAGAAAAAGTGCTGAATGAAACATCAGTTTCTGCTGCAAAAATGCCTCTTGATTTCCCACATCACTCAAACATTGATGGAAAATGCCCTGAAAAGACCTTCCAATATCTTTCTTTGTGATTGTCTCATCATCTTTTATATATATATATGTGATCGATAATTTTGGATCTTGATTTATATTTGTTATTAGCGGTTCTTTTGTAGATTTGAACTCATGACCTGTTAATTCATGAACACATACACTTATGACATGAGCTATTATTCTCGTTATGGCCATTTCAACGGTCCTCGGTTTACTTATTGGAAATTTTTTTATTGGTCAACGCCTCTACCCCCACAATATTCTTTTTTTCCCTGTTTGAACTATGGAAATAAAAAAAAAATACAAAAAAAATAAAAAATTTGGAAAGACTCTCAAATGTTGGAGCAAGATATAATCGAATATATATATATAAATAAGTTAAAGAAAGTAAGTAGTATTGGCATGGCTCGATATGGTTTATTGTTTTTTTCTTTGGCTCGTAATCAAATTTCGACGCTAAAAATATTTGTCATTTTCACAATTTTCAAAGATTCTCTTGTTCTTAACTACCTTTCAATTTAGTAATTTTTATAATTGGAAATTTGTGCTTCATCCCACCATAATATTTGGAGCATCTGCGATATAAGATTAGGTTTGAGGAGACAACAAATTTTTTTTTATAATTCACTCGTCAATCTCGAATTTGGAACCTTAAGTATTCATTAAGAAGGTTCACCTTTGGTAACCTTTATTTATTTTCAATTTAACTTTTTTTTTTCTAATGGGTCTAAGTTGAATAGTATTTGATGAGAAATATTTACTTTTAGTACAGCGTTGGACACTTTATGATATTTAATTCAACCCAAAATGAAGAAAAGAATCAACCATTGCATACCCATTTTGAGACGACATTTAATAATTATTATATAAAATATTTCATTAAAAATGTTATATTTTAATTATGGTCTCGCGTGATTTTAAATTTTAATAGTTATTCAAGAAAATTACAGTTTTACTTTATTTATCAATTAATTATTGAGAATAGCTAGTGGTCAAACGAACATTGAAAATTAAAAAGTTGTATGTGTTAACTTGGAGTTGGTGATACCTACCTTACAATTAATTATATATATTTATTTGATATTGAAATGTTGTACGACAATCACTAATAATAATAAGAGTGGAGGACTCAAACCCAAGACCTCTAATCATTGGTATACACTTGTGCCGTTGAACAATCGTTCATGTTGACAATTGAACAACGATATTCTTTTATTTTTGTCACATGTAAAAAAACCTCCTTTATATATTTTCCGTACCAAAAGAATATGATTGAACTTGATTTTAAAAATTCTAAAAAAAAAAACTTGATTTAAAAAAGAAAAAAGAAAAAAAGAATTACAGGATAAAAACCCATTTTTAATTTGGTTGAGAAAGTGTGAAAATAATCAAAGAATGAGGCCTGAGATTGTTCTATTTGGGGATTCATTGACAGAGCTATCATTCAGTTCAAGTGGATGGGGAGCTGATCTTGCTAACACTTATTCTCGCAAAGTGGGGTTTCTTTTTTATTTTTTATTTTTTTTTATTTATTTTTCACTTTTTTTTTTTTTTGTTGAAATTTATGTGTTTGTAATGGACAGGCTGATGTTGTTGTTCGTGGGTATGATGGATACAATACTCGTTGGGCTTTGATTTTGCTTCCTCATGTTTTCTCATTGGTATTTCCTTTCATCTCTCTGTTTCTTTCTTTGCTTTCATTTTCATGACTTTTGGTGGATGTTTGAGACTGTTTTTTAATTGTTTTAAGTCACTCTGTAATGATGGGTTTGATTGACTGGAATCGTTTTAGTGTTTTGTTTTACATACTTGAAGTAATTTCATGATTTTTAAATCATTTTCGCTTATATATCTGTAAATGTTTGGGTCAGTTTACACTCACGTCCACCAATTTTATAGGCATATTGTCTGACTCTATAATATTTGAGACCGAGAGTGGTTTTAGATGGTTAAATTCGCTCTGGTCAAATTCAAAGTCACTCTATAAAGATGGATTTGGTTGATTGGAATCCTTCTAGTGTTTAGGTTTACCTACTTGAAGGAAGTTGACGATTTGAAATCATTTTTTTCCAGAATGTTCGAGCCTAACATATGCTCGCCTCGACTTTTCTTACAGATATAATGTATGTCCCTGTAACATTTGGGTGTCAAGTAAATTCGTGGGAAATTATTTATTAGGTGTGTGACCATTATGGACGAATTCATAACTTTTTGGATCTTAGAGTCCTCTTTTGACTACTAGGCCAATTCGTGACGATTGATGAGTTGGGATCATTTTGATGTTTTTTTTTACATATATGAAGTAGTTTTTGACCAAAATAGTTTTAATGATGCTCAAATTTTTCCTATTGTGGGGGTGGACTACTTGTATTTGGTTCATTATGTTAGGATCTTGGAATTATCATAGATTGGTCTAGTGATCAAGTAAGAGCATTATAAATCATAAAGTGTTTACAGGATTCGTGGTGGCTACCTGCTAAGAGTTAGTTTCTACTAGTTACTTTGACAACCAAGTGTTGTGACCCTACAATATTGATTGTCAAATAACTCGTTGGATATTAAATTATTTCATTCTCTCTAAGCTATTTATTGTTCCTATGATCCAAATTTACCACTAGACTAATCCAAGATGAGCTGATTTTGCTTGAACATTGCATTATTTTTCCCTAGATAGTTTCAGGGTTGAGTAGCACAAAATTTACTTGGCTTTACCAAAAAGCCTCATCTCTCGATGCCTGCTCACGAGGCGTCCCTCATGTGTTTCTATGCCCTTTGAGACCCCTAAAATACGTACCATTTTTCATCAAAAGGGTTATTGTCCAAATTTTGAAGTACCCTTTAGATATTCATTGTAATAGCTTTGCTTACTTAAGTTTATAGCGAGAAACATCCATGGTGGATTGACCTAATGATGAAAGAAAGAGTCGAAGACTTTAGAAGTTATAGGTTCAATCCTTTGTTGTCACCTACCTAGGAATTACATTTCTATGAGTTTTTTTGATTTGTAGGTCAGACAGTCTATTATGTGTGAATAGTCGAGGTGCGCATAAGTTAACCAACAATCTCGCAGATATAAACAATAAAAATAAAAACATCCCATGTAGAGCTTCTAATAATGATTTCTCTTGTATATTCTGCACGCAGGACACCCCTAAGGCCCCTATTGTCGTTACAGTTTTCTTTGGGGCCAATGATGCAACTATGTTGGGGGGAAGACTTGAGAGACTACATGTACCTCTTGAAGAGTACAAGGATAATCTAAAAAAAATAGTAAAACATTTGAAGGTTTTGTGACTTCTTCCTTCATTGCTTTCATCTTTTACATCAGAATGATTTATTGTACCTTTTGAAGATTTGAATGAGTATTATATATTAGATAACACAAAATTTCATGTTCAAACTAATTGAACATGAAATAATTAGTCCAACGTGCTACTTATTAAGAATGTCAGGTCTTCACATCTTTCGAATGTGGGATCCTCCCAACATGCCTATTGTTGAGGATCCCACATTGAAAAAGTGAACAGATCTCACAATCTTTATAAGAAAGTGAATTACTCATTTCATTGTCAATTGATTTTGAGATGAAAGCTCATATGATCTAATATGGTATCACAACTCTTTAAACTCAAAGGAGTATTTGATCTAATAAAATGAAATCGGTATTCGATTTGAGAATGGTGAATCCAAAATGACACCATCTCGAGAGGGTGAGCTACTCCTCTTATTGTCAATTAGTTTTTGAGATGAAATCTCATATTATCTAATACCCACTCAAGATGGTACGACTCTGTGGGTTCACCTTTTTTTGTTAGATCTTATTGAATATACATTTGAACTTTATAGGTTCTTGCACCATATAGATACCATAGGGTTCCATTTCAAAACTAATTGAGATCGAGAGAAGTAGTTTATGCATCCTAATAAGAATAAGAAGTCTTCTCATCTTGATTCTTAGCACAACTTATATTTTTTGTCTTTTTATAAGTTGATTTCACAATTGAGAAGGTAGTTGCCTCAGGAAGAGAAATGTTAAGAAAAGATGATGAATTAGTGCATAGCAGGATTACAACTTATTATGGATTGGCTTCAATGAACCTCCATAGTTTCTTTTAATCTGTTGTATTGATAGTAATTTCCCATTTACATCTCATTGTGTTGTAGCATTTTGGTTGCAGGATTATTCCCCAACTACGCTGGTGATACTTATTACTCCTCCTCCTGTTGATGAGGAAGGGCGTAAGGAATATGCTCGGTATGACTTCTTTCTAATTCCTGCTCGAGTAACTCATATATCTCATAAAGATATATTAGATAAATATGGATGTCGAGGAACTCATATATCTTAAAAAGATTGTGGCATCTTTCTATTTTTCGAATGTGAGATCCTTAGCATGCCTTTCAAGACAATACTCTTTTGGATTCACCTTTCTTGGGTCGAATCCCAATTTCTTTTTATTACTGAATACTTGTTTGGACTTCTTGTGCTCTAGTACTATTAGATAAATATGAGGTTCTGCCTCAAAATTAATTGACAATGAGACGAATAACTCATATATGTTACAAAGATTGCGAGTTTTTCTCGTTTTTTCAATGTAAGATTCTCAAACTGAGGCTCACTCATGGGTGAATTGCAAAGATAACTTTGTGTGTTAATATCTAGCAGATCTCTTTGTGGTGATGAAGCATGGGAATTTCCAGAGAGAAGAAATGAAGTGACTGGACTTTATGCAGAAAAATGCATGGAGGTAGCAAAGGAGATGGATCTTCACGCCATTGATTTATGGTCCAAGATGCAGGAAACAGAGGGTTGGCAGAAAAAATTTCTCAGGTCTGTGATTCCATTTATCTTTACGCTTTTTACAACATGGTATCAAAATAAAAGGTCTCTTACGTTTCTAAGTTTTTTCTTTTGAGTTTAAATTAGGGAGGGGATCACAAACCGTACATAGAGGATACTATACTAATGCTCTCAGAATAAGATTAGAGTCACATACCAATTTTTAAGATCGAATTTGTGACCGTAGAGTTGAATTGGGTTACCAGCATGCCATCCCTTTTTGTCTTTTTTTTTTAGATAACCATCCCTTTTTGTCTTAAGTTCAAGTTTCTCATTCCTTTTTTTAATTTGGTATTAGTTGCTTTTTTATTGAAGTCTTTTGAAATTCACGAATTAGAACACATTTCTGTTTTCTTTTTTGTTGATAAAAAAATTAGGGAATTTATCTTCTATAGCATATTTTTTGCTCTTCATTACAATTGTAACACATTTTAAAAAATAATTTCATTCATGACACATTTTACCCAAAATTCATATTCTAACATTATTAAACTTCTATCAATTTAACTGATAGACTTTAGATTTCTATCAGTTCAATTAATAGATTTTAGACTTCTATTACTTCAATTGATAGACTTAGACTTGTATCTGATTAACTTCCAAGTTAATCAGATAGACTTTAAACTTCTATCAGTTCAACTGATAGACTTTAAACTTCTATCTGTTCAACTGATAGACTTCAAACATTTTTGTGCTATAAATGAATTAGTTTTGGAATTATGCTATACATGAATTTTTTTTTTAATATACATCCAAAATCTCCAAAAAATTATTGAAGAAAAATGTCAAGAAATGACTGACAGTTTTACACCAGTAGCTATAAGGAGGTAGCCATATAGTAGCGAGTTCATTAAATAACTTTTTGCTCATAACTATATAAAATTGTATTAAATAACTAAATATTATCTTTACCTATCTTATACTTTTAAATCTAACTATGATTTAACATGCTGTAGTTTTTATTATAAAATTATTATTTTGGTCCATGTATTTTGAAGTTTGTTCTATAATGATTTGTGTACTTTCAAATTTTCCAATTTTAATTCTTATACTCCCAATAAAGTTTAGAATAGATCTCTATAATAAGTTTCATATTAACTTCTCTTTTAAAAAGTAATTCTTATAAATTTTAAAAATAGACAATGTGTTCTATCTATATTGAACTTACTATCATACCGAACCAATTTGAAGAGGGTCCTGGGAAATTGAGAGGTAATGGATTTTCCTCTTAAAAATTAATTTCTTATGAGTTTTCTTGACATTCAAATATTGTAAAATCATGTAGTATGAAGTGAGCACAAAGCTAGTCCAAACAATTACGGCTAATAAAAAGAAGACAACCTTAATAAGAAAAAAGATTGAAAGTACGAAAACTGAGTCTCCAAGGGGTGACATAGTGGTTGAAGACTTGGGCCTTGAGGATATGCTTCCCTCAAGGTTCTGGATTCGAAATTCATCTGTGATATTACTCTTTCGATGTTTCTGGTGCCTGGCCTAGGAATAGACATAGTTATCCTTATTTCAAAAAAAAAAACAAGTACAAAAACTAAAATAGTTTAGCTTGTTTTTTATGTAGTGATGGAGTGCATTTTACTGAAGAAGGCAATGCAATTGTGCACCAAGAACTAGAGAAAGTACTGAATGAAACATCAGTTTGTGCTGCAAAAATGCCTCTTGATTTCCCACATCACTCAAATATTGATGGAAACTGCCCTCAAAAGGCTTTCCAACATCTTTCTTTGTGAATCTCTCATCATCTTTTATATATCTAAATATATATATATATATATATATATATATATATATATATATATATGATAATTCTGAATTTATTGGCTAATATTTGTTCTTGACAGTTTTTTTTTTCAGTTTAACTATAATAGATACTGGAAGATTTAAATTTATGGGAACTATTGTTTTTGCTGATAGTTTATTATATTGGAATATTGAAATATAGAAATAGAGCTTTCCTGTTTTTTTTTTTTTTTTTTTTTTTTTGAAAAAAATAGAGCTTTCCTGTTGAAATATTAAAAAATGGGAACAGAACTATAGAAATTTTATCGTTCAGATTTTGGTCTTTTGAGTTTTATGTTGTTTTTTTCTTGTTTTTGCCACTTTTCTCTTAACTCTTGTTTTTGGCCTAGAATTTCTTCATTTCTTTTCGAGTATTATAATCCAATAGGCTACAATGGGGAAAAAATCAATTTAACCTAATTTCTAAGAAATTTAATTTTGTTTAAGTATCCCTAACCATAGTAAATAATTGAATACAATGTTTAGAATTTCGCATTAAAAAAATGAGATCTCACATTTCTATCATAATGCATAGACTACTTCTCTTGTTGTTGAGATAAATCTTTTTGTTTATTTAATATAGTATTAATGTCCATGAAACTTTGAATCTAATTCAAGAATAGTAAATTAAATAAACATTATTTGGAAATTACATGTTAAATGTTGAACCAATATGTCACCTTGGCTAACTAGTATTTAAAAGGATAATACAAAATTAAAAATGGTGAGTTTCATCTATGATAACTATTTACTATAAACTAATTTCTTATGATTTTTTTTTTTATATTCAAATATTGTAGAGTCAGACGGTATGAATTAAAAAAATAGTCGAGGTGTGCAAAAGCTCACTCGAACATACAAAAATTGAGACAACCTAAATATAAAATGCATGAATGAAACAATGTTTGCATTAGAATTGGAGAGATTCCCTAAAGATATAATCAAATATATTCTTTAAAAAGTTAAAGAAAGTAGGTAGGAATGACATGAGACCATAAAGGTATATTGTTTTTTTTATTCTCCTTCTTTCTGTTGGAATCCAATATGATGATAAAAAAAAAAGTATTGGTCATTTTCATAATTTTCAAAGGTTTTATTGTTGGATGAAGTTTGGATGAAAAATTATTTTGAGTAGTTAGAAATTGAAAGTTATAATTAAACTCATTTGGATGTAATTTTCTTTATAGAGGAGTTCGAGACAAACTCATTTGGATGAAAAGTTATTTTGAGTAGTTAGAAATGGAAAGTTATAGTCAAACTCATTTGGATGCAATTTTTTTTTATAGAGGAGTTCAAAACAATAGTTTGTTTGAATGTGGATTTGAAACGAGTAGTTGAAAAATAATGATAAGAAATTAATGGTTAAAAATAAGTTATTTAAAATAGTTAGAAATTAATAATTATAAATAGAAATGAGAAGTTATTTTGAGTAGTTAAAAATGAATAATGGAAATGAAAAATTATATTTAATAGTAAAAATGAGAAGTTGTTTTGAGTAGTTACAATAACTCGTTTAACTATAATTTTTTTAAAAATAATTAGTAAATATTCATTTTAAATCCTCCATCGATTCAACAAATAATCACCCCAACTAGTTTTCAATTAACTTTTTTTTTCATGGTCAATCCAAGTTGGATTTGTATAATTCTTTAATTCATACGAGTATATTCTACCACAACTATTCATAATTTTTCTATCTAAACCAATATTTCTCTCATAATTTTTTAATCTTAATCAAAATCTTTATAATAACTCATAATTCTGTATCCAAAGACACTTTAAAGAACTTACTAAATGAACAGATCAGAAGCACTTATGAAAGTGGTGAAAGCTGTAAAGAAAACCTAACCCCCCACAAAATACTAATATGAACAACATAAACAAACAAAAAATACAACTGGCTTTTTTTATATAAAAAAGGAAATTTTACACTTTAATCCCTCAATTTTGGTGTTTTTTTTTTCCTCTTTCAAAATCAAACATTTTTCCACTCACATTTTAATAACTCTCAATTTTAGCTATTGAAATAACATAATCATAAATTATATAATGGAAGGTTGACTAAGACAGTGACTAAAAAAACTTTAAATTTCAATAGTTTGGTAAAGTCGTTATTTTTGTTGGAAGTAAATGTATTTTTTTTTAAACAAGCATGAAAACAAAAAAAAAACATACAAAGACTAAAATTGAACAATATTGACACATTAGGAGTAAACACGTTTGAGTTTGAAATGGATAGAATCAAACAAATATTTTTCCAAAAAATCGCAACTAGACCCTATGGCTAGGAGCATCTGGTTGAAGTTGCCCGCTAGAGCCCTACCAACAAAAAGAATTGCTCAGTAGAATTAATGTACATCTAATTACCAAGAGATCTTAGATTTGAATGCCCTCACCCTAATTGTTGTAATCCTTTAAAAAAAAAATCCCTACAAATTTGCATTGCATTTATTAGTATAAAATATTTAGTAAATCAAACATAAATAAATACCAAACAAAAACATTCCAAATTAAAAATTGGTTATTTATGAACTTATTCTTTGTCAAATTCCCTACAATAAATTATACATTTCTTACAATGTATTTTTCTTTCTTTTAGAAAGTTTATGAATGCTAATTAATTTTCAAAAACAAAAACAAACTTTTGTTTCTATAAATTAAGAAAAAAATATATGATAAGATAATTGTCATAGGCATAAATTTTAAAAACAAAAAACCAAATAATTATTATCAATAATTGTTATAGAAGATTTTAGATGACATTTTAATAATTATTTTAGAAGAGTAATTTACCCTTTCATACCAGTGGAGTGTGGTTTTTCATTTTTATCTTTTTGATGTACTTTCCTCCCATATTTTTCTTTTTGTCATTTTTCTCTTTGTTGTACTTTGCTTGTGGAATATTCTCTTCTTTTTTAAGTCTCATATCAAAACTTCCTTTATATATTTTGTGTACATGACTCTACAAATTACACCAAAATAAGAATATCATACAGCTTTTTACATTCCCCAACTCTCTTCCAATTCTGTATTTTGTATTATTATTATTATTATTATTATTATTATTATTATTATTATTAGGTTAAAACCCCATTTTAATTTGGTTGAGAAAGTGTGAAAATAATCAAAGAATGAGGCCTGAAATTGTTCTATTTGGGGATTCTTTGACACAGCAATCCTTCAGTTCTGGTGGATGGGGAGCTGCCATTGCTAACACTTATTCTCGCAAAGTGGGGTTTCTTTTTTATTTTTTATTTTTATTTATTTATTTTTCACTTTTTTTTTTTTTGTTGAAATTTATGTGTTTGTAATGGACAGGCTGATGTTGTTGTTCGTGGTTATGATGGATACAATACTCGTTGGGCTTTGATTTTGCTTCCTCATGTTTTCTCATTGGTATTTCCTTTCATCTCTTTCTTTCTTTCTTTGCTTTCATTTTCATGACTTTTGGTGGATGTTTGAGACTGTTTTTTAATTGTTTTAAGTCACTCTGTAATGATGGGTTTGATTGACTGGAATCATTTTAGTGTTTTGTTTTACATACTTGAAGTAATTTCATGATTTTTAAATCATTTTATTTTTATATCGGTATGTCAGTTTGCGTACATCTTGACTATTCCTACATGTCAAAGAAACACGCTAGGTACGGGGCTACCATAGATTAAATCCATCAACTCTTAGTTTCACAAGGTTTTCTTGACTATTAAGTCACTCCATAATGTTTGAAATCGTTTTCTCTTATATATCCATGAGTGTCTGAACGCTCAGTTGAAGCTTACCTCGACTATTTTTGTAGAGATACCGCCTGAGCGGGCTTTTTTGGACTTGATAAATAAAGCTAGGTTCTAACCTTTGCTTGCAACGTAAATAATCATCACTCGTTCTCCTTTGCATTGTGGGAACGTCTTTGGGTGTTAGTAAATAGACCTTTGTTTCAAGGTCCATTACCAATAGAGTGGTGGTTTGGAGGAGGAAAGCCTTTAAAGCCGTGATAATAGTGGACTTGTTGCGCTCGCACTCCTTCCGCGAGAGTTGGATGTCAAGGGAATCTGTATGAAATTATTTAACAAGTAGGTTGTCAATTCATGTATTTCCAATACCTCCTTTGACTATTAGGTCAATTCATGATGGTTGATCATTTGATATCATTTTGATAATTGGCTTTACATTTTTGAAGTATTTATAGTTTGACTCAATTTTCCAAGTGTAGTGTGGGGGTGGACTACTTGTATTTGTTTCATTAAGTTGGGATCTTGGAACTATCATTGGGTTGATGTAGTGGTTAAATAAGAGTGTTGTAAATTATAAAGTGTTTAGAGCATCTATGGTAGCTTTGACAACTAAATAGTGTGATCCTACTATATTTGATTGTCAAATAATCGTTGGATATTAAATCCTAGTTAGGTGGTCACCTCCGTTTCCTTTAGATATTCTTTTTAATAGCTCAGCTTACTTAAGTTTATACATCCATGTAGGGTTACTGAAAATGATATCAATTGTATGTTCTGAATTCTAAATAAGTTTGCATCACTTGTACTGCAGGATCTTCCTAAAGCCCCCATTGTTGTGACTGTTTTCTTTGGGGCCAATGATGCATCTATGTTGGGGGGAAGACTTGAAAGATTACATGTACCTCTAGAAGAGTATAAGGATAATCTTATAAAAATAGTGAATCATTTGAAGGTATTGTGACTTCTTCCTTCATTGCTTGAATCTTATACATCATAAATGATTTATGGTTCCTTTTGAAGATTTGAATGAGTATTATATATTTAAAGTTTCATCTCAACAATGAAAGGATTAGTCCATTATGTAATTTATTAAGAACGTGAGGTTTGCTCATCTTTTGAATGTGGGATCCTTTCAGCATGCTTATTGTTGAGGATCCGACATTGGAAAGTGAAGAGACCTCACAACCTTTATAAGAAATGTGAACTATTTCTCTCGTTATCAATAATTTTGAGATAGAAGTTCATACGATCTAATGTGATATCACGGCTCATTAAACTCAAATGAGTATTCGGTCTAATAAAATGAATTTGATTCGAGAATGGTGAATTCAAAGGCACACCATCTTGAGAAGGTGAGTTACTTCTCTCAATGTCAATAAGTTTTGAGATGAACTCTCATATTATCTAATACTCACTCAAGATGGTACGCATAGGTTCACTATTTTTTTTTATAGAATATACATTTGAACTTCAAAGGTTTTTACATCATTATAGATATCATGCAGTTCCATTTCAAAACTAATTGAGATCGAGAGAAGTAATTCATGCATCCTAATAAGAATATGAAGTCTTCTCATCTTTCGAAACAAATGATTTTTAACCTAACTTCTTATATATTTTGTCTGTTTATAAGTTGAGTTCACAATTGAGAAGGTAGTTGCCTCAGTAAGAGAAATGTTAAAAAAAAGATTGATGAATTAGTGCATAGCAGGATTACAACTTACTATGGATTGGCTTCAATGAACCTCCATAGTTTCTTTTAATTTGTTGTATTGATAGGAATAAATTCAAACCATGGTGACCTCCTATTTAAGATATTAAGCATCGTAAGAGTTTGCACAAACCAAATGTCTTAAGATAAGACAAACGAGTTGTTAGAGATCTATTGTCATGTGCTTGGGTGACCCAAAACACTTTTTTTTTTCTTTTTTTACAATATATGGTGTTTGGTAATCGAACCTCTAACTTTGAGATCGTTAGTGCAAGCCTTGTGCTACTTGAGCTATACTCATTTTGGCTGACTCAGAACACGTAAAGTATCATAAAGAAAATGTCTAGCACAATCTGCAATATATCTAGGTTACCCTTGTTTCAAAAAAAAACTGCAATGTATCTAAGAAGAGCACTACTTGGGCTTTTTGTCTCTAAAGGGTGACACAGTGGTTGAAGACTTAGGCTTTAAAGATATGCTCCCTTCAAGATTTAGGGTTCGAGACTCACCTGTGACATTACTCTTTCGATGTCTTTGGTGCATGACCTAGGAACAGGTGTGGTTACCCTTGTTTAAAAAAAAATAAAGAAGAACAGTACTTGAATTCTTACTAGTAAGGACCTAAACCATCCTTAATCACCTTTATAACCACACTTTTTTTTTTCGAACAATATAGGTAAAGAAAAATAAAAATATGTGGCTATAAAGGTGAGTAAGGATTGCTCGAGTTCTTTCTAGTAAAGACCCAAACCATCCTTAATCACCTTTACTAGTAAGGACCCTAGTATTGCTCATCTAAGAAACATTATGATTTGAATTTCTTTCCCTTAAAAATTCTTGTGATATTGAAGCTAAAAGTAAGATTGGGGCACTCTTTTGATTCAATGTTTTGTTGTAATTTCCCATTTACATCTCATTGTGTTGTAGCATTTTGGTTGCAGGATTACTCCCCAACTATGCTGGTGATACTGATTACTCCTCCTCCTGTTGATGAGGAAAGGCGTGAGGAATATGCGCGGTAGGATTTCTTTCTAATTCCTGCTCGAGTAACTCATATGTCTTATAAAGATACATTAGATAAAAATGGATTTTCATATTAAAACTAATTGGCAAAGGTCGTGTAACTCATATATCTTAAAAGATTGTGGCGTGTTTCTATTTCTCAGAATGTGGGATTCTTTGATATGCCCTTTCAAGACAATACTCTTTTGATTCACCTTTCTTGGGTCGAACCCCAATTTATTTTTATTATTGAATACTCATTTGGGCTTCTCGTGCTCTAGTACTATTAGATAAACATGAAGTCTTGTTTCAAAATTAATTGGCAATGAGATGAATAACTCATTTATGTTTTAAAGATCGCAAGATTATAAGATAGTGCAGTAACCATTCTATCTTATTAAGATTGCAAGATCTCCTCATCTTTTTAACGTGGAATCTTCAACTAAATTGAAATTTGTGTGTTAATATCTTGCAGATCTCTTTGTGGTGATGAAGCATGGGAATTTCCAGAGAGAAAAAATGAATTTAATGGACTTTATGCCAAAAAATGCTTGGAGGTAGCAAAGGAGATGGATCTTCATGCCATTGATTTATGGTCCAAGATGCAGGAAACAGAGGGCTGGAAGAAAAAATTTCTCAGGTCTGTGATTCCGTTTTTCTTTACGCTTTTTATAACATGGTATCAAAATAAGAGGTCTCTTAAGCTCAAGTTTTTTTTTTAGTTCAAATTGGATAGGAGACGCAAATCCGTACATAGAAAGTAGTACTGCTCTAAAATAATATGAAAGTTAAATACAATATTTTTTTAAGATTGAATTCATGTGAAGTTGAATTAGATTACAATCGATCCATCCAAGTCAACACTCATCAACTGTTTTGGGCTTTAAGTTCAACTTTATGATTCCTTTTTTATTTGGTATTATTTGTTTTTTTTTTTTATTGAAATTCATTTTTATAAGTTAAATTGGTTACTATGTCACTAGAACACATTTCTAAAAGTTATTGAAGAACATCAAAAAAGGAATGTATAGTAGCGAGCTCATTAAAGAACTTTTTGCCCATAATTACAAAAAAAATGTATTAAATAACTAATTATTCTCTAATACATAGTCCAAAAAAACCTTAAAATACATAGTCCAAAATAATATTTTAATAATAAAAAGCTAGAGCATGTTAAATCATAATTAGGTTTAAGTTTATTCTATTATGATTTGTGTACTTTCAAATTTTCAATTTTAATTCCACTTAGAATTTATATTTATAATAAGTTTCATATTAACGTTTCTTTCACAAAGTAATTCTTTATATACATATATATATATATATATATAAATTTTCACAAAGTAATTCTTGTATTAACTTCCCCTCTGTAAATTTTAAAAATAAACCATGTGTTCTATCATTCTTTCTTTCTTTTGAAAGAATGTGTTCTATCTATTTTAAACTTACTATCATTATTAAATCAATTTAGGAGGGTCTTGGAAAATTAAAAAGGTAATGGATTCTCCTTTCATAAATTAATTTTCTATAAATTTCTTTGACATCAAAATATTGTAAGGTCAAGCAGTATGAAGTATGTACAAGTTGGCCTAAACAATCACGGATAATTAAAAATATATATATTACTTTAGCTGAGTTGGGTAGATTCGTGCAACTGGCCAATCGAGTACTCTCTATACTACTTACTTGACTGCAATTTCGGGTCTATTTTACCCTTCCTAGTGGTAAGACTGCCTCTATCGTTCACTTGCTCCTTCCAACTAGAGACCAGCCGGTCGAGTAAAGCTACTTTATCCTATATAGAATAAATAAGGAAAGAAGCTGAATTTCAATTAGGGAAAAAGAAATTTAAAAAAGGACTATAAAGACTAAGTTTAAAGATTGGACTTTTGAGAGGACAAACAAAATTCAAAGTACAAAAACTAAAATATTTTTGCTTGTTTTTTATGTAGTGATGGATTGCATTTTAGTGAAGAAGGCAATGCAATTGTGCATCAAGAACTAGAGAAAGTACTGAATGAAACATCAGTTTGTGCTGCAAAAATGCCTCTTGATTTCCCACATCACTCAAATATTGATGAAAATTGCCCTCAAAAGGCACTCCAAGATCTTTCTTTGCTACACTCTAATCATCTTACATGATGATATTAATATATGAACATTGTTTCTCCCTCCCCTTAAGTAATATTGTTTGGGTGTTTTTTTTTTCTTTTTGTGTCAATGTTTGATGGGTGTGTTGAGTGTTTTTATTGTGGAATGTATGAACTTAAATATGGATATTGATTAATAAATAAAAGGGGAAATCAAGTTTTACTCTGTTATTTTTTATTCAATATTTAAGAAAGAGAATTTGAAACTATAATTCTATGGGTTAGTTATATAGAAGATATCACAAGAAATATTCTCTTAGACATCCTCTTTACCAATTTTTAATTTCATTAAACTTTATCTTTATTTAATTAATTGTTGCAATTTTTATCCTTATAAGTTTATGTTAAAGGAAATTGCAGTGGATAGTTCAATTTAAAATTGTTGTGGTGTGAGAATGGATTAACACAAAACCAAATAATCAATTGCGCTACTAATCCATTCGATACAATATTATATGTTATTAGCATAATATTGTATATTAATATAGTATTATATATTAATTATACCGTATAATTTATGTATAGTATGACTATGATTGCATTTTTTTTTCCTAATAGTATAAATATTTTTTCAATTTGGTCTGCCCCTAAAAATACCCCTTATCTTAATTACTTCACTCGTTTTGATAATAAGAAATATAAAATTATTGGTAAACTCGTGATTGTCAATAATATCAATTTGTGCACAAATTTAAGTTGGATTAGTACACTATTCTACACGAGGTTGTTTGTTCGACATATTTAGGTAGGATTTAGTTTAAGCAGTTTTGTTGAGTAGTTAAAAATTGAGAATTTAGCCAAAAATTTGTTTAGATGTAGTTTTTGTGTAGAAGAATTAGAGTCAAAATCTTGTTAGATATAGATTTAAAATGAGTAATTATTTTTAATAGTTAAAAAAAAAATGATTAAAAATGAATTATTTTGATTGATTTGAAAAGAATAATTAAAAACGAATGATAAAAAATGATTGAGTAGTTATAAATTAATGATAAAAAATGAATGGTTAGAAATGAGAGTTATTTATAAAAGAAAAAATGAGGAGAAGTTAGATTTTCGATTAGAAATTAATAAATCATAAAACTAAATCCTACTTAAATATGTCAAACAAACTGTGAATAACTTTGAGAAGGCTCCCTCAATAAAAATATAACTCTCACTCCAAATAATTTGTTGGTTTTAAAAAGGGAAATCGTAGTGGATAACCACTTTTAGGAAAATAATTACAAAGTTAGTCATATTGAAAATTATTTGTAAATCTATTTTTTGTTTTTAATTTTATTAATAATATATTTTAATATTGCCACTTCTACCCTCCTTCTCATTATCACCAGCATCTCTTATCACTGGTCATCAAGGAACTCACGCGAATTCGTCTCCATCATTGGTCATCGTTATTTTTCGCCTCCATTGTTGTCGCATCTACCAAAATGATTTCTTTAATTTTCGTTGTTTCTTCTCTTCCATTTTTATCAAATTTGTCCAAATCGCAGCATTTTTCCATAGATGGGAGTCAAAATTAGATTAAGATTTGAGATTTTGGGAGATGGTGAGTCGAAATTAGTTTAGATTTGACGATTTTTTAGTTGATTTTCTTTCATTGAAAATCGCAGTCGTCAAGACTGCAAAACCCTAATTTCATCTTTAAAAATTTGAATAAATATTGTATTAATATTTTATTAGAGAACATTTAATGTTAAATTCTCAGTAATTAATACAGTCAATAATAATAAATACAACAATTTTAAAACATATTAATAATATATTAATCATTACTCTAAAATATATATATATATATATATTAATCATTAATACTGTATTAATCATTAATATTGTTCTGATTAAAAAAATCTTTAATATTGTATTAATCATTAATACGGTATAACTTAATGTAAACTAGAGGGTATTTTTGTAAATATTTTCATATCATTTTAGGGTTTGAGTTGCAAATGACGGCAGTGAAAATATAGTTCCGGCAAAAATCTAACGACAGCGGCGCAAATGACGTTCCGGCAAGAATTTGATGGGTTTGCTTTGGAGAATATGTGGCATAAGTGGGTTTCTTGTGCCCAGTAAAGGAAAGGGGAAGGATTTGGTAAAGAAGTGATGACATGGCGGATGAATTTATTTCTTAGGCACAGTTAAAGAAGGGGAGAGATTTGGTGAAGGGGGTACTTTTGTCATTTATTATTAAAACGAATTTTTTTAATTAAAACAAAATTACTTTTGCTAATTTTTTTTACTTTGACTAAATTTGCAATTATTTTCTAAACTTGGCTTAGTTTTGCACAAAACCCTTTTAAAAATAATAACAAACGAACGAAAACAAAATTTTGGCTTTAATTCTTTTAAATTTTATAAATTTTGTACCATACATATTTTTTATCATTTAAGCATGTGATATTAATATTTGAAAATTAATTAATTGATTATCTTGTCTGGTGTTAATCCATTTCAACTCCACAGTCACGAGTTTGAGCCGAAAATCGGTATTTGACTCTCATATTATTTTAGAGTAGTTGTGCCCAAGGTAGGGTTTGTTAGTTCTCTTTTCCCCACTATATACTCAAAAAAAAAAAACTTATTGAAGATATTTTATTAAAATAACAACAAAAAAAATTATCTTGAAGGGCCAAATTTTTACATTAAACATTATACACGTTTAATCTTTCAATTTTGAAATTTTAAAGGTGAAAATAGGTAGAAAACTTTGTTTTTTGCATCATGGACAACCAATCCTTCCTTTTTGCTTAGCTCATGATTTGTTTCTCGTATTGAGAAAGTTTGAAAAGTTTTTTTAGGGATAAAAGTTATATATATATATATATATATATATATATATATATATATAAGTTATATTCGGTTTCCATTATAACCTTTCTTTTTTTTTAGTACTATTTGAGTGAAGAGTAACTCATAAACTTTATATAAAAGATACAACTTTTCTTAAAAAATTATGAGAGTCAAAAATCGATTTTCAACCATGATCGTAGAATTAAAATAAATTAAGGTCATATAAGATAACTAATACACTACTGATCCCAAAGCCATTCATTATAATATTCCCATTTTTATCCTCGCCTTGCACACTGTAATATAACTTTTTTCTTGTATTTATTAAGAACAATAAGAATATTATTAAAAATAAAATAAAAATTTGACAAATAAAATAAAATTTATGAATGACAATTTGATGATCATAATCAGCATGGATTTCTTTCTATATGCATCTCAAAGAAAATAAAAACGACGATTTCGTTCAATTATTGAGATTACAAAGCTTTTTAATTAGTGGTATAATTATTTTGTTGTTAGATGATAATCTAATTCAATATCTGGATAAAAAAATTTGATCTTGGAAGAGGATTTTGGACCCCTCCCCTAAATTGTATTAAAAAAATAAATAAGTTCTTTTTAATTAATGAAAGATTTCAAAGATCGAATGTGTCGGTGGCAATTGTTATCTGGTTTGGTGTTAACTTATTTTCACTCCATGAACATGGATTCAATCTCTAGAAGCTATATTTGTAATCCTCTTCCCCAACTTGTACTCAAAAAGAAAAAAAAATAGAGATTACAAAACTTAGTCTTTCTAAGACTCAACCTTTTAAGTGAGAATTAATTTCTTGAAGCCAACCTTTAATTTCACTTTTGATCCTAGAACTAAATTTAGAGGAACAAAACTTCAAATTCTCATGTCAATTAAAAAAAATTATATATTCAATATTCACGATTGAAATCAGATTTATTAGCTCGTACCCCAAAAATTTAGAGACTAAAAAAGTTTATATATTCAATCAATATAAGTAAATCATAAGTTTGAATTTTAGAATGAATTGTTCTATTAAAAAAAATTATATAGATAAAAACCAAGAGTTTACGAGTTCAAATCCATCCCTAATAATTGTGGTTGAATTAACATATAAATAGAAAATTACATTTTTTAGCTCCTAAGTTTGGAATCTAGTTTCAATTTGGTCCATATATTATAAAATTGAACACTTTTATCCTTACATTTCAATAAAGTCCACTTTTAGAATTGGTGCGTTTTTTTTTATTACTTTTATACTTACTTTCTTGTCAAAATTAAATTCACATCAAAACTAAAATAATCATTTAAATTTAAAATTAGTCTAATCATCATTTTAGTCGACATTACTTTATGTAATTTGTTATATTATGAACTAAAAGTAAACATTATTGAAATGATGTGTAAGTGTGTTCAATTTTAAAATATTAGATTAACTTTTTTAAACAAGACTAAATTAAAATTAGACCCCAACTTAAATATTAAAAAAAAAATTTATCGAAATGATCAAATGACTTAATAGTTTCATTGTTTGGTGATTATACACTTCAAGCGCACGGGCACAACTTCGATCTTGGAAGTTGGTATTTGACTCTCATTTAATTGAGAGCTCTAATACCCTCTATGAAGAGATCGTGGTCCCCCTCCACCAACAAAATTTAAAATCTCACTTTTTTTTTATAGATATATGCATAAAATATAATTAATTTTAAAACGTTTTGGTGAGATATAATAATTATAAATTAATTAAGTATATTTATATATTGAATAAGCATATTTATATAATTTTACTTTTTATTTTATTTGATAAATTTTGCGATCTACTCAATTTCAAATATTATTTTTTAAAAAGAAAATTTTAAATATTATTTAAATGGTAAATTAAATGAATAAATTTTAAAATAATATTTTATTAATAAATAAATTATATATTAAAAAATTATTAAATACCTATTTTTATAAATAAATCAAATAAAAAAAATCATACCATTTTCTTTTTCATCTCATTCCACCAAATTTATCCATATTTTTATCATTCCACAAAACATAAATTTACTTTCATTTCTTCCCTTTCTAACTTGCCCTTTCCAAATATGCCCTTAGAAAGAAGAAAAAAGATTTTTTTTACAAAAAAAAAAAAAAAGGTTGTGTGTCGATGAGTTAGTGATAGAAAGAAAAGATATTCGAATCGCCTTTCAATGTCACGATCGTTCGCCATTATCCCATTTTGCATGCGCCATTGCAATCCCAGTCCCACATTTTTCAATTTCACCCATTTATCATTCATCATTTCATTCTTCAATCTTCGCCCGAGGTAATCAACTCTTTCACTCCTAGAACCGATCGATTCTGTGAAACTTTGCTCTTAATCACCCACATTTTCGGTTTTATTTCCTATTTGGATGAATCCCCATGTCGTTTTTCTCTGTTTCTTGCTGAAATTATTGCGAGTTCTTGTTTGGGGAAACTTGTTTTTATGAGGGTTTTGGGTATTTATGTTCTTAGGTTTCCTTGAGGGGTTTTTGTTGGGTTTTTGGTTATGGCCATTGTTTCGCGTTTGAACAACATTTTGAAACAGGGCGGTGAGTTTATAATCTGGGTTTTGGCGTTTGGGTGTTTCCCCATGATTTTCTTCATTTTGGGGCTTTTGCTGCTGTTTTGGATGAGTTTTAAGGTTTTTCAGCCTAGTTTCCATGGTGGGGATTTGATGCAATTTCTTTGTGATTTTAAAGGGAGATTTGATCATGTGAGAGGTGGGTTTTGGTTGAAAACTAGTCTTGTTGAGATTTGGGATTCGAAAACTGTGCAAACTTGTCGAAATAGGCGATTGAATTGGTTGAAGAAGAATGGATTCTTGTTTAGTAAGTTAAATTTAGCTGCATACTTCAAATGGGGTGTGGATTTAGATAGTGATGTTGGGATTGAGGAGAAGGAGGATGTCGATTCTGAAGATGGCGAATTCGATGTCGTAAAATTAAGAGAATTGGTGAAGATGGAAAGGAAGAACAAGGAGGACGCTCTTGAAGAGCTTGAGAGGGAAAAAATGGCAGCTGCTAGTGCAGCTGAAGAGGCAATGGCTATGATATATCGCCTTCAACGTGAGAAGAGTGAAATCGTAATCAAAGCCGACCAATTTCATCGAATGATGGAGGTCAAGCAGCAGTATGATCAAGAAGTTATTGATTATTTGCAAAGGTTCATCATGGATGAATATGAGTTTGAGGGAAGCTTGAGTGAACAACCATTGATAGTCGGTGACGGTGCAAGCCGCTTCCGATGCAACATGGAATTCGTCCTGGAAGACGATGATGCACAGATGAACAACATTGACTGATTAACATGGACCGTAAGGAAATGTAAGTCCATGAACACAACTTTTGTATAGTTTGAATATAGATTTATAATTTAATGCCATATAGTTGCAGAATTTGACTTCATGTCTGGATTGGAGATAAGAAGCTTTAACTGATCCACATTTTTCTTGAACCTCTTTACTACTGTAAAGGCTATTTATTTATAGGTCTGGTCGACAGGACATCAAGAATTCGATTTCTTCGTGCAATTAGTTTAGTGGGATAAAAAATAAGGGAAATATACCTTTGCATTTGGTGGTCCACAAGGAGCAGCCAATTGGTTGAGGCTACGGACTCCGAGACGTTTTTTTTTAGAGATCTCTGGTTTGAGATCATTGGAGAGCACTTAAAAAAGAATACCCTTCGATACATTTTGATGCCACACCCTAGGGACAGGCTAGGGGTGACCTGGGTACATGGGAGCTAAGCTCTCATTTCTCGATTTTTCTTTTTTAAGCATTTGGTGTTGAATGTCGGACTTTGTACCTGAGCAAAACTGATAGTATCCTTATTCCTAACCATAACTGGGTAGCCTTGAATTCATGAGTGTTTGGAACTGGAAGGGAATGGGAATGAAGTAATAAACTCCCCAACCAAACTTTAAACTATGAGAAAGATAGTTCTGATTGATATATAGTTTTTTTGAAACAAGGGTAATCACGCCCGTCCCTAGGTCAGGCATCTGATTGATATAATAGTTATAGCCTTAGAAC
Organism: Sicyos edulis; assembly: GCA_036507275.1. NCBI lineage: Eukaryota > Viridiplantae > Streptophyta > Magnoliopsida > Cucurbitales > Cucurbitaceae > Sicyos > Sicyos edulis. The sequence continues at coordinate 2,516,977 of CM071858.1, read as the reverse complement.
CATTTGAATGAAGATTGGATTCACAAAGCTCCAAATCTCTTTATCAGTAGTTAAGAGGAAGTAAATACTGTCTAGTGTCCAAAACAAATTCCAGACTTCTTTGATCGCATTTTTTTAGTTTTAACTTTTAGAAGAAGAATAGTCGAGATGTGTGTAAGCTAACTCTGACATTTAGGAATAAAAAAGAGACTCAATTTTTTCGTACTAGTCCTTAAAACTAGTATCGACACGGTGAATTCGGGGTTTCGTAGAGTATTTCTAGACATCTCAATCCTTACCACCAGACCATCCTCTAAAGACATTTTGGTAAGAATTTAGAAACATCTCTAAAAGGAGATTACAGAAAGGAAATGTTAATGAACACACTGAATTTTAAGGTATAGAAAAAGCACAAACTTATTCACTTTGCTGAGTTTCTAAGTACCCTATATCAGTTGCTTGCATATGAAACAAAGTAGAGTGCAGTGTGTTAGGGCAGACCTCTGTTTTCCAATTGCCACCAATTTGACTTGGAAACTTCTTCATTTGTGCAATAACTTGATTGGCTTTGCTTTAACTATTTGATTTCAGCAGACCTTTGTTGTGCTAGGAGCTAAGGGTTTTATGGTTGTTTGCTTTAAGGTTTTATAGATACTCAAAATTTAAATGATATATATGAGGTATTATATATGTTTGAAACCCAAGATGAGTTTAATTCTAAAATCTCTTATTATTTTTTAAATTTGTGCCTTGAGCGGGTGCGGGTTCCCTGGTATGTAGTGGCGCATAGCTTCAATTTTTTTATTATTAAAAATTCATAGAAATAAGATTTTGTTGTATTGGGTTATGCATGAGAATGTTTTTTTGGAGAAGTTTTAGACATGTAACCTTTTAATTACTAGTTTGTGCATCTTACATTAAAACTATGTTTTTGGTGGTTATTTTATGAAATTAATCGTGACAGCCCTACCTAAATTTAGTATATTAAGTAATAAAACACTCAAAAGTTAATTCAAAGCATTAATAAAAATCAATATATTAGGTTCTAGACTCACCTGTTATAGTACTCTTTCGATATCTTTGGTGTCTGACTTAGGAATGAGAAGAAATGAGCGTGGTTATCTTTGTTTCAAAAAAAAAATTAATGCATCACTAAAATAAATAAATATTTAATTGAATAGTTCTTTTTATAGTTAAATTGAATAGTTGTTTATATCTTTGGTATTGCCACCGCGTTAATTTTAACTAACTAATAATAAATATTGCTAATTACATTAATTTAACTAGTAAAATAATTATATATAATAACAAAGGTTAACAAGGAATTGGTGTTTTTTCTTTAGTATAAGTTGGGGTAGGAGGATTACAAATATCAATTCCAGAAATCGAATAAGATAACCAATCATGTGATTTTGGTAATAGTGTTAAAATTTAATTCTTCTAATTTTAAAAGTTATAATTTCATTTTATAGTTGGATAAACTTTTATAAAGAATCTCAATAATTTGATAAAATGCCACCAGAAAAATGAGTTGACTGGTCCCCTAAACCGACCCAAGGATATATTCAAAGAAAAATTACCAAACCAATAAAAAAAACATGTATTTTAAAAGAAAAATATCTAAAAGTATAGGATCCAAATAAAAACTAGAACTAAAATTTAAGAAAAAGAGATTAAATTTTAAACTGTTTTTTTTTAGTACAATTTTAAACTGTTTGTTATTAGAAAAGAAAAGGTAAAATAATGTGAAAATTTACTGCAAATATGAAAATGGTCAATTTTTCTCTATATTTTAATATCCTCTTGTTATTAGATTACATTTTGTTAGAAACTACTAGTAATATCAAACTTGGAGTGAAATCCTTGTGCTAACAAGCAATTGACTAAAAAATTAATTATAAAATAATATTAACATTATTTTAAAAAAATAAATAACAAATGTATAGCAATTTCTCATTGTCAACCTCTCTCCGAATTTCGACTTCCAAAGGCCATTGACAATTCAAAAAACATGAAATTAAATTGAATTTGAGAGAACTAAAAGAAATAATAAATTGGATTTGATGACCTAAACAGATTTTGAAATAAACATGTAATTACATTTTTATTTCTACGTTCTTAAAATATCATTTTGAGATTTATTTGATTTATTATTATTATTTTTTAGATTACAACAATTGAGAGGTTGGGGAAACTTGAGCTAAGACCTCTAAGTCATTAGGTCATTTTGAGATTTATTTGATTTATTATTTAAATGAAATTTAAATTTTAGTAGATTGTGATAATTAAAATGACCAAATATATGAAATAAAGCAATTCAAACTATTAAAATTTTATGATTGAAACAAAACGATCAAATTGATAAATAAAAAATAAATCAATCGAAATATTTTTTTGGTTAAAATATCTTTTTGGTCTCTCAACTATCTCATTTGTTCTATTTTGATCTCTAGAGTTTCAAAAATTCAATTTTAATCCTTCAACTTTACAAAAAAACTTAAAAATGGTCCTTAAGTTAAAAAAAAAATTGAACCATGGCTTAATTTTAGATGAGCTGGCACAAAATTAATAATAAAAACATATAAATTTTTTCATCTTTCCCATTTTTACCCTTCTTTCTCTTTCTTTCTTAGTACTCTTTCTCACTCAAGCAATTTTCATTTTTATTTTAACTTTACTCCCTCTTCTTTCCCATGGTCTGTTTCTGCTGATGTGGATAATAGAAAACATGGATGAAGTCTACTCTTACAAGAATATGGAAGGAATTAAGTGTTTGGAAATGGTTTAGTGGTGGATTGTAAACAAGTTCTTGGTAAAAGTCCAATTAATAGCTTTATAGCTTAAATTTGACTAAAAAACATTCTTCTCCATCGTTAAAGCCCCAAATGCATACCCATTTTCTCTTGCTCTTATGACGGTATTTTGAGTTTATGCCAATGAAGAAGACTTATATTTTTAGTTTTTTTTAGCCGTTAACATCCGTTCAATTGTTTTGTACATTATATTTTTAGTTTTTTTAGGCCTAGTTTGATAATCATTTTGCTTTTCATTTTTTGTTTATAAAATTTAAGCCTACAACAACTACCTCACTATACATTTTTCTTTATTTGGATATCTACTTCCCACCTATCTTTTAATAAACAAGATCAAATTTTGAAAACAAAAAAGTAGGCCCCGTTTGATAATCATTTTTTTATTCATTTTTTGTTTATGAAATTTAAGCCTTCAATAACTACCTTACTATACCTTTTTCCTTATTTGAATATCTACATCTTACCTATATTTTAATAAACAAAACCAAAATTTGTAAACAAAAAAAAGTAGAAACTTGTTTATGTTTTTGAAATTTAGTTAGTATTATCCTACTTTCTTAAGAAAATATGGATACATTGTAGAAAAGATGAAGCACATGGTAGGAAATTTGAATATAAATAGGCTTAAATTTCATAAACAAAAAAAAAACAAAATGATTATCAAACGGGGCCTTAGATGTTCAATGACTTAAAATGGGCATTGTTTAGTGGTTGCTTCAACATGGTCGATGATGGAAAACAAAGCTTAATTCCATTTTCTTATAAAATTAAACTTTCCCCATGTTGTCGATGCCGAAGCCGGCAATGAGAAAGAGGAGGGAGTAAAGTTAAAATAAAAATGAAAATTGCTTGAGTGAGAAAGAATGCTAAGAAAGAAAGAGAAAGAAGGGTAAAAATGGGGAAGATGAAAAAATTTATATTTTTTATTATTAATTTTGTGCCAGCTCATCTAAAATTCAACCATGGTTCAATTTTTTTTTAACTCAATGACCATTTTTAAACTTTTTGCAAAGTTGATGGACTAAAATTGAACTTTTGAAACTCTATGGATCAAAATAGAACAAATGATATAATTGAGAGACCGAAAGGATATTTTAACCTATTTTTTTACAAAATAAAAAAAATTAAGTTAAAACCCCCCAAATTAAGATGGTTACAGTAAAAATTTAGCTAACTTAATTATTTAGAGTAATTGTATCTAAAATATATAAATATGTATTTATATTTCTTTTACAAAAATACATATGTTTATAAAAGTTTGATTAGTAATAAATTCAATATTGACTAATATGTATTTATATAACAAATTTCGAAGGCATAAATAACTACAAATATTATTTAAATAACATGGTATAAAAATAAAAGATATGTTAAATATTATATTTTAAAAGAAAAAATACACATAAACAATATATAATACATAACCATGATCAAATGATTAATAAGGGTGCGTTTGGGGCACCGGTTTGGTTATTATAGACGGAAGGTTATGATAAACGGTGAGTTATGATAAACGGTATGTAAATAAATGGTGTTTGAGGGGCAAGTTATTATAACAAGGATTATGATAAACGGTGTTTGAAGGGTTGGTTATGTAACAAAAAGTAATATATGTAAGGTGTAGATAAACGGGCACGTAGGTTTAGATAAACTGGCACGCAGGTTTAGGTAACCACCATTTATAATAAACAGTTTGGCAAACACCGGTTGAGTTATTATAACCAACTCGGCCGTTTACATAAACGGGGGCCCAAACACACCCTAATAGACGAGTTCATTTAAAATATACACTTTTTTTAAGGGATTTGAAATATACACTTAATTATTGTCTTGGAGAGCATTCGAAGTTCGAATTCTAAGAGCTAATAAGAAGGTATAACTGCTCTCATAATAATATGAAAACTAAATACCGATTTTTTATTTTAAATTAATATCAAACAAGATAACTAACTCTATTACAACATAAATTAAAAACGTCAATACAAGAAAGTACGGAATAAGTTTAAAACGTTAAAAATGACAAACAATAATGCGTGTCTACGTGGAAGACTTTTTAGCTGGCCCAACGTTGGGAAGATAAATTTCCCTACATTTACCTTCCTAGCTGGCCTCTTAACACAATCATTTTGACCTTGGTCTAGAATTTTCTTTAAAATTATTACGGATTAAAATTATTACGGATGCAGTTACAACCGAACGAGATAGTGACGCGATTGATTATTTAATTTGATGTTAATTCATTTTTATTACACGGTCACAGATTCGATATCTAGAATCAGTATTTGTAATCAATATCGAATAGAAGTGTCCTTGGTCACCCAAGGGAGATTGTTGTGCCCCCATCAATTTGGAGCTTCTTTAATATATTTTAGGCATTATTAAAAAAAAAAAGCATATCTTTAATAATTATTGGAACATAAATCACTTCCCTAATGTTTAGAAAAGAATGATGATAAATCACTTCTCTATTTTTATTCTCCACCACACATTTCATGCTCGGCGTTGTTTGTTGGGTTCATCATCCTCGAACCTTTATAATATAAATAGATTACATATTTTTTAATTGAGAAACTTAATCTATAAAATAATTATGTAAAAAAAAAATTAATGTAGCCATTGACATTGAAATCAATGAGTATTGCCACCTATTTTATTATAATATTAATATTAATGAGTATTTATAATATAATATTAATATATATAAATTATTATGGAGGTAAATATTTTAAATTACATTTCAAAATCATTAGAAAAAAAAAGAATAATCTATCTTATCTTATAAAGTTAGTCTCATTATTTTACAATATGAGATTCTTCGCAAATTTGAGTATATATAGATAAATTAATAACGTAAATTCTATGTTTGACCCACGAGTGGGGTAGTGAATCTTTATCATTATAACTATTGACCTAAAAATAAAAAATATTAAAAATCATTCGATAATTTAGGCATTAATATCTTTCCTACAAATTAAACCCTTGCTAAAAACATCATTCAACCCGTATAAAATATAGATTTGTGAAATATTGTTAAACTAAAATAGAGATTACAGGCAATTTTAACATTTTTTTAGCTGTAAATTGTCAATTTCCAAATTTGTTTTTATCAAAAAAAAGAAAAAAGAAAAAGAAAAGATGAGCATTTTCCAATATTTGTCAGGGATGATGCTTTGCTCATGAGTATGTAATTGGTGGTGCTCCGTTTTATGATTAAAAAAAAACTTTCAAATATAATAAATAAGTCTATTACATTTTCAGTAGTTTTTTTTAGATTAAAACAATTAGAGTGGAGGAAACTTGAACCTAACACTCTAAGTCATTAGGTGTACATTTATGCCACTTGAGCTACTGCTCTATTGTCAATATAATTTCAGTAGTTGAAGTTTAGTCTATTTGTTACATATATTTAGAAAATTGAACATTTTATTCTTGACATTTTGATATATTTTTTTAGTTTACTTTTAAATTTATTTTATGTTAAAAATTAAATTTACTAGACTAAATTTACAAGCAAAACTAAAATAATCATTTCATCAATTAGATTTAGAGATGCCTATTTTTCCTACGGGCCCCGCCCCTATAGGCTGTGAATGGGAGAGTGAGTGGGGTTGAAAAATTCCCAGCGAGCTAAATGGAGATGGGGACGGGGAATGCATTCCTCATCCTCGTTTCCTCGTTCACTGCCCCGTTCATTATATATATATTAAATAAATTTATATACATAAAGTTGTAAAAATAATTATTTAGATTAATATTTTATTTAATTAATTATTTAATTAAAAATTAATAAACATTTGTTTCAATATTGAAAATATTATCTAAGATTTAGTGAATTGAGTTAAAAGTCGAAATTTTTTGAAAAAAAGTTAAAAATGAAAAAAGAAAAGATGGAGAGTTAAATGAAGAATAATTCTATGTGAGGAACTCGATCCCCGTGATTTTCCCACAGTGAATCCCCGCCCCATTCCCCGCAAAATTTTACGGTGAATTTCGCGGGGATGGGGCAGATAAAGTCATCCCCGTCCTCGCGCCCGCCGTGCCCCGTGACATCTCTAATTAGATTGATATTTATAAGTACTTTAATTATCAATATAATCAATATTATTACACTTGTGCCATCACAAAAAAGCAAATAAAATAAAATAAAATATGAGAGTTGAAAGATTCAATTTTAAAATATATAAGCTAAGAGGATTATTTAAGTTAGGTTCATTTACATGATTCAATATGAATTACAACTTATTTTATTTTAAATCTAACAAATAAAACGAATGAAATAAAGAAGAATAGAATGCGACACAAATTAAGTCACGTAAACGGACATTATTTTTTAGATTATACCAAGTCATGACCTAAATATTTCTCATAAAAATTAAGGGTGTGTTTGGAGCACCGATTTACATAAGGTTATGATAAACAATGAGTTATGATAAATGGTGAATTATTATAAATGATATTTGAGAGTCAAGTTATTATAACATGGATTATGATAAACTATGTTTGAGAGGCTCGTTATACCACAAAAAAATAATATATGTAAGATTTAGATAAACGCAGGTTTAGGTAAACGATGGGGCAAATATTGGTTGAAATTATTATAACTAATCTAGCCGTTTATAAAATGGGCTCAAACACACATAACAAAAAGGGCAAAATTGTAATTTAACAAGGGGTTAAACGAAATTAAACAAACACACAGAAAAATGATGTGTCAATCCAGTAACCAAACTCGGTATATAAATAACAACAATAACCAAACAGACAAACAAACAAACAAACAGCCCATCTGTCGTTGCGCCTCTTTCTCTCTCTAAAACCACAGTTTAGAGAGAGAAACAGCCATTGCAGAATACTCAGATCCGATGAAGAGATTCGCCGTTCTTCTCTGCGCGGAGGATTCCGAGTACGTGAAGAAGAAGTACGGAGGGTATTTCGGGGTTTTCGTCAGAATGTTGGGCGAAGAAGGCGAGGCTTGGGACCTCTTCCGAGTCGCCGCCGGCGAGTTTCCGGCCGACGATCTCCTCGCCGGCTACCACGGATTCGTCATCACCGGCAGCTGCAACGACGCTCACGGCGACGATCCTTGGATCTGCCGATTGATCGCTCTGTTGCAGACATTGGCAACCCTCAATAAGCGGATCCTCGGTATTTGCTTCGGCCATCAGGTATTTTTCTAATTTTCTCCTCTTTTTTTTTTTAATTCTAATTGATTGTGAAAAATATATTTTAGTGAATATAGTTTCAATTTCGTTTCTATTTTAGTCCTTCCAATGCTGGGTTTTATGGTTACTTATGTAAAATAATATTAATTAAACTAATTTTAAATTAAGAGATTATTTTAATTTTTATGTCAATTTAGTTTTTATTTTAAATATAAATATAAAAGTGACCTAAAGAAACACATCAGACTAAAAATTGAGGATTATTACGATGTTGGGATAAAAATATTCGATTCTATAATGTAGAGACTAATTTGAAACTATTTTTAAATTCGGAGAGTAAAAATATAAAAAATATGGTTTTAATTATTATATTTTGAGATTTATTTTATTTTGGTTTATAATTTTTAAAACTTTCATTTTTAATTTTTAGACATTCATGATTATAGTCGTGCTTAATTTAATCTCTAAAGTAAAAAAATTAAAAATTAAATCAATCAGCATAATAAAATTTATTTTAATATAATTTTTTTTTTGAGATTATAATAATTAGGGGTGGAAGACGACTCGAACCAAGACCTCTAGTCATTGGGCATATATTAGTGCCGTTGAGCAACTGTTCATGTTGACATTTTAATATTAATTAAGGTTGATTAATAATTTTAATATAAATAAAAAAAATATATGGGAACATATTTCTAAAATTTAGCACCGATAAAATATGAAATATTTATATATTTAGTTTCATTAAAGTTTGTTTGTTTTTTTTGTTGAAAAGGATTAAAGTTTGTTAGTTTGGTATATTTATTTTTTTATTAGTTTTTTAAGTCTTGTAATAAAAAGGAAACCAAACTCATCAAAGATAACAACTTGTAAAAGTCTAGTAACATATAAAAAGGAATTCTACCAATTCAATAACAACTTGTAGTTTTTTTTTTTTTTTTGTTGAGAAAACAACATCTTATGCTTGGTCATGAGTCTCAAAAAATGACAATATAACAGATTTTTCCATAGTTCTTACAATACACCAATTATATAACTTTGTTTGTACAACAATTATAATTTAGGTTAAAATTTTTTAAAATGTCTAAATCGAGAATACATCTCAATTATTGACAGATTCAATTTAATTCAAACAACGTCTTAATTGCTAGGTTCAATTCACTTGGGTACTTATTTGCCCTAATCGATTCCACCATTTAATCTGATTTTATTAATGTTTTTTTTTTCATATATAAATTTTAAATTGGAATTTTGTATTAGTTTATTTTTCTATTAATATCTTTATGTTAGGCATGGTGTGATGACTTTGCCAAATTTGGTTTTGTAAATTAACTTTAGTCTATGAGGACGTGAGGTGGCATTATTTATTTTATGTTTGGAGGTCAGCCTCCAACATGGTCACATAATGCCGAATTGAAAAATAATTCTTTTTGTTTGTTGATAAACTTTTCATTGAATTTTTTTAATGTTTTTAATTTACTATTTGGATCTAAACATCTGACAAAGTATTTTCATTTAAATAAACATGTAAACCTTAAAACTGATTAGTGATGGTTAAGTGGAAATTATAAGAAAATAAAAGTAATAATAGTCAAAGAAGGCATTGAAATTTAAGAGATGGAAACTATGCTTCAATCTATATGATGACTATGCATTTTTTTAAAATGTAAACTTTCTCACACACTCACTTAAAAAAAAGTTTACATTTGAAAATTTTGAGAGCTCATTTTGTTAAATGAAACTTTTTATTTTTAGAAAACTAAATTTTAGTAAGTTAAATTAGCTAAGGTTCAATACTTTGTTGTTTGTGTTTGTCTTTAAATATTAAATATATCTTCGAATTTTCCATTTTGTGTTTGACAAGTTTATGGCATTTAAACATTTTATTAAAAAAATATATGAGGCACGAATCTATTTAATACAAAATTGAAAGCTATTTAATTGCTTCAAACTCTAGAACATATAATTTAATCAAACCATTGTTAATAAAAGTAGTGATTCGATGGTATTAATGTAAACTCAACGATAAAATAAGTCATGAATTTGAATCCATCTACCCTAAATTATTATAATCTAAAAAAAAACTTAATCAAACTAAAAATCAAATAAAACTTTGGATCTTTGAAACGAATATTTACCGACAAATGTGTTGGAATTATTCTTTAGCGACCAGTCATTCTGAAATATTCACTATAAATTGTGGAATTTGACAATGTTTTTTCAAAACATAACTTTGTATTTTTTGTTATTTTTGAACGGTTGTAAACAAAACTTATAAAAAGGAATTTCATAAGAAAACAAATCGTAATTACGTGGAGTTGTTATTGGTGGTGGCACGTGGCCACATTTGATTGGGTGTCGTCACATGTCCTTATTGGTTCTAGTGTCACTAACTCTTGTCGGTAACAGTAATATTCTCTTGCAAAGATGAGCATAAATACTTCATTCATTATTTGCATTATTTATCCATAAGTTGATATTCATTTTTTTTTTTTTTGAAAGACCAAAAGTTGATATTGATTTGCTTATATATCTTTAAAATAAATAAATTATAACTAAGTGATATAAGGGGGTGTTTATTTGTTAGAGGATTTATTTCCTTAAAATATTACATTTAAAACGGATTTTTATAATTATTTAAAATAATTCATCACTTTTATTCAAAAAAATAATTCATTATTTTCGACCACATCTTTTTAATCATTCATTTATAATTATTTCAAATAACTCATAATTTCTTCTTCTTTTTAAATAACTTTTATTTTTAATAATTTATTTCAAGTAATTCAAAATAACTCATTTTTAATCGATTATTTTTAATTATTTTTTTAAACTACTAAAAAATAACTACTCATTTTAAATCTACATCAAAATAAGTTTTTCACTATAACTTTTCTACAAAAAAAATCACATTCAAAATAGTTTTTTTTGTTATAATTCTCAATTTTTAATTACTCAAAAAAGCTCCTCAAAATAAGTCTTTACCAAAATCTCATCTAAATATCTCTTAAAATATTTATATCAAAATTGGTACAGTGATTGAAGACTTGGCTTTGAGGATATGTTCCCTCAATGTCTTAGTTCAATACTCACTTATGACATTACTCTTTCGACGTCTCTGGTGCCAATAATACAAAAACCTATAATTGCTTTTATTTATTTATTTATTATTATTATTATTTTAACTAAATTGGTTTTATTTTTAATAGACGGTATAATTGACTTGAGTTTACTTAAAAATAAAATGTTGATGGTAATTTGAAATTTATATAGATATTGGGACGAGCTTTGGGCGGAAAAACAGGGAGGGGTAGATCTGGATGGGACATTGGGATCACAACCGTACACGTGTCAACTTCTCACAAACTCTTCTCATCTCTCAAAATACCAACAGCACTCTCTGTCATCGAATGTCATCGCGATGAGGTTCGTTGTTTTTTTTCCTTTTTTTTATAAATAATTTAAACCAATTTGAGCATTTAAATCTATTTTATCCATAAGTATTATTCTTTTTGGCATATTGAGATTAACCATAATGTTTTACATTTAATTGATAAAATTACAGATTTAATATTTGGTAAGTTCTCAAACTTGCAAGAACTACTTTATGAGGGTTATATGCAATTACATTCAAAATTCACAAATGAAGATTCTTATTAGATATAAAAATAAACAAAATAATAATAATAATAATTAAAGCCGTCTCTTAGTCCAATAATTATTTATATGCATCATCGAATTAAAGGATGGTAAGTTTGAATTCTTCAATCTCAAAATATTAATGTTTTACTAATGAAGTTAAGAATTAAACCTATATTTAAAGTTTGAGACTAGAAAATGAAGACCAACAAAATGGAATTGTGACACTTTTTTCATGTAGTGGGCTTATAGACATATACTAATTATTTTTATTTATTAATGGACCGACGACTTAAGGAAACCATAAGATGAAATTGAATATTTCCCTTAAAATATTACTAGAATTTTTAACTTTTTAGTTATTAGACTATACATAAGACTTGAACTATGTAGCTATGTTATTGCTGACAAAATTGTCTCTTGATTTATTATAACTTAGTGTAATACTTGGAAATGTGGTAGATCTATGAACTTCCTGGGAAGGCTGAAGTGATCGGGCGATCGAACAAATATGGTATAGAGATGTTCAGATGTGGGGATAATATTCTAGGCATTCAAGGTCATCCTGAATACACCAAAGACATTCTTCTACACCTGATAGATCGTCTCGCCCTTAAGAAACTCATAACGGTAAGTCCATTCATAATTTGAAACGTCTTTTCGATCTTCCTTCAAACTTCGTCTTTTCGATTTATCGACAAATGATTATGTTTTGGTAAAGGATGCCTATGCTGAGGAGTTGAGGAGTAATTTGGAAGAAGGTGAGGCAGACAGGGAAGCATGGAAGAGGCTTTGCATCAACTTTCTCAAGGGTGGTTTGTGACTTTTAGGGGGAAAAAATTGAAGTTTTTTTCCTTTTTAATGTAAATATGGACTACATTGACGACTATTATTTAGACTTATTTAAACCTATTTCAATAATGGTTTTGTTTTTAGGTTTTTTATTTTTAAGAAGAGATGGCTAAACGATGGGCATAGATGTAGTCCTTTAAGTTCATTAAACAAAGATGATGTGTATGTTAACTTTATGAGTTCCCTTAAAATGGAAATTTTAGGGAGGGTTGAATTAAGTTGGGTTATAATAACTTTAACGTATGTTTGTGTTGTTAGTTGTATATTAATAAATCTAACTACCTGTATTTGAGGTGATGATTGTAATAGCCTTCCAATCTTGTTTGTTGTAATAAAACTTTATGAGTATGTTCAGTGCAATGGATAGATTATTATAAACAACATTAGAAGTTATAATAACCTATATTATAATCTCCTTGCTATAATAACATGCATTCCAAAATGTAAGATAGTAGAGAATGATGATTTAAAATTTGGATTTTGGTGAGTGTAGAAGTTTAGTGTTTGATCTTTTAGATTTGCCTCTATTTGGTTCATGAAGTTTAACAACAATTGGCATCGAAACGTACTCGTGTCGGTTGAGCTATGACACATATTGTTAGCATTGGTACACAATTTTTAAATTTAAATATATTTTGTCTTTAAGCTAAAAAAAAATGTTTAATATGCTTTTGAATTTTCAATTTTGTATCAATGTTACATTAATTTTCAAATGTATTTAATGGGTACATATTCAGTGGTGTAGAATTCATGAATTTAGTGAATACAAAATTGAAAGTTTGAGGCTTTTACTATTATTATTATTATTATTATGATATTCTTGAATTTTAGATTTACACCAAATAAATACACTAAAAATGTAGAGCTCAGGGTAGTGTTTGACAACCATTTATTATTATTATTTTCTTCAAAATGTAAACTTACAACCACTACTCGTACATGTGGACTTTTATTTTGAAAGATCAGATATAAGGACTTCACTATTTTGATACCTACGATCACTTATGTTTAAAAAACGAAAGGTAATTTAAAAGACAAAAAATTAAAAATGAAAAATTAAAATACTTTTTCTTGTTATAAGTCATGAATTTTCAAGTAATTGTTTTGATTAATGAAATTTAGTTGAGATTCATCTACTTTCTTACAAAAAAAAAATGAAAATGCACGTGGAGAATTTAAGTAATACAAACTTAAATTTTATAAACAAAAAAATCAAATGATTTATCAAATATGATCAAAATTTATACCTTAAAGTTATATTTATGATTGTAATTGATTCTAGAGTGGAGGATTTGATTCATGACCTCTTAATTATTGAGTATTCATGTTGTCGACCCACCCTACTTTTTCATTCACTAAAATGTATGGAGAAAAAAAAAAGGTTAACATAAACATACCGGTTCTCAAATTTTGTGGTTTGTTTGTTTTTTTTTTCTTTATATTTTTAAATGTCCGATTTTAATTTATGTATTTCTAAAAAGTTTGAAATTAATCACTATATTTCATTTTATAGAATTAAAAAATGTTGGAAGGCGGAGGATTAACCAAAGCAATGTTAACTTTTATTAGAAAAAAATAAGTAACTTATAAGATTAGTAAGATTACAACCTAAAAAAATAGCAATTATAGTCATAAGTATCAATAAATAACCGAATGGGGGTTTCAGTGTTTGGTTGTAAACTAGTTAAATATAAATCTATACACCATTATTGTTATTGTAGAACACAATAGATTTAATATAATATTATTTTTTAAATTAATATTTAAAAAACTTATGTTTCATCAAAATTCGTAAAAGAGGTAGATAATAGATTTTATGAGTTTTTTTCAATATTTTCTTTATTTTTTATTATTTATAAAATATAAGATGAAATAAGAAAGCACAAATATGATTTTTAATATTTTAGAGAAGTGATGATTTCAAGGTTTTTTTTTGAAAAGATGGGTTCGATGTTCGTAGGTTAAACTAAAATAATAAATAAATGGAAAAAAAATATTGTGTACAAAGTAAGATTTTAGCATGACGAAAACTTATTTTTTGACGAAATTTAATTTATTTCATAATTTTCTTTAAAAATTATGATATGTATATTTTTTTTATTTCACTTTTATCTTGAACTACGTAGTATGAGATTTTTAAATAAAATGATAATAAATATTTTACTTGCTCATTTAAAATTTATATATATATATATATATATATATATATTATAAGTATTTTAATAAATAAAAATATAATCTCACATGTTAGAAATTTTTTTCCGTACAAGTCACGTTACAAAGTTTCTAGTAATAAAAAAAGTCGTCTACTATTAAATGTTAATTTTTAAAATCATACAACTAAATTCGAAGTAAACTAAATTATATAAAAATGTGGAATGATAAACCAAATGTAATTAAATCCAAACCAAATGATTTTTTAACCTCAAAAAAGCATATTAAACAAATAATCTCTTAACACAAATCATAGTCGAAAATCCAGAGAATCAAAACGAAGAAAACCCTTCAGCGAAAATCAAAACCCTCGCTCTCATTTCCGATCCGCCTGGTTCAGTTCATCCCTTCTTCGAATCCCTTCACCATCAATGGCGGACGAGCCCGTTCCTCCATCAACGCCGGCCAGTTCTTCGTCTGCAACTCCCCTGGGAAGCTCCGTGATTCCCATAGTCAACAAGCTTCAAGACATCTTCGCTCAGCTCGGAAGTCAATCCACAATCGAGCTCCCTCAGGTCGCCGTCGTCGGCAGCCAGAGCAGCGGCAAGTCCAGCGTTCTCGAGGCCCTCGTCGGCCGCGATTTCTTGCCTCGTGGCTCGGGGATTTGCACCAGGAGGCCGCTTGTGCTGCAGCTCTTGCAGACGAAGACGGATGAGGAGTACGGCGAGTTTCTGCACTTGCCGGGGAAGAGGTTCTATGATTTTTCTGAGATTCGGAGGGAAATTCAGGTGAGGTTTCTTTTTCTTCTTGTTGCTTGGTTTTGGTTGCGTTTAGATCTGGAAGTAATTGTCTCGTGATGTATACTGCATTTCTTTTGTGTTGAATTGAGATTTTGATTTGCTTCGGGTTGTTCTTTTATCAGTCTTGATGATGTATTAGGTAAAAGAACTTGAATCGAATTCGACTCCGTTTAGTTTTATGTTATCAGGTTTGTTATTAGTTATTGTTGAATGAACTATCACAATTATGGATGATTGTTCATAGTTTCCAAGGTCATTTTTATTAGGACCTGCATTAAAAGAGAGAACGGATTGAGATATTGTATAGTTTGATTTATGAGTTATGTAGGGATGCTTTTTTTTTTTGTTAAACCTTTTTCATTTCAAGAGCTATGAATAAAATGATTGTTAACATGCCTTTGCCTAATGCCTTCTTGGCAATACTGTATAGTCGGAGACTGAAAGGGAAGTAGGTGGAAACAAAGGTGTCTCAGACAAACAGATTCGATTAAAGATTTTCTCCCCAAATGTTCTCGACATTACGCTTGTCGATTTGCCTGGCATTACAAAAGTTCCAGTTGGAGACCAGCCTACTGACATTGAAGCACGAATAAGGACGATGATCATGTCATACATCAAAGTCCCGAGCTGCCTTATTATCGCAGTTACACCAGCTAATTCTGATTTAGCTAATTCGGATGCACTTCAAATTGCTGGAAATGCTGATCCGGATGGTGAAGTTTTGCTATATGACATTTATTTATTTTTATGATGCATCAAGCTTTCATTGTGAAAAAAATGAAAGAAAGCTATCTGACATCTTTATTGAATTGATGTATAGAATTTCATATTTCTGCATATGTCTAATGTTTTATTTATGCTGTCAGGTTTAAGAACCATCGGCGTGATCACAAAGGTGTTATACAATTTGCTCAATTTATTTTTATAGTAATTTCAAGATGCAATGCATGTTCTGATTGTCCGCTCTATCTTACTAATTGAAACTGCAGTTGGATATTATGGACAGAGGTACAGATGCACGAAATCTTTTGCAAGGAAAAGTGATCCCTCTGCGTCTTGGCTACGTAGGAGTTGTCAATCGTAGTCAGGAGGTGAGCATAAGGTTAATGAGGAAAGTAGTGGTTACTTAACTAAATGGCCTGTAATAGTTAATTCTTATTCAAGCTACAGTCTTGCTTGCATTAAAGAATTATTAATTTCACCTTGGTTGTTTGGAAGTTGCAATGTTTTATTCCTCCAGCTCTCTATGAATCACTCAAGAGCTTAGTTTCTGATTGTAGGTTTTAACAAAGTTACCAATTTTAGAATAAATGAATACTGCATAATGGTAATTTTGCATTTTTAGATTCTACTTGGTAATTGAGCTATTTGTGGAAGTCGAGTATCTTCACGATTGTTATTGTTTAAAAACTCTTCAATAGGACAGTTCTTCCAATTTTTCTGCTTTGAAAAGAAAATTCAACCATGTGAGTATATATTATTAATTAGAAAATTTGTAGTCATTCGGTATATGTACTGAGCATATCTTTCTAATTGCGTCGTTGAACAGGATATTTTATTGAATCGGAGCATCAAAGACGCCCTTGTAGATGAGGAGAAATTTTTTCGCACCCATCCTGTATGATCTATTTATAATGGGGCTCAACTTAAGTTTATAGAAACACATTGTGGTGTTCTTTACTTGTTATTGCATTGCACAGGTATATAATGGTCTAGCTGATCGTTGTGGCATCCCTCAGTTGGCAAAAAAGTTGAACCAGGTAAGCTGGTGTATGTATGCTTGAGTCTGCAATTGGATTAAACTTTTGGCTCACAATTGGCAGTTGATGATTTTAAGCTCTAATAGTCTTATTTAGTTAATTTTATGTACAGGTTCTAGTACAACACATAAAAACTCTACTTCCTGGGCTGAAGTCACGGATAAGTTCTGCTTTGGTTTCCGCTGCGAAGGAGCATCAGAGTTATGGAGAAATAACTGAATCAAAGGTTCTCACGTTTCTTTTTCCCTTCATGTACCTATTAGTTTGAGACATAATATATATGACATGGTCGTGTGGTATGGAAGCTTGGTCATTTATTGATACATTATTCGGTCATAATTTCTATTTTATGGAATGGATTTCCGTACAAATTACAATGACTTCGTGTTGTTACATATATAAGTAAGGGTATTGACATCCATTCATATGTTCTCATGATATATGTTTTCACTTAGTTTACATACGACACTGGCTTTCCATGGGTTGATTATGAACTTGAATATCACAACTTACTGTATTCTATTATTGATTGTGGATAGGCTGGCCAGGGTGCTCTTCTTCTCAATATTCTTTCAAAGTATTGCGATGGTAATAATTACCTCTTTTTTTGTGCATGCATTTTAATCATCATGACCCAGAAGCTTCAAATCCTCCATGTATGGTTATGTTTACAAAATTTCTAAATGATCATACTATTCACTCTTTCTCTATTTATTGTTGTTGGAAACAGTATTTTGTTCGATGGTTGAGGGGCAAAATGAAGGAATGTCAATGCGTGAGCTCGCAGGTGGTGCACGCATTCACTATATTTTCCAATCAATCTTTGTGAAGAGTTTAGAGGTCCGTATCTTTGTTAATTTGATTGCATATACATATATTTTTTTAATTCTCTATGGAGATTTTGCATGTGCATTTTATTTCCGTTGGTACCCTGGTTGAAAATTTTGTTTGCATAAAATTTGAATTTGAATGATATCCTAGGAACCAGTATTAATGCGTCTCTTTCAATCTGGTTAGCTAATATATGATTGAAAAACTGTTGTTTGTTGGACATTTAAATTGATAGATAAAGTCGTAGGACTAGATTTTTGATGTCATGAACTTGACAACTGTATTATAGTTAGAGAGGTTACTGTCAAAACACACTACCATTGTAGGCATATGAATCATGTCAAATTGTAATTGTTATTAGATATTTATGAATGCGAGTGCTCAGTAAGGTGATATTCAATTTTAGAATAATATTATAGCATGTTCCTTTCAACCCTTTCACTTCCTCTAAGTTTGCATGACAATGGAATCTCGAATTTTCAAAGAAATGAAGTAATAATATGTAATTTCCCCCCTCTCTTAGGGAGGTTGTATCACCTGAACATTAGTCTCTTTTCAATATACCAATGGAAAAATTGGTTTATTTTGTTAAAAAAATATGCTTGTGTAGGAGGTGGATCCATGCGAGGACTTGACTGATGATGACGTTCGTACTGCCATCCAAAATGCAAGTGGCCCTAGATCTGCATTATTCTTACCAGAAGTAGGTCTTTCTTATTCTGTTTACTTCCTTTTGTATGTCTCTTTTGTAACGTCCAATACTACTAATCTCTCCCTTCTAAGTTTTAAGTCAAAAATTTCTATTACAATTAATAGTGTTTTTTTTGTTTTTGTTTTATTGGGTGGGTGGGGCCTGAGGTATGTAGGTTAACACCAACTGATGTGCTTTTTTTGAAACATTTGTAGGTGCCCTTTGAAGTTCTTGTTCGTAAGCAAATTGCTCGCTTACTAGACCCTAGTCTTCAGTGTGCTAGGCTAATATACGATGAGTTGGTAAAGGTAAGGATAATTACATGCTTTCTCTATTGTTATGGCCCATCATTTATCTAACGAAGTTTCAATATAATTTCTATTTTCAGATAAGCCATCGATGTATGACAAATGAACTGCAAAGGTTTCCCGTTCTCAGAAAGCGTATGGATGAAGTTATAGGGAACTTTTTGCGAGAAGGTCTTGAACCCTCGGAAACAATGATAGGACATATGGTTGAAACGGAGGTATCCTATAAAATTGTGTACACTTTTCTCATCCAAAAAGAAAGAAAACTGTGTACATTTTTGCTCTTGTTTCTTTTCTTTTGTTTTTCCACTATTTTTTTAAAATTATTGTCCCATGTTGGAAACTAAACTTTCCAATGTTTTGAAACTGTTGCTTTGAAAATATTTGCAAAAGATTACTAACAGTACATTGCCAAGTACTGTTCAAGAATAGTCAACGTTATTTTCTGAAATGAGGATAAATAAGTTTGGTGCAAAAGCATCTATCATTTTCTACTCTAACCTTTACTTCTAAAATAAGGACCCAACCACATGTAATTTTGGAGGGGACAAATGGGTTATACTTATAGAATCAAGAATGCATCTGCAATTACAATTGGTTTTTATAGGAAACAACTTTTCATTGATACAGCCTATTGAAACAGTTACAAAAATCCATGCCACTCTAATCATAGTGGTGATCAAAAAAACAAATTATTATTTAAAAAAAAAAATTTAGTCAAATTTGTTTGGTTGATTGATGCAGTCTACTTTTTATGTGAAAGCATGCATTTTCTGCTCTTACCTCAATAATTTTTTTGGATGATACGTTTACCTCAATTTTCTATCAAGTGACTGAGCCACATGCAATTTCAGAGGGGATATCTAGATTTATGGAGTGTGGATATTATATGAGTTTCTCATGTTTGGTCAGAATCAATTTTCAATTCAAAGTAGATTTTTATAAAGGGATAGAAATTGTCATCAATATGCAGATGGACTACATAAACACTTCACACCCTAATTTTATTGGAGGAAACAAGGCTATGGAGAGTGCCCAGCAGCAGGTCAGGTCTTCTAGGGTTCCTTTGACTGTTTCAAGGCAGAAGGTATCTTTTTTATTAGTATATACTCAAATTGTACCTATTGGAATAATATGATTTTTAATAATCTAAGTTATTGGTTTGTGTTCATTTTATTCATAACTGTTGTCGATTAGGATGGGATAATTGAACCTGATAAAGCCACGCCATCTGAGAAAACTTCAAAATCTCGAGCCTTACTTGCCAGACATTCAAATGGTTTTTTGACCGATAAGGTGAAGGGCATTTCAACTTCCTCTACTTTTTTTGGGCACATGATCAGAGAAAAATTCACTCAGTTAACTTTGACTGATTTTAAGTTCTCAATACTTATTTCATGGCTGTTCAATACATCATTACCTCAATTTAAAATTGGGGTACCTGTCATATTGATGTTCTTGTGACTCAGTTTACACCGTCTGGATCATTAACAGGGTGCTCGGCCTTCAGTGGATGGTGAAAAAGTTGGACCTTCTGGTATGTTATTGTTTGGTAAAATCTTAGGATATTGACCTGTTTCTTTCATCATATTTTGTATGGCTTCCAAATTTTAGTGCTAATCATTGAGCTTAGAGCATCATGTGTGGTATGATGTGCTATTTGAATATATGTATGTATACTGAGTTGGACACCCATTTTTGGAGGATATTGCCTGTTGGTATTTAAATCTCTCCTGGACTGTCTGACCAACTTAGGGCTTGGTTTTCCAGCCTATTAGCAGATAACTTTAGTTATTGGAGCTCAAAGTACAACTTCAAAATTGAGAAAAACAGAAGAAAAAACAAAGTGAACAACAATAGGAGAAAATACAAGGGACCTAAAAAAGCCAGAGAACCAGAAAAACTACAAATTCAACGCTAATATTGATTAGTTTATTATTGAGAGGTGTAATAAAATTAATTGAAGCAGATAAAAATCATGACAAACCTAGACTTGCCTCATTTAAATTTTTGTCCATGTCATCTGCCCATTTAGTTTTGCAGTTTAAATCCTGCCTGAGCTTAAGTTTATCTAGCTAAGCCTTCGATGGTTCAATCCATGGTGACCAGCTACCTAAAATTAATTTTCTATAGGCTTTTTTAATATCTAAATGTTGTTAGACAATATGTCCTGTGAGAATAGTCGAGGTGAGCATAAGCTAGCCCGGACGTTCTCCAATACAAAAAAAGGCCTTTGTCTTTATAATGTAACTATTTCCAATCCAAGCTTGCAATCAGTCTGATAACTTTTCAGGAGCAACAACAAATAGTTCAAGCTGGGGGATTTCATCTATTTTTGGTGGGAGTGATAACCGTACATCTGTTAAAGATAGTTCAGCAAACAAGCCATATCATGAACCATTTAATGAGCCATTTAATGAACCTGTTCATAACACAGAGCAGTCCTTCTCCATGATCCATTTGAGAGAGGTAATGTCTTGGTTTCAAACCCAATCAATGCATTTCAATATTTGAATCTAAAAATAGCGTGTTTGTTGTTGTTAAAGCCACCAACTGTATTGAGACCTCAAGAAGGGCCTTCAGATGACGAGGTTATTGAAATTACAGTCACAAAATTGCTCTTGAGATCATATTATGACATCGTGAGGAAAAATGTAGAGGATATGGTTCCTAAAATAATTATGCATTTCCTGGTAAGCTCTTAGTCTTGCACATACTTGATCTGTTATAGGTCTTTAATCATTATTTTTTATTGCCAGAATAATATGTATTGATTATTGTGTGTTAAAGAAAATTAGACCATTTTAAAAATTTAGGAAACAAGTTTAGGTATCTCTCAACATTCAACAAAGCTTGTCTGCATATTTTTTTGAAGTTTCTAAAGCTTATCTGTGAAAAAGAGAAAAACTCCTAAATTTTGTAAATTATTCTAACTTGTTGTTTATGATCGATCTCAATTCAGGTTAAGCATACCAAAAGGGAGCTGCACAATGTCTTCATAAAAAAGCTTTATAGGTAACAATAATTTAGAGGATCTCCCCAAGAGGTGGCGCAATGGTTGAAAACTTGGGCTTTGAGGGTATGCTCTCCTCAAGGTCCTGGGTTTAAGACTCACCTGTGAAATTACTCTTTTGATATCTCCAGTGCCTGCCAAGGGATGGGCGTGGTTACTCTTGTTTCAAAAAACAATAATTTAGAGTATTTTTCATGAGTAGCAAAAGGAAAAATTATAGACACTCTTGATGTGCATAGAATTTAGTGTCTACAATTCTAGCTTATGCACATTGTGAGTGTCTACAATTTTAAAATCGATCTCAATTGAGGGGATGCTACAATTTGCTATCTACAACAAATTTTTAATAATTTTTTTTTGTAAGGTCTTTGTTTTGTTCACTCATTCTTCTATTTTTTTTTTCTATGTGCCAAAATAGAGAAAACCTGTTTGAAGAGATGTTGCAGGAGCCTGATGAGGTTGCAATGAAGAGGAAGCGTACACGAGATACTCTCCGAGTTCTACAGCAGGCTTTTCTGGTACGTATGTCTTTTTGGCCACTCCACAACCATTTACAAATATATGTATTTGACTGTGCGTGTTAGCTTTTGTTCGTACTTCTCAAAGTGTTGATGTTGTTGCTTCCATAGCTGAAACCAATACCACTTTCTTGCTTTCTTTTTGTAGACATTGGATGAGTTACCTTTGGAAGCAGAATCTGTTGAAAGAGGTTATAACATGGGTGCCGATCCAACAGGATTACCGAGAATGCACGGAATGCCAACATCATCCGTGTATTCTACCAGCAGTTCAAATGACTCATTCTCCCCTTCTTCAAAGAATCCAAAGCCCCGAAAGTCATCGTACTCGGGGGAGCTTCAGGTACCAGTATATGGCAATATCGATTCTAATGGGAACGGTCGATCAGTCATGCCCGGCCTCTATCCAAAACTTGATCTGTGATAACAACTCTAGATGTGCATAACAGTCCAAGATGAACATTAAGCCACATTCAATTTGTTTAAAGTCCCAACCAGTGGAGCTAATAGAATTCCTTGGGCCCCCAGCAGAACGCCCCTCGGTACGATGCTAGTTATTCTTCCCACAAATTCTTTCGAAGTCGATGATTTTTTTTTTAATTCCCTGGTCGTAATGTGTGGTCGATACTATAGTGTAAGAAGTTCCGAAAAAAAAGGAAAAAATAATGGGGAGCAGCCAGCAGATGAATGAACTCTTCTCCTTTACTCTATTTGATAAGAAGTAGCCAGTTTTGGTATTAAAAATACATGGCTAGTTTTTTTTTAGATTTTTACAGGAGATTTGAAAATTAAATTGGCAGGCATGTCTTGTTTAGTCTATAGTTTTTTTTCTGTGTAGCACGCATGTGTTTCCTCATATCAATTGATCATATATTGAGATAAAATGTTTTGCTTCTGTTTATGTCAACATTGGATCTGAGCAAGGGTTGATAATTTCGTTTTTATTTTATTTTATTAGTTATACCAAGTATAGCAGGTTTCAAGGATAGCTGAATAAGTAGCCATCGACCTCTACAATGATAATTGGTGTATTATTATTATTATTATTATTATTTTAAATTATGAAGGTTACGGTTTGAAAATTATTTGGTTTTTAGAATTAAGCATGTAAATTCTCTTTATTACATATATAATTCTTTGTTTTGTTGTCTTGTTTTTCTTGAGGTTTCAAAATTCAATTAAGTTTTGAAAACTAAAGGAGAATACTTTTAGTAAATATTTTTAAGGTTAAAATGCTTTTGGCCTTTGTTCTTGAAGTTTGGTTCAATTTTGATTTATAAACTATATTTTTAAAAAAGATCTTAAAATTGGTCTCTTTAATCATTGTGTTAATAGTTTTAATACAAAGGTTAGAATGTGAACAAAAAAAGTATTAAAATATTATCATAAAGAAACGAATATTTTTTAGGAACATTACCACTTTAGTACTAAGGATTGAGATATAGTTTTAATTTGATTCTTATATTTTACAATTGAACTCTTTTATTCTTGTCTCATGTGTTTTTTTGGTTTATTTTTATATTCATTTTCTTTTAAAAATTAAATTCATGTGAAAATTAAAATAATTAGTTCAGTAGTATACTAAAATTTAAAATTAGTTTAAATTTATCATTTTAGTCAATATTAAGTTGTGTAATTATTATCTAAGGATTAAAATGGAGCATTATTAATATTAGGGATAAAAGTATTCAATTATAAAATATAGGAACCAAATTGAAATTTGACCTCAAATTAAGAACTAACAATGTTTTTTTTTTTCAATTTTAAATTATAGAAACAAAAACAGCATTTTAACATTAAAAAAAAAAGAAATTAATGGAGGGATGTGGAAGGATTGAATTTATAATTTAATAACTTTCAATTATTTGTAACTCAGACGCAGTTAGATTTGCTTATCAAGATCATTTTTGACAAAGTGAATGATTTTTTGTGCTCAAATATACGTAAGAGAAATCATTCCTCATTCTTCATCCACTTCATTATAAATGTTCGAACTTATTGTTATATTTTCCCTTCTTGATATTGAAAAAAATTCTCACCTCATTCGCCACCCAAGATTTTCTTTAGGAACCATTGTACATTACAACACCATTTGATGGAATTTTCAAGCAAGGAACAATTGGTAGATCCGATCGTCACACAAATGATCGTCTTGATGTATTAGAATTGAAGTCTAAGACACGAGGTAACTCGAGTTCGAATACGAAGAACATGTTATCAAATGAAAATCGTGATGCGCAATATTAAGATGCAGATATTGTTTTCAAATTACATGTTCAAGCTTTCACCGCTGTGGTGGTTGCACTTGCACCTTCTGTTGCTGGAGTGGCTTTGAGAATGATCTCAACATTATCATGAACACCTTGCAGCAACAACTCACCATCATAAGTCACAAATTTTCTTTTCTTTGCAGCTCGTAGCGTCCCGACCAGCGCTTCGAATATGTTAGCGCATCGATCATCATTGAACATCACCCCAAAAGTTACCTGCAAATTGAAAATCAAAATCTTTATGAAAAGAGATTCTGTGTAAATTTGGTTTTTCATGTTGACAAAGTACGTCATCCATGTACATGGAAACAAGTTAGATCCTGTAATATGGATGTTTGTTAGCCATATCCATTTTTCTGTAGCATAGTGAATAGTTTAAGCACTATTAGAAGATTGATCTAGTTCTAAATATTTGATTAGAACAAAAATGATAAAGAACAAATTTGTTTTGAAATTCGTGAATGTCTAAATTAATTTGCGCAAACATCGACTATTCTTGCTGGATAATTGTTTGACCCTACTAGATCAAGAATGATAAACACAAACTTGTAGAAGATATTGATGGCACCATTGGGCTGGAAATTTCCATTTCACATCAACAAATGGCACCATTTGCTTGAAGATCTAAAAATAACTCGGCCATTTATGACCCTAATTACTATTCCAATCAGATATCTCTACTAGAGGAAAGTTCGTCTTTGATTTTGTTTTTTTTAAAACAAGGGTAACCACGCCCATCCTTAAGCCAGACACTGGGAGACATCGAAGGAGTAATGACACAACTGGGTCTCGAACCTGGGACCTTGAGGGGAGCATACCCTCAAAACCCAAGTCTTCAACCACTGTGCCACCCCTTGGGATCTCATCTCTGATTTTGACCAACAATTCAACATATTTTTTTAGATGATTGGGAAATCGAAGTCGCCACCTTACCATTTGATACTATATTTGGCACAATTAATACTCTGGTGCGTGCGCTTGTCCCAAAGAATTTATAATTAAGCTCACTCGAAGACTCAACCAAAGATCTCTAAGTCGATATTACCCAAAGACCCCAAGCCTCCACTAAGAATGTTGTCTTGGAGACCACAATTAAGCATTTTCTAGATCACAAGATTGTGTTTCAATCCATTTTATCCAGGAAAAGAGAAGGCTAAGGCAAGCAGCACAGAGACTTCAGCTTTCAAATTGGTTTAAATGTACAATGTTAAAACAGCAGTGTTCAAACAAATCCCTTCAATCACAGTTCACATAATTTTGACCAAATCCAATCAAACCCAACAGTGGCAAAACATCAAACACATAGTGGGCAAAACAGATCTACTTCTGAAAGTAAGAGAAACATAATCCATACAAGAATATAACAAAAACCCAATTTCTGATTCAAGATCCAACCCAGAAACACATCAAATTCGAACCCAGATTCGCAAAATCTATAAATCTGAGAGAGATAAGGGAAAAAAGTTGAAGTAAAATCGTGAAGTACCTTGTAAGAACCATCATCTTGAAGCTTGCCGAGCCTTTTAATTTCTTCCTTGAGTCGCTCAACTTCCTCCTCTACATTCATGGCTTCAGATTTTTGGATATGGTTTGATTTCTCTTACAAATTCATGACTTTAATAAAATAATAGAGAGAAGGGAGAGATAAAAGAGGGACCCTTCAAAGCCTGTCATGGTTTTAATAATTTATAATTGATCCTTAGTATACAACAATAATTAAGATGGGTTAAAGTTGAGTTTGTGGAGTCATAATTGACTTTATTTATATATATATATCAACAAAAATTCACTTGTATCTTTCGATTCGAAACAACAATATTTATTTACATATGAATGTGTTATTTACATATGAATGTGTACTGTGAATATACTTATTGCTTATGTGACACAAATTTTTACCACATGTTTATTTTGTTTTTTAATGTTTGATTAATTTTATGTTTTAATGTGTGGTAAAAACTTGTGCCACATAGGCAACAAACATACTCATCCTACACATTCATGTGTAGGTAAGTATTGCTCTTTTCTAAAAGAGGTTGAAGTAAAATCTATGATCTCTAAAGATAAAGGTATTTTTGTTAAAAAAAAAAATGACTATCTAATTGAAGAAATTTAGTCCTCAAAGGGTGAAATGGAAGGTAAATATGATTTTTTTTAGATCTTGAGTTTCAGATATGCTTGTAACATTAATTTGTAGATATTTTTCAATTATGTCTTTATTAGTTCGATATATCTCGGTGTCATAGTCTAATGACTACTAGTGTTCTTGGATTTGAAGGAGCAAAATTCTAAATTCTCAAAAGATATATAAAAATAGATAAATCTTACGCGTAATTTATTGGTCATCAAAACATATTTTATATGTTAATTGAAGTGTTCTCCTCCATTGAATTCAAATATATATTTTGTTTCTCGTTTATAGGAACCGAATTTATTATTTCGAAATCGATGATGTAATTCAACTTACTTTACAAATATATATTTTGTGTTAATATACATAATGTAAACCTCTACAGGTAATCTTTACATTTTGAAAATTTAGCATCATTGAGTATCACACATAATTATTTCGTAAATAAGTTGTTTTATAAAGTATATAATTTATATGGCACCTAATTGTGCTATATCCCCAATTTATAGCCATCTCCTACACATTCGAGTTTTACTCGTATATTATTGATATCTCATGCTAAAAAAGAACTTATATAACAAAATATTTTAATTTTTATTAATTTTATTTCATTATTTTCAATAAAACTAACTTAATCGTCAAAGTCAATAAAATAAGAGAATTTATCATCAGTAGCACATTTTACCTTTTGTATTACATTTGCAGCATAATTTCTAAAATAATTTCATCTATGTCATATTAATTTCTATCAATGATAAAACTCAACTAGTGATAGAACTCAATTTGAAATTCTATCGCTAGTAGAAAATTTAAGTAGTGATAGAAGAAGTCTTTCATTGATTGAATTCTATCACTAATAGAATTCTGATAGTGATAGAATTTAATTTGAATTTTTTGCTACAAATAAATTAATTTTGATTTTATACTATAGATGAAAATATTTTGTCTTTTTTTATTATACATGCAAAATCCCCATAAAATAACTTGATTATCTGTCATGTAAAAAAAAATTCTAAGATTTTATATACAACTTTCTTTGCTTTTATCGGATGGATCGGTAGAGATTAGTTATCTAGTTTGAAGTTAATCCATTTTCACTCTACGATTATGAGTTCGATCTCTGGTATCGATATTGTAATTTCCCTTCCCCAACTTAGTACTAAAAAAAGCTTGAAAACTTTCTTTCCTTTTTTTTTTCTTTTTAATTATTAATTATTCATGAAAAATAAACACAATTTAATCTATTTGTTTGAAATATGGATAGAGAAATTCATGACACGTTTGCAAAACTTCGAACCGTGTAATTGAAAATGTTCATCGATTCATTCATCAAAATCAAATCACGAGACACAATTTTCATCCAACTGAGAAATTGATTCAGAAAAAATTCTCCGATCTGAGAGAATGGACGGAGAAAGAGACGGAGCGTCGGCAGCGCCGGCGCCGGCGGCGTCATCGTCTCAGGCAACCAGACCTGGAAGAAGAGTAGATCCATTGCTGGTTACTTGCAGGTTTTTCAGTATTCTAACCGCTCTCACTGCTATTCTCTGCATTGTTTCCAGTATCATCTCCGCGATTCGATCCTTCAAGAACAGCTCCGATGTAATCGCTCTGTTTCTGTCGCTTCTTCTTCGTTAAGTTATGTTTTGAAATCGAATGTTGTTTCATGTGATTGTGTTATCTTTTTGCAGATATTCGATGGTGTGTTTCGTTGTTATGCAGTTGTGATCGCGTTCTTCGTGGTTCTGGCTGAGACGGAGTGGGAATTTATTCTCAACAACTGGAAGGTTTTTGCATTTAAACCCTAAATTCTCAATTTCTGAACTGGTTTTGCTTCTTAGTCTAAAGTTAGTCGTGGAATATGATTTTTCAAAATAAATTCCTTTAGTTTGATGTTTGAAGATAAGAATTGAAGCATGCTTTAATTGTAATAGAAATGAACAGGTTCGGTGTGTTGGGCCAAGGGGAGTGGTAATGAGGAGGAGAATATGGAGGAGAATGATTATCGGGATAATAATTATTTGTCTTTGGGGTGAAAGTAATGATTACGGAGAGAATGATTATTTGTGTTCGAGAAAAAGGTAGTGATTATGAGAAAAATAAAATAATGAATATGATGTGAGTTAAAAATAGTGATGTGATGTATGAAAAGTTGTTGGAGAGAGAATAAAAAATAGTCAGGGGTAGAATGAAAAAATTGATTTTTGAAAAACATGATTATGGGAGGAATGATTCCCGATGGTTCAAACATGAAAAATCATCCTCATTCCCATTCTCCCCCTTATTCTTGGTGGCCCAAACACCCCCTTAATGGTTTATACGTTGGCCGTATGAAAATTAATTTCAATCTTTCCAGTCAATCATTAAATAATGGGGGCAACAAGAGCAATAACTTGGTATAAGTGTGTGCCATAACCATGAAGTCGTTAGTTCAAATCTCCTACTCTCAAATTGTTGTTGTACTAAAAAAATCATCAAACTATGGGGTCATTGCCTCTTTTTGATCGGTTGCGTATAGTTAATATGACCTTCACATTAAACTTAAAAGCTCAGTAATTATCAGAAACGAAAAGATCTATGTTTTCTTTGGAGTTTGCTAGGCAATAGTCGATGAATGATTCTTGAAATTTGGCCCCCTTCATCCATGCAGTTCTCTGGCTCCATTATAAAACTGGTGTTTGTTTGTTGCTAGGGCTCTGAGGTCTTTAGTTTTTATTAGTTTGGTGGTCTATTTAGAGTAGACAAATAATAATCTTCTAGGAGAGGATTTTTGTATTGAAGGAAAGGGAAATTTTATGATGTCCTTGGCATATTGGGAAATTTTGTGATGTCCTTTGCATATTACATACTTTTGTCCTTCATTATTTACTTCCATCATCACAAAGTAAGTCTTTCTTTTTGACACGCAAATTTCTACTGTAGAATTTGTTTTTTGATGCATATATACATTGTAAATGTTACCTTTCCTTTCATTTTCTGGGATATCACTATGACTGCCATAAAGTATTATGCATTACTTGTTGCCATAGATTTCATATTGAAAGATTTATTGTGTGGAATCGTTTATTCATTCGTAGCAGATTATTTCCCGCATAAATTTTCTGGGATGTCACTGAAATTGCCATGAAGTAGTATAGTTTGCTGTATTCCTACCGAGATGTATATGATGTTTTCTAATAATTTCATAAATATTTTATTCAATTTGGTTTATGCATTGCAGGTGTTTGCATATTGGGCTGGCCGGGGCATGTTGCAAATCTTGTACGGTTTTTTTAGTAGCATTTGCTCATTTCTTCTCTTTTTTTAAAAAAAAAACAAAAAAAAATTCTGACTTGTTCCTATGCGCCATGTGGCTCGATATGAAAATAGTGCTTATTAATAAGCTCCATGCACCCAGTCAAGTTTGTTACTGCATAATCAGTTTTTAGGAGAAACATACAATATATATATATATATATATGCATACAACATCTGGTGCTGGTTAGATGCCTTTTGTTACTGGTGAGCAAAACTTATGCGATAGTGGTGAGTACTGGTGACTACACCATACGTTAGGCCATCTGTCTGGGCTGCACTCAAGTTTTACATTTTTGTTAATTCAATGGTTGAATGAACTTTCCTTGTGGTGTTAGACTGCGACTAGTTTAAATTTATTACAATAGGAGATTTTGCCGGGAGTTGAGAAATGTACCTACCATGATTATAAATACAATAAATGCACGGACTCCTCATATGATGGATATTTAATTTGTCTAAGTTGCATTTGTTTTTGTGCAGTGTTGCTGTCATGACAAGAGCTTTCCCGGTGTACTCTGTAGAGCAGAGAGAGCTTATTCTTTTACAAGATGCCGCAAGTTATCTCCTCCTTGCTTGTGGCGCAGTCTATGTTGTATCGGTAAGCCTTGTGATTTCCTAATCTAATCCTGGGGCTTGGGATAGAGGTTTTATACTGTTATGAAAACGGCAATCAACAATTGATAAATGAAGATATGAAAACAGATAACAATAAACGTAAGAGACGAAGATGAACATTAATGCTAATTCCAGGGCATTAATGTGTTCAAGCTATAACACAACATAATACATTTCTGCTTTTTGGTTCTTGAGCAATCTTTGTTGTTTTGGTAACCCGAAGGTGGACGATATTGTTCACTTATATATGGCTGATTCATGCACTTGCGCTTTAGAAAGTCTAGTGAAGATTGCGAAGGCAGTGGTGCAACTGAGTCTTTCACGAAGCTTTGCTCATATTTGTGCGATAATTGTTATATATATATATATATATATATATAATACTTGGTTCTAGAAAAAACATTAAATACATAAAGAAACAGAGAGTGTGTTGTATCAACTAAGTGAAAAAGAAATAAGACAGTTGAAAGTTGACAATACGTTCTAGGGGTTACTCTCAATAGTATGTCCTGTATATCTTTAGAGGTTCATGATATGGATTTCATTTCTTTTGTATTCGTGGTCTCGCATTAAAATCTCGATATCCATAATACTTACATTAATTGTGCCTTTCTTCATCCTTGTTATGTCTTTGACTGCGCTGAATTTTATTTTCAGTATGCGTTGGACTAACTATGGAAGCGTCCCCAAGGGGTGGCATAGTGGTTGAAGACTTGGATTTTGAGGGTATGCTTCCCTCAAGGTCCCAGGTTCGAGACTCAGCTATGATATTACTCCTTCGGTATCTCCCGGTGCATGGCCTAAGGACGGGTGTGGTTACCACCCTTGTTTCAAAAAAAAAAAATTAACTATGGGAACTGCAAATTGATTCATAAACCTTCTGTGCACCAAGATTCCAAGTCATATATATGCGCGCCATGCTATCATATCAGTTTATTAAATTAACATCCCTATGCAAGTATATGGTGTATAAAATATGTGATTATATGCCTTCTTTGCACGCACTAAATGGCATAATTGTTTTATCCTCTTTGAAATATCCTGTCATGAATCAATTGATTCTGGTTTTTTTCTATGAATTTCTAGGGAATATTGTGCATTGGGTTCCTCAAACGTGCTCGTGAAAAAAAAGAGACTGCAAAGTACAGGGTTGTCAAAGATCTTCAGGTAAGATTTTGTTACTGAATTGTTCCATAACTCATACTGGAATATGGAGACATAATAATGGTCTTATTGCCATTTTCTTTTTAATGAAAAACACTAAAGGATACATATGCCAATTTTTTTTTTCTGTTTCGATTAACAACTTCTTCCATATCCCCAAGGGGTGGCGTAGTGGTTGAAAACTTGGATTTTGGGGGTATGCTCCCCTCAAGGTCTTGGATTCGAGACTCACCTGTGACATTACTCTTTCGATATCTCCGGTGCCTGGCCTAGGGCGGACGTGGTTACCTTGTTTCAAAAAAAAAAGAAACAACTTCTTCAATTTCAGACTTTTGATAGTATGGGAACTGAACTTGTTATGTATAAACGCAATATTCCTTAGTCGTGTAGTCTATTTTTCTCTGGTTTATGACAGCGATCACACTTCAATTAGAGGGTTTTTTTATCATAGGAAAACAGAATTTCAGCAGAATTAAGGCACCATTTGGTGCTTTTTTTGAAAAATTAAGCTTGTTCATGCATGCCCATATTTGGCTTTGATATTGCCAATGAACATCTTTTAACTTTTTATAACATAGAACTAAAAAACCACAATGCTAGCAAATTTGTATGGTTTACATAAACCGAGAATTCCCAGTTTATGATTCAACCATTTGTGCACATAATTTGATGTGAAGAAAGCCACGAATTTGTTGCAGGAGTTGGAAAGACAAAAACAAGAACTTGAACGGTTGCTTATTTCAGAAACTGTTTGAAACAATTTAAAGACATCACCTGCTCCTTGCTTCACTGCTGGGATTGTCTGAGCATTTCTGTTGCTTCATATACTATATCTGTGTTCCCAATGAGCAGGGTTTGACTATAGGAGTTTTTTTATTTTTTTTATTTATTATTATTATTTTTTAATCTGTGAGTTCTTGGGCTAGCTCATATGTACCTCGATATGGTCTGTTTTAGTTCTGATCATGTAAATGCTGTCTATCTAACTTGAGAATTATTCCGGCAGTGATCATGTAAATTCTGATATTTTTATTCATATTTCTTATAATGTGTTTCACTTTTTCTATAATGTATCTAACTTTCCTTAATAAAGTATGTGAAAATACTAACCAAATTTCAATTACAAAAACAAACTTATGAAAGTTTTTTTTTTCTTCCAAATTTTGGTTTAGTTTCTAATAAGTATAGGTGAGATGTAGATATCTATGGTGTGATAATTGTTGTAGGTTTAAATTTCAAAAATTTAAAACTAAAAATAAAATGGTTATTAAATTGGGTCTAAAGAGTTTGTTTATTGAGACAATAATGGGTCCTTTGCTCTCTTAATTGATGCTTTGAATTCAGTAATCAACAAAATGCTAATTTAGATTACTACATATTCATCGTGGAAATATTTATGAAGAATATGCTTCATGAGGCTTAAAGAAGGCAACACATCATGCAAGCAAGTTCTTTTACTATCTGAAAAGTCACATGAACCACTTTCTTAAAAAAACGATTTTTTACAAATTTATTTGACATCCAAATGTTATTGCGATAGATGGTATGTCTAGTGAAAATAGTCGAGATGTATCAAAATCGAGGTGTGCAAAAGTGACTCCGACAAAAAAATCCAACATCTTGAGAGATTTTGGATTTTGCCTTTTTATCTCTTTAGTTGGTGGGTCAATGTGTATGATTATTTCCCATTGGCAAAAGTGGAGAGTGAATTGAAAGGACAGGAAGAGAAAAGTGGAGAGTGTTGCTTTAAATGTTTCATTTGGTTCATCCCCACTTTCCACTGCATCTCCTTTTTTAGTTCAACAATAATAAAAAATGAGATCTTAAACCTATAATCATTTAATTAGGTCATACAAATTATCACTCAAGCAATCTGTATACATTTACAAGGGTTAATAGAATGAGCACTGAAGAAATCATTTCAACCTCAAGAGAGAGAAATGATGAAGTTGTATACAAACACACCATCAAGATAGATTCAAGTATTTTAAAGATAGCACATTCACTTAATAGAATAGTACACTAAATTAAAGCTGATATGAAAACTATCTAAGAGACAATTGATTCAATTTTAACATAAACCATTATAGCAAAAGAAGCTTCATTTTCAAGGTAGTTTTTACTAACTATTCCACATTAATTGAGGCTTGGGCTCCATTGAATAACAAATGAATGTGTAATAACTATATGAAGAGATAAAGCTTCACATCAATTTAAAAGTACAAAATCCTAATTAATAGTATCATATCTTCATAATCATAAATGGTTAAACATCTGCTTTGTTGGCTCAACTCAATCCTAATCTCAAGTCTAAACAATAATATGTACAGAAAGGAAAATCATCATAAATTACCCTAGTGGGTTAAGAGGGTCTTGGAAAACTCCCGACTCTTCTTATAGAACATCCTGCCTCCACAACATTTGAATATCAAAAAAATCTACATAAAAAATTAATTTTTAGGTCGGTGACTTATAAATTGAACCCATAACCTCTTGGTTACTTATGATACCATAGACTACTAGGTCACTCCATGACAACTAGACACTGATGGATATAAAAATAAAAAATTTAATAAAAAAAAGAAGAAAAAAACCAGGAAAACTTATGATAGAGTTATATATACAATAGTAAGAGGGAGCATAATTCCATCCATACAATTTGTCAAGGATAAAAGAGAACAAAGCTCTTTGCTAAGAACTGAACCTCCCTTTGGAAGTTCTATCAAGTCTCTTAATCAACTTTTTTTTTGGTCGAAAAATATCATTTATATCTCTGATATTAAATGAATTGGGATTGAAAATAAGTGCATGGTAGGGTATTTATGCCTTTATTTCACATTCTTTCTCTATGCAAATATGATTTCTTTTGGCAGTCCAGTGATTAGTCTCCATTAGGGAAGACTGAGTTTTGCATTGCCAAGTTGCTGCAAACAAGAGATGCATATTTTGTACCTTCAAAGACTGCAATCAAAGAGGCAAATGTTTATCATTTTTTGTACCATAATATCTTAGTAAGAATCCTTTCATAAATCTTGAAAGTTCAGTATGAGTTGTTTTCGAGTGCGGAGGTGTAAGAGATTTGACTATATGTTCTTCGGGTGGAAGATATATATCTTAACCAATTGAGTTATACTCGTGTTAACGGTTAAAATTGATGAGTTTTTCTTTTTTAATTATTTTTAATTTTATTTATGACTTATGTTTTTTTTATTAATTGTTTAAGTTTCCTTTTACAAGATAACTTAACTCCATGTAAGTTTTATGTTTTAAGTTGTTTTAAGTTTCTATTTTTAACTTTTAAGTTATAGAAATTAAATAGGCTCCATATTTCGTACCTATAAAAGGGTGAACTTCCACAAGTTTGTATCACCAATTTCCTCATTTCTAATAGAAACATATTCACATTTGTTTCACGCTCACATTTTCTCTCTTTGTTCAACAAACATTGAGACTTTGATTTGACTTTTGCTTCCACAATATTCATTTCATATTCCATTTTTTTCCCAACAGTGGTATCAGAGCCTCATATTTAAAGGATTTTGGTGTCACCTCTCCTCCACATTCTAATGGTGAAAATTACCAATTTTGGGTTGTTAAAATGCAATCCTATCTCAAAGTCCTCGGCCTTTGGGAATGTAATTCTATTGAAGTTGATCCTCAACCATTAGGAGAAAATCCGACGTTGAATCATATCAGATTACATGAAAAGGAGAAATTGAAGAAGCCCAAAGCTCTATCTGTGATTCATGCTGCTTTATCAGCCCTATATTTGCTAGGATTATTGATTGTAAGACGACAAAAGAAGCTTGGGATAAATTGCAAGAGGAATTTGAAGGTAGTGCAAGGGTAAAGGCTGTCAAATTATTGACTCTCAAAAGAGAGTTTGAAATGCTAAAAATGAAGGATTCAGATTCTGTAAGGGACTACACAACAAAAGTGATGACTATTGTAAACCAGATAAGACTTGCTGGTGAAACTTTTGCTGATCAAAGAGTTGTAGAAAAAATAATGGTCAGTGTTCCGAACAAATTTGAATAAAAGATCTCAGCTATAGAGGAGTTTTCAGATTTGACTACTCTTACCATAGCTGAGTTAATTAGCAAATTGCAAGCCCAAGAGCAAAGGGACACAATTCGTAATGAGGAGCATGTTGAGGGTGCATTTCATGCTAAGACTAAAGGCAAGAAATCTTTTGCAGAAAATGATAGACAAACAACCAAAGTATAAGAGAGCAAGGGAAAAGGAAGAGCTTCAAATAAAGTTAAATTTCCTTCTTGTCGTTATTGCAAAAAAAACCAATCATGATGAGAAAAAATGTTGGTATAAAAACAAGCAAACCTATCATTATGATTACTGCAACAAGAATGGTCATACAGATAAATTTTGTTATGCCAAGAAAAATCAAACTCAAGATCCTCATGAACAAGCAAATTGTTCCGACAATAAAGAAGAAACAAATTTTTTGTTTATGGCTTCCCATATTGATGACAAAGAGTCAACCTCATGGCTTATTGACAGTGGATGTACCATGCACATGGCTAAAGATATCAATCTTTTTAGCCAAGTTGATAGATCTATAAAGTCTAAGATCATTCTTGGACATGGCGAGACGGTACTATCTGAAGGTAAATGTACTGCCATTTTGCATACTAAGCAAGGTGAAAAGAAAATATCCAATGTTTTATATGTTCCGAGATTATCTCAAAACTTGCTTAGTATTGCTCAATTGTTGCATAACAAATTTTCTGTGGTTTTCAAGGACCAAGTTTGTATTATTTATGACCAGCAAGGAATAGAAATTGCAAGGGTCGCCATGGTTGGAAATGCTTTCCTTTTAAATGGTGAATCTTTATGTCACCATGCACTAAATGCCAAAGTAGAAGAAAGCAAAAAGTGACATCATCGTTTTGGCCACTACAACAACGAGGCCTTGAAAATTTTGCATTCTTGTAAAATGGTTGATGACTTTTCAAATTTTACATCATTTGACCAAATTTGTGAAAGTTGTCAAGAAGGGAAGATGCACAGACTACCTTTTCCAATAGATGGTAGTTTTAGAGCCAAAGACAAACTTGAATTGGTGCACAGTGATGTTTGTGGTCCCATGCGCAATACATCTATTGGGAATAATAAATATTTTATTTTATTTATTGATGATTTTACCAGGATGACATGGGTATATTTTTTTTATTGAAAAAGCTCAAGTTTTTGAGATTTTCAAAAAGTTTGTAAATTTGGTTCAAACTCAAAGTGGTTGTAAGCTTAAAACTTTGAGAACCGATAACGGGAAGGAATATACTTCCAAGCAATTCGATAGGTTTTGTGAAGACTTGGGAATCAAAAATCAATTATCTATTACCTATACACCACAACAGAATGGTGTATCAGAAAAGAAAAATAGAACTGTGATGGAGATGGCAAGATGTCTTCTCTTTGGAAAAAAATTACCAAAGATATTTTGGGCAGAAGCTGTAAGCACTGCTATTTACTTGCTCAATAGACTACCTACAAGGGCAGTTGAGGGCAAGAATCCTGAAGCTTGGTCAGGTAAAAAACCTTGCATTAAAAACTTGAAGATTTTTGGATCTATATGTTACTCTTTTGTTCCTTCTATTAAGAGATCAAAACTTGATGAGAAGGAAACTAAAGGAGTATTTGTTGTCTATGCCACTGATTCAAAAGGGTATAGAATTTTTGATTTGGATGGTCAAAAGATAATCTTGAGTTGTGATTTCATCGTCGATGAAGATTCTTATTGGGATTTTGAGAAGCAAACTATTGTGCGAGACTTATCTACCAATTTTGAAGTCTTAGAACAAAATGAATCTTCTTTTGATTCAATTGATTCTAATGATCAAAATCCTCTCTCAAATGATGATGACCGTGTTGATGCAACAGGTGATGATCTAAATTATAAGGTGAGATCACTTGCTGATGTATATGAAAGTTGTAATCTTGTTATTGTTGAACCAAATACTTATTATGAAGCTTCACGATCTACTGAATGGATTGTTGCTATGAAAGAAGAATTTGAGATGATCCATAAAAATAATACGTGGGAGCTTGTAGATCAACCTCAAGGAAAGAACGTCTTGGGTGTGAAATGGGTATTTAGAGTGAAGTATAATTCTGATGGTTCAATCAACAAATATAAAGCAAGGTTAGTGGTTAAAAGTTATGCACAACAACCTGGAATTGATTATGGAGATACATTTGCTCAAGTTGCACGACACGACACAATACGATTGATTATTGCTTTAGCTGCACACCTAGGATGGAAAATATTTCATCTAGATGTCAAGTCAGCATTTTTGAATGGCGATCTTGAGGAGGAGATTTATGTGAACCAAACAGAAGGGTTCATGGATAAAGGCCAAGAAGACAAAATATACCGTCTGAACAAAGCTCTCTATGGATTGAAGCAGACACCTCGTGCTTGGTATAGTAAGATTGATTCATACTTGCTTCTTCAAGGTTTCCAAAGGAGTATGAGTGAAACTACTCTCTATGTTAAGGTTGGTGACAACTCTAAACAACTCATACTTTCTCTTTATGTTGATGATATGCTAGTGACCAGAAATGATTATCAAATGCTACAAGATTTTAAAGTTGAGATGGAAAAAATGTTTGAGATGTCAAATCTTGGTTATATGCACTATTTTCTTGGTATAGAAATTCATCAAGAAGATGATGGAATTTTTATTGCTAAAAGAAAGTATGCTCAAGGAATTTTGAAGAAATTTAAGATGGAAAAATGTAAGGTTGCCTCAACTCCTTTAGATATAAACTTGAAAGTCTCAAAAAATGATGGTGAGAAACTTTCTAATCCTACAAACTATAGAAGTTTAGTAGGAAGTCTCTTGTATTTGACAGCATCTAGACCAGACTTGATGTTTGCTGCAAGTTTACTTTCAAGATATATGAATTCACCTAGTGAAACTCATTTTGGTATTGCCAAAAGAGTTCTTAGATATTTAAAAGGAACTCTTGATTTTGGAATTTGGTTCAAATTTCCAGTTGATTTGGAATTAACTGGATATTCTGATAGTGATTGGGCTGGTTGTGATGATGATTCCAAAAGTACTTCCAGTTATGTTTTTTCTCTTGGCACCAGAATTTTTTCTTGGAATTCAAGAAAATAAGAAGTTGTAGCTCAATCTACTGCAGAAGCTGAATATATTTCAGCTGCATCAGCTGCAAATCAAGCAATATGGCTTCGCAAATTGCTTAGTGATTTGAGATTTGAACTTGAAAAGCCTACAAATTTATTTTGTGATAACAAGTCAACTATTGCTATTGCATCAAATCCAGTACAACATGGTAGAACGAAACACATCATAGTCAAATTCCATTTATTGAGGGAAGCAGAGAAAGAAGGCGACATTAAACTTATTTTTTGCAGTTCTGAAGAACAACTTGCTGATATTCTCACGAAAGCTCTACCACATAAGAAATTTGTGTTTCTAAGCCAAAAGCTGGGTGTCACAAAGAAAAACCTCAAGGAGTGTTAAAATTGATGAGTTTTTCTTTTTTAATTATTTTTAGTTTTATTTATGACTTATGTTTTTTTTTATTAATTGTTTAAGTTTCCTTTTACAAGATAACTTAACTCCATGTAAGTTTTATGTTTTAAGTTGTTTTAAGTTTCTATTTTTAATTTTTAAGTTATAGAAATTAGATAGGCTCCATATTTTGTACCTATAAAAGGGTGAACTTTCATGAGAAGTTTGTATCACCAATATCCTCATTTCTAATAGAAACATATTCACATTTGTTTCACTCTCACATTTTCTCACTTTGTTCAACAAACATTGAGACTTTGATTTGACTTTTGCTTCCGCAATATTCATTTCATATTCCATTTTTCCCAACATTAACAAAGTTAAAAGTGAGTTGTTTAATAATTGAATGGGAGAATTTTACTTCTTCAAGAATATAGTACAAGCATGTTTAGAAGGTTTTTCTTTAGAATGACCTTTTTAAGAACTGAAATGGAATTGCTGGTGGGTAGCCCTAGTGGTCAAACTAGCCTTAACATCCAAATATTGTATCTTATCTTTTGTGAGAACAGTCGAAGTGTGCATAAATTGCTCCAATACATGTACAAATATGAACCACCCAAACCTTTACAATATGATTAGATCACAATTTGAAAACCTTATTATGCATAATCGCGATGCTAGGATTTTCACGACGGATTATAACATTTTACCCCTCCTCGAACCTTTGAGACAAAGTGAAGTTTACTGCTGCAGAATGGTATACCAAATCTAAGAGATCTTCACAAACTACTCTATCTCAACAATCATTAACAACTAGCAAGCTTTTACTTAATGTTCTAACATTGTATTGTTTAATTCTGATTCTCCTTCTCCTTTCTTCCCTTTTCTTTTTTCTCTGCACTTTGGTTTTTCCCCTATTTTCTAATGTAATTCTAGTATTTCTTCTCCAAAAGAAATCATATTGACAATTCATAGAAAGTCTAAGAGGTGTAATCTATGTTTAGTTTGCGAGTTCAATTAACAACTATTATGAATTGACTTAGTAGTCAAGAAATTCTTAGAAAACTAAGGTTCTAGATTCAATTTATGTGACCCCCTACCAAAAAAGTAATTTCCTACGAGTTTTCTTGACAATAAAATATTGTAGGGTCAGACAGTAGTTTATCATGAGAGAATAGTAAAGGTGTATGTAAGCTGACCTTGACAATCACAAATATAAAAAAAACGGTAACACTTCATTAGTCATAAAAAGTAGGTTTCTACATGACACAACTTCATATTCTCCCTAAGCTCAACAAACACATAACTTATGATAAACTAGTCCACAAACAATGAGAGAGCTCCTTGGAAGTTAAGATGAGGTTATAGATTCAATACATAATGATCACATATCTAAAAATTAATGTTAGGTTGCAAGTTCAAATAGGTGTTTTGTGAAAATAGTCAAAATGCACATAATAAATTTAAAAAAAAAACATCTATTATTCACATAGAGAACCTAAAAGTCTCAAACAGATCAACATCCTCAAAGTAGAAATAAACAAAAAGATGAAAAGTATAGGATAAAAGAAGACACATTTTATATTCAAAAGTTGTAAACTAATAAAATGGATTTAAAAAAAGTATTGCAAGTGTATGTATAAGAAACTACTTACCCCAATGTAAGAGAAATGTCATCATAATCTTGAGAATTAGGGTTTGCTGAGGAGCTGCTGTTGGTGGTGTTTGACTTTGACCCCATGGAATTAACACCAACCACTGCTTGTTCTTGCTCTCTATTCAAAGTTTCCATCTGCCATTAAAAACCAAAATTTTTAGCCATTAATTAAATGTCTTTATCTTAATTTCATTTTCAATTACAAAAGATAAGAACTTGAAGCTCTCACTTGATTCCTTAGTCTCTGATTCTCTTTCATCAACAAAGCTTCCTGCAATATATTTGTCATATATGATATGGGTTTTCCTAAAGGGTATCTCTTAAATAAGTAATGTAAGTTTTTTTAGTACAAATTGGAAGAGAAGGATCACAACCCCTATATAGAGGTAATACTACTCTCAAATATAAACGAGAGTTGAATACCGATTCTTAAGATCGAACCTGTAACTGTGGTTGAACTGGATTACTACCAGAAAATGAAATCTAAGAAGAAATAGAGATAAAGAAGCTTGTAACCTTCTCCTTTCCTGCACCAATCTCTTTTATAAACTTTTCATCCTATAAAGAAAACACACAAAATCCAAATTAGCATATTTTAAGGTTATAATTCGAGGATGTCATACATTGTTTAATTACAAAAAGACAAACATAAATAACATATTTGTTGGGAAAAAATGGAATATATGAAATGAATATTGCGGAAGCAAAAGTCAAATCAAAGTCTCAATGTTTGTTGAACAAAGAGAGAAAATGTGAGAGTGAAACAAATATGAATATGTTTCTATTAGAAATGGAGAAATTGGTGATACACAAATGTTGTTAAAAAATTGTATCACAAGATATGTGTACTCAAATGTGGTTTCACAATTGTAGTACCAAAAAGTATGTTATTGGTGTTACAAACTTTCTCAAGGATTGTTCATCCTTATATAGGTATAAAAGTTGAAGCTAATTAATACCTATAACTTACAACATTTAAAAACAAAATATAATAAAACTTAAAAGACATAACTCGAATAGAGTTATAAAATCAAAAGAAACTTAAAACAAAAACTTAATCAATATTAAATATAAAGAAACTTAAACCTTAAATAAAAACAGAAAATTAATTAAAGAAAAAACTCAAACTTCAACAATATTATTTGTTGCACAAACCTTGGTCTCTATTACACGATTCAAACTAACTTCAAGCAATTTCTCCAGCTTCTTTAAGTCTTCTATTCCCATTCCTTGAAGCTCCTCTCCTCTCATATACCTTGTTCATAGTTTAACACAAATTATTTTTTATTTTATTTATTTTTAATTTAAAACTTTAATTTCCAATTCATTTTTAAAGTGCTTTTGCTCACATAAGTACTTAACCAAAGTAAATTATTTTGGTTCTTCAACTTCAATGTATCGTAATTGTCAACCAGAGCATAACTTAATCGGCATAAAACAATACTTATGACCAAGAGATTATGAGTTCAAATTTTCCGTTCCGATGTTGCATATGGAATATATTGTCAAGGATAACCTCCTGCCATGGTTATTTTCAAGGCCAAACATAAAGCTTTAAAAAATGCCCCACTATCCACTATTCTTTACACAAAAAGCAACCCACTTGTGTTAATTTTCATTTTGACTTATTTAAGAAAAGGTCAAACAATAAATTACAACATTTTTTTTTGAAAAAAATAATAATAAAGATGGAGAATTTGAACTTAACTATGTTCTTGCTAATACAAAATAGACAAATAGAGTTAAAACTATTTCAACAATATAGTCAAATATATAAAGATAAGAAACATATCACTTTTCTACAAGTTAGAAGCTAAGATTTGATATTCTACCTAAGTCTGT
Source organism: Sicyos edulis (assembly GCA_036507275.1). Classification (NCBI taxonomy): domain Eukaryota; kingdom Viridiplantae; phylum Streptophyta; class Magnoliopsida; order Cucurbitales; family Cucurbitaceae; genus Sicyos; species Sicyos edulis. The sequence goes on along the minus strand of CM071858.1, from coordinate 2,473,979 downwards.
ATATTTTTTAAACTAAAAAAAAACCATTTCTAATTTGGGTTACAGTTGAAACACTCTCATATCTTACAATCAAATCAAGCGTCACCTTCACCATACAACCATTATGCAATCGTCTAGTGGTTAAAAGAGCTTTACGAAATTAAGAAGTGATGGGTTTTTCCATCCATGATGGCTACCTATTTAAAAATTAATATTGTATATCTCGTGTGATAATAGTCGAGATGCATATAAGTTGACTTAAACCGTCACGGATTAAAAAAAGGGTATGCTTGACCACCATCATCAAGTTTTCTTAGTTTTGGATTTCAAAAAAAAAGTTTTCTTAGTTTTGAAATATTCCAATTTGTTTCTTAAATTTTCTGCATTAGCTTTCCATGATTCCAATTGGCAACAATACTAAAAAATTTCCAACACTCACAGTCACAAGTAATTTCAAATCATATATATATATATATATATAACTCAACAAAATTGGCAAATAAAAACTTCAATTTTTAATCATTTCTTTACTTTTATTAAGATTTTAAGCAGTTGAAAATGGTGAAAAATATAGCTCACTTAAGTTCTTTGCTCTTGGCTGCAAATTCCTCAGTCAATTTAGCATAGACTTCCTTTTCAAGCTGCAGAAATACATTAGAAATGATTCAGCAAATTTGAACATTTGATTTCTTGGTCGAGAATGCCTACCTGCTACACTAACTTAAACTCATAAAATAGCTACAAGTGTATCAAAGTGAACATAGTTCAACTAACATTCTGAATGTATTAACAACTCTGAAATTTATGATTTGAGTCTCGAAAATATATACTAAAAGAAGAAAGTAGCTACGAGTGCCTTATTTGGTGAATAGAGTATAATAAAAAAACAATAATGAGGGATATGTTTCATATTAAACAAAATTGTTATTTTTTGAGTTCAACAATATATGAAAATAAAATTCGGTCAAAATATATAATAAAGTTGAAGATGAGCTGACACAATATTATAATTGTTGGGTGCCAAAATGAGTAATTGTTCAACCGACATCTTGTATTAACGACCTCGGGGTAAGAGCTTCAATCCCCGACCTCAGATATCGTCATTAAAAACAAAAACATAAAACAAATTAATTTAGCTAGTTAGCCTTAGAAATGTAGAAAGACTTTATTATTATTGAAGTCAGCAAATGGCAACACTTAAAACGAAGGCAAAACCCAAATTTATTGTGCCTGTAAGCACATATAAATCTAAGAAGTAAAAGTTTTTTTTTTGGATAAGAAACAATTTTATTATAAGTATGAAAGTATGAAGCCAATTCCAAAAGTTGTAAAAGTTATTAAGTTCTATAATTTTAATCCCTAAAGTTTACTCAAATTTCCCTTTTGGTATACCTATTATTTTAAAATGATTATTTAAGTTGTTTGATAATTATCTCGTTTTTTTTTAAATGATAACTATCTCGTTAATAGTTTTAAATTTAAAAAAATAAAACTTACGATTACTATTATTTGTGAGTTTTTTTTTTTAATTTCTTATTATCTATTTAAATCTATATCTTCAAAATCAAACTAAGTCATAGAAGTATTCTTTAATGATCCCACTGAAACAGGAAATTCTTAATTTTGGGGAAAAAAAAGTAATAATAACAAAATAATAATGGTAATAATAAATAGTGGAACTCACCTGAGATGGAGGTTGGCCAATGTTATTTAGTTCTGGCAGCATGTTATGCCTTCTCAGCAGCTCCTGCATGCTTCATGCAATAATAAAAGGAAAATTTAAATTTAAAAATGCCTCTCAGTTCCTATTTAATTAGATCACTTTTTGATTTGAGGTTAATTCATTTCTTTAAAGTATAAATTGGGAGACCATAAATTCTACGCATTACAACCAAACAACGAAATCAACACGCCACTAACCATTTTGGTAGGTTAATTAATTATTCTAATAAATCTCATCACGTTTCATCATTTTGGATCGAAATGGATAATTATTGTACCACTCCTAGGCCAACGATTCAAATAACAATTCCGAATTTTGAATTCAGTCCTCTGTGACTCCAATATTTTTTCGTATTATTTATGACTTGATCACATTATCTTCTTGTTTTGACTGTTTCTAAAAGTTAAGACCAACGCAGGTTGGTCAATGGGTATAGCCGCTGAGCAACTGTTCATATTGGCATAATAATATAAAGTTCGTATGAGAAAAGAATGTAAATTTTGTTGATATAGATAGTAAAGATGATTCCTTCATGTTATTTCTTTCTTAACCATAATTTATATATCTTTTAGATATTTTTCGATGTGATTATGGTTTATTTATGTACTCCTTCCAAACTTTAAACGTTACAAATACAATATCTTATTATTATTGTTATTATTATTCTTTTTATTTGTAAGTAAATTTAATCTGCCTAAGAAAACAAGTAAGTTGACTCTAATACATAAACAACTAATAAAAATAATAGTTCAATCAATATAAATGTCTTCTTTTTTTCATTATTGTTAAATTAAAAAAAAAAAAAAAAACTCTGATATACAAGAGTCTCAATAACTCAAAGTAATAATAAGAAGAAAAAAAATCAATGATTCACAGAATTTGGTAAATGTTTAAGCATCACATTCCCTGTATGATATTCTAAGTTCAAACACAGAAGACAATGTTATCTAAAATATTTATAAGCTTTTCAAATACAACATTGACACTCATATAAATATTTTATACACATAACTACAAGTATGTGCAATACAACTTGATAAAAAAAAATTGAAATGGAAACTATTTAAAGGCATACCAACCCACTTACACCAAATGTGGAGCAACTAAAAAAACATCACACTACTTTGATTTCAGTCCACAATTCAGGACAATTAAACTAAGAGAACTACACAACAAAAAAGTTCTTAAATGATCGACAACACCCGACGAGTTAACCTTGATACATATATAAAGAAAAGATCTCAACATAAAGAATGATTTCAATAATTGTGTCAGCTTTAATTTATCATTACAAATGATAAATTAAAACAGGCTTCCCCAATGTAAATTTCAAATAATTACAGGGAGGGAAAAAATCTGACATTATCGTATAATCCAAAGGGAGAAATTCTTGCAACATGTTACAACAATTTCAATATTTCATGGACTATATATATAAGATATTATTGTCGCTTATGACGTCATAAGTTCACAGGTCATTTCATAGTACATTTTTTAATTAAAAAAACTATTCCCATATGAATTTCAAAACAGTAATAATAAGATAAAATAAAATCTTTCTAACTCTTAAAAGAAAGTTTTTTTTAGTCTCAACAATTGAAGGTGGGGATTAATATCAGGTGCTACTGCTTTTGTTGAAAAAAAAAAGTCTTTTTGATAATTGTGAAAAATATTAAAAAAATGATTTTTTTTTTCTCCTTCCCATGCTAATTTTGAAATTGCAGTAAGACTATAATTATTAAATCACAAATAACAACTATGGGTATGTTTGCACCCCCGTTTATGTAAACGGTCGAGTTGGTTATAATAACTAAATCGATATTTGCCCAACCATTTATTATAAACGGTGGTTACCTAAACCTGCGTACCCGTTTATCTAAACCTACGTGTCCGTATATCTACACCTTACGGGGGTGTTTGGATTTTGGTGTTGAAAAGAGGAGAGGAGAAAAAGTTGAAGGGAAAGAGGAAGTAGAGTAGTATGAAGTAGTTGTTTAGAGATTGATGTTTTGAAGAGGAGATGTTATAAAAATATTTATTTTATATTGATTTTTTATTATGTAATGATTGTAGATTTTGGATTGATTGATAAATATAATATATTTTATTATATATTGTGTGGTTGAAAATTAGAGTAAGTTTGATGTGATATTTGATAAGATTAGATAAAATATATTTTATATTATATTATATGGTTGAAAATTAAAAAAATGTTTGATGTAACATTTAAAAGATTAAACAAAAGATTTGATGTGATATTTGATGAGGAGTTGGGGAGAGGTTGATGTCCTAAAAACAAACATGAGGTTGACATTTGTCCTTCCTCTCCTCTTCTCAACACCAAATCTCAAACACCCACTACATATATTACTTTTTGTTACATAATCAGCCCCTCAAACACCGTTTATCATAATCCCTATTATAATAATTTGTCCCTCAAACACCATTTATAATAACCTACCGTTTATCATAATCCACCATTTATCATGACCTTCCGTCTATAATAACCAAACCGGTGCTCCAAACGCACCCTATGAGATTGAAGTTACCAATGATATTCTTTTTCCCAATTAAGATCATAAAATTGCATCTTTCTATTCAAGCAAGCTTAGGTGTGCTTTAATTAATTTATCATCTGATATTTAAAAAACAGTAGAAAATTAATTCTAAGATAAATGAGTATCATTGCTTAAACAACCATTAAAAAAAATATTACATTTAAAAAAAATGAGAAGATTTGAACAGAAGATATTTTAATGACAAAGTCATAAATGAAGACAATTGAATTGATGTCTTGTGCCACAAAACACAACTCTAAATCATAAATCTACCTATAAACTCTTCATGGAGCATTGGAAAATACACATAATTTCAATTAAAAAAAACCCCCAAACCCCATTTTTTTGTTCTTCAAAATCCCACATAACATGAACATGCACCATGACTCAAAATCTCAAAACCCCAAAAACCCCAAATTCTTAAAACCAAATTCCTTGATTCTAATTCAGCCATTTCCCCTAAATTTTAGCTCCTCCATGTAAAACCCAAATACAAATATCTCAATAAATACAAAAAAAAAAAAAAAAGATTTAAGAGAGAGAAAAAGAAAAACCTTGAGGAAGAATAGTCAAATAGCTTTCCAGAAGCAGAAAAAACAATGAGAGCAATATCAGCATCACAAAGAGTTGCAAGTTCATGAGCTTTTTTGAATAGCCCTCTTCTTCTCTTTGAAAATGTCACTTGCCTTGCTGCTATGTTGTCTATTTTCTTTATCTCTATTTTTTGCCTTGTCATTATTATTTTCCCCTAAAAAAAAATAAAACAGCCAAAAAAATCACCAAATTAAGCTCAACCCAGATCCAAAATTTTCATCAATTTGTATGAAAAATCATATCTTTGTTACAATAAAGTGTTCGATCTATGAAAGTAAATTCACCCATGAAGCAAAAATTACCAAAAATGGGGGAAAAAAAAAGGAGAGAATCTAAAACATAAACCCTAAAATTCAAAAGAAAATTATATAAAATTAAAAAACATGAGAGAAAAAAATCTCAAAATGATCCAAAATAGAGCTAGAGAGAGAGAGAGGAAAAAATAATTCTTAGTAATTACCTTGTTTGTTTCTATTTTCCTTCTGGGTTTTTGATGTAAGAATCAAACTCCCAAAAAAAAAAAAAATTGTAATTGCTGCAAATGAAATTTCCAGCTGAAATGGGATTTTTAGAGAGAGAAAAAAGGTATTTCCTTTTCTGGATAAAAGAAAGAAGTGAAATGGTTTTGGACAAATGTCTTCAAATGGTGATGTACCCAAAAGAGAAAAAAGAATCTAATATTAAAAAACTTTGGTGGGGTTGTTTTCTTTTCTTTTTTTCTTTTTTGGAAAAAAATATAATTTTTGAAATATTATATTCTGTTCGTACAAATAGGCCATGCTGACAGACATATCACTGAACATAATTTATGACAACTTCGTACCCTCGTACCCAATCGCAGTTTTCATTTGCCATTGGATTGAGGGACCATTGTAACTATAGTTTAACTTTGAACCCTTGTTGGGTTTAACTTAGGTTACTATTTTTTTTTTCTTTTACTTTATTGGTTGAAATTCCAATAGTAATTGATTCTAGGGTTGTGTGTGGAAGTTTGTACGAATTATAAGTTGTGTTTGTGTGTAGATTTCTTGGGACTTAGTATCATAATTAAATACAAAATTTTGATTATGATGTTTGGTTTGTTGTATTGATACTTTAAAATAAATAATGTTGTTTAGTTTGTTTAAAATATTAGGGGCTGTTTGTTTGACATATTTAGGTAGGAGTTATTAACTCATCCTAAAAAATCTACATCTAAACGAGTTTTTATTAACTCCTCCTCATTTTTACTTTTAAAAATAACTCTCATTTCTAACAATTCATTTTTAATCATTCATTTATAACTACTCAATCATTTCTAACCACTTATTTTTAATCATTTCTTTCAAATCAATCAAAATAACTCATTTTTAACCATCCATTTTTAATCATTTCTTTTTTAACTACTAAAAATAACTACTCATTTTCAAATCTTCATCCAAACAAGATTTTGACTTTTAACTCCTCTATACAAAAACTACATCCAACACAATTCTCGATTTTTAACTCCTCAACATAACTTTTCAATATAACTCCTTAATCTAAAAACTACCTAAATATGTCAAACAAACAGTCCCGTAGGTTTCTAAACACTTGCATCCAAACCCTTAAAATCAAATTCTACATTTTTTACATTTACCAAATAATGGTTTCCAAATCCTTAAATTCCAAGCGGTTCAAAATAACTCATTTGAATATAGATTTTTATGGAAGAGTTGAGCAAATAACTCATTTGGATGTGGTTTTTTGTAGAAGAATTAGGGACAATAACTTGTTTTGATGTGAATTTAAAATGAGGGGTTAATTTTTGTAGTTAAAAATGAATTATTAAAAATGAGTGGATAAGACCTCGTTTGATACCATTTTATTTTGTGTTTTTTGAAATTTAAGTTTATTCTTACTCAAATTTTCTATAATGTGTTCCACTTTTTCTATAAAAGCACCAATTTTTTTAAATAATAACCAACTTTCAAAAATAAAAACAAACTTTTAGAAGCTACTTTTTTTGTTTCCAAATTTTTGTTTGATTTCTATAAATATGAGTGAGATTGTAGATATCCAAGTAAAAAAAAAATATATGGTAAAGTAATTGTTGTAAGCTCATTTTTCTTTTAACCAAATGGTTAACAAACACTTAGTTATTTTGAAGAGTTAAAAATGAATGATTAGAAATGAATTGTCATAAATGAAGAATTATTTTAATTAATTACAAATAAAAAGTTATTTTGATTAGTTTTTTTTAAGTATTATTTTGAATAGTTGCAATAACTCATTTACATATAATTTAGCAACTTCTCAATATAAATCTTCTTCAAAATTAACAAACAAACACCCTTGTCGGGTCAAGGGCAAAATAGGGAGGGGATGAGATAAAATTTAACCATATTTGTTTAGTGTTGAAAAAAAACTACCTCTAACTTTTCTTCCAAACAAAGTTTTCAAATCTACAATCTTTGTCTAAACAACTTTTTTAAACAAAATTTCTACAAGCATTTGTCTAAATAACTTTTTTTCAAATAAAGTTTTTTTTTTTGTTTTTTTGTTTTTTTTTTGTTTTTTTGTTTTTAGTGTATCACTCATCTAAACAACTTTGTTCTCAAACAAAGTTTTAAACAATATTTTTCAAACAATATATCATTCCTCCAACAAGTATTTTCTCAAATAAAGTTTTTATGCAATTCCTTTTTCAAACAATATTTTTCAAAAAAAAGTTTTAAAGATACAATTCTCTTTTCTAAACAACATTTCATAAATAAAGTTTTGCAAACAGAATATTTCTGTTGCGTCTTGCCACTCCTTCAGACAACTTTTTTCTCAAACAACGTTTTCCCGTAACTCTTCATTCAAACAATATTTTACAAACAAAATTTTAAATATAAAATTCTTGTTCTAAACAACTTTCCTAAAACAAAGTTTACTATGACAATTCATCTAAATAACTTTATTCAAATAAAGGTTTTTTATAATATATATCGCTCTTCCAAACAACTTTTTTCTCAAACAAAATTTTCGTGCAACTCCTTCAAACAATATTTCCCAAATAAGTCTTAAACATACAATCTCTTATCTAAACAACATTTCATAAATAAAGTTTTCCACAACTACTCGTCTAAAACAACCCGTTTCAAACAGAATGTTCCTACAATATCCTGTCCTCCTCTAAACAACTTTTTCTCAAACAAAGTTTTTCTTCGACTACTCTTCTAATTAAACATTCATTTACAAAACATTTCATTCTTCGCCCCCATCTCTTCTTCTCGCATCAAAGCATGCCCTAGGAGGATTTAGAATGTAAAAGTTAAATCACAAATAGATTAGAAGAGTTAAGTTGAAGTTTTGCATATAGTACATTGATATATCAATATTTTACGTCACACATGGATTGGTTTATTGTTGGACTAGTTTCTTAGGGTATATATTCTTATATCTATTTACACTTTTCTTAGAGTGTTGTGACCACGGTATATGTTCAACTTTCATCAATAAAAAAAAGTTGACTATTCTCTTGTTTGAACTTTTGTGTAAAGAATTAGAAGACCTTCAAGTTTAAATGGAATATGTTAATAATAGTTTTGCTAAATTTATATGATCTATAAATGGATCATTTATATGAACAAAATACCCACCTTAAAGGTACATGAGTTGTTGTTTACTTAAAATTAAAGTAAAGAAAAAAAGGGAAAATATTAAGACTTTGTCTGATAATAATTATTTTTTTTAAAAAAAAAACTTTGTTTTCTTTCAATTTCTTTTACACTTTTTTTTACTCTTTTCTTAAACAAGTATTTGAGTTATTAACCAAATTCCAAAATAAAAAAACGCGCTTAAAAAAAATTCATTTCAAATTCCTTGGTTTGATTTTTAAAAACATGAAATAAAAAGTAGATATATAATTCCAAAAGAAACCTAGTGTACTGGGATAGCATCACTTATCTTTCAAAATAGAGAAAAAAAGGGAAAAAAGAAAGAACTATCAAATGAAGTTTAGGGCATTGTCTTTTTCTATGAGAACTATTCAACCAAGAAGATAAGAGTAGCCAAAAGGAATAGTGCTCGAGTGGCACTAAGTACAACTTAGTAACCAAGATATTATAGATTCGAGATCTCTATCCTCAAATGTTGTTGTTGATATAAAAAATAGAAGAAAAAAGATAAGAGTGAATCTAAATCTAAATCTAATATATTTGTTTGATGATGCCTTTTTGGGTTTTAACCATATTAAATAGTGAGAAGAGTAACTTACTTTTATTATAAATATTAAAAAATCTCTTCATCTTAATCATGTGAGATTCTAAATTTAACAATAAAAATATGTATAATAAAGAAAAAAAAATTGAGCTTGAATTATTCAACCTAGTTGCTAGGATTAGTCAATTTTCATTCATGGTGGGGCAAAATAAAGATACTAACTTTAATAATTCAAACGTGAATTTGATTCGATTGAAGAAAGTTTTATAATGAATAGATTTTGTTTTGATCAATGTTGATGGTTGGGGGCTGGCTGATCATGGTGAAGGAAGCATTGGTAAGTTCGCTCGAGACCATGAAGGAGATCCTCGAGATCTAAAGGGGGCATCAAGCCTTCATTAGCAAAGATAATGGAAAGCCTGGCAATTAGGGAGGGTCTTAGACACATTTTGACGAGTGACTTAGACTCCATCCATTCTATCTTGGTAGAATCTTATTCTAATTTAACTATTAGCATTGTTAATGATATTTCTCAAAATGTAATTGAATTTAGTCGTATATATCATAGTTTATATTTGGGGTATGGTTTCTCTATTTAGGGACATATTCTTCTTTCTTTTTTGTGGTAGAGTTCGAAATCGAGTTGTTAATTAATCTCATTGCAAAACTCTATCCTATTTGTTTGTTTATGGCCACATATGATTGGAACTCTTTTTTGAAGCGGCGATTCTCCCCCATAAGTAGTTTTTGTGGTGATTGAGGAGCGTTTTCACTCTTATTTAACTTGTGGTGTTTGAACCAAACAGTATTGTAGCTTGATGGCCAATATGTCAAATTTAAATTTAGTTTGATGTTGTTGGTCTTAAGATCGAATCCTAGTAGCTACATTAAAAAAAAAAAAAACTTGTGGTGTTTGAATTTGAATATACTGGTTATTTATCTTTAAAAAAATAGAGAATTTACACGGCTAATTATAGCAACTTTTTTAAAAAAATTCGTTTATAACAAATTTATCATTTTCAAGTGATGGAAGTCTATCAATTTTATGAGTAATTAATTATATCAACCAGTTTTGATAGAATCTAATGGAAGTCTATCAATTTGCTTTATTTATTAGTAATTGATTCTATCGGCCTCTATTGATAGAATCTATCAATATAGAAGTCTATCAATTTACATTTTTTTGTTACGTGTGCAAATATTTTCATTATAGTGTTATTCATGAAATATTTTAACTATTTTGTAATATAAATGCAAAAGTCCAAAAAAAATAATAAATATTATTTTGAAATATATTTTTTTAATTTCAAAAAAAGGATTTTATTTATTATTATTCTTTGATCACAAACAATTACTCCATTTATGTCATAAAAGGACATGAAAAAATCAAATAAATTTCTCTAATTTTACCTCCAAATTTTCTTATCAGTCATTTTCCTAGGTAGGGCTAACATGTCGTAATAAAGAATATTAAAGAATCGAAAAGACTTCTTTTTTTTTTTTTTTTTTTTTTTTTTCTAGTTGTAAACTTCACTTTGTCCTCACGACAGAACAAAATAGGAAAGCTTCGAACTTAGAAATACTCGAAAAAAACATGTTCAAGCCATTTTTCTGGGATACCCTTTCCTGACACAATAATTTGATACGTATTTCCTTCCAAGGTATACATATAAATAATATACATATATATATATATATATCATACTACCTTAAAGTATGGCTTAAGGATAAAATTATTTTTAGACGATTTTATTCCTTAAGTCATACTCTAAATTACAAACTTGTCATTTATTGGAATATAAAAAAAATGTAAATAATGTAGAAAATATTTACAATATCATTTAGATTTTCATCCGTAGAAGATAAAATATTTTTATTAAATCTCATAGATTTTATGAATAAGTTAGAAGATAAGAGATTTCAATAATCAAATGAAAATATTTTCAATATCATTTAAATTTTCCATATCTTTATCAAATCTCATAGATTTTATTTGACATTTTATATTATAATCAAAATAATAAATTGAATTTTCCAATCCTATAAATAGTTCTCTACATTTTTTTACAAGAACAATTTTTATTTGCTTGGATTTACTTTTCTTTGTTTTTTTTTCTATAATAATTTATCTTATTTTTGTTGGATTATTTAACTTAACTTTCATCTAATTTTTCTTTGTTGCAATAATTTTTATAAGATCTTTTTTGCATAATTGTTGCCTTTAAAAAAAAACTTGGATATCTTGAAAAAAATGTTTGAAGAGTGAGGCTAAAGTGCATGAATTCTTCAGTTTCAAAAGTTTGGTAATAATGATTTTCTACTATATATATATATATAGTTCTTTACATTTTGTTTACAAACACATTTGAAACTTTCTCTTTGCTTGCGTTTACCTTTTTTGGTTTCTTTTTGTTTTATAATAAAAAATTTAGTTATCTTATTTTTGTTGCAATAATTTTTGTAGGAATCTTTTGTTATTCAGACTTGGAGATGTAGAATTTTTTTTTTTGAAGAATGATAAAATTATCATTTGACTTAAAGGTAAGTTCATAAATTTATACTAATAAATATATTTAGCTTATTTATATTTATAATTATAATAATGATATAACTCTTATAAATTTGATATAATTCAATAGTAATTGGTCTATTAATAGATAAATTGAGAAAAAGCTAAAGAGTATCGCTTTTTAAAAATCACACATAAAATTTAATTTTAATGCCATAAATTTTATTAAGTTTTTTTAAAAAAAATAATAACACTTATTATTTTTTAAGTTCAAAATAAAATATTAACCGTTTTTTAACATGAATTTTAATAAATTTAATTAATGTGAAAAAATAGTTATAAAATTTAATTTATATTAAAATTATTATTTGATGATTTAAATTTAGGGCAAAAATGCAGGAAACCATTTATATATATATATATATATATATATATATATATATACTATTTATTGCAATCTATTGACATGTTTTATTAAATATATATAATTTATTATTTAAAAAATTATCACGTGCAACGCCGTGTTAAAAATTCTAGTATATATGTATGTATAGCTATCAATAGTATATTTATAACGATAAAAAAGTCTTTGGGGGTGTTTGTTTATCGTATTTAACGAGAATTTAGCTTGAAGAGTTATATTTTGAGTAGTTAAAAATTGAAAGTTGTACTAAAAAACTCATTTGGATGTAGTTTAATTTTTGTATATGAAAGTTATAGTCAAAACTTTGTTTGAATGTAGATTTAAAATGAATAGTTAAAAAATGAATGAATAAAATGAATAGATAAAAATGATTGAGTAAGTAAATCATAAGTTATTTTTAAAAGTATTAGTGAGGAAGAGTTAGTAAAAACAAAATGTAAGTTTTCGGAGCAAAATTAGTAAATTATCCTTCAATATGGGAAACAAACACCCATTTTGAGTTTGAAACGGACTTTTTAATTTTTAATTTTTTTTTTCGAAGAGCAAAAATTTATTTATTTAAATTTTGCCAATTAGTGTTAGGTTAATTTGTTTTAGCTTCTCTCCATTTAATTAATTCTTTATTTTGTTAATTATTTGTAGGTTAACTTGCTTGAGAAAATAGTATATGGAAGAATAACTTTCCACCGACTAAAAACAAAAATTTAAGTCCTTTGATAATTATTTAGTTTTTTTTTTTTAAAAAATTTAAACTTATTTTTATTAAATTTTTTACAATGTGTTGCATTTGTTTTTTTTTATAATTTTTCCTTAAAAAAGTATGTGAATGCTAATAAAATTTCAAAAATAATTTTTTTTTATAATTTTTCATTAAAAAAGTATGTGAATGCTAACAAAATAAAAAATAAAAAAAATCTTTTGGAAACTACATTTTTTTGTTTCTAAATTTTGGTTTGTTTTTAAAAATATAGGTAAAGACTTAGGATAAGCAAGTAAGAAAAAACATATAGTAACGTAGTTTTGGTGGGCTTAAATTACATAACTAGAAACTTAAAATAAAATAGTTATCAAACTGGATCTAAATTTTAATTGAGTAAGATTTCAAAGGATGTTTGGGCCCCGTTTTATGGACGAGTCTTAACTATAGATGTATCTTGTCGATGCTCATAGCTCAACCTTTAATTATAATGCCTGAGGTTAGGAGAGATACATGATTGAATAGTGACCACATTCTAATGAGAGAATCTTGAAAAGACTTAAAAGATTTTATGGTTACTATCTATAACCAATAAGGTGCATCTATCTTTATTGTGATTCTATCGTAGGAACAATTTTAGGTTGGTTGATATTTTGAAGATCATTTTCCTAGAAAGCATATGAGTGAGGAAAAATCATGATGAAATGATTTATGTTCGTATGTGGGGCCAATCTTCACTCTTATAAGTGTTTAATGGGAAGTAAGAAATGTGGCAATGATGTAGAGGAATGCAAGGACAAATGGGTCGAAATTGGATTATGGATCCTAGGGCTGGGACGTTATATAGATGATATCAAAGTGGAACCTCTCTCTCAGTAAGAAGTGGTTTGAGGATAAATCAAGACAAAGGTTGGTCATCAATATGTAACACGTGATGTTAAAAGTGGTACATGAATGAACCGTGTTCACATCCGAATGAGAAAAATCATGAAAAGTTTAAGAGAATTGATAATTACTACCTATGCCAATAATGTACACCTTTATTTTTAGTGACTTAATCATAAAAACTTCAAAGTTAAGAGTGTTTAGCTAGAACAATTATAGGTCGAGTAATTTTTTATGAGTAAAACAAATTAAGATACATGGGAGTGAGAACAATTTCACTTTTAAAAGCGCTTAATGAAAGTAGGCCACGTGATGATTGGGGGCACATAAGATGTAGAGGAAATGTTGCGGTTGAAAGAAACCAACATATAACATTACATTAATAACCTTTGACGCTTTATCCCTTTTTCGTTCGTTAACAACTTTTTAAAAATGTTTCATACATAACAAAATATGAAATCTTTAATTTAATTGAATGATATCAGTTCAAATTTTACATAATTGGAGCCTATCAATTTTTTTTGCTATCAATGTAAGGGGATCGAAATAAGATTTGGTATCCTTGATTATTTTCTAAAATTTTGACTTTTTTTCTACTCATGAAAAAACTCCTTTTAATAATATGTGTGGTATTAATATTTGAAATATTTAATTATTGTAAAATGGAGGACAAGAGGATAACGATATGGGTTACTACAAAACGTATCGTGGCGGTGATCTTCGTTCAAGCAAGTGGTGTCAATGGCCATCCGTGATTGGTTGGGCCCTACTCAATCTTAGCACGTGTCAGGATCTGGTTGGGTTGTCACATTCACTCTGTGCCTGCGCCGGTGCAGGTGGAGAATATTTACCTTGTGATTCATTTTATTATATATATATATAGATATATATTTATTATTATTATTTAAGTTCATTAGATTTCATGGTAGATCAATGTTCATCATCCCAAAATGCAAATTTCACCTTCTAGTTTCATTGACACTTACAATACAATTGCATTAGTTGAGATGTTTAAAACTAACTTAAATTAGATATACTTAATGAGACTGGAAATAAACTTTATTCATGCCAATAAGAATAGAGGCTTTTACATGTATATTACAAAAGAGCTAAAATATTCCATGAATAACACAAAAATGAAAATATTTGCACATATAGCATAAAATGTAAATTGATTGACTTCCATATTGATAGATTCTATCGACTGATAGAATCATTTGCTAATGAATAAAGTAAATTGGTAGACTTCCATTAGATTCTATCGACAAAGGCTGATAGAATCAATTACTGATAAAATTGATAGACTTCCATCGCTAGAAAATAATAGATTCTATCAAAGTCTTCAATAAAAAAAAGGTGAATAAAGATTTTTTTAAAAATAGACAGAATTTGCTATAAACGAATTATTTTTAAAAAGTTAATATAATTATAAACGGTAGTAAAAAAGTTGATATGTAATGCAAATTCCCATGTAATTAATGTACTCCCAATAACTAAAAAAGTCATTCATTGGAATCTCTCAAATTCTAATATTTATTAAACTATAAAAAGAAAAATCTAATAAATAATTAACAAAAAAACAAGACACTATTGAAACTTTTTTCTCAACTCAACCCTATTTAAGATTCAAATTCATAACACCGAATTAGTTAGTGGCCGGAATGATTTCATTATTTGATTCAACTCAAACTCATCAATTATAATCATCCCTCATTATATTTTTTTAGATTTTTTTAGTCCCCAATCGTAGTTGAAAAAAAAAAAAACTTATAAAAAAGTTTAAAAATAAATTTATCATAAAAAATTGTCATCCAATTTCCAAGTCCAAAGCAGAAGTCTCATTTTCGATTTGTTATTCTAAAGATGGAAGAACAAAACCATTGAATTCAAAATCAATAGAATCTGAAACTTCCATTCATGGTTATAAAATAACCAAGCATCTTCTTCTTCGATCATAATCAAACACACAGAGTTTGAATTCTTTTTACAAATTAATCCTCGAGTTCTCCGTTTTTCTTGGAGAAGAAACAAATGGCCATGGTTTTGCCAACGAATTCGCCCATTTCTTTTTTAAAAAAGGGGAAAAAATTCGCATTTTATGCGAATGTTCCAGATCCCTTCTTCTTCGTTGAATTTACACTTTTTTGAGGGGTTTTTAAAACCCCTTTTTATTTGCAGGTACTTCTCTGCCATGGAAATTGCCCTTTCTGGTTCTTCAGTTTCGCAGTGTCATTTTTCGTCTCGTTTTTCTACTTCTCAGTGGCGTTCCAGGAGATTTTTGAAGAACCCAGATGTAGTTTCTGTTGTTTTTCTTGTTTTTGTTGTGTTTCGTTTACTTTGCTGGTTGGGTTTGATTTGTTTTTGGTGTTTTTTGTTGCAGATCTTTCAGTTTAAGTTGAAATCGAGGAAAATGGAGGATACCCTTTTGAAATTATCGAGTAATGTTGAGTAAGTTGGCTTGTTTATTGGGTTTTTGTTGGTTTCTGTTGTGATTGATTTTCTGATTTGCATTGTTGTTTTGAGTAATTTTCTGTTTGTACTTTGTCCTGCTATTTTCTTGTGTTATTGCAATTCTGGGTGAAATTGACTTAAGAACTATGAATGTTTGCTTGCATCATGGATTTAACAAGCTGTTAAGGTTTGAGAAATTACCTATTGAACTTACGAAATTGTTTCAGTTAAGTTATGTATCATGACTCTGCTAGTCAGGCGGTTTATGTGTTATATGTTGTGTTTTGTTATTCAAGAACTGTTAAATGAAAATCGAGGATTAAAGCAAGTTGGACAAAAAACAATAGATTTACGTGTTTCACTAATGATGTATTAGCTAAGTCCATAGTCAAAGGAGAGAAACAGTTTTGTTTAGGAGATTTGTGAGGAGTACAAAACTGCTAGGTGAAGAGGATAATTGTTTTAAGAGAGTATATGATGCACCTCTCATAAAACCTTATACATCATTTGACCCGCTTCTTCTTATCTACTAGACCGAGTATTCGTAGCGCAACATAATTAGTTCAAGGCATTTCAACATGTTTGATCCATTCTAATGTATTTCGTTAATATAAAATACTAAATGTTCTTTTCTAAAAAGTATATAATATCAACTTAATTACAATGTACATTGGATTGGCATGCCGTTTGGGAGGTAGCGGCAAACGAGTATTTTAGAAGATGAAGACTGATTTTTTTTTCATGAAGAAGAGAAAAATGTGGTTGGGTTTTTTTTGTGATAAATGAGAGATGACTTTTTTTGTTTTAATTTAGTCAACTATAACATTAATTATTTTAGGTTTGAGCTTTTAACATTTGGGCTAAACAACCACACATGTTTATAAGATGTGTCCGATGTGTATCCAAGGTGTGCCCGATTATTTAAAAAATAAAAAAAAATGGACACGTAAAAATGGTGTGTCGGACACATGTCTGAGAAGTGTCCAGAAGAATGCGTGTCCAACACGGATTCTTTCCCTATTTTGAGGTATCCCTGCTTCATAGCATAGAATTATAAGAACAACTTTATATTATTCGTAGTTTCAGCCCTTACTGATCTTCAGCTACCGCTCATGTGTTCATTTGTTCTTTGTTCTTTGTTCGTTGTGTAATAAATGCGACGGGTATCGTAAAGTCTGGTAACTGTCAGTTTGAAGTCTCTAATTCATATTATATAGTGATTATTTTTGCCCTGTGGATAAGTAACTAAGCTTTCATCAAGAAAAAGTAATATGGGTGGTTCAAATAAAGGACTTTGAAATTCCATGTTTATGAAACTTTTCAGATAGATGCAGAGAGAAGCATATCACTGGCTCTATGTTACTATCACCAACTAAATCATGTATTGAAATTGATTGTTTTTTTCCTAAGAGATGCATCTTAATGCCTTTTTTCCACACATACAGCTGCTGCCCTGGACTGATTCAGGAAGTTGAAAATAATGAGATGGATGTTGTAATCGAGACCGAAAAGTGGGATGACATATTTGAACATATTAAACATCGATTTCTAAGCTTTAAAAGGAATACATATATGTAAGTAGCTAACTACTCTTCTTTTGATGTTACTGAACTTCAAAAGACAATAATTTTCTTCCATTTTTCAGGAAAAACTTGGAACATTTTCAACGTCTTTCTGATGCTCAATACCCAAAGGTGAGTATTCATCTTCCAATTTCAATATGTGTTCATTGTGGCTACATCCTGTTTTACTAAGATGGCTATTTAAAATGGATTGCTCTTCGCTCGAGAGACGATCGTGTGATCAACTGACATTTGAAGACAGTTTTTGGTGATTTCTTGTGCAGATTCTAGAGTTTGTCCCTCAAACGTTTTGGGTTTCCAACCTGGAGAAGCGTTTCTTGTTCGCAATATAGCGAATTTGGTTATACCCTTTGAGGCATGTAGTTTATTGGTTTGAATTTATCAATTCATATTGTTGTGGCTGTTTGTTGGGTTACTTGGTTGGAAAGAAAGAAAATAACTTTTTAGTTTTTATGATTGAGTTGAAGATATATCTAGCATCCAAAGTTTTTCATGTATATTTACTTTATGAGATGCAAGTAGTTTAGATTTTGGTATCTTATTTAAATGCTAAAGTTTTCTCTCTTTTTATTTTACAGAATGGACCGACAGAAACACAAGCTGCATTGCAGTTTTCTGTTAACACGCTCGAAGTTAGTTTTCGTTCATAAGTTATCAAAATTCGTGTTTGTTGGTCAAACTGTGTAATACGTTGTATCGTAGGTAACAACCAATCATTCATGTCTTAATCTTGAAATTGTTGTTTATCTATTTCAGGTTGAAAACATTTTTGTCATTGGCCATAGTTGTTGCGGGGGGATTCGCGCACTTATGAGTATGCAAGACGAAAAACCGAGGTTCGATCAAGATAACACCGATGTTGTTTTTAGCAAAGACCGTTTATGATTCTTGTTAGTTAAACTTTTTGAAACGTGAATGCAGCTGTTTCATCACAAATTGGGTCATTAATGGGAAGAGTGCAAAAATAAGGACAAAAGCTGCTGCTTCGAACCTCGACTTTGACCAGCAATGCAGCCACTGCGAGAAGGTTGTGTAGCCTTTTTTTGCATTTCTGGTTGTCGATTCGTCTGTCAACTAAAGCCCCTTTGGCATTTGTCCTCTGTTACTCGATCGTGTCATTTGTCAGCGGCGGTCAATATAATTTGCTAGTTAAATACATTCTGATCACATTGCAAATGCTGTTGTGATTCCAACTCAAAGCTTCTTGTACATCTTTGGCAGGAATCGCTCAACAATTCGCTGCTTAACTTGCTGACATACCCTTGGATCGAAGAAAAGGTGAAGAAAGGAAGTCTCTCCATTCATGGGGGCTACTACGACTTCGTCAACGGTACGTTCGAGAAATGGACTCTTGATTACGAAGCAAGCACCTTTGAAGAGGACACTCACGGACTCGCTGTAAAAAATCGAGAATTTTGGTCTTAGCTCTTGAAAGTATGCCTTTCTTTTCCCTTTATAATGTTCCTTGCGATTTCGTTTTCGTGTATAAGTTTGAAGCGTGTAATGAATAGACATGGAAGAATAATTAGCCTATGTTAAGATTGAGTTTGAGAATATGGACTGCTTCTTTTGTGCTTGCTTACAACTTTCTTTTTATACTTTTCAGTTTTCACACAAATTACATATTTTGTCTTGGAAGATTACATTGAGGCATTGGAAGTGAACATAGACATTACTATGCAGATACTTATACTTATAGGACTAAATCATGATGCAGATAATTTTAGGCGAAATAAATCAAATTCATAGGATCTCATTATTAACGTACCGCTTTTTATTGTATTCTACGGGTTTATTATATTTTTATATAAATGATTTTTTAGTGATTTTTTTTAATTCATCAACATTTAAAGGTGGAGGATTCGAAATTGTAACCTCATGGTTACACGATTGTACGATTGTACGTGATGACGCTAGAGCTATCTACTTTTTGGTTTACTAGTTATTTCTACCCTTTTAAAGTTTTATTATATACTATTATATAGGGCACTAAAATCTCTATGTAACAAAAAAAAAAGTTCCAATTAGAAGAAAAAACCATATTATAATATTCAAAACGTACAAGAACACACGATTCAACACAAACTCACAATATTACAAATAACAAGAAATGATAGGGTGATGTAAAAATCATAGATAAAAACAGTCACATACTCTGAAAAATGAATGAGAGAACAACACAGGGGCTAACTATATACTCCTCCATTAAGGTGAAGAGGGGGTGGCTGGGGGCGGAGTGACAAAAGGGATCGACGGTAGGTTCGGAAGCAAAGTTGTCGGGAGCGGAGGCAGTGCCATTCCGGTCGGGATGTTACCGGGTAAGCTTGGAAGTGCAGGCAGATTAGGGAGAGATGGTTGAGTATTTGGCAATGTTGGTTGTGGGAGGTTTGGGATAGAGGGAATTCCCGAACCTAACGTCGGGTTCGGGATCGTTGGCAACGGCGGTAGAGGTGGCAGCGCAGTTGGCTTAGGCAATGAGGGCAGCCCTGGCAATGTAGGTGGAGTGGTTTGTAGGAGATGACGAGCGGCTCGACCAGTGTCGATGGCCAAAAACACCAAACTAGCCATGAAAGCTATGATGAAACACTTGGAAGAGGCCATTTTTTTTGAATTTGTGATGAGGCTTAATTTTTAAGCTTGGTTTTGTGATTTAGGATATGGTGAAACTAAGGGTTTGGCCATTTGATTTATATAGCTTTGGAAATAAAGAGGTTGTTGAGTTTGGCCACCATTTTTTTTTTGTTGAGAAAAACATTTTCATATCAGTTCACCAAACAGAGTTTAATTAATTAATTAATTTATTTTAAGAATTGTTTGAATTCTAATTATTCTTGAAGGATTTGATGACATATTTTTCAACAGGGGAGAGGCATCTTGCAGGTGAGCTACCATTTAAAAAAAACATTTTGTTAGCTTAATTATAAAAAAAAAAAAAAAAAAACTCACAATATTACTCTTAACCTTTAAAAAGTATTTCAAAACCACGTAGAAAAGTCGGAAAAATTGTTGGACGAAAAATCTAATTTTCTGGTTTCAAACTCATCCAAATTAGTATGCCAGAAATTGTAATCCTCAATATCAAATAGTCCAGTTTGGTAATAAGTTAGAGAGGTATAAGAAAACTATAATACCAACACTTTACCATTATTATATTTTTAAAGAAATAATTATCAAATTTGTAATTGGTTTGTTTCAACAACGTGAACTTATGAAAGCGAGCCAGCTCAATTAGCATATTGATGTATTAACAGTCACGAAACCTATGTTTCGAGTCCCCCCAATAATTTCCATGACTAAAAATTTCAAAATGAGCTTAAGTCATAATTCGAATCCCTGATCCTTAAAATACAATCGTGACATTGATTAAATTATTATAAATTGTGGATTATTTTAAATGGCGTTTAAGTTGTAGGTTATTTAAAATGAGGTTATAATAATAAACAGTATTATAATAGAAAGAGAAAAGTATTAATCTCAAACGAGACATGTGTTATATGAAACGACAACTTGAATTTGGGTGAGTCAAATGTAAATTGTTTATAAGCCAATCCTCCATTTCATAATCCACCCCAAATGCGGCCCAAATATTTTGTTCAACTAAAAAAAAGTGTTATTTTAAAAATGGTTTGCATTAGTGGTCAATAGAAAGATATACCGTCAAGTTTTGAACAAACAAGATAGGATGGAGACGTGTATAAATATAAAATTTATATTTGTATTGATTTGAATATATACGAGGGTGGGGTTCAATTTCTCATATACGAATGTTTCGAGAGCTTTGTAGCTTGTACACGAGATTGACTAGTCTTGAGGGCTATGCAACTTGTTTTTAATGATGATTTGTCTTGAAGATTTCATAACTTATTCTTAAGGATGACTTGTTTCAAAATTTTGTATCTTTGTTTTTGAAGTTGATTTGTTTCGAAGGATTTTGTAGCTTGACTAAAATGAGTAGAAACGTATTTTTCAAAATATATTTTACAATCCAACCCAATTTCATAATCTATTATTTCATTTAGTATCACAAAGACACGTCTCAACATCGTTCACTATTTGTCAACGCTTCTAATTTTTCCAATATTAGTTTGATTTTTTTTTTTTAATATCATGAATATGACTCCTTATTGTGTCAAATATTTAGGGAATTAAGCTGTCAATAATCTAGAAGAATAGTGAGAGATAATATTGGCTCAAATGTAAAAATAAAAGGTATATTCATAACAATCACATAATATGGTTCTTAAATGAAATAACAGTATGATATAATAAACTCATGGAGGAAAAAACTCCAATCTTACAAAAGACTCATGAATTATGAAAACACACATTTTTATGGTAGTAAAAATAAAACAACCCTAAATTCCACCTTCAAACTACACAACAACAAATTCATCAAGTTTGCTAAATAACCAAACATAAGCTTATGGGGAAGAAGCTGTAGGTGGAGGAGATAGGGATGGGAGGGAAGGAAATGAAGTTGGAAATGGAATGGTAGGGATTGAAGGCATGTTTGGAAGCGACATTGTCGGGAGCGGAGGCAACACTACCCCGCTCGGAAGTGGAGGGAGATTAACTTTAGGCAATGTGGGTTGTGGCAAGTTTGGAAGAGTAGTAGGGATTGGCAAGACGGGCAACGGTGGTAAGCCCGTTGGAATCGTGGGCCAATTTGGCAACGATGGTGGAGTGGTTTGCAGAAGATGACGAGCAGCTCGACTGACCTCGATGCTCGATAGAGTTGAAGCAATCACGAAGGCAATGATGATCAAGAACTTGGAAGAAGCCATTTTTCCTTTGATGGGATGATTTTGAAAGCTTTTGTAATTGTAAGATGGATGAGATATTAAAGGTGTTATGGTTTGTTTATATAGCTTTAAAGCTTAGGTTTTTTTGGTTGATAAATTTGGTGTATTTGGCAACCATTGATATGATTTTGAAAAAGCTTGAAGAGTTAGTTCAACAACTATATGAGAATATGTCATAAACTTGAAATTAGATCACCAAAGTTGATCATTTCAAGGAGAAATTAGCTTGAGTTTGGTTAACTAATGAAATTCATGAAGTGAGGGTTTTGCTTAATACTCAAACTATCATTTGGAGAAGGAAAACTCAAACGATGATCTTTTGGTTATAGAAATATATCGATGGTGTTGAATTACTCTTCTTATTTACTTACTGCTTATTTTTCATTGAAGTAAAAAAGGGATTAAAGTGATACGTTTTTAGTTATAACCATTATGAACACACTTTCTATGGATTAAATTATTACTTTCCAAGATTTTTTTAGCTTTTAGTTTTTCAATTTTATACTTATTTCTTTGTCTCTCTATTTATTTCATAACCTTTTGATCATTAAGTGTAGACTGATGTTTTTAAGTTACTATTCTTATCGACATAATTATTGATTTATAATTTCGACATAAGAAAAAAATGTTGGCTATACTTTTCTTCATAAAAACTTTATTTAAAAAACATGGAAAATACTCGTCCAAAAAAAAAACATTGGAAAATAGATCACAAAAAAAAAAAAAAAATCAACGCCAAAAAGCAAGTTTATCATACAACAATACAAAAAAAAATAAATAGAGGTTGAGTCCATTTCAAAAAAATAAAAATAAATAGAGGTTGAGAATCGTAATAAAAAAAACAGAAAAAAAAAACAGAGGTTGCAATGTTTAAAAAGGATATAGAGGTTGTAAATAAAAATAGAGATTCTAACTCATCACTTCTTGTACACTTTTATTAATAATTTGAAAATTTTTTATTCAACACGAGTTAATAATAGAGATTTAATTATGTAACTCCTAACTATAAAATTATATATTAAGTAGTTAAAACTTTCTTTCAAAAAAAAAAAGTTAAAACTTAATTCTTACATCGAACAAATTAGTGATACATTGGTTATTTTGATTGATGATAATCAATTTTAACTTCACATTTACAAATTTGATTTTAAAAAGAATGATGATGAGACTAAATTTAAATTTTAATATATCAGTCAAATGATTATTTTAATTTTTTAAAATAATATAAATATAAAAGGAAACTAAAAAATATATAAAAATTAAAAGTGAAATGAGAGAAAAGTTCAATTTTGAAATAAATGAGAGAAAATAAAATAAAATCTAAACCTTAAGTCTAAAAATATAATTAAAAAAATATTATAATAATGTAATTGAAAAGATGATAGAAGGGTAAAAATGTCAAAGAAAGAGAGTTAGAAGGGTAAAAATGGCAGTAGTGTCTATAAAGTCTTGTCTTCAATAATCACTCGGCCACTTCAAACTTTGCTCTGTTCTTCCAAGTTTTTCAGATCTGACCCATCTTCCCAAATCTTCTCTCTCATTTTGCTGTAAGCTTAGATTATTATTTCTCATCTTTTTAGTCATTGTATTCATTCATTAATTCCTGCTTGTTTTTCTCATGCATTTATTCCTTTTGATTCTGAATGATTGCCAAGGGTTTCTGTGGATCTGATGAAGAAAATCAATGTACATGGAAATTGGGCGTTCAGAGCTTTGAAAATTAGAAAAATCTGATGATTTGATTGGTTCTGTTGCTAGTTTGAGTGAAATTTTGATTTGATTGCTCTGGGAACTAAGCTGAAGAGAATAACGAAATTTCTGATTTGATTATGAAATGGGGTTTGTTTCGTTCATCATTAATAGTAATTCTTATTCTCTGAATAAAGATTATCTGATATTGGGCATCAAATTCTCTTTTATTCTTATAATATTTATGGGTTTGTTCTTTGGTGTTTAGTGTATGGAGAATGAGAATGATTATGAGGACGATGTGAATTAGGAGGAGAATGATTATGAGGATGGCCATTTTGTGTTTGCAGTGAAGAGAATAAAAATTAGTTACGAGGAAATGAGTTTATGAGAGAATGATTCTCGGTGGCCCAATCGTGGGCAAGAGGATCATTCTCCCCTTAGATGTTTGCTTACGAGGAAGTGAGTTTATCTCTCTTTTGCAGCTTAGAGAAAGCTTTAAATTTCCACCCAAATTGCTGGATATCTTGTTTCTTTTGTCATATGAAGCGCTACTTTTCTTCAGTGTAGTACTGGCTTTTGTCAAATATTGAATGGATGTAGAATGTTTTAGTTCTTTGCTTTATGTTTTCAAAACATCTCATCAATTTTTTTTTTCTTGTTTAGATGCTTTTCGTTCTGTTTAAACCTTATCCATTTTCCATCCGTTTGAGAATTTGTGTTTCTGTACAATTTAAATATACATGGATGTAATGTAGTTACCATTTTTCATTCTTTGGCAGGACTACCACTATATTCGTTGCGAGTCATCCCATTGCAGTTGTAGATGCAACCTTTACAAATATTGAGGGAATAACATGCTTTGGTTGAGCATATCCATTAATGTATTTCGCAAAGTTGTGCATTTGAACCTCTCCGAGCTCATTGTATAGATAAAACTGAGTTATTCCTCTCCGAGCTCATTATTGAATTCAACCATGGGTTCCCATCACTTTTTTATCATTTCCTGTGATATCTACATTAGCTGATAACCTTCCCCCAAGCCCCGTTTTTCTGTTTTAGTTTTCCTTTTTCTGCTTCTTTGTCTAGGAATCTATCTAGTTCGTTAATTTTCTTGTTTATTTTTATCACCTTTGTGCTACATTTAAATAGTTCTTACTGTAGTGAATATCCTCCCTTTACCCTCCTCTTTCATTGTTGTTGTTGGAACCTCTCTTGTGGCTCGTGGTACAGAAGAGTTGTTGTCGTTTAAGTTTCAGAAATAGTTATGGTGTGCCAAGCTGCAACCCAGACAAGATTTCGGACATTGAAACACGAAAATGGAATTGCAGGAAAACCAACAATTATAGTTAGATTGATCGCATGCTTTCAACATTTGCAGAATTGTCAGGTTCGTCGACTCGGTTTCTGCCTCCTTGTTATTCTTGTTGATTAATAACTGAATTACTTCTACATTTTTTTATTATCTGAATCTGTCTGTATTTCTCTTCCCTGCAATTGGCTTATTGAATTCCATGATGAAACTTTGGTATCTTTTTTGTTTCAGGCTGAGTATTTTCGACAATTGCTTAAGCCTGTCACGTAGATTGGATATCATTAATTTCTCTTAAGCTGGACTTTGCAAACTTTTTTTTGTCTTCTTTGTTTCTGAAAGCATTCAACAGATAACTCTCATTGCAGACTAGTACACAACTTTTTGAGGTAGTTCTTGCTACATGTTTGCTATGTTTATTCTCCCTTTCATTAATTTGATCGTAACGAGATAGTGACTTTCGAAGTGTTGATTAGGTGGTTGTTTTGCTGAATGGTCGGGACGAGTAACTATCGGCCTGATTTTGAGCAGTTTGCTCTGCAACTGCACAGTCATAATTCTACGAATGCATCAGTAGGGATCAAGCAACATGATTGTTTGTATATCAACCCTGAAAATGGCACATTTCCCACATACGCGGGAATGCCAGGGTTTGTTTTTCCACCGTCACCCAGTTTTAGAATGGAACAGCAGAATGTTGTTCAAGGTTCGCGCCAATGCTTATCCCGTCTTTTCCATAATTTACCCGAGACTCCGATGCCTTATCAGAAAGGAATGGAATCTCTGCATTATGCTGGACCTACTGGGATAACAGTGTCAGAATCGAATAATGGGTCCTATCCGAAAGGTTTTCTTATCTTCGATCAATCTGGAGATCAGAAGAGATTGATGTATGCTCCAATGTGTCCTCCTCCTGTCTATGTTCCCTCAACTTTTGCTGAAAACAAGCGTGGTGGCTGGCTTGAACAAGAAAGGGCAGCAGGAGAGCTTAATTCTGTAAAGTATTTTCCAAATCCACTGTCCAATGAGAATTATGTAGCTGCAGGAGAGAGTGAAATTCACGAAAACACGGAAGACATAGATGCGTTACTTTACTCAGATGACGATGTTACTGGTTATAGCAGTGACGATGAAGTGGCTAGCACAGGACATTCTCCAGAGATGATCCATGATCCATATGAGAAGGAAGACCAATGTCAAGAAACTACTACAGAAGTTGCTAGTTCTTATGGCCGAAGAAAAAGGCAGAGACTGAATAATGGGGAGTCCATAAAACCACTGCCAATTGCTACTGTTTCTTGTGCAAGAGTTGAATCACATAAATCCGCATATGATGCGGAATCAAGCTGTGGCATGGTCCATGAAGAAGAGGCTAGAATAGATGATAATTTTTGCAACTCTTGCAAAAACGACAGGATCAAGGAGACATTGAGAGTACTTGAGAGTTTAGTTCCTGGCGCAAAGGGCAACAACCCATCGATGGTCATCGATAAAGTTATAGACTACTTGAAGTCCTTAAAACACGAAGCAAGCACTCTAGGCACAAGCCACCCCTAATTTCATGGTGTGGTAACTCAAGAGTTCTTATTTTGAATTTTGATGGATTCAAGTTCAGTCTGCCTGCTAGTTCTTTCTAGGCATGCCAACCAGAGCTCAGTAACATCAGTGTATACCTAAAAATTAATAAGTCATGGGTTTGAATCTTCATTTCCTTTTTCCCACAAGAACACAGTGATGGGTTAACATTGAACCTACCCTGAAAATGAGTGAATAATTTCCATTTTTATTTGTTGACTAGACATGATTATGTTTGATGCTTTTAAGGGACTAAAGATCAAGGGAAAGTTACAAAGATCTGAGCGCATGGGATGTGATAGTGGTGGGTTATGCTGGTGAATTAAAGACCCCACTTTTTTTCCAACCATTTGGAGAATTTCCAAGGATTTGGTGCATGCGCGTTTGGTAACTATATGGTCCCACTTTTCCACATCTTTTTATTTTTCTGAATTATGTGCTATGTGCTTTATATTTTTACCTACTTATAGATTGTTATGCTGTAAAAGTGGAGCTTGTCCCTTAGGTAAATGTTGCAATGGTGAAACTTTTGACTGTGCTCAGCTTTTGGAGATGGGATTTCACTTTTGCTACTAGGTTGTGTGTTGTAATAATTGAGGTTTGGATGCTTTTTTTAGTCTATTATGTATGCTTTCTTTATGCTTGTACTTGACCTAAGTCTTGAGAATACTGCCTGTACAATTATATTGCTGGTGAATTATGTATTGCTTTATTGTTGACGAAATGTGTTACGTTTGCTTAAGCCCCGTTTGATAACTATTTTGGTTTTAGTTTTTGAAATTTAAGGTTACTACAACTATCTAATCATATATTTTTCTTACCTGGATATTTACGTCTTATTTATATTCATAGAAACCAAACAAAAATTTGGAAACAAAATGAGTACTTCCAAAAGTTTGTTTTTATTTTTAAAATTTTGGTTAGATGGATATATTGTAGGAAAACCAAAACTAAAAAATCAAATAGTTATCGAACGAGATTTTATTGTTCTATTTTTATTTTATATCAAATTTTCTCGATGCTTTTGGTTAAAATACCTTAGTAGTTTCAAATATTTGATTTTAATCTTGTATCGTTATTTGTAGGTTTCTGGTTGTTTTTATTTTTATTATTTTTAATTACTCTCTATTATCTTTCTCTTTAAAACCTTTAAAAGTATGTTTGTATAGACTTTTTTTAAGAGGGTCTGTGGCGGAAGAGATATCATAAGAAAATCATATTTTTGGTGTGTAGGGGATAAAATGAGCCTTTTAATCTATAGTGTATAAATTATATTTTATGAAAAATGTGATTGATAATATAATAAAGGTTTAATACCATATCATTTACTATTTAATTTTGAAGTAGACATTTTTTTTTGAGATTACAAGAATTTGGGGGTGGGGGAATTTTGAAGTAGACTTTTGTGTTAATTTAAATAAACTAAATAAAATAGAAGATTTTTCATGTATAAAAAATTATTATTTAAACAAAAAAAAAACCTTTTAAAAGAAATCTGTACATGTGAGGCGAGCTTAGTCAAAAAATGAAAAAAATATTGTCTTTTAATTAGTGCACAATATAGTATTCAATTAATCCAGTATTCAACCACAGAATTAGAAAACGCAAAAAATTATGTTATGGATAAAATATTTTTTTAAAATGTTATACTTATAATAGACAAAACGAAAAGCCACAACGAACAAATTCTCAATAAAATATCAACCTAAATATAAGTATATATCATCCCTCAATTATTTGAATTTTTCTACTTTCTCATTAATGATACCTAAAACATATTCATCCTTTTTGAAAAACTAAACAATTTAGCTACTTAAGCACACGAGACAGGAAGATTATTTCCATATCCTGTACTTAAGAATTTGCCCTGTACTCTCTGGAAAAATAGAATCTTTAAATTCATAGGTTATTATGTATGTGGAGGTTTGTTGCTCGTACTTCCTTCATCGCCAGCATTCGTCGAATCGGTAACCAGACCGGGAAGCCATTTCGACAAATAATGCATAATCGAAGAATCAATCAGTTCAAACCTCATTCCCTTTACTTTGATTGCTGTGATTACTCTAACAAAATGATCAATCCTCAAGATAGACACCTCAAACCACCAATCAGGAGGAACAAACTGATTCCTGCTAGGGCTTGAATCCTTCAAATCATTCCAATTCGGACTCGAAACATTTAGAAGATGTTTGAATGTGGAATTATAGCGACATTATAAATGCGGGTTATTTGAATGATTAGAATTTTGAATTTTAGTAATAGCTAGTTTGAATGTGGTTATTTGTAGAGATGTTGCAGTTAATAGCTCGTTTGAATGATGACTTTTGTAGAGAGATTGCAGACAATAGCTCTTTGGATGTAGTTAGAAATGAGTGATTATTTTGAGGGATTAGAAATGAATGATAAGGCACGAACTATTAGAAATGAGTTATTACAAATAAACGATTATTTTGAGTGTGTACAATTGGTCGTTTGAATGTGATTGTTTAAACAGAAGTTGTAAAGCGTCATTTGTAATACCTCGTTAATTACGTCAAACAAACACCTTCTTAGGGGTTTGCCGGTGTAAGCCCATCTAATCCTTTTCGGATTTGCACACACTTTCCAAGCGATCGACTTGCTGCATCTTCAGACGATTTGTAGATTCTCCGCCCACGGCGAGAGCTTCTCGCAACTTTTAAACACAACTATAGAGTCCCTCCATGAAGACATCACCACATAGCTAAGAAATGGTTCAGTTTTGAATATCAAATATTACCTTCCTCCAAATCCTCTGTCATTTCAGGATAGAGTTATTGGGTGCTGTTAAATCAACAGCTACTCCATAACAAAATTTAATAAGTTCAAAAGCTTCACATCCACTAAGAAGATCACTTAATACAACTTATTCAAATTTGGGTCTCTTGATTCATATATGCATCTGTTCATCTCCCCACTTCTAGAAAGAAGAGGATACTTCAAACACACAAGGAAACAAGAACAAAAGAATCCCATTACAAAAACTGAGTTCAAATTCATGAAACAAGTCACAAAACAGATAATGAACTTGTACAACACCTTATGCAAATGGAAGGTCACATCCTCAACTTGCACTAAAAATGTTATATACATATATATATATATATATAAAACCACAAGTTCCTCGGTTACAGACTCTCTCGCCTCCAAGGCTAACTCGTCTTCGGAAATGATTATAGTACTAAAGAATATCAAATTCTAGAACTATCTCCTAGCAAATCCTATAAATTGTCTAATAAATCTCCTAAGTATAGAATATTTAATAATGGTCGGAGATGATCACTTTGTCCCGCATTAGAAACGTGAGTCTTCAACATCTTTATACGATATATAACTCAACTCCATGTTATCTAATAGAGTATATCAGAGCTCCAAATGATTATTTGGTCTCACAATTCTGATTCAAACCAAGCTGGTAAAAACTTGAGCACGTATTTGATCCATAAATTTGGATCCAACCAAAATGCTTATAATTCCGATCCACAAAGTTGATCAAATTGAAGCAAAAGGGGTTTATGGTCGTTGGTTGAAACCTGCCCTCTGAGCTCAAATCCGTCAGTTTTGAGGACGTGTGTTTACAGGAGAATTCCATTGGCGTAATCTCGAGAGTCGTGTTCAGATTCTCACATGGTGGATGAAAATAGAGGGGTGAATTTTGCTATTTGTTCACAAACAATTTTCATTGGCTTCAATTTGAAGTAATGGGTTGGTGATGGATTGTTGTGATTGTATTCTCTTTGATTTGATTTTGCATTAATAATCCCATTTTTTTATGCTCTTTTTCTTGTTCGATAGCTTCTGCTGTGCAAACTAAAGAGATTTTTCCTTTTTTTTTCATTTTTAGGATAGGCTTTTTTTGTTTTTTTAGGATGAAGATAAATTTGATAGCATTTGATAATATTTGGTTTAAATATGGTGTAGTATAAATAGATTATAAAATAAAAATTTTAATTTGTTATTATCAAGATATCAGTTTTTCCGTTTTTCAAAAAAAAAAAAAAATCTAGTTTTTCGAATTATCAATAGTGAAAATTTTAAATACCCATTAAAAAAATAAATTAAAGAATATATATATATATATATATATATATTAGAAAATTGTTATCATTTCTATAATAATAATCTATACTAAAAAAAATAATATTTGAGTTTTATTTTTAAATATATTTTAAATAGATTAAACAAAAATCAAAATTGGTTGTGGTTTAGTATATATCATTTTCTTTTCTATGGATCATATGCAAATTTTAGACTTCTACCTAGAATATCTAGTTTTCACATAAAGAATTGATTGATTTCAAGTGATAGTGTGAAATAGAAAAAGTGAGCTAATCTAGCCCCGATATATTGCATTCATGATAATAAGTTTCAAATTTCCATATAAAATATTTAGTTTTTACGAAAGAAGTGAGCTAAACTGGCCTGGATAGAATTACTAAATCTAATTCATGAACTAGCGAATTAGATTCTTAAGTATTAGAAGATGTTGAATAATTTCTCTAAAAAACCATTTATACTCAGTGTTGTTTTAATATATAGTAGGTAGATTTAAAAAATCAAAATTTATTGCGAATTAAAGTATAACTGGTCATAAAACTAACTCAAGCCAACTGAACTATAATACCTTGGTTTATAGAGTTTTGTTTTAATATAATTAAAAAAAGTTTAAAATAAAACAAATTGAAATTCATTGTCGTTCAACAGTTAGGATATCTTGTCTTTCACCGATCTTGTCTTTCACCTAAGAGATCCCTTCCATTTCCAGTAAATATACGCATCATTTTCTCTATTAACAATTTATACTTAGAATTAATGATAGATTTTTTTTAAATTTAATTTATAAATAAATTAAAAAAATCAAAATCAAAATCTACCATATTTCATTTTTACCCAGTTCAATTCCTGACAAAGTTTTAAGTAAAATTTAAAAGATTAGTCAAATACAAAAAATAATTACAAATATGATCATTTTTAAAAAAAATTAGCATTTAATATTAATAATACTTTTTTATAATATCTCTTTAAAATTTGGTTAGGTTAATAATTATTTTGTGATAATAGTCAATTTAATTAAATTTCCTTTGTAAAGTTTCACCTCAATATTTTCTTTTATAGTTTGTTTGATTCTATGTGATGGTAAAAGTGAGCTAAACTGGCCTAGATTAAATTACTAAATTTAATAATTGATCAACCAGATTTATAGGATATTTTGAGAATCAGATTTCTAGGATATTTGGTATGCCAAACAGTTCAGTTTCCCACCAAATAAAATGGTTTTTTTTAAGGGAATGGGTGATAGTGTTTATAAAACTTTTCATAAATGATTTTCCTCTTCTATTTGAGATTTTTAAATTTTTTTTGTATGTTCTAAATTAAACATTTTTACTTATAACATTTTAATGATGTTCAATTTTGATCCGTAAATGTTGATTGGATTATTATTCCTATTTTTGTTTATTTTCTAAAAATTTTGTCAAAATCTAATAATCACATATCAATCTTTTTTTAAATTTAAGATTAGTTTAACTATTTTTTAGTCAATATTTTTTTATGTTGCGTGGTGTCATATATCAAGACTTGTAATTCAGTATTTAAGCTTTAGTGGAAGCTGAGTCTTTAACTACTCGTTTCCTATTTTTGTTTCTCTATTTTTAAAAATGATATTATTTGATAACCATTCTCATTTCTTGTTCCAAAAAATTAAAAGAAAAGTTTATACTTCTTTTCTCAAATTTTTTTTTAATCGTCCAATTTATTAACAAAGTTGGCATGTGGCAATTGAATAGTTTTTTTTTTTTGTCTATTTTTTTTTTAATTTTGTAGGAGTTTACTTTTTAGTTTTTTTTTTTTTAAAAACAACTTTTTTATTTTGATGGTATCATATATATATTATTTTAATTCTTAAATAAATAATATTTATACTACTATATTATTTTAATTTCCTTTTTCAATGAATCATTTAATATTACTTATGGTTTGATTTTAAAAATCTAAAATATGCTTATTTATTTAATATATTTGGAACCCCTAAAATTTTCGCATAGTAAAATTTTGTTCACTTTAATATAAATTTGACACTACCTTAAATAATAGGTTTATCTATTAATTTTGATTTTTTATATATAAATTTTGAATCAAGATTTATTTCTATTAGATCGGATACATTTTTATAATTCGGTTTTAATACATGTTAATATATTTTCCATTAAAGAATTATTCTCTTTCTCTATATACATTTGATATTAGATTAATATTTAGCCATCTATAAGGTTTGTTGGTCCCCTTCTTCCAATATATGTACTAAAAAAGATATTACATTAATTTTTTATAACAACACCATTTTCAAAATATAATAATTGTTATATATTTTAGTCGAAAACATTTTATACAAATCACTCGAGTGATTAGTGAAAAATAACATATTAAATTTATGGTTAATGTTTAATAACATTTATTTGTGTTTTTTTTATAAAATATTTATTTATTGTTCATGTATTATTTTTAATGCATGTTCTATATTTTTATTTTATATTAGAAAATACAACATGGTTTTATTTATTTTAAACAATAAAAATATAAAATCAAAAATCAGAAACAAGAAACTAGAAATGATTATCAAATAAGTTTTGTTCCTAATTCTAACTTTTTAAAGAAATAAAAAATAGAAATTATTATCAAACATATTCTAGAATAAGAAACAATAAATAAGAAATAGGAAACCTGAAACGAGAACTTTATCAAATGCAACCTAAGTTTTTGATGGTTAAGTTAACGAATACCAATAGGTATATTAAGAGAGCTTCACCCTCTTCTATTATGTTTTGTACTCTCCAAATCAATAAAGACTAGGATAAAATATCATCTTGTCCTTCCATTTTGTGATTTATTTTGTTTTGGTCCGTGGATTTTCAAATGTCCAATTTTAGTCCTTTGGCCCAATTTTGGTTTTTCAACTTTCAAATGCCCAATTTTTATCCCTTAATTTTGCTATTTGTCCAATTTTGGTCTCTCAACTTTCAAATGTTTTTAAATTTGGTCCTTAGACTATAAAAAAAGTTAAAAAAAAAATGATCATTTTAGTCAAATGAATTTTTTCTTTCTCCCATCTTTCATAATTTCTCTCTCTACAAGTTTTACCTCTTTTCAATTCACTTCTCTTCTTCTTTTTGCTTTTTTTTCTTCTTCTTCCATTCTCTTTTTTTTTTCTCGGTTCGACTATGAAATTTGAAAACAAAATAGACAAATCAAAGTAGAAATACATATTTAGAAAAATGATCTCACGTTAAACAATTTGATGAGATAAATTGAAGAGAGAATAAGAGAAAAAGAGAAGGAAATAGGATTAGAGACGTAGATATTTAAGAAAGATAAAACTTTTAGAATGAAAAATGAGGAAAGATGGAAGAGAGAGAAAATAATTTAAGAGTGAGAAAAAATATAATTCATTTTACTAAAGAACAATTTTTTTACTTTCTTGATAGTCTAGGGACTAAATTTGAACATTTGAAAGTCGAGAGACCAAAATTGGACAAACAACATAGTCGAAGGGACCAAAATTGGGCATTTGAAAGTCAATGGACTAAAATGGAATAAACTCCAAAGTCGAGAGACTAAAATGATATTTTAACCTAAAGACTATCTTTTGTGACTCTACTAATTATTACTATTGTCCATTGAATTATGGGTGAAGTACAAAATTTTTAACATTTTGTTATCATAAAAATCAAAATTGAGCATCGTTGAAATATCATGGATTTGATTTTGAAACATAAGTATCGAATATAAATTTCACTAAAAACATAACATCTATACTTTTCCAAAAGATTAATATCATACATGAAATTTCAGAACGTTAACCTTCCTATAAGCTCAAAAATTGTCTCTTTATAAAAAAATAAAGTATTTTATTTTCACCATGTGACTCTCATGGTAAAAAGTGATTTGAAATAATGGCACAAAGCTCACCAGAAGTGAAAATAAACCATTAAAATTTTAGGAATCGATAATATAAGGGAGGACAAATCCACCGGTTACTCAGATCTCCACATTTGTATGATATTATCGACTTTGAATAATATCTACATAATTTTACTTTTGATTTCATCCAAAAGGTCTCATGCTAATAGAGATGTATGTTCTCCCTTATAAACCCATGATCTACCCTTATTTAACTAACGTGGGATTACTACCATTTGTTTGTATTCTCAACAGATAAGGTCTGGAGGAAATGAGATCGAAAGGCGCGTAAGCTACTCGACCGTCAAAAGAAAGATTGATTCCTGAGGAAAATAAGCGAAGGTAAACTATTCGTCAAAAAGGAGCACGGCTCTAGTGGCTTCTTATACAAGCTAGTAACCGAAAGGTTATAGGATTGTAATCCCACCCCCAAAATATTGTTGAATTAAAAAAAAATAAAAAATGCAAACTCTTCTGTTCTCTTACCCAATGGAAAACAAATGCTTTTATTTCTCAAGATATTGAGTTTCTCCATCTTCTTTGTAATTTCTTAGTCTGTTATCTCATTGCTTGGATGCTGAGATTCATTTTCTGAGGTTTCCAAAGTTGACATCTTTGTCAATTTGTACAGTTTCTTCCATCCACTACTCCAAAAAGAGCTTTGCTTCTGCTTTGGAACCTTCTCAAACTGTCTGTAAGTTCTCCATTTCACTTTGAAGCTCAAGATACTTTGTTTTCACACTCTCATGCTCAAATTTCAATGTGTTGATGTCTTTCTTGGCACTTGCCCATCCTTCTTGGAGCGACTGCGGCGTAGCTTCCAAGAGTGTTTTTTGGTTCCTTGCGAGCGGTTGGAGTTGCGAATAGTTTGCTTCTTTCAGCGACGAGTTGGCAATTGTATTGCTTATCTTTACTTGCTCGGAGAAGAGGACTTCGAACCACCACTCGTCATGGCAGCCTTTCATTTTGTGCTGCATGCATACACGCGCCGTTGGAGATCTTCTGGCTGTCCATTACTCGCCATAGTCGCTTCCTCTCGTGCTCGGCTGGTGTAGGGCATGCCTGTAAATTGTCATCATTAGTTCACTTAGAGAACACTTCAATTTTGGGATTGTGAGAGCCAAGATTCTATGGTGTGTGATGTTTTGGAGAAGTGGGAAACTAACAAAGAAGAGGATTTAATGTGCAAACTCTTTCCTCTTAAATGAATTTGTGAAACTACTTTATGGAAAAATAACTTTTTAAGTTTGTTGAATCATGTTGAATCACCGAGTTGAAAATTTGAGAAATATCGGACCATTAAAAACTAATATTAATTGGGAAGGAAATGACTTCACAAGCATTCAAATCCAGGACCTCCTGCCCTAATACCATGTTGAATCATGTTAAATCACCAATCAGCATATAGGAATCAATGGCTCTATTGAGGCAGAGCTTCAGCTAGTACTTGAAATTTTGTCAAGGAAAGGTTTCTCTCTTTGGCCACCTCTGTTAGATAACTATCAACAAGCCTTGCAACACTCATCTTGGCATTTGGGATCCATCATACATATGCTTATCGAAAAAAGATTGTCAGCCTGGACTCGAAATCTCGGGCTGTACGTTCCTAGATAAGATCAACATCATACATTGTATCACTCTTGCTGTAAGATGGGAACCAAAGATGCACTAGTGTGGCTTGCTCAAACTGCATTCCAACTCTTTTTTCAAACTCAGTGACCAATGCTGGTGCAACTTTCAACATGTTTGCCATTCTCAACAACTTTAGGAGGAAGCTACAAGAGACACAATCTTTCTGTGAGGGAATGATACTGATCAAGCTCTCGATAATCATTCATTGATCTTTCGCCTGATTCGCCGAATGATCTTCCTTGTTACCAGCCACAATCAAATGAAGCCCTCCTTTCCAACTGTTGCTGCCACCGCTCATGTTACTAGTCGTGCTCGTACTTCCTTCATTGCCAGCATTTGTCGAATCCGTAACCAAACCGGGAAGCCATTTCGACAAATAATGCATAATCGAAGAATCAATCAGTTCAAACCTCATTCCCTTTACTTTGATTGATGTGATTACTCTAACAAAATGATCCATCCTCAAGATAGACACATCCTCAAACCACCAATCAGGAGGAACAAACTGATTCCTGCTAGGGCTTGAATTCTTCAAATCATTCCAATTCGGACTAGAAACACTTAGAAGGTGTTTGAATGTGGAATTATAGCGTGTGATTATAAATGCGGAGTTATTTTGAGTGATTAGAAATTTGAATTTTAGTAATAGGTCGTTTGAATGTGGTTATTTGTAGAGGGGTTGCAGTTAATAGCTCGTTTGGATGATGATTTTTGTAGAGAAGTTGCAGACAATAGCTCGTTTGGATGTAGTTAGAAATGAGTGATTATTTTGAGAGATTAGAAATGAGTGGTTAAAAATGAATGATAAGACACGAACTATTAGAAATGAGTTAGTTACAAATAAATGATTATTTTGAGTAGTTAGAAATGAGTGATTATTTTGAGTGTCTACAGTTGGTCGTTTGAATGTGATTGTTTAAACAGAAGTTGTAAAACGTCATTTGTAATACCTCGTTAATTACATCAAACAAACACCTTCTTAGGGGTTTGCCAGTGTAATCCCATCTAATCCTTTTCGGATTCGCACATGCTTTCCAAGCGATTGACTTGCTGCATCTTCGGACGATTTGTAGATTCTCCGCCCACGGCGAGAGCTTCTCGCAACTTTTCAACACAACTATAGAGTCCCTCCATGAAGACAGCTTCACATAGCTAAGAAATGGTTCAGTTTTGAATATCAAATATTACCTTCCTCCAAATCCTCTGTCATTTCAAGATACTCAGCTGCACATCTAAGGCCAGAGATATTTCAATTCTAGAAAGAAAGAGGATACTTCAAACAAACAAGAAAACATCTTTAATAATGTAATATTTTTACGTGTGAAGTCTTAAACATACGATATACCG
Source organism: Sicyos edulis (assembly GCA_036507275.1). Classification (NCBI taxonomy): domain Eukaryota; kingdom Viridiplantae; phylum Streptophyta; class Magnoliopsida; order Cucurbitales; family Cucurbitaceae; genus Sicyos; species Sicyos edulis. The sequence continues at coordinate 2,436,078 of CM071858.1, read as the reverse complement.
AGCGACTACTTTCATTACAAATTGGATTTAAGGTGCAATCCCATATTATCTAATGATATTAGAGCTCCAAGTGGATATTTAGTCCCATATTATCTATTAAATTTTTTATAATATTAATTTGTCAAATATCAAATTTTTAAATGATAAAATCGAAAAGTTGAAACTGAAAATAATAAAACAATATTAAATAAAAGGTGAAATATGATATTGGTCGCCATGCCTATAATTAGGGTTATAGTTTGTACATGTTATCTTTTTTTTTTTGTGCTCCAATTTGAGGAAGTAGATCAACAAACCTTATACAGAAGATATTGATTTAGAATCGAACTAATCATTTAGTAAATCGATGCTCTTTTAAATGTAGAAAACAATTGTTTTATTTTGTTGAATTTGAATAAATATTATTGGTTTTCTTTTAAATCTTTTTGAAAATATTGAACCAATTGAATTAATTAAATAGGCATGTCTAATGAGCTAAAGAGCCAAAATTTCGAGACAAATGAGAAATCAACGAAGACCAATGGCCAATTGACCAATCATCACTAAAACTATTATTTAAAGCATAAGCAGTTAAATTATGAACAACCCAATTATCAAACTTAGGATTAAACACAAAATCATGAATGTTCATTATTTTAAGTACAAAAATGGACAATTCTAAAAATAAACATGTGTTGAGAAAATATGCAATTAATTTTTAACGGTTTGAGCGAGTCCCTGACAATCACATACGATCCATAAAAGCAGACTATCAATACAACCTAAATCTTCCACCTACACTAAGAACTAGTCCATCTCCATCTCCAAAGGTTAGGCTATGACTACCCAAAAGGAATAACCAAAAGACAAAGCTTAATCGACCAAGAAAGTGAGCCCATCGAGCAAAGGTGTTAACTAAAATGGCGAAGCAATGCTCTACCGGGAGCAACCTATAATACCATGTCCTTAGTTTTTGAGATGTAATCTGACGTCCATATTGATAACAGAAGAATAGAACCCCATCAAATCGATTTGGGAACATATTGTTGGGAATAAACACTATTCTAATTGGATCAATTATTCTCCTCTTGTGTTCCTAATGAAAAACAGCAAGCATAAATATATGGTAGAAATATCAAGCACAACACACAACGATTTTAACGTAGAAAAACCTCCTCAAGTCGAGGAGTAAAAAACCACGGACCGAAGTCAAATCTCCACTACAATCAATAATGGGTTACAACGAATTCTCCCTAGTCACAACTAGAGGTATACAACAGATAATAACTCGAGAAAACTAATCTCGGCAACAAACAACACTAAACCAAAGAGAAACAAATAGAAAAATCACAAATTGTGGAACCGAATCGCCACTGAAATCTGGATGTAGAAGCCTCTAAACCACGATCCCACCGTTCAGATTGAACACACTGCCAAATTTTCAGCTCGATCCAACGGTTGGTTACCTCGAAAACGCCGAAACTCCAAACCTGCGCGAAATTCTTTTTCTTTCTATTTTTCACTTTCTTTCTCTGCCGTCTCTTCTGTTTCTCACGATAGAAACCCACAAAAGTGAAAATTTCACTTTTTAAATATTAACAGCCCTATTGGGCTTTTATTTGGGCTATTCACACAAGTGAATATAACCCAACAAATCTCCCCCTATTCACTGTGTGGAGGAACTTGCCATTCCAGGAGCGAAATGACAAAACTCAAGCTTCTCTCTTGGTAGATTCTTAGTTAACATGTTTGATCCATTGTGATCAGTATGTATCTTCTCAAGCTCAAACAAGCTATCATTCAATGTATCTCTCATCCAGTGATACCTCACATCTATATGTTTAGTTCTTGAATGAAATGTAGAGTTCTTACCAAGATGAATAACACTCTGGTTATCACAGAATATCACATACCGTTGTTGCTTGAAGCCAAGCTCCTGTATAAACTGCTTCATCCACAACATCTCTTTGCACGATTCTACTACAGCTATATATTCTGCTTCTGTAGTAGAAAGTGCAACGCACTTCTGTAGTCTTGACTGCCAAGACACTGCACCACCTGCAAACATCATCAAATAACCCTAAGTAGACCGTCAGTTATCTAAATCTCCTGCCATATCTGAATCAGTATAGCCTGTAAGCAAGGGCTTTCCACTTCCAAATGTGAGCTTCAAACTGGAAGTGTCTCTCAAATATCTCATGATGCATTTGACTGCCTCCCAATGTTGTTTTCCTGGATTGGACATAAATCGACTAACAACTTCAATAACATGAGCAATATCAGGTCTAGTACTCACCATGGCATACATCAAACTCCCAACTGCTGAAGCATATGGGCTTTCCCCCATTTCTTCCTTCTCTTTATCATTAGGACTCTGTTTGCTGCTCAATTTGAAATGACAGGAGAGAGGGGAGCTAACAACTTTAGCTTTATCCATATTGAATCTTTCAAGCACTTTCGATATGTATTGCTCTTGTGACATAAACAACTTCTTGGATGTTCTATCTCAATCGATTCAAATTCCAAGAATCTTCTTTACTGGCCCCAAATCCTTCATGGCAAAGGATTTGTTCAAGTGTTTCTTCAACCTGTCAATTCTAGAAACATTCTTGCCAACAATCAAAATGTCATTAACATAAAGCAATAATATCATAAAATATCATAACCGACTAAAAAACAATCACTTCTTAAAATCAATCCATCCTTTATCAATTAATTCTTTCCATAATCAAAGAATAAAAAATCAACAAGCAAGAGTCACCCTATACCAACAAATAAAGATAAACAACAAAATGAGGGTAACCTATGAATCTAAATTGGCAATAAGAAAAAAAACTAGAAAAACAATTTGTCCAACCAAATCCAAAAAAGAGAGGCAGACCTCACATAGATGAAACTTCACGTATTTAATAGTTTATTAATCAAGTTAGGTTCTTTTTAATTTTTTTTTTAAAATTAAATGGGAGATATTGCTACAAATAATACTACTAGTATAAAATAAGATAAGAGTCAAATATCAATTTTTAAAATTAAACTCGTAACCGTGGAGTTAAATTGAGTTACAATCAATCAACCACTAAATAGAATAAAAAACCAATTGAGTTGAATTGGGTTTCAAAATCCATGGTGACCACCTATCTAAGAATTAATTTCCTATGGGTTTCGTTGTAGGGTCAGACGATATGTCATGTAACATTAGTTAAGGTGCGTACAATCTGGCTCGGACAGTTACAGATATAAAAAAAAAGAGTTAACATTATATTATGTAACTAACATTTTTGTTATCTAAGTGATTAAAATCGAGCATGGTTGAAATTTAGGGTAAAATTTTCAATTTTGAAATATAAAGACCAAATTAGAGGATATTTGTTTGACTCTATAGCGAGTTATTGCAAATGAGTTTTAGTAACTCTTCTTCAAACAACCACATCCAAAGGAGCTATTGTCATCACTCAAAATAATCACTCATTTCTAACTACTCAAAATAATCATTTATTTATACTCACTCATTTTTAATCCCTCAAAATAATAACTCATTTCTAACCACATCTAAAGTAGTCATTGTCTTCAACTCCTCTACAAAAATTATCATACAAATGAGTTATTAACTGCAATTCTTCAACAAAGAACTACAATAGCTCAAAATAATCATTCAAACTAAAACTAAAATTTATCACTCAAAATAACTCATTATTTATGATCACTCAAAATAACCACTCTATAATTCCACATCCAAACACCTTCATATAAATTAGATCCAAACCTAAGAGTTAAAATTATATTTTTCCATTACTTTTATCAAATTTTGTACCAAAAAAGAAAGAATCTTTTTCTTTACTAAATTTTTTTTAGTTATGGTTCTTATGATAAACTGATGGTAGGTACGTTAATATTTAATCGAATTCATAACTTTAATATTAAACTGAATTTCCACCAAATAATAAAATTATCGTAACACCTATCTTTTTCATAGTTAAAATTAGTCCACATCTATATCTATAATTCATTATCACATTGAATTAAAAAAAAAAAAAATCATAACCACGTAAGTAGTAGGAGATTATGCACCACGAACACGAATGCTTATTATTTTTTGAAAAAAGTGAGTTGTCTTTTTCTTTCATCCCACTGAATTTTATGGCTCATTGAATTTCATAAAAAATGTTCTTTATTATTTATTTTTCATAAGGGTGATTGAGCACGAATTCTTATATCACGTGGGTGTAAGATAATAGCTACCTAAATTATGAGTATTTTTGGGGTAGTCGAAAATTTGAATTTTGAAAGATGTTTCCTTTCAGTGTCTCAAGTTCGAAATTCACATATGATATTAATTTCTAAATATTTTATGTATTTCCATTCCTCTGACAAAAATAATGGTTGAATTAAACCCCGTATATATATATATATGGGGATTTTGCATGTATATTAAAAAAAAAATTAATGTATAGCACAATTTTCAAACTTATTCATTTGCGGCAAAAAAATGATTAAAGTCTATCAATTTGCATTGTTCAATCACTCAAAGTTAATTTAAGTCTATCAGTTGAACTAATAAAAGTTTAAAGTCTATCAATTGAACTAATAGAAGTCTATTAGTTGAAGTGATAGAAGCTTATCGACTCATAGAAGTTTAAGTCTATCAGTTAAACTGATATAAATTTAAAGTTTATCAATTGAACCGATAGAAGTCTAATGATGTTATAATAGCAATTTTGGGCAAAATGTATTCTAAATGAAATTATTTTAAAAAATATGTTACAATTGTAATGAAGAGCAAACAAATATGATATGAAGCACAAATTCCCATATAATATATATATATATATATATATATATATATATATATATATATATATAGATATAGATATAGATATTGGCCCAACATAGCACTGTGGATAAGGAAACGAGGAATCCTTGATTGATTGTTTTTGTGGATGAGAATCTGCCTCCCATTTCTCAGCACATATTCACCTTTTATTTATTTTAAATTTATATGTTTTTTGAAGTAATAATTAATTGATTAAAAGTCGTTTTAAACTTGGCAATAATATGAACGTATATTGGCACGTGTATAGTGAGCTGATTTAAATGTAATAATTAATTGATTAAAAGTCGTTTTTAAACTTGGCAATAATATGAGCGTATATTAGCACGTGTATAGTGAGCTGATTTAAATGTAATAATTAATTGATTAAAAGTCGTTTTTAAACTTGGCAATAATATGAGCGTATATTGGCACGTGTATAGTGAGCTGATTTAAATAGATTTAATTTAAAAAAAAAAAAAAAAAAATAGAAATATGATCCTTAAAAGAAGGGTTCAAATTTATTCACTCATAAAAATTTAGGATTTAAATTTATACCGATTTTATTTAGAGTTCAACAACGAGATTGAGGATGGAACCTATATCATTTCTTGATTCTAGGTAAATATTACTAAACTATTATTTTTGTTGGCAATATTATAAAATTATTAATATGTGATGATTGGTCGTAATTTGAAGTTTTTTCTTTTATATTATTTTTTGTAAAAAAAAAAAAGTTAAATGCATAAAAATGTCATAGATATAGTTGAAGGTGTTTGAAAATTAAACTTATATAAACCTTACTTTACTTAGGAAATTTTGGTTTTGTTGTTGACTTTCTATTGTGTTAAAACTAAGTCAAAGCATCGAATGAGTGGGTGAAGTGTTGATTATCTTAATTAGTGATAATTCATTTCAAGTCACATGTTTAATCTTGAAAATTACTATTTAGTTTTTATCTTGTTTGAGAGGAGTAATATTCTCTAGGATTTATGGTCTCCTCCTCCAATCAGCACGTGATATCTATGTTAGAAAAAAAAAATGGTTGGTCATCTTCATCCCTTATATATTCAATTTGAATTTGGAAACCTTGTGTTCATTTACAATGGCCAGTGTTAAAACCATCTCTCAAACTCCCAACTTATCCTCAATCCCTTCCTCTTACATCTTCCCCGCCGAAGATGACTCCCTCGATGCAGCGCCACCGGGCGCGGTCGAAGGTTCCATCCCCATCCTTGATTTTTCTCTTCTCACCAATGGCACGCCCGACCAACGTGCCAAAGCCATCGACGAGCTCGGCAAGGCATGCGAGGATTGGGGCTTCTTCATGGTACGTAGTACTAATTAATTTAAAAGCTTAGTACACATGTGCTATAGCTTTAAAAAAAATTGCTCTGATATCATGTTAAATAAAGGTAACGAATCACGGAGTCGAGGAGAGGGCGATGAAGGAGATGGTGGAAATTTGTGGAGAATTTTTTGATCTAGAGGAGGAAGAGAAGAGAGAGTATGAAACAAAACATGTTCTTGACCCCATTAGATATGGTACAAGCTTCAATCCTAAAATGGAGAAGTTGTTCTTTTGGAGAGATTATTTGAAAATTATGGTTCATCCCAAGTTTTATTCTCCATCAAAACCTCCAAGATTCAGGTTCTGTTTCTGATCTCTGTTTTGTTTTGTTTTTTTTTTCTTCTGTTTCTTCAATTCTTCATCATAATCACTACAAATTGGAATAAAAAGAAGATTTTTCAGTCTTTTGTTTTCCAAAATTAATTAAACTTGTTTAATCTCTTTGATTTTTATCTCTCTCAAGGATGCATTAGAAATTTTAACCAAACTCTAAAAAGTTACCCTTTTTTGGTTTTCAAAATATGACTTTATACTCTTTGAGAAAGAAATCTTGAAAGAATATTGCAAAGTACAAAATATTAATACTTTTCATGTTGCGAAACAATAACTAGCTAAAGTAACTTGAACTAAAAAGAAATATAATATACTTAGAGATTGATTTTGGAAGAATATTACAAAAGAATAAAAGAATAATAATTTTCACTACATCGAAACAATAACTAACTAAAATAGATATTTATAAGACGATCGAATTCTCGAACTAAGAAAGAATATGATATACTCTTGACTAGAGATCTTAGAAGAATATTGCAAAAGAACAAAAGATTGATATTTTTTACCAATTGAAACAATAATTAGCTAAAGTAGGTTCTTATAAGACGATGAAACTTATGCAAAAGAACAAAACAATAATACTTTTCTTATGTTGAAACAATAACTAGCTAAAGTAGATTTTTTATAAGATCATCAAGTTTAGAAACTAAAGCAGAACGCGTTATATCGTTGGCAGAGAGATCTTGGAAGAACATTACAAAAGAACAAAAGATTAATACTTTTCATTAGATCGAAATAATAACTAGCTAAAGTAGCTTTTCTATTATAAGATCGAGTTTAGTAACTAAAACAGAACGGCGTTAATATCATTGGCAGAGATATCTTGGAAGAACAAGAGATTACTACTTTTCACTAGATCAAAACAATAACTAGCTAAAGTAACAATTTATAAGACAATCGAGTTTAGTAAAAAAAACAGAATGCGTTAATTGGTAGAGAGATCTTGGAAAAACATTGCAAAAGAATAAAAGATTACTACTTTTCACTAGATCGAAACAATAGCTAGCTAAAGTAACTTTTTACAAGACGATCGAATTTAGAAAATAAAGCACAATGTGTTATATCATTGGCAGAGAGATCTTGGAAGAGTATTGCAAGAGAACAAGAGAAATGGCAAGAGAATTGGTGAGAGGAATTTCAGAGAGCTTGGGATTGGAAAGGACTAAATTGGAAAAAGCAATTGATTTTGAATCAGGTTCAACTCTACTTGCAGTTAACTTGTATCCACCATGTCCACAACCAGAACTTGCTAGAGGTTTGCCATCTCATTCTGATCAGCCATTTCTCACTGTTCTTCTTCAAAACAACATTTGTGGACTTCAAATCTTGCATGATCATAAGTGGATCAATGTCAACCCTATTCCCAATTCATTCCTTGTTAATGTTGGTGATCAACTTGAGGTACATACCCTTTACATCATTCCTTTTCGTTTACGCTTTTTAGTCTCTAAATTTTTAAGTTTGTATTTATTTTGGTTTCTAACTTTTATAAGTGTCTATTACGTCGATAAACTTCCAATTTTGGGTTCATTAGGCTTAAAAGTGTAACTTTTTAAAGTTTCATGTACTTTCTAGATCGAAATTGAAAGTTTATGGCCTTATAGACATAAAATTCAATTTCTAACTTATAACTTAGTTACCTTTTGAAAAAATTGAATATATATAGAACCTATTAAACACAAAATTGAAAGGTCAGGGAACTCATTAGATTACTTTTTTAAAGACTAAATAGATATACATTTGTAAGTTTAACCTTAGCATTTTTTAATAGGGACTACTTTTATTTGAATTGTTTTTTTTTTGTTGAAATGGTGGTTTAATTAGTCAATTTCAACATAGCTTAAATGTTCAACTCACATATTGAATATGTTAATAATCACGATCCTTGTACTTTAAGCCCACCAATCCTCCATTGTTTAAGCACATCAAATATGGAGATTATGTGCAAATGTTGCAGAGTAATCAACTCCAAGCTAAATCCACTTTGGATCGTATTCGTCTTCTTTAATATTCAGTCATCAATTCTCATTTCCAAACATTATATGGGGTTCTAAATCTTCTACTTGTATTATTTATTATTATCTTCTCTATTAAATTAGTGTGTGGATAATCGTCTCTATTAGTGTGAGACGTTTTGAGTGGGATTAAGAATAAAGTCACGAGAGCTTATATTTAAAGTAAAAAAAATATTATATTAATGTGAAGATTTGCTTAAAGTTGTTTGTCATTAACAAGTGGTATATCATAACATTTTTTAGTGTGAAAAAGAAGTTAAGGAGCTTTAAATGACACAGTTCATAGACATGGAAATATGAATGTGAAGTAGGTGCTTTGATTTTCATTTTAGGCTTTATATAAGTTTATTTACAACTTTTATACAATTTTATTTTTATTTGTAAAAATAACACAGACTCATGACATTCTAAAACTGTTAGGGTAATCTTAAATAAATGAGAGTCAAATACCAATTTCAAAGATTGAATCTGTGACCATAGTGTTGAACTAAATTGCTTGCAAACAATGAAACCATCATGTTATTGACCATTTGGGTGACAATTTTATAATTGTCATAAATTATATTTTATGATATTTTTATTATACTGTCATAAAAGACTTATCATAATAGGAGATAGTATGACAAAGTAGAATTTTATGCATAATTTTCATAATGAATTAATTATGAAAATTAAAAATTGTCATAGAAACTAAAATTGCAGTAGAATTTTAGATTGAATTTCCAATTCAAATAAGAAAGTGATCAAATTAAACGGAGACACAGACCAGAATGTTTTCATCATGGATTGCCCTTAATCGGTGTCAAGCTTTTGATTAGTGTCTTTGATTGAAAATCATTAAATCTAATTGTAACTTTGTAATTTCACCATGACCTCCATTTTTTTCCATTCCAGATTTTTTAGGAACTTTAAGATTTGTAGAATTAAAAGAAACAACAATACAGATCATAAAAATATTGAGACTATTTTTATATTTGATTCTTTGGATTTGTTTTAATATTTAATTCCAAATGACAGATCAGACCACTACAAAACTAATGTGAGTACATGAATCAGAACCCACCCTCACATTACTTTAATGAAATAAATAAAGGAATTTTCTATTGACCACTGCTAAACTTTATTTTAACAGGCATAAACTGAGGAATATGCATGTGAGAACTTATTTATCTTCTAAAAAAAAAAAAAAAAAACAGAGAACTTTTTTTTTAAGGTTACAACAATGGAGTTGAGGTATTTGAATGATCTTTTGTTTATTGCCGTCGAACAACTATTCATGTTGACACTTACAGAAACTTATTAGACATAAAATTGATTTTTTGTTTTTTTTAAAAGTAAGATGGAAATAGACACAAAGTTCAATGTTCAGATTATAGTTATAAGCTTATATTATTACTATTATTATTTTAGTTCATCAAAGGTAAATGTGAGATCCAACTACAAAAAAAAAAGAGAAAAAAAAAATGTAACCTCAAATTGTAAGGCAAAAGATATAGATTCAAGATATTTAGATGAATAAGGACATATGATATAAGATAGCTTCAACATTCAATTTGGAACCTTGTGTTCATTGGCAAGCAATGGCCAGTGCTAAAGCCATCTCTGAAACTCCCAACTTAGTCTCCATTCCTTCCTCTTACATCTTCTCCCCCGAAGTTGACTCCCTCGATGCAGCTCCATCCGACACGGTCGACAGTTCGATCCCCATCCTCGATTTTTCTCTCCTCACCAATGGCACGCCCCATCAACGAGCCAAAGCCATGGGTGAGCTCGGTCAGGCTTGCGAGGATTGGGGCTTCTTCATGGTATGTTGTACTAATTAATTTAAAAGCTTAGCTATCAAAAAATTATGTTCTGATATCATGTTAAATTAAGGTCACCAATCACGGAGTCGAGGAGAGAGCGATGAAGGAGATGGTGGAAATTTGTGGAGAATTTTTTGATCAAGAGGAGGAAGAGAAGAGAGAGTATGAAACAAAACATGTTCTTGATCCCATTAGATATGGTACAAGCTTCAATCCTAAAATGGAGAAGTTGTTCTTTTGGAGAGATTATTTGAAAATTATGGTTCATCCCAAGTTTTATTCTCCATCAAATCCTCCAAGATTCAGGTTCTGTTTCTGATCTCTGTTTCACTAAAAAATGAAATTTAAGAGGGACAGAAGTATTTATAAGCTTAATTTAATACTAAATCTAAATGATTATCAAACCTATACTTAATTTTATGATTAATGTACAAGTTTTGAGAACTTTGGCTCACATCCATTTTTTTCTTTATCATTTATAATTGTACATAGTCCTTTGAGGAAACAAGGGCCTTTTGCATTTAACTTGTAAATATGACCATACTTTATTTGACACACCATTAAATTGTTTGAATATTGGTATAGGGATATGATAGATTGTTAGAAAAACACATTTTTTGTTCTTAGGTTTGGGATTCAGTTTTAATTTGATCTCTATATTTTAAAATTGAACGCCATTAAAAAATTTCATTAGATCAAAACAATAACTACCTAAAGTAACATTTTGTAAGTCAATCGAGTTTAGAAACTAAAACAGAACGCGGTGTATCGTTGACAGAGAGATCTTGGAAGAGTATTGCAAGAGAACAAGAGAAATGGCAAGAGAATTGGTGAGAGGAATTTCAGAGAGCTTGGGATTGGAAAGGACTAAATTGGAAAAGGAAATTGATTTTGAATCAAGCTCAACCCTATTTGCAGCAAACTTGTATCCACCATGTCCACAACCAGAGCTTGCTAGAGGTTTGCCATCTCATTCTGATCAGCCATTTCTCACTGTTCTTCTTCAAAACAACATTTGTGGACTCCAAATCTTGCATGATCATAAGTGGATCAATGTCAATCCTATTCCCAATTCATTTCTTGTTAATGTTGGTGATCAACTTGAGGTACACGCCCTTTGCATCATTCCTTTTCGTTTACGTTTTTTAGTCCCTAAACTTTCAAGTTTACGTTCATTTGGTGCATAACTTTAACAAGTGTTTAATAAGTCGTCAAACTTTCAATTTTGTGTCAGATTCGATTTTTTTAATTTTCAAATTTGTATCTAATAAATTCTTGATTTATTTGAAAGTTTATGATCTTAAGAACATAAGTTAGTTACCTTGTGAAAATTTTGAGTACTATGTATAGATCTATTAGACACAAAAATGAGAGTTCAAGAGATAGACAAAATAGACACAAATATGAAAGTTTATCTTTTTTCACATTGTGCCAACAAGAGTAACAACCGTGACATCATTGTACTTCTAATGATCGAAAGGTCATGAGTTCTAAATTTTGTGTCAAATGGATTTTTAATTTCCAAAATTGTATCTAAAAGATTTTTTTTTATCTATTTGATATATTTTTTTTGTTCTTGTTTTTGTTTTTTTGTTTTTGAAATTGAAAATTATGATCATATTAGACATAAAATTCAATTCATATCGAATAAATTAGTTACCTTTTGAAAACTTTGAATATATAGATAAGACTTATCATACACAAAATTGAAACTCCGCCAAACTATTAAACATTTTTTTCAAGTTGTAGGACTAAACAGACACAAATCTGTAAATTTAACCATCATTGTTTGACTAGTGACTACTTTCATTTGAATTATTTTGGTTGAAAAAGGAGGTTTAACCATAGTATAGTTAATTGACATATTGAATGTGTTAACAACACCGAAAGGATTAGTGACGTGTTGCCATGTTTGATTGGTTGTCTACCAATTCATCTCCATAATCATGGATTCACTCATAAAAATCGGCATTCGAAAATACTTTAAAGTAATACAGAAGTTAAATTTGTTTTGTTTTTGTTAAGATATGCCTTGAACTGTTTGATACCCTACGATTACTTAGTCAGGGATCTTGCTGCCCTGTCAACGACCGGGGATCTCTAACTATGTAATTAAGTTTCTATTTTCGTATACGGGCTTTTATGTAATTGGATCTCATCTGTAATGGGGTTTAATTAGAGTACACTATATAAACTCGAATCAAATCCTAGCTCCCATGAATGACATCCTATATTTTTCGCGTCTCCTTAATAAAACGTTCTCCCCACTATCCGTGGATGTAGCTAACACACCATTAGTGAACCACGTAAATACTGTGCATTCTTCTCTTTACTTTTTCTGTATTTTAGGTTGATTGTTGATTGTCGTTTTCATAACTATTTTGGATTGTTATATAGATATTGAGCAATGGGAAGTACAAGAGTGTTTTGCACAGAGCAAAAGTGAATGATAAGGCCACAAGGATATCCATAGCCATGGCTGTAGGGCCATCAGCTGAAACATTGGTTGGTCCATTGCCAGAATTGCTTCATAAACAAACCAATCCTCCATTGTTCAAGCACATCAAATACAAAGATTATATACAAATGTTGCAGAGTAATCAACTCAAAGATAAATCTACTTTGGATCGTATTCGTCTTCTTTAATTCCATCATCAATTCTCATTTCAAAACATTATATGGGGTTCTAAATCTTCTACTTGTATTATTATCTTTTGTATTTCTGTTATTGCTAGCTTTAACTTGAATAAAAGCACTGGCCTTTGTTATAATTGGGAAATACCAACAAAATAGTCTTATGGCTAGATAAGAAAAAGATCTTAGATATATTAGTGTAAGACACTTTAGGAAAAGATTAAAAGCAAAAATCATGACAGGTTATATCTAAAGTAAATTATTAATGTGAAGATCTGTTGAGATTCGTTTGTCCTTAACAAGTGGTGTATCAGAGCATCTTTGAGTGTGAAGAAGTTAAGAATCTTAAATGACACAATCATAGAAAATATGAAGTTGAGCTTAATATTAGGAACTATGCTTCAGTGTAATTCAAAGGAAACTGTAGTTGAGCCTTTTGCCATGAGATGCGCTTTGGTGAGTATTCGAGTGAGGCTTGCCAAAGGTATTTTGTTCGAGTGGTGGATTGCTAGGAATAAACAGAATAATCTCGCATTCGTTGGATAAGTGGAAGATGGTGTATATACCAATGTGGAGATTTTCTCACCCACATTTAATGATGTACAATTATCAACAACATTGTGATAAGAAAATTTTCTACAAAGTACCTTTTTTCTTTATTGATTCATACCAATTATTCACTTTTTCTACAATGTTTTTTAGGTACACTAAAGGGTGTATTCAAATTGTAAAAGAAATGTGCATTTGAAAAAGATTATGGGGGCAAGAAAAATTAGTTACAAGAACAGTCATGAACATGATTTGCTATACCTTGTTTTGCTTCTTCAACCTTTCTCATCTTCACCTCATTCAAAACCTTCTTAGCCCACTCAGAAAAGTGTGTTCTATTGTACCTGTTTACATTATTAAAAAGAAAGAAATTAGCAAAAATAAACAATAACATTTGTCTGTTAAATTTTCATACTACATTTAAATTTAGACTGAAGTATATTTCAAATAACACCACACCTTGAACTCCACAACTATATATTCAAAGTATTGTATTTGTGTACTAAGATATTTGTGTACAAGTTTGGTGTTAATTTAAGCTCCTACACTTGCAAAGTAATTCATAGATCGTTCTTGAACTTTCAATATTTTATCTAATACAATATACTAAAACGAAATGTATAAATCAGTTGTTAACTAATTTTGTTAAATGAATTTAAACTTTAAAAAGTGTCTAATAAACTATAGCGTTGTCACAAAAAAATGGAAGTCATCCAAAGATATACTAAGATACGAGCATACACTTAAAACTCAAGTTTTCAACCACTGTATCATCCCTTGGAGACAGTTCAAGAACCTATCAAACACATCCTTAAGAATCCAGAGACAAAGAAGAATATGTGTGTTGCGAGAAAGTAAAGTAAGTTTCAAAGAGACGAAATTAGGACGATAAATCATCCAAGACGTCTCCAAGGGGCAGCCCAACGATTGAGGCTAAGGACTTCAAGGCATGCTTCCTTGAGAGATCCCTGGTTCGAGACTGCTGGAAAGCGCTTAAACTAGAATATCCTTCAAAGTATCCGAGTGCCACAGTCTACGGGCCGGCCAGTGGTGGCTAGGGTATAGGAGAGCGAAGCTCCGATTTCCCGATTTTCAAAAAAAAAAATCATCCAAGACATACTAGAAAGAAAATCGACAGTTCAAACACCTATTAGACACGCTTTAAAGTTCAAGAGCCTATAAAACACCACCATAAAAGTTAAGAGACCGAAAGAAGAGCACTACAAGCATCTTGGTGGTTGAGAGAGACAAAAGTAAGACAATAGGTATCGAGCTTGAGAAAAGGGAACGTGTACGTACCCGATGGTGCCACTTTTGAAAACGGACATACATCGACGGTCATCCTCGGGGTAGGGACAGGTTAAGCCATGAGGGTCTCTCCAAGCACCTTGGTGGGTCATTCCAGACCAGCTAGCTAGCCAATGGTGCACAAATTGGCCAATGCCTGCAAGTTTAAGCCAACCTTTGGGAAAGAACTCCATAACACTGCTGTTTCTGTTCATTAGAAACATGTTTGTCAATTGTGCTCCATGTGGTGATACCAATATGTCTGTCTTCCCCATCAAACTCACCTGTTTTTTCATTAAGAATTCATCAAGTTTAATTTTTTTTTTAATTGCTCTTGAATCTCTTTTGGGATTGTATTTTTTTTTTTTTTTTCATGTATGGGATAGGGTGGAATGTTATAAGGTGGTTTGTCTACATTAACCAAGAATTGGTATTGATATCAATTAATTTCAACAATAATACTTAAAACTTCAAATATGAACATTTATAAGAAACAACCTCGAAAAGACAACAGTCTCTATAGTAACAAGTCCTACTATATATATTATATATTTGTGAGTGTTTGAATGCACTTTAACTATTTTTACTAGATATATCCATTGATCATGCAACAATTGAATATAAAAAAGATTTAAAGAAAATTAATTTTCAGATAGGTGGTCTCCATAAATTAAACTCTCAACCGATTTAGTTTTTTAATGTCTTTTAGACTATTATGCTACCCATAATGATTATGTCCAACTATATATCGAAGATACCATGCTCACAAATGAGAAAACAAAAAAAAAGTTACTATTAATTTTTTCGGTAAATTATGAATTTAAGACCTCAAAAATAGAACATACTAGTCTGTAGAGTCTTTACTCGTAAGGACCCTAGCTCTTCTTACCCACATTAATGATCACAATTTTTCTTAGGTCCTTATCGGTAAGGACCTAAACCCCTTCTTTACCCACATTTTCCTAAACCCAAAATCAAAATATAAAAATTATGATTAATCTAAGTATTGCTCCTATGTTAATCTTAACAATTTTAATTTACAGAAAAAAAACTATGACATGATTATACATATGTTTTTAATGCTTCAAAAATAAAATTGGGAACATAAAAAAGATTAACAAGAGAATATATTTAGACAAAAAAGAATCAATGAATGAGTTTACCTGTTGACAGAAGGTGAGATTATTGGAATAAGCCACCGTGAGGCGGCAACCGGCGACGTCACCGCACTCCGCCGCAAAGATCTCGACCACCGCCGTCTCATTCCGAAACGACCTAGCCCCGGTTCTCAAAAACAGAGTCATCCCCACCCTCACCGCCGCCGGGGACGGCGGCGCCGGCGAGGTGAAATTGCAGAACAATCTAGCCTTGCACCTCATATGGTCGTAAGTCTCCATGCGGCGGCGCCGGGACATGCCGCCCTCGTTGTGCCGCATCACCACCGCCTTTTCAAAGCACGTTACCGGCTGCCCGTCGCCGGCGCCGGAAAAAGCTTCGATCTGCGGCGGCCGGCCGAACGTGGCTTCCATTACGGTCGAAACCCATTTCCCCATTTTGAATCTGAGCTCTCCCCAGTGGTATAGAATCCATCTTTCTGGAATTTCGCATTTTCCTGTTTAATCATATTTCATATCAGCCTCTGAAAATGCTCTGTTTTGAAAGAAAATGCTCTGTTTTTTTAAGAAATAAAAATTAAAATGTAAAATTAAATGTGGAAACATTTGTGCAATTTTAGGTGAAATTAATGAATTGAATCCCAACAATAGATTTTTTTTTTAAATTAAAAAAATCAAAATTTCACTTTACTGTACTCGAAGACATTTGTGCTCATCTTGAAGGTTAGAACGAGAGACAACAAAAGGCTTTATAATTACTTTTTTTTTTAAACATGCTTTATAATTACTAATTTGGGATATTATATATAAAAAATTTACTTGATTATTAAGAATGGACATATTTTGAACATTTTTATTTCGTTCGAGAATAATTTAAAAGATTTAAAGTTTTGTCATTAAGTAAGTTGAGTTATTGTTTTTATTGACATATTTTTTGTGGAAAGAATAGAGACTTGAATTAGTAGCACATCCTTCATCTGGGTATAGGCTTCTTCTTTTTTTCTTTTGAAATTTTATGTTTAATAAGTTTTTAAAGTTTTCAAGTTAGATTCCACAAGCATTTTTCTAAATAAATTTAAATACTTTTTTATTCAAACAATAATTAGGGTGGAAGATACTCATCATTCATACTTTATTAAAATTTATTAAATTCACTTGATTTAAACTTATTAATTCCATTTGATAGACTTAATTGAAATCTATCAATTTAAGATGATTGAATCTTATTTTGTTATTTTTTTATTTATTTTGAAATTTGTAGAATTTTTTTTTCCCTTTATTTTTGTTACTCATGAATTTTATTGATTATTTTTTTCAAACAAAAAAGTATAGAAATTAAATAAACACAACCGCAAGAGTTTGAACATCTATGATCTGGCTACTAGAAACAAACTAAATTGTAAAAATCTTATAAATCAGTGTTAATACAACTAATTATTACCCTCTCTAAAATTAAAAATTTGATCCTCTACAAACATTTGTTCATTTGTTAAATTTAAAAAATTATATAATATAGAATCACCATAAACAAATAATCAATCAACTAATAAAATCCAGTTTAACATCAAGATTACAGTTTGAATTTCTAAAATTGATATTTAATTTTCAATTATTTGTGAACAATTGTACTTTTTTAAGGATTTGACAAACTTAGGTATAAAATCCAAAATTCAATATGAAAAAATGGCATGAAAACTTGAACTTTTCTTTGATCAGTTAAAAAGTGGGTACCTTGAATTTGGTGCCAAGCAACAAAAGGCATGAGGGCAGACAAGCCATGCCAAATATTATCGTAGTTGTAATGGTTGTAAGACACAAAGCTCAGCCCTTTCATCACCGTCGCATTTTCCGGCAACGCTTCGGGCCACGCCACGGCATAGTAGTTCCAAGACCCGTCGTGTGTGTCCCGACCCTTGAGGCAAAGCACCCGCCCATCACCATCGGCAACGGGCGAGGGAAACTGTTGAAACTGAACATCGCCTTCTTCGTGCATGTCGTACATGGAGCTCATGAACCATGTGTGGCCCTCGAGGGCTTTGTGCGAGTAGCGCAAGTCCTTGAGGGGTAGAAATGTGACCGAGCGGCGGAGCTTGTCGTGGGTGATGGCGGAGGAAGAGGGATTGTTGGGAGGGGGTGGGACATAGTGGTGGAGGGATTGGATGTGGAAGAAGATGAAGAAGATTGCTAAGATTGAGAGGAAATAAATGAAGAGCTTTGGAGTGAAGAGATTGATTGTTGTTGATCTTGGATTAGGTTTTGAGTTGTGGGAATTAGGTTTAAACATGGTAGGGATTTTTTTTTTTTTTTTTTTGTTCTTTCTAAAGTGGAGAGAATGAAACTTTGAGATTGGTTTTTGAATCTATAATGAGGTTTTTTTTTTCTTTCTTTCTATAGTGGAGAGAATGAAAAGTGGAGCTTTTTAAGATCAAAAGTGATATAGGGTCACTTGGTTTTGAGTTTTGTATCTTTTTTTCTCTCTCCCTCTCCATACTTAGTTTTTAAATGACAAAATGGGGGATTTCCAAAACTAAAAGATTGTTTTTTGAAACAACCAACACAAAAAGATTTGTCATTGAATTGAGTTCATTTTTTTTAGTTCAATAAAAGAGATGGGATCAAATCAAATCAATCATACAATGTGTTGTGTTTATAGAATAATGTTTGAATTAGCTCACAAATTAGACCCTAAACTTTTTTATACTTGCTTTATTTTTGGAAGAGTCTTGATCTTAATCTTTACAACTTTTGTATAGAAACTATGTTGAAGATTCCTATACTAAAAAAAGTGATAAAATTTTCTAACATATTTATAAATAGTTTATTTCTTATCTTATCATCAATTAATTTTAAACTCACTTTATCTAATAAAATTATTTAAATTTTTTCTTTTTAATTCGAGCTCAACAAAGTAAAATATAGATTTGACCTTTGACAATTTTAGTACAACTTACTTCTTTTTGTTAAATTTTAATTTTATGTTTGATAAGAAGTTTATTCGAAATTTTAAAGTTTATCTACATAATTGAATAGTTAAAAAAACAATAGAAAACAAAACAAAATATGTAATTGGAAGTTTAATAAGTTATTAGATACAAATATGAGAAATTAGATATAAAACTTATGTACTTTTCTTTATATATATTTTAAAAAAAACAAAAAAATTATTATTTAATTTGTGAACTTCAAGTGGAATTCACATGCAGTGTTCAATAGAATTAATGACTTGATTGTATATGAATAAATAGAGAACTTTAATTTTTAAAAAAGTAATTAAGAATAGACTTTTTTTAGATCTCTGAGGTTAAAAGTTGCATCGTACACATCTTCATATTGCAAAAGATATTTGGCCAAGTATTTGAATACTTTTTAGAAGAGAATGATAAAATCCTTGACTAAAAAAATATGAGCATAAAAAAATCGAATGATTAACAAATTGTGTTTATATATAGACTTAAATATAATTATACGCAAAAAAGTTGGTGCCAAATTAATTTTATTATTTGATAATAATTCATTTAACATAGTCGCATATTCAATCACATTATTTGATTTTCATTTCGTCTTAGTGAACCTCAAAAAAGTAAAACACCGTAAGGTTGTTAACATGATGAGGCAATACTTGTGACTTAGAAGTGCCTTATACTCAACATTTTTTTTAACTAAAAAAGTAATAAATTTAAAATTATAAAAAAAAAAAAAAAAAAAAAAAAAAAAAGTGAGAAAGATGGGAACTTTTATGCTTGAGGGCTGAAAAAGAGTAAATGGGTTAAGATCCCAAAGCTTGTTTGGAACCTTTGAGTCATTTTGGGGGCATTCCTCACTTTCAAGCATTTATTTATAGATCTCATAGAATCTCCAACCAACAAAGAGATGGATTAGTATGTACTCATGCGATACGATCAGCTCGTTTCGAAGTTGGGGTGTTTGTTTGCCATATTTAAAGATGAGGATTTAAATTGAAAATTTATTAACTCTTCTTTGAAAAACTACTATCACACAAGTTTCTGTAACTCTTCATTTGTAACCATTCTTTTCTAATAATTCATTTATAACTATTCAAAATAACTCTTGAGCGGTTATCAGACTGATTGTAAGCTTGGACCTGAAATAGTTACATTATAAAGGCAAAGGTCTTTTCTTATATTGGTCAATGTTCGGGCTAGCTTACGCTCACCTCGACTATTCTCACAGGACATATTGTCTGACCCTACAACATTTAGATATTAAAAAAACTTATAAAAAATTAATTTTTAGGTAGATGACCACCATGGATTGAATCATCAAAGGCTTAGCTCGATAAACTCAAGCTCACACAGGATTTAAATTGTAAAACTAAGGCCCCGTTTGATAACCATTTTGTTTTTTGTTTTTTGTTTTTTGTTTATGAAATTTATGCCTATTTCTATTCAAATTTTCTACTATGTGCTCCATCTTTCTTATAATGTATCACTCTTTCTTTAAGAAAGTAGGAGAATACTACCTAAATTTCAAAAACATTAACAAGTTTTTGGAAGCTACTTTTTTTTTTTTACAAATTTTGGTTTTGTTTATTAAAATATAGGTAAGATATAGATATCCAAATAAAGAAAAAACTATAGGAAGATAGTTGTTGTAGGCTTGAATTTCATAAACAAAAAACGAAAAACAAAATGGTTATCGAACGGGGCCTAAATGTGCAGATGCCACAATTTCACCGAGTGGACAAAAATTTAAATGAGGCAAGTCCATGTTTGCATTGATTTTTATCTTCTTCAATTAATTTCATTTCACCTCTCAATAATAAACTAATCAATATTAGCTTAGTTTTTCTGGTCCTCTGGCATTTTTTTAGGTCCCTTGTATTTTCTCCTATTGCTGTTCACTTTGTTTTTTTCTTCTGTTTTTCTCATTTTTTTAGGTCCCTAAAAAAATGAAGACAAAATACAAGAATAGATCTTTTGGATCTTGTTAACATGGAATCTCATCTTTTCCATCATCTTAAGGGCCAATTAATACTATGAGTTAATTTCAAAAAAAAAAAATTAATACTATGGGTTTTTTTAGGTTGTCTTATCTTAAATATTCCAATTAATCATTCCACAAATCAAATCTTCCATATATTTTTACCAGAAACAGATCATCAAGAACAAGAATCTTAGCAAGCAGTAGCTTTTTATTTCATTCCACAGTTCATCATTGGTTCCAAGGTTTTCAACTTAATCCTCATTGTGAATTATAATCTAGCAATAAACTTAACAAATTAAACCAAATTATTATTAATCATAATATAATTCCCATGTGTCATCATTTTCAGTATAAGTTAGGCTTCATTTTGCTTATGGGGTCAGCCAGCAGCATTCATTTCAGTTACAACACCTTCAGTAATCAACTGTTTTTTTTTCCTTTCTCTTTCTTAGTTATCGGCATCACTCGAAGCTGCACTGTTGTTTGATGATTGATGTTCTTCGATCCGACTTCTAAATCTAGTGCCGAAATCCATGTTGTAGACATGACCCATTTTGGTGCGCTTCGTCTCCAAGTATCTCTGATTGTCCTCTGTTATTGGGGTTATTAGAGGAACTCTGCCTGAAACTTCTAACCCATACCCCTTCAAACCTATGTACTTTGTTGGGTTGTTTGTTAATAACTTCATTGTTCGTACTCCAAGATCCCATAGAATCTGCAACCAACAAAGAGAAGGATTAGAATGTACTCGTGTGATATGATTAAATCGTTTCGATCTTCGGTGTAAATCTATATGTACCTGTGCGCCAATGCCATATTCTCGAGAATCCACAGGCAATCCTAAGTCCTCATTGGCTTCGACAGTATCCCGCCCAGCATCTTGTAAGTTATATGCACGAAGTTTGTGGCCCAAACCTATGCCACGCCCTTCATGTCCACGAAGATAAACTAAGACACCCCTGCCTGCTGCCTCGATCAGCTGCATCGCTAGAGCAAGCTGATTTCCACAGTCGCATCTAGCGGATCCGAAAATATCTCCGGTGAGGCATTCCGAGTGTACTCTCACTATAATATTTTGTCCATCACCAATATCACCCTGCACAAAGAAAGTAGTCTGTAAACTTAGAGTGAAGTCTTGATATCATATAATGACACACAAAGGCCACACCATGCACCGAAATTCGCGCTTGATGCAGAATTTAGGAACTAAAAGGAGGATTGTCTTAAGAGACATTGGAATGAAATAACAACTTCAGATTGTACAGAGCAGAATCATCGTGTACATTATTCAAATCGTTATATAGTTTCACCTGTAATAGCAAATATTTTACAAAAATTTGCTTTTTGAAACAAGTAGTTAATTACCTTAACCATCGCGATATGCTCAATGCCATCCAAAACAGACCTGTAGCAATGTGCCTGAAATGGTCCCCATGTAGTCGGCATGCGAGCAGCATCCCCAGCACGCTCAACTAATCTATCTCTCTTCCTCCTATACCTGTTGATACATTCATATACTAGATCTGATTTGTATGATCGGTGACGAAAAATGGAAGAAAAAGAAATGGCGATACTATGAACATTGTGTTAAAATGCTTTGAACTATGTTGCAATACGGTTAATTAGTTTGGCTCTCAGGGGCAACACCCCAAAACCTAGTTAAAATATGTAATTTGGTTTCTACTTTCAAATTGATTTTTTAATGTATTTTGTGTCGTATGTTGCATTAAGATTTTATGAGAGTTCATTATACAAAAGATCTTTTATAACCCTGGCTTCGTTTGACCAAGTATTTGTATTTATATCTCTTTAATAAAATAGTTCTTAATAAAATAGTTCTTCTTTTCTGCCCGTAGACATAGCTAACACAACGTTAATGAACCATGAAAATCACTTATTTGTCTCGTGTCTTCTTTAATTATTGATTGTTGTTCCATTTATTCACAACGCATCGATTGTTTTATTGTTAGCTTGAAATGAAGAAGTGATCATTATCTAAGCAAGAAACTGGTGTTCATATGAAGAGTATTTCAATTATAGGTGAAAGACTAAATATATGAAGACTGAAAAGCAAGCACAATCAAAACTGTAGCAAGAAGTTATCAATTTACCTGACTAAATCAGCAATGGAAATGATTTTCAAGTTTTCCCGTTTGGCAAATTCACGAAGTTTCGGTAACCTAGCCATGGAACCGTCTTCATCAACTACCTCACAAAGGATACCGACCGGGTCTAATCCAGCAAGCATGGTGAGGTCGACAGATGCTTCGGTATGTCCAGCTCTCTTCAAAACACCACCTTCCCTGTACTTGAGGGGAAATATATGGCCTGGTCTCTTAAAATCATAAGGTTTTGAATCTCTTGAAGCAAGTGCCAATACTGTTGTTGCCCTGTCACTAGCTGAGACTCCAGTGGTTGTACCTTCTCTTGCATCCTCAAGAAATAATTGTCAAAAACTTCAGCATTAGATCTATAGGAAATTAGTATTAAATAGAAGAAGAAGAAAAAAGGTGCATGAAACTATGAATATAATCCAAAATGCCAAGTGAAGAATTCATACCACTGTCACGGTAAAAGCGGTACAAAGTTTCTCCTCGTTCTCCTTTTCGTTCACCATAAGTGGAATCTGTAACCTCTCTAGATCTTCACCTTTCATGGCCACACAAACAATTCCTGTTCCATGCTTTACGATGAAAGCCATGGCCTCCGGAGTTGCAGCTTGCGCCGCCATTATCAAATCTCCCTCATTTTCCCTATCTTCATCATCAACAACAAGCACCATCTGCCAACATACGCTTTTCTTGTTACCAAGATGAAGAGGCAAAAAATATATCCTCCCACGTCATACGACATATCGAACAGTTAAAAAAAGACTAACTAGAATAAAGAACAACAACCTTTCCCTGGCGAACATCTTCAATGGCATCTGCGACGGCGGCGAAACCTTCAGTTGGACGATCAAAATCGTACTCATCTTCATCAATGGGAAAACTATTACGTTTAGAAGCTGAATCGGACTGATCGCCAAGGGTGGTATCATTCGCATCGACAGTATTGCCATTGGAAGAAAACAAAACTCCTTCTCCAGAGATCACTGTGGCTCTTGTTTGAACTGAGCCTCTGGTGCTAACAAACAGCTTACTAGCTTTACAGTTTGAGGCTAACTCAGAAACAAGGCTAGTTGCTGCATACGGCTTAACGGCGTTGATTCCTCCAACAGACTGCAAGTCTTTGAATATTCTACATCAAACAATGATGAGACGAGATGTTTAGAGAATGACATAAAAGACATTATATAACACATCTAACATACTTCATTTACTTAATAAATGCCGACTAGAACAAGGTCCCAACTCGAAATCGACCCAAGGCCCAAAGAAAAGGCGGCAAAGAACAAGTTCCATTCATTGTTCTTAATCTTCCATAGTAAAACTTAAATAGTTAGTTCCAGTTTTTTGTGGAATGCAGAGAAATTTTTCATGTCAAAGTAAAACATTGAACTCTAAGAGAAAGCTTAAACTTGTTATATTCAAATGGGATTAAGGATTTAATGCATTATCATACGAGTCTTGAAGTAAGATTCAAACAAGTTATCCCCCCGCCCCACTCCACCATTCATACCCAAATTGTTATGAATAATCGAAAGAATTAAAGGAAAACGCGAGACAAAGAATACACCGAGTTCACTAACGTGTTATATCCACGGACAGAAGAGAAAAAGTGTTTTATTTAGGAGATAAAGAGCACAAATGTTTATTAAGGAATTAAAGAGAGTTTGTATAATGTTCCAAAATATGTCTTCAAGGGTGGCCCAGTAATTGAAGATTTAGGGCTTTGAGGTTATGCTCCCCTCAAGGTCCAGTGTTCGAGACTCGCCTGTGACATTACTTTTTCGATGCTTTAGTGCCTGACTTAGGAACGGACATGATTAAATAAAAGT
Organism: Sicyos edulis; assembly: GCA_036507275.1. NCBI lineage: Eukaryota > Viridiplantae > Streptophyta > Magnoliopsida > Cucurbitales > Cucurbitaceae > Sicyos > Sicyos edulis. The sequence goes on along the minus strand of CM071858.1, from coordinate 2,411,319 downwards.
CTAATACAAAAGTATAAACCCAATTACATATTTTTTTGACTCGAGCGCGCTCCGCCCTTGGACCCAGACACAAAGTAATTAGGCAGCAAGACCCTCGACTAAGTAATCGCAGCACCCAACATAGTTCAAGACATTTCGACGCAAATTGGATTTCATGAATGAAGAATCACCAAAACCCCACAACCCAGAAGCAAAATCAAGCTACAGGACGCAAAAATATACATACAATCATCAATCAAAGCAAGCAACCCAGAAACGAAAACCCCCCATTTCATTCAAACAAAACGAAAAATGAAGCTAACCCATCACAAATCAAAGACGAACACACAAGAGTTCAACAATTAAACAATAACCCAGATGGAAAAATCACTCCAAAATCAGAATATGGAAAGATTAAGCTTACTGAAGATGAGAAATGGGAGCTGTAGATTGAAACGCGACGGTTCGAAAAGCCATTGGCGCTGAAATCGAATGAAGATTTGGGAATTTGGGTTTTAAAAAAAAGGGAAGATAAAATCAAACAGGAAAAAGGGGAAGAACAGGGAATCAACAAAGAAATTCTATTAAAATTCGTTAGTCGTAGACGATGCAACTGTTATCGCCAATGAACGATAGGTATTTAATAACAATTTTCAAAGTACAAACAGACTTCCTTTTTTTTTTCCTTTTAAGTTTTGGAATGATAAATTAGTATTTTGTGCAGTTAACTCACAACTATTAGCGTGAAAACTGAGATCCCAGATCTTAAAAAAAACATTTTTTTCAGGGCTTATGATTCACGATTTCAAGAACAAGAAAAAATTTTGTATTTATTTTTTTATCCTGTCATAATTCTGAGTTAGATTAATAATTGAATGAAGAGAAAAGTATATTGAGTCAAAATATGATTTTTTTTTTTTTTTAATGTTTTTGTTCAAGTTTGAGGGTATATTTTATTTTTCTTTAATTTTTCTAGAGAAATTGCATCAATTTTTTTAATTTATGATGTTTGTAACAATTATCGATTTGAATTGTAATTAGCCTTCTTAAATAAAATTGAAAATATTTGTATATGTGGATGGAGGGTAAAATTGTCATACGTAAAAGAAAACATAGTTTTATATTTAAAAAGAATAAAACAACTAGATTCTAAAATTTAAAATTCTTCCTCTTGTAACAACTTAATCAAATGAAATGTTGTGGCACAAAAAATGTTTCAACATTGGTAAGTTTAGAAGTTTTTTTTCACTCGTAATTAAAGCTTAGTTTCTTCTTAGAAATTGCATATTTGAAGGGTTAATTTACACGAAGATGTATTCTAAAATCTTCAAAATTTGGAGTCTAGTATTGTTCTAATTATCTTTTTAAATATAAAACTTTTTTTTTACATACAACAATTTTATCCTTCGATAAAAATCTCTTCAATTTTGTTCCGGAGGTTAATTGCAACACTTATCAAAGGTTAATAGCAGTGATTAATCAAATTGATAGTCTCGAGAAGTAATTGTTACAAAATACTATAGCTCATGAGTAATTTGGGCAGTCGTTAAAAAAAAAAAAAAAAAGTAATTTGGGCATTTTTCCATTTTTATTTTTTTGGATTAAAGAATCAATAAAAATGTGGCTCAAATTGGAATTAATAAATATAGGTGATGTCTTAACCTAACTGAAACTTTTTGTTTAATAAAATAGTTCTTAATTAAGTGTTTTCACTTTTCGCTGTTTTCTTTTTCAAAAATAAAACGAGAATGAAAAAGGGATTGAAAGTTAGATATTGTTGAAGAATAAAAATAAATTTGTTATATGATAAAACTTTCAAGATTTGGGAAGAGGTAGAATCATATGGATGTGTACAAGTTATAAGATTGAATTTTAATTTTGATTGTAAACTTTTATGGTTGTATTTATTTTAACTTTTAAAATGAACAAAATGAAACATATCTTACATTAAAATGATGTAATTTTGAATTTTTCCTTAATTCTTTTGATTAATTACTTAATTTTACTAGAAATTAGTTCGTCATTAAAACCCCTCACCCTTAATTATTGTAGTCTTTTAAAAAAAAGTTTGTCACTTAGAATTGTATAAGGTACAAGATATTAAAAATATTGAAGTGCAGTTAGCTTAATTATAGATACTAAAGTTCATAGATATATTAATTAGAATGTTGAATTTTATGGTGGTCTTCATACTTTCTTTAATAGTTTAATAAATGTAGGGGTGAAGCAAAAAATTAAGTGATTTATTTTCTAAGACATACTAGTACATTAAATATTATTTTTTAAGCTACTCGAATAATGAAATCAACACGTCATCAATTTTTTCGATCAATTGAAATATTAAGTTGCGGTTGCTCACTTTTGGTTTTAAAGTTATACACCAATTTTGTTTATTTTTTTTATGAACAACTTCGATTTAAAGTTTATTATATTATCCTAAAAAATTATATTTTTAGTCCTTAAAAGATTAAAAGATTGTAACCCTCTAATTAAAAAAATGAATTTTTCAAATTTCTTTTAAACCTAAATATGGTTGTGCACATTAATTTGGGCTAGAAATGTATGCATTTAAATATTTTGTGGAAGAATGGTTGCCTATTTAACAATTCAATTAATCGAATTGGTTAGTAAAACATGAACTATATTAATTTGTCGTAATCTCTTTTAATTTTACAATCATGATTCAATTTTGAAAATTGATATTTATCTTTCATTTTATTGAGAGCTAGAGATGCCTACATGACGGAGTGAGGTCGAGGAATGGTTACCCCATCCTCGTCCCTACCACTAAATGCAATTTTCATACCTACAAAATTTACTAATTTTTTTTTTCGTGGAGATGGAGACGGGGATTCTCTGTAAAAAATTGGTGGGAATTGAATTCCTCACGAAAAATTATTTAACTCAAGTGGATATTTTTATCTTAACTTGCTCGACCATACTTCACTCACCCATTTAATAATAATAATAATAATATTTTGATTTGAACTATTTAATATATGTCAGAAAAGTGAAGCCACGTGTTGATTACTTAATTAGGATATCTTTTTTTAGAAAACTTTATTAGAAAAGTTAGTCCAGCAAGGAAAGGATCTGGAAACCATGCTGCCAGTGGCATCCAGAATTTAATGCTAATACTAATTTTATATAGTTTAAATTAAAAGTCTCCTGACATTTTATAAATTTAATTCTAAATTTATATCTTTTTTAAATATTTTATTTTAACTAGATAAAAACTTTGACTTTTTTGCTTTTGAAATCCAAAAAAAAAATTGAATTCACACCTTTTAATCATTATAACCACTTACAAATAATTTATTTTTATTCACTTAGAAATAAATTTGTCTTAATTAACTTTTAAAAGGTTTCTAATTCATTTTTTTCTCTCAATTTATAACTTTAATTTATTAGTTTTTTATGTTGAGAATTTAAATCAATGTAGATTAAATTTTGTTATTTTAAATTTTAGATAAAATTAGAATGTTAACCTTTAAATTTGAGATCTAATTTTAATTTGATCTCTAAATTTTAAAATTGAATATTTTTATTCCGTTTGAATCATTATGTATTACTTTAGTTTATTGGTATACTTAATTTTTATTAAAAATTAATTTTATTATAAAATTAAAATACTTACTTTATTAATATATTAAATTTTCAAATGAGTTCAATCATCATTTTAATATATATTAGTTTATGTAATTAACTTTTTTATAAATAAAATTGAACATAAACTTTTTTATAAATAAAAATGTTCAATTTAAAAACATAAGACTAAAATTAAATTAAATCTTAAACCTAAAGCAGAAAAAAAAAATTCCCTACTAATAAGTTTTTTAACTTGAAAAAATTATCTAAAAAATCTTGGTCGTTTGTTTTTTTTTTTTTTGAAAGCTATCTTGGTCGTTTGTTAATTATGCTTTGCTTGTTTTTTCCATGAATAAAAACCTAATAAATTCTACTTTTTACTTATCATTTTCTTTCTTTTTAAAATTTTTTTAAAGTATGTTTTCAGAAAGTCTTACATTATCACGCACTGGCACATCTTTCCATCAAAATAAATCTGGAGGGGATCCATTTTTTATTGATAAATGATGTTTTTGATAAGCTATCATTTAAAAATAATAATAAACTACCAAAACTAAAAAGAGAAGAATAAAATTAGAAAATGCAATAGAAAATTAAGACTTTTCGTATATAACAAAAAAAATTGAAAAACAAAATTATATGAATAACAAAAATTTTAAGAAAAAAAAGATTGTTTATAACATAAAAAGGGACGAGTACCTATAAAATGATTAAAATATTTATGCTAAAAATTAAATGAATGGATAGTCTCTAATAAATTAAATAGATAAAAAAAATAATATTATAAATGAGATATTTTACAAAAAAAATATATTATAACTAAAATTGATGAGATAAATACTCAATTAAATTATATTCTTTTTAGCCAATAAATCAGTAACTCAAGTGCCATCAATCAATGTATAATTTTTCTTTTAAGATTTTTTAAAAAATTATATTCTTTTATTTATTTATTTTGGGAAATTAAAATGTTATTTCGTGGTGCGATAGAGTTAGACTGCGACCCATATGTTTTGGGCCTTATCCTTTTATATATATATATATATATAAAGCCACAAAATCCACGTTGGCTGGGCCCACCTTGCCACTTGCCTTTGGACACGTGTCAAAACTCTATTAACTTCGAAGTTATGCACCAATCAAATGTGTGGAGTTGGAAACTTGGAAGTGAGTTATAATTTTTAGATTGAAATACAATTTTGTTATTTGAATTTTGGTATTTGTTTTATTTTGTGGGTAATCTTTTACATACCTAATTTTTATTATTGAATTTGAAAGTTTAGTTCCTCTATACTCAAATATTCGATTTTAATTTTCAAAATGAAATAAAATAATGCTTAAAATGGGTTTTTATGAAAAAAAAATTGTTAACTTTTTTTTTTTTTAAATTTGACATACTCCTCTTAAATTTAAAAACATGTTTACCACTTGTCTTTATTTGTATTAAAAAATTTACATTATTAAATAAATTTTGATTGATATTAACTTTAAATTTATTATATGAATCAATTTTGAACTCTTTTGAAAGTACACAAGGAAAAATTAGATATTTAATAATTCATATATCAAAATAAAACATATTTTAAAGTATAGAGATTAAAATGATATTTTAATTTAACTTTTAACCATGCTTTTTTGTTATTTTTTTTATTTTTTATGACTCTCTATTCATTATAAACTAAAATTTGTAAGATTTAACGTCCATAAAAGAATTACCCAACTAATCTTATAATACACATTTGAATTTAAATCATTCCCCTTCGATTGAACTAAGAAAATATAATGTAACATGTTATGCAAAATAATATTTATATCTTTAAAGTTATTTGAAAGAGAAGCACATTATTACAACAATTGTGCAATTCATTACATAGTACGAAAGATATTAGCATTTCATTTTGACGTGTCTAACATGTTAGTAACGTATAACGATTGACAATAAATAAACAACTAGTTATATAGAAACAAACAAACTACAAATCGATTGATTATTTAATAATATGATATAGATAGTAAAACTACTGTTCAAAATCACTTCCAAACACGTCTTTAACCAATATCGAACGTTTCGATTTTCGAGCCAAGACGAAAAGGGTGTGACGAAGAGAACTTGATTAGCCAGCATTGGATATTTGATTGACATCCATTAGAGGTATCAATCCACCATTGAGTTCCCAACCATAAACATGTCCCATTTTGGCTCTCTTAGTTTCAAGGTATTTTTTGTTGTCCTTTGTAATTGGGGTTACAAGAGGAACTCTACTTGAAACTTCTAAGCCATAGCCCTTTAGCCCTATGTACTTTGCTGGGTTATTTGTCATTAGCTTCATTGTTTTCACTCCAAGGTCCCTTAGAATCTGCATATTTTTACAAAGTCACAATTATAGATCAAAACATTGAAAGATTCTTCCCTACTTATTCAATGCCAAGATAGTTCAAGCGTTATGTGAGTAATTTTAGGACAACGATCCTTATAGATCAGCATATTGGTATGAGACTACCTCATGTCAATGAAGAGATTATTGTCCATATTTTTTTTAAACCCACAAATTTTCCCTTATCTAGTCGATATGAGTAAATGGTTGAATTTTCAACAAATAAAAATAAATCAAAACATACTTTTGAATAATCCTTGTTTTAAAAGAAGATTTGTTTATCTTTTTACGAGTATTCGTTTTTCATAATGTGTTTTTGTTTTGCAATCTAATTTTTTAGAATGAAAATTTAAAAAATAAAAGTTATATATATATATATATATATATATATATAACAATTGCTAGAACCGTAGTCCAGCAATACCAATATATTTTTGTGACCAAGAAATTACATGCTTGAATCATCTTTTACCAATTACAAAAACGAATCTAAACATATTTTTTTAGAAAGATGAAAAAGATAGAATAACCATGTACTTTTGTACTTTTCAAAAAAAGGAGAGAAGATAGAATGACCATGTACTTTTCAAAAAAAGGAGAGAGAGCATAAAAAACAGCTATAGCAAACAACCATATAATCAAAATACTTTTCTAGGTTTTACTTTTTTTTTTTTTTTGCCCTCCTTTTGCTATTCTTGATATGACCAAAATAGCTATTGTAAACAACCTTGCAACAAGAAATATTTGCATGTTGTCACGGCAACATACAACCATTAATGTGGCTATTTTTTAGCCGTTCATTTTATTTTTAATTTTAAAAATATTCACTTAGAAAAAAAAATGAAAAAATGAACGGTTGAAGTTTGGCCACATTGTTAGCTGCATATTGCTATGATAACATGCAAATATTTATCTTCAACGTTAGCATATACCTTCCTGAATATACTTTCCATTAAGAGGTCAAATATTCAAATCTCTTGATCCAAACATTGATTTCAAATGAAATAACTGGATCAAAAATAAAATATTTTACGAGTAGTTTATGAGAAACGTACTTGTGCACCAATGCTATAATCTCTCGAATCGATAGGCAATCCCAAATCTTCATTGGCTTCAACAGTGTCTCTCCCAGCATCTTGCAAATTATAAGCAAGAAGTTTGTTGCCCAAACCAATACCTCTTCCTTCTTGGCCTCTTAGATAAACCAACACTCCCTTACCTGCTGCCTCAATGTGTTCCATTGCCAAAGCTAATTGCTTTCCACAATCACATCTTGCTGATCCAAATATGTCTCCTGTGAAACACTCTGAGTGTACTCTCACTAAAATGTCCTCTCCATTTCTAACATCACCCTTCAAAAATATGTACAATATTATCGAGTTCATAAACTTATTGAGGATCCCACAATAGAAAAACAAAGATCATAAACTCGAATTTCTTATGTCATCTGATATGATATCAGAGCTCATTAAACTCAAATGGATATTTGATCTAAAAATTCATACTCAACCTAAGTGGATAATCAGTCTACAAATTTAAGTCGGTAAGTTCAAAAGACACCATCTTGAGGAGGGGTTTGTTGAAAATTTTAACATTGTTTTATATTGGAAACATGAGAGAAATTTTCACAATAATTGTAAGAAATGCGAACTACTTCCTTGTTACCAGTTGAATTTTAGATGGGAATCTCAAGTGTTACCTATTTATTATCGAATATGATATTATAGCCTATAAAATTCTAAAGGGAACTTTTAACATATAAAGATAAGAAACTGTACCAAATGAACTCTTTTCTCAAAATAATTATAGATGTAAGCAAGTTAGCATACATAATCACTAATACGTTTTAATATTGTATTATAAATTTTCATTGATAGCAATATTAATCATTAATACATTTTAATATAGTATTATAAATACTCATTAATATTAATGTGGCAGTACTCATAACATCAATGATTATATTTGCTATTTTTAAAATAACCTTATTTATAATTATTCACTAGATTTGACTAGTTTGTTAAATTTTCCTTGTAAGATTGGTAAATGCTCCACTATTTGATAACTATTAAGCTTGAACGAGTGGCTTATCGATGATGTCACATTAAAAAAGTGAGTAGATCACACAAATTTTAGAAAAAATAAGTTATTTCTTTCCTTTGTCAAATTTGATTTTGAAATAAAATTTCATACTATCGAATAAATATAACTTGAACGAGGAGGAATACGAGTACTAATATTATTACCTTAACCATAGCGATATGTTCGATACCATCTATGGTAGATTTGTAACAATATGCATGGAATGGTCCCCATGTTGTTGGCATTCGCGTAGGAGCACCGATGCGCTCAATTGATTTTTCCATATTTCTCATGTACCTATTGAAATCATTATCATTAAAAAAGGAAGGAAAAAAAAGACTCTTAACTCTTATTTTTAATTTGGATTTAAACTCATAACACTAAAGTTAAATTAAATTACAATTAATCAATTAAATCCACGTAGTAGTTAGTCGATTAGAAATCATATCCTCAAACACACACAAAGGTATGTTTTAGAAGAATATATTTTATTTTTCCTTTTGAAAAATTTAAAATAAAAAAAAACATTATATTTAGAAGTAGTATAAGTACTCAAAGTTACTTGCTTTTATTTATTTTATTTTTTATTTATTTTTTGAGAAATTTGTAGATTGCTTTTAGCTCAAGTGATAAAGCCAAAATACCTCACAAGCACTTTTTATTTTATAACATTCTGAATCCTAAAACTCTCTAACACTAGGTTAAAAACCAATTCTTTTCATAATTTAACATATTTGGCCTCATTTGCTAATCATATAGTTTTTTGTTTTTTGTTGGTAAAATTTAAGTCTATAACAACTATTTTACCAAACCAAAATTTGGAAACAAAAAAATTGTTTCCAAAATTTTAGTTTTGTTTTTAAAAATTAGTTAGGATCCACGTACTTTAAAAAAAAAATATACTTGTTTGTGTAAAAACAAGCTTAATTTTTTTAAAAAATAAATAGTTATCAAACGTGCCCTTTGTATGTAAATTTTAATCTCTCATATAAAGCAAGATGTAATAATGAAGAGATTGTGAATCCGAATCTCCATCTAAATTTTAAAAAATTAAAAAAATAATAATAATCTAGATTTTAGAAGTACTTATCATGAAATATGCTAAAAAGATCAAATGTTAACAAGATATTTGACCTGATTAAGTCAGCAATGGAGATGATTCTGAGGTTATGGAGAGAAGCAAACTGGTGAAGCTTTGGAAGCCTAACCATGGAGCCACCGTTGTCGTCAACGGCGATCTCGCAGACAATTCCAATGGGGTTGAGTCCGGCAAGCTTGGCGAGATCGACGGCGGCTTCGATGTGACCGGGCCTAGTCAAAACCCCACCTTCATTGTATAGGAGGGGGAAAATATGGCCGGGCTGCTTAAAATCAGAAGGTTTTGAGTGTTTTGATGCCAATGCCACCGCCGTTGCCGCCCTGTCGCCGGCTGAAACTCCGGCGGTTGCGCTGTCTCTTCCATCCTTTTTATTTGGGAGAAAAGATACGTATAACAAGTTGATGATAAGAAAATGTTCAACATGGGGATCATCGTAAGTTTGTGTGATATAACTCATTTTTAGAGTATCATGTGACATTACATAAGGTATGCACCAGCTGGTCCGAACAATTAGGGCGTGTTTGGTGCAGGAATTAGGATTAACTTAGTCGGTATTAAGCTAAGTTGAGTATTAAGTTAAGCTGAGGATTAAGTTAATCTGTGTTTGGTGAACATGTTATGTTAAGCTAGATTAAGTTAAGCTCACTGTTGTTTGGTGCAAGGATTAAGTTAAACTGAATTTTTATTTAACATTTTTTAAAAATTGTTTTCTCTTGATAATAAATAAATGACAAAATGACATTAATTAGAAATAGTAACAATATAATATTCATTCAAAAAAATATGTTTATTATTTATTTCAATTTTAACTTAATATCTATATTAAATTTAAAAAATATATAACAAATTTTATATTCATTAAAAAAATTTAGAAAGACATTAAATTATGTAAAAATCATTTTAATTTAATTGCTTAATTATAAGGTTGGTATAAATTTAAATTTTTTTTAAAAAATTTAATTTATTTAGTACACCTTAAGTTGAAATTCAATTTTACTCATATTTAAAAGTAGTTCTAACTTCAAATACGTTGATGAAAGTTATAATAAAAATGTAAACCTAATTTTCATGCATTTTTAAATTATTTTACCTAATACTCATTCAAATTAAAGTTGTAGTTAATATAGAAATAACAAAATTACATTCATATATGGGTATATATAATAAAAAGGTTTTTTTTTTCTTTTGAGAAACATAAAAACCTATTTAGATGTTTAGAAAAAAGTCATCAAATAACATAAGTAAAATTTCTTATGTGTATAATAATAAATCAAATTACATTCTAAGTAGTAAAATGAGTTTTAAAATTTAGCAATTTTTGTGATATTTTATGTACCAACCATTGATTTCAATTGAACATAATTTTAAAATAGTCAATTAAAATATTTAATGTTGTTTTTTCAATTAATTAAACTAAAGTATCCAAATGGATTCAAATTATTTATGAAAATTTACATGTAACATGTTTTATTTGATTTTTTATTTAATAAAACTCATTAATACCTTTTAAAATGAATATAGTTTTAAATTTATTTTTACAATAACTAGGATAAGGGAATTCGAACCATTTTTAAATACCATAAAAAAAATAGCAAAACAAATTTCTTGACATTCTATTAGATGTATGCATTTTATATTTTACAAATATAAAAAGAATGGATTTTATATTTTACGATTACGAAAGTTTTCTCCAAAATAAATTGAAGATTGGTTAACTTAGTTTTCTCCAATAAAAAAAGTCAATTGTTAATATCCATTATTCCAAATTATTTGTTAATTATATTGTTAATATCTATTCCTTCCAAATTTAAAGAGATTCATACTATATCTTAATAATAAAATTTTGTTACATTCAAATAATTATCTTTTGAAATTCAAATATAGTTGTCTTTGTTCTTTTGAATTATTTATTTCTTTAATTATTTAACATTTAACATTAAATTTAGAATATACAATTATATATTAAATAAACTACAAAATATATAATAAAAAAAAAAAAAATTATTCTAAAAAAATTAAACATAAAAAATAATTTGAATAAACTTTTAAATCTAAATTTTAAAGTTGAATAAATTGCTTGAAAAATAGAATTAAAGATGATTTCGGAAAACGAGGCAGAGAAAGAATATATGAGGATTATTGTTGGATTTCGTGAAGGATTAAGTTAATCCGAGGGATTAACTTAATCCGTCCACCAAACACGAATTGGGAGGATTAAGTTAATCCGGATTAACTTAATACTCACCTCAAACATGCCCTTAAAGATATTAGGGGTGTACAAAAAAACCGGTAACTCGAGCTACCCGGACTACCCAACCCAAACCGTAAGGGTTGGGTTGGGTTATGTTTTTTAAAATTTGGGTTGGGTTAGATTTTTAGTAAACCCGGATTTTTGGGTCAGTTCGTGGGTTTACGGGTTTTGGATTGGGTTCAACCCGGAACCCGAATATAAATATATATTTCTTAACATATTTTTGTAGTATAAAGTCGTTCATAGCCTAGTGGTTGTAAATCTTTTCTTATTTTATGTTTTCTTTTTCTTTTTTTGCTTTTTTTTTCTTTCTATGAGCAAGTAAACTTCAATTTTTCTCAACCTTTTTTTTCCTCAAGAATTTATCCAATCTTTTTACCTCTTATTAGGTTAAATACAATATTTTTTAAATTTTAAAATTAATTCTTATCTTTTTAAAAAAATCTCATACTCTTTACAAAATTAGCTTTATATTTAGTCAAATTTTATACCGGTATTTGATTTCCAAATATTGAAATAATTAGTGTTTTCATCGAATTTGTAATCTCGTCTTCCAACTTTTAATCCTTTTGAACCGATGAACCCAACCCAACCCAACCCGAAAATATAGGGTTAGGTTGGGTTGGGTTGAAACTCTAATTGGGTTGGGTTGGGTTAAAAAGTTGATCGACCCACATTTTTGGGTTGGTCCAAAAATTACGCTTAACCCTACCCAACCCAACCCATGTACACCCCTAAAAGATATAAAAGAAAAAAGAATTGATTTTTAGAGAGAATAAAATTAACATCAAATTTTTGTTTCATGTATTTCACTTTATTGAAATCATTTAGTTTTAGGGAAGGAAATTGAGCTTAATTAGTATGTATCATTAATTTAGAAGTTTTAGGAGTGTTAATCATTCATTTACAACTACTCAATCATTTCTAACTACTTATTTTTAATTATTCATTTCAAATCAATCAAAATAACTCATTTTTAACCATTCATTTTTAATCATTTCTTTTTTAATATCTAAAAATAACTACTCATTTTTAACTCTACATCCAAACAAGATTTTGACTCTAACTCTTCTATACAAAAACTATATCAAAACGAGTTTTTGACACAATTTTCAATTTTTAACTACTCAATATAACTCTTTAATCCAAAAACTACCTAAATATGTCAAACAAACAGCTCTAGGTTCAAATTCCAACATAGTTTATTTATTATTTATTATTTTTAAATTATATATGCATACATGTATATGTTTGAATGATTTTAGGTTAGTTAACACTACTTTAACGACATTAGTCTAAATTTATTGATCAAGAGGTTTTGAATCTTCACTCCAGTTCTTGTAATTTAAGAAATATGATTTTGGGTTATAAATTTAAAGCTTTATTCTATTATTTTTTAATATCGGTAAGTGTTTAAGTTAGCTTGCATACATCGACCTTACCAACATTTGAATGTCAAAAATATCTTGTAAATGTAGGTGGACACCATAAACTAAATCCACAAACTTTTAATTTCTTAAACTTCTTTTAATCCACTAAGCTAACCATGTTAATTTTTTAAAGATTTAAATTTAAGATTTTATTTATTCTTTAATGAGTTTTAAGATATAGATAATTAATCTGAATTAACAAAAGAAGAATTCTAATAATATTATATACGACCTAATAATTGACCTAATAATTAAAAGAATACTCATTCGAATCATAACCTAGTTTGAATTTTTTGTAAGGTGAATATTTAAAATTTTAATTTTAATTGGGATATATATCATAACCAAAGTTGACATTTTTTTTTGTTGAAAATGTTGGTTTCTTATGTCATGTTAAGAGATACTTTGAACATATTTCTATGTTTAATTTTGAATATCTTGTGACATTTTTGCTAAACAACTGCTCTAATTACTAAATTAATAAAGACAAGTCCATAACTAAGAAAATACGGTTGAATCTTTCACTCTCAATTGTAGTTGAATAAAAAATAAGATAAAAAAGAAAAAAGAAAAATCATATTTACCACAGTGATGGTAAAAGCATCATTATCTTTATGATCCAGCATCAATGGAAGCTGCAACCTGTGAAAGTCTTCCCCTTTCATTCCCAAACACACAATCCCTGTTCCATGATTTTCGACGAATGCCATTGTTTCTGCGGTCGTCGCCTCTGCCGCCATTACCAGATAACCTTTCTTCATATCTTCATCAACAACTACCACCATCTGCAAACACAAAAATCTCCGTATCATATCATAATCCAGGAAGACGACACCGGATAACAACAACGACAGCAAGAACTGCCACCACCATTCCTCGTCGTATGTCTTCGACGGCTTCTTTGATGGATGAATACCCTTTTGTCGAGCGATCGAGATTGCACGACTTGTCAACCGAACTCGTCTGGCCGTTGATGTTGAAGACGGTATTGTTTGTGATGGTCGCATCGACATCGGTATTGGCATTGAAAGAAGATGTGATGACTCCGTCGCGGTTGACGACTAGGGCGAGCTTGGAAGGTTTGATAATGGAAGGGTTGATCTTTGTTGAGTAGGGTTTGCTTGCAAATGCTTGAAGACCTTTCCATTTTCTGAATCAGACAAAATAAGTATTTGAAGCTCAGAAATGCATGACAATATGATAAAAGACGATAATTTTGAATAAATATTCACATTAATACAATATTATCCACTATCGCCAAAATATTAATTCTCTCATTTTTCAAATAAGCTTAAGAAAATTGATTTTATCAATAGTTAGTGGTGCAGTTGGTTATCTTATTTGAACATTGTGCCCTTTTTGTCAGATTTGGTTGGTCCTCTTTTCCCTAATTTGTACTAAAAAAAAATTGATTTTGAGCATTTTGAAATGATTTAGTGGACGTAAGATCTTGACATTCAAAATGATCTTTAATTTATATATATATACGAACTTACTGCATGGATGAAAACAAGAATTCATTCTAACTAATCTTTCATTATAAATTTTATAAATGTGAACTAAAATGATCTCTTTCTCGTATTCTCTTTTTTCTTCTATTTTTTTTTTTAATTCTCTCATCCGCTTACACTAAAACCAACCGACCATCGATGTAGTCGATCAGTCGACGACATCAAAAACGACGATCTTCGACGGTTAGAAATCGACATGCTGATTTTTGGTGTCAAATTGAGCATAACATAAGACAGGAAGAAACTAATTACTATAAATGAAAATCTAAAATTATGCATTCCTAAATAAATGTAAATGTAATAATGTGGACTTACTGAAGATGGGAAATGGATATTGTAGAATGACAAGAAAAGCTTGTAAAAGCCATGGTTGAGGTGGAATTGATCCTTTTGGAAGCTCAAATATTAATACACATATATGGTATGAATTTTTGGAAGCTCTTATTATTTTCATTTATATAGGTAGTATGAACTACCATATGGATATACATTAATAGTTCATTATTATATAATAAAATGTGTACTTTTATTTTTTTTAATTGAAATAACTCTTTTGAATTTTATAGTACAAAGATTGAGTATGTTATATGCTTTTTTTAATACCATGAGCTGGAAACCTAGACCACATGTTTCTTGATCAACGTTCTGTTTACGTGTTATACAAACATTACATTGTTATAAATTTAAAACCACAAGGAATAAATTTTTATAAATTAATTCTAAAAAAATGGTTATATATTTTTTTAATTATACAATAATAGAAGTGAGAGATTTGAACTCATAATCTCTTGATCATTAAGTATATATTAAGGTTATTGAGCTATTGTTCGGTTGTTATAAACTAAGCTTATAGACTAAATTGTTGATTTCATCAGATTTTAGAGATAACAAAATGTTTATAAGGGCATAAAAAGTTAATCAGTTAGTTTTACCTTTTCTGGTAAATATTTATAATAAAAAGCTATACTTATACCTCTTTTTAACAGTTTCAATGATCTCTTTCTGTTTAACCATACTTCTGACATATTCTTAAACTAATTATTAACTTTCCAAAAAATATTATACACTCAAATAATATGAGAGTCAATTTTCAAATCGAATAGTAATTGTTGTGTTGAACTAGATTATCACTAAATAATGAAATTCCTAAGTAGCTAACCTTTTCATTAGTGTCATAAAAATTATATACTTTGCAAAATAATTTATTTATAAATCATTTGTTGTGGCACCCAATGGTGTCAAAATGTGGAGTTTATGAATCAAAATGAAAAAGATTTATCGAAATATTTCAAATTTTCTATATAATAACACATCGTGCGATTAATGATGCCTAGCTAATTGCATAGATGAGTATCATTTCACATCTGTGTTTCTTATTGTTATAGCGATTTAAGTTATATATATACATGTATGTATGTATGTTTTGTTTTTTTGATGTCCTCATATATGATCTAATTTTGGTCCCATTTTGTTGTTCTTTAACCAAAAAGTAAAAATAAAATTTTAAAAATATAATGTGATCAAAATTGAGCTACCTACATGTAGATATCAATATTTATGTATGCCTGCTTTTCTTTCTTTTTTTTTTTTTTTTTGCTAATACTAATTTTGACTTGACGAGCATTTTAGTAAAAGTAAGATTCTCAAAGTACTTTTAAATATGGAATAAGAACAAAGCACAAAGTTAATCCATCATTTCAAAAAGTAAATGAGAACAAAAACCCTATTTATTTTGCTAAAGCACTCTCAAAATGCACCTTTGACCAATATCAAACTTTAGGGTTTTGATCCGAGATGATAAAAGACACGAAGAACAAGTTAGGGCTTTTCGGGAAATGACTTTACATTTAGCATTTAGGAATCCTTTTTAAGCACTCGAAAAGTCATTTCCAAACCGATGCCGACTTACTTAATTAGCGAAAGGATCACTTGAAGCACTAGCATTTGACATTTGATTGACATCTCTTAGAGGTCTTAATCCACCATTGAATTCCAAGCCATAAACATGACCCATTTTGGCTCTCTTGGTCTCTAGGTATTTTTTGTTGTCCTTTGTAATTGGGGTTACAAGTGGAACTCTGCCTGAAACTTCTAAGCCATAGCCCTTTAGCCCTATGAACTTTGCAGGGTTATTTGTCATTAGCCTCATTGTTTTCACTCCAAGGTCCCTTAGAATCTGCATATTTACAAAGTCAACATTATCAAAAACATCAAAAGATGCCCTTACTACTTATTCAATATCCCAATAATTTTAAGCGCTCTTCGAATAAGAATAAATTAAAGTTTTTTTTTTTAAATTAAACACCATGTGAATGGAGAGTTTCGAACATATGACAACCTTTTAGTTATGAAAATTGTTCGAGATGTTACCGGAGTTCTGCTCCTAATTTTAGCAAGAATGTTTGTGTATATTTGGTCTTCTCTTTCACAATTATCTTGTTCTGGTTTTAATTTGTATTTTAAAGCCAAAATTACAAATGTTACTTTAATGGTGTGTTTGCTTTGGTTAACTATCTACTTTTTAACAAATTAAAAAATAATGATAATAATAAAAAAGCAAAGGAAAATTTGATTTGTTTTTTTTTTTTTTTAAAGAGAATAATATAAAGAGTGTTTTTTCAATAATGCAACTTGAATAATAGTTTAAAGGCACTTTAAAGAAAGTTGAAAAACATAAAGAAAGAATATTATTAACAAGCATAATCTTGAAATATAAGTATAATATTTAGTACTAAATTTAACTTTTGGTGAACAAAAATTATAAAACAGCGTATGGGAAACACATTGTAACCTAGAGTTATCTTTTGAAATTTAGTTCATAATGAAAACATAATAACACCAACAACTATTAAAGGTTGTCTTTTTATTGAAAAAATTATGAATTCAATTTATGACAGTAACCTATCAAAAAAAATAAAATTTTAGGAGATTTTGTTGACATTTGAATATTGCTGCAGAGCACATATGTAAATCATTTTGAATTGGTACTCTAGTGGTCAAAGAAAGTTTTGAGAATGTAAGAGGGTATAAGTTCAATTGATAGTAGTCACCCATTTAAAAATTCATTTCCTACAAATTTCTTTTGATAACCAAGTATTACATAATGTCAGATAGTTGGTTTCGTGAGAATAGGCGTGATGTAAACTTAACATGGCACGAACAGTCATGAATATATTTGTGCATAAACTGGTTGGACATTCATGAATGTAAAAAGAAAAACGTACTTGTGCACCGATGCTATAATCTCTCGAATCGATAGGCAATCCCAAATCTTCATTGGCTTCAACAGTGTCCCTTCCAGCATCTTGCAAATTATATGCAAGAAGCTTGTTGCCTAAACCAATGCCTCTTCCTTCTTGGCCTCTTAGATAAACCAACACTCCTTTTCCTGCAGCCTCCATGTGTTGCATTGCCAAAGCTAATTGCTTTCCACAATCACATCTTGCTGATCCAAATATGTCTCCTGTGAAGCACTCTGAGTGCACCCGCACTAGAACGTCTTCTCCGTCACCGACATTGCCCTTTCACGAAGTATAATATAAGTCAGAATCTGTAATCTCTTGATTATCATATCATACATTATATCTTTTTATAACAACATTTGGGAAAGAAAAGTTTGAATTTATAACTTCATGTTAGGGGCGATTTTGGTTTCATTTTTTTATCGGTTTTGTGCCAAACCGACAATCAAACTGATATTCTTGATTTTTCAATAATTGGGTCTGAAAAGATGTCTAATAAAGACAAAATTGAGCCAAAAAAAATAATTGGTGAGGAAAGGACCACCTTTCTTATATATTGCTATATGATATTAGATGGTGTGAACATACATCTCAAAACCAATTGATGATGAAAGAAGTAGTCCATCTTTCTTATATTTTATTATGAAGTCTCCACTATTTTTTATGTTGGATTGTAACATGTATTTATACAGTCGGATCGGTTTGATTTTTATATTGGTCTTCCATCAAAAATCGATCTGAACTAATATATTTCGATTTTCTAATATATCAAATCGATTAACCTAATATTATTCTAAAAACACCAAACTGGTCCATTGAATCGATTTGGTTCGGTTCAATTTCATCGATTTTAGTTATTTCTTTCACCCTTATTTCATGGTTACTAAGTCGTAGTATCAACATATACTACTCTTGCAATCATAAATCATATTAGTTGAACTTAATTTTTGTTGATGAGACAAAGTGGCTTTTGAATTTTATTTTTATGGTTCTTTGGAATAAAAGTGGATATTATTCTACCTTAACCATTGCGATATGTTCAATACCATCTAAGGTGGATTTGTAACAATATGCACTGAATGGTCCCCATGTTGTTGGCATTCGAGTAGGAGCTCCAATACGCTCGATCGTTTCCTCCCTCTTCTTTTTATACCTGTCGAGATCATGACCAAACCACTTGTTCAATATTCAAATTTTGGATTTTTTTATCGATATATTTTAGTGACACCAGTCATAACTCAATCGGCATAAATGTATATTTATAACTTGAATTCGAATTTTTTTACCTTTCCCTTTTTCGTTAAACTCAATAAAAAAATAAAAAAATTAAATCCATTGTGGTTATGGTAGAGTTTGAGTTAATTTCATATTTATTTATGTACTTTCAAATGTACCATCTTAATTCAAACTTAAAATTGGTCCATTTGATAAGCTTTTTTGCTAACATTTTTTAAAGGATTGTTTCTATCAAATTTCACTTTATAAACTTTAAAAATACATTCACTGTGTGTCGTTATATAAAATTATTATTTACCATAGAGGCTAATTCTATGCTTTATTGAAAATACGATTCTTAAAATGTGTAATTGATCAAAATCAAACCAACACTAGAGTTTTAGGAATATTAAAGTAATATATTTTCTCAAAAAAAAAAAAAGGAATATTAAAGTAATATTAAAAAATTGGTTTTTTTAAAAAAAGTAATATTAAAATAATATTTTAACTTGATATGAAAATTAAAACCCACGTTTAGCTCGGAAAATATTGAAAAATTATACTTCACTCGTTAAAGCACTTTTTACTAGTCTTGAAATTTTAATCGAACACTACATTTTATTTCATTTTTTAAAAAAAAACATGACTTATATTCAGCATTAATTAGAATTAGAAATGCGGAAAATTATTCCGATTTTTTTTTTTTTGAAATAAAGGTAACCACGTCCGTCTGTAAGACAGATACTGGAGATATAGAAGAAATAATGTCACAATTTATAGATGTCAAAATTTTAGAAAATTGATGTACTTCATTGATAATGTTAAATTATGTGAAACTTAAAATTAATAGACTTTATTTAAATTAAATATTCCATATTTTATTATGCATAAAATATTTTTTAAAAATGGATACAATTAAAATAAGATACTACAATTTAGTTTCTACCATAAATTTCCTAAACTAAAATATATTTTAATTAAAATAATATTTTATTAAAAAATGGCAAGAACTTAGCACCTGATTAAATCAGCAATGGAGATAATTTTAAGGTTATGGTGGCTAGCAAACTGTCGAAGCTTTGGGAGCCTAGCCATGGAGCCATCATCATCGACGATCTCACAGAGAATCCCGACGGGGTTAAGCCCTGCGAGCTCGACGAGATCGACGGAGGCCTCGGTGTGACCGGGCCTCCTCAAAACTCCACCTTCTCTCGATCGAAGAGGAAAGATATGGCCCGGTCGTTTAAAATCATAAGGGTTTGATTGTTTTGACGCCAATGCCATCACCGTCGCCGCCCGGTCGTCGGCTGAAACTCCAGTGGTTGTGCCCTCTCTTCCATCCTTTATAAGTTTAGATGAATAAAAGAAATGTTCAAAAAGAAGATTTTAGAGGAAAATTCAAATTTATTAGGAATGATTTTAATTCATTGAAAAGTCAACCAAAAATTAGTTTTATTGATTAAGGTATAAAAGTATATGGACTAAAATAAAATAAATATCCTTTGAAGATTTTAGAAGAAAATTAAAGATGATTATTAGAATATTTTAGTGAAAAAATTCAAATTTAACATTTAGAGTATATGCCAATCCATTTTTTTGTTGTAATCTAAAAAAAAAAGTATATCAATCCATTTTTTTTTATTAAGAGGCCAAATGTGTTTGAATACATTTATTAAATAGCAAAATTTATTTGACCACATTGGCTTGTTAATAAGTTTTGTACTTAACCATGTGATACTATAAATTGAAAATAACTCATATAATTATAGGTGCACAAGCTTTAGTGACATATACTATATATGACATACTAATTAAGATTTTACGGGTTCAAATCTTTACCATCAAATATTGTTTATATTTATATTTATACATAAAAGTAAAAGGTATTCTATATCTTCAAGTATAGGTAAAACTTGATTTGATTAATTAACATTTAATTTGTAAACCTCTCGTTCATCCACATCTTATGTCTTTTATTTTTACTACTCTGTCTAGAAATAAATTCTCGAAGCTGTAATTTTTTATTTTTTATAGATTAAAATCTTTTTTAAAAAAGTTTTAATTTGTAACTTTTTTCCAAAAATAAATTATTACAAAAACCAAACTAAAAATTAATTTACCACACTAATGGTAAAAGCAGTAGTGAGCAACTCCTCATTTTTCTTGTCATCCACCATTAATGGAATTTGCAACCTTTCAAGATCTTCCCCTTTCATCCCCACACAAACAATCCCTGTTCCATGTTTTACGATAAAAGCCATCGCCTCCGACGTCACCTTCTCCGCCGCCATAATCAAATCTCCTTCGTTTTCTCGATCTTCATCATCGACAACCACAACCATCTACACAAACAAAACAACAAACACACACGCACACGAAAGCCTTTCATGTCATAACACAACAATGAAAGACGATGATGATTAAAATGACGACATAAATAATTGCTACCACACCTTTCCCTGTCTGATATCTTCGATAGCTTCCTCAACCGGCGAAAACCCTTCGGTCGGACGGTCGAGATCAGACTCGTGAGCTGAAATCGCCTGGCCATCGACGTTGAGGATGGTATCGTCGGCAATGGTGGCACTGGCATTGACATTGAAAGAAGACGAGACGACTCCGTCTCGAATTTGAATTGAGTGATTGATGGCTCTAAAGAGTTTGGAAGATTTGAAAATTGAGGAAAATTGAGAAGCATGGCTAAAACCTTTTCTTGTGTAGGGTTTGACACTGTTGGTAGTCGCCAATACTTGAAGGTCATTCCATTTTCTACATAAAAATGTGAATTAACAATGTGTAATCATATTACTTAGAATTAAAGTTCCATCAAAGTTTCATCATAAAATGTTTTCGTTTCTTGTTTCTTATTTTTTAATAACTATAAATAAAAATATATGATGATTTTTTTTTTGAAAAGTAAATGATGATTATTTAAATGTTTGTATATATATACATATATAAATTTTGAAAAAAAATGTTAGTTAATATGAATAAGTTTGATGCTAAATTAACACAATTATGGTAAAAAAATTTATATTCTTCAAATTTAAATAATTTACAATGTTTGCCTTACTTAAATCTTTTTATTTATGATTCGGGAGTTTAGAGCCTTGCTCCTATAGATGGGACATTGTTAACTCGTAAGATTGAAAGCGAAATTATGGGTAGCCAAAGAAATTAATCCCCACAAAAACTTCAAATTTAGGACCTCGAAGATAGCACATTCTCACAACTAGTGCGTCATCCGGCCTAGGGAATCCTTTGTCTTAATTAAGTAATGTCTAGGTCCAATTCAATTACATTGTCAATAAAATTTATGGTTGTAATATATTAAAGTGAGATCAAATACAAATTTCAATGGGATCTCCAAGGGGTGGCGCAGTAGTTGAAAACTTGGGTTTTGAGAATATGCTCTGTTCAAGATTTCGAGTTTAAAAAAAATGCATATCTCAATGAGCAAAATTTATATATTACTAAATTATTACTAGTTCCAAGTTTACTTATACATATATATATACGAACCTTAGATTTTGATCTCAATCGTATGGTTTTGTGCACCCTTTGTCAACCAAAGCACAGAACAAACTTGAGATTTTGGGGAACAAATATAAGGAAAATAATTGCAATTATTATTTTATTATTATTTTTTTTCTTTTGAAAAAAATTGCGATGATTATTATCATTATTTTTCGAACAATAAATATCAAATACAAACATATATTAAGTGTTTGGAGCAACTATCAATGATCTTATTTATACTTTTAAGTGAAACATGACAATTATTATTATTATTATTATTATTATTATTATTATTATTATTATTATTATTATTATTATTATTATTATTTTAAGTTCAAAGTATGAAGTTTATTTGTTTTTGTTTTTTTGTTTTTAAAAAAAACTCAAAATATGAAGTTTAACTTACCGAAGATGAGAAATGGGTGTTGTAGAATGGCAAGAGAAACTTGTAAAAGCCATTGATTGTTGAGGGAAGTTCAAATATTAATGATATGAGGTTTTTGAAGTTCTCTTATTTATATAGCTATTATGAAAGAATTTTTTTAAATAAAATAAAAATTGTCAAATCTTAAATAGCATCATATTTTCATGCTACTTGATATATTTTTTTTTAATTTAAGTTTATTATTATTATTGTTGTTGTTTAGGAAAATTTAAGTTTATTATTAACTCATAGAAAATCTCGCATTTTATTGAATTCTTAAACAATGTGTTCACCAAAAAAAAAACAATAGATAAGAAGAAAGAAATGGTTTCTATAAAGGCTTATGTGTTTTTCTAAAAGATTTGGTAGAATATTGTTTAATCTTTTTAAGAAATTGATTAAATAAAAGAAGTATAACCAACAAGTTTTTAGGAGAGGAAAATAAAATTAACGATCCATAATTGACTCAAACTAAAGACTTCTAAGTCATTAGGTGTATATTGATGACGCTTGAGCTACTTCTCTATGGACAAATATGGTTGTTAATGTATTAATCAAATTACATCTATGAAATAATAAATGAAAAAGATGGGAATAAACAAAACTTAGGGAAATTGAAATATATAGAAATTAGTGATGATCACCCTCCATGTTATTATTTATTTTTTTGAAATAAAAATGAAAAAAACTTTAAAAAAAAAAAAAAAAAAAGGAGAGAGAATGCATGACCCACACTCCATGAGAAGGCATGGGATTTTATTATTTTATTATTATTATTATTATTATTATTATTTTTTGAAAAAAGAAGGCATGAGATTTAAGGTTAGAGGCAAATGAATAGATCTGATTTGTCCCACATGGACATGGCATGAAAAAGGAAAGAGCTTTAGATATTATTATCAGTGATTAGATCATCAAACAAAATAATAGAATCATACTTGGTAGTTATTTATTTTTTATTATTATTAATGACTTTTGTGTTTCTGTGTTTTTTTTTTATTATTATTATTTATTTATTTTTGAACAATTGTGTTTCTGTGTTATAATGTTGAATAATTTTGGCCTCGACAATCTTTTAGTTTTCTATTTTTCTATTTTTATTTTTAATATTTTAAAAACACATTTGTTTTATAACCAATTTTGAGATTTATTAGATAAAAAATATTCTTAAATTATTTTATTTTATTAAATGTTAAAATTAATAAATTTTGATCTTTAAAAAACCAAAAATTGTTATCAACATATTTTTAGTTTTTAGTTCTTTAAAATAAAAAATATATATTTATTATGATTTTTATTTTTTAAAATCAAACATCAAAAATTAAAAATTACAAACTAAAAGGCAAAAACAAAAAAAAAACAAAAAAAAAAAAAAATTATCGAACACCTTCTTATATAATCATATTTTATTTAAGAGGTTACCCATTTATGAATATGAGAATAAAGAATTCGTTTACTTGCTTTCTTATGTAATTATGTTTAGTTAAATATATTATTATTAATAATAAAGTGTTCGATTATTATTAATAATAAAGTGTTCGACCGTCAAAATAATAATAATAATAATAAAAAGTGTTGGTAAATAGAAATTTAGTCCAAGTAACTAAAGACGCGAGCAAAAGTAATTAAATGGGTCAATGATTAATTCAACACCAACTTAGGTTCGATCTCGAGAATCAATTTTTCTCTCTCCCTCCTCCTATGTTCAAAGAAAAAAAAGACTTAAAAGCAAAGATGCACAAAGTTAGCGTTAGGAGTGTAGAATTCCTACTCAAGGTTTAAAACATTTATTCATTATAACCTATTTATTAAAAAAAACTATTTTTTATATACTATATATCTCATTAATAAACATTAAATATTTTTAAATGATTATTTAAACTAGTAAATGTTATAAAATCCTAATTTGGAATAAAAAATATATAAGTTTATGGTATTTGTTGACATTTAATTTACGGATTGGCTTTGTATATATGTCGGATATCAATATTAGTCTTTTTGTATAAGAAAAAAATAATAATCAAGAATATATATGTTTAAAGTACTTTTTTTAAATTATATATTTTTAAAGTACTGCGAATTAAATCTAATACAGATAATCTTTTAAAAAAGAAAATCTAATCTAGATAATAAATGTGGGCCAATTATATATTATCGGGAAAAATTACATTGGATAAACTATCCTCACAAACTAATTATAAATGTAGTCAAATTTTGGATATTAATACGTTTTAATATTGTGCTATAAATAGTCATTAATACACTACTATAAAAATATATATGACAATACTCATTAATCCAAAGTACTAATACAACATGTCCGTGAGTTATTAATTTTATTGGTATTTAAATCAATTAAAATTTTAACACGGTGTTGTACGTGATAATTTTTTAAATAATAAATTTTATATATATAGTAAAATAACGATGAATTGAGTAAAAAATAATAATGGGGAAATTGTTTGAAAATTATAAATGAAAATTAATCATTCATTGGGCCAGTTTTGGATTGGTTCGTTTACCCAAAATTCTCCAAATAATCACAGGTTAAGGCCCATATTAATATCTGGCCCATTGGTAGGAGCTCAAATAATGGTAATAGTAGGCTCATAAGTTCAAATATTAATTATAATTGTAAAAACATTTGAAATATGCTTTTGTTGACCCTTTTTTTTCTTTAATCCAATTTGTAGTCATAGCTAGTATATTTGCAATTATATATTAAAAAAAAATCACCAAATATTATTAATTTGGAAGAGTAAAAAGTCAAGGATTTATTTTTTCATTGAAAAGATGTATTTACACAAATTAAAAAAATTTAACTAACCTAAATATTATAACAACTAAATCTAACTAATCAGAGTAACTGAATATCTAATATATTAAACTACAAAAACTATTAAATTAGTGGGTAGGTAGAAACTTGCCCATACAAATAAAATGTTGAAATGGATAGATTTCCCAACTAAGATGGATAAGAATCAAACTATTGATAGAGGCAAGTGAGTGATGGAAAGTGGATGCCTTTTTCATCCATTTTCCAAAGCTTTTCACACCTTGACTCTGGCCAAAAAAATATTCTTCTTTATTTACCAAAGTGGCCTGAAAATAATTATTAAGGTTAGATATTCTTCCTAAATAATTCTTTAACTAGATACACAAATTTACATCAATATTAATATAAAATGAAATATTGATTGTGTGAGAAAATAATTGAATAGGTTAGTGTTCAGTGGTGTAATAGTTTCACTGTTTGGTTGAAATCTAGTTTAATACTAGACTCATAAGTTTGATTCGAGTAATATCGAAAGTTAATTTAATTTTATTTTTTAAAGGTTTGAAAATAACTAATGTGGGCATCCACTACATTATTAAGATAATTATCATTTTAGATATAGTCATTGTTGTTTTTAAACTACATTTAAATTTTTTTAGATACTATGTTCTTACTTATGTGTTAAAAAAAGTGATTACAAATTGCTAGGTTAGAAAATTAATAGTGAGTAGAAAACTAATAATGTGAATAATTTGAATAAAATCAAACAAAATATGCAAACATGTTTCTAAAAGTCATAGAAAAAATGATGATATTTTTTTAAAAAATCAAAGTAATTTGAACCTATAACCACTTTGATACCATCTTGAATACTACTCTTTTCACAAACCAAATTCATTTTTTATTTTTAAAGTTCATCAACTTAAATTTAAAATTCGAAAAAGTAAGGAACCCAAAAGAAATAAATTTAAAAGTTCAAACAATAAAATAAAACAAAATTAGAAATTTATAAATTAAAATTTAAAATTTAAAAGTCCAAGAATAAAAGTAGCATAAAACTCGGGGGTGTTTGTTTGACATATTTAGGTAGTTTTTAGGTTAAAGAGTTATATTGATGAGTTATATTGAGTAGTTAAAAATTGAAAGTTGTGTCAAAAACTCGTTTGGATGTAGTTTTTGTG
Source organism: Sicyos edulis (assembly GCA_036507275.1). Classification (NCBI taxonomy): domain Eukaryota; kingdom Viridiplantae; phylum Streptophyta; class Magnoliopsida; order Cucurbitales; family Cucurbitaceae; genus Sicyos; species Sicyos edulis. The sequence goes on along the minus strand of CM071858.1, from coordinate 2,384,647 downwards.
TAGATGAGTTAATAGTCAAAACCTTTGTTTGGATGTTGATTTAAAAATGAGTAGTTATTTTTAATAGTTGAAAAAGGAATGATTAAAAATGAGTGGTTAAAAATAAGTTATTTTGATTAATTTGAAATGAATGATTAAAAATGGGCGGTTATAAATGATTGAGTAGTTATAAATGAATGGTTAGAAACGAGAGTTATTTTCAAAAGTAAAATTAAGGAAAAGTTAGTTTGAATGTAGGTTTTCTAACTCCTAGTTAAAAACGTTAAACAAACGCCCCCTCAAAGTTTAGTGACTAAAATATTATTTGAAAGTAGATGGAAGAATACATTAATCAATTTTTTTAAAAAAAGATGTAAAGGAATGGAAATTTGACACGTGGGAAGGTGCATGAGAGTTAATGTGGGTCCTCTGTATGTGAAGAACAAAATGGAATCCAATTTCACTCTCCGCCATAAGCATAGACTTCGTTCAATCCGCTGTGTCTCTGATTTCTGTTCACTGTTCATTTCAAACTTCACAAATTCATACAAAACCCACTCAAATCCTTGCCGCACCATTTCGATCTTTCAATTCCCTCAATCCTTTTCTTCCAAACCCACTAAAATGGAAAGTTTTGCGCTCCAATCAGTCTCCACTACCACTTCCTTTTCCCCTTATTCCTCCATTTCTCGCATTTCCCTCTTCCATCGCTCCACACCCATCAATCATTGCCCTTCCTGTTCGTCTTATTCCAGTTTTTCTCGCTCCATTTCGCCTTTTCGATCAACCCCACCAACCCCAAAACCCCCAATTTTGGTTTCTCGACCGACCCTTTTCAATTTGAAGCTGCGTCGACCGATTTCGATGCGAGCCAGCGCCGCTCAATCGCCGGAGAATCCGCCGTCGCCGCCGAACCCACCACCGAGACTGGGAGCTAAGCCGATCCCATTTCTGATTTCGGTTGCTATTGGGCTAATTGTGCGCTTTGCCGTTCCCAAACCGGTGGAGGTTTCGGCTCAGGCGTGGCAGTTGCTGTCGATTTTCTTGTCGACGATTGCTGGTCTTGTGTTGAGTCCTTTGCCTGTCGGTGCTTGGGCGTTTATTGGCTTGACCGTGGCTGTGGTGTCCAGGACTTTGACGTTTGCGGCTGCGTTTAATGCGTTTACCAGTGAGGTGATTTGGTTGATTGTCATTTCCTTCTTTTTTGCTCGTGGGTTTGTGAAGACTGGATTGGGGGATCGAATTGCGACGTATTTTGTGAAGTGGATGGGGAAGAGTACGCTTGGTTTGTCTTATGGGTTGACGATTAGTGAGGCTTTGATTGCTCCTGCCATGCCTAGTACTACGGCTAGGGCTGGCGGTGTGTTTTTGCCCATTATTAAGTCATTGTCGCTTGCTGCTGATAGTAAACCTAATGACCCTTCTTCTAAGAAGATTGGGGCTTATCTTGTTCAGTCTCAGTTTCAGGTTTGTTCCTTTGGTTTTGCTTGCTCTGTTATTAGATACCCTTTTTTGCATTTTTGTTTCTTGTTCTGTGTTTATGATCTTACTATGTGGAATCTTTGCCAGCTGATTGTTGAGCTTTTGAAAAATAGAAAATGACTGTGTTTTGCTTTGATTGTGTTGGTAGTTTTCATGTAATTGAATGAGAGGATAACTGGCATGTGTTAGTCGCCTAGAATTTTTTTTTTTTTTTGAAACAAAAAACCTTTCATTAAACACCAAAGATATTACAACTTATCCTCCCAAGTGAGATCGATCCACGAACGGAGGGAATCCCCCAACTAAAACACAGGTCCCGAACCACAATTTGGAAGGTGACCAACCCATGATAGAACCAATAGAAAAGCTTACCCTGAACAACAATAAGCCTAATCGAACCCAAAGCCTTAACGAAAATGGAATCCAAAGAATCCAAAGAAGGCCTAACTAACATCGTCATAACCACGAAGGTTGACTTTCGATGCACTTTGGGGAGTAATCCTTGGAGCATAAATACTACTGAGGTACGAGACCCCTCCAAAGTTAAGAAGAGATGAGTCGACTCTAACACTAGCCGAAACTTTCCCTGGGACGACCAAACAAAGAGCTGACCATGGCACCCTTTGTCAACAAGTTCCAAAATGGAACAGACCATCCATACCTTTTTAAAACTAGTCCTAAATAAGGACATAACAAAATCCCAGCACACGTTACTAAAGATAAAAAAGACATAAACCACATTACAAAACCACCACACCAGAATATCCATCAACAACAAAACTCCATCCAAACCCACACACTGAATCAAAGAAGACATGAACATATGACCAAGAAAACCCGGCGAAGCGAAAAAAACCCGAACAAAAACCCCACTTGGTTCAGCCAAATGACCCATCCGGTCTAAATTGTGGACCAATTCAAATAACACGATTTGAACCGGTTCGAACCCAACCGGTTCGAGACCCACTAAGGATATGGCCCTTGCTCAATTTCTTACCTTCAAGCCGATCAGAATGTGCATGTGGGACAGCTGTCTCCTCAAGCCCAGCTGTTCTTCTCTTGAACTTCACGAAACCCAGCTCCATGTCTGACACCTGTCGCGTCACCCATCTCCTCCCAACAAAGCTATTGACATTTTTTTCCAATTCGCCTCCGGCGAAGGTGTCCGACGACGGCGAAGGAGTGCTCCAACAAACCTTCTCCTCCTTCCTGTTCTTCTCTTGGAAGCTAGTGGTTTGCTTTCCACGATCAAAAGGTGTTACTCTCCTTCCTAAACCCTTTTCGATCTTCATTGTTCCCCCATCATCCTCCTCCATTTCTTTCGCTACTTTCAGATGAAGCTCCATTTTAGAGCTAACAAAGCTCCCACCAAACTTCCAGGTAGTCTTTTCCCTTCCCATCAATCGAACCTCGAACCAGCAATTGAGAAGTTCATTTCGAACTCTCCATCGCTCCTCTAACAGCTCTCTCTCTTTCTGTTTTGCGAGACCTCCACGAAGCCTCATGAACCATGTAGAAAAATCTCCCTCCTCTGTGCTCGCCTTCGAGCCCAAGAACGGTCCCACCCCACTCTCCGACGAGAGAACAACAGAACCCCAAGAACGCACCCATGGATGCCCAAAAACACTCTCCGACGGCTCTTCAAGAAGAACTTCGTTGAGGCCAGCGAAGTATCTCTCTCTAACCGAGAGAACGAGAGAGAACTTCATATTTTTTTTTTTTTATATTCTTAGTCGCCTAGAATTTAATATATTACTTGTTTCCTTGGCAATTAGTTGTTCCTATGTTTTTGCTTTCTCTGTCATTAGCTACCCTTTTTTGCATTTTCTTTCTTGTTCTGTATTTATGATCTTACTCATGTGAAACCTTTGCCAGTTGATTTTCGAACTTTTGAAGACTAGAAAGTGACTGTGCTTTGCTTTGATTGGTTGTTAGATTTCATATAATTGAATGAAGAGGATAACTATCATGTGTAAGTCTAGTGGTCAATAAGGATCGTAGTAGTAATTAAGGGTTTAGGTTTAGACGAAATGAGTTCAATCTATGATGTTTTCTTGACAATCAAATGTGGTAGGGTCAAAATTGTCAAATGTGGTAGAATTTTTAGAGGAAGAAAACTAGGGAGGAAACAGGGGAGACAACTTGCTTTAACACCTCAGCATGATGTAGTCTTTCTATTACTCTCTTTGAGTATTAATGCCAATTTGGGTGCCTTTTAGGAGATTCTTTTGTAATTTTGATATCATTAATTAAAAGCTTAGTTTTTAAATCAAAAGGGAAAATAATTGTGGAGGTAAGACTTTTCCCAGTGAAGTTTATTAATGCATGACTTCAGGAAGTGATGCTGAATAGAGCCTCTCAAACCAAAATTTTCATTTGATCTAAATCTTCATTTTAGTTTTTGAAGCTTGTACTTCTTAGCATCATGTTTTGAAGTAGTAAATGGGTATTTTCGACTGCCCTTTAAGGAATGAGAAAAAAAAATTATGGCTTCAAAATTTCCATCATTCTTTTGACATATGTGCCTTGAAAGGAATAGCAGACTTTTCAACAACACAAAAAATACTTTCAGTAACTTTTTCAAACTCACATTGTGTAAATGTTATACCATGCTCCTTACAACAACTATAGTTTAGATTCCATTGGTTTGAGGCTTGTTCATTTTCTATTTCTTTTTGTAATGTTTTCGGTTATAATTATTGAAAAAGAAACGCTACACTATGTAAGTTAACATAGTGTAAGTTATGGAAAGAAGCCATTAGTAGCTTCGGTTCTGGTTTCTTCTTGATGAACATTTGCTATTGTTATCAGTTTGCATAACTTGAATTCTGTCCATAAATATTCGTTATTATGACAACTTTGGCGAACATGTTGGAGTTCATGTGATGATAACTGATAAGTAAATGAGTTCATGAGGAAAATTATACGCTGTTAATAACGGTGGCTCGTGATACACTCGGTAACGTGTAATTTACCTTCTTTTTGGTGGTGACAGTGTGCTGGTAACTCTAGTGCCCTTTTCCTAACTGCTGCTGCTCAAAACTTGTTGTGCCTTAAATTGGCTGAAGAACTTGGTGTACAAATATCTAGCCCTTGGCTTACTTGGGCTAAGTTTGCCAGTGTTCCAGCAATCATTAGTCTCTTAGCAACTCCAGCAATCTTATACAAGCTGTTTCCTCCAGAAACCAAAAACACGCCGGAAGCCCCAGCCTTGGCTGCAAGAAGATTGGAGGCTATGGGACCCGTCACGAAAAACGAATGGGTCATGGTCGGTACCATGCTTATTGCAGTCTCTTTATGGATTGCCGGGTATGTAGCTTTACTTTTATGCATTAATATTTTTGTTTCATCATAAAGTGATGTGATATGATGATGCATTTAGAGAACAACGAGTAAATAATAAAACAATTTCTCCTCAGTCTACACGCAGTTCAAACCGTTTTCTCGCGAGATCTCTGATTTTCTTGTACTGGTTAAAGCATCAGTATAATATAATTAGAAGGTTTTAGCATGAAAATTTGACTGTGTTCAACAGTTAGCGGCTGCTGCTCATTGATGCCAATTGTTATTTATTGTCATATGTTACTCTCGTAAATCATTGATTACGCATTTCAACTGCAAACTGAGTTTTTTTTTTGTTTACTTTCAGAGAGGCCCTTAAAATACCTAGTGTTGTAGCTGCAATGATTGGTTTATCTATACTCCTTACTCTGGGTGTCCTAGACTGGGATGACTGCTTATCTGAAAAGTCAGCCTGGGATACGCTAGCTTGGTTCGCAGTCCTTGTGGGCATGGCAGGCCAATTGACGACGCTCGGTCTTGTCGGTTGGATGTCGAACTCTGTAGCCCATTTGTTGAAGTCTCTCTCCCTAAGCTGGCCTGCAGCTTTTGCTATTCTTCAGGGATCTTACTTCTTGGTTCACTACCTCTTCGCTAGCCAGACCGGTCACGTCGGAGCTTTGTACTCAGCATTCCTTGCAATGCACTTGGCTGCCAAGGTGCCCGGGGTGTTGGCTGCACTGGCCTTGGCATACAACACGAATCTCTTCGGTGCTTTGACTCATTACAGCAGTGGCCAAGCTGCTGTATACTATGGAGGTATGCCCTTCTATTTTCAACATAGGAACATGAGACAATAATCCCTTTGATGCGACGTTAACTGATTTGTTTGCGTTTCTGTTTGTTGCAACAGCGGGCTATGTCGAGCTACCAGACGTATTCAAAATCGGTTTCGTGATGGCACTAGTAAATGGTACTATCTGGGCCATAGCTGGAAGCATTTGGTGGAAGATTCTTGGTCTATACTAAACATGAAATCTTTAATCTAATGAGTATTTATTTGTTGTACATGCCGTGGCTTTGGGCACCACTTAAGAGTCATTTTTATGCAGCCAAATTTTTTTTCATCTCCTTCCTCTCCCTACTGATGGTGGCATTGGTTAGGGTTTTGATTAAATTTTGCCTTGGTTAACCATTTTAATTACTCCAAGGGAAATTGATGGTGATTTAGATCCATAATTTGGTGAAAACCAATCTAAAAATCTGAGTTTTTGAATAGTCGAGGTACGTGTAGCCTGTATTGACTTCTTGATTTATTTGTTTATGTTATTGTTGTCTTATTCTACATCGAGACAATCAAGGGGTAGAATTGGTTGGTGCCGGTTGAAGTTAATGTTAAAAAACTAAAGTTGATTCCAAGTTACTCGATTTTGATTTTGAAAAATTGTTCCCTCGTTCACTATAACTTAGAGATCGATTGGCTAGATTAAAATTGATAAATTTCAGCTGAAAATATTAAAAACTACACTCTCATAAACGTGGGTTATAATATGGTTGACACTTAGGGGGTGTTTGTTTTAAGAGGAGATGAGATGAAGTGAGGTGTTGAAGCCCAACACCTTGTTTGGCTCAAGGTGTTCTTCATCTCATCTTCTCTCTCCTCTTTTTTTTTTTTAATTTAAAATTTTTTCATCTTTTTTATTTATATATATATTTACTTATTTTATGTTTGACATATTTTTTTATAATAATATTATTAAATTTAATATATCAATGTATAATTATAATAATTATACTATTATTATATCAAATATTTATTTAAATATATTTGAATTTTAAAAATTAAAATAAATAGATATATATTATCTCTTAATATATAATGTTAAATTTTCATATTTTTATTCATTTTTTAATCGTCTTTAAAAACAAAAAAATTATAGAATTTCAATTGTTTGGAGATAGACTATAAATATCATATTTAAAAATTAATAATTAAAAGTTATGTGTTTATTTTTAATATTAACAATAAATATATCAATTTATTATTAAAATAAAAATTAAATTTAAATAATTTATGCACATTAAATTTTTATTCGTAGTTTACGATAGATTTAAAAGTATGAACTTATTTTCAATAAACATAAAAAAATATTAAACTTATTTTGTTTGTTAAAAAAATAAGATTCAAATTTTATTCTTGTATTCAGCGTTGCACTTTGAAATAATAGTAAGAGTGAATATTTTTTTTTTGAAAGGATAAATTAATTTAAATAATTTTGAGAGTCTTGATTGTTTATACAAAAAACAACTATAAATTTCAAGATTTGTATGAGTCATAGGGATTAAGATCTATTCTACCTAATAAAAAAAACAATAAATTCCAAAATTTGAGTGATATTTGATTACTGTAATAATTATTATCAAAATGTGACCGAGTTCTCTTTTAACTAAAAAAAAAAAAATCTAGGGGTGTCTATGGTTCCCTAGAAGTATGGACTAATAAGATAAATATATTTAATTTATTATTACCTATTAATTAGTGTATTTTATTAACAATTCTTTAACCTTCGGTAACTATGAATATGAATATATAAAAGGTAAAAGAAAATAATTTTTTTTAAATAAAATAAAAATTGCTATCAAGATTTTATAATGACTAGTTTAACCAAATGGTTTTATTTTTATTTTTTAATAAATAGAATCTTGGTATGTTTTAATTTTTTTATTATTTAAGTCTAACAAATCTTTTAAAAAAAGTTATTAACGTTGTACAAATATTTTAGATTAGTCAAACTTTATTTTGGTGGTGTGAAATTTTTTTTGTCGCATAATTTTTTTTTAATTAAACAATATTTAAGTATGAAATATTAGAAACTTTTAACCTCATGGTTATTATGTCGTACATAATATCATTGAAAGTATGTTTTTTTTAATAAAAACATTAATATGATTAAGAGTGCTTAATATTAAATTTATATTACTTACGTTTTGTTTATGATAGTAGTTATATTTACATACTTATTATATTAATTGCTAAATATTTGAGAATAATTATTTTTTAAAAAAAGAAAAAGAACAATTTTATTGTTAAAAAAAAATACAAGAATAGATTTTAAAAAAAAACATATCTTAACATCTCATCTCCTCTCCCTCCACCCAAAACAAGGTTTTTCTATCGTCTCATCTCATCTCACCTGCAGTCAAACACCCCCTTACCTAAAGAAATAATTCTATGATTTTCTTGAAATTTAAATTATGTATGGATAGTGTCCCTTGAAAATATTAAATGTCCTTAAGATGACTCAAACAATAAAACAATGATAGAAACATAAAATAAACTTTGTGTTTGCAAGTTTGATTTTGGGTTCAATTTGGTTTCTATACATTTAAATTGTTCTATGCATGTTGGGTTCAATGTGTAGATGAAGGAAACCCACGTTTGAATGGTTGTTTGTTTGTAGAGTTTGGATGTGGTTATTTGTAAAAGAGCTTTTTTTTAAGTACAATTTGTAAAAGGGATTTAAGAATATTATTTTTAATTTTTTTAATAGTATAATAATTATGAATTTTTTAATCTAAAATAACGTTATTTTATCTATTTATTATTTCAAATTTCCTACTTCAATTTCTTTTAGCTTCAATCTAAAATAATTCTTTGATATTTTGACTACATAATTTAATTTAATTAAAAGAAAAAAAGAAGAGTCCACTTATCCGGGCATTTTGGGTCCGAAAGTTTTTGACCCGGCTGATTAAACCGATCCGGTTGGGAGTCGGTCGAAGAAAAATCGAAATAGGGATTTTTCAGTTCATTTCTTCTCATCCTCTAAAGCCCTAAAAAATATAGAAAACTTTTCGCCATTCGAAATCGTCACTTCGATTAAGGTCAGTTCATGTTCTAATCCCCTTTCGATTTCTTCATTTTCGCATTTCTAAGATTCTACAATTTTCCTCATTGAAATCCTTGTAGTTTGTTTACCCACCTTCCAGTTCCTCGATTTCTGATTTCAGAGCCGCGTCATTGCTCACTTCATCGCCGGCGAAGTCGCGTTTTCAAGGTCAGATCCTCAATTTCTCGATGTTGGTTTCGTTTTGAAGATGGGTTTTAATGGGCTGTTTGTGAAATCATCCCCTGAGATTTTATCCGATTTTTTCAGTTTCATAGCAGAGGAGAACGAAAGCGTCCGCCGCTCGAATTTTTCACTTTGATTCAGGTTAGTGTATTCTGTAATCTTCTTTCTGAAATCCTTGTAGTTTATTCACGACCCATTTTGCTGGAATCTGATTTCTGGGGTTTTGAATTCTTTTCAGGGTAAAAAGGGCTTTTAGTCATGGATTTGGAGATAGCCAAAACCCAGGAGGAGCGGAAGAAGATGGAACAGCAGTTGGCTTCTCTCAATTCGGTGACATTTGATACTGATCTTTATGGCAGTAATGATAAGGCGGGTTATGTGACCTCCATCCCGGTTAATGAGGACGATGAGAATCTCGAAGCGTTGGACAACGAGGTTGCTCGGAAGTTGGCGTCGTATACGGCCCCGAAGTCTCTGTTGAAGGAGATGCCAAGAGGTGGCGAAGAAGATGAGGATATGGGGTTTAAGAAGCCGCAGAGGATTATTGACAGAGAGGATGATTATAGGAAACGTAGGTTGAATAGGGTGATATCACCTGAGCGGCATGATGCGTTTGCTGCGGGTGAGAAGACTCCGGACCCATCGGTTAGGACTTATGCCGAGGTGATGAGGGAGGAGGCGTTGAAGAGGGAGAGGGAGGAGACGTTAAGGGCTATAGCTAAGAAGAAGGAGGAAGAAGAGGCTGCTAAGGCATCTGGAGAGAAGCCAAAGGAGTCAGATGCTTCTTTGGCAGCCCCTCAGAAAAGAAGAAATAGGTGGGATCAATCGCAGGATGGTGATGGAGCGAAAAAAGCAAAAACCTCAGATTGGGATTTGCCTGATACTACCCCTGGAAAGTGGGATGCGACGCCAGGGCGAGTGGGGGATGCCACTCCTGGTATAGGGAGAAGGAATAGGTGGGATGAGACTCCAACTCCAGGGAGATTGGCTGATTTGGATGCAACTCCATCGGGTGGTGTTACGCCTGGTGCAACCCCTGCTGGAATGACTTGGGATGCAACTCCTAAACTTGCTGGAATGGCTACACCAACTCCTAAACGGCAAAGATCGCGTTGGGATGAGACTCCAGTATCAATGGGAAGTGCAACTCCAATGCCTGGAGCAACCCCTGCTGCTGCATTTACTCCTGGTGTGACTCCTGTTGGAGGGGTTGAGCTAGCTACCCCAACACCTGGGGCTATCAATTTGCGTGGCCCGATGACCCCCGAGCAGTATAATTTGATGAGGTGGGAAAGAGATATTGAAGAGAGGAACCGCCCCTTGACTGATGAAGAACTTGATGCCATATTTCCACAAGAGGGATATAAGATTTTGGACCCTCCTGCTTCTTATGTGCCAATTCGAACACCTGCGAGGAAGTTGCTTGCCACACCAACTCCAATGGGAACTCCTCTTTATGCCATCCCCGAGGAGAATCGTGGCCAACAGTTTGATGTCCCCAAGGAATTACCTGGTGGCTTGCCATTCATGAAGCCTGAGGATTACCAATATTTTGGGGCATTGTTGAATGAGGAAGATGAGGAGGAATTGTCTCCAGACGAACAGAAAGAACGAAAGATTATGAAGCTTTTGCTCAAGGTTAAGAATGGAACACCACCTCAAAGGAAAACAGCTTTAAGGCAGCTTACTGATAAAGCTCGTGAGTTTGGTGCGGGCCCATTGTTCAACCGTATTTTGCCACTCCTTATGCAGCCTACTTTGGAGGACCAGGAGAGGCATCTTTTGGTTAAAGTTATTGACAGAGTGCTTTATAAATTGGATGAATTGGTTCGTCCTTATGTGCACAAAATTCTTGTTGTGATTGAACCGTTATTGATTGATGAAGATTACTATGCACGTGTAGAAGGTAGAGAAATTATATCCAATCTTAGTAAAGCAGCTGGTTTGGCTACTATGATTGCTGCAATGCGTCCCGATATTGACAACATCGATGAATACGTTAGGAATACCACTGCGAGGGCTTTTAGTGTTGTTGCTTCTGCCCTTGGAATTCCCGCCCTTCTTCCGTTTTTGAAAGCTGTGTGTCAGAGTAAAAAATCATGGCAAGCTCGACATACTGGAATTAAAATTGTTCAGCAGATTGCTATTCTCATTGGGTGTGCGGTTCTACCACATCTTAAGTCTCTTGTAGAAATCATAGAACACGGTCTCAATGATGAAAACCAAAAGGTGAGGACAATTACTGCTTTATCTCTAGCTGCACTTGCTGAGGCTGCGGCCCCATATGGTATTGAAAGCTTTGACTCCGTCTTGAAGCCTCTGTGGAAGGGTATCAGATCGCACCGTGGCAAGGTGTTGGCTGCTTTCTTGAAGGCTATTGGTTTCATCATTCCTTTGATGGACGCACTCTATGCTTGCTACTATACAAAAGAAGTGATGTACATTTTGATTCGGGAGTTCCAATCACCAGATGAAGAAATGAAAAAAATTGTTATCAAAGTGGTCAAGCAATGTGTGAGCACTGAGGGAGTAGAAGCTGATTATATCCGTAACGATATTCTCCCAGAATTCTTTAGGAACTTCTGGGTTCGTAGAATGGCATTAGATCGAAGAAATTACAAACAACTTGTGGAGACAACTGTTGAGATAGCAAATAAAGTAGGCGTTGCTGATATTGTAGGTAGAGTTGTTGAAGATCTCAAGGATGAAAGTGAACCTTATAGAAGAATGGTTATGGAAACGATAGAAAAAGTTGTTGCAAACTTGGGTGCATCCGATATTGATGCTCGATTAGAAGAGCTATTGATTGATGGGATTCTTTATGCCTTCCAAGAGCAGACCAGCGACGATGCTAATGTGATGCTTAATGGGTTTGGTGCAGTTGTCAATTCTCTTGGGCAAAAAGTTAAGCCATATCTTCCCCAAATTTGTGGTACTATAAAGTGGCGATTGAATAACAAAAGTGCAAAGGTGAGGCAACAAGCAGCAGATCTCATTTCAAGAATTGCAGTTGTCATGAAGCAGTGCCAAGAGGAACAACTCATGGGCCATCTTGGGGTTGTTTTATATGAGTATTTGGGAGAAGAATACCCTGAAGTCTTAGGTTCAATTTTGGGAGCCCTAAAGGCTATTGTGAATGTTATTGGTATGACAAAGATGACACCTCCTATCAAGGATTTGCTTCCCAGATTAACACCAATTTTGAAGAACAGACATGAGAAAGTGCAAGAGAACTGCATTGACCTTGTTGGTCGTATTGCTGATCGTGGTGCTGAATTTGTTCCAGCCAGAGAATGGATGAGGATCTGCTTCGAGTTGCTCGAGATGCTCAAAGCTCACAAGAAGGGTATCCGTCGTGCTACAGTTAACACTTTTGGGTACATTGCTAAAGCCATTGGTCCACAAGATGTGTTGGCAACTCTGTTGAACAATCTAAAAGTGCAGGAGCGTCAGAATCGTGTTTGCACTACAGTTGCAATCGCAATTGTTGCAGAAACCTGTTCGCCTTTCACTGTTCTGCCTGCTCTAATGAATGAATATCGTGTCCCAGAGCTTAACGTGCAAAATGGTGTTTTGAAATCTCTCTCTTTCCTTTTTGAGTATATTGGCGAAATGGGAAAAGATTATATCTATGCGGTGACACCGTTGCTCGAGGACGCCCTTATGGATCGAGACTTGGTCCACAGACAAACTGCAGCCTCCGCCGTGAAACATATGGCTCTAGGGGTGGCTGGTTTAGGTTGCGAGGATGCCTTAGTCCACTTGCTGAACTACGTATGGCCAAACATATTTGAAACATCACCACACGTCATAAATGCCGTGATGGAAGCCATCGAAGGAATGAGGGTGGCGTTGGGTGCTGCAGTCGTGCTCAACTACTGCCTGCAGGGACTTTTCCACCCGGCTCGGAAAGTCCGAGAAGTATACTGGAAAATATACAACTCGTTGTACATTGGTGGTCAAGATGCTCTCGTTGCAGCTTATCCAACATTAGAGGACGGCGAGAACAATGTGTACAGCCGACCGGAACTGGTGATGTTTATCTGATGTTCATCTTGGAAACAAGATTAGTTGTTGATCGTTTTGGGTTCTTTGTTGTTCTGCCTAGGAAAGGTTTGTTGCTATACCATGTGATATTAATGCAGTTATGAACTTCCTTTTGCTTATTATTTTGTCTTCTGAACTTAACCAAAATGGGTGCTTTTTTGCTCTATTGTATTGTATTTAGATTGAATGAGGCCCTTGGTAAGCAGGATATTAGCTTTATTATTGTGCCTTTTTACCTTCTTTTAGTAGTATAAATGATGATCTGATTTATTGTTCAACAACTATTCATCTATCTAAAAATTAATTTCTTACGAAATTGTCTTGACATCTAAATGTTGTAGGATAAAACAATACGCCATGTGACAATAGTTGACCTCAAACGCTGGATAGTTACGAACATCAAATAAAAAGGTTTAAAATGGGTACTTATATGATAAATTTGTTGCTAACATTTCCTTGGAGATATGTCTTAAATCTTGTAGTTGCACAATTATTTTGTGCTAAATCTGATATCTCAATAGTTATTATTTATTAATTTGTGCTGACATTTTCTAATGCTCAACGGAATTACAAATCATTGTGTAGATGATATCTCTGATTTAGTCATGTTGTTTTGGGATCTTTCCTTTATACATTGTTCTAAGGTTTGTAATGATATTTCTGATGTGTTAGCTAAATTATGCCTTACTTTATTAGATTTTTTTTTTAATTATGAAAAAATAGTAGATAGACTAAAATGAAAGAAAATGTAAAGTATGTATTTTAACGAATAATAAATAAATATAATTAAATTAACTTGTATTTTTTTTAAATAGTAATTTGTAAAAAAGGTAAAAATATTATTTCGGTCTTGAAACCTTCGAACTTCTTCTATTTTGATGTCTTAATTTTCAAAAGTCTAATTTTAGTTTTTTAACTTTGAATTTTATTTAATTTTAGTCTTTGTATATTTAAAAGTCTAATTTTAGTCCTTATACTAAAAAAAAAAAATCAATCTATATAGTAAATCTAAATGTAAAGTTAATAGAAATTATTCAATTAGTTAAAATGTTAATATAATAAGAGATCAATGTGAATATATTTTTAAAATTTGTGTTTGAAGGATGGGGTATAATTGGTCAAATACGTGGACTTTAATGCATATATCTCTTAAAATCCTAATTTTGAAACTTGTTTGTTAAAGTGAATGGATTGGTGGCATAATTACTTTAACTTGTTTGATATTAATTCATTTCAATTATGAAGTCACAAGTTTGAGCCTGAAAGTCGGTATTTAACTCTCATATTATTTGAGAGTGGTTGTACTCTCTAGGTAGAGTTTGTTGGTTTCTCTTCCCTTAATCTATACTAAAAAAAACTTGTTTGTGACATTAATTTATAAATACTCTCAATTGTGTTTCCATTCTTCTGATGTATCTCATTGTTACAGTCAAGAACCCCGATTATTAAAAATGTATCTCAAAAAAATAAACACAAAGCTCTCATTCTTAATTATTAAAAAAAAAGATATTTTAAAAATTTATAGAAGAAGGTAATAATTTTTTAAAAGAAAAAGAAACAAAAATAATTTTTAAAGACCACTTTTAAGTTTTTTTTAATGTCTAAGGACTGAGACTGTACCAACCTAAAAGTAAATGAAGAGACTAAAATAAAATAAAATTCAAATTATAAGATTAAAGTTTTTTTTTAATTTTAAAAAAAAATTGATTTTTTTAAAGTTGATTTATTTTAATTTGAGGAATATTTACATCATGTTTGGGCATGATGCATAATTTGATGCCCACCGATGTAGCTTGAAATAGATCACAATCTATTTAATTTTAAATTTAAAAGATAAAAGAAATAAAATAAACAAAAATAGATTGTGAACCATATTGGGCCACATAGGTGAACATTATTGTACAGATCATGTCCGGACATAATGTAAATATTTGTCTTTTAATTTTACCCTAACATGCGTTTTTGAATATCTTAATAAATAGTAATTTGCAAAAAAGAACGGTGAGTGCAACACCATTTTGAGAGGATACACAGAGAAGACGAAGGAGAATCCATGGAGGACGATGATGTCGACATGATCGCCTCAGAGGCCAACAATGCCGTGGTTCCTTTTCTCTTTCTTTTTCTCTTTCATTCTTCATCTTCAATCCTTCACTTTTGTTCTGTAAACCCTAATTCCTCACTTTTCCTCGCCAATCGCCGCCTTTCAGGAGTTAGATAGCATGAAGAAACGGCTGAAACAGATGGAAGACGAAGCTGCTGCTCTACGCCAGATGCAGGCCAAGGTCGAGACACAGATGACCTCTGTACAAGGTTTGTTTGTTTGTTTTTCTACAATGTCGTTCAGATATGGCGTTACGGCTGTCTTTCTTGTTCGTATTGAATTCGTATATCTTTGATTCTCAAGTTTGTTTGACTGTTTGATGTTGGACGAACTATTGACGCATTTGGATTTATCTTACTACCTTGCTTTAACCTGATCTGTTCTGTAGGTTTTAGTTGTACGATTGTGTCTTTGAGTTCTACGTTTATGCCTTCGATTTAAACAGGTAGTTTTTAATCAAGAGAAGTTAGCTAGTAGCTACTGTACTGGTTTTTGTCCCCGAAAGGGTAGCACTGTGGTTGAAAACTTGGCTCCAAGTTCGAAACTCACCTTGTTGACACTTCCAGTGTCTCCATTCCTTCAATGTCTCCCGGTGTCGCCTGGCTTAGGGACGGGTGTTGTTAACTCGGGTATAGTGAAGCGAAACTTTGATTTCTCAATTTAAAAAAAAACAAAAATCTACTGCACTGCTTTTTTTGTTTTGAAATTTGGAAGTGAGATCAGAATATTAGTTATGTCAAGGCTTAATGGTAAAAAAGACTTTGGAGATATAAGAGGTTATAAGTTCAATTTAGAGTGCTTCACCTTTCTCGGACTAATTTCCTTCAAATTTCTTTTACGGTCAAATATTATAGGGTCAGATAGTATGTCTCATGAAAATAGTCTAGGTGCACGTTAGTTGGTCTAGACACTCCTGAATATCACGATTTTTTTTTGTCAATTATGGAGACTTTATTTTGTGTTGATTATTTGGACATGTTCTTAACTGAAATACATATGCTTGCTTGAGAGAAGTTATATTGAGTCTGGTTTTGTCAAATATTTGACCGCTTTTTGTTTTTACCAGATCCAGGAAGTGCTGCTGAGAGTCAAGTAAATAGGGAGGAAGTGGATTCACGGTCTGTGTTTGTTGGCAATGTACGTTCTCTTTATCCCTGCCCATAATTGTTTACTTTTTTCATACTAATGCACTCGCTTTCGTTGGTCACTCATACTACACAATTAGCTGAATTTCGAGTTATAGGTGAAAGTATTATTCATGTTCATGTTATTCTTGAACAATATCAGCTTTGTTTCTGTAGGAGACTTGGGTGATCTAAAGAAAAAGTATATATCTTTCTTTTTGATGGTCAATATATAACATTTGAGGCCATTTTTGCACTGGGTATAGTTTGATGGTGTAGAAGGCTGAAACTAGATTCCAGTTCTTATTCTTTCTTTTGTAGAAGAAAGTCGTGTGGTTGATTTCATTTTTTTATTAGAATGCAGCAATCAAATTGTCCATTATAAAAGCTTATGAAGGGAGGGATAACATTATTTATTTACTGTTTGTACTACCTCGTATATTTACTAAATTTGAGGATGTTGAATCGTTGGTTGCTACTATTTAGAGATGGTAGGAGGAATCGTTGTATTATTATCTGTTGTTCTTCCTTTAAAGAGCTTTGAAATCCATAACTTCTTATGTCCCATGGAATATTTTATTAATAGATTATTGCTATAAATTGAATACAATTCAGATGGCTACTTTTAAAATTTTATAGATGACCCATTTTCTACGTGCTTGAAATTTTTAGCATATATTGGTGTTTCTAGCCTGATTTAACTCCTGTGCTTGACTGCAATTACAGGTTAGCATTACATCAGGTTTTCTGATTACCTATTGCTGAAGTCGGAAATTCTCTGATATTTTATAAATATATATAGTATTAAAAAAGTGTCTTATCTCCAAAAAAGAGTATATAAAAAAATAAAAATGTTAAGAATTGAAGAAGGATAATGTGAGATTTTCGAGAGGGTAAAAATTTGATTGAATCTCTTGAAGGAGTATGAGGAAATGTTGAGATGAGTTAACGAGAAAAAAAACCTAAATGTCTCGTAGTTCATACCCTTTTAGGTTAGTGGGTGGGTTGGGATTCTGTTAACCTAGCATGTCTCAAGTTCAAGGCTACGTGGTTAATGGGGAAAAGGAATTGGTAAAAAAAGAAGAGAGCAAACTTACTAGCATGGAGGTATGTTTAACTATGGATAAAGTCATGCAGAAAGTTTTACTGGTTTGCTTCATTGAACTGGAATGATGGAGAAAGCTTTTAAGGGAAGTAATGTGCATTCCATCTAAGGAAGACTAGCTATGGCGCTGAGGTATGCTATTGTCTTGTGTTAAAACCAGCATTGGTGACCACTGTTCGAGGATTGTTTTAAGGAAAGTAAAAACATAATTAGGGAAGCTTTTATGTTTCTATTTCTACTTTTGGGAAATATTCATTTTTTACCCTTGTAATTAGCCCACTCAGACAATTTTAACTTTAAAGTTGTAGTTTCATCCAATTATACTCTATGGTTGAATAGGTTATAAAATTAATACCCTCAACTATTCCGCCTACAAGAAAAGAGTTCGACAAGCATAAATTATATACTTATGACTTCAGTCATCGTTTTGAATCCCCCACCCTCAATTTTTGTTGTACTAAAAAGGGGAGAATTTAATCAACTAAACAACCCAAATATGGAGTGGTTGCTTGTCTTCTCATGAATAGGTGTTGATCTGGAATCAGTAGAAGAGCCAACGGGACCTATTGTTGTAAATGATTGGGACCCGACCTTTTAATTTTATTTTCAGGTTCTCTAAGGTGTGAGTGTGTAGATGATGTACTCTGGCTATCATGCATTTCAGTGAATATGTTATATTTTTATGCGAATAAGATAGCTGAGAGATTGTGTAGAACTTGTGGCAACTGCTTATAAAGTTCAATTCCTGACTTAATTTTGTACAGGATTTTTTTCATCTCACAGTAATTATGAAAATGTTAGCCGCATTTTATTGATTAAACTATATTGAGGAGATCAATATTGATTTAATGTAAGTACATGCAACAACTGGAACAGGTGGACTACTCATGTACCCCAGAAGAAGTACAGCAACATTTCCAGTCATGTGGAACTGTAAACAGAATCACTATTCGCACTGACAAGTTTGGGCAACCAAAGGGTTATGCATATGTTGAATTCCTCGAGACAGAAGCTGTTCAAGAGGCTCTTCTTCTGAATGAATCCGAACTTCATGGTCGACAGCTGAAGGTTAACACGTCTCCATAAATGTCTTGATTTGTGTTGGTTTGAGATTTTCCTTCTGATTTTTGTGCACATTTTGGGCAAAATTTGATCTTTTAAGTACATTGTAGGTAACTGTCAAGAGAACAAACGTACCTGGAATGAAGCAGCATCGTCCACGCCGAGCCAATCCATTCATGGGTGCTCGATCCAGGAACCCATATGTTGCTGCTGCTCCTTATTTCTTCCCACCACCATATGGATACGGGTATGATCATACAAATTTCCCATGCTAACTGCTCGAATCTTTCTCTCTCCTCCTAGTGTCATTTAGCATAGCTCTATCTGTTGCAGGAAAGTCCCGAGGTTCAGAATGCCGATGCGTTACGGCCCTTACTATTGAATGTTATTGTTGAATTAGAGAATATCACGCTTAAATGTCGCATGCCCTTTTCTTTATATATGATATGATGGAATTTGATGTTTGGATACAATTTTAAGAGATCTTTTCTGTTTAAAAGAAATGGAGTTTGAGCAAGCACGATGGGGAGGATTCAATCACTATAACAAAGTGAAGAGTGGAAAATCCTGAAAGCTCTACCGGGCGCAGCCATCGCTGTAAAGAAAAAGGCTTCTCTGGGCTTTGGTGCAGGTAAGTTTTCAAGATTTGAAGTTTTCACTTAGAACACAACACAATGCGTACTTGATAAACTGTTTATGTCTTTAGTGCTTACTTTTTGTGTTGAATTCTGTGCCAAGATTTATTTGGCTTTGTTTGTGCCCTTCTTGTTTGAAGAATAACAGTCGGGGGATCACATTAGTTTATTTAATTACCTCTTAATCTGAATTAGTCTATTTAATAACTTCTTCAATTTAGAATACTTCCAGATATGGATACTAGGAACTGACATTTAATTGTTCACCATAATTTTTTTAGTTCAACCACAATATTTTGAGTGAACGGGTTGCCCTAGTGGTCAAGAGGATCATGAATAACCGAAGTGTTAAAGGGTACAATCTATAGTAGTCATATATGTAGGAATTAGTTAAGAGGGTCTTAGGGAATCCCAAAAAGTTTATAAGTTTTATACATTGTGGCCGCGTGCCTAATTTCTACTAGTTTTCTTAGCAACCGAATAGTAAATACGGTAGGATTTGATGGTTTGTCTTGAGAATAGTACAAGTACATATAATTTGACTCAGAAACCTGTATATATATATAAACAGAAAATATTTAGAGCAGTTGATTTAAACGGAGGACCTTTAGGTCACAAGTAGATGTTCGAGCTATAAGCTTGTGTTGGATTTGCTTACCATAATTAGGCATTATTGTTCAAGAAAAAACTCTTGGCTTTCCTTGGGTTTTATTTCATTTGTTTTGGTATAAAGTCATTTTAGCATATTTTATTGCTATTTTTGTGTGAGCAATGGACTAATAATTTGGTTCAAGTAGGATCTTGGTTCCTGAACTTTCATCTTGTTAATGATATTATTATAATTTGGTTCAAGTAGGATCTTGGTTCTTGAACTTTCATCTTGTTAATGATATTATTATAATTTTGGTTCTGTTCAAAATTTAGGCCTATTTGATAAAAATTTTGTTTTTTGTTTTAGAAATTTAAGTTTGACAATCAAATTCTCTACTAACGTGTTCGTCTTAAGGAAGTATGTACATTCTGACTAAATTTCAAAAACGGTCTAATATTTGGAAATTAGTTTTTTAACTTTCAAATTATTATTTTGTTTTTAAAAATGTTGGTAAAATGTAGATGCATTAAGAAAAACTATATGTTCGAGCAGTAAGTGAAGACTAAAATTTCTAAAACCAAATAGTCATCGGATAGGTTTTAGTTTTTCAAATTGTCCTTTTATATCCCCATGGCATCTGTTTCTGTATTTTAGCTACAATGTAGCATGGTTTTTCATCTTTTTAAAATTCATTTATGTACATTCCAATTGTAATATGACAAGGCAACCTATGATAATTGTGTTGGGAAAGTCTTTTGACATTAGATTCTTAAAGAGACCTCTCTTTTTTCTTCTCTTTTCTTGGAGAACTGTAGGAGTTGGAATATAAGTATGTCTTACCAACTTAAATTAAGATTCGTTTCATTTAAATACTTGTCTCCAGCTTAAGTGCATTCGAATATCAACATCAATTTATCGTCCTATTTCCGTACACTTGCATCCACAAAAATATTGCAATTTTAATAAACTAAATTGTGTTGACATTTATTCTCTAATAAGTTTGTGATGAAAATGTTGCTCAATGGTTTATTTATTTTTTTAAAAATCAATGGTATTCAATAGTTAATTTTATACATTACTAGAGTCTAGTCTAATTGATAGTCTTTGGATAGATGACTAAAATGTGGGTGAAAAGATAGGGATTTGATGAACTTCCAAGTTTTTAAGTAGTGTGATATCCATTTTGAAAGATTTTACCTTATCAATCCAATAAAATTTACCATACAAATCTTCACCACACAAATCTCGTAAAAGGAAATGATATTTTAAAAAACTCGAAAGTAATTATTAAATTTCCCCAACTTTTCCAAAAGCTGACATGGATTAAACACAAAGTTATAACCATTGGCCACGGTTGTTTTATACCCTATCTTTTAAATTCTAGTGCCCACTAATTTTTTTAAAAAACAAAAATTAAAGAAATATGATTACGTGACCCATCTTGAGTCTTTATTACAGATTTAAGGATAGCCTTACAATTATATAATATCCAACAGCTTTTGCTCCTCAAATCCTAAATTCTCCACTTCAAAAAAAAAAAAAGAACACCCAAATATAAAAATACAACATTATAATTATAGTTTCTTTTTTTAGTCACCTTTTTTCCTTTTCATTTTTATTAAAAAAAGTTTACATTATTTCATATTCAAGCTTCCTCCCTCCTCTTTTCCTCCATTTTTTAAATACGAATTTACACATCAACGCCCCAAAACGACAACGTTTTCATCCTTCTCCCCGCCCATACGGCAAAGCAAATCCATTTTCGTGGAAACACATTTTTGTCATTATATTATATATATCTACAAGGCTTAAAATTTAAAAAAAAAAACAAACGAAAATGCCTGCCTTGTCACGTGTGCTCGTCCACCCGACACGTCACACCAGGGTCTTACACGTAGACGACTGCGGGTCCCACATTGCCGGAAGCAGAAACTTCCGTCCATTCGCACCGTATGCGTTGAAGCTAGCTCCGGTGACTTTATCGACCAGAACCTGACCCGGGTAACCCGGGTACGCTCCGGACCCGAACAACCCGGTGCAGGCAGAAACCGCTTCCAGCGGTGCGGTCGGCGGGCCCTGAAAATACCCGTCGTGGAACGGATTCGTCACGGCTCCGGCGAGAACGGTGGCCAAGTTGATGATCATTCCGTCCACGCCGACGTCGCCACTCGGGGCGATCAACGGCGGCGACTGCGGGCCGTAAATGGGCTGATGAAACGGCCAAGCACAGTAACCCGGACACTGCGATTCAGAGTTTCCGACCCAAATATAAGCCGATCGTGCCCCGCCACGACCCGCCGGAACAGACCCGTGAGTGCCGCACCGGCTCCGGCAGAACCCATCGACGGCGACGTCCTTCGCCGTCAAAACCACGGTCACCGAATTCAACTGGTTGAATTTCGCCGCCAAAGCACGAAGATGCAAATCTTTCAAGTTTTTCCCCAAATTGTACGATTCGTGAAGAATCTGCTTTCCCACGACGAGATTCGACGACCCGCCGCTGTATTTCTCCGTCGTCTTCCACCATAGCGCCGCCGACGGCGCCGGAGCTCTAGAATAGCTCAGAGATTCGACGAAATCGACGATTACAGAGCGCTGCGGTGCCGTAAACTGGCCGTACCAGATCAAATTGACGGTGATGTTTCCCTTCAACAGAGCTCCTTTGTGGTATTTGAGAACGAGCGGCTGTTCTTTCACCAGTCCGGCGAGTTTCCGGCCGAAACGGGGCTCGGCGCCGGCGGAGAGGAAAAACAGAGTGAAGCAGAGAATGGTAAGATGGTAAATAGAAGCCATGAGTGAGGGCAAGGTTGGAATTGGAGAATATAATTTTTGGATTTTTGAATTTTGGAGTGTTTGGTTTAGGGTATTTATAGTGGGGAGAGTTTTGGATATGAACAAAGGAGACAGCTGTGAGAGGAATACAGTCACCGTCGGGTTGACACGTGGATGAATTTGATTCGTTGGCGATGTTAGTCAAAAAAACGAAGGTGCCAGGCTGTGACGGGAGATTCTTATATTTTACTTTGCGCGTGAGTCTCACGTGCCTTTTGATTTGGGTTATGGAGTCTGACGTGGCTGCATCTTAACTCCTACGTGGTTGTGATATTTCCAGCGTGGCCCTTTTTAATTCGTCCACGTGCCTTCTTCTCTTATTATTGAACTTAAATTATAAGTTTGATCATATAATCGTGAATTTAGTTCTTAAATTTAACTAAAATTTAAAAAATAGTCATTGACATTTTCAATTGTTGGTGAATTAAATACTCAAAAGTGAGTTATTCACATATCAATGATAAAACTGTGAGTGAGCTTCTATTTATTTAATTCTTGATTGATTATGAATAACATTGACTATATTTTAGATTTTATCCAATCATATGGATTAATTCTAGTTTTCAAATGCATAGGGATTAAATTCTTTTTCTTTTTCTTTTTTATCAAAGCATTTACTAAAAAAGTTTTGGATATTATAAGAATTAAACTCTAATTTCTTTTAAACCATTTTTAAATAAAAAATTAAAAATTAAAAACTTCTTTTAAACCCTTTAAACTAAACTTATAATTACTCTATTCTTTACTTACTTTTACATTTTTGTTCATTTTTAAGAGAGAGATTTTTTTTTTCTTCCTTCGGCTCTTATTGTTCAAAATGATTATGGTATGCAGAAGGTTAAACTACTAGTCTTCTAATTGTCAATGCTTTAGTTTGTGTGTAATAAAATTCTTCAAAATGCTTTTTTAAAATTCTAAGCCACGAATTTAGTGTGTTAGGACATTGGAAAATAACATATAAGGGATGTCTCGTTATTAGTTTATTAAACGCAAAATATATTAAAATAACATAGTTCTACTCAACTGCTATCTTAAAGTATTAACAATCTCGAGAGATGTTTAGACCACCGAGAATCATTCTTTTCGTAATTGTGTTTTTTTTAAATCATTTTTTAATTCTCCTTGCAACAATTTTTTATGCATTACATTATTATTATTTTCACTCTCATTGTATATATTATTTTATATTTCTTATAATTATTCATTTTATCTCAAACATAAATAATCACTATTTTCACAAGTATTCTCTTTGCCTCAAACACAAAAATCATTTTTCTCATAGTCACTCTTTTTATCTCAAACAGAAATAATATTTCTCTTCGTAATTATTTACTTTCATATTCTCTCTCTACTTCTCAATTTTCTGATAATCATTCTCATTTGTCTTCTCCCGGGCATATTCTAAATTTTAATGGATTTAAACCTTCTATCAAAATATTTGATTTTAAAATGTTAATACATAGCTATTATATTTGTATTAGATTCCTTTTTAAGTATAGAGATTAGCTGTTCGAATCAAATAGTATCTTTTCATTTTCCTCTATTTCCCTCTTGTTGAAGGGATAAACGTTGGTTGCCCATAAATAGTTGAGCGGACTATTATAGTTTAATCAATGTTTGGAGGTCCAATAATATATTTGTTTTTATCTAAATATTGATTATTCAAATAATTATTCATTATCACTCAAATATTTTTCATTTATAATCACATACACTATAAACACTCATAAAACTATGTTATCATCACCTATATTCATAAAACAGACCATAATAAGAGTTACAAGTTCTTTGTTGCATGAAAATTCAATTCAACGTGATAAACATAGATTTGATTTCTTGGAATCATTTATACGAGAGCGCTGTACCTTCTTTAGAGGATTTGTGATCTTCGGCTTCAACTTATACTAAAAAAATAAATCATATAATAGATTAAAAATCATTCTTCACCAACATTGTTATCTTACCAACTAAAATTGTTATCTCATCCCAAACATTTTATACTTTCTTTAAAATTTCATGAACAAATACTATGTTTATTTTCTAATCAATTATTTGATTCGTTTAAATGGAATCGAGAAAAATTAACTTCAAATCACTAACAAGTGATCTAAAGTGATTCGTTTAAGAAAGATTAAGAGATTAAACTAATGTGTAATTTGATAGTTTTTCAAAGAATCCTTTCGAGAAGAGCAAACAAATAAAATACTTTGAATGGATAAAATTTAAAATTGGAAAAAAGAAAATAGAATAATTACAAATTTAGAGATATTAAAATAAGATTTTAATTTTAAACATAAACCCGTGGGGGACCTGGTGCCCCCTGGAAGGGCAAAAAAGGTAGCGTATAAGAGAGGACCATTGGCATTGGGCACCAGGTCCTATAATTGGATGACATCATCACGTAGGGTACAAAGATAAAGTACTTTCTTTTTATTATTTTTAAATATGGGTATATAATTTTAATCCAATCGCTCGATAGCCAAATTGATTTTTGGTGTTAATCTATTTCAATTTTATGGCTACAAGTTCGAACGCAATCGATATTTGACTCTTAAGCAATAATATCATTATTAAAGTTTGTTGGTAGATCTTCCTTCCCATAATTTGTATTAAGATGAATATATAATAATATGATTTTAAAAAAATTAACTTTTTTGGAATATTAACATAGTTTTATTTTGTTTCAAATTGAGTATTTTTCCTACCTTTTAATAAAATTATTTTTTTGTGTGTGTTTTTTAATTTATTTTTATATTGATTTCTCAGTTAAAAATTAAATTCAACATAAATAATTAAATTTAGTTTATTTATCATTTTAATTAATATTATTTTAAATAATTATCAATTTTGATTTAATAATCATTTGATTTTTTGTTTTTAAAATTTAAACTAATTTTTATTCAAACTTTTTATTATGTGTCTTATATTTCTTACGATGCATCCATCATTTCTTTAAAAAAAATATGTGAATATTAATGAAATTTTAAAAATAAAAATAATTTTGAAAGTTACTTTCTAATTTTTGATTTGGTTTCTAAAAATATAAGTAAGATATAAATATTTAAGTTAAAATAATTATTCGTAAACTTAAATTTTCAAAAAAAAAACTTAAAATAAAATTATTACCCAACGAGGTTTTAATTACTAAAAGTGAAGATTATAATTAGAATAAAAGTTATTAATTTCAAAACATAAGAACGGTATTGAAACTAGACTCCAATTCTAAGAACAAAAAATTGATTTTTCATTATAATTGAATAATAATTAACATAAACTACAAATTTAGTCTATCAACCTCCTAAACATACCGATTTAAAGTTCATTTGTTTAAAAAAAAAATATACAAAATTCAAAATTCAGAACTTTTAAATAAAGAAAAACATTTGTATACTGATGTTTGTTTTTATAGCTTTTGTAAATGGTGTTTTTCATTCTCATGATATTTTACAACAATTTTCATTTTATTTTCAAATGATTCTATCTTTGTTAAGGAAACATTTGTGTTATTTTGATATATTAGTAACCATCCATAATTAATTTTTTTTCAATTTTTTTTTTATTAAATAGTAAATACTAATTTAGTTTTGGTTTGAAGAAGCTTAATTGTAATAATAAATAATAAATAATAAATGGCACAAAAGTCGAAAATGGGTTTGGTTTAGATACGTACACTGACAGACACTGCCCTGAAAGGATTACTTTGATTAGTTTTAAGTCACGCGTGACCTTTTTTTTATTTTTATTTTTATTTTATTATATATATATATTAGGTGCACTAATTTCATTTATTAATATTATTATTATTATTTGTCTTACTCTCTTTTGTTTAGGGTACCCTTAAAAAGCCGTAGGATTGTATCCTTTTCTTTTTAGAGCCTTCCGGTGTGTTTGTTTGTCATATTTAAAGAGAAATAAGATTGATAATTTATTAATTGTTACTTGAAAAATTACCTCGACAAGTTATTTTTGTAATTATTTAAAATAATTTTTTGCATTTATTATTTAGAATAATTATTTCGTTTTTAATCATTTATTTCTTCATCCAAATATATTTATTTAAAATAATTCTTCAATACCAACTACTTATTTATAATTAATTAAAATAAATTATTTTTAGCTATTCATTTCTAACTATTTTTTTTTTTAACTATTCATTTTAAATTTACATCCAAATAAGTCATCGTCTCTAACTCTTCTATAAAATGATCACATCCAAACGAGATTTTTTTGTTACACTTCTCAATTTTTAACTCCTCGAAACTACTTCTAAGTTACCTTCTCATCCAAAACTTCATCCAAACATCTAATATGGGTAAAATATAAGTTTAGTCTCTATGGTTTTAAAAAAATTAAAATTTAATGTTTATGATTCGAAGAAATATAGAATTTAGCTCGTATAATTTTAAAAACTAGAATATAGTCTTTATCATCTGATGAAACCTAAAAAACGACAATCGTTAGTGAATTACGTTCTTGAAAATTAATTATTCTTGTGACAATGATAGAGTTATGAGTTATGTGATAGATATAACAAACAAATCACATTATTTATATATAAATAGTGAATTTCCATGCATTTAATACATTAGCAATTAGCTCTATTTTAAATTTTATAAAATTATATGAATTAAATTATAATTTTTAAAATTAAGGATTAATTTATTTTTATTTTTTTCAATTGGCAGGATTAGATTCAAACTTTCTTTAAATTATAAAAAAGAAATTCTAATTTTTAAAATTACTAGTACTAAACTTTAACTTTTGATTAAAAGATATATTTTACCATATCCAATATCTTCTTCTTTTTTTTTTACTTTTGGAGGTATTAATTATCTCTACACTTTTGATTAAGACTTACTATTTTAGTTTCCTTACCACTTTCGTGATACACTTTTTTTACAGTTTTTAAAATTATGGGATAGAGTGAGAGTAATTTTGTACAACCAATTTAAATATGATTTATTAATTTCTACTCCAAAATCTACGTCAATATGAGTTTTTATTAAATTTTTTTCATTTTTACTTTTAAAAATAACTCTTATTTCTAACCATTCATTTTTAACGATTCATTTATAACTAATCAATCATTTTCAAATACTCATTTTTAATTATTCTTTTCAAATCAATCAAAATAACTTATTTTTAACCATTCGTTTTTAATCTTTATTTTAACTACTCAAAATAACTACTCATTTTTAAATCTACATTCAAATAAGATTTTGACTCTAACTCATCTACACAAAAATTACATTCAAACGAGTTTTTGACACAACTCTTAATTTTTAATTATTTAATATAACTTCTTAACCCAAATACTACCTAAATATGTCAAACAAACAACTCCTCGGGTGTACAAAAAAAGTCAACTAGATCAATTCTAATCATCCAATATTTATAATAAAAATTGAGTTGGGTTATAATAATTTTTGAGTTAGGTTGGATTAAGATGCTTTTATTTTTGTGAAGTTAAGTTAGTTCTTATTACCTATTTTTTTACCAGTTCAATCTAATTGTTAAAAATAAAAACATAAAGGTCCTTCATTAGTTAAATAAGAGGTGGATCATGAATTTATAAATGATGATAAATATATCTATTTGTTTGAGATATTTAAGGTGAAACAAAAAATAAAGGCATGAAAGCTTAGTCTACATTTATGGTATAATATAAGCCACATTTTATTTTAACTTTAAACAAATAAAAAATAAAATGTGACTTATATTGAATCACACACATGTACATTAATATGATATGTGTGTATCGAATGGGTCGATGACGCAATTGATTATCTTGTTTAGTGTTAATTCATTTTCATTTTACTGTCATCGTCACACAATTAATTTTTAATTGATTATCTTGATTATCTTGTTTATTGCTCTTGGATTCGGTACCGTAAAGAGGTGTTTGGATGATGTTTTGATGAGAAGTTAGTTTGAGGAGTTATTATGAGTAATTAAAAATTTAGATTTTTTTTTTATTGGGAAATCAGAGTTTCGCCCTACTATACTCGGAATAATAAATTATTAGGAATGAATGGCTATAAATGTTCTTTTTTCGAGTAGTTATAAATGAATTAATAAAAATAAGTGGTTGAAAACGAGAAATTATTTTTATATTGAAAATA
This sequence comes from Sicyos edulis, assembly GCA_036507275.1. NCBI lineage: Eukaryota > Viridiplantae > Streptophyta > Magnoliopsida > Cucurbitales > Cucurbitaceae > Sicyos > Sicyos edulis. The sequence goes on along the minus strand of CM071858.1, from coordinate 2,356,211 downwards.
ATGAGTTATTTTGATTAATTATAAAAAAAATTTGTTTGAATGTAATTTTTTAAAATCGAGTTAGTAGATTCTTAATCTAAATCCTCCTTTTAGCAAACAAACGCCCGCATGACTTAAGTGTTTAATGAATTTGTTTTTTAAAAAACATTCAACCAATTTTTAGAGATAAAATCTACCTTATTATTCTATAATCTTTTAATTACAAAGACATATGATGTCGCAAAATATTTATTTCTTTTGGCTCTAATCTTATTTGTTTAGTTTAAAATATGAAGTATAGGTTTTTTTGAGTAATTATACTAAATTTATGGTTCTTACAAAATAATTATAAATCTAGAAAAATTATAAAGTATTGCATATATAATCATTAAATTCATAATGTATTATTAATATAAATAATTTTAATTGCTAGTTTTTGAAAACCGAATTTTAATTGCTAGTTTTTGAAAACCGATAATACTTGTTTTAATTTTAGGAAATTTGCGTTGTATAGCAATTTTTTTTACCACAGTTTATAATTATAATACATTTTTAAAAATAATTCTTTTATAGCAAATTTTGCCTTTTAAAAAAAAAAAAAATTATTTACTTTTTTTATAGAAGACTTTGATAGAATCTATCATTCTCTAGTGATAGAAGTCTATCAATTTTATCAGTGATTGATTCTATCGGTTCTTATTGATAGACTCTTGATAGAATCTGATGGAAGTCTATCAATTTACTTTATTTATTAGTAATTGATTCTATCACCCTTTATCGATAGAATCTATCAATATGAAGTCTATCAATTTACAATTTTTGCTATATGTGCAAATATTTTCATTATTGTGTTATTCATGTAATATTTTATCCATTTTATAATATACATGCAAAAGCCCCTTAATTTTATACATTTGATTAATCTCTTTTTTTTTTAGTTTTAAAATTTTGGGGTATGGTTGGTAAGTGGAAGTGGGTAGGTGGGGGAAAAGGTAGAGTGTGGGAGGGTCCACTAGCAAAAAAATGGATGGGCAATGGTTGACCGTCCATTTCATTACACGCCAAAGTGATGGACGGTTCTGGTTCTCCGATAAACGATAACTTTCCGCCTCCCTTTTAATTTGTTGGGACACCACATCACTGTGAGGGCGGCGCCGTCCCACTCTGTGAGTGCCCGCATCTGAATATTCCCTTCACACTAAGGTTAGAAATTTGATAAGACCTAAAAAAATTTATTTACAGTAATAATTGGTAAATTAAATATGTAAAAACGAATTATTAATATGTTAGTAATGATGGTGCAAGTTAAGTAATTGATTAAACAAATAATTAACCATTTTTTACCTATGTAAAATTATTTATATGTATTTAATTCGTTAACAATTAAAAACGATAAGTAAATTATCTTTTTTGTTAACTTTTATTGAATTATATAGACTAAATTTTGGGTTTTAGCATTATAAAACTAAATTTTAACTTTCTCCAAATAATAAAAATTAAACTCTAAATTTTAAAACCATTTACACTAATTTCTAACTTCTAATCAAAGTATAAGGATTAAGTATATGATTAACCAAATTATAAACTATAGATTTAGTTAGAGTTTATTATTATTATTATTATTATTTAGAAAAAAGTTTAATTTTTATTCAATTTAGTTTGTTTTTTTTTTTAAATTTAACAACACTAGAAAGTGAAATTCAAACTCAATTAAAGTATATATTAGTAGTTAATTTTAGATATCTATATAATACTATTCTTAGTTTAAGTTGATTTAAATCAAATAAAAAATAGTCAATAAAGCAATAGCTCAAGCAACATGGAAGTACGCTTAATGACTTTGAGGTCTTAGGTTCGAGTTTCTCCTACTCTCGATTGTTGTAATCTCAAAAAAAAAAAAATCAAATAAAAAATATATAATAATTTGAAAATCAACTTAATGAGTTCATTCACACGTGAGACAGATGACTAATTTTTATGAATTTTTTTTAAAAAAAGACTAATTTTTAAAATCACATTCATAAACATAGACTTCAATCAAACCAATGTCACCGATCTTTTCCATAGTTACGTAAATAGTTATCTAAATAGAGAGCACAAACTACACATATAAAAAGAAATGATTGTATGTTAATATGGTAAAAAACTTACATCAACAAAGCCGACTGATATAGTGTATGGAAATAACTATCACTTCTATTGCATGAATAAACTATGTGAATATATAGAGAGTGAGTCACTCAGTTGGTTATCTTGTCTGGTGTTAATTCACTTCAACTTTATAGTTACGAGTTCGAGTTCGAAAATTGATATTTGGCTCTTATAATATTTGAGAGTAGTTGTGCCTTACTAAACTTATAATTTGGGACTAAATTTTCTCGCTTTCACAATAAGGTGTGTTTGGAGGAAGGGGAAGTAATAATCACACGAGAAATGAGAATTAGGGAAAAATAGAAAAAGAAATAACTAAGAAGAGAATGATTACTTATTTTTGAAAGGAAGAAAATGGTTATTTTTTTTAGAGTGGAGGGAATAATTATAGAAAAATAAAATAATAAAAACATTGAGAGTGAAAAATAGTATCGCCATGTATAAAAAATTGTTAAGAAAAATGAACAATTCGATAAAGGAAGAATGAAAATATAATTTTTAAAAAATACGATTATAAAGAGAATAATTTTTTACGACCAAAACACTGAGATTTATCTCAATTCACATTCTCTCTCTCATTCACGGTGACACAAACACACCGTAAGATGCAAACAAGAAATTTAACCAAATTAATATACAAAAATAAGTGTTTGAAAATAAAGTCATAAATTTATTTTTTGGACTGAAAGTAAAAATTTATAAAGGGGGGCAAAATTTTGGACATTTAGTGGGGCCAGTCTGGGCTGACAAGATGGATTGGAAATTCCACGTAATCTTGATTTGACCAGCTTTATAGATTACACGTGGAAATTGAGTTTATGGCCTACGATTCCACTGTACTTTTTCCCATATTTTTGCTGTTTATTTGGGTTAGATTACAAAAAAGAAGGTGAAAATTTTGTATAACTCAATAATCAAGAGATTATAACTTTGAATGACTCTTACATTGAAAAACTGTTAAATTAATTTTTTTTTTATATAATTCTTTATTTCATATGAGTTTCAATCTCAAAAGAATTTCGTGATTTTCATGTCTTCAATTCTCTAATGATTATGGAAGAATAAAAACATATATACGAGTTAAGAAATGGCAAGAAGTGGAATTAAAAAAAGAAGTCAATGTTATTAAGTTAATAGCTTTTCTTTTATTACTCTATATTTATTTGGAAATTTGTCATGAATATATATATATATATATATATTTTATAGATGTTAAAATTTTAGAAAAATTCAAATATAGTAAGAATTTATTCAAATATAGCAAAAAAAAAAAAAAAAAAAAATTTGAGAAAGAGATTTCATACTCATTACAACTTACAAATTAACGAATAAAATTTAATGGCTTGAATAAGTTAAACTCATAAAAAATAATTAAGAGAAATCCTTCAAAACAAAAAATTATGTGAAATTGATCAACGATAATAAAGTTGAAATATTTTGTTATCTAGTAAAATTAAAATAGGGATTAATTTGCTACCTACAACAAATTTCCTATTTATTTAATTAAATTATAAGAAAAATATATGTTTTTAGTCCTTAAGTTTGGAGTATAATTTCATTTTGGTCCATATATTTCAAAATTGAATACTTTATCCCTAACATTTAAAAAATACTAACTTATGGTGTATGAGATAATAAAATTGGTAATTTTTTTTTGAGTACATATTAGGGGAGAAGGACAAATATTGCGAACGTGTGGCGCTGATGTTGAATTGGTTTACAAACAAACAATGAAATCATTGTGTCACTGACCGATTCGGTAATAAAATTGGTAGTTACATAACATAATGTTGACTAAAATGATGTTTATATGAATTTAAAATTCTAATATATTGATGAAACTATTATTTTAATTTTCATGTGAATTTAATTATTTTGAAAAACTAAATATAAAAACAATCTAAAAAATACACAAAGATTAAAAGTGAATATTTTTAAAATGTAAAAAATAAAAAAGTTCCATTTTTAAATATAAAGAACAAATTAAAACTAGATCTCAAACTCAAAACACTAAAAATATAATTTACCATAAATTATATTATAATCTCAATTTTAGTTTTTGTTTTTTTAGAAAATCTCAATTTTAGTTTGATTGATATGTTTATAGGCGTTAAAAAAAAAAAAAAAATTAAAAAGACATTTCCTTTTTCTTCAATGCTGTCTTCTATAACCTTTCATGGTATTATTATTTTCGACACACATAATAGATAAAGACTTCATTTTTTTCAAAAAAATACAAGTGGGCAGAAAGGCCGCAAATCTTATAAAATATGTTACTACTTTCAAATAGATGAGAGCCAAATTTTAATTATTGAAATTAAATTTGTAATTTTAGTATTGAACTGAATTTAGACTTCGTCCTTTAGTGTATAATCAAATCTTAAACTTTAAATTTGAAAGTACAAATTAAATAAATACCACAAGGAGTGCTCATATTTTTTCTTTTTCTTGATATGTATAATAAGTTGATTTAGACTTCACTTCTTTTTTAGATTTGAAATAACAAATAAATAAAAAGACACTATCTTTTTAATTAATAAACTCATATATATTACATAATTCATTAATAACAAAAATTTTGTACAAATATTCAAAGGAACTATTATTATGACCGGTCTCCAAACATACAAACTATTATTACAACATGTCTCCAAACAAACACATCTGAACGAGCTAATGTTATAACTCTTTACTAAATTCTCTGCAACTTTTCATTCAAACATGCTCATATATAAACTTTTGAAATTGATAATTTTATTTAATTAGATTAATTGTCGAGATGCTTAATTTGAGTATTTATTTATGATAAAGCCTTTCTACATTGTTTTAGAAAAGTTGCAATAATCGATTACTTAACTGGCCTAGAATATCAATGTAAAATTCAACCATTTGGTTCACTTGTTTTGTTGTTTAGTTAGTCAAATCAAATTCTATATATACATTTAATTTGAGTGTTGGAATATTTTTTCAAACACTATATTAATGGTAAAGCATCTCAAGTAACACCCTTTCATGTGTAACTCTTTAAAGGTTAACATTAAAATTTCATATATTCGAGTTTGTAAATCATAAAGTGCAAATAATAGTCCAAATGCATGTAAATCATTCTAATAATATATATATATATATATATATATATATATATATATATATATATATATATATATATATTTTTAGATTAAAACCGTTAGAGGTGGGAAATTATATTTTTTTATGTTTGTATTATATAAAGACCTATTTTTTGTATAGTATATTTTAAGATGGGGCTTAAAATTTAATATTCATTCAGTTTTGATATTTACTTAGTTTGATAGTGAGAAAAAAAATAATAAAATTCATAGTATCTATCTATATTTTATATTAGTTAAATTATATTTTTGGAGGCTGATTTTGAGATCGATATAATAAGACAAAAAATTCAAAATTAAAAAAAATCTCCAGAACGGAAGAACTGGACATGTGCTTTTAATTAAAAAAAAAAATAAAAAAAAAATAAAACTCAGTCCTCATCCTTAATACAGTGGCTTCAAACTAATATATATTAATTATTTCTAAAAAAAAAACTAATATATATTAATTAATCGAGTCAACTAACTAAATATAGTATGCTTATAACTAATAGGCTATGAATTAATAAGGCCTTTTTAGGTTTTGTATTTAAAATATGATTTTTGTCTCTGGACAGGACATTGTTAATATAGATAGTAATTATCAATTCTTTTAACATTCTTCTTAACAATATTTGCAAATTTTTATGACCTTTTTCATTTAAATATGATATTTGTTAATACATGTTCCTATCTTAAACTCTAATATTACAGAATTCGAATATTCATTCCTAATTATTGTTCGAACTTTTGACCACCTCTTAGGTCTAGAAAATCAATTGATTTAGTGACCCTTCAAATATCTCTTATGTAATATATTCAAGTTTTTAAATAAATTATTTAAAAAGATATATCAAAATGAACCAAACACCAAACATGAAAGTTTATTTGTCATTATTTATTTATTTATTTATTATTTTGTAGATGAAAATGTGTTGTTTTCTAAGTTCAACAACTTTAATCATGAGAAGGAAGGACATCATCAAAGAGTGCATGCATGTATTCAATTCAAAACCAATCAGGCTCTTAAAAAAAAATAAAATAATAATAATAATAAAAACACAACCAATCAATCGTTTTCTTTTTAGTCTTTTATTTATTTTCTTATTTATGAGAGAACCCCACCAGATTAAACTTATTTTTCCAAGAACTTCCCTTTCATTTTCTAGGGAAAGTGGTGGAAATAAAGTAGAAAAAGAAAAGGCCATATAGATTATAAAATTTTAAGAAAAACTAGAATTTAGTAAAAAAAAAAAAAACAAAACAAAATTGGTTTATATGATTGAATAGATCTCAAACTTTATGTTATTTGTACTTTTATGTGAGCAATTATTTAATTTTCATAGTAAATAAAAAAAACAAAAACAAAAGAACCCTTAATTTACACAAAAATATAATTGTTATGCATTTCATTCATTAGTTAATGGTATATACTAAATTTTATTTATTCATAAAGATTAAATTTTAATTTAAAAATTATTAGAGATTAAATATTCTAAATTTGTAATGTATTCTAAGGTATAACAATACCAAGTTTTTATAAAAAAAAATATCAAGTTTGGTGCAATAAATAATTCAATTCAATTTCCATCCTTTTGCAATATTTGACTTTACACATCAGCTATGTCACCTCACTTATCCAAAATTTTTAAAACACAATAATTTTGAATGGGTTAAATTATACCTTTCCTCTTTGCTTTAATTTCTGTTCTTGTATTTATAAAAGTTATTTCACTTTTCTTTGTACATTTTGGGCCACCATTTAAGAGTGTGATTGGGCGGGATTATAATAATTTATTTCGTGTTTACGTCACCTATTATATTAATTAACGATTTTTTTTTAAGGAAATGAAAGTCAAATATCAATTTTCAAATATCAAATCTGTGTATAATATTAAATTGAATTATCATCAAACAATAAAAGCAAACGACATCAAGCCTTTTCATATATTAATTAACGAGTTAAGTCATAATTTCTATCACAACTATAACAATTCTTGAGATTATGATTAGCCAATGCTTTATGAAAACATTTTATGTTTTAATAACATTTATTGTTTATTATAATTCCTATTATAATAATTTTCACTCCAAATATACGTTATTATAACCTTCCTATTATAGTAATTTATTTATTTTGTAATAATTCAATGTTGGCCCTAAACATATCCGTGTTAAGATTCATGATTTTTTTATAAAAATTATTTTTAATTTTAGTTGAGCCATCAATTCAATAAGTTAGGCTTATTTGCTTGATTCTTATTCTTAGAAAAATGTTGCTTGAATAAAAAAAAAAAATCTCAATTAGATTCTTAATCTATCAACTTAATTAATAATTTTATTGATTTGTTTCAACTCTTATGTTAAATCAAGCGACAATACATTTGATTACTCCCTGAATTAAATTATAAAAACCAAATTAACTCACAATCAATATACATAAAATCTCTGCTTATTCAATCAAAATAAAAGGAACTTTAAGCTCTATCCCCATAAACTTGAAAATCATAAAAGCAAAATAATCCATTTACAATCATCTCAAATCAATAATCAAAATTTGAAATTGATAATGACATCTAAAACTATTAAAATATACACGATTGACGTAAAGTCTCTTTATGATTTAATCAAATATGCTCATATAAGAATCAATAATTGAAGCATATCACTTAATAATGATTGATAATTAAATTATTATCTTGAGATTGTAACCTAGACTCTAAATTTACAAGACTTCCGTATCAAACTTGTATTCATAATAAAACAATTTTTTGTTAAAATTTAGTTATTCTCGTGTCATTTGACTTTCACTTATCATCTTTAATTCTTTTCATAACCCTACTAAATAAAATTACGATCATTATTCATTAATGTTGGTGGATATAATTATATTAAACTTAAAAAAACAAACATGTATTCAATCGAATAGATATAAAATTAGAGAAATTGTATTGAATGAACTTTACTCTCAAAATAATTATATAAGAATTTTGAAGTATTTACATTTATAAGCATTAATATTCTTTAATACTTTCGTAAAAATATTCATAAAATTATTAATACACAATAATACAAATTGATAAAAAAAAATATCAATACCAATATTATAAGAAAGCATGTGACGCCAACCAACAAGAATAATAGCTCAATATAACTCATGAAGTATAACAATACTCATTAATATTATTAATATTTGTATTAATATGACCCACGAACCGTGCCAATACTCATTGATATCATGACTATATATTTTTTTGAAGGGATGTATTTATAAATATTTCATAGGTTTGACTAGTTTGAAGTTTTCCATTAAATCAAGATCCGATCTAACATTGGCTAGGCCAAAATGACACAATCTTAAAGTACATGTTAACATATCAAAATGTAAGAATTTTTCTTAACATTTATGAGATAGATGAATTACTTTTTTGATTATCAAAACAGAGTATTAATTAATATAATTAAATTTATCCGAATCAATCGATTTAAATTTTTGAAATGATTTAAATAATTCAATAACTAAAATGAAAATATGTGATTTTTGATTATTTAAAGTTTGATGTTAGGAAGGTAAGAGGCGAGGCAAAGATTGCCGACAGAAAAGTGTCACATCTTTGACTGCTAAATTGTATGCATTGCAATGTAACACAAAATTCCTCTCTTAAAAATCAACACTTTACCTAATTTTAAATTATTTAGGTTTTGTTTGTATCCCTTCTTTATGGTTCCTTTTTCTTTTGGGGTACCCTTTTGGCCTCTACTTCTCATATTTTGCCCTTTTTCCTTTCCTTTTTTCCCTCTAATTTTTGGGGCACTAGGCTCTTGTGACATTTCCTAAGGTCAATTTTGTCTTGATTTGCTTTACAAAAACAAAAGTTTAAAAAGATATTTATATGGGATTGGAATATTGCAATATGGCAAGTTTGAAGAATGACACATTGAAAAGCTAGAGCGACCGAATGAGTCAGTGGCGTAATGATTTTAGTGTTTGGTAACAAACCAGTTCAGCACCAATGTCACAGGTTCGAGTCCAATTTGTTCCCCTTCTCCCAATAATGAAAGAGGAAAGTTTGACATATTGTTGATTAAAATATAGAGTTAAAGTGTTGAACTAATTTACAACGACACATTCGATTAAAAATAAGGGTTTTCATGTATAACAATAATAATAATAAAGACATGGTATGAATAGTAAAATTTGAAATATTTTTTGTTTATAAAATCAAGTCCTCATAAAATATTAAAATCATATTGAATGGATTATCTTCCATCCATCGCTGACGTAGAAGTCTGTCTCCCCCAGTCCTCTAATTGTTGTAATCTAAAAAAAAAAATACAATTTTGAGTGCTATCATTAAAATTATTGAATAAGAATAGTCTATCTATAGTCTTTTTGTTGAAGATTATGTAACTTTTAATTATAAATAAAAATAAAATTAATAATAAATAAAAAATAAGAAAACTAATAAATTAAGGTTTTATTTGATAACCCTTTAAATTTTGTTTTATTTCATTTTTTTTAATAAAATTTGAGCTTTATGTAATTTTTATTTTATTTTATATATGTAGCTTTATTTATTATTTTTTTAAAAGGAAGTATGCAAATTTGAATCAAATTTTATACATCAATATAAATATTTGAAAACTATTAATTTTAACTTTTCAAATTTTGATTTGATTTTTAAAAATATAAGTTAAATGAAGGTACCAAGTAAAATAATATACTATATCGGTAATCGTAAGATTAAATTTTAGAACTCACAAATTAAAAATTAAATTGTATGGAAGCTTAAGATTTAAGATTCTCATTTAAACTTTGATTTTTGTTATTTTAGTTAATTTACATTCAAGCTAGTTCCAACTTCCATTAACGAACTTTTAAAGTTTTTCAGTTCTAAATAATTTATAAGTTTTTTTCACTAACTCTTAATTGCTTTGATTTTTTTTTTCTTTGAAAAAATTGTGAAAACAATAAATAGAAGGGTACATTGAATTATTAAGGGACAACACAAGAGTGTGAGAAAGTCTAAAAAGGATGATATATGTTACAAAGGTTGATTTTTAGTCAACCTAATTTGACCTTTTTGAACACTGAGCAATCCAACTCACTTAAAAAAAAAAAAATCTTTTGTCTAAATATAAAACTCAATTATCATGTGGGGGAGAATATTATGTTCTCACTGCACGATTGATTATCTGACTTGATGGTAATCTATTTTCTTCTCACGATCACAGTACTTTTTCTTTCTTCTTAAATATTAAACCGATTAATAATAATTAAAGCTATTTTTAGCATCTATAATAATCAAAGTTATGAATACATCGGTTATATCATTTAATTTTATCTTTACACATTCAATTTTATCACTAAAATCATTTTAAGTGTGCATAAACTTTCTTTCCCAAACAAGTTAGTAATGTTTTTTTTTTGTCAATATAAAGAATTAAAATTTGAATCTCTATTCTCAAAATCAGCAATACTAACTTTGTGCTAGATGAGGCAAATGAGTTTGGAAAATTAATGGATTAAATTTTAAATCATGCTGCCAAACAGTATATAATATCTTTTATGCCTTTGCAAAAGTTAGATGTAGCTTTTCTTGGGGAATCAATATTTATTGTTAGAAAAGAAATATATTTAAATCACCAAATGGCCAAATCTTTCATAAAATTTCAAGGTTGCTTACCTTTTTATTATTCTCTGTTCATTTTAAGAAGACCCAAATTTTATTTGTTTTAATTGATCCTTAAGTTATTTTAATCTATAAATTAAGCAAAAATTAATATTTAAAGTAATATTCATGCTTTCAATAATGCCAGCTCTGAGCTGGAAGCCTACACTATAATATATAGAAAAAAAATATAAGGCCGTTAAAAGTAGGCAAGTAGAAATATGAAGTGATTATTTCATTCTAGTATGATCCAATTAAAAAAAGTTGGGAGTGAAAATTAAAATTTATGTTAGTTTTTATGTTATTTATAATGAAAATTGAGTTCTACCCATATTCAATTATTAATTTGGAAAATAATAATAGATAATAGTTATTTAACTCTTGAAAATCTTAGTTTCTTCAAATTAATTAATGACATTTTATATCTCTCAACGATAGCAATACTTAGCTACATAAATTTATATCATAAATTTTTTTTTTTAAAAAAAAAGTTAGTGACCAAATCTTCAATTCCCTTTTATTGAAACTCAAATTTTTTTTAATATCACCCCATTATCCTATTGCATTTACTCTTAAAAAAAACAAGAGACTACTTAATTAATTAATTGAAAAGAAAGTATAAAACCAATTTATTTTTTTAATTCAACAATAGATTCCTAACTCAGCTTCTGGTAATATATTAAGTCAGTTGTGTCACTTTCAGAATAGATGAGAAATATTATAACATCCTATATTTTATTAAAGGGAAATTGTAGTAGGTAGTCTACTTTTAAAAAATATTTACAAATTTAGGCAAATTCTATAACAATTACAATCTTATTTTTCTATTTATGATTAATTAAAATATAAAAGATCTTATCCCCATTTTACCCCTGGGAGAGGACGAAACAAAAAGGAGAAACAACAACTCAACATTTTGTTATACCCCAAAGCTTACTATTTGATTTTCAATTTTCATTTTTTGAATTAGCGTCATCTGATTGTAGCTTTATTTTTCTGAAATAATTTTTTTTTTTTACAATTTAAAAAAAAAATAGGTTTGATTGCACGTTATTTTTTGTTTTTGTAATACTTTGACTTTTAATTAGGTTCTAGTTCTTTTTCATAGATGAAAAATATAATTTTTTTTATTATTTTATCTTTTCTATGTTGAAATTAAAAGGTAAAATTATTTTTTACAATTTTCATAATTATATAGCTAACTGAGCTTACTTTTATCTTTTATAAACGTATTTTTTTGTATAAATAATATTTTCTTATAATACTGTATTTGTAATATTTTCTTATAATACAGTATTAATAATATAAAATATTATATTAATGACTATATATGCAAAGACAATATTAACATAATTATTAAATACTTGTATATGTTCAATCTTAAATCCATAAATATTGTATTTATTTTAAATAGTATTATTATCAATATTGTATTTAGATATGAGAGTATTTTTCTTTAATATTAAATTATTAAACTATTTTCAGTAATATATTTTAGTTTCTTAATTTAAAAAAAAAACAAAAAACTTATTAGATTAGTCAAATTCATAAAGTAAATAAAAAAATTATCGCTTTTTTAAAAAATGACAATCATAGTTATAGGTATTACTAATAATATTGTATTAATAATACATAATACTATAATAATACGCAATATTAATAACATATAATAATTTATCAATAATATAATACTCAATTAATAAGACATAATCGTGTATTAATAATATAATACTAAATTAATAATACCTAATATTGTATTAATAATATAATACTGTATTAATAATACATAATATTTTATTAATGAATATTAATAATACATAATACTTTATTAAAATATAATATTGGGTATTAATACAATATTATATATTATTAATATCGTTTTATTATTAATACCTATGATTATGATTGCTTCGAATTCAATACCTTCTAATTATTGAGTGTACACTAATGGCGTTGACCAACGACTCTTGTTGGTAATTTTCAAGACGTCTTAATTATAAAATACAATATTAATAAGATACTTTACCTACCTAAATAAAAAATACAATATTAATATATCTAGAATTACTAATACATTACACAATTTACTTAATTGGGTAGATACTAGAAAATTAACAATGAACGAAAAATTTATATTTATTCATTAATACATGATAGGAAGATTTTAGATTTTTTTTGCCATAATAAAAAAAAAACAATCAACAACACAATATCTCCCCTTTTTTTATTAAAAAATGCTATTTACCGCCTTAGTATTAGGGAAATTTTTAGTATTAGGGAAATTTTTAACAAGATAATTTTTGTTGTTGGAAATGGAAGTTGAAAACTGTCAACTGTTTAGGAATATTTTTCTTTTTTAAACAAAAATTGAGTGCTTTTTTTTATCAATAAATATTGGTTTATAGTGGAGGATATTTGTGTAATTTTACCATAAAACTAATTTCCTTAAAGTTAGCCGTGAATTACTTTTGCTAAAAACTTTACATGTACACACGCGTGTAATTTTTTTATCCATTTTGCCTAAAATTGTAAAAAGCCCTTTATTAAATTATGCCCTTTTCTTGTTGATATTATTTAGAGAAAGATAAGGATTATTCAATAAAGTAAAAAAAAAAAAATTATAACAGCTCAGAAGAATAATCTTGGTTAATTAGCATGAAAAATCTAGAAGTTTAAGTAGAGGTCGAAATCCCAAATTTTTCTACAACGGTAATTTGTTTTCTACTCAATAAAAATCCCAAAATATTTATGACGAATTAAATAATTCATTAATGAAACATTAATGTTAACTAGGGGAAATGCTGAAGTCGGCAAGTATAATTTTATTATATCCGATCTATATAATTGACCTTAAACAATAATATTTAATGAAAGGAACCCATTAATATTCAAATAAGAGAGGCAGTGGGCATGCATTTATGATTGAAAAATGTAAATAAAATGTGATCAATTGATAGAAAAATTCATTTTACCAAATTCATTATTATATTGAAATTGATGTTATACATATCTTAGGAGTTGAACAAATCTATAAACTAAATGAAACATCAATTATTTATTTTTTTTGTACAAAAATGGAGTCCATAAATTCTGGTACATATTACTTTTCTCAACTAAATAAAAGTTAAATATCAATTTTTAAGATTGAATTTATGATTGTGGTGTTGAATGAGATGAATACCAAACAGTAAAACTAACATCCAATCAACTTTATCGATATCAATTCTTTTAAAGAAAACACTAAACAATTAAAAAAATATACGGATTAAAATGTCTTAATTCAATTATCTGACACTTAATTCAATGACCTCTTAGTTATTAAATGTACGGTGATGACGCTGATGTGGTTATTAAAATGTCTTAATTCAATTTTTTTAAAGTTATATGAAAATAAGATTTTGGTTTTGAACTTCATTGTCGTGTGTATTATATATTTCGAGTTGAAGAGCAATACAAAATATATTGGAAAAATTACTTTTTTTATCTCTCGGTTTGGGGCTTAGTTTTAATTTGGTCCATATGTATCAAAACTAGATACTTTTATTCATTACATTTCAATAATGATTATTTTTTATTTTTATATTTCAAAATTGAATACTTTTACCGTGGCATTTCAGTCATCTTTATTTTTTGTCAGGTTTGGAGTATAATTTCAGTTTAATCTTTATATTTTAAAATTGACCATTTTTACTCATGATATTAAATAATGCTCACTTTTAGTCCTCGTGTGTTTTTTAAGTTTATTTTTATATTTATCTAAAAATAAATAATTTTACGTCAAAAAGTAAAATAATCAATAAAAGCTCCAAATCTAGAGACCAAAAACGTAATTTTCGTGAATATATACATATATATATCCTCCCACAATTCTTATCTCTCTATTTTTTTAATTATTCTTTTTAATAAAACCATTTATGTGGTTGATTTTCTGTTTCTTTCATTCTTATACTTGACGATATTCATTTGTGTTATAAAAGACCAAAATATCCATGCTTAGAATTTTTTAAATTAACAATCTTGCGAGACTATAACAATTGAAGGTAGAAATGGATTTATGAACCCATAACCTCTTGATCATATGCCATTAAAATTAGCATTCAAATTTTATTATATTAAAATTTGTTAGGAGATTTGATATTTTATATATTAATAAAAAATGAATTAAATACTAGAAAGTATAAGGACTTTCTCAAAACTTATCAACAAAAATAAAAAAAACTAGATTATGTCAAAAACTGATTGGGGTTATAGTTTCACACAAAGCTAGCAAATGCAAAATAATTGACAATGTTTTGTGGTTATTTAATAAATAAATTTAGGTGCTATGTAGCTTAGAAACATGTCATAGTCTCTCTTATTTGTGAGGCTAATGATGTTGAAACATGACAAGAATCTTGCTGTTCGCCCACTTGTCTTAAACCAAACCAAACCTAAACCTAAATATTATTATTATTATTAGGAGCTGTTCATGAACCATACATGCATTAAATGTTCTTAATTTTCAAGAGTCCATTATTCATTTAACTTCTCAACCACACACAACTTTCTAGGATTTGTATTAAAAGATTTCCATAGTTTGGTTTTTTCTTTTTTTTTCAAGCTTAGTAAATATTTTGACCTTACCAAAAAATTTAGTGACCCAATGAATTTATTGTTCGTTGGAAATCTAGTTCAACATAAGGTCATGAGTTCGATATCTAGCCATTTTGACTCTTATTTATTTGAGAGCAGTTGTACTCTCTTTGAAGAGTTTGTTGTTCCTCCCCCCTAACTTATACTATATATATATATATATGACCTATATCATATATTTTAATTTTTATAGCCATTAATAAAAATAAAGTATTAGTGATAGATAGACCTGCTAAATAAAAGAAAAAAAAGGTTTAAAATTGATGCTACTCTTGTCACACACACACTACGTTTTAATGCTAAAGTATTTTAGATGTAACAACATGAAAGCAAGATAAGGAGAAAAAAGGGAAGAAATAAAAAGTTATCTTTATCTATTTTGCTTAAAGATGTAAATATATATATATATATATATATATATATATATATATTATATTTATATTGATTTGAAATGTTATGATAGCTTGTTTAAAAAAAAAAAAGTTATGAGAGCTTAGAGTTTTGAAATAGTTAACTTCGAATGTATATACTATCAAAATCAAACTAAAAAAATATTAGTGGAGAAATTAAAAAAAACTATCATAAATTAGTAAAAAAAAAAATTGATGCAAAAGAAAGTAAATTTCAAGTTTGCGAATACTAATGATGATAGTCGACATTGAAAGAACTAGGTCGAAATTGGATAAATTGAAAAAAATCACTCTCTTGAAATTATACCTATTCTTTTATACAATATCATTTCTAGTTAAATTAACTCGAATAAGTCGTAGCCGGTTCGAGTTGATCGACCACTTTTATTATCATTATTATTTTTTAATTTAGTTCAATCGTTAGAGCTTTTTGTGACCCTAATCGAAATTTGGTTTAGTTGTCCAAATTTGCCCATAACAACTTGAAAGAACAATAATGTACTCCCTTCAATAAGCAACTTGGATTCAATTCAGATATCTTAGTTTTGACTTGTGAAGAATAATTGATGTGATAAGATATAATTACATTTTAATTTGCTCAACTTGGTTGAACTACCCTAGTCAATATATTTATTATTATTTTGTATTTGCATTCACATTCCTTTAGAAATGGCAACTAAATTTTCTTGTAAGTGAAGAAAATATGATTGCTTTGCACCAATATTTGGAACCAAAATTGAAGTATGTGATAATACTTTTATCATTGTAATCACCGCTACCGAAAAAGCAATAAATAAATAAATAAATCATATATATATTTTAATAATTATTCAATGATATTTTGTATGAGTATTTTTGTTAAGCGGTCATTATTGTTCTTTTAAGTATAAATTGGAGAATACAGACAACAAATTCTATATAGACGATAATTCTACTTTCAAATAATATGAGAGTCAAATATCGATTTTTAAAATCAAACTTATGATCGTAAAGTTAAAATAAATTACCATCTATCTAAATAACCAACACGCCATCAATCTATGTGATAAATAAAAAAGCAGTCAAGGTTCTAAATTGTCTATTTTATCGTTGAATTCAACTTGTTAGCTCCTTAGCATATGATAATAAAATATACTTCATTATTTGCCTCTAAAATATTGCTTTGTAAACTTTTTAAAAAAGAGTTTTGAAAATCAGCAATGTCTAGAGAATTAAAAAACTCGAATTTATAATCTCTTGTTATTGAATTGTACGTGCTATCATCGTAGCTCTCTTGTAAGTACTTCAGAAATCTATTTAAAAATAGTTTAAAATGTAATTAAATAACTTATAATTGAGGATTAATATCAAGCCATGTCTCTTTAATGCATGAGACTATTATAACAATAGGTTTGCTAGCTAATTAGTATTCTTGTATGTGTGCAATTGTTAGTTGTTTTTTTAAAAAGATTTACAATTGTTAGTTGTTAAGTGGTTAATTAAACCACCTTAGTTTGTATTATTTAAATAGAGGATAATGTGAATACAAGTTAAGCTTTTCACCTCTCGTTACACTTAGATTTGAAAATCAATGTTAATACGTGTATCATAATTATTATTCATGAGTGAGTAGAAATTGAAATCTTATTTTGAATAAAAAAAAAAGAATTCATTTAGAATATAAACAATCATTGTTGATTTTTTTTTTTTTTTAAGTAAACAACCATGGTTTAGAGATAATAAATAAAAAGCAAGATTTTTTAAAAAAATTTTAAATTTTTTTTTTTATTATTATTATTTTCTTTAGACTTAAATCATGAATTTTATATCAAATTTAGTTATAATTTATTTATTTATTTGTCTAATTCCATTTACTAATAAAGTCCAATACTTGTATTTGTCTAGAAGAATATAAGGGTCCTTTTTGCCAGCTTTATCGAGCCAATGAATCTACGCACATTTTTAAATGACGAGTACTTTTTCACCCAAAAAAGAAATGAATAAGCCTTAAAAAAAAAAAAATTAAAAACTCAATTAGATATATTTTTTTTAAATAAAGGTAACCACACCCGTCCTAGGCCAAACATCGGGGACATCAAAAGAGTAGTGTCACATGTAAATCTCGAACATGGGACTTTGGAATTTTCAAAATACCAATCTTATCAAACTTGAAGTACTTATGCACATTGTTTTGTTTTCATAAATAAAAATAATAAATCAATCATATCCTTCTAATATGATTTCTGAAAAAAAAAAAAGCAATATTTAAATATTAGCGTTTCATTTTGGAAGTTAATTCAAACATTAGTTTTTAACATAATGAGTTTAATCCCAATATTTAGATCACTTTTAATTAAAAGATCTTCTATATAGAATTTGTACTTCTTTTCTTCAAATTTATACTAAAAAGGATAGTTTCCCCATATATATATATATATTATTTAACATTAATAAAAAAGGTATATATATAAGTAAGAATTTTGATTATAAAAGTTAAAGTTTAATTAATATGATTTTAAAAATTAAAACTTAAACTATTTAATTTGATAAAACTTAAAAATAGTTTTTTCATCATTTTTTTTCCGAAAAGGTCACCATTTCTATTTTTTGGTGAATTAAATATGTAAAAGTTAGTTATCCCCATGTCACTAATGACATTGTGAATTTTAGTAACTAACCAGAAAAACAAAATCAAATATTTTACTCATGAATAATTACATACACACTTTTTTTTAGAGTTTATAAAATTATAGAGATTAAATTTTAATTTTTGAAATTATAAAATAATAAAAAAAATTAAATTTTAACTTTTAAAATTATAACAACTAAATTATAAGTTTCTTCAATTCATAGCAACTAAATTTGAAATTTATTGCATAAAATATTTGCAATAAGTAGTTTATGATGATTTTTAAGTCCTAAAATTACGGAGAGAATTGAATCATCAATTTTAGAGAGTAATTACCAAATGGGTCGATGGCACTGGTTGTGTTAATCCATTTCACGAACCTGTGACTGTAATGTTAAACTAAAATTTCACCAAACAATGAAATTACTAGGCCACTAATCTTTTCGATCATCCATTTTTGTATGATAAACAAAAACATGAGTTGTTATTGCATTCTTTTGGTGCAAAGAACAAATATGTTAAGACATTTTTTTTAGTCAAAACTCATTGTTGGGTCAAATATCTGACTACTTGAAGTTATATGTCTTAGCCAGTTAAAATTTGTTAAAAAATGTCAAGCTCTCAAAGTTGGATAATGTTGAATAACTTTCATTTGATGTTCTATAGTATAATTTCAAAATTAATTGGAAATTGTTAAGTGTTTGTTTTTTTCTAATACTCTTTTGTATATTTGCATTACATGTGCATGCCTAATTTGTTGGTCCATGTTTGATTTGAGTTAAAATTCAAAAGGAAATGGCAATTTCAATAATGGGCTGGCCCAATATATATATATATGTCCTTGACTCCATTCATTTTATTCAGCAACATTTTTCAATGGTTGAAGTTGGAAATAAATTATATGTTATGTCTTTTTTTAAAATGAGAATCTCTAGGATAATTAGAAAATTTTAGACTTCAAAGTTCAAAAATTAAGTAAAAATGTATGTATTTTGATAAAAATAAATAAATAATAATAATAATCTTTTCTTAAAATTTGACCCTTATTATTAGGAGTCAAAGAAAAAAACTAAAAACCGACCAAATCGAACAAAATCAAACAAATCTAATGAATGCATTTAATTTTTTTAAAAAAAAATATTAAAATATTCGGTTTGATAATTTAGAAAATTGAACGGAACCGAATATATAAATATTAAAGGCAATTAAAAAAAACTTCCTTA
Source organism: Sicyos edulis (assembly GCA_036507275.1). Classification (NCBI taxonomy): domain Eukaryota; kingdom Viridiplantae; phylum Streptophyta; class Magnoliopsida; order Cucurbitales; family Cucurbitaceae; genus Sicyos; species Sicyos edulis. The sequence goes on along the minus strand of CM071858.1, from coordinate 2,336,429 downwards.
ACATGTCACGATTATTGATGAAAAAAATTTACTCATTAACATGTCACCTTGTATAAACTTTTTTATTTCAATTAAATTCATCCTAAACTTGGTTAAATGTGGCTGTCCAAATTGAGTTTATATTGCCAACATGAGCAGTTACTACACTAATATATGAAGTCCTGGGTTCGAGTTCCCCACTCCTAATTGTTGTAATCTCAAAAAAATGAATTTATATTTATATTTTTCAAGTGGCAAGTTTGAACCGTGCAACTCTTTAAATATTAATGTTCTACCTTTTATTTAATATAGATAACAATGTATATTTTAAATAAAAGGAGATATAAAATCATGAAAAAACGTGAATTCTATGGATATAAAAACTTACGAATTAGCCAATAGAGTAATAGTTCAAGACATTGATGTACATCTAATGATCTTGAGGTCTTAGATTTGAGTCTCCTCCATCCCCAATTGTTGTAATCTCAAAAAAAAAAAAACAAACTTACGAATTAAATATGGAAGTTTGATTAACATAAAATTTTGTTTGAATTAAGATTTTTTTTTTTTTGGAATGGATTGGGATATACATTCTATATTAGTTAGAAGAACACGTAAAAGATAGGGGATTTTGCATGTATATTAAAAAATAAATAATTTCATGTATAACACAATTCCTAACTTATTCATTTATGACACAAAAATAATTGAAGTCTATCAATTTGTACTTTTCAATTACTCAAAATCGATTAAAGTCTATCAGTTGAACTGATATAAGTCTATTAGTTGAACAGATAAGCGTTTATCAGTTAAATTGATAGTAGTCTAAAGTCTATCAATTGAACTAATAGAAGTCTAATGATGTTAAAATATGAATGAAATTATAATCAAGAGTAAAAAATATACTAAGAAGGAGAAATTCCCTAAAAGATAAAATCTTCAATAATATGAAACACATGAGAATAGAAGTAATTTTGTTGACATTAATGTCTAAAGACTAAAACAAACAGTTGTTTTTTTTTTTGGAAAGAAATACATCAGAATTGATAGTATTTATAAGAAAATTTATGAGAAAATCTAAATTCTACAATTAATTTTGATGCAAATGATGAAACACAATTCTCGAGATCAAATTTGTGACGTTGGGATTGAACTATTTACAATCAAAATAAAATTATTGCACCACTGACTCATTTAATTAAAGATAAATTATCATCCAACTCTGAAAATGTGAATATATCTCTTTTAGAGCTTACCCAATTAAAATTTTTGAATTCATCAAGTAAAAAATTAGATTTTTTTTCGTCATTAAAAGTTAAAAATTATGGTTATGATTATGAATTTTACTACAACTTTTCAAGCGTTAAAATATATTTATTCTCATTAATTTTCACGTATAAAAAATATAAAAAGAAGAAAAAATAATAATAAAATTTTAGTAAGAATTTTTTAATGTGTTTTAAAAATCAATGATATATTATTCAAACAAAATTTTTTTAATAATTTTTATAATAAAGTGTATCTTTGAAATTTTTTAAAGTTGATGAGTTATTTTAATTTATACAAAAACTTTACACAATTTTTATCCAAATTTAAGCTAAAGTTTAGGAGTATTTTTTGATAGTGACAATTTTGACAAGAACCTCATAGTTTAGAGGCATCATTGATCATTTATAATTTTATATAAACTCTATTAAATAATGATATAATAGTTTGTCTTTAAAAATAATAATAATAATAATGAGATAATAATAATAAAAATAATTATTGGATCCCGAAGCATATTTTCTAATCTACCTATCAGTTGGATCTAAAGTATATAATAATAAAAATTAGGTAATAATTATTATTACTATTTCCAAATATTATATTTTACTTCTCCAAAGTCTCAAATCATGTGTTTTCCATGCTAATATAAAATTTCATAAAATAGAGCTTTAAATTGCAAGCTAGTTTTTTATAATAATTTTTTTTTATATATATGTGGTGTACATGCTAACTTAAACATACCTCGACTAATGTCACAAAAATTTTATATTTTATTTTTGAAAAGTCTCAAATTATGTGTTTTCCATACTTATAATAAGTGGTCATCATCGATTGAATTCATCCTCTTAAATACTTCAAAATTCTCTTTGACTATTAAATTATTTTATGATGGTTAAATAATATTTATTTATTTTGATCTACTTCACTATAATTTCATATTAAAGATTTTTTCTTTTCGAATTTTCAGATAATGATCATTTTAAATTGTGGCAGTAATTTTATGAGTTTAAGAAACTATAATTTTGCCTGTAAAAAGATTACAATTTTCTAAACAATTTAAGAAATATGACATGAATGTTTTATCTTTATCTTTTACATTTTGGATCACCAATCCAATTGAAGTTCAACTTTTTTTTTTTGTATGAAAAAAGTAAAAGTAAAAGTAGATGTATATAAATTAAGATAAATTTGAAATATTAAATTAGTGGCACGTGCTTGAAAGAGGCTAATATAAGTAGATGTATAGAAATTAAGATTAGCTTAGAATATTAAATTAGTGGATTTCATATATATATATATATATATATATATATTAAATTAGTGGCACGTGCTTGAAAGAGGCTAATATAAGTAGATGTATAGAAATTAAGATTAGCTTAGAATATTAAATTAGTGGATCTCATATATATATATATATATATATATAATTAGTGTCACATGTATGAAAGAGACTAACCTCTATATATATATACACGCATCTCTCGTAAAAATCAGCATTGGCTGCATGTTCACATGACTTTAGATCAATCTCAAAAGTCCAAATGTTTATTTTTATTTTTATTATTTTTTTAAATTGTGAAAAAAGACCATAATCCCTACTTAAAAATTACTACTACTTTTAAATAAGATGTAAAATTTTGAAGATCGAACTTATAATCATAATATTAAATTAAAATCTAACCAATTAAAAAAAGTTGATATATACCATCAAACGTTTCTCTAAAAGTCAAAATGTTTGTATGAATATGATATTATCTTATTTGTTTTGTTTTTTTTGAAATTATAACAAATAAGATACGGGGATTCAAATCCATCTCATGATCAATGAATATTTATTAATACCGATTTTGTTGGCAATATCTTATTTGTATTTGAATTGCAAGAGTTCATTTTTCTTTTTAATTAAAAGAACTATATCTGACTTTCAAGAACAACTCGTGGAGATATAACTTTGTAGATATCAACTTGTTGTAATAAATAAATAATTAATTGATAAATTTAATACATATTCTCCCGAGTATCAGCATTTTTTTGGTTAAATACAACGAAAGTCTCATTTGGGGTTATGTGTATTAATTATCCTCCTTGGTTTAAAAATTTTCTAATAACAGCCGGTATAGACTCAATAATGAAGAGATCATAATTCAATCTTCTCTCACTAATGGCTGTAACTCAAAATAAATGAATAAATAAGGCTTCGTTTGATAACCATTTTATTTTTTGTTTTTCCTTATTTGGTTATCTACATCTTACCTATATTTTAATAAACAAAACCAAAATTTGTAAAAAAAAAAAAAAGTAGTTTTCAAAAACTTGTTCATGTTTTTTAAATTTGGTTGATATTCTTCTTCTTTCTTAAGGAAGGGTGGATACATCGTAGGAAAGATGGAGCACATGTATAAACAAAAAACAAAACACAAAATGGTTATCAAACATGATCTAAATAAATTAATAATAATAATAATAATTGTAACTTCGTATCTCCATTAATTAAAAACTAAAGTTAACCAATGGTCAGTAGTGTAGTTGGTTATCTTGTCTTTAGACCAATTTTTTTTTAGTTCGTATAACATAACTTTGAAGTTTATACATTATTATCGAATGAATGAGTGACGCGATTAATTATCTAGTTTGATGTTAATTCATTTCTACTCTACGGTCACGAGTTCAATCCATGAAATCGGTATTTGTAATTCTTTTCCCCATATGTACTCAAGAAAAAAAAAAGTTTATGCATTATCTTATATATATATATAAATATATATATATATATATATATATATATATATATATATATAATAAAAGTTTATACATTATTGCCTCAACTGTTTGTGTTTTATGTATTATCTGTAGAAGTTATTCACGTGGGCAACTTATGCACTTCATAAATAATTTAATATTATTATGTATTTATAGTTTTGTTTTCTTTTCATCCGTCAGCGTTAATTTATTTCAAATTCGTGAAATCGACTAATTAATATGATGCATGAAATTAGCTGTTAGTGGCACAGTTGGTTATCTTGTAGTGTTAATTTATTTTAACTCTATGGAATCCAAAAATCAATATTTAACTCTTATATTATTTGAAAGTAGTCGTGCTCTCTATGTAAGGTTTGTTGATCCCTCTTCCCCCACTTTGTACTAAAAAAAGCATAAATATATTTGAAAGTTTATATAATCGAATTTTTCTTTAATATTTTTAATAGAAAACTATGATCTTTTTTCTTTATCTTTTTTCATGAAATTATAAATCTAAAAATACATACCAACTGGGTCAGTGACGCAATGGTTTCATTGTTTGGTTATTTATCAATTCAACACTAATGTCACATGTTCTTGGATGGGTTTACCAACCATTGCGTCACTGACTCAAAGAAAAAAAAAATCTAAAAACAAGTAAAATCCGTGACTTTTTTATTATTATTATTATTATTTGATTTAATAACGTAAACCCATCCATAATCACGCAAGCGTCACCAAGGAGAGATTCTTGTTTCAAAAAATCCGCCCACAATTTTAAAAAAGCATTTGGATGAATAATTGAATAAGCACTCATTTTGAATGATTAGAAATTAAAATTATGATAATAATTTTATATTTTTTTGAAAAATTATAATAACTTATTTGGATTTAGATTTTTGTTGAGGAATTTCATATAATAAATTTGGATGTGATTTTGCTAAGAAAATTATATAAGTAAGCGATTTTGAAATAAAGAATTTTTTTAATAATTTGATATAAACGATTATTTTGAGTGGTTATAATAATATATGATTTGTTAGGAATAAAATTTCATTTATAAATGCTAAAACGATGGTCAACCAAAAAAAGTCCCCCTAAACGGATCAACTTGAGTGAAATACACACAACATGATATACCTCAAATCTACTTCATTTAATATTTAAAATTTTGAACATTATCTTGAATTGCATAACATTTCTTTGGTCAAATTCTTATTAATTAAGGTAAAATGACGTGTTGGTAAAATGTTTTTTTATTGGATTAAATGAAGTTTTATTTAAATGAAAGTGAGATAGATATAAAGAAAAAAAGAAAATTTATTGTAGATAATAAATTTTAGTTCCTTCTATTTTAGTTATAGGAACTCTATTTTAATTCTAAAAAAAAGAACTCTATTTTAGTTAGAGTAACTTTTGAAAATTTGATTCTAAAAAATATATATATTAAATTATTTCAAAATATTTGTTTTTAATCAATTGAAACTATTAGTTTTGTGAATTTGATTGAATCTATTTGTATTATATTTAAACCTTTTTTTAAAATCATATTATAATTAAACTTTTTCCTTCAATTTTGACATTCATAGTTCTTTTTCTTTTTTACTATGTATGAAAAAACCCTAAAAGAATATTCGTAATTGTTTCCTCTCACGTTTGCTTTTGAGGAAAAAAAAACAAACAAACAAAATCATTAATTAAGCTTATAAACACTGTTTCGACTGTGGTTTACCTTTCATTGGTTTTTTTTTTTACCAACGTCTTAAAAAATGAAGCCAAGTTTTAAAAATTTGTTTTTGTTCTTGAGAATTTGATTAAGATTTTAAATTTATTTTCATAGAAATAATTAGATGGAACTCAATGAAGAGAAATAAGTCGGAAATAAATTTAATTTTCAAAAATTAAACATCAAATAATTATGGATACAAATAATTGGTCAAGAACACATGGTCAACATTAAAAAAAAACATGGTAAACATCTTTCACGTCACGCATCTAATCCACCACGAGAAGCATACTATATAATTCGTATTAAAACATAAATAAATAAATAACAATTTGTACTTTTTTTTGTTTGTTTTTTTTAAATGAACAATTTGTTCTAAATTACCATATATGGAATCTTATTATCAATTTTAGCTGCTGGACGACATTATCTTTTGAACAAAAAAAACACATGAATCTCAAAATATCTTTATCAAATTATCGGAAGGAAATAATATGCAAAAAAAAAAAAAAAAAGTATTCACCTCAATAATTCAAGGGAAAAGGACCATTGTACCCATGGAAACTACCCAAAATACCTTAAATGCCCTCAGTCCATTTCCTTATAAGAAAACCAAATAATCTCAATGCACCACCATAGGCACATTCCTTTCCATGTTTATCTTTTCAAAATGGCTTCTTTTTCCATTAAACCCAACTCCATTCTGATGATGCTTCTTCTTCTTCAGCTGCTCGGGGCAACGCTTGCAGCGAATTCCCCGAGCGGTGGCGGGGACCAAAGGGAATTCGACTACTTCGTGTTGGCTCTTCAATGGCCCACCACTTTTTGTCAGAACACTGGCAAGTGTTGTCCTGCCAATGGTTGTTGTCGTGGGTGAGTCTAATTCTGTCCTATGTTAAATAAATATGAGATTTCATCTCAAAATCAATAACAAAGTAATTCATGCATTTTTTTTTCGGGTTGGTTTAATTGTTGTTGAGTTGACATTTGAAAGCTAATAATTTTCGATTTGTGTCTCTAGAGCTGATTCTCCAAAAGAATTTACAATTCGTAAGTGTCGAAAATCAACCTCTCTAAGCTTTCGATTTTGATTTTGATTTGATTTATTTTTTGGATTTTGTTGTGTAAAATGGGATATGAGAGTTTTGTGTGTTTGAATTATGGCAGATGGGCTTTGGCCTCAGTACAATGAGAAAGGATGGCCTTCTTGTTGCAGAAATGAGATCAGCTATAATGAAAATGAGGTTTTGTTTTAAGGCCCTCTTTTATTATGATTATTTTTTAATATAATCGATGTTAAGAAATTCGAACTTGTAATCTATAGATCAACGATTGGCATATTAAAATTATGGCTGGTTTTATCCCGCTTTGATTATATTTGTCCATTCAAAATTATTTACTATGTGACAATATTGTGTGCATTCACAATTTATAACTACATGACATGCATGCAAACTGTTTTTTTTCTTTTTTTGAAGTAATTCATTTCTATATATTGTGTTATTGAATTGAAGATGTAAAGATTAGAGTAACTGACCATAAAAGGAATAGCTCCATTATTAAACTAAAAAAGAAATAAATAAATAAAGAGAGTAACTTTTTTTAAAAAAAACCAAGTTTTGTCCTTACACACAATTTAGCTCTTCTCTTTTTTTCAAAAAAAAAAAAAAATACCTTTTGAGTTCTTTTGTTAATTTTCAAACCAATATGAATATTTGGGCTCAGGAAAGTCTTGTCCTTAAAAATAGTAATAATATATATTAATATTACAATTTAAAAAAATAATAATAACTTCACAGTTCAAAAGTAGTGAAGATTTGAGCTTTTACTTTTATAGCTTAAATTTTTAGAGGGGATGAAACTTTAGCATAAAGATAGATATAGTAATTATATTCATGTTAGAAATTGTCTTAATTCGATAACTAACATAAAGTAACAAAATAAAGCCATATTTTAAAGAATGTCATTCCAATACTAGTATAGATTTGATTGATGGTACAAATAAATGCATGTAATCAGATTCCTTTGGTAACGTTTTTGTTTTTTTGGACTATATTCGTAGATTATTACCTTAAAGGAGGATATGCAAAAGTATTGGCCAACTTATCGATGTGGGACAATATCGACCTGCCATGAAACCAAAGGATCATTTTGGGCACATGAGGTTAAAAAATTATTTTCTTTCTCTTTCTATATATATATATATATATATATTTTCTTCGTTAATTTAATTATATCAATCAAAATTTCAAACTGATCCTAATTTTTTATCTTTTGTTTGATGTGGCCATTTCAAATGTTACCATTTTTACAGTATGGTAAGTTTCTTCTTTCACTTTTTTTAAATCTTGGTTTTTTTTTTGGAATTTGATCCATATTGTTTAAATATAATTAACATGAAAGGATTAGTGATAATTAACATTATATAATGTGTTTGCAGAGAAGCATGGGACATGTGCATCTCCTGTAATTGTGGGAGAATATGATTACTTTTTGACAACCCTCACCATCTTCTCTAAGTATAATGTCACTGTAAGTTCTTTAAAAAATTTATTACAAATTTTTTTTTCTCTCTTTCATTATTTATTTATTTATTGGAGTTAATTAGTAGATAAATTATTGGTTGAGATCATACAATTTTAGACTATTAGATGTGTGAGAAGACTGATAAAAAAAATCTTTGAATCTATAACTAAATAATGGTTATTAGGAAATATACGAATATTTTTAATTCACGATTAATGATTATTAAAATACAACTATAGTGCTAAACCTAGTCTAGAGTAGTCAAATGAAGGCCAAAATATAATTTTAATGACATCTTTAATAAGCTAACAGCTTATCGGTTTCGACTGAAAGAGTTAGTGGTTTAATGGTTTTATTGTTTAGTGGTAATCTAATTCAATACTTTGGTCACAGATTCGATTATGAAAATCGATATTTGACTCTCATATTATTTAAAAGTAGTAATTTCCTATATGTAGGATTTGTTGGTCCCCCTCCCTTTAATTTGTACTAAAAAAAATGTGTTCGAATGTTCAACTTCGTATATTATTGAATATAAAGAAGTTTAAAGTAGATAAACTAAACATAGGTTAAGTGCTTTCCAAGGGGTGGGGTAGTTGGTCGAAAGCTTGGCCTTTCAGGGTATGATTCTCTTAAGGTCTAGGTTCGAAACTCGTTTATGACATTAATTTGTAGGCACTTTTAATTGTATCTCCACTCTTCCGATATATCTCAATGTTGTAACTTAGGAAAAAGTTAGTGGTCCCTCTAAATTTCGAGATTATATAAGAAAAAAACATAGGTTAATTGATATTAAGTGTGATGAGAACCCTTGACCTAGAAGTTCTAGTCTCCTTCACCAGATCTAAAAAATAGTGATATTTTGATTGAATAATTTTTATTTTATGGTGTAGTTTGTAATAACAAATGTGTATAATTCTGTACCCTTGTGTTTGTCTTGAGCCAGTCTATTTATTTATATTTAAAAAGAATCAAGTTCAATAACAAAGTGTGGGATCAACCAAGCTTATTTTTTTAATTCATAAATATGCATGGATCCCTTTTTTTTCCGTACATATTGGAGGAGAGGGGACAAATATCGATTCTCGGGTTCGAACCTATGAAGTTGGTGCTGAACTTATTTACAACTAAACAATGAAACTATTGCACCACTGATTCATTTGGTCAACTATTTTGATTTCTTAAGACCCTTTTGACCACTATATATACTACCATGGTGGTTATTTCATCAATTTGTTACATTTTAAAGTTTGGTGTAAGATATTTATAAGGCTTTGATTTTGATACTAAATTTGATAAATTTTCAAATTTTTGTTACCAGAAAGTTTTGTATGATGCTGGATTTGTAGCATCCAATACTGAAAAGTATCCCATTGAAGATGTATCAGCAGCAGTTAAGAATGCTACCAATTCAACTCCAAGAATTACATGTGCTAAAAAAGGGGTTGTCAAGGAACTTTGGATATGCTTTGACAAAAACTTTGAGGTATTTTAATTTTTCATTTCATGAAATCATAACCTTATGATAAAATCAATTAGCTTTTGATTTCATGAAATTAGTATTAATTTGAGGAACTGATTGAATTAAATCGTTACTTGTTGGTGCAGCCACGTGATTGCAATCTTCCTAATCAATGCGCTAATTTTATTAAGCTTCCAACATATGAACCACGAGGTAATTTTTTATTTTATTTTAAGGATCTTACTTTAATTTAAACATATTAGCCTTCAATTTCATTGTTTAATTATGAGAATATTTTGAGTGAATATTGTCACATGTATGGCGAAAGTGCTTTTTGGATCTTGAGCATTGCCTTTGGAATCTATTTTATTTTATTTTTTAAAGGATTTTTTTTTTGAATTTTTTTTTTTTTTTTTTAAAGGATTTGATTTAAACAAAATCTAGTTTTTTAATTAGTATCTTGAAAAATAATAATAATATTTCAAGTGGGTCATGTCTATCTGATCTAAATGTGTGAGAATACCTAGTAACATTTAATAAAATAGGTAAGTGGATTACTTCTCTTATCGCTAATACTATCTTTTTTTTTAAGCATTATCACTAATACTATCTAATATGATATTCATAACTTATTAAACTCAAATATATATTCGTTCAATAAAAAAAAAAAAAAGGATTGGATTCTAATTTGATAAACTAAAAAACACTATCTTGAATTAGACATGTTGAAGATTCTAAGGGGTTTTTATTTTTTTTATAAATTCAATAACATTTGGGATGGAGGGTGTGAACCAGTAATCGCTTGATTAAGTAATAATTATATAAGTTAAACTTAAGCTCTTCTTGTCATAGTATATAATCTTATTTAATATATTATTTTAACATTTATGTTTTTGTTTGATGCAGAGGTTAATAAAATTGAGGAAGCTATTCCATGGATTGCTGATGCTGAAGCAATTATTTAACTTCATTTTGAACCTTAAGTTTGCAATTCCCACTATGAAAATTTGGAACTTTCATTGAGTTGAAAGACCCCATTATGATGATTTGCTTTCCTTAAGTAGTAGTGAAAATAATAAAAATAATTTGAATAATTGAAATTGGATGTGATTTCAATTTTTTGAATTGAGTTTTGAGTTTGCATTAGAAATAATTGGTTGACTCTTCTCGATGCATGTGTATTACTCTTTTAGAGATATTTCATGATAAATCAAATAAATTTTGAAGAGCTGAAATTAATATTAATTTACTTAAAAAAGTTGTGAAGATTTCAATGCTCTTCTCCACTCTCTATGTTAGATAAATATCTAATTTTCATATGTAAAGAGGACTAAAAGTGTATATTTAGGGTAAGCAAGGACCAAGTTGACCATAGAAATATTATAGTGAAATATACAATACGAACGGTATATCATTATTGAGTACATTATTAAGAAATTAAATGTTTGAAAAAATTATAAAAAGAGTAAAGTTATAGTGATATCAGGCAAATAACCTAGTAATGAAGAAGTTGCCTCTAATTAAAAAAAAATCAAAAAATTACAATCTTTGAATTTCTCCATCCCCAATTAATGTTGAATTAAAAGAAAAGTTTGAAAAATTAATAAGGGTGTTAGTTAACATAAAGTGAAAGAAGATAGGATTAAGTGAGTAAGGTGGGCGAAATATATAGGAGAGATGCCTTGCAAAGGACTATATTTATGCAGAGGAAAAAAAATAGTAAAGGGAACTCAGTTGTAACTCAACAGTATCAATGTACACTTAATGATTAAGATGTTTTAGATTCGAGTTAAACTGGTTAATTATAATATATTTCTCTTTCAACCTATATACTATTGAGATATTTAAATTTAGTCTCCTATACTTTCAACACTTTTGAATATACCATTTGTTTGTTTTGTTTTTTTTTTTTTTTTTGTTTAACAAAAGAATACTTCGTTAAAACTATCAAATACAAGTAAATACTTACATTGAAACTTCTTCAATTTTGTGAGATTAAAGAAGTCATCGTAGCTGCTAACTACGGCAACTTAATTATTAGTAACAACGAAATCTGTGGTTCGAGTCTTCTAATTATACGGAAAGAAAATATAAATAAAAAATAATAATAATTTTGCATTAACTTTCAGAAATATCCAAAAATGGACATTTGTTAGCTTTGCTGAGTTTTTGTAGAAGCTCAAGGAAGTAGGGTTCAAAAGGAAGGTCTTTGTAATGGAATCCGTTAAGTAATTAGGCGTCTTGGGGTGGCATCGATGAAATCTAATAGCGAAAGATTGTTCGGGATGGTGTCGAAGTCGAAGTTCGGTATGCGAGTCATGGTTTCGGAAACTCTACATTTGAGTAGTCTTTAGTGAAAGCCTTTGGAATGAAGAAGATTTGCTAGTTTTAGCATGATTGGGTTAATGTGGGCCTTGTGAAGGAAAAATGTAGGAAAACTTCATGGGGGGTTTCAAATTGTTACAAAATGACGCATTATTTTCAACTTCTCCTAACAATATATACTAACAGCTTTTCTAACAAAGATTATTGTTCTTATGTTACATTTATTTATCCGGGTGGATCAAGAGCTTACGAGAGGCGTTGTACCATCGAGCATACGAGGCATGGAGGTTCGGCCAGTCGGAGGTGGAAGAGTAAGTGAAATGGTGGAGCCACATAGCTAAAACCTGCTCTTGTTCGTCTTGTTCCAGTGTCTCTATCATCTCCTCCAACACCGACTCCAACTCTCGACGCTCCCCGATGCTTAAGACGGGCGCGTCGGTGCCGTTGCTGCCTCTGCATAGCAATGGAAGCCATGATATCAGCATCTTCATCTTGGTCTGCATGTGCTGCTGTTTCTCACTTTCTTCTTCATCTGAATCCTTTCCCATTTCTCTGCATTGCTTGAACAAGAATGCTACACATTGAATCATAACTTGGAATGTTAGATATGAGAAAATAGATGCTAAAATGAGCTACTTCAACAATAATTGACAATAAAGATGATTTCGATCAAGTATTTGTTGGTTTTGTGCCAAACTGACAAGCGAAGTGATATCTTCGATTTTCAAAAATTGGATCATATCCGATTAGTTCAATTTTCATTTATTTGGTTCAATTTTAGTTTGTTTTTCAATTTTAATTTCAATGAGAATTCGATTCTCTTTTTTTTTAAATGTTCTCATTTTCAATTTGATTTTCGGAATTTTATTTTACTAGTCAAAAACATTGTTATTCACCACAAATGATGTAATATTTATAATGTTTTGCTTCATATTTCACATTCAAATTAATTCTTCCATTAGATCTCAATATTAATATAATTTTATTTTCTTTCCGCACTTAAATTTGGTTCAGCTTATATATTGGTTCTTCTATCAAAAACCAAACTGAACCAATATATTTCGATTTTCTTATATATTAAATTGAATAATCCAACATTATTCTAAAAAAATCAAATCGATCTATTGGATGGATTATCGATTTTCTGTGTTTTTTCACCCCTAACGAAAATGTATCATTGACTAAAGTTGTAAGTTCGAATTCACTAATTTTAAAATTGTTGTTGAACTAAAAAAATGATAAGCAGATTTACTTTTTCTTTTCTTTTTGTTTCTTCTCTTTATTCATGTCATGTTTATTTTATTTTGCAAATATTATGCATTCATTTTGCTGTTTATCATTAGATATCACGAACAAATTTAAGAGAGGTATTGCATAAAAGTAATTAAAATCTAATATCATATTCGAAAAATAAAACTACTTAGAATTTCAATCAACAACGAAACAAGAAACAAAGAACCATTTTTCTCCCTCTTTTTGTAATGTCAATTTCATATTACAAAATTACAGAGATATCAATCAATTATTCTAAGAGAATCAATCAATTATTAATTCCATTTCTGTCTTTTACTCATAAAACATATGGTAATTGGACTAGAAACAGTTTAATAATTAAAGGAATAAAAAAAAACATGTCAAGTTGGTTCAATTGGTAAATTAACAACTATAGACATTGCCGTTTTAAGCCATACAAAAATAAGTTTTTTAATAGGGAAATTTTTATGAGCAATTTTTTTTTTAATTAAAAAAAAATCTACCTATGTCAAATTTTTTTTTGATAAGCTTGAATTGACTAAATTAAATGAAACGATAGGCTTCATTCAAGTAAAACGGAAAAAAAACTATAAATTGATAAATGAAAAATTTTCTAAAAATTATTATAAATAATAATGGTATAACTTACTTTAGAGATAATAAAAAATTCTTAAAGCACCCAATAAAATAATTATAAATATTATCATTTTTAGAAAAATTTAACAATCATAATCATAATCATATATAATAATAATAATAATGCATAATAATCTATTAATAATATGGTATTAAAATATATTAATAATTCTTTCAAAATATATATATATATATATTAATAATTATGAATACAAATAATTTAAATTTTAATAATTTTATTTATTATAATCTTCCTATTTTTATTAATAAAATCGATTAATTATTTTAAGGAGTTACAAAAAAAAATCATTTAAATGTAATATTTATTAGAGGGAGATAAAAAAGTATCTCATTTTAAATCGTCCATGAATTCAACAAACAAGCACCACCCGTTGAAACCCAAAAAGAAAACGACAAATAATACTTTTTTTATTTACGATAATGCAACAAAATTTACGAGCCATAAAATAAATTCTAGAACCCAAAAAACAAAACGAACCTGCTGCTCGAACCAAAGAACCCTGAACCCGCGGTTCAGCCGAGAGAGAAAGCCGACCCAACTTCGCCGCCGTCGCCCACCGGCGAACCGCCTCAACCCCAAACCCACAACTCCCCATTTTCCCAGCCAACCACAACACCTCCGCCGCCAATTTCTCCGCCGATCCTCCACTCCGGTTCGACCCCTCCACACTCCCCAACCCACTCCGAACCGCCCTCACAACCCGAACCAACCAAAACTCCACCGAACCAACCCCAACATCCTCCGTTAAAAAACCCCGGTCCAGCATCGCAGCCTCCATCAGAGCAATAGTCCGGTCGAACGCCGCCGAAAGAACCGCCCGATTAACCTCCCCAGCCCCTTCCCGGTGATTCTCGTCGATCAATTTCTCCGTCAACGACCGAACCACCTCGTACTTCCGAGAACTCACCGGAATTTGGGTAATAATCGACAGCAATTGGGTCAAAGCTCGAGAAACCCCCAAATCTCCGCCGGTTTTGTAGCTCTCGAATTTGGGGGTGAACCGGTCGTCGGAAACGGGGTTGATGGAAGGTAGTAAACGGAGGAAGAAGAGGAAAGAAGAGATCAACAGAGAGTGGAGGATTTGGAGGATTTTGTGTTTTTTGGAGAAATTGATAAGGGATTTGTCGGCGAAGACGAACAGAGAAGTGGCTACGTTTCGGAGAAGAAGCGCCGCCATTGTCGCCGGAGAAGCTTCGGCTATTCCCATGGCGGCCGTTTCTTTGTGCTTTTCCGGCAAACGCGGTTGCTCTGTTTTTAAACGAACAGAGGAGAAGATGAATCGCTTGGTTTCTATGTTTGTTTACCCTTTTGCCCTTTTCTTCTATTCTCTACTTAACACTTTTTAAACGTTTTTTTAGCCAATATTGTTTTAATTGGGAAAATGTACAACTCTTGAAGTGTAGGTTTAAGACGGAATGAGTTAGTGGCACAATAGTTTCATCTTTTGGTTGTAAATAGTTCAACACCAGTATCACAAGTTCGAGTTCGAGAATCGGTATTTGTCCCCCTTCTCCTATACTCTAAAAAAAAGAAGGTCAGTGGACAGTTGGTTATCTTGTTTGGTGTTAATGCATTTCAACTTCGAACCCAAAAATCGATATTAACTCTCATATTATCTAAGAATAGTTAATCTCTTCCAAACTCATCTATCCACACTTTTTAAACCATTAGAAAAATATTTTCTTAAAGAAATAAATTACAACTTTTTTATTTTTTTTAAGTTCTATAAATATTTTGTTTCTATTATTTAAAAATAATTATTGTATTGGATCTCTATATATATATATATAAATGTAATGATGTATTAATAACATTTTAAGGTAAGATAGTAGATGAAAATAATGTTTGAAGTTGAAAGTTCAGAAGGATTAATGGATATATTTCTCAAAATTTCTTGACTTAAAATTTTAATTTATCCACTATGAATTTATTTTGCTCTTTTTGTTACAGTTTTAATGATGTTTCAAAAAAATAAATATTTAAACCTATAATATTTTAATATATTTTAATTTAATTGATATAATTATGCTCAAATTTACACTTTAATATTGAGACTATTAGGTAACAATGTTTACCTTTTTGTCCTATCATATAAAATTAGCAAAGACTATTTAAACATCACATGATGATATAGTTATAATGACTACATGCAATCACAATCTAAAATCAAAGATACTTAAATTGTTTATAGTTTAGAAAATATGAATAGATACAAAAGTATAATGAACTTTAAAGATAAAGTAAAAGATTATTATTGGGATTTGTCCGTACTATTTAATAAATTTCAATTTCAATAATATTATTTAGAGTTACGTTTTTTTAAACCAATATTATTTAGAGTTAACGACATCAATAACTTAATGTTAATAGTAAACTGTGTACATCCCATAACTAAAAAATTATGAGCTTTGTTACTATGATCCAAAGATGTTGAATCCACATTCTATGCCATTTGGGAGTGTAAATGGGCAAAAAAATCATGGAAAAACACTCCGTTCTCACTCATAAATGTACCTTCCTCTATTACTAAAGCGGTAGATTTGTTACTATGGTTTTTTGAAATTATCCCTATATCTCAAATGGAAAAACTCATGTTAATGTGTTGGCGAATTTGGAGCGGCAAAAATTGGGCAATATTTAAAAATGGTTCAAGTGATCAACAAAAGGCACAACAATTTGCATCCCAAGACTGGGATTTTTGCCAGCAGTATTTGCAAGACATGAAAATGGCTAGAGGCAAGTTTGCAACTTGCCTAAATTCTCCTTTGTCAAATTCTTGGAACACTAAAAAATGTAATCCCCCGAATTGCTTAAATTGCAAAATAAATACAGATGTTGTTGTGAATCTTTCAGAAATGAGATGTGGGTTTGGGATAATTGTCAGAAATCATTTTGGGGAGGTTATGTTTTCTCTTTCGAAGCCGATAACAGGGATTTAAATGCTGAGATTGCGGAGACCAAGGCTATTCGTGAAGGTGTGGAACTTGCAGTGGATCTAGGCTTTAGGCGGATTGAGATTGAGACAGACGCATTACTAGTTTTCAATCTACTTCAAGCGCGGAACCCAAATCGTTCGGAATTGGGGAGAATCGTGGAAGAGGTGTTGATTGCAACGAAGAGGTTGGCTTTCGTCTCATTCTCTTAGTGCGGTAGAGGTGCAAACTCAATCGCCCACAAATTGGTGTGTATGGCGGTGATGAACAACCAAGAAAATTAATGGATGGAAGAAATTCCAATTGATGTTAGAAGAGAGTATCATTTAGAACTATGTAGGGAAGAAAACCTCTGCGTCTGGTGATTCCCTTTCTTAATTTTGTTAAGTTATGCTCATTTTCAAAAAAAAAGAAAAAAAATTATGAGTTTTTATCTCATAATCTATAATCTGATCAGTATTTGTCTCTCTTCCTCCGATATATACTAAAAAAAAAAAAAAGAAATCATGAGCTTTTATATTTATATCATCTTGGGTCACGTGCACATTTCTATAGGGATATTAATGTAATTTTTGCATTCATATATACCAACTTTATTTTTATGAGGGACAACCATAATAATAATTTTGTACTCATCAACAAAATTTTCACACAAGATAATTTATATAATTTTTCTTTATAAATGCTGGTAAATCTAATTATGAATTATAGGAATATAATTTTTAGGTTTTTTTTTTGTTTGCTTTGAGAATATAATTGGGTTTAAGTAATTTAAATTACACAAATCTCAAATTTGTATTCTTATAATTTTTAACGACTATAATTCCCAACATTTAATATAGAAAATTGAACAAAAAAACGTGTGAGATAAGCGATTATTATAATTGATAAATAATAAAAATTGTGCAATTGCATGCATTCAAGATCCAATCCAGGAACACTATGGTTGAAAATTAACATGAAAACAAATATACACGACAATTATAATAATAAAACTATGGTTTAAATTTAATCTTGTATTTATCCTATGACATCTAAGGAAATTATTAATATTTAATCAATTAAATAATTCAATAAGTTAGCATTAGAAAAATGTGGCCAATATTCTAAGCATAAATTGTTTAAATCATTAACCATCTCTATAAACGTTCTATTTTATTGCATGTTACTTTTTAATTTCTATTTCTTTTTTATTAGTTCTACAATAATAGAAGAATTTTTTATTATTATAGTGTGATTTTTTTTAATCATTTTTTATACTGTGATTGCCTTGGTCAACTTACATGCACATTAACTAATATTTCGAGACATGTTTTGACCAAGATGTCAAAAAAATTGATAAAAATTAATTCCTATATAGATGATCAATATCGATTAAATTCATCACTAGACCTTATTGATTACCACCAGGCCACTGTATCGGGGTCCCATTACTTTTTTATCATGAAATGTATATCAATCTATTATTCTTGATTATCATATCATATATATAATATATGAGTTGAACTTAGTTCTAATAAATGAACTAACTTTGTCACATTTTTGTTGCCAAAAGTCCAAATATATTTATATTTAGGCTCAAAATTATTTTTTTGTTTTGTTTGTTTTTTGTTTTGTTTTGTTTTTTTTTTTTTTTTTTTTTTTGAGATAGGGCTAAAAAATGTTGAAGTCCCTTCTTTTTTTTAATAGAATTTGATTATTTAATTAAATGATTCATGTATGATTCCATAAATAAATATTAGAAAAGTTTTTGGAATTGTCATTTCACTACACAGTTCTTAATTCATTATGTTAACGAATTAAGAAACTCATTATATCAACCCATGGCCCCATGTTATTTCTAAATAGTACATTAATAATTTCTTTCTTGTTTTTAAAAGCCATTCTAAAATTAAATTTTAAAAATCTATTTAAAAAAATAGAAAAGGTACATGATAATACATTCATAAAAGAAAAGGTTACCCACGTGATTCATAAAATCTAAAGTAAGTCAATCTATCAATACATTTCATAAATAATTTTTTTAACAAAATATTTATATTCTTCTTCTTCTTCTTTTTTTAGAATTTATATATATTTCTTAAGATAATATTATCACTTGGTTCATAATTTTCAATGATAATCAACACATTGCATAAATAGATCTAAAAAAACATCATTTAGACTCCACTTTTCTTGTTACATAGTATGCTTAAATATCCACTTTAAGGTGACCTATACTCTCTCACTTCATGCAACAAAAGATGTGTCCAATATTCTTGAAAAAAAATCATTATAAAATCTAAAAAAAATAATAAGAAACATGTGTGAGAAAGCATCCATATAAACCAAACATTTTTTGCATTAAATGTGGAGAACTTATATCTCTTTTAAGTCTTTACCAAATCAATTAATGAATGCCTAAATTTTCCTCATCTTCCTTCCACCTAAGCCTAAATGAAAAAAAGGACAACAAAAATTATTTTAGAAAAGGACAAAAGTCCATACAATATAGTTTTTAAATAATGTCTCAATTAGCTTATGCATATATTGAATATTAAATAGCCACAATAAAAATCGCCTCTTAGAATATGTAATAATACAACTTGCCCCTTAACAACATACATCGGCAAGTAATTGAGTATAGGATTATACAAGTTGGGCTGAGTTGGGAGAATTTTTTGCCGAAGCGAAAAATTCAGGTAGATCACTTTTTCAAACTCAACTCAAACCAAACCAAATCAATAGTTTAAATTTGGAGATGAAAGATAGAAATAGAGATTAAAAATAAAAATAAAAAACTTAGGCCTCATTTGACCTTTTGTTTTTGGTTTTTTAAATTTAAGTGTATTCTTACTCAAATTTCTTTCAAGGAATGTATTTACTTTTTCTTATGAAAGTAGGTGAATGATAATCAAACTTTCAAAAACAAAAACAAGTTTTTAAAAGCTACTTTTTTTTTTAATTTTGGTTGGATTACTATAAACATAGGTGAGATATCGATACCTATATAAGAAAAAAAAACATATCTTAAAATAGTTGTTGTAGGCTTAAATTTAAAAAACAAAAAATCAAAATGAGGCAAATAGAGAAGAGATAAATACTAGAAAATGTGATGGATTACAGCAATTCCCAAGCTTGATCTCAGTCCACTAGACGTATACTAACCATTAAACCAAAGCGCCATCTTTAACAAATCAGCTCGGTTCGGGTTCAACCAAACCAAATTTTACCCAACCCTGCAAACCGAATCAATTTTGTCGGTTTTTATCAACCTCAACCCAACCCAATCCAATCCTTATATTTTGGGTTGGATTTTTCAAATTACTCGATTCTTTTGTTCATCCCTAATTGGTCAATAATAACAAAGGGAGCATCACAAGTACAGCTTATTCAACCATAGAAATGGTTTGTTCTAAAAAAATGGATATATATATATATATATATATATATATATATATATATATATATATATATATATATATATGAACCAAACAATTTATCAATCTATTACAATAGTTGCATACATATCCTGCAGCTGTTCCATGGAGACCCAAAGGCCAAACTAGAGTTTACTAACTGTTTCACAAGTCCACAGTCCACTACAAGAAAAATGAAGGTATATATATGAATCTACAGATAAAAAAGAAATCATGTAAAAAGATCAAACTGCACCAATTTAGGGCAAGAACATCATATTATACTCTACAGATGCTCTTTTGTATAGCAGGGGAGAACTGGGAGATTAAACATATGAAGCGATATCGAAATTTATGCAGGTTTTTTCTTTAGATTCTTCGAGCTGGGGATGGCTTAAAGATTGTAGAGTTGAATGCCATGGATTTTAAAACACCCCTAAATACACAAATAATGGTAACAAACTATTGCTCGACGCGTGTTTTACCCTTTGAAACGAACTACGATGATCGAGATGTCGTCTTTGCTTTCCCTTTTCAGTGCTTCTGCTGCTAATTTCTTTGCTGCCGTATGGGGATCCTTGATCCTTCTTGCTATATCCACAGCTTCTTGATTTTTCATGACCTGTATTTTTCATACAAATTTAAGAACAAATTAAACATTCAAAATGGATATTTGTTGATGGGGAACATTTACCTTCCATAGACCATCACTTGCTAAGATAAGAAACTCGGTGTCACAGTCAATATCGATGTTCTTTATGTCGGGATCAGATCGCAAGTGTGCTTTGAGGTTCTTGTCGCCAAATGCTCGAGACACTGCAAGTTGCCCGTTCACTCTAGCAACATCACCTAATATGACATGTAAAACAAAATAATCAAAATATTATCAAGTGAAACAATTACAAGCATAGCAAGCTCAGCCTGAATGACATATCTGGAGTAGATGTGGCTTTTTCAATCATCCTAGAAAACATTCCTAAAACAGTAGATGTTACCAAAAGCATAATCAAAGAGACCACTACCGATATTTTTTTTTTTTATATTTTTTACTATTCGGATCAGTTTACATGCACTATTCGGATCAGTTTACACGCACCACGACTATTATCACAGGACATATCACCAGACCCAAAACATTTGAATGTCAAGGAAACTCGTGCAAATTAATTCTTAGGTAGGTGGTCACCATGAATTGAGCTCATCACCTCTTACCTACTAAAGATCCCCTTTGACCATTAGGCCACTCCATGATGGTTAGACCAGTCAAGATTTCTAGTAACCAAATACTCCCGAAAGCCATACCCTAATCTAGTTACTAAATACACATATTATTCTAGGAGAGTACTAAAAATTTCCAATGACAATAAGTTGACATATGGAGTGGTGCATCATTTCTCATTTCATGTCTTCAGTCGTGAAATTATTGTTTCACCAGCAAACTAATGCAAAGGACAATTTTTACAGCATCACACACCATATCCAATACTTTCAGATAATTTCATGGTAAAATATACCATAATAACATTGGTTGATCAATAATCATAAAGTTTACAGGAGATTGGAAGCAGAAAATTGAGAGAAAAACAAGCTTAAATTTCTAAAATCAAATAGTTATCAAATCGAACCTTAGTCCATTTTATTCTTTTAATCTATTCATTAAGTGCTAGACAATTGTTCCATGAGATTAGTCTACGTGCATGAAATCTACTCTGAATACTAATGAATATAAAATAATGTCACTGAACCATAACAAAAAAAAAACATTTCGACATATTAGAAAATAACCTCAAATGATTAGAAAAAAATAATAATGATAAGTTACCCACCTTCTCACAACAAATATCATAAGCAGGGTGAATGGAGTGAAAGAAATTAATATAATTAAAAGGTCAGAACATGAAATGAATTTCAAAGACTGATAGACCCTGGCCTTAACCCCATAGAGAGTTAGTACTCTAGTTTATTTTTTTATAAGAAACAAAAGTCATTTCATTGATATAATGAAAGGGTTACAAGGGGAAGAGGTAGATGGAGGCATATAGTCAGTTACAAGGGGAGATGTACTCCTAAACTCTATCCTAGTTGCCAAGATGAGGGGAACGTAGAGGGGCGAATAAGAGAGCTATTCAATCCATCTGAGTCAATCGTCGGAACTCGGGCAATCTTCATTCTGCAATTGGTCCCTTTTGAGGTGTCAAACCGTTTCTGGTAAACGAATCTCAATGGATTCGAAGACGAGGTGGGTTGGACCAATGGGTCCAACATTAAGGTTTCTCCATCACAATCGCCTTATTCCACCATCGATGAATAGAGAAGCCGGATGTGGTACCATAAAAATCGGAGCTCGAAGGAAGAGAGCTAATCGGAGAGCTTTATGAGGGTGAGAGAGTAGTGACCTTTGTTTTTCGTCGGCAAGAAGGGAGAGAGATGAAGGATGAAAGCCATCAACCGATCCATACCCAATAGGAGCATGAGAGCTTTCTCGAGGAGGGGAGGAGAGTCGAGGTGCTTGTTTCAGGCCAGCACTCGTCCGAAATGGGAGTCTTCGCACAAATGGCTGACAATGTGGCGGAGAGGGGGCATAGTTGCATTTGAGGCCAACGAGTGTCCAAGAAAAAAGAGACTCTTAAGGGGTCGGACAGCTTCATCGAAAAGGGGAATGAAAGCTAGATGAGGAGCTCAAATGGGAGAAGAAGAGGTTGACCCCAATGGTCGGAAGCTCCTAAAAAAGAAGCCAGATGGCGGAAAAAAAAAAGAGGAGAGGGAGAGAAGAAAGACAGTACGATAGAGATGAGGGGGCGAGCTCCCAGTCCCTCCAATGCCGAAAACGGCGCTAGAGGAGAAGGGTTTGTGGGCGGGAGTTTAGAGGGGGAGAGTTAACTCTAGTTAATTAGTTAGTTAAGTAGTTAGTTTCTTTTAAAGGGCTATATATAGATGTATCCTTTTCTTTATGAATACAACTTGGAATATTGATTGACTAAGTCATTGAGGGAACCTTAAGACCCTTAAGATAGAGAATTAAGACACTATCAAAGACATTCTAAATGTACATCCTCAAAGCTGCACACAAAGTTTCAAGTAGAAACTCTACACAGAAAACAAACAAAGCAACATTTCATTCCAAAGCATTTTAACGTTATATGCAGCAAAGATCAAATGCCCATTAATAATGGTATCTTTATGTGTATCTGGACCACTTCATGCATATTATTTTACAGGACCAGCAGTACCACATACATATTACAAAAATTCATAAGTTATTCAATTTCCAGAGTAGAGGACTCAAAAGCTTGAACCTATAACCTAAAGGGCCTATTAATAATTTGATTTAAATAGACTTGTACATTCTCAAAATTTTATTAGCATTTATGTAACTGTAAGGATTAGATACTTGATAAAGGAACGACCAAAAACCCGCAGTCGAATTGGGGTTACATCTAAGAAAGTTATAAAAAGAAACTTGTATGCATCTGATAAGGGATAAAGACTTGCATTCATGAAAATACATCAATGCATTACCAAACCTGGCAAGTTAGAGACAAAGCCACCTTTGTCCTCGATACTTTTCCGCTCGAAGTTTGGATCGTGATCAATAGACATTTGTACTTCCTGCCCTCTCTTTGAAAGGACTGCCCGTGAATCTCCAACATTAGCAACCCATAATTTTTTTCCGTTCACTAAAATTGCAGTGACAGCAGTGGATCCACCTCTTCCCAAGTCAGGAGTGTGTGAGAGTATTGCTTGGTCGGTCTTCTCATACGTCTTAAAGATAGAGCTATGGGGATTGGACCAGAATTCCTCCTGAAGAAATCGCCAAGATGTCAGTAAACACCTTTCTAACTTAGGTTCATGAGGATAAGAAAACATCCAAACTTTTGATTTTCGAACACACTGTTATTACCAAATGAGTTTCACCAGTAATCATTACTGATTATACATTGCAATCACAATGAAACAATAATTGCACCAAGTGAAGAACTTACATCCTTTAGTATATTGGGGAATAGATGCTTTTGTAGATAGGCCGGTACGCTATCTCCTAGGTGTCCATCATATATAGCAAAAAGGCCGAGCTCCCAACCATGCAATGTAATAAATTTAGCAACATGATAATCTTCCATTGGGTGATTTGCTTTGCCTTTTACTAGGCTAAAACCATACTTGACAGGGCATTGATTGGCCCTGCCCTTTCCGGAGCTAAATGACGAATGTCCTCCTGAAAACTAGTGGCAAAGGGAAACCCCAATCCAAAATAAAACTTTCATACTTAATAATTAGCAATATCAAGATGAATGATAGTAATTGGCAGCATTGGAATTTGAAAGTGGAAATTCCTAATCTCTTTCCACGTTCAAAAGCTAAAACAAAAGTTCATTTCAATCAACCACTCAAGACTATATGCCCACAAAGAGAATGAAACAAGTAAATGAGTCCATGTCAAAATCTCTTGCAAGTGTAAGAAAACATGCATGATTGAAATATGAGCACTGCTCTATCAAAAGCTACAACAACAATCTTCGGGCCCGTGATATATATGACTAAAGAGAAACTAGCCACGGGAAATTTTAAGACCTTTCTGGTCTACTCACAAATCGCAAGCAAATAGCAAGTATCACCAACTTCAAACTTTAAGGAATAAAGGGAAGTTGGCAATTCTTCCAAATACTATTGGGAGATGACAACCACTTTTGTTGGTCTTGCTGAATTCAGAATCAAAACTTGCATAAAAGCAAAAATTGAACTAGTTCAAAATCCAATGTTGAAATGAACTTAAACGAGAACCAGCTTCAACTAATAAATCCAGAACAAGTTCAGATGATGACTGATGAATATTTGGTAAAAACAAATACATTCAAAACCATGATTGGGACCTCAACCTAATGGGTTTTTTTTATAACCGAGAATCGAAACTTCGCCCCAATATATTTCCAAGGCACCTGCACTATCCCAAGGCCCAGCCCCACAAGAGATTTTATAACTAAGCTCTCTAATGGGTTTCGAACTTGCAACCTCCAAGAGAGAATATAGCGGAGATTTCAAGCCTTTACCAACGAGGCGGCCACTTGGGAACGACCGCAACACAGTATTATGCTAAAGATAGACCATACAATTCATCAGAAGCTCAGAAACAACCAAATCACAAAGCTCTACAGAAGTCAACACATATTATAGGAATTTAAACACAAAACCAGCCAAAGACAAAGATAAAACTACCTGAGAACAAAGAGAATTGAAGCAGCATAAGTTACCCATACAATCTATACTTTCCATTTCACCTTCTTTCCCCTTTCACCAATCATCCACCTCAATAACAGAACAGAAATTCCAAAAATCACAAAAACACAGAATCCAACAAACTGCAAATTCACAAAAACAATTCCAATCAACAAAACATCAAAAACCCACGATCAAAAACACCAAAAAGTAAAGTAAATCACAAAAACTATACAAAATACCAAAAGGGTAGCTCGGAATTCGCCGTACCTATCCACAAATCGTCGAAAAATCAAAGAAAACGATCAAATAAAACAACCCCAGAACCTAAATTATTAATTAATTCGTCCAGGAACAATAGAACTTCAAAAGAATCAGTGTATTGAGAAGAAAAAGACCAAAATATTGGGTGTGATGAAGAAGAAATCGATGAAATGTATTATGTAACCGTTCTTGATGAGTTGGGGTTAAGTCCACGCGGTTGGAGAAGAAAAAATTAAAAAACTAAATAAATAAATAAAAATCGCTAAGAAATGAAGAGGAAAATTAGAGGGTATTATCAAGAGGGAGAGACTTTCTGCAATTGACTTTGATTTTTCCTTCTTTTTTCCACCCAATTGTTGACACTGTTTGTGTTCATCATTGTTTACTGTTAGTAAAAAAAAAAAAAAAGGAACTTGGCTCTCATCAATTACTCCCTTTTCTTTTATTTTCTTTATTGGCTAAAATAAGATTTTCATCCTAGAATTTGAGTATACTTCTGAAAGTTCAGTTTTAGTTTTTGAATGGAAAATGTTGGATGACATATTGGCTTGATTGTTTAGTGGTAATTTACTTTTAACTTTTCCAGTCATGATTTGATGCTAAAAATTAATGTTTACAGTTACAGTATTATCATTTATAAAGTTTATTACCTTTTTATTTTGTTACATGAACTTTTAAATAGAAAAATATAATAAATTTTTAAAAGAAAATTTAACAAATTTTTTTTAATAACGACTAAATTTAATTTATTTTGAAAGTTTTATACTAAAATTGAACATTGAAAAATTCAAGATCAATATGAAACAACTTAAAAATTTATTAATTTGAAATGGAATAAATTTAAAAGAAGAATCACTGACATTGGAGTTTTGAAAATTTATAGTCTAAAATGGAACAAAGTTCAAAATTTACCAACGATAATGTTTTGACATTCTTTTTTCTTGAGTTACAAAAGAGATTTAATATTTCATATTCAAAACAAAACGTTTTCCTTCAACATCAGAATGTCAAGCAATCTGAATTGTATTTCAAACCATATTTTTTGTATTGGGAGTAAACTACAAATCCTAATAAAAGGTACTATTACTCTCAAATAAGATGAGATAGAAATATTTTTTTTGAAGATTGAACTCATGATCATGAAATACGACTAATCAAACAAGTCGACACGGTACCAACCATTTCAATAATTTGACAAATATTAACACGAATTGAATTAGCGGGATGATTTTTTTCATGTATTTATAATCACTTATATTCACTTAAATTACAATATAGTTGTAAGAAACTATCATGAGATTGTCTAATGGTAAATAAAGATCATCGAATGGGTCAACAGCGCAATAGTTTTAGTGTTTGGTTGTAAACCAGTTCAACACCAGCGTCACAGGTTCGAGCCCGATAGTCGGTATTTGTCCCCCTCCCCCAATATGTACTAAAAAAAATGGTAAATAAAGATTGAGAAACATAGTATAGAGTATTGGATGGGTCTAATCCATGATAGTCACCTACTTAAACACTCGCCATAAAAATCATACACCATTGCATCTTATGACATGTTTGGATAGAAAAGAATGAGATTATTTGAATGTGGTGCTTACATGAATGATTTGAATGTGTTATTTGAACGAGTCGTTGTACGAAAAACATACTTTGTTCGAAATTTTTTATTTAGAATGAGGGATTACACTGAAAGATTAAATGAAGGGTTGGAATGTAAAATTGGGATAAATTTTTTCTACTTTACGCAAACGTCCATAAATCTTACTCCTTTCTTCGCTTAGAAAGCTATGACCTTTTTTTATAAGTGTTTGCATATACTTTATCAAAAATTACAAGAGAAAGTCTCATCAATAATACATAAATGATTAACAACAGAAAGGTGCAACTGGAATTTCACCAAAAAAAAATAATTTTGCACGTGCATACTGGGAGGGTGTGGGAATTAGGATCCACAAATTTGACAAAGTAAGCAATTAAATTATGGAAACGTAATCATATTTATTTGTATGTAACAAAAATCTTTTTGAAGGGTGACTGTCGTAATGGTTTCATTATTTGGTTGTAAACATAGTTCAACACGAAACAAAAATCTTTCGATCAATTTCTTTTTTAGTTTATGATTTTTTTTTTTGAAATAATAATAATTTTTTTGGTGATTAAATTGTGAACATTTTTATCTCTAATATTTTAATAATACTCATCAATATATTAAAATTTAAAATTAGAAACTTTTGCATGTATAATAAAAAAATAGTTAAAAGAAATGATAGCGGCAATGGCAATACTAACAGCGGCAACTACAATATTGGCAATAGAAGGGACAATATCGGCAGACAACGACAATAGCGGCAGCAGTGATAATAATAATGACAGCGAAAATGGTAACAGTAACGACAACGGTTTAAGGTGAGAGCAAAATATGTGATCTAAAATAAAAGGTACAATAGCAAAAGAGTACACACTTAATAACTTACCTCCAAATCGAAAAAGAAATTCTATGGAAGTTTTCATTTTATCATAACAATAGTAAATTTTCAGAGCAACATGATAATGAGATTTTCCTATTCTTTTAACTTGCATTAAGATTTAAAAATAATAATAATAATAATAGCGGCAGCAACGATACCAGCAGCGGTAGTGACAACAACAATAGCGGCAGCGTTGACGATATTAACGGCGGCAACAATAATAACGGTAGAAGGGACAACAATGACTTTAGGTGAGAACAAAACATGGGATTTAAAATAAACGATACTATAACAAAAGAGTACACACTTTATAACCTACCTCTAAATCAAAAAATTTATCCATTGAAGTTTTTCATTTAATCATACAATAGCAAAAATTATAGAGCAACCCGTCATTCATATGCATGGCTATAAAAAGAAAGTTTTCGTATTATTTAAGAGATTTAAAAAATAATAATAATAAAATAAATATTATTCAATTACATAACATAATGACCAAATGTTATTAAGCTATCAATTCCCAAGAAATACACTATTGTTTTGAACACATAATCTAATGTTTTTTTTCTCGGATAATTCCATATTAAGCACTTTCATGATCTTTGCTTTCAAAACTATTGTTTACGGATGGTTTATGCTTGTGTAACATATCAACCACCTTTAAAAAAACAAAACATCAAAACCCTTACTTAAACTAATAGTGAAGCACTAACAAATTTCAACAATTAAATAAGTTATTACCTTATCATATTCATTGATTTATAAATTTCTTTTTAAAAAAAATCCAACACAAAATAGATGAAATCTTAACAAAAATAAAAAATAAATATCCAATTACTCGATTTCATAACAAATAAATAAACAATATAATATAGTAATTATTTTCTCAAGATTTCACAAAATGATAATGTATTAGTAGACTTGAACTGGTGTACATTAGAATTTTATCAATACCACAAATTAAATCGTGCGAAGTGTTTATGTATTTGAGCCGCACATTATTGTTTAGCTTTGTGGTTTTTTGTTTTTTAAGAAGAAACAAATAACATTCATTATAAAAATGAAAAGAGATTATTGATGCTAAAAAATAATCATATTATATCATACTATCTACAAATGTGGCGGAGAGAAATAATTATTTTTAAATGATTTTACCCCTAAGCCAAATTACATATTTACAAACCTACCATTTAATTAAAAAAAATTGAAAAAAAAACTTTGCAAAATCCAAAGAATAAAAAGGAGTAATCAATAACATCTAAGAGACATTTACTTTAGAGTAGTCATTCAATCAATAATATATATTATTTTTAGACTAGTTAGTCAAGAATGAATCATATTATCCAAATAGGTTGATGACGCGAATGGTTATCTGGTTTAATATTAATTCATTTATACTCTAAAGTCACAAGTTTGATCATTAGTATAAGAGCAGTAGTGTGTCATCCGATGACCAAGAGGTCACGGGTTCAAATCCTCCTCTCCCTTTAAAAAAAAATTCGAATATTGTTACAAGATATCTTAATTAAAATCACGTAAATGTTTTGAGTTTGAATCTTCTAACTCTTAGGTATGATTGGCCCCCGTTTGGTTATAATAACTTAATCGATGTTTGCCACTGTTTATCATAAATAGTGATTAGCTAAATTAAACTTCCGTGCTCGTTTATCTAAACCTTACGTATATTACTTTTTATTACATAACCAACCATTCAAATATTGTATATCATAATCCCTTTTATAATAATTTGTCAAACACTATGTATAATAATTCATCATTTATCATAATCCACCTTTTATTATAATCTGCCGTCTATCAGGAGCGGATCCAGACTTTGAAGTTTGGGGACCAAATTATTTTTTTTAACAAATATAATAAAAAAGTTATGTCTAAACACAAAAAAAAGGTTTTTGTGGTATATCATACGAGTTTGATTACGTATTCAAATTTATGACATAATAAGAATATATTTGAAACTAATTTAATAATATTTATTTTTTTATATTAACATTTCAAATTATTTTAACTTTCTTTCGGATAAGAAATAATTTAATGGATGGTTGAGATTATAATAAAAGCCCTAATTTGAGAAAAATATTACAAAAGATTCTCTAATTAAGAATGAGAGAAACATAACTACATCAACAAAAATAGGAAAGTGTTTTATACAAGCACATTAATAATTATTTCATTTAAAATACATGAAGCGAAAAATTTTGTATTGCATTTTTGTCCAATTCTCTAAAAGAAATCCATCATGGATTCGATTGAGATTTTTTTTTTAAGTTCAACAATATTTAAGTGCATGTGATTTCAAATCTATAACTTTTTGATTAACTATGAAAAGATGGAGAAATTTTTTTAAAAAAGATGTAGAAAAATTTTTAAAAAAGAAGGAAAAATATATTTTAAGAAAAAAAAAGGAAAGAAACGAAAAGGAAAATTAAAAGAGAAGAAAATTGAACAAAAATAAAGAAAAATAATCTTAAAAAACTGCAGCCCCAGCCATGCCCTCTAAACAAAAATAAAGGAAAAATAAATTTAAAAAATTTGAGATCGAACCATGCTCTCTTTCAAATTTAGGGGGACCATTACCACTGAAGTATTTTCTATATTAAAAAATATTATGGAATTATACTGTAAATATAACTTAATATAATAATTTGGAGGGCTATGGCCCCCTAATCTCCATTACCGTCTGTCTTTGTCGTCTATTATAATTAAATTGGTGCTCCAAACATATTTTTAATGATTCTAATAAAAAAAAATTGAAAGAAAATCTAAAATCAAACCAAAAATTGAGCACAAAAACAAACAAAAATTCAACACTATAGCCAAAGAAAAAAGGTTTGAACACTAAAAAGATATTTAAATCTTGTTATTATTTTTAAATCGTGTTTTTTTTTTTTGAAAAGAATTTTTAAATCGTGTTGGCCGACGACTTTTTCTATTCCTAAATTATTGGAATGGAAAAGATTTTGCGAAAATTTCGCAAGGGCAAAACCGTCTTTAACTAGATCGGTCAAACTAGGCAGCTTACTGATAATAGATCCCAAGAAAGCATACAGCCCAATCTGGATGATTACTATAAAAATATATATTTTTAATATGGAAAACATTATTTTTCCCTTTTACTTTCTATGTTATTTCCATGTTTATCGTAAATTTTTTTTCAAAAAGAAAAAGATTTTTTTTAATTTATTTATTTTATCACGGACCAATATATAAAGCACTCACATCTATCTTTGAGATCTAATTTTAAAAGACAATAAAAATGTAATTTATAATTAACTTATCAATTTTGAATCTCAAATCTCCAAATGATGGTATATCATAAATTTCAAGTTTCTACCAATGAACCATTTTTTGGAACACAAATCACAAAATATCTTAAAACTTTAAATTCTATGAAATTTTTAGTTAAATGGCAGTGAAGTGAGTGACTCTTAATTTATAGGCATAAATTTTCTCAGGCATAAACTTTCTCTTAATTGATAGACACATTTTGTATTGCTTAAAATGAAATTACACTTTAAATTCAAATTAAAATGTTTCTTTACTACTTTTTTTTTAATACTGTTACCATACTAACTTTAAAATTGAGTAACTACGTACTCAAAAAAAAAAATTGAGTAACTATGGAAATTTTAACTTTATGATTTTTTAAGGTTATTAAAAAGTAAATATCCTCATATACCTTAATGAAATAAAAGATATATGTACGATTAGGACTTGTTTGATTAGGGTGGGAAGGGAAAGGAAAGGAAAGGAAGTGAGAGTAAATTTGTGTTTGGTGGGATGAGAAGAAAATTGATGTGATAGTTAATTAGTGTTTGGTGGGATGAGATGAGAATGAATGTTTTTAAAATATATATTTTTTAATATAATATTTATACATAACTTTTTTTTTGGAGGAAAATTTATACATGACATTTTTTAATTTATTTATTATCTTTTTTTTTAAATCAATTTATTTGTTATCTTAATAAAATTTAAAATCTAGAATATCAAAATAACCAAATGAATGAAACAAAAACTATTTAAATAATTAAATTTGATAATTGTTACAAAAAAAGAAATAAATAAATAAAATAAATGGATCAACATAATTTTATGGTAAAAATTAAGTTTAGAAACTCAAATCAAGATAAGTTGCAATTAAAAAACATAAAAATTTATCAAGTTGAATTATTCTGAATAGTTATATATTAGTTTTATATAAATATATATTTATAGTTTTTTAGAAATGTATGAATTTAGAAAACTTTGATAAATAATCAAATCGGTATTTATTAATATATATTTTTATATAAATAATTTTAAATTCATATATTGTCAATACAAATCAAATATATAAACAATTATAAATATTATTTAAAGAAAAAATATATAAATAAATATATATAATATATAAAATAATCATACAAGTTAAATGGGTAGTTGGTTGATGATATTACCTGTAATTTTTAATTAAATTTTTTTTCCAAGTTTGAGTTTTAATTTTACATGTCCTTACTTTTGATTATTTGTCTTTGAATAAATACAATAACAAAAATATAAGTAATAAAATAATGAAAGAAATTATAGAAAAAAACATTAAATCATAAATTAAAATGATATAAATAAAAAACTCAAATATAAAAAACATGAAATTGGAAACATAAAAGGAACAAAAAAACGTATAAAAAAACTAAAAAGCACTGAATTGAAATAAATTAAAAACAGGAGGTAAAAAAAAAAGTTTGAAAAAGAGACTGAATTTTTTTTAAGAAAAACTGATAAGCACGCGCCGAGAAATCTCAGCCACGCGCCAACTCAGCACTTCCCTACCAATTTGTTTTTTCCCAGCCGGCCAAACACGAATATATAACTCTATCTCTTCTTTTCCTCCCTCAACCCTACCCCCCAAACAAGCCCTTAAAGTTTTGTATAGATGATCCAGGGTCTAAATTCGTTTTAAGTGGTATAAAAAATGCTTTAAGTTTTATTATTTTTTAAATTCAAATATTTTAAGTAATGAATTTTGGCAAGGTTATAAAATGGTTTTTTTAGTACATGTTTGAGAAAGGAGATTACAAATAGAGAATTTACCATCAGCACATTCTATCTCTTATATTATATTTATAGCAAATTTTTTTAAATAATTCATTTATAGCACATTTATTTATATCACTCAACTAATGATAGAACTTAATTTGAATTTTTATCACTAATAGGAAACTCAACTAGTGATAGAAAAAATATATCATTGATTGAATTCTATCACTAATAGAATTAAACTAGTGATATAACTCAATTTGAATTTTCTGCTATAAATGAATTAATTTTGATTTTAGCTATAGAAATAATTTTGATTTAAAAAAAAAATTCAATTTTAACAATTCGTTTATAACTATTCAATCATTTTTAACCATTCATTTCAAATCAATAGAAATAATTCATTTTAATAATTATTTTTTAATTACTCAAAATAATCATTCATTTTAAATTACATCCAAACCAAATTTTGATTATAATTCCTCTACACAAAAATCAAATTCAAACAACTTTTTTATACAATTCTCAATTTTAAACTACTCATAATAACTCTTCATTATAATTCCATAAACTAAATCTTCATTAAATGTGACAACAAACAACCCCTCAGGTTACAAATGGAAATTTCTGTTTTCTTTAAAAAAAAATCCGTTTGCTAAAAAGAAAAAGGAAATTTCCATAATAATAATAATAAGAAGGATTCGACGGTCAATGGCGGACGATGACCGCTGACCGAGGTTTCATTCAATCGAGAAACACATTTGACTAAAATTACCTAAGACAATAATAGTCAGGAAAAACTACATTTTTTAATCACTAATTTTATTATACCAAAAAAAAAAAATCTCTAAATTTTATATCTTATTAAAATAATAATGAGTAAACAAATACATGTTTTTAAACATAAAAATTACATTTTGAATCCTTATATTTATATTCTAATTTTTATTTGATTTATATTTTAAAATAAATATTTTACCAACAAGATCATTAACTCAACATTATATAGTAGGAATGATAATCATGAATTCAAATCCTACATTCATAATTAGGATAATTTAAAAGACATATTTATTTCAAATATTTTAATTTTTAATTTTAATTAATATCTCTTGAGTTTACTTCTTACTTATATTAAAAAAAAGTATTAAAATTTAAAATTAATTTGCAATGATTTCATTGTTTAGTGCTTCTTTGATTCCGAGTCCCACCCCTAATATGTATTCGGAAAGAATTTAAAATTAATTTTCATTGTTTTAATCAATATTAAAACACGTAATTATCAATTTTTGTCTCAAAGAATTAAAAATACACCTAATTAAAATTTTAAAGGAAATAAAATAAGTAAATAGAAAGAAAGAACTAATTCTAAAAAAAAAAAAGATATTTTTACAGGTTTTCCGGTCAACAAAAAAAAAATTAGGTCGTTGGGTTATAATCACCTGATTCGCGGACCATTAAAACGATTTCTTTCTTGCTCCCCAAGAACTTGGACTTACTCGAACCTTCTGGAAGCTTTGACGCCTTATAAGGCGGCTTCCAAGATTCCTTGAGCCGCAAGCAACTGAAACCGCGAAGCAGAGGATTATAGCCCCTGTCGGTTTTTTGCCATTAATAATAACGGATTAGTCATTTCTTCATCGCCGATCGGAAGGATTTGTGTGGATTTGGTTGTTTATCAGCGATGAATCGCATAATGATGAGAAGTTTTGTTAGGGGTTTGGCTAATAACAGCCGGAATTTCGGGTCGATTGCCGGCGTTGGTGGCGTTGGCGGCGGTGCCGGCGGTGGGGTGAAGGTTACGTGGACGGCGGTGGCCTCGCCGGGGACGAGGCTCCCGTCGCTGGCGGATGGGGGATTTCAGTGGCGGAGGTTGTCGAGCTCGTCGGCGGCGGCGCCGGAGGAACAGGGGATTAAGGAGGTTGAGGATAAGGAGAAGGAAAAGGGAAAGGAGAATGCTGTGGTTTCTAGCTATTGGGGGATTTACAGGCCGAAGATTACCAGGGAAGATGGATCTGAATGGCCATGGAATTGTTTTATGGTATGAATTTGTTCTTCGTTCATCTGTTTTGTTGACTTTAAATAAATTGACCCTTTGATTTGGTCGTTGTACTTTTGCACGTCAACTGTTTGATGAAATGTTTGCTTGGTTTTGTCCTTCAATCTTGTATCCTTTTCTGGGTTGGATCTTGAATATGTGATTGAAACGTTTCATGATCTAGGGTTTTTTTTTAACTTTAGGTCGTTTATGCTAGGCATGTGAGATTTTTTTTTCGTAGTTGCTCTGTTTTGTTGACTTTAAATTTTGACCCTCTGATTTGTGCACGTCAACTGTTTGATTAAATTTTTGCTTGATTTTGTCCTTAATATTGTATCCTTTTTTCTGGGTCGGATTTGGAATATGTGTTTGAAACGTTTCATGATCTAGTGTTGGTTATTGGATCTTTACGTTGGGCATGTGAGAATTTGTTCTTAGTTGCTCTGTTTGTTAACTCTAAATTGACCCTCAGATTTGGTTGTTTTACTAATTTTGTATCATTTTCTGGGTTGGATTTATAATTGTTGAATGCAACTTTTCATGATCTAGTGTTTTTTTTTTATTGAATCCTTTTTGTTAGGCATGAGAATGGAGTTTCTGCAACTGTTGGTTTTATCATGTGTTGTGTTTCTGAAACTTTTGCTGTTGATGCAGCCATGGGAGACTTACAGAGCTGATTTGTCCATAGATCTTGGAAAGCACCATGTGCCGAAAGGTTTTATGGATAAGGTTGCTTATCGCATTGTGAAGCTTCTTCGAATCCCGACAGATATCTTCTTCCAGGTGGGTTATCTGATTGGTTTGTTCTTTCTTCACATCTCTTGAATTTGCATATATCATATTATTCTGAGTGATTCAATCAATTTCAAGAACATTTACAGAAAGCTGGAAACAATACAAGAAACATGAATGTTACAGACTCTAAATGTGGAAAATATGTTCAGATCGCCACAATTTGTTTGTGTTTTCGTACCATATAACACGGTTTATAATCTCAAATAACTATTGGATTCAGGTTGAATAGTTAGTTCTTGAATTATCTTTGTAGTAACCTTGGCTGGCTTAATGGTTAAAAAGGACACGAGAGTCCCCAAGTGCCATTGGTTTCTTTTTTAAAAAGAGAGTCCCCAAGTGCCTCTTGAAGCATCCAAAGTGTATAAAACAAGAGTCCCCAAGTGCCTCTTGAGGCATCCAAAGTGTGCTCCCTTGAATGTCTCTCATTTGAAATTTACGAGATGAGCTGAATTGTAAAATTTCTGGTTGTCCCCCGGTTTGGGCCTCTTTGAGATAGGAGAGGACACCTCGGATATAGAGCTCTGATTCCCGGTCATAAGAAAAGTCATCGATAATCCAAGAGTTTCAAGAGGTTGTGAGTTCTTGAGTTCCAAGAATATTGATAATTTTTGTAGCATTGGTCACCTACCTAGGGTTTTCTTAACATTCAAATGTTTTAGGATGAGGTCTTATCTCTAATGAGAATATTGGATATACACCGAAGTTGACCTATAAAGTTACGGATATAAAAATACAAAACAAAAAATGTATTATTATTTTTTATTATGTTCCCTTTAATGGGTTTTTTTATTAAAAAAAAAAAATTAATGTGTAACAGTTCTAGGCTAGATTTCACATCCTATTTCATGTTATACAGAGGCGCTATGGTTGTCGAGCTGTGATGCTCGAGACAGTGGCAGCAGTCCCGGGGATGGTGGGAGGGATGCTGCTGCATTTGAAATCTCTCAGAAAGTTCCAACAAAGTGGGGGGTGGATCAAGGCCCTGCTTGAAGAAGCAGAGAATGAAAGGATGCATCTAATGACCATGATTGAGCTTGTACAGCCCAAGTGGTACGAGCGGCTGCTTGTGATCACAGTGCAGGGAGTCTTTTTCAATGCCTTCTTTGTGCTCTACTTGATGTCCCCCAAATTGGCTCATAGAATTGTTGGCTATTTGGAAGAGGAAGCCGTCCATTCTTACACCGAGTACTTGAAGGATATCGAAAATGGAAAGATAGAGAACGTTCCTGCTCCCGCCATCGCCATCGACTACTGGAGGCTTCCTAAGGATGCAAGGCTGAAGGATGTCATCACAGTGATTCGTGCCGATGAGGCGCACCACCGTGACGTCAACCATTTTGCTTCGGTGAGTAATCTCTCCTTATTTTCTGGATGTTTAAGCTCATTTGATATGATTTATGATTATGACATTATGGGTTCAAATTCGTGGTGTCTTTTTTAACATTTCTATTTCTTTTTTATGTGCAGGACATTCATTTCCAAGGGAAGGAATTGAGCAAATCATCAGCCCCTCTTGGATATCACTAAACTCATACCATTTTTGTTTTTGGTGCTTTGGATTAGAAATAAAGAGATTTATTGCTTGCTTTCTGGTGAGGTGTACAAGTGGAAATGGTTATGTTTTTGTCACAATTTATAGTCATTTGTGTCCTAATGTGTATATATGCTATTTCTCTCGAATTTACGTCCAATAAAGACCTCAATAACTGGTTAAAGAAAAGAAAAAGAAATGACCAATCGTTTTTTAGGCATATGATGATTGTATGTCGTTTGGATCTTGCCTTAAAATTTAAAATAAACAATTATTGTCATGGAAATCTTTTTTTTCTTTAAATAAATAGCATTGTGAAAATGGTTGGATTTCATATTTTAACTATATCCTAAGTTCATGCATTGACATCTTCTGTGTGATATTTCTCTTCTTGTGTGCTCGTTCCACTTATTTTATTAACAGTTTGATGCTTGTTAATTAGAGATGATATGACTATGAGAATTTAACATGCACTATTTATTTATAATCAAGTAATATTGATGCTATTTATTATTATTATTTTAAGTTTTATTTGTTTATTTTTCCTTTAATTCTTTATTAGTTTTTTCTGTCAATATACTTTACAAGTGTCATAAATTTCTCAAATTGGAAAGAAAATAATTGAAAATGTCCATCAATATATGAATCTATTTTATGTCTTGGTTGCTTGCATAGATAAATATTTTTTTAAATAAACTACTATATTTGAGGATAGTCGAATTTGTAACGTCACGTTTGTTAGGTTATAGAAGGTAATAGAAGGTATTAAAACTAACTTTCTTTGTCACAAGAACAGAGTTGTAGTGACATCTTATACAATCTAGTAACTATGATCTTATCGATTTGAAGTATTACTCTCGATAAGATATCTAATTAAGTTGTTTTTTTATCATCATTTTAATAAAATAAATCAATAAATAAATTTTGTGAACCATAATAATAATAATAATTATTATTATTTATTTTAATGTTCTCTTTTAGAAAGATGACCACTTCCAACTTTTACATTTTGGTTTAAGAATGCTTTTGTTGGCGATTGGTTCCATAGTCATCCTTCGACAATAGCGAAAATTGTTGCATACAATATCATTTTAGTTTCTAGTTCCACTTTAGTTTTTGTATTTTTATATATTCAAATTCGGTTATATTAATTTAATAAAATTCGAAGTTTATAGTGAAATTTTCAAAAAAATTCATATTGTTAGCCTTTTCTTTATAATTTTGCAATTCTGTCTTCACATTGTTTTTTCCCTTCTTATTATGCATAGTTTAATAAACAAAAATGTGGTTTAAAAAAAAATATACTAAATTCTGTCGACTATTATTCTTGTTATTAAATAGTTTTGAGAGGCAAACACAAACTATCTAATATGTTAACATATTGTGCTAATTTTTGTACATTGAAACTTTTTTTTAGATTCCTTATTTTTATAAAATTAGACAAATTAACAATATTAATTTTCATCATAGAGAAGAAACTAATGAATATGTTACCAAATTTTTAAGCAAATGACTTAGACTAAATTTTTTTAGTAAAATTTGACCATAAGCTAATAGATGATGACTGATTTTAACATATATTAGAAGTTTTAAGTATAATGACTAAAATACATGAATCAAGATAGTATTTAATTATACAAACTAATTTATAACCAGCCATAAGGAATAAAATTGAGATTTGTTGGAAGTAAACCAAATAAGATTCAAATTATATGGATTAAAGATTCAAAATTGTAATTTCCCAAAAATTGTACATTAAGATATTAATATCGATATATTAAAAATAAAGGATTTAACAAAATTGTCAGGATGGCCGAGTGGTCTAAGGCGCCAGACTCAAGTTCTGGTCCTCGAGAGAGGGTGTGGGTTCAAATCCCACTTCTGACATCATTTTTTTCCTTTTATTTTCATTGTTAGACGACATGACGTTTGCATTCATGGGAAAATTCTTGTTACGCTCTGACCGACACGTCGTCATCGCCCAAAAAAAAACGTTCCGTCACCAAATTTGGTTGGACCTTTTTTTTTCCTTGTTTATTTCTCCTTTTTTTTTTTGAGTAGGATGATTTTCTTATTATTTCTCAAATCTCAAATATTGAACAAGTAAAAAAGTTCTTGATCTTTTTAGTTTTTAAAAATTAGCAAATTTAGTCCTATAATTATGAGAAAGTTTATCTTCTCTTTCTTTTTTTGTTTTTTTTGTTTTGACCATTCATAAATTAACAAAAGATTCACATACTCCATCCACAGTAACAAGTATTAACCTCAAATCATAGATTGAAAACTGACAATCCAACAAAAAAAGAAGAAGAAGAAATGAAACAAGAGATAAAGACCAACTTAATAGAATCAATTCATTACCTTTTATAATAGAATCAATTCATGACCTAGCTAAAACTCTAATATAAAAGACTTAACTAAACATTGTCAAATACAATAATAATCAACTTCAATGAACACTGGAAGGATAGCCTAGGGAGGATATTAACGATTGAAGCGTCAAAAAGTATAAAAGAGAAATATCGTTCTTGAAAAGAACCAATCCATACCCTAAAACGACCATACCAACAACTAAACAAAAGAGTATTTATCCACTAGTTCCATTACGGAACAAACCAAACAAGATACACCTCACTCCATCTCTAACATTAAACATCAATAATATTCAAATAGTATAAGAATTATACATAGATGACCCAAATTAAAAAAAAGAAAATCAAGTAGGGAATAACTCCGACGCAAGAAACTTGATT
Source organism: Sicyos edulis (assembly GCA_036507275.1). Taxonomy (NCBI): domain Eukaryota; kingdom Viridiplantae; phylum Streptophyta; class Magnoliopsida; order Cucurbitales; family Cucurbitaceae; genus Sicyos; species Sicyos edulis. The sequence goes on along the minus strand of CM071858.1, from coordinate 2,296,057 downwards.
TCCACAAATTCCTTGTGGGCATATTTTCGTACTATCCCCGCAAAGTTTAAGGTAAATTTCGCAAGGATGGAAAATAAAAAGAATGAGAGAGATAGAGATGATAAAGTCATTCTATCTCTCCTCCACCCTTTTTACCATTTTCTCACCTATTAATCACTTTTTTATTTTTGTTTCTTTTGTACAATATCCATGAACTTAGATTCTATCTTTTTTTTATTGGAACTCATAATAATTTTAGGCATATTAATACCCGTTGAGACCACTCAATCGCCGACCTACATATTCTAATAAAATAATAATGATATTTAAGCATCCACTAAAATATTAAACACGCATATACCCTTGTTTCAAAAAAACATGCATATACCCATTTAAATATATTTTTTCACTAGACAACAAATACGTAAGAAAAAACAATATAAAAATATCATTTATCTACCTAATCTCAACCATTTAGACCAGAAATTGCTTGCAAATTAGTCCACGTACTAACCCCTCTAGCTTTCACCTTTTAGGGACAAATAGAGAAATAATTTGAGTTGAGTTGAATGGACTAAGGTAATCTATTTTATTTTGGACAATTATTTATTTTAATTTTTTCTAAATTTATTAAGGGTATGTTTGGAACACCGGTTTGATTATAATAGACGGAAAATTATAATAAAGTGGGTTATGATACACGATAGATTATTATAAATGGTGTTTAAGGGCAAGTTATTATAACATGTATTATAATAAACGGTGTTTGAGGAGCTGGTTATGTAACAAAAAGTAATATATGTAAGGTTTACATAAATTGATACGTAGGTTTAGATAAACGGACATACAAGTTTAAGTAACTACCGTTTATAATAAACGGTGGGGTAAACATCGATTAGGTTATTATAACCAATCCTGCCGTTTACATAAATAGGGCCCAAACACACCATAAATGTTACAATAGCACTATTTTCAACTCCACCAGCCATACTACAAGTTTGATTTTTTTAAAAAATATACTCATATGAAAAATCAATTATATTTGGAAAATTGCCATTATTTCAAAATGAGAAGAAAGTTAGATACACTTTTTTTTTTTTTTTTTTTTTTTTATATATATATATATATTAATAACTATTTTTTTTTTCTTTTTTTAGTTTTACACCATGTAACAGTGTCGAATTAGGTTAACACTACAAACCTGGATATGTTTGATGTTAGGGGCTATGTAGGATTTATTAACTCTTCATCGAAAACTTACATCTAAACGAGTTTTTACTAACTCTCTTTTTCATTTTTTACTTTTAAAAATAACTCTCATTTTTAATCATTCATTTATAACTACTCAATCATTTCTAACAACTCATTTTTAATCATTTTTTTCAAATTAATTAAAATAATTCATTTTTAATAACTTATTTTTAAACTACTAAAAATAACTACTGATTTTAAATTTACATCCAAGGTTTTGACTTTAACTCCTCTACAAAGAAACTAAAATCAAACGAATTTTTGCCTACAACTCTCAATTTTTAATTACTCAATATAACTCCGTAGCTAAATTCTACCTAAATATGTCAACAAACAACCCCTTTTCAAAAATATTTGAAATATGGCCCTTTTAAAAAACACTACCTAACTACGAACGGTCATAGTGCTATTTTTGTAAATACTACTTTTCAAAAAAATTGGTTGTAGTTATCTGCGAAATGCAAGCTTGTACAATACAATAGCGTCCGCAAAGACAAGAGAGTTCATCTCCAAATCCTCCAATGGATTCCATCTTCTCCGCCACAACCAACAACCTAGCCGTGTGCTGCATTTCCAAGGCCTTGAATCGGAGACTCTCCGAAATCGTTACTAGAAGATGCGTTCACGGCGGCGCCGATCGACCTCGCCGTTTCACCTGCATTTCCACCTACATCGCCCTTGGACGCTCCGGTTCTTCTTCTTCACCGTCGCTCAGAACTCTACAGGTCGTGATTCCTTCGCTGCGGCGGCGTTTGCAGTGCGTTTCGAGCTCTTCTGTCTCTTTTGCGTCTGGCGGCGGGAATGGCGGTCTCGGAGGGAAGAACGGCGGCGGAGGTCGTGGCGGCGATGGCGATTCGAATAAGTTTGTTTCTGGTAGTGCCGAGGAGGTTTCTTCACTGTTGCCTAACGTGATTGTACTGGATGTTGGAGTATGGATTTCGTATCGCTTTCTTAGTTCTTGCTTTGTTTTATCGCCGTATTTGTTGTTCTAGATGATTTGGATGCGTTTTTTCATTTCTGATTTTTTTTCTGTTCAATGTTATTGTAATTTATTTTTTGCTCTCATAGAAAACAAATCGTAGGGAATGACGTGCGGGGGATGTGCAGCTAGTGTGAAGAGAATTCTAGAAAATCAGGTTAGAAGTTTTTAATTACTTATTTTTCTTGCTAAGAATTTAGTTATGGCTACGATTTATTCTTTAGTTTGCTTTGCTTTGTGATAAAAAAGAAACAGAAGCTAGTAGGTTTGAGAAATACTTCCCAATTTGTATCGATTATTGCCAAACTAAAATTGCGGTAAGTAATTGGAAGTGAATTTGTATTTTTTTTTTATAAATGAATCAATGTTCATTTTTTATGTAAAATCATGGACAGCCACAAGTGAATTATAATTACTCATTCTTCTTTATTAGAATTTAACTACGACAAGGTTTTTTGTTTTATTTTGCTTTGCTTTGTGATAAAAAATGGAATAGAGATTAGTAAGTTATAGAAAAACTTCCTAATCTGTATATATCATTGCCAAACTAAATTGCGGCAAGGAATTGGAAGTGAATTTGTATATTTTTCTTGATAAATGAACCAACGTTCATGTTTTTTTTTTTGGTAAAATCATGAACAGCCACAAGTTTCGTCTGCTAGTGTGAACCTCACAACAGAGACTGCAGTGATATGGCCTGTACCTGAGGCAAAAGATTCACCTCATTGGTTGAAGCATCTGGGAGAGACGCTTGCTAATCATCTAACTCGATGTGGTTTTGCTTCTAGTCTTCGAGGTCAAAGCTCGTCTTTTGCTATGGACTAATTATCATTATTATTATTGCTATCACTGAAACTTGGTTATTATCAGCATCATGCCTACTTTTCTATACTTCTATTGTTCTGTTATATTAAAGCACCTGCGAAAATTGTTTATTACCATTTATATTGGATTAATCTGCGGAACTTTTCATGATGTGATAGCTGTAATGGTCACAGCCACCATGAGGCTCAAGGATCTGCTGGGTCTTTCTATTTCTAGTTTCTTGATTGCTCATAATCCAACAAAATGCTACTAAAATGAAGAAAGAAAGAGTTAATTATCAAAATGCCAATACATACACATGCATACTTTTGGAGTGGAAAAAACTTGTATAAGGGCTGCTTTAGAAGTTGCTCTATTTAGTATCTATTAATTTCATTCACCTCAAATGCAAGTGGACTTGGTATATTAGATGTTTTCTTTCCTCGGAAGCTCACGTGTTTACTAATAGCTCGATAACACAACTGCTCTTGTAAGTGCAGAGTCAGGAAGAGACAACATCTTCATGGTTTTTGAAAGGAAGATGGAAGAAAAGCACAATCGTTTAAAAAAGAGTGGTTAGTGCCTGGTTCCCATGCTTTGCTCCTTTTGCTAAACTTATTGTTTTACCATTAATTTTTAATTAGTTCTTTTGTTGGATATAATGCTATTGCTTGCTAAGGAAGCCCTAACAGGGTGCTATTCTTCATTTATTTATAACAACAAAGGCTGTTTTTTTTCTTACACTTTGTTAGGTCGCAATCTTGTTTTCTCCTGGGCTCTGTGTGCTGTGTGTCTCCTCGGCCACGCTTCTCATTTCTTTGGCGCTAAGGCTTCATGGATCCATGCATTACATACTACTCAATTCCACCTATCATTGTGCTTATTTACATTACTTGGCCCTGGTCGTCAACTTATTATTGATGGTATGAAAAGTCTTGCCAAAGGAGCTCCAAACATGAACAGTTTAGTTGGTCTTGGAGCTATATCATCATTTACTGTCAGCTCATTGGCTGCCTTAATACCAAAACTTGTAAGTGAAGAGCCTATAAATTAAATCTACATGTATTCTCTTCTTTGTTTATTAATTTGTGGGTAATTGGGTTCAATTAATATGATAATAAATAAATCCACCACAGACGGTAGACTGACTTCATCAAGGTGGTTTTTAGTTACATACATTTTTCCAATTTCAATTTATTGGCGTGTCTCTTAACAGAATTTTATTTGAAGCATTTTCTTCAATCCTCAATATAAGGTGCCTGACTTGTGATATTTATTTTGTGGACAGGGTTGGAAAGCTTTCTTTGAGGAACCAGTTATGTTAATAGCATTTGTATTGTTAGGAAGGAACCTGGAACAGAGAGCTAAAATTAGAGCTACGAGTGATATGACAGGACTTCTTAGTATTTTACCTTCAAAAGCTCGTCTAGTTGTTGATGGTGATACAGAACTGAGTTCAACGGTTGAAATTCCTTGTTCTAGTCTTTCAATTGGAGATGAAATTATTGTACTTCCTGGGGTTAGTCAAATGAATATGTTCCAACTTTTAATCGATAAGTCCTTTCTTTTAGCTCATTTATATCCTGTGTCAAGCCGTGACGTTGAGCAAATATATATTAAAAACTGGTTGGTGCTACAATTCAGTTAAACATTTAACAGTTACACCAACCACTTAACAAAAAAATTTCTTGATTTTAGGACCGTGTACCTGCTGATGGAATTGTTAAATCTGGTAGAAGCATTGTGGATGAGTCGAGTTTCACTGGGGAGCCATTACCTGTTACCAAGCTGCCTGGGGTAATTTTTTTTTGTTACGTGTAATTAAGTTATGGTCAATGCATCATTATCTCATTTGGATGTTGACTTTGCATGTTTATTGGTAAGCAATAAGTCTACCTTGTTTCATTGAAATCATATATACTATATTGAACAAAACGGTGCCTTTAGAAACTGTTTGGTGAAAGCTAAGGGACGTTTCTTTAGTGCATGAAAGGATAAGTAAATTGAATTTGATAATTATAATGTATTATACTTTTTCATATCTGAAGCATAGCACTTCGAAAATCTAGGAAGAGTTTGATAGTTTCATGTTATCATAGTTTTCTTCCTCCCCTGTGCTAGAGCCAAGTTGCAGCAGGAACTATAAATCTTAATGGAACTCTTACAGTTGAGGTGCGTCGACCAGGAGGTGAGACTGCTATGGGAGATATTGTTCGTTTGGTAGAAGACGCTCAAAGCCAGGAAGCTCCTGTTCAACGGTTGGCTGACAAGGTTCTCTCTGAATTTATATTTTCATTTTCCTTTTCCATTCTTTTAATTCAATTTTGTGTCGTGCCCTTGATGGGTGGCACAGTTGGTTGAAGGTGGCTTGGGTTTTGAGGGCGTGCTCCCCTCGAGGTCCCAAGTTTGAGACCTGCTTGTGACAGTAATTTGTAGACACTCTCAATTTGTGCTTCACTCCTCCGATGTATCTCTGTGCCACAATCTAGGAATGAGCCAGTGGTGTGGGGTTTATGAGAGAGAAGGGATATTCTCAAAGCTCTTTTACTGAATCCTTTACTTACCATGCCTTATTTTGGTTGCATAGGTCGAATCCGTTTTGTAATTACAGTCTCAATACACCTTTCTCAATGGCAAAGCTTTTTAATACAAAACAATTGCCCTTTTATAACCTTTTCATACATCAATAAAAGGTTTTTGTTTCCTATAAAAAAGTAAAGTCATACATTGCACTTTCTTTGATCTCCTTAGTTGATATACCACTGGATTTAGTCTTTGGGTGGATTTCTTTTACTCCACTTTTGTATCTTTCTTCTTATAAAATAAGTTCCAAACATATTTAATGGCTTCTTATTGTTTATTAATGTTTCAATTGATTTTTTATGCTGGATATTCTTACTTGACCAGGTTTCAGGACACTTCACTTATGGAGTAATGGCACTCTCTGCAGCAACTTTCATATTTTGGAGTCAATTTGGCTCACGCATTCTGCCTGCAGCTTTTGTTCACGGAAGTCCAGTTTCATTGGCTCTGCAGCTTTCTTGCAGTGTTCTGGTATGATGCTTGAAATTCTTCCTTAAAATTTAAACCCTGGTTATCCTTGAACCCAAATTTTAGAACTGTGGAAAATAACACATGTTTTAAGTTTATAACTACTAATTAACATACTCTACGTCAAAATGGAATTTCTGAGGGGTTTTAGGGCTATGAAATTTTGCAACTAAGTTCTATCCATACTGGTTTTGTCAACTTTTTCAACTAAACATTAACTTAATAAGAAAACTTTTATCCTTTATATGGGCCCTCCATTCTCCTTTTTTTTTTTTTTTAAGAATACGACAATTAGGGTTTTTTTTGAAAAAAAAACAATTAGGGGTTGGGGATTCGAACCCATGACTTCATGTCATTGAGTTTACATTGATGCTGCTGAGCTACTTCTCTTGTTGGCCCCTCCATTCTCCTTATGAACTAGAGAAGAAAGGAATACTGTGTTGATAATCTTGGTTTACTTTTTCCAGTAAAAAAGGTTTTTCTTCTCTTTCATCAATTGGGCATGTTTAACAGATTAGTACATTCTGTTAATGCAGGTTATTGCTTGTCCATGTGCACTTGGCTTAGCTACGCCAACTGCAATGCTGGTAACTTATCTCTTAAAGTTGCTTCATTTATGTATTAGATTTTTTGTTTTTGTTTTGAATTTATTTATGATTTTGCACTTTTTTTATGAGTCGACCAGGTTGGAACCTCATTAGGTGCAACTAAGGGGTTACTTTTGCGCGGTGGAAATATCTTAGAGCAGTTCTCAATGGTGGATACGGTCATCTTTGACAAAACAGGGACCTTGACAGTTGGGAAACCCGTTGTGACAAAGGTGTTGGCAGCTTCAAAATATGAAACGAATGCAGATTCACAGTTGAGTGTGTTTCCCAAGTTATAATGGAGGTTGTCCTGGGTGGTAATATGTTGGTATATTAGCTAATGGTGTAGCTAAAGTGAGACATCTTCGATTTACTCGGGGATGTTTTCTTGGGTGCTAATAAGTAGCCGTATTAGGCCCCCGTTGAGGTCACTAGGAATGCTTCCTTACAGGTCTTGGATTTATTATCCATGAGTCAGCTTCATTGTAAATTTCCTTGTTGTCTCTCAGGCTCGAGCCTAGGGACGGGTGTGGGTGTGGGTGTGGGTGTCCCGAGGTATGTAGTGGGGCAAACCTCCGATTCTTTGTTATAAAACAAAGTACCACCTTCAATTTACTCAGTTCAGTTATCCCTGTTGAAGAGAAGTTCAAAATGCTCTCTATCTCAAGAGGTTCTTTTATTATTTTAAAAACGAAAAAGAAAAAAAAAGCAAGATATGATCTTATATTTTCATTAAAATGAAAAGTAACAAAAGGATACAAATTCCTAAAGATAGAGAACATAAACTCTCGAGAGGGATGAAAAGGCACACCCCAATTTAAACGTATTTCACTTGATAAATTGGAAAAGAAACACCATTATGTAGCCTTGAACTTAGCAAGATTAAAACATTCCATTCAAAGCTTGCTCTTATCTGGCATACTGATTTTTTTCGTTAAGGGCGTAACCTAGCCAATCCTGCATTTCATTTTGTAAGAAGATACCAAATGCTTGTCAATTCACATTTAATCAATTGGCCTTTCGATATGGGTATTTGAAGTAAGCATATTAGAATATTTTCCTGTAAAGAAATGTAGATATCTAGTAAGTGGTATGGATTTTATTCAAATTGGGTCTACTATTTGTACCAAATGTGAGATAGCTTTTTATGACTACAAATTCCACGATCACAACTAAGGTTAACTAACTGCCCATTTCATACAGGATAAGCTCGCACAGCAATCATTCAGAAAATGAGGTTCTTAAGTTTGCTGCTGCAGTGGAATCTAACACCGTTCACCCAGTTGGCAAGGCAATTGTGGAAGCTGCTCGAGCTGTTAATGGTCAGAATTTGAAGGTAGTTCCATATACATACATGTAACTATTACAAATCAAATAAGCAGTTTATTTTCTGCACTTTTTACAAGAACAGAAGTCTTTTCGGTATAGAAAAATCTAACTGTTCTAATAAAAGATGAAGAATTTTTTTTGCGTAAGCTAGCTTGTACACTCACGGATACAAACAAAAAATTTGAAAAACAAATACTCAAGAGATAGATTTGTTTTATTTTCTGTATTATCTCATTGTAAAAAAAAGCTTAGAACGTGACCTAAAATCTCTATAACACACTATCAATGAAGACATTTTCGTTTCCTATCAAAAAACAAAAAGGAAAAAAAAGAAATATCTAACTGTGCTACACGATACCAAGTATTCAAAGGCATTTGGAATCAAAGTTTATTAAAATCAAAGTTATCACTCACTCTACCTATAACAAATCACCGCAACAACTTTCTTAAATAAATACTAAGATACCCTTAACACCTTGTAATTTTGCTAATCCTATCCAATTAGCATTCCTACCAGAAACATAAGAAATATTGTGAAAATTCTAGATGGTCTTTTGTTATACGAATTAGTATTCTTTCTGACACATGCATGCATTACTTTAGACTTCAACCAGTTTTAAAGCGTGGCTTCTCTTATAGCTTAAACCCCATGCTAGCCTTGGTTTTATCAGCAACTTGAAGGTTTTTACTTCTATGAGATGTAACTTGAAGGTTTTTAAACTATCGGCAAAGTAGGTATATATAACCTTGAGGCTTATAGAGGATAAAGCTAATTGAGTTATTAAGAGAAAAAAGAAGTATTTCCATTTCTTTTTTAGCTAAAATTTTAATCATTAAATTTAAATATATAACATTTACAGGTGGTTGAAGGAACATTCCTTGAAGAACCAGGTTCTGGTGCTGTTGCAACAGTAGAAAACAGGATAGTATCTGTTGGAACTTGGGACTGGGTTCAGAGGTATTCCTTCCACTCCTCTTCTGTGATATGCATTTAGGGGCCTATGTTGTATATGTCTATGAGTCTATCCATGGAGAGATATGCCCTTATTGTATGCATGATGTACCCTTTCTCCATGTTCCAAACCACTATCCCTTTATCCATGAGAAAGGGATAGTGTTTGTATCTAATTTCTGTTGCATGAGAAATTATAAATTTATGTCCACAATAAACTGACTTTATCCTCAGGCAAGGAGTCGTCGCTGATCATTTTCAAGAGATGGACGATCTCAAAGCCCAATCAGTCGTTTATGTTGGAATAGACAATGTTCTTGCTGGCCGTATTTATTATGAGGATGGCATCCGGGAAGATGCTAGTTATGTTGTCGATACTTTATCTAGGCAAGGTATTAACACGTACATGTTGTCTGGGGACAAAAGGAGCAATGCTGAGTATGTCGCATCTCTTGTTGGAATTTCAAAAAAGAAGGTACACAATTTCTCTCCTTATATTTACCCGTAGCGTTCACTAGTTTTGATTGTTGTATTTACCACGCATCACATTGTTGTATTTACCTGCATCACAGTGCTATTTAGTTCGCGGTTAAATGATTAATTTTTAAAGGTCCTTAGGTGAAAATAAAAGTTGGTTTTTGGAGCTAAATCTTTCTTCTGATCTATGAACCACAGGTACGGTCTGGAGTTAAACCCCATGAAAAGAAGAAGTTCGTTAGCGAACTTCAGGAGAATCACAACATTGTAGCCATGGTTGGTGATGGAATTAACGATGCTGCTGCCTTGGCTACTGCAGATATTGGAATTGCGATGGGTGGGGGTGTCGGAGCTGCTAGTGAGGTGTCTCCCATTGTGTTAATGGGTAACAGACTCTCTCAGGTACTTCAAGCCATATGATGTTTTGTTGCTGGTATTTATATTTTTGAGGAGTAAAAATAATTTTCTATGGGTTAAATCCATGTCGGCCACCTACCTAAGAATTAATTTCCTACGGCTTTATTTGACATCCATATGTTGTAGGCTTAGGTTGTCCCATGAGAATAGTCGAGGATATAAAAAAAAAGAGACTAATGTGTGGGAGTTAGTTAGGGAACGTGCCCTTTATACGGTGCCGTGGGGACGGTACTGGGTTATTGGTTATTGAAATAGTGTAGCGCTAGCCTTCTCCAATCGTCTGGGTATTTTGTTGGGAGATTTCATCCAGCTTTTGGTTTCTGTTTTATAAATTATTCTATCGATACTGATACCTAACAAAAGCCTGCCAAGTATAGTTTTCATCAACTCAATGCCTCTATGCAACGAAGCAATGTAGAAGATCGAGGGAAATACTAAATAATATTTCTCAGGGTTCTTTTTTTTGGATAAGAAACAATTTCATTGATAATATGAAATTTTTGAAAATCAAAAGATAGAACCATATTGGCAATATGTTTAGTTAGACACCGATAGCCTTAACATACACAAGAGAACTATATTAAGAGTCTAAAATAATAGAGGTTACAATATCATACCAATAGCCTTTCGAGAGGGTTAAGTCTGTCCCACCAAAATTTTTGCCAAGACAATGCCAAAATAAACCTCACAAAGAACCCTAACTTCTCTATTTAACTAAAGCACTGGAGTGTTAATTACTCTTTACTATTATGCCCTTACACATATTATATTAATATTCCCATTTTAACACATTTGGCCATTTTTTCATATTTATTAAACATGATATACATGACTATATTTCTTGCGAAATGTCATCTTCAAAATCACATTTTTTTGGTTTTATGAGGTTGGATGTCATTTCCTTTTAAATTGTCATTGCAGTTGCTTGATGCTTTGGAGCTAAGCAGATTAACCATGAAGACAGTGAAGCAAAACCTTTGGTGGGCTTTTGGATACAACATCGTAAGTTTTTAACCATCACCCAACTGCTCTCTGTTTTAATTTTATTCTTTAAGCTTGATAAAATTTGCGTTCTCTTAATGCTGCCTACAACCGACATTGAAATGCCTTGTTTCCTATAAAAAAAACGGAATATTTGAAACTTCTGTTTGCATTTTGTCGGTTGGACTTTTAAGAACTCAGAAGTGGTTATAAAATCTATCAGGTAGAAGCTCTGTTCTCATATAATAGCTTCGTTGAATTTAGTAATATGTCCCCAATGAGTGGTACAGTGGTTGAAAGCTTGGGTTTTGAAGGTGTGTTCCCTCAAAGTCTCAGGTTCGAAACTTACCTGTAACATTAATTTGTAGATACCTCCCATGTCTCCATTCCTTTGATGTCTCACGTCCTTGGTCTAGGGATAGATGTGGTTATTCAGGTATAGTGGAGCGAAACTTCGATCTCTCGATTTCAAAAAAAAGAGAAAAAGTAATATACCTTTGTTTCATGTGACTTCAGTTCCTCCTGGAACCCCTAGCCAGATTTCATTATTAAGTGTGTTTGTTTTTCTTAGAAGACGAGTGGTAAACAACCACCCTTACCACCTATCAAACCATCCATCAAACTTATCACTCAACCACTACTAATACCAATCTTCAAACGAGTAGTAATTGTCCCAATCACTGCTAACATCAATGCCCAAACGAGTAGTTAATTACCCTAACTACCATTAACCCTTTCACTCCTTTCAACTCTTTCTACCAAATCAAAACACACCCTTAGCTTAAGTTTTGTCTTAGGAGTTCTATTTTCCTTGACTCATAATTATGGATAGGAGTCATGGATCCATTCGAGTCTATACCCAAAAAAACCCTTACCTCCATTAATGAAAAATTAAAATACTATTGGGTACTTGCATTTTTTTTATTTATTTTTAAATTCAATAACAAATTGGGGTGGTATTTTAATGAACATGTTAGCTGAATTATTGCTATTGTTCGCTACTTTCAAATGTTTGGCATTGTACTTTCAATATATCTTACAATGTATCTTTACTGTCAGTTTATGGTTAACCTTAACAAAAAGGTATAATTTTCTCTCCATAAATTTTGAAGACATATTCACATGGTTGCTTTTCTGGAATGTTTCTTCAATTATTTAAGGAAAAAAAAACAACTTTTATTGAAAGTGCAAAAACACAGCTGAACACGAACCCTAGGGTCGAAAATTAAAGAAACAATCCCTAATTGTTGGTAATCAAAAGCAAAGATAGTCCCACCAAAGAAAAGGGCGACGAATAAACCTAAAGCGAGGCTAATTCGTGTCTTTTGTTCTCAAGGGATGACATAGTGGTTGAAGACTTGAGCTTTGAGGGTATGCTCCTCTCAAGGTCTCAGGTTCGAGACTCAACTATGGCATTTTCTTCCGGTGCCTGGCCTAGGGATGGACGTGGTTACCCTTGTTTAAAAAAAAAGAAAATCATAAATTTCACACCACAGCATAACAAAGAATTAACTTGCCATAGACAACGGCACTTATTTTGGAAAGAAGTTCCTGACACATTGTCCTTCATCATAGCCCAGCCAACTTGCTTCCTGAATCATTACAAAAAAGCTTGCTACAAGGCCCAACCACACCTTAAAAGCAAAAAAAAAAGAAAAAAAAAAAGAGGCAAAATCAAAACGCGTGTGAACTCTTTTGAAACACACGTACGCCAACTTAGAAAAGGCCAAATTTTCACTTTTAGCTTCCATTGTTTAGAGATCAAAGCAGGCTTTTCACTTCAATATTTTGAACCATCATGGGTAGCTGGTTAGAAGGGTCCTAAAAAATCAAAGGGTAATGGATATAATCCATGGTGATTGCCTACTTAGGAATTAATTTCTTACAAGTTTTCGACGATTTGAATGTTGTAGGGTTAAGCGGTATATCTTGTATAAATAGTTGAGGTACGTGATAGACTCACACTCTTCTAGTCTAACCACGTCGAGTTATGCTACTAACCACAATGAGTAAGCCTAGTGGTCAGTAAGAGTCATGTAAATAATAAACAAAAGGTTTAAAAAGAAGAATTGGTTCAAGCCAAGTGATTATCTATCTAGGGTTTAGTATACTAATGATACCTTGGCAACTAAATATATAAGTCTTAGACTATTTATTCTTCTATTCTAACCACGCTGAGTAAGAGTCATATTCTTCTATTCTAGCCACGTTGCGTTATTATACTAACCATACTGAGTAAAGCTTCGTGGTCATAAATAATAAAATGTTTAAAAAGAAGAATGGATTCAAGTCATGAAACGTGGCCACTTATCCAAGATCTAATATCTTAGAGATACCTTAGCAACTAAATAAAAAAGTTAGTTGCAAGACAGTTGTCTCATAAGAATAGCGGAGGTATCGCTAAGATTTAATATCCTAGTGATACGAGTCCCCAAGAAGTGGTACGTTGGTTGAAGGCTTAGGATTTGAAAGTATGCTCCCCTCAAGGTTCCAAATTCGAGTCTCACTTGTGACATTAATTTGTAGACACCTATCGTATCTCTATTTCTTTGATGTCCCTCGGTGCCTAGCTTAGGGATGTGTGTGATTACCCCGGATATAGTGGAGCAAAGTTTCGATTTCCTAGTTTCAAAAAAAAAAAAAAAGAATAGTTGAGATGCTCATTAGGTGATCCAAACACTCATGGATATTCTCTTTGTATGATTGCCTAATCTCGCTTCTTTGACATCTTCATTCAGGTTGGAATTCCAATTGCTGCGGGTGTCTTGCTTCCTATTACGGGGACGATACTCACTCCGTCCATTGCAGGTGCGCTTATGGGTCTGAGTTCTATAGGAGTTATGGCAAATTCACTTCTTTTGAGATTAAGATTTTCTCAGAACAGGCAAAAATCAAAGAAATACCAACTACCTAAGAAAAATAGCCGTTAGACTAGTTGAAACTAACCTATGGGCTAGCTGTTTGAAAGTAAGTTGGATATTAGTGTATAATTTTTTTTAAAAAGCAGTTATAATTAGTTTATATAATTAAGATTCAGTTAATAAACAACACTAGTATAAAGGAATTACCATTGATAAAAATCCTTTCCTTTTGGTTTACACTTAATATGTATCAATTTTAATTAAATAAAGTTAACCCTCTCCCATTCATGAGATAGTTCAGAAACTTCCAGTTTATTGGATTGGGGAAGTAATAGTGTAGCTTTTAACCTTAGTTTGTAATAAGTAAGTTCGTTTATGTTTAATTTAGTTTTTGTACTTTAAAATTTCTAATGAGTTCATATTGATTTTTTTTTTTTTTATTGTTAAAGGTTTAGTGGAATTTTTTGCTTAATAATTAGACAACAAGTTCATTAGGAACTTTGTCTTTATAAACAAAAGAGGACAAGTCATGGGATGATAATAGTTTGACACTTAATTTCAAATGGATAATATTTTTCAAGGTAAAGGTTAAATGGTTACAATTGTAAATTGCATAAACTAAATTGTCATTGTCATGTACTGAATTTTAGTCTTGTCATAAAATTGCAAGTATTGTTACTTTCATTCATGGATTGGAAGTGCTTTTTGTTGTACTGATTATATTCTATTGCATGACAATTTGATGTATAAAAAAAACAATAATCAATCAATTTCAATTCAATTACCATAATAATATGACTGATAAATCTTTCTTATTTCTTAACAATACCCTAGTCTAAATGTCAAATCTAATATTTTTCACAAAGCACATTATAACCCCATAGAAAATTCGAATTACTCAATGAGAAAACAAAATTTTAATTATCAAAAGTTGTGTAGATTATTACAAGGCTGTATAATGGTCGAAGAAAACGAAATTTCAGGATTTACAACTCATCGAGCCAATTCTTATCCTAAAAACAAATATCACGTGGATGAATTTTCCACTTTTGAAATTGCGTAACATTTTGTAGCTTTCTAGATTTCTTCTCCATCATTTATTAGTACAATGACCTTACACTTACAAAAGCATGTGGTTTTTTAGGGGTGTTTGAAAAATGATGGTTTAAACCAATCTCTAAAATAAGTTTCTTCTTAATACTTTTAGAAAATTAATTAATATCAGTTTTTCATCTACAAATTTGATAACTTATGTAGTTATGAATATTTGAAAATTAAGTTAGATATTATTGTCCACCTTTATGGTTGGAAGGTTGTTAGATCATAATGTTCGAGGTGGTAGTTGAATGAACATTTTGGCAAATTAATAAATTAATGTTTAAAAAAAACGAAAAACATAACAAAATAGTCAATAACTAATAAAATATGGACGCTAAAATAATTGAGTAAGACATCATTTTGCCAACACTTATCCAACATAAGTGCGCTTAGGAACACCCTCACTTATTGAGACACACCATTTCACAACTTAATTACAACAATTTCATAAATATATATTTTTTAAATTCTAGAGATGTGATGGGTCATATGAATCATTTAAATTCGGAATAAATAGCTATTTTTTTTGCAACAACTAACTTGAGTGTAGTTCATGTCAAAGTAAATTAAGTGTAACTGGCATGTCTTTGAGGTTGTAAGTTTTAATTTTCCCAATCTACCAAAAAAAAAAACTTAAATATAATTGAAGTTAATCTATACATTCAACAAAATCTCCAATATATTTGAATATTTATCGACTAAAACAAAAGTAATAATACCAATAAGTATAATGGTTAACAACATTAATAATATACACTCAATCCGGACTAAAAAAATGGAAAGACGTAAGAGAACAATTTGAGTGTAATCAGGGTTGTACCCCATCCATGAAGTTACACACATTTTAATATTTTTTTTATTAAAATAAAAAGAAAAAAGTGAGCTAAAATGTGTGGTACCAAAAATGACATATTTATGGGTGGGGTGCAAAATTGAGCTCAAGAAGTTATAAAAAAAAGGTGTGGTTTTTGCCACTATTCTAAAAAAATTAATTTATTAAAAAGCAATTGGTCAATCAAAATAAATAAATATTATTATCATTAATATTATGAAAATAATAGTTGGGTTTTTTTTTCCTCTCCTTCTCCTTCGAGATTCCACAGTCGCCCACAGTGTTCTTCATTTCCAACGTACTTAATTTCGTTTTCACCTGAAAAAAACCAACCATTTCATATTTCATTTCAATCTCTGCATTCAAATTTTCGCAAATTCGAATCCAATCCCTTTGCCCTAATCCAAACCCTTCAACCCAGAATTCCCCTTCTTCGAGCTGGAGATTCATCAATCCTCCTGTGTTCATGGCGGAGGGTGAATTGGAGAGGGGCGAATTCAATTGTGGCCTTGCTTCCATGGATTCCACCGAATCGCGATGGGTATTTCAGGATGAGGACCAATCGGAGATCGACGAGGAGGAGGAGGAGGAAGAGGAGAACGCTGTGCGGCATCATTTGGATTTGGAATCTGAGGAAGAAGATAATGTTGAGCAGAAATTGATTCGGACTGGCCCGAGGATTGATTCCTTCGATGTCGAAGCCCTTGAGGTCCCTGGTGCGCATAGAAATGAATACGAGGTGCTATGAGTTTTCTATTTTAGTTGCCTTAATCTTGTGTGTTTTCCTTTCATTGAACTGGAACTCAAGCTGTATTCCATTTTACGTGGGGATCTTTGCTTCTAGTGACTTTTTTTTTTTGAGTATTGGGGGAAGGGGGATTACAAATACCGATTTCAGGGATGGAACTTGTGACCGTGGAATGGAAATGGATTAACACCTAACCAGATAACCAATCGTGTCACCAACTCATTCACTTTGTTTCTAGTGGCTTGAACAAAGTGTAGTTGAACATTTAGCATCATCATTATTATTAATTAATATTTGTGACTGTTCGAGCCGGCTTACACGCCTTCCAATATTTGGATGTCAAGGATTTTGCAGGAAATTAATTTCTAGGCAGGTGGTCGCTATAGATTGAACGCATCACCTCTTAGTTACTTAAGACCATTTTGACCGCTAGTCACTCCATAATGGTTATTTAGCATCTTATTGTTGGTTATCTTCATTCTTGAGTTTTAGAGTTACTTTTTTTATTTAATATTTGTGGTTGTCCAAGCCAACTTGCATGTAACTTGACTATTTTCATGGGACATACTGCCTCATCCGACAACATGTGGATGTCAAGAAAACCCGTAAGAAGTTAATTCCTAGCTAGGTGACCATATAGATTAAACTCATCACCTCTTAGTTCTCCAAGATCCTCTTGATCACTAGGTCAGGTCACTCAACCATCACGATGATTTAGTGTCAATGTCTATTTCATGCTGGTTAAAAAGGGGATAATCATGTACTTACATTCTCTGTTAGTTTGTATAGTTATCAGGATGGTCTGGGATTTTCTTATACAAAATTGGTCCATCTGTCCAAGATTTGTAACTTTTTCTGAATCGGATGTTAAGTTTTATTGGAATGATAGTGTTATAACACAAATTCTTAGGTATGGAAGTATTTGAAGTATTAAATTTCACGTGCTTCTTTTTGGTCTCTGGTGACGTTTTTTTTTTTTTTTTTTGAGAAGCAAGAATTTTTATTGCTTGATCTCTGATGACTTGGGCATTCCTTTTAACACTACTTTCTTCAATGCTGTGATTGACAATGACTGGAGAGATTTATTTTAGTTTCAATTTTCTTCTTCTGTGCTTGGATTACTTGTCCACTAGTCTTTTGCATGAAATACAGTTTTGCTTGGAAGTACATATATAGTAGTGTGATAATCTAACCATGTTTTTTCTCAATGTAAATGCCCGGAAAATGGGAAATAAGGGGTTTCTTGAACTTTTGGGAAGTCACCTTCCTTGCTTCTCTGGTTATTGTAGTTTTTTGTTCTAGAAATCTTGCAGCAGTCATTTTATTTCGATCAGCGTGGGCTGTTAGAGGAAAATTAGAATATGTTTAATTTACGTAACTTATTTTCAGGACTTCAGCGTGGGAAAGAAATTTGCTCTTGCTTTTCAGACCCTTGGGGTTGTATTTGGTGATGTTGGGACAAGCCCTATGTATACCTTTAGTGTCATGTTCAACAAAGTTCCTATCAACGAAGATGAAGATGTTATTGGGGCATTATCTCTTGTTATCTACACCTTAATCTTGATTTCACTTGTCAAGTATGTTCTTGTTGTTCTTCTGGCAAATGATGATGGTGAAGGTATGCTTTCTAAACTTTGTCATGTATTTAAAATTAGTTTTTTGGCACGCTCATGGTTAGGTGTATTGACCTCGTGGGGGATTTTCGTTGGGTTGACGGGATGCTCGTTGGTAGGTTCCTAGCCTAACTGAGGGATTTTCTTATTATTTTTCCTTTAGCTTTTTGGTTAATTTCTCTTCCTCTCCGGTGGATGGCCATGTCTTCTCCTATTTGTGGAAGGTGAAAATTTTGAAGAAGGTTCAGTTTTTTACTACACAAGTTCTTCATGAGAAGATTAACACAGAGTGTTTTGAGAAAGGTTATCTCCCTATTGGGACCAACGTGTTGCATCATATGCAGGAGGACGGTAGAGGATCTTTGTAACACCTCAGGCCCAAGATATGGAATCCGAATTTACTCCTATAGGCACCGACATTCTCCTGCGACCTGACCACGTTAGCAACTGGCCAACCTTCATCGCTTCTAAGAATGAAGACTGTCTCCACAATCAACACTAGTCCTTTCAGCATGTTTTGTCCTCACTCACATGCATCCTAGTTTCCTAGGAGGTCACCTAACCTGAGACTACTCCAAGCTAAGCACGTTTAACTGTGAAGTTCCTTAGATTGAGCCACCGAAAAGGAAGATGCACATTGTTGGTATAGGTAGTACATATCATTTCTTTTTAAGCCTTCTCATTCAGATGTGGACCTGGTTCACTCGGGCATCACATGCCCACCAGCTTTCGCTTTGGTTCGTCATCAAACCACATCTTACTGGGAGAGGTTTGACTCTGATACCATTTGTAACACCTCAGGCCCAGGATATAGAATTCGGAACTTCCGCTATGGGCACTGACATTCCCCTACGACTTGACCACGTTAGCAACTGACCAACCTTCATCGCTTCTAAGAATGAAGACTATCCTCACAAACCAACACTAGTCCTTTCTGCATGTTTTGTCTTCACTTGCATGCATCCTCATCAGTTAGGGGGAGAAATAAACTTGTGAGGCCAGTGGGCCAAAGCAGACAATATCTTGGCTAGCAATGAGTTAGGCTTTTATAGATGGTATCAGAACCAAGCATCGGGCCAGTGTGTCGGGTTCATTAGGACACTGAACCTTCTAAGGGGGTGGATACCCATAGGGAAATCTTACATCTGTTGGGAAGGGGAACAAAACACTCCTTATAAAGGGTGTAGACACTTTCCCCTAGTAAGACATGGTTTCCCTTCATTGGGTGGAGAAACAAACTCGTGAGGCCAGTGGGTCAAAGCAGACAATATCTTGGCTAGCGATGGGTTAGGCTGTTACAATCTCGACCATTTTTTGTGGCATTGTGAGATAGCTTCAGAAGTGTGGAATCAATAATTCGAAGAGTTGGCAAGAGCGAGAGACTACAGAAAAATGAAAAATGATAGGATCTCCGGAGGGGTGGAGAGATATTTGGTCCCTCGCCCTCATTAGATTCTTTGCTTCTCTTTGGGTCTCTATTTTAATTTTTTTTTGTAATTGTTCTCTATGAATAATTTTGCTTGATTGGAGACCATTTTTGTAGCGTGCCTCCCTTGTTTGTTGGGGCTACTTATGTTTTGTATGCTCTTTACTTTATTCTTTCTTTCTTTTGAGAGTGAAGGTTGATCTAGTAATTAAAGGGTATAGGCGATAGGATTGTACTATGGTAAAATGCATAACTCCAAATTTTTTGGGCCCTTGGAGGAGAGATTTTGATAGTTCCAGGGGATGCTAATAAATTTTTGCTAATTTACGTTTTTTTTCGAGGGCCTCCTGTCAAGTCTTTGCTTGAATGATTCAATCTTTGGGTGCAAGCAAATGTGTGATGAAGTGTAAAATGTGACTTACATTATTTAGTTGTCAACTTTTGCAGGTGGTACTTTTGCTTTGTACTCTTTGATTTGTAGACATGCCAAGGTCAGTCTTCTCCCGAATCAACTTCCTTCGGATACTCGAATATCAAGTTTTAGGTTAAAGGTGCCATCGGCTGAATTGGAAAGATCGCTGAAAATCAAGGAAAAACTTGAGGCTTCCCTGACTTTAAAGAAGCTTCTTTTGATGCTCGTTCTTGCTGGAACGTCTATGGTAATAGCTGATGGAGTTGTTACCCCAGCAATGTCAGGTTTGTATATACTATCTCTCTTTTTTTTTCTTTGTAAAAGTTTAATACTACCTGCGTTGGAACAATGAAAGCTATTTTATATGCATTGTGATCTTGGCCTTGGCCCCAACTGATGACAAAGACAAACTTTTAGCCTCTCCCTTTCCTCTGCTCTCCCTACTAGTCGATGATTCCTCCACAACCATAGCGGTCGGTTCCTCCTACACTTCAGCACTCCAGCAGCTACGCCCCTAGCTTGGTTCCAGCTGAAGGAAGAAGCAAGCCAAGTCAAGTCCCTTTATTATTAGTTGGTTTCTTTCTTCTTTTTCTTTTTCTTATGCTGGTAATGAAATTACACTTTTATTTCATAAAGCATCTCTTTTACTGTTTAGACTACCCTGTACCTATTTATCTTTTATATTTGGAAAAAGGTTCTTAGCCAATAAAGGAGTTAAAGATTTGGGTAGTGTATTTATTATTATTTATTACTAAATTTGAATGAGGACGTCCTTCTGTTTTTCCTCTTGCAGTAATGTCAGCTGTTAGTGGACTAAAGATTGCAGTGGATGCAATCAACCAAGGTAGTTTTTTTTACTGTCCCAAATATCTTTCACCGTGTATAGTTCCTATTTTACAAAAATTAATATATACAGACCACAACATGATGATAGATTATGAAGGTTTTATGACTCAGCGAGTATCTTCTTGAGCTTGATGTTTATTGTATATCGTACTATTTCTATTTTAGAGTCCAGAGTTCTACGACAGGGAAATCATATTGTGATATGTAGTTGAGGGCTAGAGTTTTTCCCTTCATTCAATTTGTGAGTTACCATGGGCGTGAGGATAATACATTTTGGCTAGTCATTATTATATTATTTTGTAATTGTAAAGTACTTGGTTTGAAAAGTGTGTTTAAGAAACAATTTCATTAAAATATGAAATTACAAGTGTTTTGTTTTCTCTATGGATACTTTCAAAATCAGTTCGTATTTTTTGTATATGATCATTTCTGGCGCATCACTTCTTATGACCAGTTCTGACAAAACTTGTAGAGTATACTTGAAGACCATTAAGTGTGGATTCTTTGGTTTGGATAATGTGTCTATGCTAATGTCTAACGTGTGTGTGTCAGCAATCCAGCAATTTGATACTTGTATCTAGTATGAGAACTTTCTATAATTTGGAAACTATTTGAATTTTTCTGAAACATGACATGTCAAAAACGAAAATACTACATAAGGCAATGAAGTTTTTTTTTTATAGGAAACAAAAAATTTCATTGATAAATGAAAAGTGAGGAGAAGTCTCCAAGGGGTGGCGCAGTGGTTGAAGACTTGGGCTTTGAAGGTATGCTCCCCTCAAGGTCCCAGGTTCGAGACTCAGCTGTGACGGTACTCCTTCGATGTCTCCGGTGCCTGGCCTAGGGACGGGCGTGGTTACCTTGATTCAAAAAAGAAAAGAAAAGTGAGGAGAAGGCAATGAAGTTTCTGAATATTCCGTAGCTCAACTTGAAAATTAACACATGCTGGCTAAGAAGCTTTTGGGGTTCGATACATCGGTCTTCACTCGTAGAGGGTTATGGATGAAGCTTACTTTCAAGCTCATTAAATTATGATGTTGAAGTCCCCAAGGGGTGGCGAATTGGTTGAAGACTTGGATTTTGAGGATATGCTCTCCTCAAGGTCCCAGGTTCGAGACTTATCTCTGACATTACTCCTTTGATGTCTCTGGGGCTTGGTCGAGGGATGGACGTAGTTACCCTTATTTCATAAATTATGATGTTGAATTTGCATATATCCCTACAAAGCTGGCTTTGCCATATTTTAACATACCTATTTTTTTTATGGAAAACATAAACTTTTCATTGATATCTGAAAAATACAAAAAAGTCAAAGCATCTATATTAATTGATGCCAATGATAAAATAAAGTGGTCAAATCATAGTTACAAAAAGGTGGAGAACGATGAGACCAATATAATCCCAAATGAATAGTTGACTCAATAAGGTTGTCAAGATTGTGGTGTTTGTCGTTGAATATCAATATCCTATTGTTCCTTTCCATCCGCAATTCCTAGAAGAAAGCATAGATTAAGTTGCACTAAAGAATCTCCTTGTTGTTTTTGAAAGGATGTCCAATAAGTAAGCAATGGAGGGGAGTGGCAATGTCCTTAGGTAGAGCAATGGACCAATAAAAAATCTTTTAAATTCTACTCCAAAAGGTATATACCAAATTGCAAAGATTGAAAATGTGGTCTTGGGATTCCTCTCCATTGTAATAGAGATTGCAATGCAACAACTTGGTGATAAAGTGATAGAACTACCACATTTTTTATTAAACTACGATAAATCTCTCGAGAGAATCTCTCAAAGAGCCCAGAGTACAAAGACGACAATTCAATTCGATGAATAACAAAGACCTAACCTTTCCTATTTATAATAACTCTAAACCCTAGCCTTTTACTTGCTCCCCAAGTAAACCCCAAAATAACCTAATTGAATAATAATCTCTAATAAGGCCCAAAAGCCCAATACAATTGAAATAACAATTAATTAATCAATAATAAATACTAATACTAATATTCCTAAAAACTCCAAGGTCCGGATCGTATCATAAAGATATTCGAGGAACTTTCTTTTGAAAGTTATCATGTGTGTTGATGGCTTTGTGGCTGAGTTCCCAGAGAAAAAATTTAGATTTTTTAGGTTGATGACCATTCTAAAGAGACAAGAATAACATAGATTCATCAGCAGTAAGAGACTCCGAGGTTAATAAGCTACTGAGGAGCGATTTTGTTGAAAAACAACTATCTTTTTCAAGTGGCCAAACCCACTTTTCCATCTGGTCATTCAAATGAGAATTGTCAAGTTTGCAAGACAAAGAGACTTTTCATTGATCCTTTTTTAATGAATGTCATGGAGATAGGCTAAGGACAGTTGAAATCATGTATAATCTATAGCCTGTGTTCTCTTCCCTTTGTCTTTTGTACTTGCTTAATTTAATAGAAATTTCTGAAAACTCCAACTTTTTTATTAATTGTTAGTCAGTTTGAGAAGCTTTTATGTAAATTCTTGAGTTGGTGGGGCTTATTAGATTCTTTATCCTCCAGATGATGATGCACTTTTTGAATTATTTCTTATACCTGTGCATACTGAGTCTGAGTCATTTTTTGCCCACTATTTGTTGTTTCTGCAGATGAGGCTGTGATGATCTCAGTTGCGTGTCTTATAGTTTTGTTCAGCATTCAGAAGTATGGCACTAGCAAAGTGGGACTCGTTGTTGGTCCTGCATTATTCATATGGTTTTGTACACTTGCAGGCCTTGGAATTTATAACCTTGTCATATATGATAGCAGTGTCTTGAAGGCATTTAATCCTGTTCATATTTATTATTTCTTCAAAAGAAACTCTACCAATGCATGGTATTGCCTTGGAGGTTGTCTTTTATGTGCTACAGGTAAACACGTTGATCTATTAAACATTTCTTTTTTACTGTAGTTTAAACAAGAGACACATTTCATCGATTTGTTAGTTTATATAGCTTGGTTCTGTGTAATTCCTTCAACATTTTTTAACTCTTGTCTCTTCTTGATTTTTCCTATCTTAACTCTTTTTTTTTTCAATGGGCCTCCTACAAGAAATTCATCATTCCAACCTCAAAAAAAGTAGAATTGATCAATATTGTTCCCTGCCTCAAATTTTTTCCTTGTTTTCAGAACTATGTAGCCTTGGAGATCCCCCTCCAAAAGTACTGCCAAATAAAATAGGTCATTTGGCCAGGTGCTACAAGTGCACCCTCATTCTTCAGCAATTTATTTATCCCAATTTTCATCTACATTGATTCCCAGACATAGAGTTGGAGATTTACTGTTTAGCATCCGACTATTTTTTTTTTTTTTAAGTCGTCTGACTAGTTACATTACATGTAGTTGGTGTGACTTTGACCTGTTTGGAGACTTTGTAACACTTATTTTGTTTCTGATAATCAATTTTCAGGTTCCGAGGCAATGTTTGCAGATCTTTGCTATTTCCCTGTGCGGTCAATACAGGTAGGAAGATGTAATTTAAGATTAATGAATTAGGCACTTCACGCACATTATTTCTAAATTTTTCGCCTTTCTTCCTTTCTGCAATTCCATTTTGGTGCAACCTTTTGTCTTGCATCATTTCCCATTTTTTGTTGTCTAATATGCGTTTTTGCAGCTTACGTTTGTGTTCCTCGTCTTGCCTTGTCTTTTCTTGGGTTATTTGGGTCAAGCTGCCTACCTTATATCAAACCACGATGGCGCTGAGCATGTTTTTTATAATTCTGTTCCCAGTAAGGCTCATCAGTTTATCTTTATTGATTCGCAAAGCTCGATAATTTTAAATTTCCATAAGCTTCAATGGGTGTTTTCTCTTATCCAATTCTCTTGCTTGCTGTCTGCAGAAAGTGCCTTCTGGCCAGTTTTTCTTATTTCTAATGTTGCTGCATTAATTGCCAGTCGGGCTATGACTACAGCTACCTTTTCGTGTATAAAACAATCAACGGCACTTGGCTGTTTTCCTCGTCTTAAGATCATTCATACATCCAGGAAATTCATGGGGCAGATCTACATCCCGGTGTTGAATTGGTTTTTGTTGGCAGTTTGCCTGGTGGTCGTCTGCTCCATATCTAGCATGTATGAGATTGGAAACGCATATGGTAATGTTTAATTTCCTCATGGTCTATAATTTCAATTGCTTTGCCAGAAATGATTCAATTTTTAGGATAAGTTGCCCCATGTTAGATAAATATAGAGATAACAGTTCCATCTCAACTAGTTTATCTGAATTCTATCCAATATTTTGTGAGAAGAGCTCATCCAATACAATTTTCCTATTTTTTAATGTACGATATAAAAAAATGGTATTTTTTTTTTATCCAAATAATGGAATATTAGGTGGCATATCGAGGCTTAATTGTCGTTCCCTTTCCTATGAATGCTCTTTTTCTAATATCTGTGAGTGTTTTGGCCAGTATCCGAGTATCCGCGTACTTTGACTATTTTCATGGGACAACCCACTTGACCATTGAAGAATTACAAATGAAATTAATTCTATGAATGCTCCCACCCTCTAATTCTCTTGGGGTTTTACATGTTCTACCTGACCTTTACTCTTAAACTTAATCGTCGGAGCAGGTATTGCTGAGCTGGGAGTGATGATGATGACTACTGCTTTGGTCACCATTGTTATGCTTCTTATATGGCAGATAAATATTATCATCGTGATGGGTTTTGCGATGTTTTTTCTTGGGATAGAACTGATATTTTTCTCGTCTGTGTTATGGGGTGTGGGTGATGGAAGTTGGATCATATTGGTCTTCGCAGTGATTATGTTCTTCATTATATATATCTGGAACTATGGAAGCAAACTAAAGTATGAAACTGAAGTCAAACAAAAGCTGTCAATGGACTTAATGCGGGAACTCGGGTGCAATCTCGGGACAGTCAGAGCTCCGGGCATCGGTTTGATCTATAATGAACTAGTGAAAGGAGTTCCTGCCATATTTGGCCATTTTCTGACTACTCTTCCTGCAGTTCATTCAATGATCATATTTGTCTGTATCAAGTATGTACCAGTTCCTGTTGTGCCTCAGAGTGAGAGATTTCTTTTCCGCCGAGTCTGCCCGAAGAGCTATCACATCTTTCGCTGCATTGCCAGGTATCACACTTAGATTCTCTTTTGTTTTATGACCCGAGAACTTGGAGTTTTGCTCCTCTAAATCTACGGGCAGCACTCGGATTTTTAAAGAAATTTTATATATATTTCATGGTTGCAATGCATCCATCCTTATCACTGGAATGGGGTGTTTGGGACAAAAAGAATAAGAATGATTATGGTATGAATGAAAATATGGGGAAAACATGAAGAAGAATAATTATTTACGTTTGGGGTGAAAGAAATGATTATTTGTATTTAGAGT
Source organism: Sicyos edulis (assembly GCA_036507275.1). Lineage (NCBI taxonomy): Eukaryota > Viridiplantae > Streptophyta > Magnoliopsida > Cucurbitales > Cucurbitaceae > Sicyos > Sicyos edulis. Next base: position 2,270,049 of record CM071858.1, on the reverse strand, counting down.
GAAAGGAATGATTGTGGGGTGAGTGATTATTTGTGTTTGAAGTGCAAAGAATGATTACGTGGAGAAAGATTGTGTCCGAGGTGTAGTTAATGGTTATGTATTGAGGTGTAGAGCATGATTATGATGGAACAAAATAGTATTATGAAGATAATGTAAATTGGTTTTGGGAGAAATGAGACTACGGGGACAATAAGTAGTGAGTATAGAAATGAATATTGATTATGGAAGAAATAATAGTGGGTGGCCCAAAAATGAAGAATTATTCTCCATAATCATTCACATTCTCCATACCCCAAACACCTCTTAGTGAAAATCTATCGTTTAAGTATGTGTCTAATTTAGATAATAAGATTTGACACTCTGCCTTTACATGATCTTTCATCATGCACTCATCACTTAACAGGTATGGTTACAAGGATGTACGAAAAGAAAATCAGCAGATATTCGAGCAGCTCTTAATAGAAAGCCTTGAGAAATTCATTCGTCGAGAAGCACAAGAAAAATCATTAGAGAGTGATGGAGATGACGATGCTGATTCCTACGAGATCCACAACTCTCGATTTCTCATAGCTCCCAATGGAAGTGTCTATTCACTTGCCATTCCTCTACTTGCTGAACTCAACGAGACTCGACGCACAACTGAAATCATCAACGTAGTAGAAGAGGTGCAGCCAATGGAATCCCAAGACCCCTCAATCCCAGATGCAGAACAATCACTTGAGAGAGAGCTTTCTTTTATACGAAAGGCGAAAGAATCCGGAGTAGTTTACCTTCTTGGTCGTGGAGATATTAGAGCAAGAAAGGATTCATGGTTTATAAAGAAGCTTGTGATCAACTACTTTTACGCGTTTTTAAGAAAGAACAGCAGGAGGGGTATTGCTAACTTGAGTGTTCCCCACACCCACCTGATACAGGTTGGTATGACATACATGGTTTAGAAGCGCAATTTTGTTGCTAACTTACTGTAGAAACAAATCAGATATGAAGATCACCGAATGTGCAGAGAAGTTTGAGAATAACACGAAAACGATAGGAAATGTTCTTCGTATTCTGTGGTGTGCTGCTACTTTCATTTGATTTTCTATGGCCTAATTTTGGATTCAGAGGAAGCACCCTGGTCATTTGGAAGGCTTTTCGAAGTTCCGAACTGGGTTGGTTGCCACTGTGTAGTTCTTTCATTTGTGTTCATGCATGGTGATGAACGCCTGAGATGTTTACGTGAATTTTATTGATGCCATTCCACTGTAGATCTATTGTAACTTAAGAAGAACTCTTTGAATTAGTTTGGTTACTCATCAAACCTTCAGATGCATAAACAATAGTCTTGTAGATAGTTATTGTAACTGTTGCTCATTTTTTGCCCCTGTTGCATTCTTTTATATTTAAAACAGGAAAGAAAAAATTGAAAGAAATAGGGTAGATACTGATACATTGGGATAGTGATAGTCCCAAGGGGTGGCACAGTGGTTGAAGATTTGGGCTTTGAGGGTATGCTCCCTTCAAAGTCCTTGGTTTGAGACTCAGCTGTGACATTATTCCTTCGATGTCTCCCGGTGTCTGGCTTAGGGATGGACATGGTTAACCTTGTTTCAAAAGAAAAATAAAATAAATAAACATACAATTCTTGCAATGCGAAGATGTACAGTACATGACAAGCTTTATCGAAAGAAAGATAAACCTGTTAACCTGACTATTTTCAGCGATAGATAACCCAAAAAGACAAAAGTCAGAGTCGATGCGTCAATGTCACATTTGTTGTACTCCTCGTTCTCGTAGTTGTCTCATATCTCTTGCATGCATAAGATAAAGCAAATTGGGACCGTTAATGCTTAGAGGAACACTTCAGAAGGTATCAACATGAGCTTGATGTTAGCAGAGGTTGTGTAAGAATGTTGGCAAGCAGATCGGTGGAGCGTTATTACGGCAGTGAAGAGCTTATTATTGACAACATTGACACTACCCGAGTGAACAAAATATGATAATCAAACACAAGAAAGTGACAAATTCGTGTCTATCAGCAATAATCAATTTCATAGCCAGAAAGGTTCTAAGGAGCAAACATAGGGGCTGCAGCAACTTTAAAGGTACGTCTATGCCATCAAGAATAAGAGAATGAGAACATAAATGATTCTTCGTATTTGGGCCAACGAGAATCATTCTTCTATAATCACGCTTTTCAAAAATTATCTTTTTCATTATCCTTGTACCTACTTTTCATTCTCTCCACAACTTTTTATATATCACATCACTATTTTTCACTTTCATCATACTCATTATTTTATTTTCTCAATAATCATTTTCTTCACGTCAAACACAAATAATCATTCTCTTCATCCCATAAATAAATAGTCATTCTCCCCATAGTAATTCTCTTTCTTATTCTCCTCCTAATACTCACTCTCCCTATAATCATTGTCATTCCCCTTCCCCAAACACACCCTAAATGAGCCATCATACTAAAGAACAAATTGTAGATAGCATGAAATTTACTGCTCCATCCTTATTTCCAGAATAGTATGAAACACCTTCCTCTATGTACTATTTATGAGGCTTTTTCGTTCTCGAATGATCGGTAAAATACTCGGTAAGCAAAGTATTCAGAATCTCCATGCTGTGCCTAGGTATGTAGTAGCCATTCATGCTGAGGATCCAGAACCAGAGCTTAAATCTACATAAATATTTAAGCACACCAAAATATTGATAAAAACACAGGCAGCCATCTCTGGCCTATAGTTAAAACAGCCCCTTTCCAATGCCTTTCGGTATGGTTGGCACTATCGGGTCACTATTTTTTTAGAGTACAAGTTGGAGGAAGGGGGATTACAAATACCGATTCCAGGGATCGAACCCGTGACTGTGGAGTGGAAATGGACTAACACTAAACCAGATAACCAATCGCACCACCAACCCTTCTGGTCTATCGGGTCACAATTTGAAACCAAAATCTTTTATGCAAAAGGCAAACCAAGAACTCCAAGAAATATGTAATCAATAACAAAGTCTAGAATGTAACAGTGACTAATACACTTCCAAGCAAAAAAGATTGGAAGCTGACTAATAAAATTGTTGATAGTACAACTTTGTGGCAAAGAAGTCCATAATTTATCTATTGAAATGGGTCCAAACAGAACAAACTAAATATATATTTTTGATAACCGAAAATTAGAGATTTGCCCCACTGCAAAACTGACGGCACATGCTGTCTCAAGCTCCGAACATAGGAGAGGAAGATATTTTACAATCAACCTCATTCATAGGTTTCGAACTTGGGACCTCCAAAGGAACGTACCTTAGAAATCCCAAGCCTCTAAAGAGCACATCCAGTTGTCATCATTATTGCAATAAGCAAGTAAAAACTTGAAGGCAAGTTACATCAAATTTGAAGCAATACATTGTTCCAACAAAGATAGAAAGAACTCATCATCACTTTGTCGTTGCATTAGCAAGATCCCAGCCCCAAGCATCTAGACATGGCGTTGCTTTGGCAGTCGACAACCATTGCGGGCACTCGTGCATAGGTATCAGCATTCGGCCGGCTGTCGTCGTGCTACGATCTCGAGATAGTACCCATAAAACCCCCTTCCATCTTCCTCGAAGTTTCCCCTGACGAAGCCCGTGGATTCAGATTTCCTTTCGGTATCAGCATTCAGCCGGCTGTAAGCAACAAAGACACTTTTGGTCCATCTAGAACACATCCATTTTACTTAATTGAAGAAGACTTGATTTAAGACATCATTAAATTTGATTAATCAATTTTTACTATATTATAATTAGAATTGTACAAAAAAACCAGTAACCCGAGCAAACCATGACCTACCCAACCAAATCTTAAGGGTTGGGTTGGTTCTTGGGTTGGCAAATTTTTTGCTCGTTCAACCCAACCCAACTCGGACTAAGAATATTATATATAATAGGTGTATGTATAGAAGATAGATTCTTAATATACTTTGTAAGCTTTTCTAAAAAAAGAATGTGCACTAATGAGATAGATAATAGGTTGAAATATAGATCATACATTTAAAAAAAAATATAGTTGTGGACTTATGGATTGAATCTTAGATAGAAAAAATGAGAGTAACATAACCCGAGAACCCAAACCAACCCGAAAATCTAGGGTTGGGTTGCACTTATACATAGGGTTGGACGGGTTGACGAATTGACCAACCCGAAAAGTTGGGTTGGTCCAAAAAAATCATTCAACCCTACCCAACCCGAATTATGTACACCCCTAATTATAACTTTTGTCTAAAATTTTGACATATTAAAAAAAAAAAAAAAAAAAGAAGAAGAAGAAGAAGTTTGTTTTTGCTATGAAAAATTGCCAATAGATTATGTAATGAAGTAAAAAGTAGTAAATAACTTCTCTATTAGTCAAATAACTATTTTTCTTAGTTCAATAAATGGATAATTGAGGATTCAATTCGTTAGGCCCTCGTTTGATAACCATTTTGTTTTTCGTTTTTTGTTTATGAAATTTAAGCTTACAACAACTACCTTACTATACTTTTTTTTTCTTATTTGAATATTTACATCTTACCTATATTTTAATAAACAAAACCAAAATTTGGAAATAAAAAAAAGTAACTTCAAAAAGCTTGTTTTTGTTTTTGAAATTTGTTTAGTATTCATCTACTTTTTAAAGAAAAATGGATACATTGTAGGAAAGATGGAGCATATGGTAGAAAATTTGAGTAGAAATAAACTTAAATTTCATAAATCAAAAACAAAAAACCAAATGGTTATCAAACATGACCTTAATTTCTAGATTAATAGTTTGAACGCACTTAATTATATCCGTTAAGTTATTTAGAATTCATTTTCAAACATGCTTAAAAAAAGATCAATTTTGAAAATTTTATTTTGATAATATTTTGAAACTCATAACAATCAAGGGACAGAATTGACAATGAACTCCAATTAAACTAATTTTGAACCTAATCAAATATTTTAAAACACCATTAGCAAAGCACTAAAGAAATTTAGTAGGATTTTTCAAAATAAAAAGTAACCAAGAACACCAAAACTAACAATATATAGTACAATTTTTTTTTTTTTTTTATTCCATTGAAATTTGATAAAGTACAGTTTAGTTGGCTGGAGAAAAGGAAAAAACAATATTTTAAACAAAAATTTAAAAATATGGCATTAATAAAGAAACCCCCACCGAAAAATAAAGAAAGAGAAATCTGAATTTATATATAAATGTGCGTATTACGTCAGCAAGAAAAAATAAGGAGCTTAAAATTAAAAAATAAAAAAGAAAAGAATCTTCCAGCGCGATGCCACGTGTCGAAGATCCAACGGTTTCTGCGAATTTGAACCAATCAGATTAACGAAACTGATCGGATCTCATCTGAAGCTCTTGTCCACGAATTCTGATATCTCATTTCTCTTCTTTCCTTCTCTCGACACGTGTCCAATTTTGTGCTACTAGTTTTATAATTAATAAATAGTAAAATATTCTTCCACTCAAAAAAAAAAAACCCCCAAAAAAGCTCTCTCAAAGTCTGAGCATTTCTGAAGCTATTGCAAAACTGAAGAAGAACCCACCTAGGGCTCACCCTTTTTCTCTTTCATGTGATTTTTCTCAGATCCTAATTTTTTTTTTTAAAAAAAATCTGGAAAGATTTGGTTTTCTTGGCAGGTTTCTGTGTTCAGGTAATTAATTTTTTTTGTTCTTGTTATTTTAATTTTTTTTATGGGGTTTGGATTAATTTTTGTTTGTTGATTTCATTTATGAGCTGTTTATGGGGTTTTTGAGCTATTTGGTTGCTGAAAAAGTGGGTTGGAATTGAAAGGGGTTTTTTTTTTTTTTTTTGGAATTGTTTGATCTGAATTGGTTTCATTGAAAGGGAGTGGAATTGTTGAGTTTCTGATTGATTAATTGAAAAAGGGGTTGTGAAAAACTGTGTTTTTGTTTTTCATGGATCTGATTCTAAATTTTTTCAATTTTTCATTGTATATAGCTGATGGATTCATTTTCTGTTTCCTCTAGAAACCCTTTGAATCAATCTGGTTTCTAGATTACTTTTGGGTTAACTTGTTGGAAGGGAAATATTAGATCTAAGAAGTGTTAATTTAATTGTTTTTCATGTTTGTTTGGATTGTACTGTAAAGGAAAAAAAAGAACTTTTTGAATAAGGAATAATCAGGCTTAGGGATGGGTGTGATTACCGAAAAAAAAAAAAAGGAATTATCAATTCCCTCTAATAACATACCCTTTCACCAACCATCATGGGTTGGCCTAATAGTAAAAAAGTAAAAAGGGCTTTGGGGATCCAAGAGGTAATGGATTCGATCTTGGGTGGCCACTATCTTAGGTAGAAATGATTTCTTATGAGTTTCCTTGATGTCTAAACGTTGTAGGGACAGGCTATGTATCTCTTGAGAATAGTCGAGTTGTGCGTAAACTCGCCCGGACACTTTTGGATAGAACAAAATACCCTTTCCTCGGGAAAATGATAGTGAAACTTGTAAAATAAGTCCTATTAGTTTTCTTCTTAACATATTTCTGCTGTTTTCCCCCTTTTATAGTCTCCATAAGGGTGTTAGAACATAAGTATGAATCTGAGAAAGTGTTGCATCATTTTTTCCCCTTATTCTTAATTCAGGTTTAACCGCCGGGCAAGTTCGTGATTGAGATATGAGATCGTATCAAACATTTTTATGCTTCTTAAATGGTGGATAAAGGATCTTGAAGGAATGTCTGACTTGTGTATGTACAAGGTAGTGTTTTATTTTTCTCATAATTAGTTTGAACTTATGTTGATTTTTTCCCTAGTAAAGATTCTGAATATATCTCACGTTCTTGTAATGGTGTTGCAGCTCAAGGATAATATTTGGAAGGATTTCACTTGGAATGATGATTATATAGTGCCTCGTCTTGGTAATGAGCTTTGGGATCGATTTGAACTGCATAGTGATAGTTTCGAGAACTCTAATCGCAAAATTGGCTTTACAAATGATGCAACTAAGTTCAGTTTTCTAGGTAAAGAGAAAGTAAGAACACAAACATCAATCATGGAGAATAATGCTCTGGAAAAAGATTCATGGTCTCATACACCTGATGGTGCTTCAACTCCATTAGACGGTGACTCGTTCAAAGATGTAAAAATGGAATCGAGCAGTCTTAGTATGTCGAACCATTGCTTTAAACCAGACGTTGGTTCCGACCTTGATTACTGCCGAGATGATCATATTGTAACTGATAATAGTGCTGCAGAAAATGACATGTATCAATATTCTGTCATGTCCCAAACAGAGAATGATATTAGTTTTCTGGATGATGATGGTGAAAACAAAGAAAACAGTGATCTTATGTATTATGTGTGGCAAGACATGGAAAGCTTTGAGGATGTAGATAGGATGTTTAGGTAATCGACCTTCCGCTTCCGCTTCTGTTTTTTTTTTCCTTTTCTTTTCATTTGTTTAGATTTTACGATATCAAGGCTAAATTCTTTGATCCCATTGTGATTTGTGGTTTATGCTTAATACAGAAATTGTGATTCAACATTTGGGCTTGGGAATCTAAGCAACGAAGATGATTTACACTGGTTTTCCCCATCCCATGGCTCGGAAAAACTCGAAGAACCGTCGAAGTTGAACTTGAAGTTTTCGTGCTTTGAAGGAAGCACAATACATGATGCATCAAAATTTAATGAAGATTCTAATCCCGTGAATCCAGACCCTTCATCTGATGGTTTGAACAGAAACAATATTTTAACAGGGTGGAAGGAAAATGATCGGCTTACCGACATTGACGGCTCTGCTGCTATTAGTTACTCAATAGCTTCTGACATGTCACATAGGAAAAGAAATTGTAGAGGTGACTTGATACCTAAAAAACAGGTTTGTTACTGTTCTTATTTTTCTGTTTGAATTTGTCTCTTTCTTTGTCCTTGAACCAAGAATAAAATAGAAACTTTCACATTTTATTTGTAATTGTGGCGTCTCCCCCAACCTTGTTATAATCATTGTTAAAAATGAGTGAAGAAAGTAACATATAGAGTTTCATGTAAAGAAACATTGTAGTAAAACTCTCTAGGCTCAGTGTAGGATGAAGTAAAAATTGTCCAAGTGCATTCTTATAGAGCTCTTCAAATTGAGAACTTATGTCTGAAACCTAAATAATGTACAAAGCAATATGTAATAGTATGGAAAATCTATTTTTGCTTTTTCTTCATGGTGTCATTTCATTTTTGTGTCTTTTGAGCTTTAGTCTTTTGTTTTTTTATTATTCATGAGCATTTGGGCCAACTTATACACCTCGACCATTCTCATGCGACAAGTTGCCTGATCTTGGTGGTCAAGAAAACTCGTAGGAAATTAATTCTTAGATAGGTGATCATCATGAATTGAACCCATAACTTCTTAGATCCTTAAGATCTTCTTTGACCACTAGGGGCGATTCATGATGGTTCTTTTGAGCTTTAGTCTCTTTTCTTTCTTTTTTCCAATAAAAAGTTTCATTTCTGATTAAAAAATGTTTGGAAAATCTTCCCAACCAAGGTTTTCAAGACATAAATAGGGATCTAGATCTGGTTCCTTGAGTAGTATGTGAGCAGGAAGTTTGTGTCTGCACCTACCATATAACAATGCATATTAAGAAATTTTGATGTCTTCAGCTCTTTCTCATATAAAATCTGCGAGTAACGACGGTCGACCGCCTATTTCTGCAGGAGTCGTCTTATTCATCTAATCAACTACAGTCTATGCCTAGCTCCCATTATCCTTCCTTTGATGCTCCAACAATTGCAGCAAACGAAAACAGAGAAAAACTGTACCGCCACGATTTACCAGCTTCATATAATAAGAATTTCAGTTTTATGTCTACGCCAAATTCAGAAAAATACAATACTTCGTTTCCAGTTAGAAAGAAGGCACCAAGATCTGTAAGTGAAATTGATGATGGTCACAGTGAAACTGGAGTAGTTAGCCGAGGGAGTCGAGCCGAATTGGATTCTTCAAATGCACAGGATAAGTCTTGCAGGAGCACTATGCTGGATGGAATCTCGCTCGAAGCAACTAGTTTTCGCCAGCTTCAACAAGTAATGGAGCAGGTAGTAGTCCTTTACATGCTTTCAAAATTTCAAAATACTGTACACTGTCTATCTGGCTTGGAAAAAAATTGTTTTAATGTATGGTAGTTCTACTTCCTCTATGCAGTTAGGTAGCCGCTTATTGCTATCTTATCGTAACCAATAATGTTGAATCATGTTAAATCATCAATTAATCTAAAAGCTTAAGTGGATGGATTTGAGTAAATCTAATCATACCAACCAATACTTCCCTCACTTGTGGGCTAAGATGTGATAGTTCAATCCATGGTTGTCACCTACTTAGGAATTGATTTCCTAAGGTTTTCCTTGACATCCAAATATTGTAGGTGGTATGTTCCATGGCAATAGTTGAGGTGAGTACAAGTTAGTCCGGACAATTTACAGATATAAAAAAATGAAAATTAATATTAATTGGGGTTGAAACGATTCTTTTGATATCATGATGAGTCATATTAAATCACTAATCAACCAAAAACCTTGAACTGATGGGTTGGGGTAAATTTAATTATATTAACCAATACAAAAATTTTGTTGTTTTCTTCAATCCCTCAATTTACGGTGTCGACTGCTTCAAGTCATAAATTAGATTGTATATATACCAGAAATAGCATCATCATGAGAAAGCATTAGCACAACATGACACTAGCATGGCAACACTTGCATTTTTGTGAACAATTGCATTACATGATATTCTCATTAAGAATGTGTTTCATTTATGATATTTATATTTAAAAACTAATGTGAAAGAAGTGATGGAATGTATTAAACTTAAAGTACTTTAAGTAAATGATTACATAATTCCAATGATGTAAGTCCTGTGGCATATTTGTTTTTTTAAAAAAGACCAAAACTCAACAGACATAAATGAAAATTAGCCAAGATTCTGAAAACTCTTTGATAATGAATGTCGATGTGTTGTTCTTTAAACTGACTCTGCTCGAACCACTTATTTCAGTTGGATATTAGGACGAAACTATGCATCCGGGATAGTCTATTTCGCCTGGCGAGAAGTGCAGAGCAGAGACATAACTGTGCAAATCTTAATGAGAGTATTGGAGATGACAAACTTGTGAAAGTTGCACCATCAATGGAAGATGCAAACAGGCAAGTTCTTACTTTTTTTGTCACCTTTCTATTTATGGGCATAATTTATCTGAGTATTACACTGTTGTTTTTACTTCATGTTGTTCAGTCAAGGTACTTCAGTTTTCTTTTTGTTAACTTCTAGCAATGTGTGTATTCTTTGGCGCCATTTTGTTAATCTGAATGAGAATGCTGGAAAGTTGAACGAAAGCCAATCGAAAAGAAAGATTATTGAATGAAAATGAAAGTTCTTTGTTATGTTCACTAAAACTATTTTTACATGATTATATTTACTTATCCGGGAGTTTTCGGGCTAGCTTGTGCACACCTCGACTATTCTTACGGGACATACCGTCTAACCTGCAACAATTGGGTGTCGAGAAAGTCCGTAATTCCTAGGTAGGTGGCCACCATAGGTTGAACTCATCCCCTCTTAGAATTTTCTAGGCTCTTTTTGACCACTTACTTGATTGTAGTTACTAGAACTATAGAAATATCAATTGTTTTTTTGTATTGTGAGTGTTTGGTCAGTTTACATTCACATCATCTATTCTCACGCCACAACCGTCTGACCCTACTACATTTGATGGTCAAGAAAATCTATAGAAAATTAATTCCTAAGTAGGAGACTACCCTGAGTTGAACTTATAACCTCTTAGTTCCTCAACGACCGCAGGCCAACCGACCGCATGCCAACCATGATTGCCGGTTGGCTGGTTATTAATAGTTTCTTGTTTCTGTAAATGCAGAGAATGGGTGAGCCAAAATCATTTTACTCATCTTCTAAGTTTGAACTTCTTTTTCTCTTTTTTCCATAAATGGAGCAATTTCTAACTTTCATACTGCATATTTCGGTTTTAACAGAAACGGAAGTTTCTTGGATTTGGAGACGGATACCAATCCTATAGACCGGTCAGTCGCCCACTTGCTGTTTCACCGGCCATCGGATCCATCGATAACGCCAGTTGGTGGTAACACCTTACCTCAGACACCTCACAAACTGGTAAGCTTTATACACCTTTCAGTTTACTTCCTGAACTGTATGGAGTAAAATCATCTTGAGTTTGAGAAACTCATGTTTTTCTTTTTAATGTTTTGCACAAAATACCAATATGGTATAAAAACTTGGACTGAGTAAATGGAGATGATCCAATCTCAAAAAAAAAAAAAAAAATGGAGATGATCCATCCAAATTTCAATTTCCCTCATGAGTAGACTTATTTCATGTCAACAGATTCACTGGTCTGTCACCAATCTGTAGGTGCAAGGCGAAAAACAAAATTTTCGGGACGAAACCGGTGGAGCAGATCAAAAGCCACTGTCGAATGGTAAAAACTATGAGCAGTAAGCTCTGTAAAATATTGTGTAATAACACAACAAACGTGAGGCTCGACATCGATGCGTGGTGTGATTACTTCCTTTTATAACCTTAACCTCTGTGAGATATGTTCCTCCATGCATTCTTGTTGGTTCAAATCCTTGAAATGCTTACCTTAAAAGGCTAAGTAGGCTCTAATTCTACTTTGTCTTTGGCTAATGTATTAAGAGCTTATGCTGATTAGAAATGTGTTTTATGTGCATTAGTTATTGCTTTGTTAGGCTAATCATGATTCACAGGTCTTGTTACTTATTTATACAGTCAACTGGTGAAGGATTTGTTTTTTTTTTTTGGCACTGTTAGGGAATTGCTTGGCTATTAATTTTTGGAAGTTTAGATTATTTCTGTTTGTATGTTGTAATGATTTAGCTGAGTTCAAAATTTAGATTATGTAGTGTATATCTCTCTGTTTAGATTAATAAATTGTGGGTTATTGTGTAAAATTCTTTTCTTTTCTATTCTTTTTAAGTATAATTTTGTGCATGGTTTAGTGGATTATTTCTGCTTTAGGGCTAGTCTGTATTTGTTAAAGGTGCGTTTTCATTGTAATGACAATATATGTGTATATACAAATATATACATATATATATACATACATATATATACATTGTAATAAAAAAAATATAAACTTTTTTTTATAAGAAAATTGTTATCGATGTCACGAAAATAAACATAAAGAAGTAGAATACGAACTCATCAATTCTAATGATCCAAGTAAAATTATCAATGTGTTGGCAAATTGAAATGGTATTGAGTATTGAAGAAATGAAAAGGGTTAAACTTTAGTGAAGAGAATACTCCATATATTATTCGTTTAGAAATGACAAATTAACATAGATAGAAATACAATAAAATTTGGATTTGAGAAAATTTCAATCAGGATAAAAATAAATAAATAAAGAAAACAAAGTGATATAAAGAAACCTAACTAAAATGTATATACCCAAGTTAGAGTAAATATGTCATTCATGCAGCTTAGTTGCAAAAATAATTTATTCTTACTTCATTCAATGTGTTTAGTGAATATGTCATAATTATTCTCTAATCTTCTCGTATATTACATAAACCAATTTTTGTTCTATTGGCTCTCTAAAATTGTTATTGATTGTCTATTTTAATTATAACAATTTTTTAAAATATTTAATCAATAACAGAATTTTGAGCGTTTCTTTGTTATGAGAGTCAAATATTGATTTTCAAGATTGAAATCGAAACCATTGAATTGGATTACAACAAATCAACTAAACCAACATGCTATTTATTAGGTATATAAATCTAAAATTTCAATAAATTAAGTTTACAAAGTTCAAAAAAAGTGAACCAATATAGTGAATATCGACTGTAGATTTGAATTGTACACCTCCCATTGTTGTAAAGTTTACAACGTTCTATTTCCACAATAAATCCATTAAATAAACACAAATTTTAAGAACTAAAATAAACCAAAGCGAATGAATTTGTGATGTAGGTTATCTTAATTGGTGGTAATCTATACACCTCCTTGGTGATTAGTGGTTTAAGGTCAATTTCGAAAAAAAAAAAACCTGATGTCATATTTAAAAGAATATATATTTGAAATTTAAAAAAAAAACAAAAAAACAAAATTCGTACAGAATGTGAAAGCGACATCATTTGCAAAACACAATAGCTACAATTAGGGTGTTCAAACAGCCCGAACCAACCTAACCTAATTTGACGGGATGTGCACAAGCTACAAATTGCGCACACAAAAATCTACGTGCAATCGGCCGACCATTCCGGCATATTCAAACACTTCTCAATCCATTTTGATTTCTAAGGAATTTTATTTACGGAGTTCGTTGCTTTTCTTCGTTGAAATCTATGGATGCCATCTTCAAATTGATTTCTAATAGAACTCAATTTGAATTCAAACAGTGATATAATGTCTATCATTGATTGAATTATATCATTGATAAAACTCAACTAATGATAAAACTCAATTTAAATTTTCTGCTATAAATGAATAAGTTTTGATTTTGTGCTATAGATAAAAATATTTAACTTTTTTTGTTATACATGCAAAATCTCCTTGTAATAATGGGTGGGTAAGCATTTTCCACCAAAAAAAAGAAAAAGAAAAAGAAACCAATTGAAACTAGCATATTAAAAAAAAAAAAAAAAAGTTTTTATCAGTTCACACTTTGCCCTTTAGCTTCTCCCTTCAATTTTCCCATTTTTGATTTTTCTACCCGAGAAAAACTTGTCTACTTGTCCATGTGTAGGGTGTTGCTACACTTCATCTATGTGGCATCATTGAATACCACACAAATTCGTTTTGTCATCACGCACATGGTTGTTGTACCTGTAAGTAAGCAAGCAAGTATAAAACTTAAGAAACATTTAAAACACTGATACTTTAAATTAAAGATGTAATGCAGTACAATATTACCATGCGGATCAGCCTTTCGTGCAATCTGAAGACCGACTTTATCATCAAAACCATGCTGAAATGATGTAACAGCAAGAATTATGCAGTTTGGAAATTTGATGTAAGACATGATCATTGTCCTGATTCGTTCTTGAAGTGTCTTCGAAGACCAAGTTGCGATTCCAGGTAAATCGACGAGAGTAATGTCGAGAACATTCGGGGAGAAAATCTTTAGGTGAATCGGCTTTTCGGAGAATTCTTCAGGAGTGTTTGGACCTGCTTCCTCCTCGGACTCATCCTATACAGTATTGCCAACCTATGAAGCACGGACACAGACACGAAACACGGATACAGATACTACAGGACACGGCGATGCTCCATTTTTTAAAAGAACTAGGATACAGATACGTTGTTATTTAGCATAAAATATTAAATGTACTCTACTAAATAGCATAGAATGTCAAGTTATTTACAATAGACATTGGTTAGGCATGCCGCATGGGAGGTGGCCATAAACGAGAATCTTAGAAGATGGAGACGTATTTTTTAGGGAAAGGTGGTTGGTTTTTTTGTGATAAATGAAGAGAGACTTTTCTTTTTTGTTTTTCTTTTACGTTTTTATTATCTAGTTAAATATAACATTAATGATTTTAGGGTTGAGCTTTTAACATTTGAGCTCAAAGATCACACATGTTCCAAGATGTGTCCAAAATGTGTCCGATTATGGATATGTAAAATGGCTTGTCGGATAAGAAGTATCCTGAAGAATGCGTGTCCGATATGTGTCCGACTTGGATTCTTTCCAAATTAAAAGTGAAAGGAAACCTAACCCTGATTTCCTCGCGAATTTCATCGAAATCGTAGAATCGTCTCCCCGGCAAGTGGAGGAACTCGGCGAAATCCTCGTCGGTGGTCTTGGTGTTCAAGAGCTTAAGCACCACGGGAGTTCTGGTGGTAGACAAGAAGCCGGAGTAAGGCAAGAAGGAGTGGCCGACCAGTCCTTCGATTAGTCTCGTCTTGCCGGAGGAATGACTGCCGACAAAGACGACGTAAGGACCGTCGATGGTGGATTTGTTTCCGATGTAAAGACGGGCACGACGGATCTGAGGACGGCGGAACCAGCCGAAGAAACAACCGCCACAAGTGATTAATCAAAGAAAAGCGGTTCGGCGACCGGCGACCGGCGAGGACTGGTTTTGAGTTTGGCCGAATGAGGAAGACGATACGGACGAAGGTTTGTTTGTTTCTGATTTAGGCCCATTTTGTTTTTAATTTTTTATTTATGAAATTTAAGCTTATGACAATTATATCATTATATTTTTTTTTTCTTTATTTGAATGTCTACGTTTTACCTATATTTTAATGAATAAAACCAAAAAAAATATAATAAAAATAAATGAAGAAGAAAATGTCTTATATAATGAATTAAATACAGATTGAAAAAATTGATTATTTACCTTCGACGACAACCGCTCCCACAAACACAACTCAGTGCAGCAATGCTACTGTGCAACATCAAAAGAATTATTAGTAATTTGAATTTTGAAGAACAATAAATTTGTGGTATTTATAGAAAAAATTGGAACCCAATATCTTCTTTAAATTTGAAAAAAAAACTCAATATCTTCATTTAATTTTATACTTATTTAGTTTGAAGATACTAAATTTTAATAATTAATAATAATAAGTCACATTTTAAGTAGTAAAGATAAAGATAAAGAATATTAGGCAGATTCTCTTATCTTATAACTTAATTTATGAAATTTGCTAAAAATATATTATCTTGATAAAAATCTAAATATCTAAATAATTTAAAAAATATTATAAATATATTTGCATTTTTTTTTATATATTTGAATAGAAGATTATGGTATGTTTGTAATTTAGGGTGTGACTTAAGGGTAAAATGGTCCAAAAATGATTTTTCTCTTAAGCCACACTTTAAGGTGATATGATATAATATCTTATAACTTAATTTATGAGATTTGCTAAAAATATATTATCTTGATGAAAATCTAAATATCTAAATAATTTAAAAAATATTATAAATATATTTGCATTTTTTTTATATATTTGAATAGAAGATTATGACATGTTTGTAATGATTTTCCTACTAAGCCACACTTTAAGGTAATATGATATGATATGATAGGTCGGTAAAAAATAGAAATCAACTCCAAAATGAAACACGTGATTTCTCAACTTCACTCTTAAGTTGATCTCTTATAAAATAGAAATAATTTACGTGATCTCTTAAATTGAACTCTATATATATATAAGCCAATAGAATAGTAGCTCAAGTGGCATCGATATATACTTTAAGACTTTGAGGTCTTAGGTTCGAGTCTCCCCCACCCCTAATTGTTGTAATCTCAAAAAAAAAAAAAACTTTATATATCTATATATAAAAGAATTAGAGACCTCAGATACATAACTATATAACTTTTGAAATATATATATTGAAATAATTAAAATATAATATAAAAAAACAATTGGTGCAGAATGTGAAAGCGACGTCGTTTGGAGAAACACAATACAACAGTGAATTCCGTATGTTCTGGTATTACGGCGAAGCAAAGAAACCCAAAATCTACAACGAACCACAAATTGCGCACACAACAATCTACGAAGCAATTGCCGACCGACCATTCCGGCGACACTTCTCGATTTAGTCAAATCGGATTCTATTTATATATCTTCATTTCATTTTGATTTCTAAGGAATTCCGTTTCAGATTGTTGCTTTTCTCCGTTCAAATCCATGGATGCTATCTTCAACAAGCTCCGGAATCTGGACGCTTACCCTAAAATCAATGAAGATTTCTACAACCGGAGCTTTTCCGGCGGCTTAATCACCCTCGCTTCCTCCTTTATCATGCTCTTCCTCTTCTTCTCCGAGCTAAGTATGTTCTGATTTCAATTTTCTGTGATTTTGGTTCTAGTTTTGTTAAGAGATTCTCATAATTGCATATTCGAGTTGTAGATTGCCATCATTTGAATTTTCTGTGATTTAGGCTCTAGTTTTCTTAGGCAAAACACCCGGAGACATCAAAGAAATAGAGACACGAGAGGTGTTTACTAATTAATGTTACACGTGTGTCGGACCTGGGACCTTGAGGGTCGACTACTGCGCCACCCTTGATTTCGTTGCTTTTATTGCTATGTGGGATTATTTTGATGCTGATTTAGCAATTTTCCTTTTCTTCTGTCTTCTTATGGCTGTTCATTATGAAGTTAAATGACAATGTGGTATTGGAAATTGGGAGACCAGTCATCTTAGGGTCCTGGGGGTAGCAATTTTCATTTAGTAGAGTTTTTATCCTTATATTGGCAGTGGTTTTTTGAAGATGTACCGAGGAAAAGTTTTGTTTTATGTTCATTTCCTTGTCCATACAGTTCAAAATACATAGAAGCATGTTGGGTCCAAATGTGATTCTCGGAAATATTGATATTCGTGAGTGTTTGGAACGTTTGATTGCTAAGTAAACTTGTAGGAAATTAGGTGGTGTGGCCAGTCACCATGAATTGAACCCATTCACCTAACATTCTATGATTCTCATGCCTTTATTTGACCACTCGGTCAAACCATGATGGTTTGATTCTAGGAATTATGGACTCTTTCATTGGCTATGATTAACTAACAATTTCTTGTTAGACCTTGAAAAAGATGTCTAGTTCTCCATTAAGAAATGTTTATAATATCAGGTTTGACTCATGGTATTCACTCTCTTCATACTTAATTTTTTCTACTTTTCGTATGAGCCTATAGTTCAGCTATTATGTAGGTTGAAACCATTTGTTAAGCCATTTAATAATAGGTGGTTTGTATCTCTTTTTATTTGTAAAGCTTTTTATGACCATCATTTGTGATGTGTGGTTGCAGGATTGTACCTCCACGCTAAAACGGAGACAAGGCTCATTGTAGATACATCAAGGGGAGGAAAATTACACATACATGTAATTACGATTTTAGGCAATGATTATACATTGTTCTTTCTTTGTCCATGCATTAACTTTAGGTTTAATGTTCACCATTAAAAGCTTTGAAGTACTTTTGTAAAGGCTGTGCAAATTTTATGTTAATCATTTTAAATTTCTAACAATGCAAAAAACTGCCTAGTTTAATTTCTGTTTCCAATGCTGGCGGCCATGGGTTGGGAAGAACTTTGTCTGTAGTCTAGATTTTATTTATTAATGTTATTCAACTAATGGACTTCTTACTTCAATGTGAAATATTGCTTTTGAAATAAGTTTATATGATTGCTTTTTTAAAAATTGATGAACTGTATAAATGTGAATTAGAAATTATATTCCTTTTGACCTAGTTTAATCTTCTTTGCTCATGTGCTCAAGCCTTATCCTTTTCTTGTTGGTGCAGTTTGATATGAGTTTTCCTGTGATTCCATGTTCTATACTCAGTCTTGATGCCATAGATATCAGTGGAGAGCAACATCTTGATATAGTATGTGCTGCAAGCATCAGTACTTTGTCTCTGGATCTTTAATTAAGCTTTTTTTCTTATTATTTTACCATTCATTCAAGTAACTCAGCCAGTATCTTAGCATATACTTCAAGTAGTCTAGTATTTTCTTATGCTTGTATACATTATTTTTTTTTCAGAGGCATAATATAATCAAGAAAAGAATTGACCTTCATGGCAAAGTCATAGAAGCTAGACCAGATGGCATTGGTGCACCTAAGGTTAGTAGGGTGCAGTTTGATGGTTTGTGTTCACAAATTGATTTTTTTGTGTTGTCTGTTTTACAATGGTTATTTGCAAGGCTTTTGGTACCACTTGCATTTGCTATAACGGCTTACCTGGTCCATAATTGACCAGACGAGGTTTCTGAGTTTTCATGAAAGAAGCCACACTTAATTTATTTTTAAAAAAACAGATGAGAACAGATTTACATTATAAGTTTCATTCATGTGTGCTGGTTTTGAGTTTAACAACATGTGAGGTTGGAGATTTGATTCTCTGACCTTTTGGTTTTGGATATAAGGCCTTAACCAATTAAACCATACTTAGGTTTGAAGCTAATGTTTAAAATTGTAATTTTGGGGACAACATTTTAATCGAAGTGCTTTTTTAGGCTCTCATGAATACTAATATGTGAAGCATTCATAACTTTGGAGGGAAAGGATCTGCTAACTAGAGGGTTGATGAGAATATTTTCTATGTACTTCATTTTCTGGCATTCTGGAATTTATCATATGAGTAATTTTGATCTTCGAAAACCATATGAGCAATCCATGAGGAAGAATGTTTTCACTCTGCTAAAATAGCTCCAAAAATTGCTAGGTGTTAGGATCCCACAATTGTTCCACATTGAAAAATTGGAGAGTCTAACAAGCATCTATAAGATTGGTAGACTACTTCTCTCATTACCAATTGGTTTTAAGATGGATGTCCAGAAAAATTCCCTAGTTCTCTAATATCCAGACTAGTTCTCTATCTTTTCATTGTATTCCTCTAAAAGCATACATTTTAAGAAGCAGAGTCTTCCATAAACTCGTTGATAATGTGGAACTGTGGAGTGATCTAATTTTTTTATATGGGAAATATGCATCTAATTATAATAGATAACTAAGTTGCACTTCCAAGCTAGCCTAGGGATGGCAAAGAAGTTCAAGATAAAACTTGGCTATTTAAAGTTTCTTTACAGAAAGTAATATTTCTCTCCAGGTCAACTCGTGGAAACACAATGCTTTGGATTCTTCTGTTGGTTTCTTATTTTAGAAAAAGTTCCGCCACTTATTCTTTTTCTTTTTGCCCTTTTAATCTTTCTTTTGGTTATTGGTATTTCTTGCTGTTTAATCCATTTTGTTTTTTTGTACTCCAGATTGAGAACCCGTTGCAGAGGCATGGTGGCAGGCTGGAGCACAATGAAACCTACTGTGGTTCATGTTTTGGAGCAGAAACGGTACTTTTGGTCCTCTATAATCCTTTGTTCAGTTTTTTGGATTTACAGCTATTCTTTGCATAGCTTTGGTTATAATGTTGGAGCAGTCGCAGGAGGCCCTATTTATTTATTATTATTGTTATTAATAAAGATATCTTTTCTGGTTTCCTTTGTTTTGATTTTTTATAGCCTTCAAATTGGTAGGTATATAGCTATCTCTTATAATTTTGCTACTCATTTTCACATCTTATATGTGATTTTTACCTTCAGAAAGTACAATGTTCATGAGTGATTGGCGTATAGCTGAAATAAAATCATTTATGGTTTTGCTGCTTTTGACATTTTTTTTTAAGTTCCATTTCTTGAAATTTGTATCAGAATGTGAAGAATTTTCTCCCCTTCTATTGTTTACAGTCCGATGATGATTGTTGTAATTCATGTGAAGAAGTTCGTGAGGCATACAAAAAGAAAGGTTGGGCTATTACCAATCAAGATTTGATAGACCAGGTACGTCAGATTGTCATACTTGCCATTTACAGGATATTGTATGGTGCTTAGGACTTTAGGAGGCAACGAGGTAGCCAGTCATTTAAATGTGCAGTCTCACCAAAAAAGGAAAAATGACATGGTTTTTCTTAAAATGTTGTTAGAGGTTGGGGTTATATGCCTTGTACTTTTTATTTTGGTTAGAAACCATGCTTTTATGGAAAGAAATGGAAAAAATGTACAAGAATTTTATGCCTTGTGCATAAACAATGTTGATGGATTAATATAGAAGAAAGAAATTGTAAATCAAATCCTAGTTGATTACCTGGATTCTTTAATGTTTCTGGTATCTCTATTGTTTCTGGTATCTGATTTCAGGAAACTTGACTCTGGCCTCAATAACCGTGTATACCTAAATAAAGAAATTAAAACTTTTATACTGCCAACCCTTGGATTAATTGAATGTGTTTCTAATTTTATATCATCCTTTTATAGATATATTAAAATTCATGAAGTAAAAGAATTCATTAGTGTAAAAAAGTGTACAAAAGAAAGGGAGATCAGACATCAGCCTCTAGTCACCAAAAGTCTTAGACAAATTGCCTGATGAACAGAACACAACTTGGATATGATGATTGATTATTTTCTGAAAGACACATACATTATAAAAAATAAGTTTCAACGCAAGTCAATAAACTTATGCACTTGTATGCTTGAAGAAACAAGTTCGATACATTTCCCTATGCCTATTTATTATGCTTAACAAGTGTCACCCAACCTATATATTATGCCTATTTATTATGATAATTTCCCTACTGGCTCTCTTAGATTTACAAGTTTTTCAATGTCCTTATTCTTGAAATCAATTAATTTTTGCTGCACCAATCATTGCATGAAACGGAGGAAGACATTCTCTGAATTGTTTTCAAGCGTTGTTTTAAACTACAAGTCAATTGTATAGTCCGTTTTTTTGGCCAATTAAGATCTGTCTTTTATTTTCAGTGCCAACGAGAAGGTTTTATACAGAAGGTTAAGGATGAAGAAGGTGAAGGGTGTAATATTGAAGGATCTCTTGAAGTTAATAAAGTAGCTGGGAGTTTTCAATTTGTACCTGGAAAAAGCTTTCATCGGTCAACGTTCAATTTTTTTGGTTTGCTTTCTTTGCAAACAAGTGATTACAATGTATGGATTCATACTTTCTTGCGTCAAAACAAAAAACATGCATGTAGTCAATTATTGTTTATAATCAATCTGTTTTTTCTACTCTGGTAGATATATATCATCCTTCTTTAACATTGTAAGTTTCATCTACATGATGCAGATAAGTCACCGAATAAATAAATTAGCTTTTGGCGGCCACTACAATGGCTTGGTAAATCCTCTTGATGGGTAATTATTTTTTCCGCCATCTCTATAGATATTCACTATGAGTAGTTTTAGTTGAAGCGGGACTGTTATTTAACTTAATTCTAGTTTTTTTAGATATATTTTTCACACCTGTATCAGCCAAGTATTTTATTATCTGATAAATATATATCTGTTATCTGCTCATCAAACCTAATGCATACAAAATTTACTTAAATTTACAATTCATTTAAATAAATCAATTTTACTTTGCAAACTTACCCAACTAAGATGGCTGTCATTACTTGTTCAGGGTGCATCGGGGATATGATAAACAGAATGTTATGCACCAGTACTTCGTCAAGGTAAGAAGCTTTATCTTTGTTTAAAATAGGCTGTGGTTTCCCTACTCCAGGGATAGACATTCTTAAGATCCCGTTTCTCTTCAAAATTGAATTGATTTTTTAAAAAAAAATTCAACTATATTTGAATAGTGATTCAAACTCGTAACCTCTTAGTTATCAAGTCATACATCATGTCAGCTGAGTTCAACTCTCGTTGGCAATATAAATTTTGTTTGGATGCATAACATATGGACTGATCAGAATTTTTACTAGCAGATGATAATTTTCCTCTGCACCAAACTTTTATCTAACAAAAATAAAATCTAGGAATTAAGACTAAATGCGATGATGTGAGTGTAAGAATCCACAATAAGTGAAAGTCCCACTTTCAATTCATAAAGTCGCTTCCGCTTGCCATACAATTCGCAAGTTATGAACTCACTACACGGGGATCCTCTTCTCGTCATTTTTGAGACAATCCCAAATTCATCTGGTAATTTTTGCATTTTGGAAGGTGATATTACGATGTGAAGCTTTTTTTTATAGGAAACAATTAACTTTCGTAGATGAATGAAAATTTGAAGGTGGTATTCATTCACTATTGTGTATGATGAGTGTTGTACGCTAGATCTGCCCCTATCTGTTAAAGCGGCATCCTTCGATCCTTACATCAGCTCTATTAGTTGACTTTTGGATGCAATGTTCTCTGTGGTATCTGAACGTTGTTAAGAACTCTGAATACATCTATATATTGCAGGTGGTTCCAACTATATACACAATCACTGGAGGTCGTACTGTTCATTCAAATCAGGTATTGTGTTGCTAAAAGTCCCAAGGAAATGATCTTATACATGTTATATTTTCACTTGGATGATGCTCTGAACTTCATATCAATG
Source organism: Sicyos edulis (assembly GCA_036507275.1). Lineage (NCBI taxonomy): Eukaryota > Viridiplantae > Streptophyta > Magnoliopsida > Cucurbitales > Cucurbitaceae > Sicyos > Sicyos edulis. The sequence continues at coordinate 2,247,168 of CM071858.1, read as the reverse complement.
ATTCTCTGCAGTACTCTGTAACAGAGCATTTTAAGAGTTTGGAGTTTGGAGATTCTCAGTCTATTCCTGGAGTCTTCTTCTTTTATGACATTTCTCCTGTTAAGGTTGGTAATATAAAAATATCTCTAAGTGTTCTGGAAAACAAAAATATAGGCCCCATTTGATAAACATTTGATTTTTTGTTTTTGATTTTTGAAATTTGAGCTTATTTTTACTCAAATTTACTACAATGTGCTTTATCTTTCTTACAATGTATCCATCTTTCCTTAAGAAAGTATGTAAATGCTAACTAAATTTCAAAAACAAAAACAAGCTTTTGGAAGTTTTTTTTTTTTTATTTCCAAATTTTTGTTTGGTTTCTATGAATATATATAGGTAAGACTTAGATATCCCAGTAAGAAAAAATACATGGTAAGATAGTTGTTATAGGCTTAAATTTCAAAACCCAAAAACTAAAAACAAAATGGTTATCAAACAGGGTCATAATGTTCTTCATTGTAATATTGACATTGATGACAATCTGATGTTTTTTGCCCCTGATTATCCAACATATTTGAGGAGTTTTAAATTTTAATGCCCTAAATGACAATCAGAAAGTATGATCTTTCTTAAAAAAATTAACTTGTTCACAAGTAATTTTTTTGTTTAATAATCTTCTTCGTAACCGCTCTTGGAATCGTGGTCAAATTTTAAAAACTAAATAAAGAAGTCTAAAAAATTTGTGTTTTATTTTTTATATTTTAGGGAGTGGATAACACAAGATAATTTTGTTTTAATAGAAAACTAACCTAAACGCCATCTAAGTTGTTTTAGATGTTTGAATAGACCATCTTCATATGAAAAGTTCAAAAAAAGAGCATGAAGTTTTGGTTTTTTAGTGGGCTAAAATAAAGTAGGTAACGAAGCATTTCTATAGACTCATACGAAAGAGAAGTGAACTGTAAGGCGCTCTATATAATATGTGGCACGCATTCTAATCTGTATTTGACCTTTTGTTCTTCTATGCATTGTTCAGGTGACTTATACGGAGGAGCATGTACCATTTTTACACTTCATGACTCACATTTGTGCCATATTAGGAGGTACCATATGCTCTCGTTTTCGACTTCTTTGACGCAAGATTAAATACATGCATATTTTTATGATTGCTTACACATGGTTTCTTTCACTCCATATATTAATTGGACTGTCTTTATGCTCTTGTTCATGTGGTTATCTTTCGTTTTTTGTCTGGCCCAACTTGCACGTACCTCGACTATTTTTACGGAACAACCTGTCTGACTCTACCCCATCTAGATGTCAAGAAAACCCATATGGATTGAATTCACTTTCTCTAGAAAGAACACAGAATTTCTTTTGATGACCTCTTTGTTTAAGAAAAAACAAATGTGCCGAAATATTTCTCCAATCAGGCGTTTAACTCGCTTTTAATAAAAATCAAACTTCTCACTGATTTCTTTTTCCCCTAAAAGATAAAAGATAACTGTCTACATAAGGCCACGTGTTATGTTGATAGACGAGGAGTGGAAGAGTTGCTATGAAATGTTTTACCTGTCTACACAAGGCCACGTATAATACCAATACCAACTTACCATTAGCCGCCATATGGAGAACCAATAGTACTACAACCATAAAGGATGATTAAAAAAAAGGAAAAAAGAACCGTACTTACAAAGACTTTTCAATAGAGATTTCTAAATGGAAGCCTCTGAACAAGTCTTTTCTGACCACATTTTTTTTTTAATATTTGTGATTGTTTGAGTCAGTTTGCACGCACATCGACTAATGTCAAGGGATATACAGCCTACAACAGCATTTGGATGTCAAGGAAATCCGCAAAAAATTAATTCCTAGGTTTAGTGGTCACCATAGATTAACTCATCGCCTCTTAGAATACAATCTCACAAGATCCTTGCTTTCGAGTTTCAACGGAAGGGGGGTGATCGTTGCCGAGCTGCTGAAGACATGGTATAGTTTACTTGAAAGACTAAACCATAAGAACTCTTGATTGAAGGACCAAAGCTCCTGAGTGATAGGGACCATATGATAGAATGCATTCCTTTTAGTTTCAGAATTCTTTAGATACAAAATATGCCAATTTGACAAGATGAACATTTGAGGATTCGTTCTGAGTGAAAGCAAAATTATGTCCCGGGCCCGGCCACTGGTGTTATTTCTCCTCTCTTTCATTGCTCTTAATGAAAGAGTTGTTTTTTCTGTTAAGAAATTACGACAGATGTCTTCGATTTACTAGTGATCGACCGGACGGCTAAAACACGGCTCTGTTTTGCAGGTATTTTCACTGTTGCAGGAATTATAGATGCATTCATATATCACGGTCAAAGAAAAATGAAGAAGAAAGTCGAAATCGGAAAGTTCGGTTGATGTCTCGGCACTCTTTAACGGTACTGCAGTTTTGTTCAAGCTGATGCGTTTTCATTTGAGGATCAAACTTTTGTTTCATCATTCACATGCGGCTTCGAGAACGTGTTTATATTCCATGTCAAGGATTTTAATTCATATCCAAACTGAGGTTAAAATCAAGTCTTCTTTCACAACCCCAAAAGAAAACAAGAATGGGAAAAAGCAAGAGTATAGTGTAAGATAAAAGGAAATTCTGTTACCCCCACTACCCATTATGACAATTTGTAAAGTACCATATAACATAGGTTTTAATTGAGATTGTGACTGATTTCAATTGGTTTGTGTTTTTCTTCTGTCATCTGTAAGGTCCGGAGAACTTGGTGAATGATTTCAATCTATCGTGACCACTTAAAATTAATTTTTTATGAATTTTTTTTACATTTAAATGTTGTAAGATTAAGCAGTATACTGTGACAATAATCGAGATATACACAAACTGGTCTAAACAGTTATGGATATTAAAAAAAAAAGCCAAATATACTTACCAGCCATTCAATCAAATGAGATGGATGGATGTGTACTAATAATGGTTATCAGATCTAGATTTAAATTTTGGTCCCTTTGATTATATTATGTTATTTAGTGATATTTGAACTTTAATAAGTTCTTATACTTTCAATTGTAATTTTCAATTTGTATATAAAATTTTGTGATTAGATATCAAATTAAAAGATTTATTAGACATATTTAAATTTTAGGGTTTCGTGCCAACGAAAACAACCCCTCAACAAATTTATCAAACATTTAAAGTTTAGAAACCCGTGTTAACAAAATAACCATTCAACTAGTTTATGTCCACCCCAACACAATTGATGTTAGAACTAAAAAAGGAAAATTTGTAGGTTTAGAAATTTGGTAAAGTTCGACCAATTCTTGTGTCCTTACTAGTAAGGACCCAAACCATACTTATCCTTCCCCATGACCACATATTTCTAAGTTTAAAAAAATATGGACAAAGAAAAAGTAAAATGCATGGTCATAAAGAAGGATAAGTATGATTTGGATCCTTACTGTTGCTCATTATTCCAATATTAGAGCAGTTGGCTTGCAACATTAAAGCATTGAGTGATCAAATGTTTCAAGAATTACTTAGCCTGGTGAAAAAAGAAATTCATAATCACAACACAAATAGAGCAAGAATTATCATTGAATCAAACTAATCTTCTATCCTTCCCACTCAATGGAACAAAAATGAACCAAAGTATCGCAACCATCAGCATTTATGTCAGTCCCAACTCGGCCTGAGAAGAAACTGGTTCGAATTAATAGGGACAAACCTGCACCATGTGAGCCACAGCTAAATATGTATGCAAACAATCAAGATACCAGAGTTTATGCCAAGTCCAATCTAGCTGCATAAAAATAGAATTTAGAGAAGAAACGATATTCCTAAGTGATTTGAAATTACTTAGACCCCGTTTGATAACCATTTTCATCTCTCCTTGAGAAAGAATGTGAATACTAACCAAATTTCAAAAACAAAAATAAGTTTTCAGAAGCTATTTTTTTTTTTTTTCAAATTTTGGTTTAGTTTCTAAAAATATAGGTAAGATGTAGGCATCCAAGCAAGAAAAAACATATGATGAGGTAGTTGTTGTAGGCTTAAATTTCAAAAACAAAAAATCTAAAAACAAAATGGTTATCAAACAAGATCTAAGCTACATAAATCTTCGGCTATGTTTAGACACCAGAGAAGTAAACTTTGTCAAAATCCTTTCAGCCCCAACAATCGTTTGGAAATAATCAGTGTTCTTCTCTGTCAAGAGTTCTCTCACCCACAGCCTTATATTTAGACAAGAAGCCTACCATGGTTGTTTATGATTTGGTACATATCCTTACATTTTTTTCATATCCATGAGTTTTCAAGTCTGCTTAAACATACCTAGACTATTCTTGTAGGGCAAACCATCTAATCCTACAATATTTGTTTGTCAAGTAAACTTGTAAGAAATTAATTGCTAAGTAGGTGACCACTATGAATTAAACTCATAACCTTTTGGTTCTCCGAGAGACTTTCTATACTGCTAAGCCAAACCAGGATGGGAAAAAATCTCTCAAACACTCATACCTGATACCACTTCAACATCATTGATGAGAATACATTGGTTAGAGAGAAGAAACAGGATGAGGCAAATGACTAGATAAATCTCCAGGGATTCAAAGAAAATAAGTAGAATGGGTATAAGGCGGAAAGTGGTTTGAAAGAAGATAATAAACTGGAGGCAAACAAAAGTTCTACATTGAGAACTAAACTGCTTATTAGTTAAGATACCATGCCCTGAGCATCAGCAAAGGAAATGTAGCAACCAATAGGAACATCAAGTATAAGGCAAGCCACCAGCCAGTAAAAGGTAAGAAAAATAAACTACTCAGGAAAAAACATAAGACCCTACATCAACAACTCTACTAAGGATGGTATGTCCCTTTATATTAGTAAAGGGGCCCTAGCCACAAATTAGAACATTAAGTTTAGTATAGACCATGACCAACGAATCCAAGGATGTTTTCTCAGGGATAAACTAATTAAACATGTAAACAACAAATACCATCTATCATTGACGATTGAGAATAAAAAAGTTATAAGTTCAGTCTATAGTGGCTACTTACCTAGAGATTAATTTCCTACCAAACCAAATGTTAAAGGGTCAATCAGTCTCTCCCTTAAGAATAGTTGAGATGCAAATGACCCGAACACTCACGGATATATATATATAAAAAAAATATCGTCTACCATTTCTAATCAAGGAGATTATTTGTTAAATGTACAATCAAAATTTCCAATCTAAAGTCAAGCAAATAAATTCAGCTCAAGCTGCTCAACTTAATAAACATTAGTAAAAAAAGATCAAATAAACAAAACCCAAATGAAATGTATTTGACATAAATTTGAACAATCACTATCAAAATGGATCACACGACACTGATAATAACTCAAGTTTTTATAGCATTGACTACACACCAACTCTAGTAAAAAAAAAAAGAAAAAAAAAATGGAAAAAGGAAAAAACCCTACATGTATAGGCAAGCACATGAAATTCTAATCAAAGTGGTCTACTCAGCAACTGAACACAAGTACTATAAAATCCTATAAAAGTAAAACTGAAAAGGCTTGTAACTTAGTGAAAGATTGAACCATGATATAAAGAGTACATGCATCCATACATCCTAAACAAAGTAATGTTCAACTGCTTCAGATTTCACTATACATCTGTTACCTGGAAACCAAATGACATTCAGATAGTTTATTTTGAGACCAAAAGGATTTCCGGTTTCTTATCTTTGCTGGGTGTATTAGCATTCGAAGAAGAATTTGTTGCTGCTGCCGCCATTGCAGCCGCTCGAGTTCTGTTGTCGAGCTGAATTAGACTCCGAGTTGCCAATATTACCTGCGGTACCAAATCATGAGATGCCCTCGCATATAAACATCTTACAGCAATGGAAGCTGCATCCTTAACATCCTGAGAATTCAATGGAGCCAGTAAACAATGTCCTAAAATTCTAAGCACTGGCTGCAAAAGCTCCCATGGCAGTGGAATTCTAAGCCCTTTAGGTTCCGAATTATCCGAATTATCCCCATGTTTCTCAATTTGTAGCTTACCCATTTCGTCCGTAACATCCTCAAGCTCAACCCCATTCTCCAACGCCCTTTTCACCGAAACCCCACCAATTTCCATGCCATCTTCTTTATCAAACTCTCTCTTACAGCAACAATCTTGCCCGGCCCAAGCCGCAGCAGATCGGCAGAATTCAAGCTTGGACCAGCTCGGCATCTGCGAGATCTGCTTGTAATAGCAATCAAGACCAACGCCAACAATGCAAGCTCGTTTCGTAGACTTCACCGCATTCTGTGGCTCAAGCGAAGGGGAGAGAACACCAACGGAAGGACTGGATTGAGCTTGGGCACCAGAATTAGGTTTACTCCGAGGAGAATGGTAAAGAGAAGGCTGAGAAAGATCAGGAATCGAAACGAGAACAGGCTTCCCAGCCCTAGATTTAACCTCAGAGGAGTAAATCGCGAGAAGCACAGCTTCGAATCCGGCGAGAGAAGGAGGAGAAGGGGAATCGGAGGAAGTGGAATGAACACGAGAGAGATACAGAGATGAAATCAGAGGAAGGAAGGAAAGAACGACGAGGCGGAGATGAGGATCGGAAGAGAGAAAAGTGTCGTAAAACCAGTGGCAGAGAGGGTCGGAGCCAGATCCGGAGACGGCGGCGAAGAGGGCGGAGGAGACGGCGGCGTAAGCGTCGTGGGAGGAGAGGAGAGAGAGTGCCGGCCGGTCGGAGTCGGCGACGGAGGAGAGGAAGAAGGAGTCGGAGTGAGGAGGGAGGATGGAGGAAAGGGCGTGGATGCGAGAGCGGGCTTTGGAGACGGATTCCCACCAGGAGTGCATAGGGTCGCCGTCGGCGGCGGCGGCGGCGGCGGAAGAGGCGGAGGAGGAGGCGGAGGAGGAATGTCGGTTGTTGAGGGAAGAATTCCGGTGAAAATCCATTCTCAGAGGCGTTGATCTGAACCCCCCGTTGTGAGGGGGACGACGAAGCCAATGGGTCCAATTGTGAAATAAATAATGCTTCTCTTTTTTCATCATTCATCCTTCTACTTTTTCAATATTTTTAATTTGCCCTCAACTTCTTATTATTATTATTTTATTTTTTTGTTGAAATATTATAAAATGGAGAGGATGACCATATGCTCTCGAAAATATTATTACTTTCAAATATGATGAGAGTGATATATATATATATATATATATATATATTAGAGTTTGAACCTAAGTAAAACTTTCTTATATAAGGATGTATAGGAGAGTCCTATAATTTGATGACATGACATCATTGGTGTCACAATTTTTTTTTTATATTTTTTTTTTTTTATTTATGAGATGATTTTTTGTGACACCCAATGCTGCCACATATTCAAAATATAGAACTCTTCTACACATCCATGTGTATAAAAGTTTTACTCTATAAAAATCAAGTCTGACTTTATTACAGGGGATTTAAACTCGTAACCACTTGGTTGACGGGGTGCACAAGGTATTACTTACTCTACTCCTTTTGGTTCTAGCTCTACAACATTTATTTGTTAAGATAATTTGTAAAAAAAATTAATTTTTAAATAGATGATTACTATAGATTAACCGCATAATCTTTGACCATTTTATAGTTTATTAAAACCATATTTGACCACTAAGTCGATTTAATTACTGACTTTCAAATTTACTCTTTTGCCCTCTCAAATTTGTAACAGCTCAATCTCTAAACTTTAGTATATAACAATTTAGTTCTATTTATTTTATAACATTTTAGTTTTATGTAAAAAAATATTTGAAGATTTAGCAAATTATGTTAACTAATGTTAAGTAACAATTTTTATTTATGTAAAGTGTTTTTTATTTGCCTAATTGTTATAGCTTAATGGTTGATTCAAATCACCAAATGGGTTGATGATACAATTGGTTATCTAGTTTAATGTTAATTCATTTCCACGCTCACATATTCGATCCCTAGAATTGGTATTTGTAATCTCCCTTCCCTCAACCGTATCAAAAAAAAAAAAAAAACTCTCATATTTGTATATTTCTTTTTTTCTTTTTTGTACATTTCTTTATTGTTTTGGTAAGAAGTTATGTTTTTTTAAAGAAGGTAAGATGTTATGTTTGGACACAAATTAATAAGTTTAAATTTTCATTCGATAGAACGTATAAATGAAACTACAAAAAATGAAAAAGATATAACGTATAAATGGATTGATTGAGTTTTGTTTTCTTCTAAGTTTACGGTCCTCTAATTGCACATTGAATTTGAACTTCGAGCGGTTACGTTTTATTTCATGTGCAATAATTCACCATATTAATTAATTGGTCCTTCAAATCTAATTTATTGATTAGAGTTCTTGCACTTTTACTAATATCAATTTTGCCCCCACATCAATATAAAACTCAAAGTTGGCAGACACAGAAGATGAACAAAACAGCACCATCAAATATGGTTGGGTATAATATGCAATTTAATGTCCAACAGTAAAAGCTTTCCTGTATGTTATGGGCAGTTTTCGTAGCAGTTCTTTTTTTGGAAATCGAAAAATTAGAGCTTCGCTATCCTATACCTACAAGAAATACCACGTTACATGACCCGGACCTAAGATACTTCAAGAGTTTTTTTGAAAACCGAAAAATTAGAGCTTCGCTATCCTATACCTACAAGAAATACAATGTTTCATGACCCGGACCTAGGATACTTCAAGAGTTTTCTAGTTTAAGTACTTCACAATGGTCTTAAACCAAGGACGACAGAATGAACATACCTCAAAGTCCGTAACTTCAATAAGCCGGGCTGTCTCTTGAGACTGTTTGCTTTAGCAGTAGTTACAGATATAAATGTACCAAGTAGCCATTTTTAATAGCATTGAAGTTCAAACAGTGAAACTTAGGATGAAGCACATGATTGTCATGTAGATGGCTCGAGCGATCCTCGTCGAGCAAGTGCGAGAATAGTTTCTAAATTGGATAGAAAAGTTGCAAACAGGCATGATGTTGAATGTTTGAAACACTACACAAAATCATGAATCATGAATGATATATGATACATGATATGAAAAAGTAAGAACTATGGAATTCTTCCTTTGAATGAAAAGAAAAATAGATTGGAGGAATAAAGGAAGAGAGAGGGACGAGATGGGAAGAGAAGATGAGTGATAAGTAGGATACTTTACAGAAAAGATTATACAATCGTCTAGGTCTAACCCTACTTTATGGCACTTGATTTATCAAGGTAACTCGTAGGAAATTTCTAGATAGGTGGCCACACAAATTAAACCAAAAATGAAATATTTTATTTAGTTCAACAATATAGAGGTAGAGAAATTTGAACTCAAACTTTTTAGATTTTTTATTTTGGAAATCGGGAAATCCACTATACTCAGGATAACCACGTTTGTTCCTAGACCAGACATCGGGAGACACCAAAGGAATAGAGACATGAAAGGTGTCTACAAATTACTATTACAAGTGAGTCTTGAACCAGAGTACTTAAAAGGAGCACACCTTCAAAGCCAAAGCGTTCGACCACAGCATCACTCCTTGGGGAGCATAAACTTTTTAGATTGATAGAATGTCTTAACCAATTGAACAAAGGCTAGTATGACAAGAGCGTAGGATATCTCCTCCCAATGTAGCTTTTTTATTTTTATTTTTAATATCTGTAAGTATCTAAGCCAGCCTCGACGCACCTCTACCATTTTTACGAAATATAGTGTCTGGTCTTATAATATTTGGATGTCAAAAAAATTCATAGGTCACCACCATGGATCGAACCCAAAATCTCTTACCCATTGATATCGAAGTCCTACAGAATCTTTCAAAGAAATCAGAAATGAGCCCAATGTATCACATAGATTTACATATGTGCAGTTCCACTGACTTTATTTTCATGTATATAAGTAGTCCACAAAACAAATGTCAAAGAGAAAGATCAATAATCAACTACAATGATGCTAAAATCATGGTACATAAAAAACAATTAATAGAAAAAAAAAACGTTTTACTTAGAATTGAAACACATGGCATGTAAAATAATAAGATTTACTCCTATCCTACGCGCCATTTTGAACTCTTTTTGACATTTCGAAGTTTGTAAGTCGACACGGTGTGATGATCACGAATCATTGCCATGAATATGGGGATTGTGAGGAAGTTTCATGAAGAAAAAGAAAGTTTACCTCAGTCAAAAATTCTCTCACCAGTTGAGAAGAGCAAAAATACAATAGAGCTAAGAATGCAGAGCAGCCCTGGTATGAAGAAAACTGCATTCCAGCTTTCTGGACTTGAGAGGTCTGAATTGGCAGCCTTAGCAGCTTCCAGTAGTTTGCCAGTTAAACTAACCCCGACGATACCGGCTAACGTACCAGCAGTGTTGGAGACTCCCATGACGATACCGGCATATCGAGGAGCAATATCCATATGATTCACAGCAAATCCTGCTCTTCCTAAAGCTAAGAAACCAAGAGCCACAGATGAGCAGAAGATAGCCCCACCAGAAGTTCTGAAGATGGGAATAGCCATCAGTGCCAGCGATGCTACAGCAAAGCCTATCGTATTCAAGAATTTACGGGTTCTAGTAATAGATAAAATTCTTTTGGTGACCAAGTGATCAGCTGCTATCCCACCAATATTTGAGAATAAGAACATGTTAAGGTAAGGCAACATCTTTGAAGAACCCATCTCCTGGAGGCTAAGTTGAAGACCAAGCTCGAAGTAAGTAGGCAGCCAGTTCATCAATACATATAAAGCATAATGGAAGGTAAAATTGTTTACAACGATTGCCCAAACTGGCAAGCTCAACAAGATTTTCTTCCACGGGATGTTTGAGGTTCGTGACGAAGTTCCTCCATTCTCTACTTTTACTTTCTGGTTTCCTTTGATTGGCAGCAAAGACTCACCAAAACCTGCAGCAGCAGCTTTGGGATGTTCCGAACGTGGAGGGTCACTTGCATACTTGAGCCAAAGCACGGACCACGTGGCACCTAACAATGCCTCGGCCGCAAATACAGACTGAGGCCCTCTATACTTTACCAGACTCGGAAGGATAAGCATTCCAGCAGCGGCACCTAGGTACATTCCAGAGGTAGTAAGAGAAACAGATCTAGATCTCTCATGAGGAGGAACCCACTGTGCTAAAACAGTGTGGATCGATGGGAAGATGAACCCCTGTGCCACACCAACAAGCAGCCGAGCAATTACCAAGACCATAACCCGACTTGGATCGAGTGGGACTAATGCACAGGTCAGGGACCATAAAATAAATGATATCAGAAGAACCCTTCTCCCTCCAATTTTTTGAGCAGCCCATCCTCCAGGGACTTGGGAACAGGCATATCCATAGTAAAATGTTGAAAGAATAGTGCCTTTGCTTGATTGGTCTACCCCAACAGCATCAGCTGCAAAGGTATATGCAATCGAGAAGCCTACACGTTCCACATAACAAACAGAAGTGCAGATGAAGGTTAGAAGAACAATCCAATACCGCTTCGGAATTTTCATCGTTGACATACTTCGCCAACAATTCTACGCATGCTTTAAAGGCCCTCTGCTGTTGAAGATTGAGGTAATTCCCCAGTAGATCACTTCTCAGAAGCAAGTGGCTGAAACACCATTGAAAACTTCATATAATTCAACAGTATCTAGAATGTTAAGGGCCTGAAAAAAAGGAGGGGAGAAATTCAGGACATGAAACATAAAATAGAACTAAGTTCTCAATGTAAATAAAACAATTGCACCAAATCAACATTGGAAACAAACTAGAAGATAGATAAGGGGAGAAAGGTAAAGGAGAAGAGAAATAGGAGAAGGAGATGCCAACTACATAAGCAAATAATAGTTTTGGGAAAAATTAATACGAAACAACCAATAAATACAAGCTATAACACCAAGGAGTAAGAGTTGAATGTAGGTGTAACCAAGCTTGTCCTGCCCTTTATTAACATTGTTAATTTTATGCTAGATTATAACTTTTGGTTTTTTTTTTTTAAGATTACAGTAATTGAGGGGTGGGAGACTCGAACTCAAGACCTCTTGGCCATTAAGTATACACTAATGTCGCTGAGAACTAGTCTTGTTGGTTGCTAGATTATAAACTTAAATATGAATAAGAAAGTTTTCTTTTACTAGACATTCTACTTATTTTTATAAGAATATGAATAAGAAATACTCTTTGTCTTGTCCTCTTAGAAAGAAGATAAATGGGCACATCACAATAACAGCCTGATGAAGAACAGAAAACTTCTTTCCTCAAGTTTCATTCAAAATTTCCTGTTAATCGACATATTCAGATCAACAAATGGATGCATTATCAAGATAGTTTGATCTTATTCAACACCAGATCTAAGAATAAAAAAACCAATCACTTAAAGTCAATCTCTACGAGCAAACTCGACGAAGTGGCGACAAACGAATTCATATAAACATAGCAAAGTGATCATACTTACAAACCCAGTTTATAATTCAAAAAACGACTCCAGAAATCAGCAATTGAATGAATCAGACAAAGAGCACATGAAGAACAAAATACAAAAAACTGAAAATACACCAAAATGAAAGATTATCCATGCTCCAACGATCTAGATTGATCAAATAAACGATTCCTTATAAGAATACGAAACAAAACCACGAATTAAAAGCAAAACTCAAAGGCGAGGAACAATTGCAGCCTATACCTAAAAAACAACAAATGGGTAATCAAAATCTTGCAAAATGGTTCCCGATTCAGCAGATGAACATCAAAATTCAAGCAACAGAAACCCAGAAAGAGAAATTGAGAAATTCATACAGAAATGCGGATTTAACAAGAGGCAAATGCAGCAAGTCAACTCTGCTATGGGGGTTGGTAGGTTTAGCCGTTGAATGCTGAAATTCAGACGCAAAATTGAAGTTGAGTGAAAGAAATAGTCGAATTCACATGCAATAAATACGAGAAATTTGGGGTTTCGGACGCCGTGCGATAAAGAACCCACCACCGGCGGCGATGTCCGATTGGTGGGAAGATAATCGGCGGCCAAACTTTTTTTTTTTTTTTTTTTTTTTTGGCATAGAGATCTGATTTGAGAAGCAAGAGTTAGGGCAATAAAAATGTAAATTAAAATTATGGATCCCTATTTAAAATTAGTAAAATGTATCACTTCATTTTAAAAAAAAATTAACTTCGTTTTTTATAAAAATTAATAGAGGAATGATTAAGTTAGCTATAAAGATTTCAATTATTTTTATGAAAAAGATGGAATAATTTTACAAAATTTAGGTCGAATAAACAATAATTATACAATTATCTCAAAATAATAATAATAAAATAAAAATTAATTATACAAAATTAATTTTTATAATCAATTATTTGATTCATAATCAATGTTTAGTTCGAGAACAATTAAGAATGAAAATTGAAATTATAATTTTTTAGTCATACTTGTTGGTTACTCATAATAAATGTTACTTATTCTTTTTAATTAACTTCAACAACACTAACATCATGGTTCAAGAATGTAAATGCTAACCAAAATACAAAATTAAAAGCAATTTTTAAAAAAAAAAAAAATTCAAATTTTGATTTAATTTTTAAAAATATAAGCAAGATGTAGATATTTAATAAGAAAAATATTTATTATAAACTTAATTTCAAAAATAAAATGGTTGTGAAATGAAACTTATTTATTGAAATCAACACCAAAATATTATTGAATTTAGAAAGAAGTTGGGTGATTTCTAATTTTGAGAAAAAGAAAAAAGAGGCCAAAAAGTCAAGTACGTACATCTTGTATTCTTTTCTACAAGCACCCTCATTATGATTTGTCAAAGATTTGGATAAGAAACTTACAAAATTATTGTAATAATTTCTTTTTCTTAGATTGTTTAAAAAAATGTCAAACAATTCGATTTTTTTTTTCCTTTGAATTAAACAATGATCGACTAAAAGATTCGAACTTATGATGAATAATATTTATGTTCAATTGCGAGTAGTTATGGGTGAAACAAATTTAGTTGTCTTATTTTGTATATAAAAACAATGATAATAATAACAAATAATTAAATAATCTTTTTAAGTTTGTAATTTGTATGCCATATAATCTGAAAGAGCAAAATTAACCGATATAAAAAAATAAACATCATAAAATGTTAACCATATTTTTTATATACCACTTTTCTCCGAACGATTGTGCATTGGTGTCTCTAGTTTGTCTAAAGAAAAAATTTATAAATATAATTTTTTATGCCTATACTTGCCTACTCCAGTCAACACTTTCAAACATTTTAATTTTCGATAAAACATATTAAATTCATGATTTATTAAAAGATTATGGATTTAAATCACTTCATCCACCTCAAATATTGTTGAATTAAAAAGGCAAACCATATTTTATTTAAAATGAGACAATATTTCTTAGTCATTTTCTACATTGTTCCACAAGATTCAGAACAAAAAATCATCTGCATCTTGATGTTAGTGAAATGACAATCTGCAAATCAAGAGAAAAAAAAATGAAGTCAGAACTCTGATAAAGAACAGAGCCTATTTAAACTGTTTTAACCATACTTGAAAAGCATTTTAAGATGTGCTTGGGTGAAACACTTTATTAATGTTTCCTACCAGTACTTTGTTGAAAATCTGTTAACCTTTCTTGTTTTTAAGAGAGGCCTACCATTCTCTTATCCCCAAGAGGCAACCTCATTGATAGAAGTTTCTTTTAGAGATTTCGAATTCAAAACTCGCAAGTGAACTTAATTGTAAAATTTCTTATTGTCTTCCGAATCCAACTTTAAAATATGTAGGGGTGGCACACTATATGTGGCCATCTATTTAATCTCTCAAGATGCATGAGGGAGTTTAGATAATTCAGTGTCAACTAATTAAACAAATTCCTAAGAAAAGAAAGAAATGTCAGAGAAACAAGACAAGAAAAGGCAATCATCTTCAAAATTATAACAATAAGCATGTGGTTTGGGTTCTCCACAATTCAACATACAAACATTGTTATTGAATAATAAAACCTAATCCTAAGAAAATAAATTATAAGAATTCAATGATCTATCAGACTTAATCCATCAAAGTGATGTAATATAAATTTCCTATCAGTGAATGAAGGGATACTTGATCACTCATTATGCAGGCCCTCTACAAGTTTTACTTAAACTAGGATATGTGATACAAGATGAACAAAACAGCAAATTTCTGATATATATATATAAAGGTGAAAAGAAAACTATATGAACAAATGTGATATATGTACACACATCAATCTTTAACTCACATGGGGAGGCTCCCAGAAATCATCTTGGACCGGTTAACTCATCACCGCCAGAAGGTATTGTTTTACCATCTGAGTCAACAATCCTAGTACTTGGGTAGGGATCGCGGCCGACTTCTTGAGGGAGCCGCTCCTTTTTTTGCCATTCTGCCCGTCTTTCAGCTAAACCATATCCCTCAAGCATCTGTACAACGCCCGACATCTTAGGCCGTTCCAAAGGAGTGTCTCGCATGCATAACAAGGCAAGTTGAATAAGCTGCTCGACTTCATCATCGGGATAGTCTCCTGCAAGATTGGGATCGACTAGTATTTCCACCCTCTTGTCTTTTGGAAGTCCTTCCACCTATAAGTTCCCATCATGAATATATAAATGAATGCTTCCTTAGAGTCCTAAAACTATCTTAAGTGCATTCAGTTACTGTCACATTCTATCTTTTGCTTGACTGCATATTATTTGGAGCCACAAATCTTGTGTATATCAAGTAACTAGCAAGGCCTGAATCATACATACCCATCTACAAATACTAAGCCAATCTATGTTATTAGATGAAAAAATACTTCTTATGAGCCCTAAATGTAAATGGTTCAGGAAGCAAGCTTAAGAGTACTAATAAACTAAATTCATAAAATCATTAATTTATTATGCTTGTATGAAGTGGGTGTTAGATCACGTTTTACTGTCACTATAATATACTCGGTTGAAAAATATACTTATAAACAATACCATATTTTAAAGGGAAACTTACAAGAATGAATGTAGAAAATAATTACAAATATGGTCACTTTTAAAAAAATTAGCAATTATAATTTATAATCACTCGTATTAATAATACATTCTTCTAATACTGTATTAATGACAATAGATGCAAATATTTTAAAATTCGCCTATGTTTATAATTATTTTGTGAGAAAAGCACGTCCAGTACAATTTCCTTGTTTTAAAAGGTACCAAAATAATAATGAAGAGCATCCAAAAGTATTGACGTAAGGCAAAACATACCCATAGAGGAATCAAGTCACCTTCTGCACGCCGGCCAAGATCTAAGGCCCTCTGTCCAGTTATTAGTTCAAGAAGCATTACCCCATACCCAAAAACATCGATCTTTTCAGAAGACCTTCCAGTTGAAATCGACTCGGGTGCTATATGCCCAATTGTTCCTCGTGCTTCAGTTATGACATGAGTATCTTTATAGTCCATGAGTTTAGCCAGCCCAAAATCACCAACAACAGCTTCGAACTCCTCGTCAAGCAAGATGTTTGCAGCTTTCACGTCAC
This sequence comes from Sicyos edulis, assembly GCA_036507275.1. Lineage (NCBI taxonomy): Eukaryota > Viridiplantae > Streptophyta > Magnoliopsida > Cucurbitales > Cucurbitaceae > Sicyos > Sicyos edulis. The sequence goes on along the minus strand of CM071858.1, from coordinate 2,230,679 downwards.
GGTGAATAATCTTAGGATCACAATGATCATGTAGATAAGCCAGCCCCCTTGCACATCCCAAAGCAATGCGTTTTCGATTCGACCAACTAAGTGGAGGCCGTGTTTCTGAATGTCCTGCAATGATGGAAACCAAAAATAAGAGAGTAGCATGTGAAAATTCAGCACGTGGATTTTCATTCACATATCTGGAAGTCTATCTTTATGCTTGACTTGTAATACTTTCAAAAGTTCACCCATTTCTGTTCAGTATGCAATATTGTTTTACTTTTAGCCATTCGGCTGCAACTCTTTGCAGTGTGTTAAGATCCATGATATATATTGTTTCATGATATAATTAAATTTATCCCAACAAATCAACTTAAACCTTTGGATTAATTGGTGATTTAACACATTTCAACATGAGTAGGAGGTCCTGAGTTCAGGTCCCTACCAAATCATTTCCTCTCCAATTAAAATTGAATTCCATTTGTAGGGCATTTCTCAAATTTTCTAGCACACAAGTGAGGGGAAGTATTGATTGATATAATTATCATCCAACCCATCAACTTAAACTTTTAGGTTGATTGATGATTTAACACGTCTAAACATATATAGACATTACCTCTCAAACATGATGCTACACTTCCATGAACCATATATGGATAGACCAGCACCCGCTCAGTTGGTGTCATACAAAAGCCTCGCAGACGGAGCAGATTACGATGCACAGCCATGCTAATAATCTCTACTTCTGTTTGGAATTGCAGCTCCCCACCCTGGGAACGTTCCTCTTTAAGTCTTTTAACTGCCACTAGAGATCCATCAGCCAACCGTCCCTTATACACCTTGCCAAAAGCCCCTCTACCTAGAATATGTTCGTTGCTAAAATGATCGGTTGCAATTTGTAGTTCACGTAGAGAGAACCTCTTGAGCTGACCCAGATGAGCTTCGGGATCCTCTTCAGCTGTAGAATTATTGAAATGGAATAAGTTATCCTCTTAAATGACGTAGGAACGTAACATTTTCTTAACTTTTTCTAAGAACACTGACCAGGTACATCGAAGAAACGATTCTGTGGTTTCTTCCAACGCCACATAGCAGCTGCAACAGCAGAAGCAGCAAACAGTAAAACGGAAGCAGCAGCAACTCCACCAGCAATAGCTCCAGTGGCACTACTATTACCTAAATCCATGCACCAAATTGAACAGAATGATAATAACGTCATAGAAAGAAGATAAATTTAGTATCTTTTCATCTATTAATAGAAGTCATCTCTTTCTACTAAAAAAATAAAAGATAAAAAATAAAGAAATTTAGAGTAAGTCATAGTTTAATCAACAGTGAAAAATGGCCAATGTATCTTAATTTTTTTTTAGGAAACAGACTTTTTGTTGATAATTTTTTTTTTTTTGATAGGAAACGGTAACTTTCATTGATAAATGAATATTACAGAGGTGACTAAAGAAACATTACAAAAGATGCTGCCAATGAGAAAATAGAAAAGATAGGTCATAGTTACAAAAAGGTGAATGTCTATGACTCCAAGAGATTCCAGTGTGTAATGTTGCTTCGGTGAGGGAAGCAAGGGAATTAAAAGTATCTTTGAAAATCCGATTGTTCCTCTCCCCCCACCATTTCCATAAGAAAGCAAATACAAAATTTAACCAAAGAGCTTTAGTAGATTTTTGAAAAGGATGCCCATCCAAAGTGCAGAGCAGGAAGTTAGTTAAATCCCGAGGGCGCACAAAGCTCCAACCGAAAGTACCAAGGATCTCGTTCCAAAAAGATTCAGCCCAGCTGCAATGGATGAAAATATGGTCTTGTGTTTCCTCTCCTTTTTGTTGATAATTTAGAAGTTCCTGTTCTAGTATGTATGTGAATTTTTTTTTTTTTGAAACAAGGGTATTCACGCCCGTCCCTAGGCCAGGCACTGGGAGACATCGAAGGAGTAATGTCACAGCTGAGTCTCGAACCTAGGACCTTGAGGGAGCATACCTTCAAAGCCCAAATCTTCAACATTGTGCCACTCCTTGGGGACAATAATATATATGTGAATATATGAACTTACTACTCTTTAGTCCTTTTTTAATAACTGGGAATCGAGCCTTTTCCCCACTACATACCTAGGAAGGCACCCGCGCCTGTCCCAAGGCCCGGACTTGGGAATTATTGTAATTTTACTTTTTTAGTTTATGGCTTCCATGTATGGGTATAAATTGAACTCTAATGTATAGAATGAGTAAGGAGTTCTCTCATGTTCTGTCTAACCTTATCAGTTACAAGAAAGAAAACCACCAATTCACAAAAAAAAAACTCGAAAAACACAAACACACACACGCAGAAGATAAAAGCTTCATGTTCTATTGCTGAATAAAGAAAATAAAGAATACTTAGTAACAGCTTTTACATCCACCACTTCGAATGCTAGTCTTCAAATATCTTATGTTTCTTTCCAATCATATTTCCAAAATAATTCCTTTAACCATGTTTACCATATAAACTTTGCTTCAAATGTCAAAGTTGAACAGTCTCCTATATTTACAGAAGAAAAACCGCAGTATCTAATTCCTTGAGATAGATCTTGGGGGTGGAGATGCTGAGGAAGCATAGGCCTTTAACTAAACAACATTCAACTTATACTTAATGAGTAAAAACAAGCAACATATACTTAATGAGTAAAAAGAACATAAAAACAATCAACATATATTGATAAACATGTTCCTTTTTTCTTTTCTTTAAGAAAAAAGTAATAGTGAGAGCCTTATAAGGTAACAAACCTGATGTGGAGGTTGGTAAAGAAGGTAAAGGAGGTGACGGAGTACGTACAGCAGATTCATTAAGTTTATTATGAGCAAAACTGCATGGAGAAGGATGGTCAGCAACTCTTAATAGACTGCAGTAATATGATAAAGTAAGAAAAACAACAAAAATGCAAAGCTTACTTACCTGATAGGAGTAAAAATAGAAAAAGAACCATTGACCGGAATATCTCCAGTTAGGTTGTTGAATGAAAAATCCCTGCAGTACAATTGAATGACAATGTTATGTTAAACAGAAAAAGAAATGAAAATAACAGAAACAGAGCACATAGTATTAAAAGCACAACACTCACAGGACTTGCAAGGATTCAACATTAGTTAACGACATCGGAATAGTTCCCGATAAGCTGTTGTTGTTGAGACGCCTATTTCACATTTTGGAGAAGAAAATCATGTTAAAGATCCACTTAATAGTGAGTTCAATTAAGCACAGAAATATAACAAAAGAACGATAAAAAATTAAACAATCAAGCAGGGTATGATTGAGTAAGGATGACAAACTGACATATATATTATAGAGTAGTAATTCAGATTTGGGGATGACACAGACATTTAAAGCAGAAAATATACCCAGTATGTTTCGAAAAAATATGACTGAAATTATTTAACATTAGTTTTTCCATTGACACAGCCATCCTCTTCTCATTCTCAATAGGAAGGCATCAAGGGAACTGCCCTTCCATATATGTCTTGTTAAAAGCATATATAGCATGAGTGAAGATGAATGTAGATAATACCAAAATGTAAATTATTTCTCAGATCTCTTTACTTGGGAGGCCTAAGCACAAATAATAAAGTTTGCAAAAGATTCCTAATTACCTCCTAAACCTCAACTGATGCATTCGCTACCAAAAAAAAAAGAGACAACTTTTTGATGCACTAAATCCTTCTTTTGGTGATTATCTTTGATTTCCATTCATAATATTAGAGCTTTATTAATCTCGCCCAAGCAACACACAAAGGCTATTCTTTCTTAAAAGCCACATTCTCAATGTATATTTCATCATTGTGTATAAATTTTATGTCTCAAACCAAAAGCTATAACCGTCTTCTTTTTATTTGTATAATGAGCCAACAACTTTAACTACATAAGCTCAGCCCCCTCAAGTAAACATAGAAAGAAATTATCAAATAATAGAGGTATCAATGATAATCTCCTCACAGCTAGGCCAAATCAAGCCACCACTTGAGGTATAAATGACTTAAGCCACATGCATCAATTGACAAATTCACCCAAACAGCCAGACTAGTCCTCACAGCTAGGCCTAACTAATCACACTGGATCCGCAGAAACAATAGCTGCCCTAAATTTGAATGAGAATATCATATAGTCCAACAAACCAAATAAGAAGGTAACCATAGACAATTGACTTTTCTTAAATAACAAAGCAACAGCCACACAATTCCATCTTAGATGAATGATCAATTGATCATAACCCCAACCTAGCCGAAACTAAGGGATAACTAATTAATGCACTCCTAAAATGACTTTCTTTTTGTACAAAATCAACCAACCCTAAGCAGTCATATCATGTTTATGATGATTGAGTTCAAAGGATTTTAGTTGACTGAATCCATCCACAGATGTAGATCAACAACCTTCATGAAAGAGCATCACATCAACATCTAAAGAACATCTTTTGATTCTTAAGTTAGTGACCAAGGAACTTGTAGGAAAGTCGACCAAAGATATAAAAGATGAAGAATGAGTAACCATACAGAAAACGAAGTTTTTTAAGCTGCCCAAGGCTGGCGGGTATGGGACCAGTTAAATTGTTTGCGTTTAGATCCAAGCTCTCCAAACTTGTCAACTCCCCAAGCTCCTCTGGTATTCCTCCACTGATATTGTTACTATAAAGGTCCCTGTCATATCATACCAGCTCATATTACTCCCAACTATGATAATTATCATAAATAAATCACACTTCCTCACATTATAAATAATTTTTATTGTTTCTTTTTAATATGAAACCCTTCATAAAAGCATAAAAACTATGATGCCAAACATTTATGAGAAGTATAACTCATGGAATTTGGTAAGAAACTAAATGATTTTTTTTTTCCGAAGGAAATAATTTCATGAATTTGGTTTTTTGGTTGAGTTTGATCTTGTTCTAGCTAGGTAGAGGAGTGGGACTGCAGAAAGATGATTAAGGAGTTTCTTCTTCATCCTTTTTTTTTTATTAGAAAGAAAAGTTTATGTGTCAAGTTGAGGTGTGTGCTCGTGGGGCAGTCAACTATGGGGAGAGAAAAAGAATAGGATCTTTCTTTCGAAGGCTTGAAAGATCATTGTGTGACATTTGGTCCCTTATTAGATTTCATATTTATCTTTGGACTTCAGTGGCAAAGTCTTTTTGTAATTGTCCTTAAGGTCTTGTTTTGCTTGACTGAAGGTCCTTGTAGTGTGCCTCCTTTTGAAGGTTCTCTTTTTGTTTATCCTTGGATTCTTTCTTTCTTTTTTTCAATGAAAACTCTGTTGCTGATAAAAAAATAAAAAAAGTTGACTTTGTGATTTGGAGCTTTGTTTACAAATGTAGCATCAATAAAGGGAGATGTTCAAATAGGGCCACCTCCTTTGGACCTTGTTGCAAGTCAAAAACAAGATAGTGTTTCGGAGTGAATGAAAATAAAAACTTCATCAGTAAAAGAAAATAGAAAAACACAATAAAGAACTCGGCTAGGAAGAGAGAGAGACATGATTATGAAGAGGAAGATGAAGAATCAAAAATAAAAAAGATCAGTGTAGTTACAAATTGATGAACACTCACAGATACTGTAAACTCTGAAGCTGACCAAGTTGTGGAACTAACGTGCCAGATAGATTTGCATTTCCAAGATTACTGGGAAAAATAAAGGGTAAAAGATTGAAGGGCCAACATTCATAATAATAAGTTCGAAAAGCAACATTCGTTCCAAGCTCCTAGTAGGCATAGAAGCTTACACTCGAGTGACATTACCACTGTCACAGTGGACATAGAACCATGTGCAGGGATTAACAAGAGTATCATCCCAACTCTGCAGTACGCCGTTGGGATCTTGTAAATTTGACTTCAATGCATGTAAAGCATCTCCTGCCCCACCGAAGTTCGTGATAATTAGTCCAAGAAACAAACATGCATACAGTTCATGTATTCAAAATTTTAATAAGGCAAGAAAAAATTGCATTAAAAATTTTAAATAGACAACCATCATGGGGTGACTCAATTGGTCAAAGAGGGTTTTGGGGTGCATAAGGTGATGGGTTCAATCCCCATGGTGGCCTATCTAGGAATTAATTTCCTACGGGTTTCCTTAGCATCCAAATGTTGTAGGGTCAGGTGGTATGCCCCATGACATGGACAGTCACGGATATCAAAAATAAATAAGTTGACATGAAAAAGGAAGAAACGGAACAAAAAGGGTTCAGTTTTTTTTTTCAACTCGAGCTTTCAAAGTGAGAAAGGAGAGAATATACAAGGGCAACCAAAAACAAGAAGGGACTCTAATTCAACAAAATCAGGTGTTTCGGACCAGAAGAATGAAAATGGCTATAGGGAGAATAATTCTCTTACTCACATTTGGCACCAACGATCATTCTCCAATCTCCCCATAATTAATATTCCCTCCATATAATCACTATCCATTCCCTCCACAAATACTTTTAATTCTCCCTATAATCATTTTTCATTCTCCCTATAATCATTTTTCATTCTCCCCATAATCATTTTTCATTCTCCCCATATTTATTATTTTGTTCCCTCCATAATTAATCTTTACACCTTAAACACAGACATCATTCTCTCATAACCATTATCTACACCCTAAATACGGATATCATTCTCCTATAATTATCATCTAAAATTCAAACACAAGTAATCATTCTTTCTTATAATCAATCTCTCTCATATTCTCCTCCTTATAATCGTTTTCAATCTTCTTATCTCAACCACTCACTAATTACTGACGCCCTCAAACATTAAACCTAACCATTTTTCAAACCTCAACACAAGACCGCGTTGCAATCATTAGAAGGTTTGGTAGCAGATTAAGAAATGAGATTCTAATTTAAACGATTGTTAACAATATGTTATATATCATATTTAAATTATAAGTTCTCACAACTTCTAAGTTTGTGTATATTTGATCCATGAATTTTAAAAGGGGTTTAAACTTCCACTTTTGAACTTTTCTTTTTTGTTATAAAAATCATTATTAATTAACTTATGAACATATTTTTTGTCATGAATTTCGTATAATTATTATTTTACAATATCGATAAACTCTCTAATATATATTTCAATTTAACAAAAACAAATTAGGTTTACACTTTACACCATGAAAAATAAATATTTATTAAAAAATAATATTTTTTCACAATAAAATTCTGTAATTCTTTTTTTATTAGACCGGAAAATTAAAGTTTTGGTCTAATGTACCCGGGTAACCACGCGCCGTCTTTAGGCCACGCAGTTGGTGACATGGAAGGGTTTTTTTTTTTTTTTTGAAAACTGGGAAATGGGAGCTTTGCTCCTCTATACTCGGGGCACCACTGGCCCGTTCCTTGACTGTGGCGCTAGGATACTTCAAAAAGCGTTTTCCAATGATTCCGAACCAAGTATCTTTCAAGAAAGCATCTCTCACCCACTGGACTACCCGACACTAAAATATTTGAAAATGTTTTTGAAAAACACGAAACAAAAAATCACTTTCGAGTTTCACTAAAGCAACCAGCTCAAATATCAGATTTCGTACTGGAAACAGAATGAAAACAGATAAGAAATAACAAGAAATTCAAGTAAGAAAAATACCTTCAATATTAGCAGAGAGGAGAGAAACAAAACCAAGCACCAAAACAATCCACAAAGAAGAAGAAGAAGAAGAAGAAGAACAGCAACAACAATCCAACATCACCGACATAGCACAGATCGAAATTCCTCACGTTCGAGGAGATCGATTTCAGAGATTAAGCGCCAAGAAATCAACGAATCGAAGACCAAGCTATGAGTGAAGAAGACAAAGATATGAGAACTTGAAAAACACGCAGAGATTGGATTAAAAAATTGCAGAGAGAAATTGAAAGGAAAGAAGAGAAAGTCATATTACATAAAGTTTTTTGTATGATTGTTAGGTCTTCGTCTTCGGTTTTCCATTTTCGGCCATTCGAAAAGGCCAAACCGCCGTTCCCACTGTTGTCCTTTTCTCTTCTCCATTGCACCGTCATCAGCTGTAGATGCAAGCAAGAAATCGAGAATTTGTGAATAACAAATACGGATTTGGATGAAGGTTGAGTGAAAGGGAAATATCGAATCGCGATTTGAAGATTTCGTCGTTGACGTACTTCGCCATTGATTCTTCGCGGCCATTACTGTTGAAGATTGAGCAGATCTTTTTTTCTGTAGTTTATTGTTTCTTTGGCGCAAGTTGGTTGAGAAGAAATTGAAAGCAACTTAACTTCATGCCCATTTTCTTTAGGTGGGGTGTTTTTCTAGAAGTTGAGAAAATGCATTACAAATACCGATTTCAAGATCGAACTTGTAATTGTCTAATGAAAATGGATTAACACCAAACTAGATAACCAATCGCGCTACTCACCCATTCGATTTAGGTGGGGTGTTTGTTTCGTGGTTTGGCAGTAAAAATGTGAAAAACCGTACCTTCTTTATATATGATTTGGGTCTTCCTCTCCTAATTTGTATTAAAAAAGTACTTTCATTAAAAATAGGTCATAACCTATTTTATAAATAAATGAAGTATAGATTGCATTCACCATCTCTTAATTAGGTTAATTTTATGATTATTATAATGGTTTGACTATTTGAATGATGATTATTCATTGACTCAACAACTCATATAACTACTGAATAGGTAAGTGACGCAATAGTTTTACTAAATTAGTTTTGTCCCCCCCCCCTCCCCAATATGTACTAAAAAAAACAATTCATATAGCTCACCTTACGTTCAACCTCGGTCAATCACTTTGGTGGCCCAACCTCCTGACAACCATTGTTGACAGAATCATGCAGAGAATAAGAAAGAGAATGATTATGAGAAAAATAAAATAATGAGTATGATGAAAATGAAAAATAGTAAAAATAATGATGTATAAAAGTAGTCGTGGGAGAATAAAAATGTGATTTTGGGAAACCGGGGGAATGACCCAAAACTATGTTTGACATAAGGTGTTTGGTCCTAAGGGACACCACAAGATGGTTTAAAGCTTGAATTTTGAAGACATGTTTTCTTTCTCGTGAGTATCCAAAAAAGGTTACATGCATTCTGACTATTTTCACACAATATACCGCATTACTCGATAATATTTAGGTGTCAACAAAATTTATAATAAATTATTTTTTAAATAAATAGTTATTATGAATTAAACCAAAACTTTAAATTACTTATGACTTCATGAAATTTATTGTAATTCTATTTTTAATTAATTTCAATTAAAAAAAAGGTACCCAACCGTGGATAGAACTAACTTAAAAATTTAATGAAAGCAAATAAAATATTTAATATGCCAATTGGTTTGACTTATGTACTTGGAAAGAATTTTGTTATTTCTAACTTTCGTAATAAGTAAACTAAGAGAAGAAAAAAACCGAAAACTATTAACTGCATGAAGTCAAATACGTGAATCTTAATCATTTAAAAAAAAAAACGTGAATCTTAATTGGATAAGAAATTGACAAAGTCCTTTTCAAAATAATAATAATAATAATAATGACAAAGTCGTTGTAATTATCCTTTAATTTAGATTCTTTTACAGTGCCACCACAATTTGCAACCTTTTTAGTTCAACTGTTATTTGTCAAACAACTTCAGTTTTTCTTCATTTCTTTAATAAAAATAAATCTTTTGTAAAGTTTCTTTTAAGTTTGTATGACATTATAATTTACAAGGAACAAAATGCAACTAAGTGTTAACCATATATACCAATTTTCTTCGAACCTGAGTAAAGGTAATCATTTTGAAACCTAATGGTAAATCGATAATAAAAAAAAATCTTATAAAGGTTGTTAGAACTCTTCAACATGAAACAAGGAAAGGATCTTCATCATAGTTTTTCTTAAACTTTAGCAACAAAAAATCATTTTTATTAATCTTCCTTAAAAAATGTGAAACATAATCTTTTTTTTTAAACAAATCACGTATTATCTATTCTTGAATAATAATTATCAAAATTAACCTCAAACTAACAATGAAAACTAAGTTTATGATTTATCAAAAGTACAAAGACTTAATTTCGACAAGTACAAGGGCTAAATAGAATAGAATCTAAAATATGAAGACCAAAACTGGTATCTTCACTTAGTTTACGAGACAAGATTCAGTGTCAACTAATCACACAAATTCCTAAGAAAATTCAGCGTCAACTAATCACACAAATTCCTAAGAAAAGAAAGAAAGATCAGAAAAAAAAAAGAGACAAGAAAAGCCAATCATCTTCAAGATTATAACAATATGTAGTCTACCGAAAGGAACGGTGGCACGTTGGTTTCCTAGGTCAGCCAAGGGTTCAATTCTAAAAAATCGGTATTTAAATCTCATTTATTTAAGAGCAATAGCAATCTCTATGTAGGGTTTGTGATCCTTCCTTCTCCAAATTGTACTAAAAATAAATAAAATAAAATAACAATATGTAGTCTGGAATCTCTAGATTACAAACATTGTTATGGTATGACAAGAACTAATCCTCAGAAAATAAATTATGAGAATTCAATGATTTATCAAATTTAATGCATCAAAGTGATGTAATATACGTTTGGTATCAGTGAAGGAAGAGATATTTGATCACACTCAGTTATGCATACAATATGAACAAAGCAGAAAAATTCTGATAATTTTTTTGTAAGAAACAAATTGAAAACTATATGCACAAATGTGATATATATGATACATATATACATATATCACTCCTTAACTCACATGAGGAGGCTTCCAGAAATTATCTTGGACCAGATAATTCAACAGGAGAAATTTCGGCAGCAGAGTCAACAATCCAAGTAGTACTCTGGAAGGAATTGCGGCCAACTTCTTGATGGAACCGCTCCTTTTTTTGCCACTCATCCCATCTTTCAGCTAAACCATCACCCTCGAGCATCTGTACAACCCCCGACATCTTAGGCCGCTCCGAAGGACCGCATTGTATGCACAACAATGCAAGTTGACTAAGCTGCTCGACTTCGTCATCAGGATAGTCTCCAGCAAGATTGGGATCGACTAGTATTTCCAGCCTCTTGTCTTTTAGAAGTCCTTCCACCTATAAGTTACCATGAATATTAAAATGAATACTTCCCTAGAGTCCTAGCTATAATAAGTGCATTCTATCTATTGCTTGATCCCATAATATTTGAAGCCACAAATCTTGTGTGTATATCAAGTAACTAACAAGCCTGAATCATACAATCTATAAGGCATCCAAATTTATACCTATTACTTGATATAACTAAATTTACCTCAACCTACCAGTTTAAGCTTTTGGGTTGATTGGTAGTTTAATATATTTCAACATGGTATCAGAGTCAAAGATTTTGAGTTCAAGTCCATGTCCTGCCAAGTCCCAATTAAAATCAAATTCTATTTGTAGGGCATTTCTCAAATTTCTAAGCCCACGATTGAGAAGGAGTGATAGTTGATATAATTAAATTTACCTCAACCCACAAACTTAAGCTTTTAAGTTGATTGGTAGTTTAACATAATTCAACAATACTCATCTATTCAAATACTACGGATCATGTTGTTAGATGAACAAATACTTCTTATGAGCTCTAAAGGTTCAGGAAGAAAGGTTAAGTGTACAAATAAACTAAATTTTGAAAATCCTTTAACTTATACTTGTATGAAGTAGGTGTTATATCATGTTTTAATAACACTAAAAATACTAAAAAACAATGCCATATTTTAAAATGTGCCAAAAATAGAATAATAATGAAGAGAATCCAAAAGTATTGAGGTAAGGCAAAAACCTACCCAATCCGGAAACATGTCCCCATTTGCAAGCCGGGCAAGCTCAAAGGCCCTCCGTCCAGTTATGAGTTCAAGAAGCATTACCCCGTACCCATAAACGTCAGTCTTTTCGGAAAACTGTCCATTCGAAAGATACTCAGGCGCTATATACCCAGGTGTTCCACATACAGCAGTTATTACGTGAGTATCTTTGTAGTTCATGAGTTTAGCCAGCCCAAAATCACAAATAACGGCTTCAAAATCGTCGTCGAGCAAAATGTTTGCCGTTTTCACATCACGATGAATAATCTTAGGATCACAATGATCATGTAGATAAGCAAGCCCCCTTGCAGATCCCAATGCAATGCGTTTTCGATTCGACCAACGAAGTGGAGGCCGTGTTTCTGGACGTCCTGCAATGATGTAAAACAAAAAACAAGAGAGTATCATGTGAAAGTTCAGCATGGGCTATGCTTGTGGCTTGTGCAAATCATGTCGATTTTCGTTCATAGATACGGCAGTCAAGCTATATGTTTAACTTGTAATACTTTTAAAGTTCGCCCATATGATTGTGGACATGCGAGAGAGAAAGAGAGAGATATCTGGTTAGTACGCAATAGTTTTTAGCCATTCAACGCGACTATATGCAGACTATAAAGATCCATGATATATCATATATATATATACACACACAGTATTCTGCAAAACAATACCTCCCAAATATGATGCTATGCTTCCATTAACCATAAATGGAAAGACTAGTAACCGCTCGGTCGGTGTCATACAAAAGCCACAAAGACGGAGCAAATTACGATGCACAGCCATGTTGAGCAGCTCTACTTCTGTTTGAAATTGTAGCTCCCCACCCTTGGTACGTTCCTCTTTAAGTCTTTTGACTGCCACTAGAGATCCATCAGCCAATCGTCCCTTATACACCTTGCCAAACCCACCTCTACCTAGAATATGCTCGTGGCTAAAATAATCAGTTGCAATTTGTAGTTCACGTAAAGTGAACCTCTTGAGCTGACCAAGATGAATTTCTGGATCCTCTTCAGCTGTAGAATAATTGAAATGGAATGAGTTAACCTCTTAAATGACGTAGGAATGTAACATTTTCTTAACTATTTCTAAGAACACTGACCAGGTACATCAAAGAAATGATCTTGTGGTTTCTTCTGACGCCACATAGCGACTGCAACAGCAGAAGCAGAAGCAGCCAACAGTAAAACAAAAGCAGCAGCAACTCCACCAGCAATAGCTCCAGTGGCACTATTACCTAAAGTCATGCGCCGAATTGAACGGCAATATAATAACGTCAAAGAAAGAAGATAAATTTAGATTAAGTCGCAGTTTAACCAACAGTAAAAAATGACCAATACACCTTACTTCAATTTTTAAGAAAATAAACTTTTTGTTGATAATTTAGAAGTTCATGTTCTAGGTGTCTATGTGAATATAGGAGCTTATTAGTCTTTAGTCCTTTATTGTAATTTTTACTTTCTTAGTTTAGGACTTTCATGTATGGCTATGTATTGAACTCTAATGGAAAGAATGAGTATCTGATAACATTATTTACAACAAAAACAAGAAAGACAAGAAGAAAAAAAAACTCCCAATACATTAAAAAAATCCCACAAGAACACACACACATACACAGAAAACTAAAAATTTCATGTTGTAGAGTACTTGCTGAATAAAGAAGATAAAGAACACTAAGCAACAGCTTTTGCATCCACTCTCTCTCACCGCTCAGAATGTTTGTCTTCAAATATCTTATGGTTTCTTTACCATATCAACTTTGCTACAAATGCTAAAGTTGAAGAGTCTCCTATAATTTACAGAAGAAAGACTTCAGTATCTAATTCCTTACGATAAATATTGGGTGGGGGTGCTGAGGAAGCATAGGCCTTTCACTAAACAACATTCAACATATACTTTATTGTGAGTAAAAAAGAAAGATGATAACATAAAATGCAATCAACATATGTTGAGAAACATGTCTCTCTTTTTCTTTAAAAAAAGGTAACAGTGAGAGGCTTATATGGTAACAAACCTGATGCGGAGGTTGGTGAAGAAGATAAAGGAGGTGATGGAGTACGTACAGCAGATTCATTTAGTTTATTATGAGCAAAACTGCATGGAGAAGGATGGACAGAAACTCTCTTAATGAGCTGCAGTAATCTGATCAAAAAAAGCACACACACATAAAGCTTATTACCTGACAGGAGTAAAAAGAGAAAAAGAACCATTGACAGGAATATCTCCACTTAGGCTGTTATATGAAAGATCCCTGTAGAACAATAGAATGATAATGTTATGTTAAACAGAACAAGAAATGAAAATAACAGAAACAGAGCAAGTAGTACTAAAAAGCACAACACTCACAGGACTTGCAAGGATTCAACATTAGTAAACGACATTGGAATAGTTCCCGATAAGCTGTTGTTGTTAAGACGCCTATTCCACATTTTGGAAAAGAAAACCTCATGTTAAAGATCCACTTTATAGTGAGTTAAAAAAAGCACGGAAATATATCAAAAGAACGGAAAAAATCAAACAATGATTGAGTAAGGATGACACACCGACAAATAAATTATAAAGGGTAATTCAGCTTTGGGGATGACACAGAAATACGTCTAGTATTTTTCAAACACATATGTCTGAAATTATTAACTTTAGTTTTTCCAATGTGAACTGGTACAAAGCCCTCCTTCCTCTTCTCATTCTCAATAGGAAGGTATCATGAGAGCCTTCCATATGTGTCTTATAAAAATCCACTTCAAAGAAAACAGTGGAGTTGCTAGAGACAGATATACATATAGAACATGCAGTGAAGGTGGATGCAGATGATAGCAAAATGTAAATTATTTCTCACATCTCTTTACTTGGGAGGCCTCCTAATCACAAATAATAAAGTTTGCAAAAGGAACCCTAATTACCTCCTAAACCCCAACTTATGCATTCACTACAAAACAGACTTCACTTCTTGGTGTACCGTGTACTAAATCCTTTCTTTTGTAATTATCTTTAATTTCCATCCATTCTAGTTGATTGAGTTTGAAGGACTTTCATTGACTGAATCCATCCATAGACGTAGTAAAAAATACACACAAAAAATTCATTCTAAAAGCAAGATTTAGCAAAAGCATGAAGAAAAGAGGAAAATGATAGTATAAAACAGATAGATGCTAAACAAGTTTAATAAAGAGGAAAAGATTAAGGATGTGTAACCATACAGGACACGCAATTTTTTAAGCTGGCCAAGTCTGACGGGTATGGGACCAGTTAAATTGTTAGAATATAGATCCAAGCTAACCAAATTGGTCAACTCCCCTAGCTCCTCCGGAATTCCTCCACTTATATTGTTACTATAAAGCTCCCTGTCATATCATACCAATTCATATTATTTTCAACTAAGATAGTTATTATAAATAAACCACTCACCCTCATTTTTTACTTCAGAAGAAATATCCTTTCAATTGGATCTTTGGGATAATTTTATTATTTCTTTCTAATCTGAAACCCTTTGTGATGCCCAACATTTATGAGAAGTGTAATTCATGAAATTTGGTAAGAAACGAAATGAAATTTTCTTGAACTACCTTCGTTGGAACTTGTCGTGAGTAAAGGGAGATGTTCAAGTAGGCCACCTCCGTTGGAACTTGTTGTGAGTAAAAAACAAGATAGTATTTTGAAGTTGAACGAAAATAAAACTTTCGCCAGTCAAAAAAGAAAAAAACAGTAGATATATAAATTCCTTGAACTACCACAACTCAACTGAGGAGAGAGAGAGAGACATGATGATGAAGAGAACATAAAAGAAGATCAGTGTAGCCATAAATTGATGAACACTCACAGATACTGTAAACTATGAAGCTGACCAAGTTGTGGAACTAACGTGCCAGATAGATTTGCATTTCCAAGATTACTGGGAAAAATAAAAGGGAAAAGATTGAAGGGCCAGCATATAATTATAAGTTCCAAAAGCAACATTCGTTCCAAGCTCCTAGTACGCATAGAAGCTTACACTCGAGTGACATTACCACTGTCACAGTCGACATGGAACCATGTGCAAGGATTATTAAGAGTAGAATCCCAACTGTCCAGTACGCCGTTGGGATCTTGTAAACTTAACTTCAATGCAAACAAAGCATCTCCTGCTCCCAACGAAGTTCATAATAATTAGTCCAAGAAACAAAAAGATGCACATTGTTCAGAATGTAAATGTATTCAAAATTGTAATTAGGGATGAAAAAGAAAGGGAGAAAAAAATCAAACATTCAAACTAGATGCAGTTTTTTTCTTTTTTTAAGAATTCAAACTTTAATCGAGAGAAAGGAAAAAATATATAAGGGCAATAAAAAACAAGTGACTCCAATTTAACAAAATCAATATAAGAAAATAATTATGAAAAGGCCTAGAAGTGATTGATGCGCACAAATAGGTACTAAACTTAACCACCTCACAAATCTTATTAAACTTAACCACCACATAAATCTCATCACAAAACCGCCCAGTAGGAAAACCACATAAGAAATGAAGGTAGTCATTAGGGGTGTAAACGGTTCGGTTCGGCTCGATTTATAGGCTAAACCGAAACCAACCGCTTATTTATTTAAGGGAAATTGTAAACCGCCACCGAACCGCCGTATATACACAACCAAACCCCTCGAACCGACTAACCGGCGGCTTGGGCGGTTCGGTCTTTCGGTTCTTTACAAGAGCACCAAATTCAAAATTAATTAAGACAAAACAATGCTCAAACACACGACCTCCTTGGAAATATGTAAGTGCATGACCAATTGCACTCGTACGCTTTTTGTTCACTTACTTCGGTATTATTAATTATATAATATATTTTCTGATAGCCGATAAATCGAAAAATAAAATCGCTTCTTAAGACATGACCAACTGAACCACTGTATTGTTTTATAACATAAGTCTTGTTTATCATATTTATAATCGGTCGGTTGGTTATACCCGACAACAACATCTAAGAAACTGAACCCGACCGAATTTATTCGGTTTTCATTATTTTAAAACCGAATCCTCTTAATATATTCGGTTTCGGCTTAAATTGCTATCGGTTTCAGTCGGTTTTGGCGGTTTGGTCGATTTTTCGGTTTTGGCTTGCACCCCTAGTAGTCATTATGGATTGAACATATAATATTTTAGTTTCCAAACCTCTCTTTGACTACTAAGCAAACCTATGATGGTTCTTCTAATTTAAACTACGGTTAAAAATATGTCATGCTATATAGGTTCAATTTTGTATCTATTTTTTAGTATAATAGGGGTTGGAAGACTTGAACCATAAGCATGCTTCAATTTTGTATCTAAGAATTGCTTCATTTTTAAATTTTATGAATATGTCAGAAATCTAGACACAAAATTGAAAGTCCATGAATTTATCATACATTTTTAAAGTCCATAGATTTATTAGACACAAAAGTAAAAGCTAAGGACACCTATTAAATCTTTCTTTTTTTTTAGTTTTGGGACCAAATAGACACTAAAAGTTTGAAGACTAAATTTGTAATTTAACCTATAATACATTTATAGACCATGAAACTAGTTACAGTTGCAAAAATTAATATTAGGTTGAATAAAAATCATTATTAATTGATTTATGTACATATATTTTTGCTATAAATTTTGTGTGACTATTATTTTACATAATCACATTATTGTAATTTATACTTGGGATAACTTGCATGACTTTATATGTTTTAATCAAACAAAATAAATTGAGTTCACCAGAGAAAAAAAAATAGAAATTTTTACTTTAAATTCAAATTTTAGATAAATGAAAATATAAAGGTGTTGCTTTCAATTTTTTGGCTATTTGGATCACAAAATAAAACACAATGTGACAAAAGCATTTAGCAACCAGCTCTATCTAATATCAAATTTCTTGGGATGAAACACAGATGGCTCAAATTCATATTGGAAACAGAATCAAAACCCTAGAAACAAAGGATTAGCTCAAAAGAAATAACGAGAAATTCAAGAAGAAAATACCTTCAATATCAGCAGAGAGCCCCGAAACAGAACCGAACACCAAAATAATCCACAAAGAAGAACAAAATCTCAATATCACCGACATTCGAGCAGAACGATTTCAGAGAAATCAAAGCCCCAACAAAATCCAACGCTACGAGCTTCCCGTTGACCGCAACAAGACCGACGAGACTTGAAGTAAATAATCGAAGAACATGCAATAGGGCAAAGAAGAAGAAGAAATCAATTATCAACGTACTGAGCTTCGAATAAGAAATTACAGAAAATTTGAAGTCGTTGATTCAATTATATTGTACCATTGCTTTGGTCATCGATTTCGGTCTTCAACTAACCCTAGTTGAATGGTCAAACCGCCGTTCCCACCGGTCGCGCCATTGTCCTTTTTCTCTTCTCCATAGAATCATCAGCTGCAAATGCAAGCAAGAAATCGAGAATTACTGATTAGCAAATACGGATTCAGATGAAGGTTGAATGAAAGTGAAAGATCGAATCGCGATTTGAAAATTTCGTCGTTGATTTACTTCGCCATTGATTCTGCTCATGGTTATTGCTGGCTTTTAGGGTTGAAGATTGAGCAGATTTCTTCTGTAGTTTATGGATTCTTGGAAGGAAGTTTGATGAGAGAAGAAATTGAAAGGAATTTTGGATTTTTCAACTATTTATGAAAAGGGCATGAAAAAAGAGAGAAGAAGAATTTAGTACAACTTTTCAAAAAAAAAAGAAAAAGAAGAGTACATGTAACATGAAATCTAACTACCTACCAACCAAAACCATCATGAAGCTTTAGGTCCACGAATCGTATCGGGTTTCGAATTCGGATTCGGCCTCGTGTTTCGTCTCCTACGACTCGATCATATTACCTACTTTTCTTAAATGGCTTCTAAGTGTGATGTTTATCGCCATAAATTAATATGGGTCCTTCAAGCTGATTTGTCTTCTCCTTACTCACATGCTTAATGTGGAATTCTTATGATTGAGCCACCAAAAGAATGTGTATGGTCATGGAAATAAATTTATGTTGTTGAATTATTGCCTGTTATTGCTCTTATTTGTTACATATCATTTCTTTTAACCATTTCTTACGTAGTTTTATGATCCTTCACATTTGGATGATGTATTCCTTTTAATTCATTACATCAACGACCACTTAGCGACTAAACAAATAAGCAACTCAACCACCTATATGACTTCTCCAGTCTCCCACAATCCAACCACTTTTAACGGCCATAGAGTGACAACCTCGAAAACCCGACCACCCCAATAAATACTCCAACAACGTCAATCACCTCAATGACCAGACAATCTAGACAATCTAGTCATCTTTTAAATATTAAGAGAAAACTAAAAATGGCTACTAAATCAATTTTTGACTAAGGTATATTTAAGAAACAATGAATTTCTTGAATAGACCTCCAATGTTTTAATGGCTGAAATAAAATTTTAAATTGACTTCCATTAATTTTATAAGAGCCTTTTGGGTCAAGGAGATCAACCCATGAAGATGGAAAATACTTTCTCTCACTCATAATTTTACCACAGACAAAATCATTTCCCTCGTAATCATTATTTATCTTTCTATAATTATTATTTATTATTTTTTACAATTTCATTTTCCTATAATCACTTCTTTTTCTCTTTATAATCAATATAAATTCTCCATAGGCAATTATGAAACGGATTTTAATAGACTCTCACGTTGTGGGACAAAAGTACAAGCTAAGTTAAAAGTATAAATTCTTTTTTACTTGTAGTAAAGTATATAATAACTAGGACTAGTATTTAGGTATATGATGATCAACATTCCTAACTCTTAATATGTATAGTAAACATCAACTTTCTAATAAGAAAGGATAATTCATCAAATAATAAATGTATTGAACCACCATCAACAACATTGCTACTATTTTAGAATAAAGATTCAAGAACCAAGACGATACAACTTTTACCAACATATAGCGTTATTATTTCGTAAGAATGAAACTTTTGCATTAACAAAATTCATGGAAGTATTTGCAAGCTTATGAGAAAGCGTGTTTTCAATACTGTGGAAATGAATAGAAAAAACAACATTGCTCAACAAAATCTCTTCGATCAAGCTTTTAACGTCGAAAAGTCTTCCTTCACCCCCATTGATTGTATTCATAAGCTCCTCACAATTTGATTCCACAGTTTGAATATGATTTCATCCATAAGTCTCCACCAATTGAATAGTTATATGTGAATCTTGAATCTGATTATTGTTTGTCGAAGATTGTATGAGAAATTGGTAAAGTCGTTGTAATTATCAATTAATTTAGATTGTTTCACAATTGCCATCACAATTTGCAATCATATATTTAGAATTCAAGGAAATCCCATAAAAAAAGTTAATTTCTAAATAAGTGGTCCATAAATGGAATACACCTTTCTTTGAACCTATATACTTTTTATCTATCATTTCTATGAAATAGGTTAAAAATCCATTTTGACTCCAAAACATTAAATTGAGAAAGAGAGGACTTTTGACTTACTGATTGTAGTGTTGTGTTCACATATCTAAATTTAGTCATTTAAAAAAAAAAGTTAAATGAGTCTTCTAATTTCATGGGTATTCAGGCCGAAAATGTCAAACAAGAGATGAGAAATAATTCTTTATTCAACAACCGACAATCATTTCTCATAATCACTATTCATTCTCTCCTTATATTTCTCATAATCACTATTCATTCTCTCCTTATATTACTATTCTTTTCCTCGTAATCACGATTCATTATTCAATAACCAAAATTAAAAAATGCAACGAAACAGAAAGTACAAAAACCCGAACGGTATTTGAACCTAAGAAATAAAACTATTTCTTTATCTTGTTCTACATTGTTCTTAGTTTATGAAACTAAGATTCAGAACTAAAAAATTCATCTGCATCTTGTTGTGGGAAATTTAGATAATTCAGTGTAAGATTAATCACACAAATTCCTAAGAAATGAAAGAAGGATAAAAAAAACAAGACGAGAAAAGCCAATCGTCTTCGAGATTATAACAATATGTACTCTGGGTTCTCCAGAAAACAAGATACAGACATTGTTGTTGTATGAAAAAACCTAATCCTGAGAAAAAGAGAATTCAATGACTTATCAAACTTAATCCATCAAAGTGATGTAGTACAAACTTATTAGCAGAAAAAGAAAGGCATATTGATTATTCAAACTAATAGATTTATGCAACATCACTTTATCAGATCAAATTTGAAACGCTAGCTGAATTCTCAAAAATTAAAGAGCTTTTTTAGGGGGGGGTGGGGGGGTTGTATTATCTCTTCCATTGATGGTTTTTTGATTAGCAACCCTCTACAAATTACTTAAACTCAGAAATATGTGGTGCAAGATGAACAAAGCAGAAAAATTATGAAATTATTTTTTTAATAATGAAGTGAACTATATGCACAACTGTGATATATATACATATATCACTCTTATAACTTACATGAGAGTGGATGGAGAAATCATCTTGGACCGGACAATTCATCGGGAGGCATTTCAGCGGTAGAGTCGAGAATCCAAGTGGCGCTTGGGTGGGGATGGCGACTAACTTCTTGATGGAACCGCTCCTCTTTCTGCCATTCATCCCATCTTTCAGCTAAACCATCACCCTCAAGCATTCGTACAACCTCCGACATCTTCGGCCGCTCCGTAGGAGTGCCTTGCGTACACAACAAGGCTACTTGTATAAGCTGCTCGACTTCATCGTTGGGATAGTTTCCCGCAAGATCGGGATCAACTAGTGTTTCCAACCTCTTGTCTTTTAAAAGTCCTTTCACCTATAAGCCCCCATCGTGAATATAAAGATGAATACTTTATAGTCCAAGGTATATAACTATCTCGTATGAATATCGAGTAACAAGCAAGGCCGAAACTGTACGACTTTTCAGGCATCCATATTTAAAAAAAAAATCAACAATATTTGGAGCAGGGAGATTCATGACCTCTTGATCCTAAGCTCATAATTCCTATGCTCTTTCAATCTTTCTTATATATATAATCGTGAGTATTTGAGTCAGTTTGCGTGCACCTCGACTATTTTCACGAGACGCACCATCAAATCCTACAACATTTGGATGTCAAGGAAATCTGTAGGAAATTAACTCCCACGTAGGTGGCCACCATGGATTGAGCCCACAACATTTTTTGTTTTTTAATATCCTTTTGACCACTAAACTACCCATGGTGGTTGGTCTCCTCCATCTATTTTATTATTACATGAACAAATTACTACTTATGAAGTAACCACTATTTTCTTGATTGAATAAGTTGAGGAAGCAACCTTAAGAGATATTAATAAATTAAATTGTGAAAACCCTTAGGCTCTGTTTCATAACCATTTCCTTTTTTTGTTTTTTGTTTTTTGTTTCTAGTTTTAAATTTTTAGTTTTTTGGTTTTTTATTTTAAAAAATAAAAGCGGTATGTGTTTGATAACTAATTTTAGTTTTATGTTTTTTAAAATTAAAAACCAAAAAAAATGTTTGATAACTGTTTTTTGCTTTCAAACATCACATTTTGTTTTGATTTTTTTTAGTTTTTTACTATTTATTCTTGATTTTTTCATACTTTTTTAAAAACAAAAACAAAAATCTGTTGTTAAAAGCTACCTTTTTTCTTTAATATTTTAAGAACATTTAAAACAAAAACTAAAATCGGCTATCAAACAAACTTTTTGCAAAAGAGTAAAAACAAAAATAGAAAACCAAAAACGAAATAGTTATCAAAAGGGGCCTTAATTTTCTACTTTTATGAAGTGGATGTGTTATTACGTTTTCTACTTTTAACTGATACCAAAAGATACTAATAAATTATACCATATTTTCTTAGGTGTCAAAATATTAATGAATACATCCAAAAATATTGAGGTAAGGCAAAACATACCCAATCAAGAAGCATAACATCATCATCATTTGCAAGCCGGGCAAGATCGAAGGCCCTCTGTCCAGTTATGAGTTCAAGAAGCATTACTCCATACCCAAAAACATCTGTCTTTTCAGAAGACTTTCCAGTCGAAAGGTACTCGGGTGCTATATGCCCAATTGTTCCTCGTACTGCAGTTGTGACATGAGTATCTTTGTAATCCATGAGTTTAGCCAGCCCAAAATCACCCACAACAGCTTCGAACTCTTCGTCAAGCAATATGTTTGCCGCTTTCACATCACGATGAATAATCTTAGGATCACAATGGTCATGTAGATAAGCAAGCCCCCTTGCAGATCCCAAAGCAATGCGTTTTCGATTCGGCCAACTAAGTGGAGGCTGTGTTTCTGTACGTTCTGCAATGATGTAAAACCAAAAATAAGAGAGTATCATGTGAAGATCCAGCACGTGCTATGACTGTGCAAAACATGTCGATTTTATTCACAAATCTTAAAGTCTATCTTTATGGCTTCGAATAATTAAGAAGGTTCACCCATGTGATTGTGGATTTTCGATCGAGAGAGAGAGAGATATGCTCAAGATGCAATATTTATTTGAAACAATAGTAACCACGCCCGTCCCTAAGCCAGACACAAGAGACATCGAAAGAGTAATGTCACAGGTGAGACTCGAATCTGGAACCTTGAAGGAAAATATCCTCAAAGCTCAAGTCTTCAACCACTGTGCCACTCCTTGGGGACAGTGCAGTACGTTTTTAGCCATTCAACTGTAACTCTATGCAGTGTGTTAAGATCCATACCTCTCAAGCACGATGCTACACTTCCATTAACCATATATGGATAGACCAGCACCCGCTCAGTTGGTGTCATACAAAAGCCTCGCAGGCGGAGCAGATTACGATGCACGGCCATGCTGATCATCTCCACTTCGGTTTGGAATTGCAGCTCCCCACCCTGGGAACGTTCCTCTTTAAGTCTTTTAACTGCCACTAGAGACCCATCCGCCAGCCGTCCCTTATAGACCTTGCCAAAACCACCTCTACCTAGAACATGCCTGTTGCTAAAATGATCAGTTGCAACTTGTAGTTCACGTAGAGAGAACCTCTTGAGCTGACCAAGATGAACTTCTGGATCCTCTTCGGCTGTAGAAGAATTGAAATGGAATAAATAATCATCTTAAATGTAGGAAGGAACATAACATTTTCATAACTTTGAGGCTAAGTACACTGACCAGGTACATCAAAGAAATGATCTTGTGGTTTCTTTCGACGCCACAGAGCAACTGCAACAGCAGGAGCAGCAAACAGTAAGGCGGCCGCAACAGCAACTCCGCCAGCAATAGCTCCAGTGGGAGTGGTACCTAAAGTCATGCACCAAATTGAACAGAAAGATAATGTCATAGAAAGAAACCAAATTTAGACCAAGTAATATTTTAATCAACAGTGAAAAATGACAATGTATATCTTTTCGTTTCTTAATTTTCAAAAGAATTTCTTTAACCACGATTTTTTATAACTTGGCTTCAAATGCCAAAGTTGAACAATCTAGCATTGGCAATATATGAATTTTTAGATAAAGCATTGGCCATATCTAATTGAACAGCTAGAAAAATACAGGAGATAATTGTGTGTTAAAAAAAAACTGACATTAATCATGCTATATTACAAAAGAAAGACCACTAGTTAGCTGGAATTATATGTTTACTAATTTCATGAATTTTCACTTCTTTCTAAAATAATTTTTCATTTATACTAGAAGAAAATATAGGTAAATAGAAGTCAAAATGTACCAACTACCAAGACAATGAGACAAGTACAAGATCTCTATCTCTTAACTTGAACACACTTAATCGACAAGAAAATCAGTAAAAAAAGAAAAATAAAAAAATAAAAATGAGAGAGAGAGAGAGGTGATAACATAAAATAAAATCAACATATATTGAGAAACAAGTTTTTTTTTTCCTTAAAAAGATAATAGTGAGAGGCTTATATGGAAACAAACCTGATGGGGAGGTTGGTGAAGGAGGTGATGGAGGTGATGGAGTATGTAAAGCGGATTCGTTAAGTTTATTATGAGCAAAACTGTGTGGAGAAGGATGGTCAGCAACTCTTAATGGGATGCAGTAATCTGATAAAGAAAGAGAAACAACAAAAACACACAGCTCATTACCTGATAGGGGTAAAAAGAGAAAAGGAACCATTGACCGGAATATCTCCAGTTAGGCTGTTATATGAAAGATCCCTGTAGAATAATTGAATGATAATGTTACCTCAAGCAGAAAAGAAAATGAAAATGACAAAAAAGAGCAATAATTACTGGTCTGTAGGAATAATATTAAAACGCACAACACTCACAGGACTTGCAAGGATTTAACATTAGTTAATGACACTGGAATAGTTCCTGATAAGCTGTTGTTGTTAAGACGCCTGTTTCACATATGAAGAAATGTTAGAGATCCACTAAATAGTGAGTTCTAAAAAAACAGTGAAAGATAACAAAAGAACTGGGGAATGAATTGAGTAAGGATGAAACTTGCCATATAAATTAGAAAGCAATAATTCAGATTTGGGGATGACTCAGACATGTAAAGAAGCAAATATGTCTAGAAGTATTTAATATTAGTTTTTCCATCGTAAACTAATACGAAGCCCAATAGGAATGCACCAAGACTCAAGTGAACTGCCCCTCCATACATGTCATGATAAAAGCCACTTCAAAGAATTGCTATATACATCTTTGATTAAATGTAGACAAATATACACAAAGCATGCAGTATATTTGAATGTAGATAATACCAAATTGTAGATTTTTTTCTCAGGTCTCTTTGCTTCGAAGGCCTAGGCACAAATAATAAAATTTGGAAAAGGAATCCTAAGTCCTCCCATTAGGGGTGTAAACGGTTCGCGGTTCAGCTCGGTTTAAGAGCCAAACCGGAACTGAACCGACCAAATATAACAGAGAAACAGAGAACCGAACCTGAACCGCAGTATCAAGATAACCAAACCGGTTCGAACCGATAAACTGATGGTTTGGCGGTTTGGTTCACCGCTGGGAATATAGCCAAAATAGTAGCTAACATTCAAGCTCGAACTCGAAGCCTAAAGGGCATAATTAAGCATCCTGACCAGTGTACCACATATGCATTATAGGAATTAACTATCCTTTATTTTATTTATTCGTATTTTTCCAGCTAAATACAAAATAAACGCGATATGTCCCAGATTCGAACCATGGTGAAGACGAAAACAAACAAAAGGACACGCCAGTTGAGCTACCACATATTTTTTATTCCTTTACCTCTTTTGCTATATATAATATTTGGTCGGTTCGGTTTATTTCCAACACAATCTAATTAAAAACCGAAACCGATCGATTTTTTCGATTTTCCTTATTTTCAAAACCGAAACCGCCCAATAAAATCGGTTTCGGCTTGAATTGATGTTGGTTTCGGTCAGTTTTGATGGTTTGGTCGGTTTTTCGGTTTTACCTTGCACCGCTACCTCCTATGCCCTATTTGATGCATTCGCTTCAAAAAGATTTCACTTCTTGGTGCACTAAATACATATTTTCTTTTTCTTTTTCTTTTTTTTTACTTGAGCAACTTTTGCACCAGAACAGCCAGACCACTCCTCAAAGTGGCTTGTCCAGCCACGCTTTCCCTCCCTCAAAACAATGCTCCTAGCTGAAATCCCTTCCTTGGATTGGGGCAACAGAGTAATTAATAATTTGCTTCCTTGGATTGGGGCAACAAAGTAATTAATAATTTGCTCCAAGACTCTGCCCCCTGAAGAACAAGATGCCGATCCCAGATGGAGTTGGAAACAAATTTTTACACCCCCAGGGCTTGCCTCAACATCTAAATCTAATTTTTGGTAGCCTTGTTACTTCTTAACTTCTCCCAAGTTGAGTTACAATCAAATTTAGTGCCTCAAAAAGCATAAAAACAAACATGCAGAGAAACTTGCACCTGTGGTTCTGATGGGAGACTCCAGTATACTATACTAATATGAATAGGTCTCATAGTTCAAGTGAGATTATAATGACACAAGAATGTATGGTCCAATATCCCTAGTTCCATGTTTTTTTTTTCTTTTTGTGAAACAAGAGAATATTATTCAAATGGCAAAGAGCCCAAACAAAACAACCCAATGGCCTGAGGGAAGGATTGCGAAAATGCCTTGCATTCTAAATTGATGGCACCTATGTTGAGCACTGTAAGTAGAAGTCGTAAACAGTACATAGTCCCAAAAAGAAGAAAAAGGAAAAGTCTTATCTGAGAAAACTATCATGTTCCATTTCTTCCACAAATGCCACGGGATAGCCTTAGTATTAGATAATATGGGGATCCATATATCATATATCTTATAAAGTTATAAATGTGTTGAAGACTCCTCACCTTTCCAAAGTAGGACAAAGGCCACAAGGTGAGTATCTCCAACACTTAGCAAGACTCATCAAAAGCACTCTAGAATTATCTTTCAAGAAAAACCATAAGAGGATTTCAGTCACCCAATTCTCCACCCTATTCAATACATCCTTGCAGCCCAAACATCTTATGGAAGAAGTTCCACATGCAATCACGAAACTCACAATGTATGATTAAATGTGAGAGAAACTCCTCACTTTTACATTGTGAGTTTCACGATTGCATGTGGAACTTCTTCCACTATGATCAAATGTGAGAGAGACTCCTCACTTTTACAGCACATATAGGGGAAATGCTCAAGCCTGGGTACTTTCTTTAAACCTTGTCCATCGTATTAATGCTATTAAAGGCCGTAGCCCATAAGAAAATCTTCACTTTTTTAGGAATAAGAATAACACACATCTACTTTATACAAACTTTTTAAAGCTGACATGAATTACTACCAAGCTGACACAAAAGTTAACCACTCTCTTGAGTTTTCTTTCTTTCTTTTTTTAAATAAATAGAATTACTAAAAACAAAACAAAACAAAATTCCATCCTCAAAAATGTAAATCAAACAAACAAACCAAGCAGCAAAAGCATGGGAAAAAAGGAAAAGGAAAATATAAAGCAGATGCTAAAAAGTTCACTGGAGGGAAAAAGATGAAGGATGTGTAACCATACAGGAAACGCAGTTTTTCAAGCTTGCCAAGTGTGACGGGTATGGAACCAGTTAAATTGTTCGAGTAAAGATCCAAGCTCACCAAGGTTTTCAACTCCCCAAGCTCATCCGGAATTCCTCCAGTAATATTGTTACTATACAGCTCCCTGCCATATCATACCAATTCATATTATTCACAACTAAGATAATTATCATAAATAAACTGCACTCCCTCACTTTTACTTGTAAAAATATCCAGTCAATTGGATATTTGAGATAATTTTTATCATTTCTCTCTAATCTGAAACCCTTGATAAAGGCATAAAGACTGAGATGCGTTACATTTTTAAGAAGTGCAGTTCATGAAATTTGGTAAGAAACCAAGGGGGTATTTGTGGCAAAGGGATGAAATAGGGAGAATGGGAAGGAGGATGATTCTTGGTGTTCGGGCCACCAAGAATCATTCTCCCCATGATCACATTTCCCCAAAATCACCTTTTCATTCACCTCCTAACTACTATCTATTCTTCCCCTAACAATTTTTTATTCTCCTCATAACTATTTTTCACTCTCATCATACTCATTATTTTATTTTCCCCATAATCGTTCCCTTCCCCCTAAACACAAATAATCATTCTCCCCATCGTCAATCTTCTTCCTATTGTCCCTCTAATTCTCATTCCCCTCATAAATACCCATTGGTTCCCCCAAACACCACCTAAATGAAAACATAACCTTCATCGGACAAAAATAAACCAGAAAACCTGATCTATAAATACCTTGAACTACCACAGCCTGACTGGAGAGAAAGAGAGAGACATAATGAAGATGGAGAATCAAAAATAAAAAAAGATCGGTGTAGCCACAAATTGATGAACACTCACAGGTATTGTAAACTCTGAAGCTGAACAAGCTGTGGAACTAACGAGCCAGATAGATTTGCATTTCCAAGATCACTGGGAAAATAAAAGAGAAAAGTTTGAGGGACCAGCATTGGTAGTAATAAATTCCAAAAGCAACATCCGTTCTAAGCACCAAGCAGGCATAGAAGCTTACACTCGAGTGACACTATTCTCACTGTCACAGGTGACATGAAACCATGTGCATGGATTAACAAGTGTAGGATCCCAACTCTGCAGAACGCCATTGGGATCTTGTAAATTTGACTTCAATGCATTTAAAGCATCGCCTGCCCCAACAGAAGTTCATAAAAATTAGTCCAAGAAAAAAAACATGCACATCATACCGTTCATGTATTCAAATGTTCGACTTTTTTTAAACTGGGAAATCGGAGCTTGGCTCCACTATAACCAGAGTAACCACGCTTGTCCCTATGCCAAGCACTGGGAGACAATTGAAGGAATGGAGACATTTAAGGTGTTTACAAATTAGTGTCACAAGTGAGTTTCGAATTTGTGGGACTTTGAGAGGAAAACACCTTCCAAGCTCAATCCATACATTCAAATGCAAAATCATCCCCATGGAGTGGCACAATGGTTGAAGACTTGGGCTTTGAAAGTATGCTCCCCTCAAGGTCCTCACATTAATTTATAAACACCTCTTGTGTCTCCATTCTTTCGATGTCTACCGATGTCTCGCCTAGGAACGGGCATGGTTACCCCGGTTATATTGGAGCAAAGCTCCGATTTCCCAGTTTCAAAAAAAATGCAAAATCTCCAGGAAAACACAAACCATACTTCTTATTCCAAACCCTGCACTGCTATCCCAATATGTAATCACATGGGACAGCATGTACTAAATTTGTGTGCAATATAGCTGAAACAGAGTATAAACAATTGAACCAAAAGGGGAAAAAACTAGAGTTTCTTTAATTTGAACTATACCCAGATAGCAAAATAATTCTCAAACATCCTAATCTATAAATATCAGATTTCCCAGAAACCAAACAAGTAAAACAACACATGTAGGGGTCACATTCATATCATCATTTCAAACGTCATCAAATCGCAAAACAGAAACAAACCCCCAAACAAGAAATAATCAGCCATGCGGATACGAAATAACGAGAAATTAAAGAACCAAATACCTTCAGGATTAGCAGAAACCAACGAAACAAAGCCGAGAACCAAAAC
This sequence comes from Sicyos edulis, assembly GCA_036507275.1. Classification (NCBI taxonomy): domain Eukaryota; kingdom Viridiplantae; phylum Streptophyta; class Magnoliopsida; order Cucurbitales; family Cucurbitaceae; genus Sicyos; species Sicyos edulis. The sequence continues at coordinate 2,200,876 of CM071858.1, read as the reverse complement.
GAACAACAGATAACACGAAGAACCCAACATCACCGACATAATCCCGCACTAAATTTCAAAATCGAAACAACCCAACATAGCGAGAAGAGCGATTTGGAAGAGGCAAAGGAAGAGATCGAAGCCCACAGAATCCTCGAATCAAAACTCCAACCTCATTGACCGATGGATGGATTCTGTGGGAAGCTTCGAGGAAGCTGCTCAAAACGTGAGGTTAGAGGTTAAGCCCCGTTGACCGCAACAGAACCGAGGAGAGTTGAAGTAAAGAATTATGGGTTTAAATGCTATGGGCGAAGAAAAAGAGATGGGATTGAGAACATGCAGAGCTTTCAGATTTCTCCATTGAAAGAGAAGAAGAAATTGCAGAGAAATTTTGGAATTGAATTGAATTGATAGGGAAATGGCTCACAGGGCTTTACCCCTTTTTTTTCTATTTTGTCATTGTTTTTGTTTTTCGTTTTTTTTTTTTTTTTCATTTTTCCCGTTTGAACGGTCAAACCGCCTTCCCACCGGCTACCGGCTGACAGCCCCGTCTTTCTTTTTCTCTCTAATTTTTAATTTTATTTCTTTTATATTCACACCACATATGATCATTATGAATTAAAACAGAAAAACTTGTCTTCTTAAATTAAGGAAACAAGTTTTTTTTGAATTAAAATTTATTATATTTTAACTTTCCAAGACTCACTAAATAGATTGTTTTTTTTGTAAAATATTTGTTCTTTCATTCTTTTTTATTGTGATTAGACTTGTTAAAGATTTTAAGTTTAATTCAATAATGAATTTACAAAAATATTATCATACACGATACCTTCAAGAATAAATGTTACTTTTTTATTTATCAATTAGTTTTGAAATGAGAATTTATGTTATTATTTAAACTTTAAAATATAATTAATTTTTTATTTCAGCAGTAAAATAATAAGGAAGAAAAGGCGAACAGAAAGATTCAGAGTAGGAGGAACGGAGAAAATGGCAAGAAAACTGTTTGAAATGTAGGATTAATAATCGAACTAATAATTAAGAATTTTTAATTGATCATCATAGAGTGGCTCGAATCATCAAAAAATATATGATTTCAATCTTTGATGGCCACCTAATTATAAATTAATTTTCTATAAATTTCTTTAATATTCACAAAAATTAATCTAAATAGTCACGGATAAATATATATATATATATATATATATATATATATATATAAATGTTAATTGTTTTTTTTAGTTCAAGAATATTTGAAGTAAGAATTTGAACTTTTAATTACATATACACATTTATGTCGGTTGTAATATTTTTGTAACTTCTATTTAATTTCATATTCTGAAGTTTAATAACACTATAAAAATTCCAACATTTAAATTATAAGAAACATATTGAAACTAACTTAAAATATTTAAACAGTATTGCAAGCTTAACTCAAATTATGAAGATGAATCTTGTAATTCAATATAACTTATAAATGAAAGTAGCTTTAACTATTTATTGTTTCTTCACTGTTTAAACTTTGTTTTCTCACTTTACATTTTGCTTATTCTTAATACCAATTTGTATTTTTGACCGATCATATACTTCTCAACTAATCTCAATATTATTATTTTATTTTGTTTGAGTACACTGATCTCAATAGTTAAATGTTGACGAACATGTCACATTTTATATTCCAATTTGGTTACATATAGTATAATTGTATTTATTTAACAAAATTATTGTACTTACTACATACAAATTAAATAGGGAGGATTGATGAATGTTGAAGTACTAAATTTAAAATTTTAGAAGTTTATATAAATTTTGAATAAGAGTTAAAAATGAACCAGATTCAAATTTGTATATAATATAGAAAGATCATGAATTTGTGTTGGTTGCAAAATGTATGGAAGTTAGATGTGAAACATTTAAAAAAAAAAAGTCACAATATTGATTTATTAATGTTTGTTAATTCAACCATCATGATCAACAATTTTCTACTAATCTATTCCCAAATACAACCGATTTATGTGGCATGTGAGGTGCCCATTCATTTATTAGATTAAAGTTATCTTAGAGTTGTAATTTAATTTCATTAAAATACAATCTTAAAAAAGAAATCAATAAAAAAATTATTCACACAAGTTGAATTGCTTTCATATTTTTAAATTCAACAATATTTAAGTGTGGATGGACTTAACATGCACCTTGTTTGTATGTAAGATCCATTTAAAAATAAAAGTCACAATTCATTTGATCAATTATTTTTTTAGTACAATCAGTATAACTTTTAACCATGCTTGAACTTAGTCAGAAAACTAAAATCTACAAAAAAAAAATAGGGAATTTGTAGAGCATTTTTTTTGCTCTTCAAGTTAGATTTTTATCATTTCAACTAATAAACTAACTTTTATCAATTCAACAGATAGATTTCTATCAATTTAATTGATAAACATGAATAAGTTTGAAAACAATAAATTTGAAAATCGTGTTCTACATGAAATTATTATTATTATTATTTTAATATACATGAAAATCTAAAAAAAATATATATATGTATACATATATATATCTAAAAAAAGATTAACCAATGTACTTTAAACTTTTTAAGATGAACTTGTATTTTAAAAAAGCCACTTGAAATTTAAAAGATTCTATTTTATATCATACTTATTAAATGATAAGAATTTGTTTATTATTAACAAAGTGATTGTATGAAATAAGCTGGAATAGTAAGATGATAATGTGCACTCCAAACTATTTGGATGTCATAAACGGCAACAAACTCATTTCTAAGCCCCGTTTATAATTTTTTTTTAATTTTTAATTTTTGAAAATCAAAACACAACTACTCCCACTTATAATTATTCTCATTTTAATGTCTATATTCTATCTAATCTTTTAAAAATCAAAGAAATATTTAAATATTTTTAAAATAACTTTAAAAACTTAATAGTTTCAAGATTAAAATTAAAATGCTTTCTTAAGAAAAATCAAACGTCTTGATAAAGAATGTGAGTAAAAACAACTTCAAATTTCAAACACAAAAATTGAAATAATGAACAAATGGAGCCTAAATAAATGATCATCACGAATTTGACTCATTATCTCCCCCATCTCCACAAAGCAGTCTAAAATTTATTAGATAAATTTTAAATCAAGAGACCTTGAGAGTCAATGCATATGCAAGTATGAACCATAGAAAATGACATTAGCACAACACTGACCCTTTCAATGCTATTTTTCCAAATGTCCACTTCCAAACAACCAATGTTTTTTTTTTTTTTTTAAACTCATGAGCATGTGGATTGAAGTGCTTTTCAAAAAGCCCATTTTGGACTAAGAAAATAGCAACCAAACATCTTTGAATAAGCTCTTTTCTTTTCCTAAAAAGAACTTTCAACATTATTTTTTGACCTATCTGCATGATTGCTTCAAAAAAGTCACCAAATTCAGCATTTACAAAACCAATCAACCAACACAGCTATGCAAATGAGAAGAAGACTGCTTAAAATTTACCAAGTACATCTTCCGTATACAAGAACAAGAGAATAATATCTATGTCGTTTTGAATCTGCAGGTCCTTGTATTATTGCACATTATAATTATGAACACTTTTCTTCTATCTTCTTACCGTTCTTTCGATTTCTCAAGGTGAATGAGAATCCGGAACTGATGAAGACGATGATGGTGTCGATGATGCTACACTTTTCCCTTTCTTATCTGCCTCACCTGCTATTGAGCTTTCCTCTACTTTCGGTTTACGGAGAAGTTGCAGCTGAACTTGTAGGATCTGTTGACAAAATAAAAAATTGAATGTAAAAAAGAGAGGACTGTTGAGACAAAGCCTCACATTAATTCTTTTTTTTCAAGTTTTTTTTTTTTTTTTAAACAAGGATAACCAAGCCCGTCCCTAGGCCAAGCAATGGAGACATCGAAAGAGTAATGTCACAGGTGAATCTCGAACCCGAGACCTTGAGGGGAGCATACCCACAAAGCTCAAATCTTCGACCGTTGCGCCACCCCTTGGAGACTCATATATGTGTGAGTATTAAGGTCAAGCGCACCTCGATTATTCTCACAAATATTTGGCATGACCATACAACAATTGAATGTCAAAGAAAGTCGAAGGAAATTATTTCCTAAATAGATGACCATCATAGATTGAATACATTGGAAGTGTTTAGATGAGTAATTGCATGAGTGATTATTTTGAGTGAATAGAAATTGAGGTTGTAATAATAACTCTTTTGGATGTGGATTTTAGTAGAGTTGCCGTCAATAACTCATTTAAATGTAGATTTTAGTTGAGGAGTTTCCAAAATGCATGGTTTTAAAATGAGAAATTATTTTTGAGTGATTAGAAATGAGTGATTACGATAACTTATTTAGATATAATTTTTTTAGGAGGGATCATAAAAGTTCATATATAATAGCTCGTTTAATACTAAAAAAAAACACCTCCATTACCTCTTGAATCCCCAATGGCCTCTTCGAGGACTAGGGTCAACTCATGATGGGTTCACATTAATAAAAACCAAAAACCTCACCCAAATTAGTTTGAATGAAATAAAGTAATACAAATTTGTTTATTAGCAGGATGTCTCCTTAACTTTACCTTATGGCTCCTCACTTTTTTCTACCCTTAAGCTTCTAACAAAAGAGTGTTGTTAGGAAACGGTGTGAAAAAGAACTTTACGCTCTCTCGAACAAAAATCTAAAAAACAAGTTTATGTATTTATTTCTTCCTTCAAAACTACAAGCTAGCTCCTATCAACCTCTAATTGAATTGTCTCACGTTTACTTTATTTTGTTTTATTTTAAAGAAAACCTTACCTTGAATTTTTTTTTTTTTTTTTTTTTTGAAATAAAGGTAACTACGCCCGTCCTTAGGCTAAGTACCAAGAGACATCGAATGAGTAATATCACAAGTGAGTCTCGAACCATACCTTGAAATATTACTTTTCATAAACTAAAATCCAAGAGCTACCGATAAAAAACTGAGTGTTTTGGGCTTCAAAAAGTAGACTTTCAGTCAAGTCGAAGTCTTTTTTGGACTTAGTCCACGACTCCACGTATCTTTGCATGAAATTTCTACGGCCTATCAAGGGGAGATTGCAAGAGATCTACAAAGAATAGAGTCTAAGGGCTTCAAAAATACACTTCCTCCAATACAAAAACCTTTTTTTAACTTAATCCTTGTGTATTTCCTGGTCGCTTTTGAGAATTAACATCTTGGCCTTTATCCAAAGAATCTCTTAAAAGACCTTATTGATGTGCAGGTCTGCCTTAAAGATTTAAACCATTTATGGGTTGCCCCTAAGCTTCTATAACCTGGTGTTGGTTTTGGCTGAATTTTAGTTTTCATTGGTTCCTTCGACTATTCTTTATATTTCACAAGGAAACGTTCCTTCAACTATTCACATAATGATGGAAAAGCTTTCTTGGACCCTCCTTCCTTTCGAAATAAAGGCCAATTGTTAAAGCAAGTAAAAGTAAACAGGAAACTTTTCTTGGATATAAAGAGGTCTCAAAGGAAGGCTTGAGATATGGCACCTTTTATTCCTTTCTTTGAAGGGATTACTTTAAATCTCTTTCATAATTGTCCTAAGTCCCAGATTCGAGACTCGCCTATGCATCACTCCTTCGATGTTTTCCGGTGCCTAACCTAGGGACGGGCGTGGTTACCCTTGTTTCAAAAAAAAATAATTGCCCTAATCTCTTGATCACCAACAACTAGGATTCATTGTAATTCTTTTGGAACTGTTTTTTAGTAGCATGTTGGTTGGGCACAATTTTTTTTACATCCCAATAAATCATAAGAACAAAAAGGTGAAATTTGTTGTTGGTTGTTGAACATCAAAGGTCAAGAAAACAGTACTTCAATCAATCAAGGTAGTTTTTTTTTGCTTTGTTTTTTTTTTCTATTTTTTGTTGGGGCGACCAAGCGAAAGAATGTACAAGGGCTCAGCAACAAGAGCTCAAACAGAACCAAAACTAAGCAGACAACACAGTTCACCAGGTACTCTTCATGCTTTTTTTTAATGCTTAAATTAAAATACATACCTCAATTTGTTGTTGAAGAAATTTTTCTTGAGCTTCAAGCTGTGACCCTGATATATTTTGACTACTGCCCAATCCATCCATATTATTTACGGTGCCCTCTCGTGACTGAAAAGGAACAAAAATATTTTGGGGAATTTGAGTGAAGGACAGGTTTGCAGGGCCGCCTGTAAATGGAAAACATTGTGCTTGTTCTCCATTCGGTTCTACGGTGTTGGAGTGAGGAAAGGGTCTTTGAACCTGAGGAACTACTGCATATCCAGGAGACCTGTAATAAATAAATAAAAACAATCTGTCATACCCTTCTCTCTCGCTTTAGTGTGGCAGGTTGTTATATACAATGGAAGAAATGGCCTTAATATTGGAGTAAATTTTAAAGACCAACAAAAAGGATAACAAGACAGGGATCGCATATTTACGATAAGAAGCCATACCATACTAATGTGTTCGCAAAAGGATAAACATAAGATTTCTCGTATATTGAAGCAGCAGCAGCAGCAGCTTGGACTCTAGCCTGATGATGACTTAAATTATCACCAGCAGCACTTGTACCACTTGAACCTTGTGCAGAAGAAGTTGAGGTTCCTGTTCCTGTTTCCAACAGAATAATCAAACATTATATATTTATCTTCTTTTTTTTTATATCCATAACTGACTAATGTCACAGAACATACTGTCTAACCCTACAATATTTGGATGTCGAGGAAGCCCATAGGAAATTAATTCCTAGGTAGATGACCACCATGGATTAAACTATCACCTTAAGTATCCCAAGACCCTCTTTGACCACTTGAGCCCCTCTATGATGGTTACAGACATTATATTATATCCAAGTATCTTTTTTTGTTGATATTCTGAATGTACGAACTAGATTGTGAACACTTCGACTAATAACAAAAGACGACAACTTGACCCTACAACATTTAGTTGCCTAGAAAACTCGCAAGATTAAATCCTAAGTAAGCGGTTACCATGACTTGAACCTAGTTCCTCCAAAAGAGTTGCGTCAACCCAAGGTTTAAAGAGATTGAACAAACTTATCAAATTAAAAATTGCACAATATCTAGAATCTTTTAATCAGGCAGTAAATTGAATTAAGTCGTTTACAATTACCCTGTCGGTTAGCATCAGACTGCAATCCCTGATGACCTCCTGCTGTGCTTGAACCTTCAGGTGGTACAACAAGGGCTCTGCAAGTGGGACAAGTATGTTGACGCTCCAACCAGGAACGAAGACAATGGACATGAAAAAGGTGTCCACATACTAGTTTCTTTGCAACTGTCATCTCTTCACGACAAATAATGCACGTTGCATCACTTCTGCAATCCCAGAACAGGAATTTTAGTAGCTGAATATAAATATTTGAAGCATCAAATACATAATAAGTTGACCAAGCTTAGACGCACGAATTGAGTTCTTCAGGTGTTGCATCTGGAAATCGATCATTCATGTTTGAAGTAATCTTTCTATAACGAATGTAATCTGCAATACGAATCCTAAAATTCCTAAAGATCTCATAGAGCTCTCGGATTAAGTGCAAAGGAACACCATAAGTCCTACAAGAGAAAACTCAGCATAATCAAAATGTGAAATGAAGATGTAGTTAATAAATAGAAAATACACTAAAGAGTGAAGAATGGAGAACATAAAATGTGCACTTACAAGTTAAAACTATAACATGTATTGAATACAACAAAATTGTAGACAAGAAATTTGTGTAGTAGACATTACTTGGAGCTTTATTTAACCTCCCTATACTTTTACTATGTATCAAGCAGTTGGCATGAGAAGATAATAGAAGAGTGAGACCAGATAATTGAAAGTTCGAAACAGAACCTCATCAGTGAAATGAATTCTAATCTTTCTATGATGTTGTCTGGCAATGAATATGAAATAATGACCACAGAGTTCTTAACCAAAAAGGTCCAAGAAACAATTGGTCAGACTACCATCAAAATGATCGACAAATACAAATACTATGTCAGCAATAATAAGATACTCCTGTGAGCCCTCTCCAATAATTAACATGAAAGTAAAAATGTAATATGCGACAGCCATTCATTAAGAGCATAAATCTCAGTTGCCCCGTCTGATTATTTTAGGCTGCATAGTATTCTTTGGAAGGAGTCCGTATCCTCCTACTTTAACATTTGAGCATAAGCAATATGAGTATATCTTTGCAGAAAGAGATTAATTCAACAGGAATAAGATAGGCTTAAGGGGTGTAGCTTGATAACTTACATGAAAATCACAAGAAAGAAGCACAAGTACATCGATAAGTGAAGTAAGTCTCGGATAAGTTCCAAGTAGAATGTGTAGACAGGCTTCTTTTCCCATTGTCCCTCCATGAGTACATCACTGACATAGAAAATATATTTCACAAAAGTTGACACAGCTGTTGTCGCAAGAATCATATACCTGAAAAGGAAGCCATTGACTTTATTTAATGATGACGAGAGCCTCCGAGGGCTAGAAACAAACATCATATAATATTTAAGAACTTCACTCCAGCAAGAAAAGTCTATAAATGGAAAATATTTCCAATCATAAATTCTCCATCTAAGATCTTAAATATCAAACTGAAACAAGAATTTGTGAGTTCTCTAACATGGTTTCAATAAATTTCAGTTCCGTAAACATCATAGTTAAAGCTTGTAGTGTACAAATACATAATCAAGATATATATCATACAGTAGTTGAAAACTTACTCAAATGAAAAGAAGAGGGAAACTGAAGCCTTCCTGGTCTGCAGCAAAGACTCTATCGAATTATAAAAAAACAGACTATCTAGAACAAAGAGAAAACCCAAGAAAGAAACAATCCGGATATGAGACAACAATGGCACTGATGGAGTGGTTTCCATGTATTCGACTCTCTTCTGAGCTAACCAATGCAATGCTTTGATCAACAACAGAGCCGTAACCATACCAAGGAATGCAACAGAAAAATCTTGCCGGAAAATAGTGATGGCAAAAAGAATTTCCATCAACTCCTTCCACGATTGCTCATTGAGCCTCTCAACCTCTGCCTCTCGGAGAGAACCAAGAAATATTTTTTTGGTTATCTGCCACAAAATGCACATGAGGACTAAACCCATATTAAGAAGCAGCACTAGATTGATCTTAGAAGTTGATAAATAGACCAATGCTGGGTAGAACTGGCCTCTACTGTTGAAGGCATGATAGATAACCACTATGGTTGCAAGGAAACTAATTCCCGCATATGTTTGCAGCTTCATCATTCTCTACTGCACTGTCGTTTGAGAATTAGAAATGTCAGCCAAATAAAACAATATAGTGATGATAAAATATAGTATATTGATTATCCATATCAAAGACATTTACATTAAGAAGTAATGCATAAAAAACACTTTCATGGATGTAAGGATTTTCCTTGTCCAAGCAATCCAAGATTTCCCATCTTAGCGGGGGAAAATAGGGTAATTTTCAGTGATGAAAATCTTCTATTGAAAAGTTCATTTTCTGGTTTCTCATGGACATCTATGTCTAAAAACTAAAGTGGAGTTCATTTTATACTTAATTACAAGATTTGATGACTCTTTGAGTAATCTCTTTCTTGATAAATGAAGATAAGTACAGTTTCAACTTCTGCATCTCCCATATCATGTACATATTTATGCATTGTTTCGCAAAAGATTCTCATAGCTAAAGGAAAAATGTTCATTATATGATGTTTTAAGGGTTTCTCAAAGAGAAAATTAGAATTAACTCAGCGATATTCAGATCTCTCTACGCTATCGAATTTTCCAAAGTTGAGGATAAACCAACCACAATGTCTGAGTCGAGTTGAGCTATAAAATCTAGAAAGCTGCACGAATTAGATAAGCACCCAATTCGGCAACCCGGATAGCTCCATTTACATAATGCCAAAAATTTCCCAGGTCCCAATTCCCACCCGAAAGGCCAAAAGCACCGAAAATTATAAAATCAAACAAAATAGACGCTGTTTTATCTTACCCACAAGATAAACACATGCAATTTCGACTGAGATTACTCTTTCTAAGGTTCAAAAAATTGAATTAATTCCCTATGAACCATGTTTAGTTCATCAATATCATCTCTGTAACTCGACAACACAGCCGGACAATGCAATTTCCACCAAATTTTCCCAGCCCTGACAATTTGTTCTTTATCGACGACAGCCGTGCAATGTTTTTGCAACATGATCTAACAAAACCAAATGATCGAGCAAATCCACAAACATCCACAGAAAAAGTTGGTTTCATAAAGAAAGACTTACCTGATTGAACGGCGACTATGGATATCAATGGCCGGCTAGATCTTGACGCCGATCCAATCGGAAATCGATGACGATGAGATGAACAAGATAATTTGCAGAGTGGTGAAAAGCTGATGCAGAACCAATTTGGAATTCGATGTTAGGGTTCCATTTCACTTTTTCGGATGAACTCCGATGACATGGTTTATCCAATCAAAGTCGGCCACGTTTTTATAAATAGGAGAGGTATACTTACCTGCAGGATGGCCTTTTTTAAAATAATAATAATAATAATTCATTTTTTTTTCTATTTTCTCAATTAAGTACACGACTTTTCTGTTTTCAAAAAAAAAAGTACACAACTTTTTCTTATTTTATCTGATGAATAATTACTTTTAATTAATCAACAAAAATAACTATAGTAAAGTAAAAAAATATATATGTATACAATTTTAAAATCTTTTTTTTTTGTGTTACGTTTTTATTTATTTTCTTTCTTTTATCTATACAATATTGTTTATTTTTAAATAGTTAATGGTAAATTAAAAATTAAAAAAATCAATATGTTTTATAATTCAAAATAATATTCATCTCTTAAGTTAAAATGTTTAAATAAGTTATTTTAATTTTTTCTGTTCATTGTTATTAGAAGATTTTGCATGTATAACAAAAAAATACAACATATTTATATTTATAGCACAAAATCAAAACTAATTCATTTGTAACAAAAAAATTCAAATTGAGTTTTACCACATAGAATTCAATCAATAATATATTCATTCTATCACTGCTTGAGTTTATTATTAGTGATAGAAATCAATATTAAGTCCAATTTGAGTGATAGAAATTAATGTGTTATTGATGAATTGTTTTAAATTTTAAAAAAATCTACTGCAAATACAACACAAGATATAAAATGTGTTGTTGATGATAAATTATCTTTTTACTGTTGTTTGTCGTTGCATGTGTACTTTGATATTGTTAAACTATTACTCTTTTGTAAAAAAAAAATTAATAAATAAAATGTGACACTATACATGCTTTTTTATAATATTAACTTTATTGTAATGTTATGTTTTTAAATTTTAAATTTTTAATGGTTGAGTTGAAAATATGATATATTAACATTTATTTTGATGATTTAAAAAAAACTATTTATTTTGACAAATAAAATCAATGAAATTTTATTTAAATTAAAATCAATCAATTAAAAATCTTTAATATTTCCTTCAATTAAAATCTTTAGGGTGAGTTTGGAGCACCGATTTTGTTATTATAGACGGAAGGTTATGATAAACACTGAGTTATTATAAATGTTGTTTGAGCGGCAAGTTATTATAACATGGAATATGATAAATAGTGTTTGATGAGCTGATTATGTAACAATATATATATAAGGTATAGATAAACGAACACGTAAATTTAGATAAACGAGACACATAAATTTAGGTAAACGGACACATAAGTTTAGGTAACGATTTTATGATAAATGGTGGTTAAATGTTAATAGAGTTATTATAACCAATTTGACTGTTTACATAAACGAGCCCAAACACACTCTTAATCATTTAACGGACGGAGAGTATTTTCTTAAATAGAAATATAAAAATGATATCTTTTTTTTAAGTTGAAATATATCATTTAATTTGTTTCAAGAAAAATTTATCATTTAACTGCAGGAAAGTATTTCCTTAAATAGAAGTATAAGAGACATCATTTAATTTTTCTTAAGTTGAAAGATATCATTTAATTTGTTTCAAGAAAAGATTATCATTTAACTGCAGGAAAGTAATTCCTTAAATAGAAGTATAAAAGATATCATCTAATCTTTTTTTTTTTTTGTTTTTTAAGTTCAAAGATATCATTTAATTTGTTTCATATAAAATATTATCATTTAATTTCTTATTAATATATATATATATATATATATATATATATATTGAGATTAATTTCTTCTTAATATTAGACTGTATAAAAGGAAGTAAACTTTCGCATTTACTCATTTACAATCTCATTCTCTCTTTTCTTCCCTCCCTCTCTCGCGTGAACCGCCGCAATCCCCCTTTCAGCGACTCTCCGGTGGCAGCGCCACCGCCGACCTGTCATTCTCCGCCGAGAACGGCGGCGCAACCAGTCTAGGCTTTGGCGGTTTACTCCTTCCCGCAGCGGCGACATCTCCAGATCTGGTGAAAGCCTCCGACGTCAGCATTTTCCGGCATAGGACTTTAGGTTGGTGCCCGAAAGGAATTTTTGCTTTCAATTAGTATACATTAAGGAGATAAAATTATGGATCGTCAAGTAGTATACAATGAATTGCATAGAAAATCAGAACATAATTGGACTGACAATGGTGGGGAGAAGAAGCATTCGAAACATGATTTCAAGCATAGAAATTCTCGAGATTTACGAGATAAGGAGGTGAATGAACGAAAAGAGGATCGAAGAAACATTGGAGATAAAGATAAAAGCAGCACTGAGTATCAACTTTTGACTTCGAAAAAGTATCAATGGATTTGTCAACAAGGTTAATGCTACTAATATAAAGAACATCATTCCAGAGTTATTTGCAGAAAACTTGATTAGGGGTAGGGGTTTGTTCTGTACTTCCTGTATGAAGTCACAAATGGCATCTCCAAGGTTCACCGATGTATTTGCCGCACTGGTTGCTGTTGTGAATACCAAGTTTCCAGAAATTGGTGATCTTCTATTGAGAAGAATTGTTTTGCAACTCAAAAGAGCGTATAAACGGAACGACAAGCCTCGACTACTAGCTGCTGTGAAATTTATAGCACATTTAGTTAATCAGCAAGTGGCTCATGAAATTATTGCATTAGAATTACTCGCCGTGTTGCTGGAGAATCCTACCGACGATAGTGTGGAGGTGGTGGTCGGTTTTGTAACCGAGTGTGGATCGATGCTACAGAGTTGTACTCCTAGAGGGCTTCATGGAATATTCGAGCGCTTTCGCGGAATTCTTCGTGAAGGGGAAATAGACAAAAGGGTTCGGTTTCTGATTGAAGGCCTATTTGCAATAAGGAAAGCTAAGTTTAAGGACTATCCAGCTTTTCGTCCAGAACTAGACCTTGTGGAGCTTGGAGACCAAGTAACTCATGAAATCTCCCTGCAAGAAGAAATAGATCCTGTGATTGCTCTTGATATCTTCAAAACTGATTCAAATTTCCTTGAAAGTGAGAAGTGTTACGAGGATTTAAAGAAAAATATACTTGGTGAGGAATCTGAAGATGAAGAAGACCGATTCGATGTTGGATCAGATGAAGACGAGGAAGAGGAAGATGAATATGAAAAAGAAGACCAGCAACATATGGAAATAAATGATGAAACAGAGACCAATCTTGTGAGCCTTAGAAGGACAATTTATCTAACTATTATGTCTAGTGTAGACTTTGAGGAGGCTGGACATAAGCTTCTAAAACTAAACTTGAGCCTGGTCAAGAAATAGAGTTGTGCTTCATGCTATTGGAATGTTGCACTCATGAGAGAACTTACCTTCAATATTATGGTCTCTTAGGACAAAGATTTTGCAAGATCAACAAAGTGCATCAACCTAACTTTGAGAAATGCTTTGTCCAGCAATATTCTATGATTCATAGGCTTGAAACTGATAAGCTAAAAAATGTGGCTAAATTTTTTGCCCATTTATTCAGCAATGATGCTCTTTCATGGCATGTCTTGTCTTACATTAGCTTGTCCGAAGAAGACACCACTTCTTCCTCTAGGATTTATGTTAAAATCCTTTTCCAGGAACTATCAGAGCATTTGGGTATTCGACTATTGAATGAACGTCTCACGGACCCGACAATGCAGGTTTCGTTTGAATCGATTTTCTCCAAGGATAACCCAAATAACACAAGATTTGCCATCAACTTCTTCATGTCTATTGGGCTTGGTGGTCTGACAGAGAATTTGAGAGCATATTTGAAGAATATGCCACGGCTAATCGTGCGACAACTAAAACCAGTGTTAGACTTCGATGTGGAATCAAGAAGTTTCGATTCGTCGGGTTCAGATTCAAGTGCTTTCGAGTCGGAATCAGATCGGTCAAGCTCTGAGGAAAGTGAAGGCAAAGATACAAGACGTGCGAAAAAGAGGAGGAAAACAAGAAGGTGATGATATGTATGTTCAGTTGCTTTTGTAGGATGTATATCTTTGTAGGTCATGTAATAACCTTTTGATTGTTTTCATGAAATTTTGCCTCTATGGTTTCTTTCTAAAAAGAGATTGTATAAAATGAATCAAATTAGTTGGTGGTGTTTAATCCTAATCAATATCTAGAAATCGATATTTATTTCATCCTATTTTATTTATTTATAGGATTTGTAATCCCTCTCTCAAATTTCAATATGGTAAAAAATGTCTTTAAATTGTGATTTTGTTAAAATATCATAAACTTACAAATAAACTTTTATAAAGAAAAAAAAGCCAAGATGTTAAAGAGCACTCGGGTTAGTTTTTGGTTAAAATATGTTTAACCATTGTGTTTGAATTTAGTTGTCTTCCAACTTTTAAATATCCGTTGTACTTTTTTTTAAAGGTTGTACTTTTTTGGAAAGAAAAAACATCTTAAAATTAGTGGGTTTTTTCATGAATAATTAAATTAAAAGTAAATGAAAATAAATTTTATAATATATATAAAAAACTGAGAAGGGACATTCAAATTCTAACAAAAAAAAAAGACATTCAATTACTTTTTTCTATAGTAAGACTCACTCGATCAAATTAAATTGATTAAAAATAATTATACGATATTGATTAAAGCATAAAAATTAAAATATTTTGTTATATATAAAATGTTATAGAAAAATTGTTAAATATCAAATATGGATGTGAAATTTTGCTACTCGTAACAAATTGATGCAATATCGTTAATCTAAAAAAACGTTTCTTAGGTTAGAGACATAGTGATTTCATTGTTTTATTGTTATATTTATAAAATAAAGGTTTATAAATATTTATTTCAATCAATATTTTCTTCACATAGTTAACTATTCAGTTGAAAATAACAAACATTTCTCCAAAATATTTAAAAATTATATAAACTTTAATGAATAGAATTAAGATCGAAAAAACTCCCTCCCCATATTTTTTTCCCAAGGAATCCTCACTCTATTACATGCAAATTTTAATCGAAAATTTTTATAAAAATGGAAATTAAAATAGGTGATGAGGATGAAAAAGTAAAGTCATCTCCATCATGCATCTAGTGGACATCTCTAGTTTTATTATTATCATTATTTTTTGTTTGAGATACTCTAAATCAGTTTTGTTTGGGCTGAAAATAAACAATTTGTTTAATTTAAAAAATGAAAGTAAAACAAAAGGTTAGGTAGTGAAAAACAAAAAGGGTTGGATATTCATGTAAATTTATCAGCATTCATAATTACCAAAAAGCCATTCCTATTTATTACGTGCAACCCGCCTCATTTTCGCTGGCGTTCTCAATATTTAATTTCACTCCATCTCCATTCCCTTTCCAATTTAGTTCTCAAATCCAAACGATCTTCGTTCTTGAATGCGAATTTCGAGTAGTTTTTTCGCTGATTAGGAGCTGAAGTGGAGCAATGGCGTCCGATCATCAGCAGCCAGTTCCACCTTCCTTCGAAAAGGTTTCTTACTCATACTTCAGCTAAATTTCGTACTTATTTGACTTTTTTCTGGTTGAATTAAGCTCAGTATTAGTTCGATTAGTTTGTTTGATTGAAAGTATGAAAGTAATAGTAAGAAATTTGCAGGAATAGGAAGTTGGAGGTAGAATTTTTAATTTATGGACTGGGGGAATGTAATGGGTTCTTAATTAGGAGAAGATCGTTAGCAATCTTTCGTCGTTTTCACTGTTTTCTTCCACGGAGTAGACGATATTAGATAATATAGTGTTCATCTTAAAAGAAATTGGCAATGAAAGATGTTGGTTGATATAATTAAATTTATTCCAACCTATCTACTTGACCCATTTCGGGTTGATTGATGATTTAACACGATTCAACAAGGGAAGTTGTCCATATTTCTTATGAATGTTGGTGAGAAATACCCACTTGAGTTCAATGAACTCTGGTACCATACTAGATGGTATAAGATTCTTTGGTTTTTAGATGGAACCCAATGTTATTTAATATGGTATTTGGTTAATATTTAATATGGTATTGACACCGAACCGACCTATCGGTTTCCTAAAAATCGGTTAAATTCGGTTAATTAATATTAAATTTTTCTCTTTTTTTATTAGAAAAATATATTCATCATACAATTTTATAATGAATATTTGAGAATTAATTTTAAAAAATGAGCATATAGAATAATTTTCGGAAACACATTTAAATTTAAGTTAAGTTTGCAATAATTTAATAAGGAATATATTTAATTATATGAAAATATCAATATTTTATAAAAGATTTTTTTGGTTAACCGACCGACTTATTTTTTCGGTTAACCGTTTTTGTAACCGACACAGACCGAAACAAGCTTGAAAACCGATCGACCGACCCTAACTCGGTCGGTTTGGTTGGTTGGATCGGTTTTCAGGGAATGTATGAACACCCCTACAAACTGATATTCTGTTCAATAAAAAATGAAATTAGGATTCTATTCAAGACCGGTGAATTCAAAAGAAACACCATCTCGAGGGAGCAAGTGTGCTAGGTGTTTGGATATAAATGGGTGTTTTTTTGCTCTTTATCGGTTTTTATTCCTTTTGGGATGTGAGGATCAGTTGATAAAGATGTACAGTAAATTCATAATTGCATCAGATGGATTGGTGCGAATACCTCAGCCGAACATGGTTTTTTTTTTCTTTATTTTTGTTATTCTAATTGAATTCTTTGTTCTAAAAGAAAGTCAATGAACTGATCATATTTATTGTTATGTCAAATAAACAACGCAAGATTAAGTCTATTGTGTTGTCTTGTGCTGTGTAATCCTCCACAGCATTGCACGCCTTTCAACTATCGATCAAATCCTCAAGTACACAGGATTAGGATTCAGTGAAATGTTGAAATCTAGAATTAACAAACCGACAATGATACAAATTTTGATGCCTTTGATACCAAGGATTTACATTTGTCTTTCTTGGTGAATAACCAAGGAGTTAGTTAATAATGCTGCTTCTTTCCAGGTAGGACATTCATCTGGTGAGATTAACGATGTCGAGGAACCTCTAGTTCCTATTGAATTTAAAAACTCAGAGCATTATTCGGTCACGGCTGCAATATTACCGTAAGTTTCTTGAGTAAATTGTTTGTCCTGTTTTCATTTTGTTTGTGTGCTTGTTGTATCTAATTGGAGTTGCCATCAGTAACTTCTCGAATATCAACCTTTTGTTCCACCCTGTATTTTTACGTTGACCTGTAGATTTTTTTTCTTGATATTCATGAGTGTCCATGCCAGCTTACATGCACCTTGACTATTCTCACGGAACATATCGCATGACCCTACAACATTCAAATATCAAGAAAACTCGTAGGAAATCAATTCCAAAATAGGTGACTACCAATACCATGTATTGAAATCATAACCTTCTGATTTTTAAGGTCCTTTTGACCATTAGATTATCCATGATGGTTATGTAGACGAGTAGAATAAGACATTGAAATCCATAAGTCTCAATTATTTTTTTATTTAATTTAAAGAGTTGGACTGATCAGCTTGTACAATGCATGAAGCAACTGGAACACCTTTCTATGTATTCATTTCAACTTTCTCCTTGTATATGAAATATAATATTTTCTTCATTTGCCACTGAATCTCTACATCAGTGAAATTTTTTACTTTGTTTTTGCCCTGTCCCTATGTTTGTACTTTCTCATTCTGATGAAATTATTGTTTCTCATCC
Organism: Sicyos edulis; assembly: GCA_036507275.1. Classification (NCBI taxonomy): domain Eukaryota; kingdom Viridiplantae; phylum Streptophyta; class Magnoliopsida; order Cucurbitales; family Cucurbitaceae; genus Sicyos; species Sicyos edulis. The sequence goes on along the minus strand of CM071858.1, from coordinate 2,182,767 downwards.
AAAAGATGTGCAATGAACTATGGTGTTATCACAAATAAAGAAATCAACTGAAAATTTACACTAAATGGTGGTATCCATATCTTTAACTTCAGATTTCTATTTCCTGCTCTTGGAGGACTACTCTATGGTTATGATATTGGTGCAACATCTTGTGCAACAATTTCTTTAAAGGTATAGTTTTAATTATGCTATATAAAACATCCCATATGTTGTGCTACCACGGAAAGTTTATGAATACTGTAAAACTTCCCATTTGGCCTGCTCTTAGAGGACTACTCTATGGCTAAACTTTCTTGAAAGTACAAGCACTAGAATTGAACATTTGAGTTTATGAATTAATCTAGAACAAACCTCAAAATCTATGGATAAAAATAGTATTATAACTTTTTTTATATATAGTTCTACAATAATTGAGAGTAGGGGATTCAAACCTATCACCTTTAGATCATTAGGCCTAAGCTAATGCTACTGAGCTATTACTCTTGTTGACATTATATGTAGGGTTGAAATGGTATGATTTTAAGCTTTCTAATACGTTTGAATCTCTCTTTTGTTACGGCCCCCGGTCAAAAGAGATTGTTGTGGAAATGTACTAATATGCAAGTACACGTGGTCAACTCCACGAACATATATTGAGATGAATTTTTGTTGAACTTATACTCGACTATATTAAAAAGTAATTTAAATTGGTAGAGAAAAACAAAAGGTTGCCTAAAAGAATCGAGTAAATATCTATGAATAACTGGCTACTATTCTTAAAAACATTATTTTATTAACAAAAATTGTTATTGAAGAACAACTAAAAGTCAGTGAGATAATTTATTCTTTCGGAATTACACATCCAGACTTACCCAACTGTCCATCTTTTAAAAACTTTTCTTCAGTTTCTTCTCGGGCTTATCTTGATTTGTTTCTGTTTTATTTCCTTGCAGTCACCATCATCTAGTGGAATATCATGGTACAACTTATCTTCTGTGGAAGTTGGGCTTGTAGTGAGTTTACAATTGAAATTAGAGCTTATATTCCAGGATAAAATAATAGTGTAGTTGGTTTGTTTTAAGTTTTAGTGCTGAATAATGCAGACTAGCGGTTCCTTATATGGTGCCTTGATTGGCTCTGTCTTGGCTTATACCGTTGCTGATTTTCTAGGTTGGTCATCTTAAGCATTATATGGTAATTATGACATCTCTTTCTCAATCCCTGATCAATTTAATGTTGAATTTGCATGAAAGGGAGAAGAAGGGAGCTGATTCTCTCCGCTTTAATGTATCTCGTCGGAGCTATCACCACAACACTTGCTCCTAACTTTGCTATTTTGGTAATCGGGCGCTTCATCTCCGGAATAGGAATTGGACTGGTAACAAAATTTAGTTCTTTTATTTACTGTTGATGTTCTACTTTTGTGTATATTTGAGTAAACATGATGGTACTTGCTATGAAAATGTTTATGAACGGACACACCCACAGATATGTTGATTAAGATCCTTAGAATAAATGTGGAAATGCCTTGAACTAATTATGTAATTGGGCCAAATGGTGGATTACACTTTTGTGAGGATTGCACTCTATAATCTCTCTTAAATTTCTAATCCCCTTTGCTTAACATTTATATTCTTCACGATCTCTTGAATAAAACGGTTTCTCTCTTCTGTTTGTGGACATAGCTAATACAACATTAGTGAACCACGCAAATTTGTATGTTCATGTTCTTCCATCCTTGTTCCTTGCTTACTATTTTTATAACATAAATGAATTATGTATGCATTGCTTTTTATATGTCCAGTAACTACTGATATTTATCTGACATTTGCCTTTTGAATCCTGTAATGTATATTTAACTATCAATCTTATGAAATTCTAATAAATTTTCTTAAAAGATCACCCTGGTTGTGTTCTGAGCATTTAATTTCAGTATTTTGTCTTCTAGGCAATGCATGCAGCGCCAATGTACATTGCTGAAACTTCCCCCAGCAAGATACGCGGGCGATTAATCTCTTTCAAAGAGTTTTTTATAGTACTTGGAATGGTTGTAAGTGCTTCTATCTTATCCTTTTTTTAATTATTACTTTAATATAAGTTTCTTTATTTCTTCTTTAATTTTTTATTCTGGTGAATCCAACTAATGGAGGTGTAAGGCATCTTTTTTACAAAGCAGGTCTATTTCAAAATTTGAGAAACCAAAATTGCCTGCAACTATTGCCAGTCGATTTGAGAGGAATGCACTCTTTCTTACCAAGGCCCACTGACAATAACAAACCATAAACATAAGATTTCATCTTAAAACCAATTGACAATAGGAAGGGTAGCCTTAATCATATTTAAACCTAAGTTTTCTATGAGAGATCTTGAACATACCCATCAAGATAATGTCTCTTTGGGTTCACCAGATTCCAATTTTTTTAGACCGAATACCTATTTGGATTTATGAGCTATTATATCATATTTAATAACATGGAGTTTCATCTCAAAACTAATTGACGATGGAAAGAGTAGCATACATGTCTTATAGTGATTGTGGAGTCTCTTCAATTTTTTTTTCCAATGTGAGATCTTTAACACTAACTGAAAAGAGCCCATAACCGACTGTCCCATCTCTATCCTTCTTAACGTAAGGGCTGACCATTGGGGCTCCACAGAAGGTTAAATGAAATACCTGTATTAGATTTCCTCCTCTCGATCTTGTCTACTGATACTTCAAATTTTCAATATACCATTTTAAAGAATGCATGAAATGCTCTGCAGTTGGGTTATGGCATTGGTAGTCTTTTAGTAGAAGCGGTTTCTGGGTGGCGCTACATATATGCAGCCAATACCCCAATTGCACTGGTCATGGGAGTGGGAATGTGGTGGCTACCATCATCTCCCAGGTGGCTACTTTTATGTGCCATACAGAAAAAAGGAAATATGCAGGAACTAAAAGAGCGCGCCATAAGCTGCTTGTACCGGCTACGGGGTGCAGTTATCGGCGAAAAAGCTTCTGAAGAAGTGGATGAAATTTTGGAAGAGCTCTCTTTTCTTGGTGAATCAGAGGCAACGATAGGGGAAATATTTCAGGGAAAGTGCTTGAAGGCCTTAAAAATTGGTGCAGGATTAGTACTATTTCAGCAGGTATTTTATATCTCTGAACTATGTTTTCAAACATACAATTTGTCTATCGTTTGCTTATATTTGTGGTCGGCATCAACTGTTGACAGATAACTGGGCAACCAAGTGTGCTATATTATGCTCCCTCAATCTTTCAGGTACCTTTATTTAACAAGCAAGTTCTAATTCTGTAATCAGTCAAACTGTTTATCTGTTTATTGCAGAAGAAAATTTTCAAAAAACTAGACCATCAAGAGTACTAATAATAAATTATTCTCTGAAAGCTTACAGATTGTTTCACTCTTTTATGCAAACAAAACATGCCTTTGTCCTAATATCACTTAATTTGATAGAGTGCAGGATTCTCTGCAGCTTCAGATGCAACGCGGGTGTCAATTTTACTTGGTTTGTTGAAGGTACATTGTTTTATTTTTTTTCATTTAACATCGTTAGGGGGAGGGGTATTCACTGTAACCTCATGGGTACTATGTTATACAAGATATTACCAGAACTATGCTTTTGTTGAATGTATTTGTTATAGAGACATGCCCACGGGTCTTTCTTAAATGCAAACTTATACAAGTTAATGAAATGAGAATTAGCTCGTTATTCTATGCTATGCATGTGTTTGTCTAAATTTAAATGTAATGCTAAGTTGAACAAATGTTTCCATTCTGTCTTAATTTCTTCAGCCTAATGCTGGAATTCATAATTCCACATGAACATTTGATGAATTTTTTAGCTAAATTTTCTAATGCTGCAGCTATTTATGACTGGAGCAGCTGTTCTTTTTGTTGATAGACTTGGGAGGAGGCCTTTACTCCTTGGAGGCGTATCTGGGATTGTAAGTCCATTTTGTAGAGTCCTTGTATTTCTTTTCTTGATGCATGGGGCGTCATACTCGTCACCCTCTACCAATTTTAGTTCTACTTTGTGTTCTTGCCTTGTGTGTTTCCGACCTCAACACTACTGTCATGACATATCAGTTGTTTTAGAATACAAATATTTGACTGCTCTTATTAAAAAAAAAACAGAAGCATCTGAATTAAATTGTTAGTGTCCAAATGTCATAAATAAGAGTTGATGGTTCAATCCATAGTGACTGACTACCTAGGGAATAATTTCGTACGGGTTTCCTTGACATTGAGATGTTATGTTCTGTGAAAGCAGTCGAGGTATGCGTAAGCTGGCTCGAACACTCACGGATATTTAAAGAAAAAAAACACACGATCCTGTCCTATTATTTTTACAATGCATTCATGTGACAGGTGATTTCATTGTTTCTTCTTGGATCGTATTACCTTCTCCTGGGCCAGATGCCTGCTGTTGCTGTAGCTGCGCTCTTGTTATATGTTGGCAGTTACCAGGTATTTTTTATATCCTTTGGTTTTCTCATGTATATGGCTCAACAATGTGATGGAGTTGTGCTCCTGCAGTATGTTCTACGATTTTCTAATAAGAGACTGATAGATTATGTTAAATTATTAACCAACCCAAAAGCTTAAGCTATATGTTGGAGTAAATTTAATTTAATTATACCAACCAACACTCCTCCTTACTGTTAATTGGGCTTGGAAATTTGAAGAATGTCTAACAAGTAAAAATTAATATTAACTAAGGAAGAAACCACTTCACAGGGGTTCAAACATGTGACCTTCCACCCATATACCACCTTGAATCATGTTAAATCACCAATCAACTCAAAATGCTAATATGTTGGAGTAAATTTAATTATATCAACAATACACTATAACTTCATTACAAAAAACAGTGTGATACCACAAAACTTGTGGAGATGAGGAAACTTCTTCCAAATAGACTAAGTGAGGATTTTATTAAAGGGCTAGCAGTAGAAAAGGTAACAAAAGAAAAAAAAGAAAAGAAAAAAAATATCCCTCACTACTTCGTCAGTTTTTTTTTTATCAGTGAACTTATATGGTTTCTTTCTTTTCTTTTATTTATTTCTTAATCCCTCACACGTGTTATATTCACTATTCGCTTCAGTCCTAGCACTCTCAAAGTGGGCTAAAACGAGCATAGCTCAATTGACATAAGTGGCATTTGTTAATTGTACTGTTTAATTATGTTAAACCACCAATCAATCCAAAAGTCTAAGTTGATGGATTGGGGTAAATTTAATTATATCAACCAACACTCCCTTTCACTTGTGAGCTTTGAAATTTGAGAAATGCCCTACAAGTGGAATTTAAATTTGATTGGGGAGGAAACGACTTGGCAGAGATTCGAACTCATGACCTCCTGCTCCGATACCATGTTGAATTATGTTAAACCACCAATCAATCCAAAAGTCTAAGATGATGGATTAGGGTAAATTTAATTATATCCAACCAACACGTACGACAAGAGTATAGGTCAATTAGCGTAAGTGCATTCGTTAGTCATAAGTTCATATTCCCCACTCCCAATTATTGTTGAACTAAAAAGAAAATAACTTCTTTTATGCTCACTAGATGAAGACCAAAATGTCAGCAAATGCTATATTACTGCAGGGAAACCTGAATGATTGTCTTTTAATAACTTTTCTATTTACTCTTGATTTAGAAGCTTTAAACTGTAGGTTGAGTTAATTGAAAATTGTTTCGCAGATATCTTTTGGTCCCATTGGTTGGCTATTGATTTCGGAGATTTTCCCTCTGCGCCTGAGAGGTCGGGGGCTCAGTATAGCAGTGCTTGTGAATTTCGGAGCAAATGCTCTTGTGACATTTGCCTTTTCTCCATTAAAGGTACGCCAATATATTGAATTCTAAAAGGTTTTCATAATTCTAAGATTATAAAATTAGCAAAGCCATGATGTAATTAGCTTTTGCGTTGAGCAAAGAAAGTTTTCATAATGGTTTATCATATATCTAATGCTGGATTACCATTTTCATTTGATGAATAGCAGTGATGTAGTTTATGGTTTATCTACTAATTACAGTTGTGCATGTTCATCGATGACAAGTGCCATTTAGGGCAACTGAAATAAAAGATTGAGAATTATGAGGTTTAATCATGAACTGAAAGGCCACTAAATTTCAACGAGTTTCTTGTAGGGTCATTGTGATTGTTCTGTAACTCAGAAAAAAAAAAGCATCAATTAATCGATTATGTACTATACAAACCCTTGGTGATGCTCATTCCATAATTTTTTTTAAAGGACTTTGCAACTACAGTCTCCTTGGAATTAGTAATCACTAAATACCTTCTTTTGTAGCTTTTTGAAACTAGTTCTCTACCTAGCCTTTAGATTTTCTTTTTTCTTTTTTTCTTTTCCAATATAGTAAGCATTATTAGATGAACATAGAATTGCTAAGAACGTAAAGTTCTCATCTTTCTAATGCAAGATTCTCAAACATGCCCTTTCAAGAATTCACGATCACCTCTTTGGATTCACCATTCTTAGATCGGATTCCAAATTCTTTTTTGAACCGTTTGGGTTTTAGGACTTTGATACCATGCTAGATAAAGAGAAATATTTCTCTACACATGAACAAGTAGAGTGACTCTACTTGTTGCTTACATCACTTAGAGCCACAATTTTTTTAAAAATTTTAAAGAAAAAATCAACAAAAAAGAAAAGTAAAAAATAAAATAAAATTGTGGCTCTATGTGATACCACATAAGCAAATAAATATGATATTTCATCTCAAAATCAATAACCCATGCATCTTAGTAAGTAAGAATGTGAGGTCTCTCCATCTTCCTATTGTCAGATCCTCAACTAAACATACATTTAAATGCAGATTTGCACCAACTTTACCTTATATTCGAATGACAATGCCTGTAATAACCTGATCATTGATGACAGTGCATAAGATGTTTGATGGCTGAAGTAAAAATAATTTACTGATGATTGCAGGAATTACTTGGAGCTGGAATCCTATTTTTGATATTTGGCATAATTGCTATTTTGTCTCTGGTCTTCATATACTTCGTTGTACCGGAGACAAAGGGACTGACACTCGAGGAAATCGAAGCTAAATGCCTATAAACTCAACTTATCTGCAGAATTTGAAGTCAAAATAGAGATATATCATATATACTATCTCAAACTGTAAGTGTTCAAAAGTGTAAATCAAATTTCATTGTATGGATGTTTTAACTTTTAGGTACCTTACCTAAAACCTTATAATGTTGATGTGCATTGTTATTGCCTCACTGTTTTCAACTTTATAATTACACAAGGCACTGGGTTGATCCAATATTTGAGTCCATGTTGCTTCTGTTGGCTAAGATTTTGCCATTCATCACTCTGATTTTTCATTTTCAATGTAAACTTTGTCACTCCTTATCTGAATTATGTAGGAACACTCATGTATAAATGGTGATGGATGACTTTAAGAGGCAGCCTCGTTTAATGAGGTTTATGGTTTCCAAGGTATGTTTATTTAGAGGTATCAGGTTCGAAATCTACGTGTGACTTTAATTGTAAGAAAATTTGTTCTCACTAGTTGTCGTATGAAACCCGTGTTTAGATTTCATGGACTATAAACTAAATTTTATTGGATAGTTGTTAAAAATAACACAAAATGTGTGCAACTGTACCCTTTCACAAAAGTTGTTTTCATGTCAACATGAACATAACTCTGGATGTACAATCTGGTAACCAAAAGATTACGAGTTTGAATCATTCATCTCAAATTGAGGATGTATTAAAAAAAGACTTATTTTCATAGTATTTCCCAATGATGATATCGGTTGAAAGTGTTATGGAAACTATACTTTTTTATTCAATAACATTAAAGTTTTACTTTTGTTGGTGCTTTATGGAAACTATCTTATAATAAAGAAGTGGTTATTAATTTGTAGTCAGCAACATTTAAAAATGGGCAATTCAAACCTACAAAGATATATAGTGTGTACTAGAGTTTTACTCTTATGCATGGCTTAGAGACAAGCGTGGTTACCCTTATTTAAAAAATATATTGTTTCGGATTTGCATCTTATGCATCTTGACTTGCTTCCAAATCATTTTTTAATTTACATTTGAACGATTGGAAAGATTGATATATTTGAATTTGACTATACATATAATTCGATTTTATATTTTTTGATATGGTTGTAAGTGAGAGGAAGGACAACAAAGCATGCAGAGCTATAGATCTTGATCTACCATTGCATTTACGTTACTTGCTCCCAACTCAAACTAACATTTATATTAGCAAATGATTGTTAATGTGAACTTACTGTATGGACTATTTTAATTGTATTACTTTGTTAGAAATTTGTTACCGTATGGACTATTTTAACTGTATTACTTTGTTAGAAATTTGTTACCGATAGCAGATTTTTGAGCATTTTTCCGTATTCTAATTATATCATTCACCGTTTATTGATTGAATATTAGTTGTTACACCGATCAAAGACTATACTAATTCAAGATTATTTGTGACCATGATTAAAAATTGTTTGTTGCACAAATTGAATCCATCATGAGTTTTTCGTCTTTTTATTAGATTTGCCTCAATTTTTTATTATGCACCAATTATTTCTAAAAAATTATTATTCATTTGTTTTTTAGGTAAATTAAACTAGCAAATAATTACAAATATAATTAAATTCTAAAGTAGTTGTATCCATATTTTAATATCGTTTAATAAATATTCATTAATACCATTATTAATCATATTTGTTTTAATATTATAATATAAATATTCACTAATAATAATACTATAAGAAAATATGTGAAAATATTAGTTAGTACCCATTACATTTGCTATTTTTCTTTTAAGTAATCATATATGCAATTTTTTTTTTTAATATTTGACCAGGCGGTTAAATTTTTTATTTTTATTATGGTTGTACATGGAAAAATCCCCTTTAAAATATAGTACTAAAAACATTTAAACTATTCCTTCTATAAAAACATTTAAACTATAACAACATACCGAATAAAAACGAAAAAAAGAACTTATCTTACATCAAAACTAAATACAACTGATTAAGGTTCTGATAACAATTTTGTTTTTAATTTTTTATTTGTAAAATTTAAGTCTATAATAACTATTTTATCATATATTTTTTTTTTTCTTATTTTGATATCTAAACGAAAAAAAGAATAGAATATGTTTTTGTTTTTTAAATTTGGTTAGCATCCAGCTTTTTTATTTTTTTAAATGAATATATTGTAAAAAAGATGAAACATATTATAAAAAATTTCATAAAAAAGATGTCTCCAAAAGACAACCCAACATCGAAGTTAAATTTTGTTTTTAATAAAAATAAGCTTAAATTTCACGGTGTAATTTGCACCCATTGTCATTTTCTTTGTCAATTTATTACAACCCCAATTTAATAAATAAAATAAAATACGTATGTGGAACTTACCACCCAAAAAAAGGACACAAACTTTTTGTATTACACCATTGGAAGATTTCAAAGATAGTTTAATTCCTGTTTAAGAGAACCCTCTTTCCCTCCTTTCCAAACGCTCCGTTTTCTGGTCCCTCACACTTTTCCCCCAAATTCCAGTCTCTTCTTCTTCATCCAAAACCCAGAAAACTCGATCGAGCTTTGTGTTTCAGCTCTCATGGGCACCGGAACCCAGCAGCAACCGTGCCGGGAAGATGACGACGACGACCTCCAGCTCGGCCCTGCCGCCACCACAATTTCCGGTCAGTCCGTTTCCATGAGTGGCAGTGTCGGGTCTCCTTCTAGCCGCGGCGAGCAGCCGGCCGGCGACAACAACACGTTTCTTCGATTGAACAACCTTGACATCCACGGCGACGAGGCCGGGTCGCAAGGACCTGCTGCGTGAGTTTTTGATGTTTTGATTTTGATATGGTTAGGTGTTGTGCGTGTTTGAAAGAATGCTGAGTGATGTTTGATTGATTCCTGACGAGGATATTAGATAGCGTGGTCATCATCTAAAAAAGAATTGGTGCTGATAGAATTAGTCCACCTTTCGACTATATTGCACATGCCCATGATTACTCTTTTGAGCTCAACGAACTTAAATCGGATCTCAATTTCATTTTTATTGGACTGAATATCCGTTTGGACTTAACGAGCTCTGCATGATATTAGATAGTGTGTACATCTCAAAATCAATTGGTCAAAAACAAAAAGAGTGGAGTAGTCCACCTTTTTTATATATTGTACATGTCCCTTGAGATGGTGCCTCTTCCGAGTTCATCAATATTACATCGGCTCTTATTTTCATTTTTATTAGACCGAATACTCTCTTGGGCTCTGATACTATATTAGAATGTGTTTACGATCACCTCAAAACCAACTGGTGATGAGAGGAGTAGTTCACTTTTCTTATATATTGCTATAAGGTCTCCACTCTTTCGGATGTGGATCCTAATTGTGAATTTGTGGGGTTTTTTGATTCGGGTGTTCGAATTGAATTGTGGGTTTGATTTGATTTGTTGAATGTGATGTTGTTTTGGCCTTTGGGATAGTAACGTGAAGAAAAAGAGGGGTCAGCGAGCTGTTGGAGGGGACAAGAGTGGAAGGGGGCTTCGTCAATTCAGCATGAAAGGTTTTTGACTTTAGCCATTTTTGTTATAGGGTTTGATTTGACTCCGCTTGTGGCAGGACAGATGCATTATAGGATTTTATTGTTCTTTGATTGTTTGATTTGTTTCAATTGCTTGCAGTTTGTGAGAAAGTGGAGAGTAAGGGAAGAACAACCTACAATGAGGTTAGGTTTTTTTTCAGCTTCATTGATTTGTGGAAAAAAAAATTCCTGATCATGTTTAGTTGGAAGCTTTCGTGACTATGATGATTCATTTCCGTTTTTCTTTTTTGTTAAAACTTGTTAACATAACGAAGTATTGTTTCTCACGATTCCTTAAAATTCTGACCATTATTTTGATTTGTTTATGCTGGATATTGTTTTTTTTTTTTCAAATGCTAGAGCACTGTTTATGATTGTCTCGAGTTGTAAATTGAAAGCTGCTTAAATAAGCATTGAACTATAGGGGCTTTGCACAAGGAATTCGTCAACCATGCTATTTTGCGACGACATCTTCATCACATTTTCTGTTTTCATCTATGGGCCTTACAGGCTTACACTAGGAATTATCTATTGTCTCCTTTGTTTTTTCAATGTATCAGGCCTCCCCATTTCTCTCTTATCCATCTATCATGTACTTGTTTCGATAGGTTTTTGTAACATTTTTCACATATCAATGAAATGAATTATACCCTATGAATTATGATGCGCTGGTGTATCAAGATGTTTGGTTTCACATTTCAATCTCGTGTTCTCTCTTTCACTAGTCTCAGTTTGAGGTGTATTATTTTTCAGGTTGCCGATGAACTTGTTGCGGAGTTTTCTGATCCTAGCAACAGTCTCGGGGCACCGGATCAGGTTTCCTATACTTCATATTTTTGCTAGTTTTGTTGTGTGGGAGATTGATGTCATCATATCTTTTACTCTTTTAAAAACTCGATCCGACAGCAACAGTACGATGAAAAAAATATCAGGAGAAGGGTATATGATGCCCTGAATGTTCTGATGGCAATGGATATCATATCAAAAGATAAGAAAGAGATACAATGGAAGGGTCTGCCACGCACCAGCCTGAATGATATCGAAGAACTAAAGGTTTCACTGCAGTCTGGATTTATTTTCTCATGCATCAAGCATTCACTTCCTTTTGTTGTTTATATCTTGTTATCCATTGATGCAGACAGAGCGTCTTGGACTTAGAAATAGGATTGAAAAGAAAGCAGCATACTTGCAAGAGCTTGAGGAACAGGTACAAATAGCTGTCGTTATATTGTTGGTCTGTTTATCATGATTAGCATGGTGTTTTCTTACAGTCTTAGGCGGTGTTTGTTTTTATTATTTAACGAGCTATTGCAAATGAGGTTTTACATACTCTCTTCAAAAAATTATAACTATTGTAACCACTCATTTCTAACCACTAAAAAATAACTCCTCATTTTAAAACCACTAATTTGTGTAACCCCTCTACCAAAATCCACATCCAAATGAGCTATTGGCTACACCTCTTCTACAAAAATCTACATCCAAACGAGCTATTTCTACAATCTCAATTTCTAATCACTCAAAATAATTACTCATTCTAATCACTTAAAATAATCAATTACCCATCTACTTCCTTAGGATCATATGTCCGATATTGGGGAGTTTTAAGATATTGGTGGCCTTCATGCTTCTTAGCGGAAGTTATTTCTAATAATTATTGTGGCAATTCTATTTTTTTTATTCTGCCGATTAAAAGACCCTTTTTCTTATCCCCATGTCAACTGGGTGAATATGTAGACTTTACTTCTTGAGATAAATTGAGTTATCTTAAGTCCAAAAATAAAGTTATTGATATGGTAATGCCATTATTTCATGTACCTTTTTGTACCTTTTTTAATTACTCCATTCAAGTGGTAGACTGCAGCTAATGGTCTCTGGCTATCAGTATGTAGGCCTTCAGAACTTAATACAGCGAAATGAACAGTTATTCAGTTCTGACTCTGAGAATGCTCCAAGTGGTGGCGTGTCTTTACCATTCATCCTGGTGCAGGTGTTAACTTCTCTTTCTATTCAACTTATTATGATCTTATCCTTTCTTCAGAACCTTATGATAATTGATATGTGTGATCCTTTTTTTGGTTGAACTAGTATGTATCGAAAGTTTTCTTCTCGCACCATTTTTAGCTTCGGCTTATTTTGGAATATTCTTCGAACTTTTATCTGATCTTACTGTTGCTGATAGGAATTATAGGCCTCTAGTGCTCTTTTCTATATAGCCGTTACTTCGACCAGTAAGCCAAAAGTATTTGCTGATATCCATGTTAATACCCAGCAGCAGTTGATTCCTTTCTCCGCTTCTAGAAAATATTAACACAAATTTTATGGAACTGTTTTCTCAACTAGAAAGCAATTATTCACTACTTTTGGAGTATTGCAGACTATTGGAAAGTGATCTGAACTAGATATCTTCTGGGAGGTGTTATGCTATTCACTACTTTTGGAGTATTGCAGACGATTGGAAAGTGACCTTACAATATTTGGATGTCAAAGAATTATGTAGGAAATTAATTCTTACCTAGGTGACCACCAATTACCATGGCCCAACTTTCTCTTAGTTACTTAAAGTTCTCTTGACCACTAAACCAATCCATCATCATGGTTGTTATCATCTATAGCACGCTGAATCTTTTTTTATATAGGAAACAAAACTTAAAGTTCAGCCTATCGAAACAAGTATAAGAAATTATGCCACTGAGAGAGTAATGTGGTATTTTTTAGTGCCAATAATAAATATTTGCATTCTTTTAGAAATGTACAATGAGAATCGATTTCAGTCCTTGTCCGTGCTAATACAAATCGTGATGTTTGTTTATATACTTGAAAATTTTGAATTTGTAGACACGACCCCATGCAACTGTTGAGATAGAAATATCAGAAGACATGCAGTTGGTGCATTTTGACTTCAACAGGTAGGTCTTAAAATATATGTTGAACCTTGGAATTCTGGAAGTAGTTTGATTTTCATTGCGTGTCGTGCCGTTGTTGCAGTACTCCTTTTGAGCTTCATGATGACAACTACGTTTTGAAGGCAATGAAGTTTTGCGACAGACCGCAATGCGATAACTCGGCACAAAATTTCACTCCAGATGCCGGGGAGGGTTCTAGCATGTCAGGCATGTATCAACCAACCCAGATCCCTCTTCTTTCAATGTCTAACACGCCTGTTAGAACTCCAACCTCGCCACCACTTCCTGGAATTATTAAAGCTCGTGTCAAACACGAACATTGATTGGTTAGACCGAGCTTGAGTGTCTTCTATGTGCATTAATCCCTGCGTGATTGTATATTCTGCATGTTCTTACTGCCGTGGTTGTCGTGAATCGTGATTATTATTGTGGAATCATATTGGGCGATAGTTCTCAACATCAAAACTTCATGCAATCAAATTCATTTAGCTTGAAACAGATTTAAGTTGTTGGCTGGCTTAGGTTAATTCTTTGCTTCTGTTCTTTAAGTTCTAGTGTATCTGATTAGTCTTTTGATGCTCCTAATTCTTATTCCCCACCATTTCATTAGAAGTATAGATTTGAGATGTATTAGGATTTTGGAGGGTTGGGATAAAACTACAGAGCATTACAGAATGAGTTAAAACAATGCTGTAATTTGTTTACTTTGTATAGAGTTCTAGTTTTAATGGCAGATGCTGACTGATTATTGTAAGTTGTAACATTTGAAGGAAGTTTATTTCTTGGCTTCTTGCTGTTTCATTTTTTTTAATAATTGGGAATTGGAGCTTCCCCCCACTACATATCCGAAGACATCTGCGTCCCTCTCTAAGGCCGGAATCTTGTTGTTTCATCTTCTGTTTGTGGTGGAAATTGACTTCATTGCAAATTTTGTGAGTGTTAATTATACTTATACACTTCATTTGGGTTTCTGCCCTTAATTCCAAATTCAGAAAACAAATTTTTTAAATTGTTTTTGTGGGTTTCTTTGGCAATCATTTGACTCTTTTTTTTTTCTTTTTTAATTTTTAAATTGTGCTTATTTCTCCTCATTTATGTATCATGAATTTCGTATTTCTTAAACAACAATACATAAATATAATATATATATATATATATATGTATGTATATATATATATATATATATATGTATGTATGTATGTATATGTATATATGTATGTATGTATATATATGTATGTATATATATAAATAATAATTCTTAAGCAGGATTTAAAAAAACAAAAAACGTGTACAGATTACCCAACAAATCTAAGGGGCTGTTTGTTTGACATATTTAGGTAGTTTTTTAATTAAGGAGTTATATTGAAAAGTTATATTGAGGAGTTAAAAATTGAAAATTGTGTCAAAAACTCGTTTGGATGTAGTTTTTATAAAGAGGAGTTAGAGTCAAAACCTTGTTTGGATGTAGATTTAAAAATGAGTAGTTATTTTTAGTAGTTAAAAAATAAATGATTAAAAATGAATGGTTGAAAATTAGTTATTTTGATTGATTTGAAAGGAAGGATTAAAAATAAGTGGTTAGAAATGATTGAGTAGTTATAAATGAATGATTAAAAATGAATGGTTAGAAATGAGAGTTATTTTTAAAAGTAAAAATGAGGAGGAATTAATAAAAACTTATTTGGATGTAATTTTTAAGGAGAAGTTAGTAAATCCTAGAACTAACTCCTCAGTGAATATGTCAAACAAACAGCCCCTAAGAAACTTTTGGGTAGGTAGTATTTATAAATTTATTCTCAATAGGTAAGAAATATGAGGATGTGGTTGAAATAGTATTTATTGGCTTAATTTTCAAAAATTGGAATTTTAACTGTTATCAACTAAATATTTCAAACTTGAAAAAAAAGGTAGATTCAGTTCCAAAATTTATATAAAAAAGATTATGTTATATTTCATGTGATTGAAAAAACATGAACCATATTTGGTTGAAATATTATTTTGATTCCTATACTTTCAACTCTCTCAGTTTTAAAACATGTAATTTAAAATATAGATTTTTTTAGAAAGACTTAAATTGAATATTTGAAATTGATAAATATTTACCTTCTATAGATTAAAAAGTCATATGTGTAAGGAGGTAAGTACTTTTTAGTGCATATGTGATATTATTTGACATTTGATGCCATAAATTTTTTAGTTGCACAATGTCAAAAAAAGAAAAAAACTTGTGATACCAAATAATGTCATATATATAATTAAGGAGGTTCGTCTCTTCATTTAGGAGAAGACAAAATATTTTTCATTAAAAATTCAGTCACTAAAGTGTAGCAAACTTAAAGCAAGTGCTAAAATAATATTTGAATCAAACTTTTTTTAATCTTAACCTAATTTAAATTTAGGATTTCTTCATCAACGATATACTATTTTAAAATAGAGTTATATTTAGATTTACAAAACATTAAAATCCAACAACTCTACAAAATCAATCGAACCTGTTGATCATTCGTTCAATTAAGGGGTAGTCCAATGGTTGAGGTTAAGGCTTCAAGACATGCTTCAAAGTATCTCAATGTCACAGTCTAGGGACTAACCAATGGTGTCCCAGGTATAGTGGAGCGAAACTCCGATCTTCCGGTTTTCAAAATAAACTATAATCAAAATATGATATTATTTTAAATATTCTATTAACGTTTTATTCCCGAATATCAATCAAACAAACCAAACACGTCAATCAAATTCCTCGAATTTCGGAGAATCGAATTCCAACCCGTAAATCAAACGCTAGGTCGACAAACCATCTTCTAACTTGGATCTTTACATTTTTCAACAAAAGAATATATTTTTTTTTGAAAACCCCAAAGAATAAATTAAAATCACCCCGTTTGAAATTTAAATTTATATTCTAAACAAACAGTCCAATTTCCCCCAAAGTCAATGCACAAATACAGAATTATATTATGAAAAACAAAAGAAAAAGTATTTCACGTTTATGTCCAAAACAAAACTATTTTCGTCAAAATAAAAAGACAAAAATACAAAATAGAAAAAAAGTAAAAAAAGAAAAGAAAAGAAGTGTTGATAAACCCTTAACACTCAGCTTCGTTTTCAAGCAGTCCTTCGTTTTCCCTCTCTCAAATAGTCTTCTTCTTCTTCTCTCTCTCCATAGCATTTTCTCTCTCTAACTCTCATGGTCTTTTAGGGTTTGGTAACTCCGTACAGTAGTGCCCTATATTTGTCTCTCTCTCTCGTCGGAGCTTTTTGGTCGGAGTTGGCAGCCATGGCAGCGGAGAAGCTCAGGGATTTGAGCCAGCCAATTGACGTTCCGTTGCTCGATGCAACTGTTGCGGCCTTCTATGGCACTGGATCTAAGGAAGAGGTGAGTTTCGTCGGTTCTTTAGCTCTTCTGTTTGTGTGTTTGATTGATTTGGAAAGGCGGGGGATTTTGCTTTGATGGGTAGTTTGAGTGAACTGAGATGGAGTTTTGGCGGTTTTTTGTGTTGTTTGAATGGGATTGTACGAGGCATTGTTTTCGAATTTTTGTCTTGGAATCTTGGCGGAGAAGTTTTGGGGATTTAGGGTTTAGTGTTTGTGGTTTCAGGGTCGGGATTTAGGGGTTTGGTTGGGTTGTGAGTTTATTGGAATGGCGTATACTCCGCCCGACATTTTCTTCTTCATGCTCTAGCCGCGTAAATGCTCCCTTTAACTTATGCCCCAGTGTTGTAGTTTTTTTTTTTTTTGAAACCGGTAAATGGAAGCTTCTCTTCACTATATTCGGGGAACCACGCCTGCCCTCAGGTGAGGCGCGCTTGAGTGTTGTAATTTTCGTTTGTATTTTACATTCTTAGTTTGATTGATTGAATACACCCATTGTACAAGTAAAAATAGATTGAGTACACCCATAGCACCTGTCATTGCCGTTGTATTCTGGAGTTGGAAAATGCTTACACTTTGGTTATGTACGCGTATCTGGGTTTAGTTATTAACTATGCAATGCACACTTTTAGTTAGAGCCCACTTGGGAAAAGACTATCTATTCATTTTTCTAATTCTGCACACAACTTTCATCACTTGGAAATATCCCTGACTATCTTATGTCATCTAACGCAATTGTATGTTTTGATTGTAAATATTGACCTTTTGGTTTTTCTCATGCATGTTATGTGTGTTCAGAGGAGCGCTGCAGATCAGATTTTAAAAGAGCTCCAAAATAATGCAGACATGTGGCTGCAGGTTGTGCACATTTTGCAAAATACAAAGAACTTAAACACCAAGTTCTTTGCCTTACAGGTATGTTGCTATATTACGTAAAACAAATTTAGTTTGACGAAGTAACAATAGATCATTACGATGTTCACAAGGACGTTTTTCTACATTTATTTTGAAGTAACAAATTGAGAGATGTTTTTTGTACATAGACCCTCACTCTTTTTTCTCTTAGCTTATGGAAATTGGAGTACTTATCTGTGATCTCATTGGTTTGAGGACGGCTCTCTCTTTCTCTTTCTCTCTCTTTTTATTTTTATTATATTTCTCTCTATTTTGAGGAGAATTCATTTTCTAATATAAAGAGTTTGGTAACAGCCTTTGTGCTTTTATATCTCCGAGTAATTACACGAGTTCGAATTTATTAATTTAGTTTGTTGCTATAATTATCAATTAAAAAAAATTATTAATTAATCTTTTTGAAATCTTAACACTCTTCTTGTACCTTTTGTGTTGTCACCCGTTCATGGTCTCTTATCTTCCCTCCCCCATCAAAGGTGGACTCTTAATCCAACTATAGTCAATAGAGTACTAAGATTTTACATTCTTTTGTAAGTCACTCAAATATGATACGATATTTTGGTTCCCATATCAACAGGTTCTAGAAGGTGTAATCAAATATAGATGGAATGCATTACCAGTTGAACAAAGAGATGGAATGAAGAATTATATATCTGATGTGATTGTGCAGGTATGAACTGTGTAGTCCTCTCTTTTTGGTTGTTTGTTTTTTAATACTATATATTTCTTCTCTATTCATGTTGAGAAATAAAATTTTTATTCTACAATTGATTTTGTCTAGCTTTCAAGTAATGAGGCTTCTTTTCGAGCGGAAAGACTATATGTCAACAAGCTTAACATCATCTTGGTTCAGGTATTTCTTAGTCTAATATCAGTAAGCTTGGAAGTTTTTTTTCCCTTTAAGAATTTCCTCTACTCCGGTTGTATTAGTTTATTATTTGTATGGAGTATTTTCCTTTTTTTGTTTAAAGTTCTTCCCCCCTATATGTTTATGTATTAGTTTTCTATTGAGGGGGTATTTAGTGTGTTTCATTGAAAGAACTTTTTCTATGTGGCCTAAATGGCTGCCAAACTATTGGCTTTATTGATAAAGACCCCATTGCTCTTTAACCTTCCCCTAGGTATATTATTTTCAACTGTTACCCCCAAGATTGCGAATGCAATATTTTCTTTTTACAGGAAACTGAAACCATTTCTTCATAAAAACACGTTTTTACATTTTAATTTTATACATATAAGCTATTTTCTTTGTTTTTATCTCATGCCTATTGTGGATGTGCTAAACTTTGTAATACTCTGGGTATCTCTTGCTGATTCCACATGTGAAAGTATGATTTTGCTAAGCTACTTCTTTATGAACGTCTAGTAGGAAGGTTTAAAATTTTATGGGCTTGTGACCAATCATGGCTAATGGCTACGTTACGAAATCTTGTTAGAAAGAAACAAGAAAACTTTTTTTTTTTTGGATAGGAAACAAAATAATTTTATTGATTTGTGACGATCTTATGGTAAACCTATTGTTACAAGCGATAACATAGAAGAAACAAAGAGATGGGTTGGGATGAGGCCAATTACACGCACCAAAAAGAGGGCAATTTTTTAAAGGAATAGACCAAAATTACATGTCCTTACACCAAAGGAAAAAAATAGAAATATCTACAAACGAAGTCTTAGAAAGAAAGGGGAGAAGAGCATCACATCAGAGGGGCCCCTTGCTCACGTCGCGCTCGATGGAGACTTGTAAAACTTTAGCTATCGGAAGATGGCCGGTGAAGAAGGAAGCAATTCGATGTTATGCATTAGAAGAAAGCTTGAAAAAGATATGTGAAGTCAAAGTTGCTGAAAGATGGCCGAAGAAGGAAGAAGCCCAACATTGTCGAAGAAGAACGTCTAACACAGAACGGTGTAGTTGATGCCGCATGAGATGACCTAGTAGGGGGGTGGATGTTGGTGGAAGCTTGCGAGCATGAGAGGCTTGAATGCTGAAGAAGAATATTTCTGTTGCGAAGCCAAATGAGAAAGAACGGTTGAAAAATGTAGTGCCAGAGAAGGTAGAGATCGAGGGATGCTCGCAGTGATGATTTGGGTGGTCGAGGGGGGAAGGATGCATGAGCAACCCTCGAGGAGGGAATGAGATTAGGATGGAGATGAAATGAAATGTGGTGCTAGGAGGGACACATCGGTAAGAAGAGAAGGCGTAGCATAGATGAAAAGAGGCTCGATTTTGAGTTTTTTTTAGGAGGAAGGTAACCTTTTTCAAAGGAGGAAAGATCGAGCACTAGGTTTTTTTGGGAGGGTAATTTGTCCTCCTCTTAGCGTCGTCGGAGTAGGAAAGATTGGGATGCAGAAAGATGAGAAAACATGGTGAGAGGTTTTTTTAGAGAGGTAATCTTTACCACATTCTTATGAAACAACACCCACAAAACTTTTGAAGAGAAAAGTAAATGGAACAATCATTGGGAGATCATTGAATTATTAAAGTCTTGTTGATGCATACTTTGTTAATTATTATTTGTTTCATCTACACATTACAGTTTCTTCTGTATTGAGGCAATTGGATTAATTTTTCTATCAACTTCGTTGGATTTCAGTTTCTCTCCTCTATACTTGTTTGTTGTTGGAAAGCTTGTTTCATGTTAAAAAAAGTTTTGTTTAGGGTCGGTGAGCTTTAATCTTTGTTTTTGGTGCTCATATTGAGATGTTATTTGGATTCAATATCTTTCATTCTTAATCTTACGATTCTTACTGGAGCCTCCCCATGCAATAAATTTTTTTATTTAACACCAGATATTAAAGCACGAATGGCCAGCTAGATGGAGAAGCTTTATTCCAGATCTTGTTTCAGCTGCTAAAACTAGTGAAACAATTTGTGAGAACTGCATGTCAATTTTAAAAGTAAGTTTTGAATTTTTGTTTATTCAATCATATGTTGTACCAGTTACGTGGATGACATTCTTCTTTGCTTTTATAATTTTTTTTCAGTTCTTGAGTGAAGAGGTCTTTGATTTCTCTAGGGGAGAGATGACGCAACAAAAAATCAAGGATCTTAAACAATCTTTGAACAGGTAATTTGCTTGTATTTATTTCTGATATGTTAGATCTGTTGTCAAGTGTTGAACTTAGAGTTCTCTGTGAAATTTGTTCTGAATCCTTATGCTTTGTGTATTTTATTATTATTACTTACTGAATGAAACTTGTTAAGTTGGGATGGAAACTTGCATTCAAATGTTGGATTGTGAGCTTTGTTCCAATGATGGGTTTCAATTCTTGGTTTAAGTTATTATTACTTGTTATTTAATTTTGAAATGCACTTAACTTGTATTTTTTATTGTTAACCTGAGTTGTAATTTAATGTCTTTTCTGTATACCTTTCAATTGTTCACAGTGAGTTTCAACTCATTCATGAGTTATGCTTATTTGTGCTATCAGCATCTCAAAGGACCGATCTTATTCGCGCAACATTATCAACATTACATGCTTTCCTTTCATGGATTCCTTTGGGATATATATTTGAATCCCCATTGGTAACTATTATCTTTCTTCATGTGATGAGTTCTGGATGGTGGTACACATTGAACAACTATCCACCTTGCATTTTTTTGTGCAGCTTGAAACATTGCTGAAGTTTTTCCCGGTTGCATCATATCGTAATCTAACTCTCCAGTGTCTAACGGAGGTACATTACTCAATTTATTGAAAGAAATGTGTTATCTACTCTTGAGAATTCTCATATTTAGTTCTCCTTTTGTGCATGGGTGGCCATGGGCAACTTTAGGTGGCAGCCCTTAGTTTTGGGGATTACTACAATGTGCAGTACGTTAAGATGTACAATATATTCATAGTGCAATTACAGGTATGCTAAGATTTGTCTCTTGGATCTTCTTCTCAAGGCAAGCTTGGTTCTCCCATTAAAAAATAGTCATCCTCTTGTATCCAACCCTTCATATTTTGTTCTTGTATTTTTTCAACTTCTGACTAAAGCTTCTCTAAAACCAGACTGTTCTCCCACCTAGTACAAACATCCCAGAGGCCTATGCTCATGGATCAAGTGAGGAACAGGTACCGTTTGTATTTTTTAAAATACTGATTAATACATTTTGTTTCATATTCTAACGTGACTAAATTTGGCTATATATTATTTTACCAGGCCTTTATTCAGAACTTGGCACTGTTTTTCACTTCATTTTTCAAGGTAAGTTTCTTTTTTCTTGATGACATGATTTGAGAAAGTACAAGAACTTGGTTGTGATTGACAAAAGATGTTCTTTCCAAATTGTTTATTGTCTTTTTATATTTAAGAAAGTGGTAAAGTAGTTGAAAGAATAAAAAGGATGGACTGTATGAAAACAAGGCCATATCAATTATCAACCAAAAGGACCTATTGAAAGAGTTGAATATAAAAACGATTAGTTCCGGGTAAATAAAGGAGGAAAGTTAAAATCTCTAAAAGTTTACGATACGAAACCTCAGTTTGAATAGTTGCTGCATTGTTGATTGATCATTTTAGATTCTGATATATCACGACAGATTTTCAACTAATTTTTTTATTTATTTCTTAATTTGGATTTGCTTTTTAAAATTTTGTAAAAAATTTTGTTTTCTCACCATTTGATTATGGCTCATTTCTATTTATTTGTGTAGACAACCAGAGCTACTGCTCAATGTCATAAGTGTGTCGATGACCAAGAGGCATGACTAATAAGAGGTCATGAGTCCGAATATCCCACCTCTTGTTGATATCTTTTTTTCCATTTATTTGTGCAGTCGCATATTCGAGTTCTAGAATCCACTCAGGAGAGTATATCTGCATTGCTGATGGGTCTTGAATATCTTATTAACATCTCCTATGTTGACGACACCGAGGTTTTTAAGGCAAGTTGATTATTTTTTATCCTTATATTCATGAATGTATTCATGTATACACTGTAATACAAACAAACTATACTATTTTCTTTACTTGTGGATTCACTGCTCTTGTTGCGTAAATAAACAGGTATGCTTGGATTACTGGAACTCCTTAGTTCTGGAACTGTTTGAGGCACACCACAATATGGATAATCCTGCTGTGTCAGCAAACATGATGGGATTGCAGGTATGACTGTCATGCTTTTTGTCCAATGGTTTGCCAACTCATGCATGTATAATTTTTTTGTTCAACCGGTAACCCACCTCAGGATTTAAGAGGATTTAAGTAGGTGGGTATAGATATGCAAAACCACTGTGGTTGTAACTATCTCTTGTGTGGAGTTGGATATAAATAGTTGCCTGGCTGGAAAAAAATGTTGGAACTTTCGGAATGATGAATTTTATTTACGTGCTTATTGCATTTTTTCTGTCTTCTTTCATTAATTTTTTTCTCGATCAAAATGGCTTTGATGTGTCTGTTTTTATTTTCTATAAAAAAATTGTGGTACTTTCTAAAACATTTTCATGTTATTTGGGAGCATTTTTTCCACCCTGTCCTCTGATGTATTGAATTTCAAGTTCAACAATGTTTCCCTTGATGGTATCTTTGCAAAAATATGTGATTTCTGTTTTATGCTCGAGTTCTCTAACTCACTTCCTCCAATTTGATAACCAGGTTCCTTTGCTTTCTGGAGGAGTTGATGGTCTTGGTTCACAACTCATGCAGAGGAGGCAGTTATATTCTGGTCCCATGTCAAAGTTGAGAATGCTAATGATATGTCGTATGGCTAAACCTGAAGAGGTTCTCATTGTTGAGGATGAGAATGGTAACATTGTTCGAGAAACCATGAAGGATAATGATGTCCTTGTTCAGTATAAGGTTGTCAATCCAAACTACTGCTTATTTTTTATTAATTCATTTTTTTGTGTGGGAGGGAATTGAGTAATACAGAGGTATGGGCTAGAATGAACTTTAAAAACTGTGGATATGCGATCCTTTATGATGAGGGTTTTGAACTCATTTTTGGCTTCATTGTGAGGGGTCCATTGCCATGTTATTCTCTTTCTTTTTTTTTTCTTTTTTTTTTAATGTATGTGAATGTCTGGGTTAGTTTTCACGCACCTCGACTATCTTTTCCATTTGATTGTCAAGATAATACCTAGGAAATTAATTCCTAGGTAGGTGACCACCACGGATTGATTCATATCCATTAACCACTTCTGATTTGCAAGAACCCTCATTGACCATTGGCTTGTTATTTTGAGATCCCGTCTTTTTTCCCTTCTATTCTACGGCTTATGCTGGGGTCCATTGTTTTTTCCCCTTATTATTTGGTGGTAGTAGATTCTTAATAAAAATCTATTGCTCTTTCTATAAATATAGTAGTATTTTTTTCAGTATAAAATTTTAATTTTTATGTAGGCATTTTTAAGGGATTGGCAGTGCTGTTATTTAAGCAAGAAGAATAATTTTCCTTTATGTATCCTTGGCTAATGATGTTCATGGTTGCAGAGCATGCGAGAGACATTAATTTATTTGTCGCACCTTGATCACGACGACACTGAAAAGCAGGTAACTATTTTGCTTTTCGGCTAATTGTAGTTTATATTCTCTACAAAGACTAATTTTTTGGCATAAAAACATTCAAGTCCTCTCGTGATTTTCTCCATATTAGAATTGTGATTCACAGATTTTTAAAAATAATGCTAATAATTAAATTCTTTAGTATACTGTTGAGTAAGGCTCTTTGTTGTTTCCATTCTTCCAATAAGCATGGGATTATTTTTCCTCAAGGGGAGGCACAGTGGTTCAAGACTTTTGCTTTGAGGATATGCTCCCCTCAAGGCCCTGAGTTCGAAACTCACCTGTGACATTACTCCTTCAATGTCTCCAGTGTCTGGTGTAGGGACGGTCGTGGGTATCCTTGTTTCAATAAAAAAAAGCATGGGATTATTTGATTTATATTGAAAATTGAAATGTCATGGAAGCTTCTTTTTTCAAAGTAAGTGTTACAACTTATAACTTATAAAGATACTATATCCTTAAGGGGTGGCACAGTGGTTGAAGACTTGGGCTTTGATGGTATGCTCCCTTCAAAGTCCCAGGTTTGAGACTCATCTGTAACATTACTCCTTCGATGTCTCTCGGTGTCTGGCCTAGGGACGGGCGTGCTTACCTTTGTTTAAAAAAAAAAAACTTATAAGGATTCTATAAAATGCTCAACTAGTCTTTCCTTCCCTATGATCTCTGATTACATGTATATCCTAAAAAATGTTGTTTTGAGACAGATGCTAAGGAAGTTAAGTAGACAGCTAAGTGGTGAAGATTGGTCATGGAACAACTTAAACACTCTATGCTGGGCAATTGGATCTATCTCTGGTTCGATGATGGAAGATCAGGTATGCATTTACTTTGAAGAATTTGGCCTTTAGGTTTTAATTTCAGGACTTCGTTAATTTTATATCTGAATTTCTTTATGTCTGACTCTTTTTCATTTTTGGTCCTTTTCAGGAGAATAGATTCTTGGTGATGGTCATACGTGATTTATTAAATTTATGTGAAATCACCAAAGGAAAAGATAATAAAGCTGTTATTGCAAGTAACATCATGTAAGGATTATCACCTAGCTCACTGGAGCTACTCTTTTTTAGGGCTGTATATTGCTCACTTGTTTTGATTTTGAATAGGAATGCACATTGTTTTTTTGATTGTATGTTTCACATTTGACTTCGACAATAGTTTTTATTTAAATGGAATGATGCATTATTTTGATGAATTACTGGTTAACCTGTTCAATTTTCAATTTAAATAATCAATATGATCCGTCCATCTCTTTCGAGTACCCATTAACGTAGAATGTTTCTTTGACAGGTATGTTGTTGGGCAGTATCCAAGATTTTTAAGAGCCCACTGGAAGTTCTTGAAAACCGTAGTGAACAAGTTGTTTGAGTTCATGCACGAAACACATCCAGGAGTGCAGGTTATTGTTGCTTTTCCTACAGCATTTTAGGACATCGTTATTTCCATATTTTAGTTTGGTCGTTGGATTTTTAAGCAAGTATTACTACTGGTAAAAGAAATAATTGCCAACATGCAAGTAGGGTTACTTTGAAGTTAGGTTTTCTTAGCATATTATTTTCCCGATCTACTTTTTAAGTGTTATTGCTAAATTGATCTATTAAGCCTCTGTTCTGATTATGTTTTTCCATAATTTCAGGATATGGCTTGTGACACGTTCTTAAAAATTGTTCAGAAGTGCAGGCGAAAGTTCGTCATTGTACAGGTATTTTGTTTTCATTTTATGGCACACTTTGACCATGTGTTTATCCTTGGTTCACAAAGATTTTTTTTTTTTTTTGTTTTAGGCCCTTTTTTGTCGTAATGCAATTTTCTTCTATTTTCCAGGTTGGAGAAAATGAACCATTCGTTTCTGAACTTCTTTCTAGTCTTTCAACAACAGTTACAGATCTTGAGCCGCATCAAATTCATTCTTTTTATGAATCTGTATGTTTATAGAATATTTCTGTTTATAATCTGTATGAACTAGACGTTATATAATTTTATTACTCACTGCTTATTGTTACCCCAGGTTGGTAATATGATTCAAGCAGAACCTGATCCACAAAAGAGGGATGAATACCTTCAGAGGTTAATGGAGCTTCCAAACCAGGTTCTTTTTTAAGTAAAATTGACTTCTTTAAGGATCCATTTGTCTCGACTGTTTTTGGTGATAGTTTGTTTGCATGGTCTATGTGGCTCGTTACACAGAAATGGGCTGAAATTATTGGTCAGGCACGCCAAAGTGTAGATTTCCTAAAAGATCAAGATGTAATAAGAACGGTGCTCAATATACTACAGGTATGATTTAACTTGTGAATTTCATTTGAGCCATTACTTAGTGCTCTTAGGCAGTGTTTTAAAAAGCGCAAGGCGCACCAAGGCGCAATGGCCCTCTGGAGCCTGAGGCGCAAGGCGCACCAAAAGGCGAGGGCTTTTTTACTTAAGGCGCACTATATAAAAAAACACACAAAATTTATATATATGTGTGTATACACAATAAAAACACTTTGCATGGACATAAATGAAGTTTTAACCAAGAATAATATATAAAAACATACATAATATTCAACTATCAACCTTCACGCGCTTCGAATGACCTAGTACGGGGATCTGAAATACAAAAAGCGCAAAGGAAAATTAAAAGCCCACGAGCGCGCGCTTTTTGGCGCTGGGGCTTCACGTAAGGCGCCATAAGGCGCGCGCCTTATTATACGCGCCTGGCCTGGGACAATTAAGGCGCAAAAGGTGGGACTTGAGCCTAGGCGCTCGCCTAGGCGCGCCTTTTAAAACACTGCTCTTAGGTAAATTTCTTGTTAGGTTTGTTAGTGCTCATGAAGAATAAATTGTTTAATCAAATTTTTGCATGCAGACTAATACAAGCGTTGCCAGTTCTCTTGGAACCTATTTCTTACCTCAGATATCTTTAATCTTTCTAGACATGCTCAATGTGTACAGGTAGTTAATGTGTTCATGTCTTATGGTATCTCTAAATTGCCAGTTAATTGCCTTTAGCATCTGTCTTTCCTACCATAAATCATAATTGGTTCCTGTGGTTTTATAACGTGCTTGCAGAATGTATAGCGAGCTTATATCAAGTGGCATTGCTGAAGGAGGGCCTTACGCTTCTAGAACATCTTATGTTAAACTTCTACGGTAAACTTTTATTTTGGGTTCTTGATATATTTTTCTTTGGTACTTTGCTACCTAAATCTTTTCATGAAATCTTAAACAACGAGCAAAAATTGGTGGAACAGATCAGTGAAGAGGGAAACTCTAAAGCTCATTGAAACATTCTTGGACAAGGCCGAAGATCAACCACAAATTGGCAAGCAGTTTGTGCCCCCAATGATGGAACCGGTTCTTCTTGATTACGCTAGGAATCTCCCAGATGCTCGTGAATCAGAAGTCTTGTCTCTTTTTGCTACAATTATTAATAAGTATGTAGATCTTTTGCTATCATATCAATTTACTCTCCCGCTTTATGTTTATGTCAATGCAGTGGGAGGAACAAATACTTTTTGTTACGTTAATTATTGATATTTACTACTTGTTGAATTAGATGATGCCTTTGATTTTATTGTTTCTTTTTTAAATTATATGCCTACACCAATTTGCAATTTTCATAATCTGTTTTTACAATTATTTTTTCATACAGGTATAAGAATACAATGATTGAAGATGTGCCTCGTATATTTGAAGCAGTTTTCCAATGCACCTTGGAGGTGAGGATTTGGAGATTGTTGCATGCTTGAGAGGCTTACAGAACTCTTTTTTAACTTTTGGTTCAGTCCAATGTGCTACTGTTTTTAATTCTTGGTTGCAATAGTGTTTTGCTCATTTTTATTCTCCATTTGTGTTTAAGGAGCGTGTATTGATTGTATGGAATTGATTTGCAGATGATCACTAAAAATTTTGAAGATTATCCAGAGCATCGCCTCAAGTTCTTTTCGCTGCTCCGTGCCATTGCTACATATTGTTTTCCTGCCTTGATTCGGCTGTCAAGTCAGGTCTTACACAAATATTTTCCCTTTTATTGAGTTTTTATTACATCCATAGAATTTGCATTTGATTTTTTTTTTTGGGATTAAGAAATAATTTCATTTCATAGAATTTGCATTTGAATACTTTTTTTTTTATGTCGAATGCAATTAACTAACTTTTTTTTCCTTCATATGGGATGTGGGGCCTTCTCATCAGCAATTAAAGCTTGTTATGGATTCTATTATATGGGCATTTCGGCATACAGAGAGGAATATTGCTGAAACTGGGCTCAACCTACTATTAGAGATGCTAAAAAATTTTCAGGTCCGGTGTTTTGACGTGTTTCATTTTTACATATCCTGATATATGTTGTTTGATATTCTAAAAATGATTTGTTTTGTCGTCACAGGCTTCCGAGTTCTGCAATCAATTTTATCGAACATATTTCTTGACTATAGAGCAGGAAATATTTGCCGTCTTGACGGACACATTTCACAAGCCAGGATTTAAGTTGCATGTCTTGGTCCTGCAACACTTGTTTTGCTTGGTAATTAGTCTTTATGCCACATTCTGTTAATGATTTTTTTTAAAACTTAAGGCCCGGGTTGATAACCGTTGAATTATGTTAAACTAACTACCAATCAATCCAAAAGCCTAAGCTTATGGATTGGGGTAAATTTAATTATATCAACCAACACTCCCCCTCACATGTGGGCTTTGAAATTTGAGAAATGTCCTACAATTAGACTTTAATTTTAATTGGGGATGAAATGACTTGGCAGGGATTCGAACTCATGACCTCCTGCTCTGATACCATGTTGAATTATGTTAAACTACCAATCAATCCAAAAGCCTAAGCTTATGGATTGGGGTAAATTTAATTATATCAACCAACAATAACCATTTGATTTTTTGTTTTTGGTTGATGAAATTTAAGCTTATTTTTACTCAAATTTCCTATCATGTGCTCCATCTTTCCTACCATGTATTCATATTTCCTTAAGAAAGTAAGTGAATACTAACCAAATTTCAAAAACAAAAACAAGCTTTAGGAAGCTTTTTTTTTTTTTTTCTTTCCAAATTTTGGTTTTGTTTATTAAATATAGGTAAGATGTAGATATCCAAATAAAGAAAAAGTTATAGTAAAATAGTTGTTGTGGCTTAAATTTCATAAACGAAAAACAAAGTGGTTATCAAACGGGGCCTAAATATGTAGATTTCCGTTTATTTGCTTTACTGGTTAATGTTTTATTTATTTATATCTTTAGTTTTGGATAATAGTAATTTTTTTTTAATTCTTTAATGTCAGGCGGAGTCTGGTGTATTAACAGAACCTTTGTGGGATGCTGCAACCGTTTCGTATCCATACCCGAACAATATGGCCTTTGTTCGGGAGTACACTATTAAGCTGTTGAGCTCTTCATTCCCTAACATGACTGCATCAGAAGTATGATTGTTGAGCTATTCGTTTCTGGTCCCTTCTCTTGGCTTCATTCTTTAGTCTCTTGCACAGTTTGTTAAAATCAACTTCTTTAATGGGACTTTTCAGGTCGCTCAATTTGTGAATGGACTGTTTGACTCGAGAAATGACCTCTCCATGTTTAAGAATCACATTCGAGATTTTCTGGCGCAATCCAAAGAATTTTCAGCACAGGTTAGCCTTATTGTTTTGCCCTAGTTTGCGTTAAAAGAAAAAATATATATATTATACCCTGTTTTATGCTAGGTTTATGACTTTGTCGTTGTAAATGAGCTAACACACTAGTCATATACATACATACATATATGTGTGTGTGTACATTATTTTATAAACATTTAAAATCATATGAAAGAATACAACATGAGCAATAGCTGCATCATACCCATGAACCAATTGGTCATGGTTCGATCCCCAACCCCATTGTTGAAGTCAAAAAAAAAGAAGAAAGAATTACAAGGGCCAACAAAAGAGAGCCCCCCAAAAAATCATGGAATGGCCGAATGGTCAAGAGGGTCTTGGAGAACTAAGAGGTGATAGGTTCAATCCATAGTAGCCACCAATCTAGGAAATAATTTCCCATGGAAAATAAGATCTAATGTGTAATTACTAAAAGGTCCCACCGTTAGAAACATAGAATCTAATGTGTAATTACAAAAAGCTCTCACCATCAAAGTTGAATGAGAAACATAAAATCTAACAAGAGGCCACATATCATCATGAGACCTCTCTAACTCCCAAAACATTATATTTATCTACCCAGAGCCCCCTACAAAATAACACATTCATGTTCGCCAAATACAAAATTAATCTCTTACTGCCCCTCTGTTCAGTCAAAACCAAAACCAATCTCAACAAGGACTCAGATTCTAGATGAATTGTTAACATTTATGACAGTATTTTTTCTTATAAAAATGATGAGCGCTCTAAACCCAAGTGTTGCACTGTTCTTGTCAACTTGGCTCATCTTGTGAGAGAGAACCCTATACGTACCTATATAAATGGAAAGGCACTCACCAGAGCTATAGCTTCTGAAATAGGCTCCCAGTTATATCAACGTACATGGAAGGAAACACGTGGTGGAAGAATTTTTCGCTATTTAGTGACCGAATTCACGCAGTTCATGCTTTTAGTCACAAAATAGTTGGATAGATGGGAGAGACAAGGGCCTCTTAGATCTGTTTAAGCCCTATCTGTTGATCTTGTTTTCTAAGTACAAAATGAATATGATCTTATAAAGGCTTTGATTCTGTTTACAGGATAACAAAGATCTTTATGCTGAAGAGGCAGCTGCTCAGAGGGAAAGAGATCGGCAACGGATGCTTTCGATTCCAGGGCTTATTGCTCCGAACGAGATTCCTGACGAGATGGTAGACTCATAAATGTGTCTAGTTTCTGTGCAGAAGCAAAAGCTCATGGACTTTGACGAGGTTGAAGTGGGCATTTGATTTGCAGTCCCCCCCAAATCTGTGCATGTGAGCCAATACGGATTTTTTTTTGCTAATTAGCTTTTCCAGTTCTGCATAATTTTTTTTCCTCCACAGATGGGAAGTGATTTTCTTGAAAACCGCGCTCGTGGCAAGGTGGTAACTTGACTGCTGATGATGGTAATTCCTATAGATCGAATGTGTAGTAAAGTATTTGCTATTTAGTTCTTTGATATTAGGTTTAGAACACATCTTAGGTGCGCAATTAAGCCGATTCACGAGCCAGATTTATGTTGTATTGCAATGTTAGGTTGCAACGGTTTGAGGGATGACCCATTTTACATCTAATATGATGAGATCCATCCTATATAGGTGTATCGTATACGGTTAGGCCTTGGCGCGGATTGTGCAGAAATTATTCGTTTTGTTAAGGTTAACTTTTGGGTTACAATGTTCTTTAGGGAAAGTCTGTTATATTTTTCGTGGAATACAGATTCTCTCTATTGGGTTGCCATTTTTCTTGTACTCAACTGTCCATGGACTCATTTATAGGTATAATATTTCTTTCAATGACCTGGTCCTTGTGCTTTGCTTCAATTTTTTTTTTTTTTTTTTTTTGAATTCCTTGCCCTTTAGCTATGGAACTTCTGGTAGAATTATTCACTTATTTTCCTGTAAGGTTTTAGACCAAGCAATGTAAATGTAATTGGAATCGGGGTCAGAAAGAATTAATTTCGTATGGAGTTTGGTTTATATATATAATTGTGGACGGGGTTGGAAAAAAATAATTTCGTATGGAGTTTGGTTTATATATATAATTGTGGTCGAGGTTGGAAAAAATTAATTTCGTATGGAGTTTGGTTGTTACACAAGTCGCAAGGTGTCATGTATTTGACTGAAAATTAAGTTGAATTCAAGTATTGTAACATAAGTAATTTCAATACTGTTATTGATGTGATTGGGATTGATATATGCTTATTTTGTTTCAACGTTATAATTTGATTAATCAGATTGATTTGTTATATTTAATATATTGTATGTGGCCACTTAATTGGATATATTGGGGAGTAATAAGCCCCTGATACAAGTCAAATTCTAGTCTACAATATATTTCATCCAATTTGTTTTTTGTTTTTTTTTTGTTGAAAAGATCCAATTTGTTTTTGTTACTACTATATACATATTAAATATTATTTAATACATTTAGTATGTGGCCACTATAAATTGATCCTATTACTTTTTTATTTTTAAGTACATGATCCCTAGATTAATAGGTCCATCTGCATGGTTTTCACTCCCAATTCTTGTTGAACTTAATAAATTCTCTAAATAGATTATAATTTTAGGAAGGTTTGTAAGGTTAGGTTCTAAAAATAAAGGTAAGCGATAGAAAATTATTATTCTAGTTTTTAAATTTTGGTTTATTGTTTTAAAAATAAAAAAAAGTCAACGAAACAAGGAAATTCGATTTAATTTAAATAAAATCAAATAACTATCGCTTCTTTTTAGATAACAATGACTCACTTAAATGAAAGCACGGTGTGTTTTTATAAAATATTTTCTGCGCTGGCTTTAAAGAAAGATAATAAAACTAGCGGTCCAACTTGTAATAACACGTTATTTATAGTTTAAAAGATCCTAACCCCAACAAGCTCTCGTAGCTCAGTTGGTTAGAGCACCCGTTTAGTAAGCGGGAGGTCTTGAGTTCGACTCTCAACGAGAGCAAATATTTTCGTTTTATTTTCACGTTATGTCTCAACTTTTTCGAATCATACGATTCATCTGTTTTTCATTTCAATTTTGATTTTGGTTCTTAGATTTTTTATTCTCTTTTGAGTGGAGAATCATCCGTTAGAATCCGCACAGTCACCATTTCCCACTATTGCGATGTTTCCCTCACAACTCTCACTTCCGATTTTCCGGCCAAGGTTAAATCGGCCGCTCCGTGAAATTCCGGCGACTTTTCGATCGGATTCGTCCTTTTCCTGTTGTTGTTACAGCATCGATCAACTCCGTCATCGCTTGTGAAAACGGCATTGAGAGCGAAATTGGAAATCGGAATCAGGTTCCTTTTCCTCATCCAAGTTTATTGTTGTTATTTTCGTTATTGTTGATAATATTTCTATTTTGAAAATGGGGACATGGTTTGAGGAAACCGAAATTGCTTCAAGTTTAAGCGTTAGCATTTCTTTGCTTTATTGAGTACATAATTTCAGATTCAGAATATCATTTTCTCCTGCTTTGTCTGTACTAACCATTATTGATCATATGAGATTCAACATTGTTTTGTTTTTGGTTTTCTTTCATTACATCAAGGATTCCAACCTACCAATTCTTAATCGAGAAGGCATGTTATTGATCGTATGAGATACAATATTGTTGTCCCCAAGGGGTGACATACTGTTTGAAGACTTGAATTTTGAGAATATGTTTCGTCCAAGGTTCTAGGTTCGAGACTCACCTGTGACATTACTCTTTTGATGTTTCCAATGTCTGACCTAGGGACGGACGCTATTATCTTGTTTCAAACAAAAAAAATCAACACTGTTTTTTGTTTTCCTTTAGTACATCTGGTATTCCAACCTACCAATTGTTAATCAATAATACATGTTCATTATCAATAGATTTTACATGCTTGACATTGGCGTGCTTTTTAATTGTGAATGATAATATATATATAGGTTCTAATTGATTTTGGAGCAAGAAGCTCATATCAAAACCAAAGAATTGCTCTAAAACGAGTCTAATAAAGATTGGCTATATCGAAGATCGTTCGCGAAGAATGGTCGTTCCAACATTTTTTTGTAACAAAATTGGTAAAATATAAATAATTTTTTTTTTTAAAAGTAAAATGTTTATTTATTAATTATTTTTTTGTTCAGAAAATCTCAACATGGAGATGGAAACAGAGAGGTGTCGATGCCACCTCAATAGAGACACCCCATTTTTTTTTATGCTGCTTGCCATTGGTAATTGAAGAGTTGATGGCAACAAAGGAAAAGGATAGGGAGTTCGAACCAGGAAAAGTAACATCAATGGGGAAGAAGAGACCAAATCTATGTGTAGACCGTCTTCGGAGAATTAACCATAGATGAGATGTACCTATATCAAGGGAAATGTGTATAGTGGAGAGAAACTTCGATTTCCCAATTATTTAAAAAAAATATCGAGGAAGATGGGGCAATAACCGTTGAGAATATGAGAGATTCATGTGAAGGATCACAATGAGCTCCAACGAAAGAGAGAAATTACATTTTTTTTCACTACCATAAACTCGAGCTCATCGCCCGTACTTCCTAGAAAAGATGATCATGGTGGCACCAACAAAGATGTAGATCGATAATAACAAAAGAGGAGATCACCGAGGAAAAAAAGACGAAGTATCCGTGCAAAGTTAGGTGACCAATTTGCGATTCTTGGTGCATGATCTCATCACCCGAAGCTCTTTGAAGAAGGTTGATGCGACAAGTAGTGAAACGAGAAGATTAACCGACGAGAGGAGGTTGCCCGGCGAGGGGTATGGATCGTGTTGCCGGTGAACCCTGAC
The DNA here is from genome assembly GCA_036507275.1 of Sicyos edulis. Lineage (NCBI taxonomy): Eukaryota > Viridiplantae > Streptophyta > Magnoliopsida > Cucurbitales > Cucurbitaceae > Sicyos > Sicyos edulis. The sequence continues at coordinate 2,148,091 of CM071858.1, read as the reverse complement.
AAAGCTTCTATTACAAATACAAAGGAGACAAACCATTTTTATCAGCCAATTGAATGCACATTATCAAAAAAAGTTAAGATGCAAAAGAACATCAAGATCACTAAAATTTTAATCAAGAAAACATCCAAGCAAAAATAGTAGAGCACATACTGTTGACTAATTAATTCCATGTACCAACAATCTATGCTTTACCCAGCCGCAGATAACTCCTAAATGTAAAATAATATCTCAGCCAAATTGCATTGAACAAATGCCATATTGAAGAACTATGAATTACCCGCCATGTCGCTCCCTCGACATAGAAGAAAGATTAGCAGAACTACAGTAGTGGCGCGCAATGAAGGCTAAGAATTACTGTTTTCAGCCGGATTTGTCTCAGTTGATCCTGATCCGACTATTTCTTCGAAGGCCATGTCGATCTTCATATCATCATTCACGGCCTCTTCAGCCTCCGTCATTATCTCGTCTCCGTCGTCTCCAGCTACAGCTTCAGTTCCATTTTCTAATGCATCGGATAAATGCTTTGGTTCTTCAACAGCTTTCTCGGGTTCCTCTGACTCATTTGGCTTTGCGTTGGAGGATGGTAGTCGCGGGTCAGAACTGACGGCAAGTGTGGATGTCACCAAAAGATTCTATAAATGTAAACTTCAAATAATTAGACATGATATTGAGTATTACTTCATCAAGATAACAGGATACACAAATGAAATTTAAATGAACAACAGAAAGTGATAAGACAGACAAGGTAGCATTCAGATAAGCCAAAAAGAAAAAAAAAAAAAAAAAAACTGTGAAAAAAATGATAAGAATCAGACAATTCCATACCTTTTCCAGTGCTAGAGCAAGCTTTGAGAGATTGGGATAGATGCCCCGTGCATCTATTAGGATCTGTTTCAGACATCAATTTGGGATAAAATATTTAAACAGTGATCAGAGTAATAATTAGGTCAAATTTAATTAAATTATTAGAAAAAAGTTGAGATTTTTATTTTATTTTTTTTCCAATATCTGATAAAAAGTTATCTAGTTTTTGGATAACAGCTAACTAAAAAGGTACCCCTTGGACAAAGCTCCAATTTCCGGTTATGAAAAAAACAAACTTATAAGGTGTACAAGAGTGTGAAGTTGGTAGCAAGCACAATCTTTTCCGATAATTATTTGCAAACTCACTGATGACTAATGAACAAAAAATTAAAGAAAGAAATTGCATTGCAGTATAAGTGGAAACAAAAAAGTATAAAAAAGGAAAAAAGTTGCATTGTAGTGAATATGGATAGTCGAGTCACCTCACAAATCCTTTGAAGGGTAAATGGAGGACCTTCAGAGAAGCTAAGAAGTGCTGCAATGCAAGAAAAAAAAAACATAGTGAAATGTCGCCCATATCACAAGTAGATTAATAACTAATCAATTAAGGCTGCAAGAGAATGACAGCGGACCAGGAAAATTACATGGCGTTAAGATTTTTTTTAGATAACCGAGAATCAAAATTTCACCCCACTACATATTTGGGACACCCTCCTCAAGGCCCATACTCAAGCGACAACTAGGATTTTACAATTAAGCTCACTCGTCGGTTTCAAACCTGAGACCTCCAAGAAAGTATATCTTATAGACCCCAAGTTTCTACCAATAAGGCGTTTCTACCAATAAAGGCCGTCCATTGAAAACACATGGCTAAGAAATTTCTTACGCCACTGCATACAGATTTATATAATAACGAGCCATTCCTTAGTGGTCATAAGTTTTATAAAACAAAAAACTCCAATAACAAAACCCACTGAATGAATATTCACAACTTCCGAAATCTAGGTCGATGCAGTGGAGAAGACAACCACTTTTTTTTTTTTTGAAACAACGGTGTAACCACGCCCGTCCCTAGGCCAGGCATCGGAAGACATCGAAGGAGTAATGTCACAGGTGAGTTTTGAACCTGAGACCTTGAAGGGAGCATACCTTCAAAACCCAAGTATGGAGAAGACAACCACTTGAATGATTGAAATTTTTGTTTACTGCCAAAACTTAGTTTTTCAAATAAATCTACGTTAAACATAGCAGTGGAGAAGCTCACAGACCTTCATCCATTCGCTTGACCAGCTCCGGGAAGGATTCCCCTAGAGTACTTTGTTGTTCACCAGACACTTTTGCTTCAGGATACTCTGACAGCACCTTCAAAGGAAGGAGAGAAAGGAAAATAGTATTGTCAGATTTTTCATTAAAAAAACTGGATACAACAAATATGATATGCATGCGCCATGCAAGAACCTTAAAACCTCGGCGGTAAAATAACAAACGAAATGCATTCATGCGTACCTCCCCATACCTTCTTCAGTTGAAAGGATAGCATGCTCTTCAATTTCTCCCAATCATGCCTGAGAACATAAATTACGTATACACAAATATTGTAAGTTCAAAACAATAAGAAAAAGTTAAACTGATCTAAGAGGATGAATAAGATTTTTTGGAGAAATGCAATTGAAGGGGCAAGGTACCAATTAATTTTAGAGGATGTGTTTATTGAGAACCTGCAAGGCCACTCTAATGTCATAGCTTCCTCATGATGTGCTCTATCAAACTCTTTTTGTAATTATACCCCTTTTGATACTAATCAGTGGCTTCCTTTTAAGATCCTTCGAGGGCCGTTTTCTATTCTTTTAATTTTATTGATGAAAAGTATTGGTTTCCTATCTAGAAACAATGAAAATATATGGTTGGTTTGATTCTGTTTTCATGGTGAAACTAGGTGTTAACTCAACACACTTGGCACTGAGCCACTGACATGAAAAACGTAATCACAGCAAAGATTGAAATGGCGGGCAGCCACTAAGCCAAATTTGCACTTAATTTTTTCTTCTTAAAAAACAAAGCTTCCAACTACAGAAAAGACAGCTGCATGTCTAAATCATGTGGACAAGCTACTCCATGAAACAGAAAATGATGGATAAATGAAATCTATTAAAACAAGGCCTGTAGATAACATATCAATATTTTTTGTAATAGGAACACAGTTTCATTGATTACTTAAATTCCACAGTTCTTTGAAACGAGACACACATTGTAATAGATTTATTCTCCCAATTGTGAAGGTTTTTTCAAGAATAAAAAATCTCCTACTTCTTTAAAGCAAAACCTCCCATAAACTTCGTCTAGCGGAATTCGACCAAAGAATTCCCTGGTCTCCCTATTTAAATTCCACCAGGCCAGGATGCATAGTCTGTAAGCATTCCACATACCAAAGTGCTTTAGATTCTTAGGAATGAGTTCATACATTTCCTAAGTCTACACTGTGATCAGATGTTTAATGTAGTGTAGGGTCTTTATACTCATACCAAGTCAATAAATTAGGTGGAGAAGAAAGATACCAGAATTTCCCTGTGGATGCAATCACTTCTATTGTACCTCTTACTTCTTCCTCAGTGATTTCTTGCTTCTGCACCATCGCTCTGGAAATTAAAAGTTCAAAAGAACTCAATGGAGAAAAAAATAAATACAGCTGGACATGAAGTGCTCATCTGAAAAGCTACGGATCGTCCTGAAACCATGCTCTACTATAAGTTGCTAAAGAAATCCATTTTTACAAGTTGCTAAAGGTCCCCTCAGAAAATGAATTGGAATTCTAGCTCCCATTACAGCTAAATACAGACATCAGCCTAGTAAGAGAATGCATTTGGAAACTCTATATAAGTTGTACATCGACTAACAGAGTATTCTCAACGATGTGGAACTGGGAGAAGCTACAACTAATGCATAAGATAACAAGATCACAACCTAACAATTAACATCATGGCCCAAAATAAATGGAAAAGAAAATTAGAGAAATGCCATTCTTATATACCCATCACTTATGGTATCAGGGAGCACATTATCCTGTTGTTGATGAACGGTATCAATGGAAGAATTTACTGGGAGCTCTGAATCTTCATTTGGTGGCACCTCCATCGAAAGATCTCTACTTTATTCCTACTTAAGATGTTAACAAAGATATAAACATTAAAGTTCAATAGAGAAATAATCATAATAATACTAACAAGACTTCGATTTAATAAAATGAAAATTAAAAACTGGGCAAATAAAACAGTAAAAGCTGGGATCCTAACGGAACCAAGAAGAGTTAAATAAAAAAAATCCCACCAAAACAAATGAAACCCAATTACAAGTAATCTTGAGGGCCCCAATTATCAACCATAAACAATAAAGGAGTGTTTGTGAAAGAAAAAGAGGAAAGTTAAGAAACACAGATAGATATTTGGGAAGCATAGAAGTCATTTCGATAACAAAGTTCATTTCACTTTCTAGTTTTGCCAATACCAAACCCACCCTAGAATCAAGAGAGAATCACAATCCTTCAATTCACTTGATAACCACCACCAGGTACAGGCTGTTCGTAATTATTTACAAATGCCAAGTAGAGCTCCTTTTGTGAGTGCTTTTGTTGAGTGCCCATCTTATCTACTCCCTATTTTTGTAACAATTTAATCAATGCCTCAACGGAAACTAGTTTCTGCTCCAAACTCAAGTACCATCCCATCTTTAGAAGTAAGAAGAACGAGCATTTCATTCAATAAACCAAAAAGAAAACATTAATCCATTCTACAAAAAGAAAAAAAAAACGAAATGGAAGACAAACTAATTTTGTAAGATCGCCAAAAGCTAACTTGGTTATGTAAGATAACCATCCACCTTTTTCCATTAATTTCACCAATTCAGTACAACTGACTAAATCTAATACAAATATAGAAACAATACAACTGCACTTGACTTACAAAATAAGCCCACAAAATATACTCACAGATCCTCTGCCAAAATAATTCTTCCATGATTAGTGATCAAAGTGCAGTAAGTGGTCTTTATATAGGCATACAGTGAGACAAACGATATCACAACTCAAATGCAAAAGGAATAAAACCAATACAGCTGCTACAATAAAGCAAATTAATGACGGAAATCAAAACAAACTCTTATAACAAGTGCTGATCAAACTCAAACCACACCACAAAACACTAATCGATGTTAGTTCGTTTACTTCTACTAAATCAACTCGAGGTCAAAAAATTTAACATAGACTCATAAATCAGAAGAAGTAGCTGGTTTAACCAATTCAAAACATCAACATCATCGTACAGTATATAGCTAAACACTAAACCTTCAATTTCTGAGCTGTATATGGAAAATCAACTACACGGACTAAGATAAATGCATCGAGGAACCGATTCAACAGCAACAAGAAGAAAAATGGTTGAAAAATCGCGAAAACTATCAGTTCCGTTACTTCTTTTCATTCATTTACATGAAGATTACACAGAATTGAGCAAGCGATGGAGCTTACCTAGCGAGCTTGAAGACGATCTCAACTGAAGCGAGCTACAGCAGAGACGTTTGGACCGACGGGTGAAGAAGATGATACCAAAACCCCTGATTATTCGATTGCAGGCCCAGGCCCAAAAATTCCAAATATTGGGCCAGCTCATTGGGCCACACTTTTTTTCTTAAAGATTGAGCCATGCATTTCTTTCCCTATAAAATAACATGATACTTTCTTTCTTTCTTTTTTGTGAGGATCTTTTTTTAAAAAAAATTGCTATACTTATGAGTGATCGGTTACTGATTTTGCGACTGTTTTTTTTAGATCGCTAATTTAGATGAGAAATTCGAACTCATAACTTTTTTACGTACCCTAATTTTGTTGAGCTATGATTTTTGTGTGGCAAAAGAATGAACATTAAAAGAATGGATATTAATAAAAAAAAGTAGCTACTATAAAAATGATATATTATCTCTGTTTTAACTCTTTTTGTATGAGAACATTATTTTGTCATTCGCTAATGCCCAGTACTATAGGTGAGTATATAAGAGTGTTTTTTTTTTATTTTATATTCGCTAATGCCCAGTACTTAGGTAGATGGTCATCATGGATTAAACTCATTTTCTAAAGTATTCTAAGACCTTTTTTGACCACTAAGATCACTCTAATTAGTTAGTATATAAGAATATTTGACATTATCTATGAGAATACGAGGGACATTATTTAAATAGAGATTCAAACCTTATAATTATTATATTGTACATGAAGCCTCTAAAACTATACTTTCTTTTGTCATCTAATACTATACTATCATTCTTAATTACACAAAACAAGTTCAAAGTCAATCCCATGCTGCTAACATCTATAATGCTATTTGAAAACATCTATAATGCTATTTGAAATTGAATCAACATATGTAAGAGTTCATGAATCAACATGGAATAAATCTCACTATTTAGAGACCAAAAAGTGTTTTTACCTAAAATTTAAGACCCAACTACCATAACTTTTATAATAGAAGATTTTGCATGTATAATAAAAAATGACAAAATATTTCCACCTTTAGCACAAAATCAAAATTAATTCACTTGTAGCCCAAAATCCAAATTGAGTTCTATCACCCAAGAATTCATTCAAAGATAGAATTATATCATTGGTTGATTCCTATCACACTCATTCTATTACTTGTCATTAATAGAAAATCATGTGTTATAGATAATTATTTTAAAAATTGTACTATAAATATAATACAAGAGATAAAATGTGTTATTGATGATAAATTCTCTTTATAATTAAAAGTATTCAAAAAAGAAAGAATGTGAATAGTTACGAGGAGAATGATCCTCCAACCCATGTTTAGGCTGCCATGAATTATATTCCCATAATCTCATTCTTCAATATCCATTTTTTACTATCCCTCAACCACCTCATAATTTCCTTGCATTCTCTTCGTACTCATTATATTATTCACTCAATAATTATTTTCTTTGCTCTAAACACAATTCTTTCCATAATTATATTCTTTTCATTCCAAATACAGATATTACTTCATATTCTCCTAATCCTCACCCTAAATACTCCCAAATATTAATTAACTGCCACCAACTAACTTTTTTTTGTTAGGTACGTTTTTTTTTTCACATATGATAATGATTGGAGTTAATTAACTCACATTGAAACTTAATTGCAACTTTTAAAACGACAACGACAAAATTAGAACCAAATCTAAAATGAAATTTAACCTCAATTACTGAAAGAGATGGTAAATTTACTTTCAAGTCGAAGCGTACGTAATATATATAAAAGAAAAATGGTTTGAAAAATATAATTAAAAAAAAAAAAGCGACGTTGACTCAGTTACACGTACATCCAAATCCAGTAACCGTTTTTTCATCATTTTCACCAAACTCACGTGCACGATACGTTGGCCCGATTGCGACAAACGCTCCACGACCCGACCCGACCCGAATGATCGGTTTCTGAGAGTTTTCTTCCCGATTTTCAATCCATAATCAGAAGCGAAATTGAGCACGATAGTGTCTGAAGAATCAGTTGTAGACAGTGAAAATGGAATATTCAACGATCTGAAACTTTCGATTGAATCATTAAGAAATTGGAGGTGGAATTTTGATCGAGGAGCCCTAGAAATGAAAAATCCCCAAATCTGAATGGAAGCCCTAATCGCAACCCGCATCGATCTCTTCGGATCCTCCATCTCCGCGCTCAGCCGGATCATTCTCCGCGCATCACTCTTCTTCGCCGGAGGTTGACCGGAAATTGTTTATTGTTGTGAATGGCGGGGAGTTCGGGATCTGGCGCGGTTGATTACGCGGTGGGATCGATCGTGTGGGTTCGACGGAGGAATGGTTCGTGGTGGCCCGGTAAGATTATGGGTTGTGATGAGATTTCATCTTCGCATCTTACATCGCCTCGATCTGGCACTCCGGTCAAGCTTCTTGGACGAGAAGATGCCAGTGTGTAAGTTAGGATCCTTCTTTACTATCTTTGAATTCTGTACTCAATTGAGTCTTTTGTTTTGTGAGCTTACTCTGTTTCAGTTAGCTTAACCATCATGGGTTGGAACAGCCTTGGGAAACTAATAGAGAATGAGTATAATTCCTGGTAGCCAACTGAACTTTTATTGGCACCAAATATAGCAAGTTAAGGTGGTTGTAAAATTAGTTTTTTTTTTCTTTCCCCGGTTCAACGTGATTAGGGGTGGATGGATTCGAACCCATATACTTAGTTTGAACTATTTTTGTAGTTGACAGGGTCTTATAAGAATAATTGAGGTAGGTGTAAGATGTATAAAAGAGTTACATCGTGTGACCAACTATATAGAAATTAATTTCTTGCGAACTTATATAGTAGGATCAGTAGTTGAAGATTAGTTTTTTATTTAGTTCAACCTAATTGGAATAGTTGGATTCGAATCAATAACTTCTTAGTCATAAATATACATCTATGTTGATTAAACTATTGATCTTGTGAGCAGGTGGTTGTAAGATTAGTTGTGGTGGGCGTAAGATATATAAAAAAGTTACGGTGGTTTCTCCATCTATTTCTTTGTTTGAAGGAGCTGTGATTGACATTTTGTTATCCTTTTCCATTTACCAATGAAAGTCTCTATTTCCTATATATAAAAAAAGATTGAATACCGAAGAAGGTAGGACACATCAAAGCATCCAATAACAAGTTAGTTTTTAGATGATGGAAATATCAAATGTATATTTAGGAGTAGAGCCTTGTTGCTTAGTATCCAAGATTGGGCTAGATTGTCTCATTGTTTGCTTTGGGAAATTGGGAATTAAGAAGAATGTGAAACAGTGGTATGCTTATCTAAGTTTGCGGAGGGAAGGTTGTTTAAGAACTAAAGTCAATTATGTAGTGAAAGAATTTTTAGAAGATTAAAGAGGATTTGAATGATGTATGTCCCCTCATTAATTTTTTTTCCAATACCGTCCTTTCAAAGGCCTTTAGGAATTATTTTTTTAGGTATCATTTTTACTTGATTAGAGGTCGTTTTTGTAGTTTGCCTCCTTTTTTGCAATTTCTTTTATGCTCTTTTGATTGTGTTTCTTTCTTTTTCCAGTGAAAGCTTGGTTTGTTTGAAAGTTATTTTATATATATGTATATAAAAGCTAAAAAACCATCTTGCGTTTGTAATTTATTGTGTTCAATTCATTGTCATCATCAATATATAGTTTTTGATATCCTCATCCCCTTCTCAGAGATTGGTACAATTTAGAGAAGTCCAAGCGTGTAAAACCATTCCGATGTGGCGAGTTTGATGAATGTATTGAAAGAGCAGAGTCCTCACAATGCATGACAATAAAGAAGAGAGAGAAATATGCACGTAGGGAGGATGCCATTCTTCATGCCCTTGAACTTGAGAAGGAGCTAATAAAGAAGGAAGGAAAACGTAATTTATATTCCGATCAAACGACGGCTGAGTCACCTGCAAAGAAGGGAATACTTTCTTCAGAACATATACAAACTGTCGATATAAACAATGGGCATTTTGATTCACATCAATTTTCTAAGATAATAGGTGTAAATTATGGCAATAAAATTACGAATCCATATCACAAAGTAATTGATGGAGCTCAACTGAATGGCAAGGATGATAATTTGGAAGCGAAACCAAGAATGAGAGACTTGCAGGATTTCGGGCTCAAAATTACTCCTTCAAAGAGAAAGGTTCCATCTTATTCTGCTGTCTCAAATGGTTTTGAAATGCTTGATACCAATGCTCTGGCTCCTCCTGATGGTGTATGTAGCATTGGAAATGACAGCAATGCAAATGGTAAGCAATATTTGGTTTTATTGTATTGAATAATTGACTGAGGAACCTGAGGAAGGGATTTTTCTTGTAAATTCTTTGTTAACCGTCCAATTTCGATGCTCTTGAACAATTGGAAGATTTTTTTGCAAGTAGCCTTTTATGGAAGAGGTTCTCTCGATCTCTGCTCTGTTTTTTTTTTTTAAATTATTTGTAAGTGTTCGGGCTAGCTTACGTGCACTTCAACTAGTCTCACGAGATAGATCGCTTGATTCCTAAGCAGGTTGTTTACCACGCCCATAACTTCGTAGCCACCAAGGACTGAATTCATAACCTCTTAGATTAAGAACCTCTTTGATCATAGGGTCAATCCAGGATGGTGCTCTTCAGTTGTATCTTCTTGATACACTTTGTCTCTTATTAAAAGCAAAAAAGAAAAAAGCAAGGGATGTTAAAATATTCTTTCTTGCTCAAGCATATTACTGAACGGTGCCAACATAGACAGCAACAGCTGGTTGACCATCATATTTTTTCTACTTCAGGGATGGAGCAAATTGATCGTGCAAAGAGGAGCAAGTGTATGTATCTTCCAGTTGATTCTAGTGATTCATTGGAGGGCAAAGAATCTACTCTAGGTCAGGTTGAGATATCGACATCTCATTTAGGACTTAGGGTTATGCCTTCACAGCTTGGTTCCCTGGTTGAAGACGATGCTTCTGGTTCATCCGAAAATGATTCTTCTGACTCGGAGACTGATTCTGATTCTTCCAGGTCAGATCAAGACGTGGATAATGACATGGCTGCACTTTCAGGTGATTGTGTATATCTTTTTTTTGGATGTTTCTTCATGGATTTTGCTAATTTGTGTGCTACAGATTTCAATGATGTATTTGACTACTAGAGCGTTTTTCTCATGAATAGAAGAAGTCTCATTCTTCTTAAACAATCTATACCCCCATCTAGAGGATTTGTCTTAGGTGAATATTCTAGATGTCTCTAGCACAATTGATGCGCTTATTCTAGGGAACAATTGTAGTCCTTCCATAGATGGTTTGGGTGATGCTTCATGTGTTGTGTGCTCGTTTTATTTCCGAGATAGGATACGTAATCTGACTATTTTAAATCACCAATCAACTCAAAAGCGAGTTGGGGTACATTTTAATTATATTAACCAACATTTTTCACTTGTGAGCTTGAAAATTTGAGAATGCTTATTAAGTAGAAATGACTTGGCTCTAATACCATCTTAATTTTGAGAGAAAATATAGGAAAAAGACCTATATGGCATTACAAATATAGAAATAAGAATAAATATAATAAAGGAAAATATGTTACAAATATTCCTAAATAGAAAGAATTCCAACCGCTATTGATCATTATTCATACCCGATCTTAGTCCAATTTATTCCGTTTCTGTACATATGTGCTAACTAAGGATGTTTTCTTCTTGGCTAATGCTCTTAGTTGTGCCAGTAGTGTTGTGAGTTGGAATTAGTATGTCCAGGCATTCAAATATTTTTTTTCCAGATAATATCAATTCTGAAGCTCAAGTATCAAAACTCGTACTGCTTTTAAATAGATGGTCGCATGATGCTTTTGCTCCTTTTCTTTGGTATTCCATTGTTAATATACTTGTTTACATACACAAATAAAATTTATCGCTAGATATACATAAACAAAGTTGCTAAATATTTTGCTTCTAGCATAGCATTTGTTTGATGAGGTATTGTTCTTGGTACAATTTATTGTTTTCAAATGTGAGCCTCTTCTCCCTCTCTCATTCTTTTGGTTGCAACTTTTGTTGCTTCAAAAGGGGAAAAGAAAAAAAGTTCACCTTCCCTGAGTTGTTCTTGATGGTTAGATTAGATCTCTAAACTGTCTGACAGGCTTGGAGTAGCATTCCTTGGCTTTTGCGCATTGCGTTTTGATTGCTTGGTTAATTTATTCCATATCTATTTGGTTTTTCAGATTCTAATTTGCCTTCAGAAAAGGAGCCGAGTATATTTGAAAGAACGAACACACAAGAGCATGGAAGTATGAGCAGCGAGGGGCCTGATGATTCTGTGCGTTCTGGCGACATGTCTCACCCTTATCAACATGGCCCTGTGTCTACTAACGAAGCAGTGTCTAAGTGGCAATTGAAGGGAAAAAGGAATGTTCGTAATCTTTCTAAAAAATCTGTTGGAGTCAACGATGAACCATCGAGCCACCGATGGGTACATGGACTGCCGAGACTTGGAAACAATTATTTTGATGACAGTATGGAGGGAGCTGACACAATGGACGACGAATATTACTTGACGCCAAAACGAGTATCAAAAGATCAGTATCTTGTTAGAAATTATATGCCTGCCTGGGAAGATCAGCCTGCTTTGAAAGGATATTGGGATGCCAAAAATCCCTTCTATGGTATAAATCATCATTTTGGTGGGAGGGCAAGAACTATACTAATAGATATTGATCTGAAGGTCCAAGCAAGTTACCAGAAAGGGCATGTTCCTATCATATCACTTACAAGCAAGTTAAATGGGCAAGCTATAATTGGCCATCCTATTCAAATTGAAACTCTAGAAGATGGTTTTTCTGAAACTCTTCTATCTGATTGTCTAGGCAATGGACCCAGTGAAAATGATGGAAGCACATCGCTTCGACCGTCTTGGAGGACAGCAAATTGTTACATCCCTTGCCCTCATTTACCGTCGGTTCTAGATGGTGAAGAAGCCAGCTATGATTTTTCTTTTGCCGAACAAGAAAGGAAATCAAGAGTGAATACTGGAGCCTACAGACAGAAGGCATGGCACGATACGGGCCAACCTCGCGCCCCCCGACCTTCTCATAATAGAAGGCTCCCGAAAAAGATGGCAAAGAAAGTAAGCTTATCATCTAACCAGAAGACTAGAACCTTGTCTTCAATAGGTGTTGAGCAGAATTTTAGTAACATGCCAATACATGTTAGTGCAACTTGTCAAATGAATGGATTGATGAAACCAGAATCATCTGGACCCCCAACTGTAGCATGCATACCAGTTAAATTAGTATTCAGTAGATTATTAGAGAAAATCAATAGGCCACCCTCAAAAGCTACTAATACTGTAGTATTGTTAAATAATAATTCTTATAGAGATTCTTGACAAGTTACATGTATACAGTTAAATGCCCAAAATAAATGTACATTCCTGGTGCAAATTTACCACTTGAACCTATATTGCCAGCCCTAGTTATTTTGGTAAAGCAAGTTACTGAGGATGAAGTTGAATATGATTGTGAGCTTAAGAACTTATATTAGCTGTAATGAGTAATTAGGACAGCATTCTTTTAAGTAAGTAATTGTGGAATTTATATAGGTGAATGTATATTTTGGTCTGTGACTTGTGGATAAATTGACAAAGGAAAAAACTGATTTTCAACCTTGACCTCAATAAAGCTACACTGTTCAACCGTTTCATCGAAAACTTAACTATTGCTGTAATCTCATGGTGCAAGCAATCTCCACTATTTCAAAACAATGACTATAGTTAATGATATATTAATTAATAGTTGGAGATCTTTATTGTAATCCTTTTTGTAACTCAGACTATGCCTCTCCTCTAATTTCATATCATTAATGAAATCGTTTCTTATCCAAAAGAGATAGTGAGTTTGGTGGTTTGGCGTTTTGTATCTGCCAACTTTCTAACCTTTCTCAATGAAAATCCGAGATATGAGAGCCAATAGCTGTGAGGGGCTTGAAAGGAGATTGTTTATGGAATTGTTTGACCATTGATCCCAAGATTTGCCTTTGTTTTCAGAATCGTTGTAAAAAATAATTTTGGAATGGCTTCACAAGGTAAAGGTTCTTATGCACTTGAAATTACTATTCATAAATTTGAAAGATGAAACTTTATAACACTAGTAAACAGTCCCCACTTTTACGTTTATGGATGCAAATTATTGCATGACCAGGCTTTTATTAACAACCTATGAAGGTAAATTTAGTAGGGGTTCAGCTTTGGTAAGGAGTATGTGGTGGAGTGAGCTTGAAATTTCTTGTTGTCTTCCAGGCACGGGTACTCTAGGTATACAGTGGAGTCAACTATTAAGTCAAAGGTTTGTCGAAAGGTGGAACTCTGATTTCCCGATCAGAAAATAAATAAATAAATTTGCTGCAAACTATCAGCTACTGAAGTAGAAGCTTTCCCATGAGGTGGAGGTTATTTTGATGAGACAAACCTCGTCCAACTCTATCACAAACAAACAGAACTTCTACAAGTAGTCAAGTAGTGCACCTATCTTTGGCGACCATGTATTTATCGAGGGCAAATTGTATCAAGCAACTCCGCAAGCTCACTACTGATCTCAATGTTGTCTTCTTTCAACCTTTGTCGCATGTTTGGGGCCAGTTTCCCTGCAGCTTCATAAGTATTGAGCAATCGATGGTATGCACTTGCGTCGAGACACTTAAAACTCTTCAAAATCCTGGCAAAATCTTCAGCACCTTCAACATCTTTCTCTTCCTCAAAGTACTTCAGAAAAGCATTTGCCATTGCCCATGGCGGATGCCATTCACTGTCCTTGCTTTCAGATATAGCTGATTCCAGATAACTGAGTGCCACATCCACTTGCTTGAACTTCAAGAAGTAAATCATGAACGTTTCTTGAATCCTAAAGAGAGGTTCTTTACTTCTCTTAACCGCATCCTCAAATACCGTTGCAGCATCTTCGAACATGTCCTCGCGTAGGTAAGCCCTGATAGTAACATCTACTAACCGCAAATCAAAGTTCGTGCAACTAGATTCCCATTCCTTATAAGTTATTTTCAGACCCTCAACATCATTTAGTTTACTTAGAGCCTGAAGCACGACGAGATAACTCGTATTATTTGTCATTGGATAAGCTGATTTCAGTGCATTCCATATCCTATTCACCTCACTTGGATTTGAAGTGGATGCATAAAGGCTTATCAAGAAATGGTATGGCAGACGATTCTTCTTATTCAATTTGATCTCTTCCTCTACCTTTTTAAGAGCTAATTCAGCTTTTTCGAACTGTCCTACCTTGACATAGATAGCAGCTACGTTCGAAAACGTTGTCCAATCAAATAAATTTCTGTCTTCATTTTTCATCTCCTCAAGAATTCCCTCCACTTTTTCAATGTCATTCAGGTAAGCACAGCTGTTCATCCACACATTGTATATATATGTGCTAAGAAAAATTCCTCTCTGCTTCATTTCACCTATAAGAGGAGGTACTTTCTCAGGTTGATCCATTCTCATATACATGGTCATAAGATTGCAAAAGGACAAATCAGAAGCAAACTTCAACTCATCTATCTTTTTAGAAAGAGCCAAAGCCTTTTCCTCCATCATTTCCTTGCAATAGCAGCTCAAAAGAGCTCCATATGTAAGTTGATTCTTTGCAGATGATGACAGATCACAGAAATAATTCTCAGCAGCAGCTATTCCTTTTTCTTTTGATATAAGATCTAAACGCAGTGCATAGTCAGTGAATGAATATTTGATTTTTCTCATCTCCATCCATTCCATTATCTGCAACCGAAGCAAAGGCTATGCATGAGCTAAGATCTTATGATCTTGTGCAATTAGAGCGACTTTTTGGCTTGTCCAGTACGAAGGGAATGGTAGACTATTTTAGATGGTTAGTAGGTTAACCATCATGTATTGATTTAGCGGTAAAAAAACTCTTGGAAATCTAAGAGATTATAAATTCAATACATAATAACCACCTACTTAAGAAATAATTTTTCACATATTTTTTTTACAGCCAAATGTCATTGGGATAGACAATTGTATGTTATAATAGTCGAGCTGTACGTAAGCTGATTCGGACACTCAATGAGGCATCTTGGTTGGAAGGCTGACCTTGGGGCCGTCCATTCGTCCTTAAGACTCCTTGTTGAATTCTCCCTCCAGACTCCAGAGTGCTAGTTTATTGCTTTCTAATCGAATCGTTTTTTTAAAACTTTTTGTGTCTGGTAAGTTCCTTACAAGGCTATTGTACTTTTTCTTTATAATTCATGAAAGTTTCGTTTATTATCCTAAAAATGACAACCCAATGCTAAAAGAAAAAAATATCATAACTACATCTCAGGCTTAGCTAAACAAAAAAAATTATGATCTAATGGGACTAGCAGGACACAACAGAAACAAAATAGCAAAGAAAGGGAAAATAAAATCAACGAAGAGAAATTTGAACAAAAGGCAATGGAACTAAGCAGTAATTTTATGCATGTAAATTTCTCCCACAACTTTCATTTAACGAACCTATGCATTTAATTTTTTTTTATATTTGTGAGAGTGTTATTAGATAATATGAAATTCAATCTCAAAATCAATTGATGATGAAGAAAGTAACCCACAAATCATATAAATGTATTGAGATTTAAGAACTCTTCATCTTTCCCATGTGGATCAAGGTGAAGATCTCCACGTACCCTTTACAATGTTGGTACACTTTTTGTGAGATTACTACAATTGAGGGTGGGGGAATCGAACTCATGATCTCATGGTCAATGGGTATACATTAATGTCGTTGAACTACTGCTATTGTTGACTTAAGATATTGATACATTGGGATATGGGAACACCAACTTGAATTAGATTCGAATTTTTAGACCGCAAAAGCCGCTTAGGCTTACTCACTTGGTTGGATCCAAATTTGGGGATGAGATACCAGCTTTAAGTTTTACAAGCTTGGATGAGATTCAAATTTGTGAACTAGATACCCACTTGAAATTATGGTATCATATTAAATAATGAGGTTTTATGTCATGATGATGAAATGAGTAACCTACGTCGAGAATTGTTTATGAAAATAAGGTAATCACGCCCGTCCCTAGGCTAGGTGCCGGAGGCATCGAAGGAGTAATGTCACGGTGAGTTTCAAACCTAGGATCTTGAGGGGAGTATACCCTCAAAATCCAAGTCTTCAACCACTACGCCACCCCTCGGGGACTACCCATGTCGAGAATGTGGAGGCTAATTTATGGACATCTTAATTATTCTCACAGAGTCACGGATTCGTTGCCTGACCCTAAAATATTAGACATATAGCCACCATGAATTTAATCCTAAAGTTGGTAGCATCACCATCAGCATCAATATCAACTTCAGAATCATAGCTTGTAGAAAAAAAGAACAAACCTGAAGCGCATGGTGGTATCTACCGTACTTCCGGAGGTCCTTTATGCATCTCTCGAGCTCATATTTTCTGACGAAGTTTCCATCCATTATGAACCGGTTCAATGTCTGCGCCACGCTACCGCCGGTGGCACCCAGCGCCGACAGGCTGGGGTACAGCCGCCGTTGATCATTCACCGGACCACGCGTCAGCTTGGCGGCTGAAGTACGGCGCTGCCGTAAACCTGCCGGCGCTCTCGAGATTAAACTCCGACGATTCATTTCTCTCCAGATATCACTTCTCCTCCTCAGAGCGTGATCTTGTTGGAGGTTTTGTTAGGGCTCAACATAATCTTCTACTTCTTAAATATATATATATATATATTGTTATTACTGTTTAAAATTGAGTTGAAGGCTTGAATATTTACTTGTATTGTTATGAAATGAGAAACAACAGTCTAATAACAAATTGAAAAAAAAAATGTATGACAAATTGGGGAGGGTACAAACAAAACTTGCATAGAATTGAATCCATGATCATAGAATTGAAATAGAATAATACCAAACAAAATAACTAACGCATTACCGATCCATTCGATAACAATTTATTTATTAATTTAGAAATATAAGTTCATAAACACATGGATGAAATGGAAAATACTACTACATAATAAACTTAAATATATAAAAACTAAAAACATAAACTCGATTACATATTTCATTTAGATAATCGTAGATATCAAATAGTCAAAGACATATCTCAACATTTTTTAATCAGTGTTTAATATTTAAAAAATAATAAAAGCCTTTTTAAAAAAACTAATAAAAGCCTTTCAAAAAGTGTGTGAGGTTAGCCAAAACTATGTAAATATGTAAAATGAAAATTTCAAAACTCACCACTTCCAACTCTGTTCTCATTCTTTTTCCAAAACTTATTTCGTTACTGGATTATGATCTTACTTGAAATTTTATTAATTTGACAATCTATCTATCATGCAGTAAATGTTGTAATACTTAAGTTTAAGACAAAGATTACAATACTCGGTAACATGTTAGGTGCCAACAAGAACCGTAATTTAATGACATTAGTGTATATTTAATGACTATGAAATCTTGAGTTTCAGTCTCCTACCCTATGATTGTTGTAATTAAAAAAAAAAACAAAAGAAAAACATGCTAGGCCAATTTTGATATTTTTGCCTTTTGTCACTTAACTATGTGAGTATTTTAAATGGTAAAGTTGGCGAGACATTTTAAGATATTTATATACTTTCAATGTTGAATGTCGTGTACAACATCTCTTTGGATTTTATTCTTTAACTAAAAAATGTTTGAATTGATTTATATGTATTTTAACTATTCTTATGTAGCTACCAATATACACATAGTTCAACGATAATCGAGATAGATGCCTTCGACTAAAATTAAGAAATTCAAATCTCACCTTCACACAATTTTGTTTAACTGACTAAAATGATTTTCATGCAACAATAAGTTTAGCCCAATGGTAATAATCATGTACATTTGGATTCATTTTTCATACTTACACATTTGACATGACCATTCTAGCCATCTATTTATCTTTTATATATATATATATATATATATATATATATGTTTTATAACGGTGATTATCTGGGTCAACTTGCCTGCACCTTGCAAGTCCAGAGGAACTACTCGTTTCAAACAAGAAACCATACAAAAAACCATACAAAGTAGCTGCCACAGTTGGCAGTCAGATTATCATGTGTGTAGGAAGAGTAAACATGTAAAGTAAATTAATCCCTTACATTAAATTTGAAAGATTCATATATAACTCGGCGGTATAAGTGTGTGTCCATAAATTAAGAGGTTGTGAATTTAAATTCCAGACTAGTAACCCATCTTATTCGCAGGCTACCATTGTTTTGCTTTCGAATATATATGCAGAGGATAGAAACTAGGAAGAAGAAGAGGAAGTCCATAGATTCCATGTCTGTCCAGCAATTCAAATCTACTCACCAACAGCAATGAAAGGAAGTTCCCTGATAAAACAAATAAAAAGTTAGTTCTTGCTTCAACAAAAAACTTTTACTCTCTACCGAAGGGTTGGTGGGCCGGTGGCCTGATAATTTCATTGTTTGGTAAAAATTCAGTTCAACACCATAGTCATGGGTGATCCCTAGAATCGGTATTTGGCGGTCATTTATGAGAGCACTTGTACCCTCTTTGTAAGGTTTGTGGTCCCCCTCCCCCAACTTTGTACTAAAAAAAAACCTATTACTCTCTCGAACTGAATGTACACTCTATAATAACCATTGGATATAGAATAAAAGTTCGTAAGCTCATTCTTCTCTCATATATTTAAGTAACGGCGTCCTCCAATAATTATTCTCACCTCAAATACTCCTTCAAAGGTTAAGAAACCATTTTGATCCTTGTAGTTTTTAGTTCTATTTTGGTCTATGAACTTTCAAATGTTCGATTTTAAAGGAAAAATAACAAGAAACCTACCCATTAAGTTTATTTTGAAGTAAAGACTAAAGAGACTAAATTGAACATTTGAAAGTTCACGAACCAAAATGAAACCAGCAAGTAAGCTAATCATCAATGTCATTTACAGAGAATTTGATCCCAAATAGAGGTTCTATTACCTCAACACCGATTCAACGAATTAAGATGAAAAATGTCGTTTCTTTTCGATCTCACTTTAGTGTCACGACGGATTTGGGATATATACATAAAAGAAAGCAATTTTCATGTAGAAAAATGAAAAAAAACACGAAGGGAATACAATTTTATGTATATATGAAGAAGTTTTTACCACTTACCAGCCACCATGCCTAGAGAAATAGTCATTATCAAGTGAAATAGCAAGAGCAACGGCTACAGCTCTCTCCGAAAGAGTAAGATGTCGGGCGACTTCCAGCTCTTGAACCTGTCACCATCATCTTTTTGGATAAGAAACAATTTCATTGATAGTATGAAATTACATGATTGCTGGTGAAAAACCAGGTGCAAAATATAGAACCTGTCAGCAGCATCAGCACACACAATATTGAAAAAGTAATTTCTATAAAAACTAAAATTCATGTTAAACATCAATCTAATAATAATCTTACTCTTTTAGCTGGGCCAGTTCTCGAGACGGGATCAGAGGCACCAAAACGAATAACATACTGACCAGCATCAGTAAGGAGCTGCATCGTATTTTAGACAACAAAAATCGATAAATATATTTCTGGTGGAACTAATTTTTTGACAATAAAGTGATATCTTAGGAAAAATTGAGAAGAAATGAGCAACATGAAGAAACAAAAAGGATAACGAGTATACAAGGACGACCGAAGATGCAATGGACGTATGCAACAGTTTTGGGGCCTTGGACCTAATATTTAAGACAATAAAGTTTATTGAAATTTAATCACAATGGGAAAAGCCGAAAAGGTTATGACTTGCATAACCATTATTATTTATTTTTATTATTATATATAGATATATATTTCTTATTTTTTTGAGAGTCTTGTCCAACTCCATCACAGTTGATTGGCAAGAAAGCAAGAAGGCTCGTAGAATTTTAAATCCTACCTAAGTGACCACATGGCTCCTCTGACCCCTTTATTATTTTTATGGCTTTTATGGTTCTGGTCTATTAGACCAACCCGTGGTGGTTTAAAAAACTTCATTATCGAAGCCAGAAGCATTCAAATATTTAGAGTCCTTATGGACCATTACGCCAACCCATGAGAGTTATCCCGGATAATGGAGGAACTGATGAAGTTCTCTTTCATACACGTTTTCATGATAAGGGGTGTGTCCTTTGCAAGTGTACTTTCTTGCTTAGGGGATCTGGTTGAAGAGAAATAAGAGAGTTTTTATGGGTTTGAGAGGTTGTATGGGGAGGATGG
Organism: Sicyos edulis; assembly: GCA_036507275.1. Taxonomy (NCBI): domain Eukaryota; kingdom Viridiplantae; phylum Streptophyta; class Magnoliopsida; order Cucurbitales; family Cucurbitaceae; genus Sicyos; species Sicyos edulis. The sequence goes on along the minus strand of CM071858.1, from coordinate 2,127,508 downwards.
ACCCTTGCAAGAGCAAATGTGCCTCTTTGGTGTAATGATACTTTAGGCCTTATTCTTCTAGATTAAAGTTTTTTTTTTCAAGTACAGGACGGATATATTTTTATTGATAAAGTAAAAATGTTACACAGAGACCTATCAAAACTCGATGCAGGTAAATCAAAGAGCAAAATACAAAGGTAAATCGGTAAAATATAAGTCTGTTAGTGTAAGATACAATGAAACAAGAGGATGGGCGTTGATTGAGTTTGTATGTTGAAGTCCACGTAGCCAAGATATGCTTCTAGATTTTGTCCCGGACCGAAATATATTGATCCTATGCCGAGAAATAATTCCATCAGATATGGCCAAAGAAAGAAGAAATGGGGCTGCTATTCTATCAGTATGACTTACGGGGCTGCTATATTTTGTCATTTTTTCTGTACTCTTTTCATTTTATTTCAATGTTCTTGATCTTTTTCACAGAGTAAAATATCTCTATGATTTTTTTTCTTGTCTTTTTTAACAAGCATACACACTTAGAAGCTTTTTATTTTTTTTGGAAACTCACTTGAAGCTCATCCTATTTGAATAAGAGAGGTTTGGGCTCATGGCAAACTCAGAAACACCACTACTGGGAGGCTGAGAGCAAGAAGACTATGAAGATCTCTTTATTTCCATAATTCCCATTTCTTTAAACGGAAAATTGCTAATTGATATGAAATACTGGTATGTTATATTATAAAGCTAATGCATGAAGGGAAAGGAAACAACCTCAAAGCCAAAACCTCTCCAGTCACGATCGACCTCAGCAAGCACTTTCCCATCAACGTCCTTTAATGTGAAGGTCCAATTCCAAAAGCCAGGATTTTCAACAACTGCGAACTGCTTGTTCCTAATAGTTACAATTTAAATTGGAAAGTCATAATCAAAAATAAAATTGTTCGATACAAAATTGGCAACTTTGTATCGTTAGATGAAAATGAGATAACCACAAACATGATAGATAAGGGAAAAAATGCTAATGCATACAAGGATGATACACTGGTACCATGGAAACAAAAACAAGATCCAAGGAAACGTGCTCAAAAGTATTAACTGATTCTTGGGTGTGTGTGTTTTTTAAAATTAGTTATTTTTACCTATATTTGATTCAAATGTGTCCTTTTTTTTTAAACAAGGGTAACCACGTCTGTCCCTAGGCCAGGAACCAGAGACATCGAAAGAGTAATGTCACAGGTGAGTCTCGAACTCGAGACCTTGAAGAGAGCATACCTTCAAAATCCAAGTCTTCAACTACTGTGTCACCTCTTGGGGACCAAATGTGTTCTATTTTAAAATTACCATAGGAAAAATAATAAATAAAAGAAAATAACAAGCATATCTTCCAATCTTTTTATCTAAACTTTGCAAAACTGTTTTAAGAGGTTATCTAAAAAAAATTCAAAAATTTACCCCAACAGCTCTTACTGTCTTCACTAAATAGATGAGAAAAAACATGCAATTTATGGCCTTCGAGCACTCTCCAACCAGCAACAATTGAAATCCAACCGTCAAACACAGAAAGTTATACGATATGACCATTTTCTAGTCCCCTTCTAAGCCTTTGGATGGACAGTAAAATCATAATTTTGAGTTTTTTTTTTATGAACATTTTTCTGGTATTAAAAAAAATAGTTTCTTTCTCCATGCCCAAATCAACCACCACAATTTACCAATCTCATCGAATTATTCAACAACACAAGTATGCTAAACAGGGTTTCAATTGGCATCGCTTTGATGCAATACAATGAATCCATGATAGATAATACTAAACTTACCCAAGGTACAGATCGTACACCCTCCTCCAGAGATGCCACCGTCTATGAACCACACCGATTTCCTAGAGTTGTTTTTCTAATGTGAAAACATGTCCAGTGTGCCACAAGGTAAAAGAGTTTCTTATTGTATGCACTTGGAGATCAACTGAATTATCATACCTTGCCATCGATTTCAGCATATATGGAACTGGTTATCCACCAAAAGGGCCGTCGAACCTAAAAGAATACATTAATCTTTCATTTTCAAACCAAATTATCTAAGAGTTATATTAGTTGTTCCTTGAGAAGGAAAAGAAAGCATAATGATGCTTACCCTGAAAAGTTCATTACCCATTGCATCAGTAATATATGCCACAAAAGGGCGCCTTAGACGAAGCAACTGCAAGAAAATGTATCAAGCATTAGCAATTGAAGTTTAAACAAGATAAATTGTTTATTTTTCTTCTGAGGGGGAAGAAAAAAGAGAAATTATAAACACCGCCAGCATGGGAAATAGGGAAATCAAGTTACCGGAGCAATACATGTTCAGTCTCATTTTTTCAGATCAGAATAGTCATAGATATTATAGTAGTTTTACAAAGGTTCTAAGTTAGTAAGTTGTACCTGTCTAGCAATGATGCTACTTTGCTCTCGAATAAGCCCAACTGGCTATTAAACAACATTGCAGTATATGAGATTAAAGAAGAATGTGATAAGCATATAAGCAGGGTAAAGAAAACTAAAAGATGAAAATGGATGCTTACTGACTGTGGATAGCACGCGTCAACTATAGCATAACGATTTTCCTGCATTTCTCAAATTTGAGCGGGGATATAGAATAAGCACAAACCAAAGTATCTAAAATGAAAGAAACGGAAATGCAAACAAGAATTTGATGATAAACGAACAAAAAATTGTAAGGCTATTTAAGTGTGACTGACTACTTATAGAAGGTTTCTTGGTCCAAACATCACAAGAAGCAGTCAAGCTCTTAACACTTTCATAAACAGAATTTGTTCCATAACATTGCCCCCACGATTTAAAAAAAAAAAACGTAGATAGAATAGAATGTATAAATAGCATAATTATAATCACCCAGATAACAGAAAAGAAAAAAGAGAAAGAATGAGTCCAGATATAAATGTTCCGATAACTCAATAAGGATCTTAACCGCATCATTCTAGTCCTTCAAAAATTTCAAAGTTAAATTAAATAAGTGAACTCTATCAAAAGCATGACATAGGAATCTGCACTTGAATAACTAACCAGGAGGAAACAAGTGATGGGAAAGAGTTACCTGCTCAAATCCAAGAACCAAATTTGCCCACTCTATATCCCTAGTAATGAGTAAATTAGATCTAGCAAGAAGAGGTGCAACTTGGACCTAATGTATTGAAAGATGAAGGGAACAATCATGTTAGTGTGATGCTATAACTTAGGGAAAAAACGAAATCTTAAATGCAATAAATTTGGAATGCAAATTAAGTGGAATGAGGTAGAAAAAGAAAGCATTTCGAAATTAAATTAACACAAATATAAGAACACATTTCCAAATTAATAATCACATTCACCCAAGAGGTGTGCATAATAGATAGTCATTTCTAAAAAAAAAAGCACAAGAGATTGTCACGCTTGGTAGTTGGTACTAAAGACCAACTATACTCTGCTCATCAGAATATGAATTGAACTATTCATCTATAAGATGAAATATTGGGTCCAAAGGACCATTACAAAAGATCATTACACAAGACCTCTCCAATTGGAGAGGAGAGAAGAGGAGTAATCTTTAAAGATGTTAAAGCGTTTAATCCAAGGCAATCACATGAACAATAGTCAATAGATTCAAAAAAGCCTAATTAAGTAGATGCTTTATCTTGGAAAATCCTCATGTTTCTTTCACATCACACCATAAGTCTAAGAAGAAAGCCCTGTTAAAACATTCTCATATGAATTTTTCCTTGTTAGTAAAACGATGCCCCTCCAAAGTAAGAGCCAGAATGGGTCCAGGTTCAAAAGGCAGTGCACAACTGGAAGTGGAAACTTTTTCAAAAACATAGTGAACAACATTTCTTGCCCTTTGATGATAAATTTGAACTGATCCACTCCCTCCCATATAAGTGGAATCTCAATACGGTAATCTTAGCAGAAAGAAGTGAAGTTAAAGAGAGCACAAAAGAATTTTGTTCTGGTTCACTAAGACTCAAATGCATAGCTCTTCACTCACTGGTAAAGCGAGAAGAAGAACAGTCTTCTAGTAGAAGCGAGATTACACTGGATTAAACTGTTTATCAAGACAACTAAACATAATCTAATTACAGTACAACACATCATCAGTTGCAACAAACTAAATCATTTGTATAATGAAATGAGGCAAGCATGAATTATAATGAACAATTGTGAATTATCATTTCTCAACCAATGAAATAAGGATAAAATGATTAGTTAATTCTAGCAATCGATTCGAAACTATTCAGGAAAACTGCAACTGAGAACGAGAATAAACGGAGAAATTGATATTGTTGTTCTGACATAAATTTGTTTGGGAAAAATATATGTTTAGTCCCTATGTTTTGGGTGAAGTTTCTATTTGATCCCTATGTTTCAAAATGAACACTTTTATTTCTTAAATTTCAATAATGCTCCATTTTAGTCCTTGGCTAATCTTCTAAAATGTGTGCATGTCTATTGAGTTTCCTTTTTACTTGTTTTTAACAAGATGAAAATATTTTCATCATCAATCTAATGGAAATAAAAATTAGGAGTTATCATCCTTGTTGAAATTTTGTTATGTTACTAACATTTTGTTATCTCCAAGACTAAAATTGAGAGTAATTGAGGGGTAAATGTGTTTACTTTTGAAATGTGAGGCCGAATGGAAACTTCACCCAAAAACCTATTGAGATATGCGTTGAACTATTTGATACCCCACAATTACTTAGATGGGGGTCTCATTGCCTAGGAGACGAAATATGTACTTGGGTTTATTTTTCCGCACTTGGACATTGATGTAATTTGGGCCTATTTTGTAATAGGGTTGAGAGTGCAGTGTTTAAACTCTCTTAAAACCCTAGCCGTATTCTCCTTAATACAACCATTGCCTCCACGACAAAGTCGTTAGTGAGTCACGCAGATTCTTTTGATTGATGTTCTTATTTAGTAACAAAACCTATAAACTAAAAAGGTAATTTTACCAAATTCTTTTCATTCCTATGAACTAATAGGAAATGCTTGCAGGTACCAGGCAACTTCATAGAATCAAAACGTAAAACCTAATTAGCTTACCTCCTCGGGAGAATGCGGGGCTAGAAAACCAGATACGGATTGACTTGGAGGCGGTTGCTTCCACGGTTTCCCTTCTGCAACAGCAGAAGTGATCAAAGTCGAATTCCCAAACTGACGTTCTTCAAATACAACATTCCCGCGATTGAAACGAGCGATCCGATTCTGATTTCCATTTCGATTCGATATCCGTTTCCGCTTCTCTCCATCCCTATCTGCTTCCCACAGCCGCGCCAAGTAGCTCCTATCTACAAGAGGACGATCATCATCGTTCTCAATCCTCCTTATTCCGTAATGGCGAAACCTAGGCGCGAATCTGTGCACCGGCCAAACCGAAATCCTGGCGGAGCAATCTTGTCCGATGCATTTACGAACAGGATTTGAAGAAGAACGCAAACTCCTAATCCAGTTCATCTAAGATTTCATCCACGGAATCCTACGGCGGAATCGAGATTCAGACGAATCAAAATCTGCTCAATGCATAGAATGCTTGATTTGCAGACGATGAACAGAAACGATCTTGGATTGGACGGGAGAGTACAGAGGAAAAACTTGACTGAATTGGGAAAGGAAAAGAAAAGGAAAAATGGAAAATTTTTTAGAAAGTCTTTCACCAAAATTGTTAAAATTTGTGACATAAATTGATGAATTAATGTTCTTTTTGTGAAAATTAGTTTCAACTTCAACGAGTGTGTCTCGACTAAAAGGTTTGGTAACAAGTTTTTTTTTTTTTTTTTGAGATTACAATTATTGGGGTGGAAAAAATCCAAACCTAATACCTCTTGATCATTAGATGTACATTGCTTTCATTTAAACTACAACTTTTATTGGTGGTAATCAATTTCACCAATACTTTGAAAACTTAATACTAAAAATGGATATTTTTACTTTCGGAGTAATTTAGTTAACATTATATTAAGTAAATAATGATTCGTAACCTTATGAACTATGATAATAACATTCATTAAATTTATAGAACAAATTAAAGCTAAATCTCAAATTAACTAAAAATGTTTTTTTTATATAGTTTTTAGAATTTAATAACAACTAAAGTGGAAGATTTAAATCGATAATCTTATAGTTGCTCAGTTATACAAGACATCAATATAAACTTTCCCAAATGTTAAACATCTCACTCTTGTAAAAACAAGATAAATTCTGTTTTTCAATGGTTTTTTTTAATATTAATGAAACCTGTAAAAGATGCATCAAAAGCTATTTGAAAATAAACAATTTTTGTTAGTACAAATTGGGGGAAGGGAATTACAAATACTAATTTTAGGGATGGATCATCAAATAGAAATGGATTAACACAAAATCAGATAACCAACGGCACCACGACCCTTTCGTCATTTTTTTTAAAGGTAAATGAAACTTAGAACTTGACTAATTTAAGCTCGGGACATCATTGATAAAATTAATGTTATAAGTGGTTTTCAAATTTGAGATTTCAGTGAAAGTGTAACCTTAAAGTCTAAATCTTTGGGCAAAGATACCTTTTATTTCTATACTTCAAAAATTAAGAATGACAAATGTAAAAATACATATCAAATAAAAAAAAACAATACTAATTTAAGAATGACGAATGTAAGAACGAGTGATTCACTTGAAAGCAATTTGAAGACCTTCTAAAATTGATCCTATGAATACGATCACCTTGATCGAGATGATTTTATCCACACGTACATATTAAATTATATTAAATTATATTAAATTATCTTGGAGTGAATGAAACCATAGACATAAATAGATTGGTAAAAAATAGAAATCAACTCCAAAATAAAATACCCGATCTTTCAACTTCACTCCTTATACGTCTTAAGTTAAACTATATATATAAATTAGAGAGCTAAGACAAAAAAACAAAACAACTTTTTAAGGATTCAGTCTTAACAAAAACATAAGAAGTAAAGGTTTGCAGGTGTTTGGATGTGAAATTATAGAGTAATTATTTTGAATGATTATAAATGAGAATTATTTTGAATGATTAGAAAGTTGAGTTTTTAGTAATAATTCGTTTGGGATGATGATTTTTGTAGAAAAATGGTAGTCAATTACTCGTTTGAATACTATAAAAAAATAAGTGATTAGTTTGAGAGGTTAAAAATGAGTGGTTAGAATAATTGATTGGACATTAATGATTAAAAATGAACGATTACAATAACTTATTTGATTGTGATTGTTTAAAGAAAAGTCCTAAAAACTCGTTTATGATAGTTTGTTAATTACCTTAAACAAACACCCCTCCCTATGAGAACCTTTATATCCCTCTCTGGTTGTAATCTAATAAAAAAAAGAGAACCTTTGTATATTATAAAAACAAACTCGATATTGTGACCACTATTTATTTTATTGTTTTTTTTCTGAAATATAATTTATTGTTTCTTTAATTTGGCTCATAACTTTCATTTCTTAAAAGTGTCAATGACTTTTAAAGTATATGAAAAATATTTGAATCCATATGCACGGTTCACAAAAGAGAATGAAAAGATTTTCGTTTGGAATTGTATAAAAAAAATTATCGATTAAAGAAACCACCGAAAAAAAAGGAGAGAAAAAGGAAAGAACTCCAGGAAAGGATGTGCAAAATTCAAGAAAATAGGAGCGAGAATGAGAAAATATGTTTGTCCCACATCGGCCAAGTTTAAGAAGCGAGAGAAGAGAACAGCTATAAAAGGGCGTTGAGACAACTCAACAAATCATACCTTTCTCGGCCTTTTGGCTAAGATCAAGTGTAGTATCTGTTCTTATCAGTTTAATATCTGATACGTGGGCCATCGGCCCACATGATATTAAATTAATTTTTTATGGGTGACGGCCCACAACAATAGCTTGCTATTGGGGCCTTCTAGCGTCGTCCTTGCATTGCACTACTGCATGGGCCTGGCTCACCCCTCCAAGCCCAGTTCTAATAATTACGATTTCGTGATAGACTAATAATTGGTTTCAAGCTCTACTTGGGTTTGTTTCGTGAAATATTTTTCGGAGTATGTTCCTTTTTACCCTCGTGAATATTCCTTAAATTTTGTACATTTCAATATTTTCGTTTTCCTTCGTCTGGTCCATTGCTCATTAGGAGTCAGATTTTTCAACTGTAATAAATATAATAATGGTCGTAAATTAATAAAAGCCCTGAGCTTTCTAATTTCCTATATATATATCAAGTATGAATGCGAAGAAATATATTGAATGTCATCTTTGATATCGGCTGCCTTCCCCAATTTAGAAGGTTATTTTAGTTATTGATAGTCGGAATTATAAAATAATTGGTGGCCATATCCTGCATTGTTGATTGTTATATGCTAATAATAATTACTTTTGTTTTTGCTCAAAGACTTCATCTTTCCAAGACTATGATAACCACATATGGATTCCACATCATACCTTTAAAGTCTTCAACACTTATCAGATAACTAAATCAAAAGTTGGATTAATCATATTCTTAGATTGGATTTCGAATTCTTTTGGCTAAATACTCGTTGGGTGTATGAGCTATAATACTAAATTAGATAGCATCAAATTTGAATTGATAATGAGAAGAGTAGTTTATGTATGCTATAAAGATTGCGAGACATCCTAAACAATGCTCGATATAACTCATCACCGAACCTGAAAGCCGCCACCTTTGGAGTCGCTGATAAAAATCAGACCTCTGCTGAGGGTGGTTGAAAAACTCTTTGTTTGAAGCCCATTCACTAAACTATTCCCCTCAGTTTTTCAGGATCATAACGTATGAGGATGATGAAAGACTGCTAGACAGGTCGAGACTCGATCTGTTGATTGAGGTTGCATAGGACATATCGGCGAGTCATTCTTCTGCCACTAGCCACATCACTGGTGTGTTGTCGAGTTCTTTCCAACTCCGACGAGCCGAAGGTTAAGGGAAAGGTTATACCATACAGCTTCTTAGTTCATTGTCGTGATGCCAAGTTGAAATGTAGTCAGGAAGTAAAATGTTCTTTTTGTTAGAAATGGGAAATCAGGGCAGGCGGCTTGGAAGCTTTGTTTTGGCTTTGTAGTCACTCCCACTACATCCACACACACTTCAAGACCCGGGCCGTAAATAACATAGAATTTTACTATTAAGCTCACTTGTAAGTTTTGAATCTGACAACTTCAAATGAGCATTACCTTGGGGTCTGAGCCTATATCAACGAGACCAAAGGTGGCGGCTTTCAGGTTCGGTGATGAAGAAAGAATTCTATCAATATTAGTTTGAAGAAAGAAATATTAATTTTATAACTTCTGAATTTGGGATGTAGTCTCAATTTGATTCTTAAGTTTTAAAAGAGAACCCTCTTATTTTTATCTTTACATTTCAATAATAGTTTTTTTATTTAAAAGTTTAATTCACATGAAAATTAAAATAATAATTTTATCAACATATTAATATTTAAAATCAAGAAAATTTGTCTTCTATATCATATTTTTTTTGTTCTTCATTACAATTATAGAACATTTTTAAAAATAATTTCATTCATACCACATTTTACCCAAAATTCATATTCTAATATTATTAGACTTTTATCAGTTGAATTGATAGACTTTAGACTTCTATCCGTTGAACTGATAGACTTTAAACTTCTATCAAATTCAATTAATAGACTTCTATCCGTTCAATTGATAGACTAACTTCTATCAGTTCAATTGATAGACTTCAATTGATAAATTAAAATTAGAATTAAAAAATATTTTTCCAAAAAAAAGGGGAAAGTATTGATGAAAGAAACCACCGAGAAAATGAAAGAAATTCAGGGAAGGAAGAAGATAGGGTGTGCAAAATTTGAGAAATAGAACCAAGGATGAGGGGATACGTTTGTCCCACATCGGCCAATTGTAGAAAGTGAGAGAAGAGAACAGCTATAAAAGGGCGTTGAGACAGCTTAATAAATCATACCTTTCTCGGCCTTTTGGCTAAGATCAAGTGTAGTATTTGTTCTTATCAGTTTAATATCTAATATGTGGGCCATTGGCTCACATGATATTAAATTAATTTTTTATGCGGGAGGGCTCCCAACAATAGCTTGTTATTGGGTCTTTCTAGCGTCGTCCTTGCGTTGCACTACTGTGCATGGGCCTGACGCATCCCTCTAAGCCCAGTTCTAATAATTACGATTTCGTGATAGACTAATAATTGGTTTCAAGTTCTACTTGGGTTTGTTTCGTGAGTTAGTTTTCAGAGTATGTTCCTTTTTACCCTCGTGAATGTTTTATTCCTTAAATTTTGTACATTTCAATATTTTCGTTTTCCTTCGTCTGTTCCATTGCTCATTAGGAGTCAGATTTTTCAACTGTAATAAATATAATAATGGTCGTAAATTAATAAAAAGCCCTGAGCTTTCTAATTTCCTATATATATATCAAGTATGAATGCGAAGAAATATATTGAATGTCATCTTTGATATCGGCTGCCTTCCCCAATTTAGAAGGTTATTTTAGTTATTGATAGTCGGAATTATAAAATAATTGGTGGCCATATCCTGCATTGTTGATTGTTATATGCTAATAATAATTACTTTTGTTTTTGCTCAAAGACTTCATCTTTCCAAGACTATGATAACCACATATGGATTCCACATCATACCTTTAAAGTCTTCAACACTTATCAGATAACTAAATCAAAAGCTGGATTAATCATATTCTTAGATTGGATTTCAAATTATGTTGGCTAAATACTCGTTGGGTGTATGAGCTATAATACTAAATTAGATAGCATGAAATTTGAATTGATAATGAGAAGAGTAGTTTATGTATGCTATAAAGATTGCGAGACATCCTAAACAATGCTCGATATAACTCATCACCGAACCTGAAAGCCGCCACCTTTGGAGTCGCTGATAAAAATCAGACCTCTGCTGAGGGTGGTTGAAAAACTCTTTGTTTGAAGCCCATTCACTAAGCTATTCCCCTCAGTTTTTCAGATCATAACGTATGAGGATGATGAAAGACTGCTAGACAGGTCGAGACTCGATCTGTTGATTGAGGTTGCATAGGGCATATCGGCGAGTCATTCTTCTGCCACTAGTCAGATCACTGGTGTGTTGTCGAGTACTTTCCAACTCCGACGAGCCGAAGGTTAAGGGAAAGGTTTTACCATACAACTTCTTAGTTCATTGTCGTGATGCCAAGTTGAAATGTAGTCATGAAGTAAAATGTTCTTTTTGTTAGAAATGGGAAATCAGGGCAGGCGGCTTGGCAGCTTTGTTTTGGCTTTGTAGTTACTCCCACTACATCCACACACACTTCAAGACCCGGGCCGTAAATAACATAGAATTTTACTATTAATTTCACTTGTAAGTTTTGAATCTGACAACTTCAAATGAGCATACCTTGGAGTCTGAGCCTATATCAACGAGACCACTTTTTGGGACATGAAGTAAAAGATACTTAGGCCCCGTTGATAACCATTTTGTTTTTCGTTTTTTGTTTTTGAAATTTAAGCATATAACTACCACCTTACCATAGTTTTTTTTTCTTATTTGGATATCTACATCTTACCTATATTTTAATAAACAAAATCAAAATTTGGAAACAAAAAAAAGTAGCTTCCAAAAACTTGTTTTTGTTTTTGAAATTTGGTTAGTATTCACCGACTTTCTTAAGGAAAGATGGAACACATGATTGAAAATTTGATTAGAAATAGGGTTAAATTTCATAAACAAAAAACAAAAAACCAAATGGTTATCAAATGGAGCCTTAGTTCTTTGTTTTTTTGTTTATGTTGCTTTCTTCTTTATGCTTTTGTGTGTTGCTAGTGCATTAAGTTTCAGTCATTTTTAGTCTTGTTGCCTAAAAATGAAAATTTCTGTGCTATGTTCAAAACCTGTTTTGAGGTTATGATAAATTTGACATTCTACAGGAAAAACAATAGGGAAGCAAATGTTGAAGTATTTGTTATCTAATTATGTTGCTGTTTGTCAATTATTTGGGGGTTATTCTGCATTTAAGATTTTGGGTGAACAACACTGATTTCTTGTTATGTTTCTAAACAAGCAAGTATTGAAGTGATCCAATTATTAAAAAAAAAAAAAACCAAGAGCTAGAAAATAAAGCCATCAGATGTTCAGGTGCTAGAAAATAGTAATAATTGTGTTGGCAAATTATAACAAAAACACACCTAATTATTCATCACATTGCAATGAATGTATATATATAACTTATACATTACTCTCAAACAAATTTCTAAAACTTTTATCATTATCAGAAAAAACAAACACATTACATTCTTGATAGCAAAAAGCACACACCGACACATATTATTCCAAAAAGAAAATCTTAGCTAATTGAATTTGTTGCATATTGAGTTCAAGAATGTGAAATACTTGTACCTCCATGACCTACGTACTGATCAATAATGGACCCCAAATTCCCTAAAATCCAAACACAAATCCAATTCCCACACTCAAATAAAACCAGTGATCAATGTAATTTTCATCAACTTCTTCCAATTTTGCTTCTTTATCTGATGTCTTTTCTTCCCTTTGACAACTGTTTGGGAGTGGCAATCCACATAGCTCATTGCCAATGAAGCTTGATGGATCCAAGCCTTGGATTTGTGTACTTCTTGGAATTTGACCTGATAAGTTGTTGTCAGACAAGTTCAAGCGGCTCAAGAATGTCAACTTTGAAATGCTTTGTGGTATTTGCCCAGAAAGTTGGTTTCTTGAAAAATCAAGAGACTCCATGTTTGTCATGCTTCCAATTTGTTGTGGAATACTTCCGTTTAGATTGTTTCTCGAAAGATTCAAAGACCTCAATTCGAAGAGATTGGTGATTTCTTTGGGAATTTCTCCTGATAAGTTGTTGCCGGAGAGGTCTATACTTGTCATGAGGCCAAGAATTTTATCGTATTGGAACTCTTCTCCTTTAGTTACCACATATGCATTGTCTACAAAATCCCTTTTTCTGAGATCATAAATATTAATGGGTTCATCCAAGACTTCATACCCTAGATTTAATGAGCCTTGGTAGTCATGCTTGTAAATTAAGTTGTTGTTTCCAATGTCCATGATTCGGAGAGATGAGAGTTGGCAAAGTTCAATTGGGATCAAACCACTCAATTTGTTCGATCGGAGTCCAAGAACTATGAGGTTTAAGAGATTCATTCCAATCCATGTTGGAATGTTTCCTTGAAATCCATTTAGACTCAGATCCAAAATCTTAATTTAAAGCAATTTTTAAGATAGCGGGGGATCTTCCCAGAAAGACTATTGTTGCGTAGATGCAAACTTTGTAGGTTGTTCAGAGATCCAATGGAGTTTGGTAGTTTTCCATTCAAAATATTACTACTCAATGTCACAACAATTAATGACATCCAATTTGTCAAACAATTTGGAATATTTTCGAATAAACGGTTGTTCATAAGATTAAGACTCTCCAACTTGTTGTTTTGGTTTCTTGGATAACATAAGAAGTGAGGCAAGTTATCATAGAAGAAATTATTAGAAAGATCAAGCTCTTTAACAGTTGATGATATACGAGGCAAGTTACCATAAAATTTATTGGAACCAAGGTATATTCTAGTTAGTGGAGCATTAAGATAAAAATCAGGAAGTTTACTCGATAGTTGGTTGTGAGAAATTTTCAAAAACTCATATGAAGTAGATAAACTCCAAAACCAATTTGGAACCATGTCTGAAATGTTGGCATTCGATAGGTCCATACCGACAAAATCCTTCTGTGACTCGAGCCATTTGGGAAATTGGGGACCTAAGTTGCAAGATCTCAAATATATGCCCTCAAGATTGAAAGGAGGAATCCACCCAAGAGAAAAGCTCAATGTCAAATTATTTTCAGACAAATCTAATAGCCTCAAACTCGTGAGATTAGCAAAGTGAGCGTCTGATACAATACCTTCCAAGCTATTTCGAGAAATGCGTAGATCTTCTAAATTTGACAATAATCCAATGCTTCTTGGAAGTGTTCCATTTAACTTATTATCGTCAAGGGTAAAAAATCTCAATGAAGATAGATTTCCTAAAAACTCAGGAATACAACCAGAAATGAAATTATCACTAAGGTCAAGGTAGTGCAAATTTGTCATATTTGCAATCTGATTTAGGAAATGACCTGAAATGTTATTATTCCTCAAGATCAAATGTATGAAGCTGTTTGCAAGGCAACCTTGAAAAATACTTTCAAAAGCATCAAGTTTGTTTTCTGATAGATCAACGTACCTCAAGTTGCAAAGTGTTCCTATTGACCTTGTTATATTCCCTTCAAGTTCATTCCAGCTAAGGTCAAGAGAAACCAAATTAGTAAGGTTGGCAATGTCATTGGAGATCTCCCCTTGCAAGCTAAGCTGGCTAAGGTGCAAGTGTTGTAGACTTTGAAGAGAATAAAGACAGCTGGGTATGGTTGAATTGAAATAAGATATGGAAAGATCAAGAAATGTAAGAGCTGACAAGTTTTGAATGGCACATGGAATTGGACCTTCAAAGTAATTACCTCTAAGGTCCAAGAAAGTGAGACTTGTAAGATCGAACAATGATTTTGGTAGGGAAGAATCCAACCAATTAGATCCTAGGTTGAGGTTTTCAAGGGATGTCAAGTTTGAAAGACCTCTTGGAAGTGGACCTTGGAATTGATTCGAACTTAAATCAAGTGAAACAAGGCTACCAAGTGTTAAAATCCATTTGGGTATAAATGTGTGGAAGTGGTTGGATGAAATGTCAAGAATGGAGAGAGAAGTGAAATTGACATGACTTACGTGAGAAATTTGATTCAATTCACACCCACACAAGCGCAACTCCACTAGAAAAGGTAGTTCATCGACATCCAACAACCAATTTGACACTTTGCTAAGGTTTGAATAGCTCAAATCCAAACTCCTCAGTGAATGAAGACCCCGAATCCATTGAAGATTTTCACTGTACAATTGACGTTGTTGATATGATATAGAACTACCTCGCAAATCTAGTTGTTGCAAGTTAGATAGATTTCCAAGTTGATGAGGTATCACTCCTTGAAAACCTGAGTCAGTGAGATTAAGATAATTCAAACGAACAACTGATACCAAGAAACTTGGTATCTGAATACCTCCAAAGTCATTATTGCTGAGATCAATATGACTTAGATGCTTCAAATTCAAGATTGAGTCGCTTAAATTTCCCTTCAACATTGAGTTTTCATCAGAAATCCCCTCTGCTGCAAGTTGCAATTTCTCGACATGGCCAGTTAAAATATTGCAACGAATTCCATGCCATTTACAACAATCTGTTGCAGGAATCCATGATGAAAGACGATTCGACGAATCTTCGAGCTCTTTCTTGAATTTTAAAAGCGCATCTCGCTCAATTTCAATGCAAAATGCATTTGATGATGAAGAATTGTCGTAGTGGGATATGACTTTGTTGGGAAATAACAATGAGATGAAGACAAGAATCTGAAAGGCTCTTCCAAATCCAACTCCAACCATGTTGATAGGAAAGTGTGCATTTTCCAAAAGAGGTTGAAGATGTTATTTATAAGGAATGAATTGAAAGGGAAGAGACTGTAGTCAAATGCAAGTTTCACGTTTTCAATTTTGTTATTATTAATTTAAGTTGATTGAGTTTTTTTATATTTACTAATGAAAAATCTCCTAAATATATATGATATGGTTGGGCCTAAGGCTCGATTGAGCCTAGGGCTCTATTTAGCCATTGCTTGAAGAATAAGTTAGTATTTTGTTATAAATAGAATAAGTTAGGTTAGGGTTTAAACAATGAGATTCTCTTGATAGGGGAGGTTCCAAGACCTATCAAATCTTGGATCATATCAATATATACACAAGATTTTTTTTTTCTTTAAATACAAATCTAATTTAAAGATAGGAGGTATAGCTAAAGTGGTCTTAGCCAAACTGTGCCTCAAATATTATAAGAATTTATGTTTAAAAACAGATCTTTCCTCTCCATGGCAGAGCTTATCGGTTCGTGAATTTTACATTCCATAAACCGACAATCTTTTATTTTTTAACAAAAATCATTCTTCCTCGAGCTTTATCGAATTTCAAGGCATTAATTCTGTTAAATAAGAATTACACCATGAAGGTGTGTAAATTATGTGTATATAAAGCACTTTAGTTATCTTCATCATTTGAGAGAAACTTTAGCCACCAAATTTGAGAGCTCTTGAAACTCTCTTCAATGATAATTATGAATGAGTGATCTAAATTGATGAGTAGACTAGTCCGAACCACTTTACATCTGTGTGTTAATTTCTTGGGAATTTATCCTCATCATCACATTCTACCTCTTGTATTATATTTATAGTACAATTTTTAAAATAATTTATTTATATCACATAATTTTCTATCACTGATAAAACTCAACCAGTGATAGAACGAGTCTACACTGATTGAATTCTATCACTGATAGAACTCAACTAGTGATAGAATTCAATTTGTATTTTTTCTGTTATAAATGAATTAATTTTGATTTTGTGCTATAGATGGAAATATTTTTTATCTTTTTTGTTATACATGCAAAATCCTCTAATTTCTTCTACATTATTTTCTTTTCTTTATGTTGATTTTCATCTATTAGTATTGCTTTTAATTTGGTATGAAATTGGGACTAGAATGTGGAAAATATTCCAACAAATTCTTATATTTAATAGATTAAACGTCGTGACTTTTTAGTTTTTGGTTGTCCCTTGCCTTCGTTAATGGTAGTGGTTTATGGTTGATGGCCTCTTTTAAGTTCTACATTAAAATTAAAAAAAAAAACAATATTTTTACATTTTTTGGATGCTAGTTGAATTTGTATAAAGTAATCTGATTCTTAAGAATCGGAGACATTCTTCTTGCAACATTTTCTTCTATGTCTTCCGTCTTTAGATTTTTATTTTAATGTTAGTTTTAAAATTCATCAACTTTTAAGTTTTGGTTTTTACATGTATAAATCATCATCAATGTTTAAGCAAATATATTTTAGGACTTAGTCAAGGTTCTAGATATCAATATTGCATTATTCACAATATACCAAAGTCTTTTCGTATAACGATCATTCAAGACATATCTCAATAAAATTTCAGTATTTACATTCTTATATGTTGATTTTAATTCAAAATTTTCATCTCTAAATTTTAATTAATATTAATTAAAAACTGCCATAGATAGAATTATATGAATCTCTTATTGCTATCAAAAACTTCACAGTAGTCAACAAAGACCCTTGAAGGTCGCCATCATTTTAAAGTGCTTCTCCCAACATTTATCTTCCTTGGAATCAAAAGAAGATAAAAAGAAAAAGAAAACACTTATCTTCTTTTGATTTGAAGGAAGATAAAAAGAATTCTCAAAAAAAAAAAAAGAAAAAAAAAAGAAAAAGGAAACACTTATCTTTCTTATTTTGTGTCTATGTTCTCACCCACTTGTTCGTTATGTAGTCCTAGAGGCATATTATGAAGTTTTTTGATCTACAAAATATAATAGATTTCTATCCGTTCAATTGATAAACTTTAGACTTCTATCAGTTCAACTGATAGACTTCAATTGATAAATTAAAATTAGAATTAAAAGGATATTTTTCCAAAAAAAAAGGGGAAAGTATTGATGAAAGAAACCACCGAGAAAATGAAAGAAATGCAGAGAAGGAAGAAGATAGGGTGTGCAAAATTCGAGAAAATAGAACTGAGGAAGAAAAGTTGTAAGAACTCGTTTGTGATAGTTTGTTAATCACCATAAACAAACACCCCTATAAGAACCTTTATATCCCTTTGTGGTTGTAATCTAATAAAAAAAAAGAGAACCTTTGTATATTATAAAAACAAACTTGATATTGTGACCATTATTTTCCTCATATTTTATTGTTTTTTTTCTGAAATATAATTTATTGTTTCTTTAATTTGGCTCATAACTTTCATTTCTTAAAAATGTCAATTACTTTTAAAGTATATGAAAAATCTTTGCTTCCATATGCACGGTTCACAAAAGAGAATGAAAAGATTTTCGTTAGGAATTGTATAAAAAAAAAAATCGATTAAAGAAACCACCGAAAAAAAAGGAGAGAAAAAGGAAAGAACTCGAGGAAAGGATGTGCAAAATTCAAGAAAATAGGAGCGAGAATGAGAAAATATGCTTGTCCCACATCGGCCAAGTTTAAGAAGCGAGAGAAGAGAACAGCTATAAAAGGGCGTTGAGACCGCTTTATAAATCATACCTTTCTCGGCCTTTTGGCTAAGATCAAGTGTAGTATCTGTTCTTATCAGTTTAATATCTGATACGTGGGCCATTGGCCCACATGATATTAAATTAATTTTTTATGGGGGAGGGCCCACCACAATAGCTTGCTATTGGGGCTTTCCAGCGTCGCCCTTGCGTTGCACTACTGCATGGGCCTGGCCCACCCTTCTAAGCCCAGTTCTAATAATTACTATTTCGGAATAGGCTAATAATTGGTTTCAAGTAGTACTTGGGTTTATTTCGTGAATTAGATTTCAGAGTACGTTCCTTTGGACTCTCGAGATGGTTTTATTCCTTAAATTCTGTACATTTTAATATACTCATTTTCCTTCGTTTGTTCCATGGCTCATTAGGAGGCAGATTTTGGAACTGTAATAAATATAGTAATGGTCGTAAATTAATCAAAGCCCTGAGCTTTCTAATTTCCTATTTATATCAAGTATGAATGCGAAGAAATATATTGAATGTCTTCTTTGATGTTGGCTGCCTTCCCCAATTTAGAAGGTTATTTTAGTTTATTGATAGTCAGAATTATAAGGTTATTTTAGTTTATTGATAGTCGGAATTATAAAATAATTGGTAGCCATATCCTGCATTGTTGATTGTTATATGCTAATAAGAATTACTTTTGTTTTTGCTCAAAGACTTCATCTTTCCAAGACTATGATAACCACATGTGGATTCCACATCATACCTTTAAAGTCTTCAACACTTATCAGATAACTAAATCAAAAGCTGGATTAATCATATTCTTAGATTGGATTTCGAATTCTTTTGGCTAAATACTCGTTGGGTGTATGAGCTATAATACTAAATTAGATAGCATGAAATTTGAATTGATAATGAGAAGAGTAGTTTATGTATGCTATAAAGATTGCGAGACATCCTAAACAATGCTCGATATAACTCATCACCGAACCTGAAAGCCGCCACCTTTAGAGTCGCTGATAAAAATCAGACCTGCTGAGGGTGGTTGAAAAACTCTTTGTTTGAAGCCCATCCACCAAGCTATTCCCCTCAGTTTTTCAGGATCATAACGTATGAGGATGATGAAAGACTGCTAGATAGGTCGAGACTCGATCTGTTGATTGAGGTTGCATAGGGCATATCGGCGAGTCATTCTTCTGCCACTAGCCAGATCACTGGTGTGTTGTCGAGTTCTTTCCAACTCCGACGAGCCGGAGGTTAAGGGAAAGGTTATACCATACAGCTTCTTAGTTCATTGTCGTGATGCCAAGTTGAAATGTAGTCATGAAGTAAAATGTTCTTTTTGTTAGAAATGGGAAATTAGGGCAGGCGGCTTGGCAGCTTTGTTTTGGCTTTGTAGTTACTCCCACTACATCCACACACACTTCAAGACCCGGGCCGTAAATAACATAGAATTTTACTATTAAGCTCACTTGTAAGTTTTGAATCTAACAACTTCAAATGAGCATACCTTGGGGTCTGAGCCTATATCAACGAGACCAAAGGTGGCGGCTTTCAGGTTCGGTGATGAAGAAAGAATTCTATCAATATTATTTTGAAGAAAGAAATATTAATTTTATAACTTCTGAATTTGGGATGTAGTCTCAATTTGATTCTTAAGTTTTAAAAGAGAACCCTCTTATTTTTATCTTTACATTTTAATAATAGTTCTTTTATTTAAAAGTTTAATTCACATGAAAATTAAAATAATAATTTTATCAACATATTAATATTTAAAATTAAGAAAATTTGTCTTCTATATCATATTTTTTTGCTCTTCACTACAATTATAGCACATTTTTAAAAATAATTTCATTCATACCACATTTTACCCAAAATTCATATTCTAATATTATTAGACTTTTATCAGTTGAATTGATAGACTTTAGACTTCTATCCGTTGAACTGATAGACTTTAAACTTCTATCAAATTCAATTAATAGACTTCTATCCGTTCAATTGATAAACTAACTTCTATCGGTTCAACTGATAGACTTCAATTGATAAATTAAAATTAGAATTAAAAAATATTTTTCCAAAAAAAAGGGGAAAGTATTGATGAAAGAAACCACCGAGAAAATGAAAGAAATTCAGGGAAGGAAGAAGATAGGGTGTGCAAAATTCGAGAAAATAGAACTAAGGATGAGGGGATATGTTTGTCCCACATCGGCCAAATTTAAGAAGCGAGAGAAGAGAATAGCTATAAAAGGGCGTTGAGACAGCTTAACAAATCATACCTTTCTCGGCCTTTTGGCTAAGATCAAGTGTAGTATCTGTTCTTATCAGTTTAATATTTGATACGTGGGCCATCGGCCCACATGATATTAAATTAATTTTTTATGGGGGAGGGCCCACCACAATAGCTTGCTATTGGGGCCTTCCAGCGTTGCCCTTGTGTTGCACTATTGCATGGGCCTGGCGCACCCTTCAAAGCGCAGTCCAAATTTTTAGTATTATTTGATTACTTAAAATCTTGTCTTTAATTGTGTATATAAATGCTGGTGATTCGATTATTTGTAACTTCAGAAACACCGATTCACTGAAATGCCAAGAAGAGCAGTATTGTGAATTCGAGTTCGGGGTATGATTTTAAACTCGCATACTTGGGTTTTTATTGCTCAAGCTTTCAGTTTGTATCTTTCAAAATTTCAATAAACCTTCATTTGTTCCATGGCTCATTAAGAGTCAGATTTTTCAACCGTAATGAATGATAATATTTGAGTCAGATTTTTCAATTTCCAATATCATGTATGAATGCGAATAACTATATTGAATGTGATTTGTAGCTGTATGGAATATTTTTCTTCTTTGATATGGGCTGCCTTCCCCAAATTTAGAAGAGGTTATTTTAGTGACTGATAGTCGGAATTATAAAACAATGGGTGGCCATATCCTGCATTGCTTGTTGTATGCTAATAACCACATATGGATTCCACATCATACCTCTAAAGTAACTTGAGATTCTATCTCAAAATCAAAATCAATCGGCATTGAAAGCTGTTGGATTAATCATTCTTAAATCGGATTTCAAATTCTTTTGGCTAAATACTCGTTAGGTTTATGAGTTATAATACTTTATTAGATAGCATGAGACAATGAGAGTAGTTTATGTATGTTATAAAGATTGTGAGACATCCTAAGCAATACTCGATATAACTCATCATCGAACCTGAAAGCCGCCACATTTAGAGTGGCTGATAAAATCAGACCTCTGCTGAAGGTGGTTGAAAACGTCTTTGTTTGAAGCCCGTTCACTGATCTATTCCTCTCAGTTTTTCAGGATCATAACCTATGAGGATGATGAAAGACTGCTAGACAGGTCGAAACTCGATCTGTTGATTGAGGTTGCATAGGGCATAACGGCGAGTCATTCTTTTGCCACTAGTCAGATCACTGGTGTGTTGTTGAGTTCTCTCTAACTTCGACGAGCCGAAGGTTAAGGGGAAGGTTATACCATACAGCTTCTTCGTTCATTGTCGTGATGCCAAGTTGCAATGTAGTCATGAAGTAAAATGTTCCTTTTGTTAGAAATGGGAAATCAGGGCAGGCGGCTTTGTTTTGGCTTTGTAGTTGCTCCCACTACATATTCAATGATATCCACGCACACTTCAAGATCCCGACGGTAAATAACATTGAATATAAGAACTTCAAATGAGCATACCTTGGAGTCTGAGCCTCTATCAACGAGACCACTTTTTGGGACATGAAGTAAAAGGTACTTAGTTCTTTGTTTTTTGTTTATGTTGCCTTCTTTATGCTTTTGTGTGTCGCTAGTGCCTTAAGTTTCAATCATTTTTAGTTTTGTTGCCTAAAAATGATGTACAAAATGAAATTTCTATGCTATGTTCAAAACCTGTTTTAGGTTATGAGAAATTCGGCATTCTACAAGACAAACAATAGGGAGCAAATGTGGAAGTATTTGATACCTAGTGATGTTGCAGTGTGTCAATTATTTGGGGGTTGATTCTGCATTTAAGATATTGGGTGAACAACACTTATAAATTACATGTTATCCTCTAACAGGCAAAAGTAAATAGTAATAATTGTGCTGGTAACATATAACAAAAACACAAGTAATTATTCATATTCCACATTACCACAAATATATTTTGATACAACTTTTACGCCACTCAAACAAATTTCAGAAATTTATCAGTAACAGAAAAAACATACACATTACATCCTTAATAGCAAACAGCGCCCACTTATTATTCCTAAAAGAAAAGCTTACCTAATTGAATTTGTTGCATATTGAGCTCAAGAATGTGAAATACTTGTGCCTCCATGACTTACTGATCAATAATGGACCACAAATTCCCCAAAATCCAACAACAAATCCAATTCCCACACTCAAATAAAACCACTGATCAATGTAATTTTCATCACCTTCTTTCAATTTTGCTTCTCCATCTTCTTTATCTGATGTCTTTTCTTCCCTTTGACAACTGTTTGGGAGTGGCAGTCCACATAATTCATTGCCAATGAAGCTTGATGGATCTAAGCCTTGGATTTGTGTACTACTTGGAATTTGACCTGATAAGTTGTTGTCAGACAAGTTCAAGCGGCTCAAGAATGTCAACTTTGAAATGCTTTGTGGTATTTTCCCTGTGAGTTGGTTTCTTGAAAAATCAAGAGACTCCATGTTTTTCATGCTTCCAATTTGTTGTGGAATGTTTCCATTTAGATTGTTTCCCGAAAGATTCAAAGAATATAATTCGAAGAGATTGGTGATTTCGTGGGGGATTTCTCCTGATAAGTTGTTGTCCGAAAGGTCTATACTTGTCACAAGTCTCAGAATTGTATCGTATTTGGACTCTTTTCCTTTTGTTACCACATATGCATTGTCAAAAAATTCATGAGGGTCGTTGCGTAAATTATAATGTGGGAAATCATCAAAGCTTCTTTTGGTAGCCATGGCTGTAAAATTACCAAAACAAAGTGGTACAGAACCAATTAAGTTGTTGTTCCCAATGTCCATGATTTGAAGAGATGAGAGTTGACAAAGTTCATCCGGGATAAAATCACTCAATTGGTTTGATCGCAGTCCAAGAACTTTGAGATTTGAGAGATTCATCCCAATCCATGATGGAATATTTCCTTCAAATGCATTTTGATTCATATCCAAAATCTCTAACATAGAGCAGTTTCTAAGAGCGCGAGGTATCTTTCCAAAAAGGCTATTATTGCGCAAATGCAAAGTTTGTAGGGTGCTTAAAGATCCGATGGAGCTTGGTAACTTTCCATACAAATTATTATTACTCAACGACACAACATATAGTGACATCCACTTTTCCCAACAATTTGGGATATTTCCAGATAAAAGGTTATCCTCAAGATGAAGAATACCCAACCAATTGTTTTTGGGTGTTGAATGACATAAGAAGCGAGACATGTTTCCCGAGATAGCGTTATAAGAAAGATCAAGTGTCGAAACATGAAATGATATGCGAGGCAAGTTGCCATAAAATTTATTGGAACTAAGGTGTATTTCTGCGAATGGACTATTAAGAAGAAGATCAGGAATTTTACCTGTGAGTTGGTTGTGAGAAAGATTCAAGTATATATATGAAGTAGACAAACTCCAAAACCAATCAGGAACATTGTCTAAAATTTTGGCATCAGATAGATCGATATAGGAAAAATTCTTTTGTGACTCGAGCCATTTGGGAAATTGGGGACCTAAGTTGCAAGATCTCAATCTTATATATAGAAGGTTGAAAGGAGGAATCCACCCAACAGGGAAGCTCAATAACAAATTATTTTCAGACAACTCTAATTCCTTCAAACTCACGAGATTGGTAAAGTGAACATCTGATACAATACCTTCCAAGCTATTTTTAGAAATGCTTATGAATTTTAGACTTGATAACAACCCAATGCTTTTTGGAAGAGTTCCATTTAATTTATTACGATCAAGTCTCAAATCTATCAATGAAGATAAATTTCCTATGGATTCAGGAATCGGACCAGAAATGAAGTTATCCACGAGGTTAAGGTATTGCAAATTCTTCAGCTTTGCAATTTGATTTGTGAAATGACCTGAAATGTTATTACTTGATAGATAAATGTACTTCAAATTGGAAAGTGATCCTATTGACCATGGTATATTCCCTTCAAGTTCATTCCCACTAAGGTCAAGAGAAACCAAATTAGTAAGGTTGGCAATGTCACTTGAGATCTCCCCTTGCAAGTTAAGGGAGTGAAGGTCTAAGTATTCTAGCTTATGGAGAGAATAAATACAACTGGGTATGGTTGAATTGAAATGAGATCTTGAAAGATCAAGATATGTTAATGCTGACAAGTTTTGAATAGCACAGGGAATTGGTCCTTCAAAGTCATTAACACTAAGGTCTAAAGAAGTGAGGCTTGTAAGACTAAACAAAAATGATTTTGGTAAAAAAGAATTCAACCTATTATATCCTATGTTCAGGTTTTTAAGAGATGTCAAGTTTGAAAGACCTGTGGGAACTGGATCTTGGAATCCAGCATAGCTTAAATCAAGTGAAACAAGGCTACCTAGTGTTAAAATCCATTTGGGTATAAATGTGTTGAACTTATTGAATGAAATGTCAAGAATAGAGAGAGAAGTGAAATTGACATGGCTTACATGACTAATTTGATTTAGATCACAGTGAGACAAGCGCAACTCTTCTAAACAAGGCAACTCATTCACATCCAACAACCAATCTGATACTTTGCTAAGATCTGTATAGCTCAAATCCAACCTCACCAATGAATGAAGACCTTGAATCCATTGAAGATTTTCAGTGTACAATTGAAGTTCATCGGATTTAGAATTACCTCGCAAACCAAGTTGTTGCAATTTAGATAGATTTCCAAGCTCATGTGGTATCAATCCTTGAAATCCCGACTCAGTGAGATTTAGATAATTCAAACTAGCAAGTGATCCCAAGAAACTTGGTATAGAAATACCTCTAAAACCATTATGGCTAAGATCAATATGACTTATATGCTTCAAACCCAAGATCGAGTCGCTTATATTTCCCTTCAACTCGGAGTTTCCAAAAGAAATCCACATGTCTTCATCACCTGACCATTCAACATGAGTATTTGCAAGTTGCAACTTCTCGACATGGCCGGTTAAAGTATTGCAGTGAATTCCACGCCATTTACAACAATCTGTTGTAGGAATCCATGAAGAAAGACGATTTGATGGATCTTCAAGCTCTTTTTTGAATTTCAAAAGTGCATCTTGCTCTATTTCAATGCAAAGTGCATTTAATGATGAAGAATTGTTGTGGTTGGATATGACTTTGATGGGAAAGAACAGTGATAGGAAGATAAGAATTTGAAAGGCCCTTCCAAATCCAAATCCAACTCCAACTCCAACCATGTTGATATGAACAGCTTTCATAGGAGGTTGAAGATCTTACTAATAAGGAATCAATCTAAAACAAAAATTAGAAAAGTTGTGTACTTTTTTTTCTTTAGATACAGACAAGTTGTGTACTGGTCAAATTAAATATATCAAGTTCAGTGAATGTGGAATATAGGCAAACTTTTCCAATTGAAAAGTTGTGTGTTTTTTTTTTCTTTTGAAAATTCAGAAAAGTTGTGCACTATCGAATTAAATATATCACATTTAATGAATGTGAGAATATAGGTAAACTTTTCAAATTTTTAATTTTAATTTTGAAAAATTAAATCGTAAATCTTAAATAAGTGTTAAAATTTATGGGTGAGTTTGGGATGCGGGTTGAGCTTTTATAAACGAAAAACTATAATAAATTGTGAGTTATTATAGTATGTGTTTGAAATAAAAAATAAAAAAAATAAAATAGTTATCACCCAACAAAAAAAAAACAATGGCGAAGGAGGTTAATTCCCTTAGGGCGCATTTTAGAAATATTATTTTTTTGGTCTTTCAAAAGAAAAAGAAATGTTCTCTTGAAATTTCTAAGATTTTCTTTTGGGGATTTTGAATGTATAACAAAAAAAAGACAAAGTATTTTTATCTATAGCATAAAATCAAAACTAATTCCTTTGTAGCAAAAAATTCAAATTGAATTCTATCACAAATTGAATTCTATCACTAGCTGAGTTCTATTAGTGATAAAATTTCAAATTGAATTCTATCCCTAGTTGAATTTTATAACCGATAGAAATTAATATGCTATAAATGAAATTATTTTAAAAATTATGCTGCAAATATAATATAAAAGGTAAAATATTGGTAAATTCTCTTTTCTTTTCTTCAAAAGACTGGGTTTAATGATCTCAAAAAAAAAAAAAAAAAAAAAAAAAAAAAAAAAAAAAGACTGGGTTTAATTATTGATATAAATCTTGGAGCTATTAGCCAGCATCAGTGGGGACATTGACTACCAAACCACCAACATCGTAAATAGCTTTGCAATATTTTCCAAATATTTTCATCAATAATTAATGATTCAGAGAATGTGGGCTGAAGGTGAAAAGTGAAAACAAACAAACATTTTTTTTAGTAATGGCCAGTTTGAATAAGTGCATAATACTATATCAAATCGGAAAGATTATTGAATTAAAATATAGACTCATACAAATGACACATGTCATGCTAAATTAATTAATTTTTTAATTTACTAAAAAAAAGAAAAAAAAAATATTTTTCTTTAGTAATAACATATCGGCTTAATTTTTTTTAGAGTTCATCTTAGTATTTTGTTATGGTGTGCACCACACAAATAGACATAAAAGCATATATAATAATTTTTTTAAATAAATATATAATTGAAAATAGGAAAATATGGTATAACCTTTTGAAGTCTCGAGGATAAATAGATGAAGCATCCAAGGGTTTAAAGTTTGGAAATCAACAAAATATCATTTGAAATATCAATAAAATGCCTTTTCAAACCCTTCCTCCGATATGTATAAAAAAATGCCTTCTCAAAAAAAAAAAAAAATCAATAAAATGACAATATGGATAAATCGTTTTAAAATCTTTAAATTCGAGATATCATCGATAAAATTAAAGTATAGCTTCAAAGTTTAAGTCTTTCATAATTGTGTAGAAACACTCTTCATTTTTATATTTGAAAATTCAAGAAGGACAAATTTAAAAACACCTATCAAACAAAAAAAACCAATACTAATTAAATATAAAATAGCTTGAAAGAAATTTGAACGCATGATCTTTTAAGATTAATTATATAGGAGAAGACGTTATACTTTTCATCTGGGTCTAGATGATTTTTTCTACTAATACATTTTAAATTATATTAAATCATCATGGAGCAAATGAAATCCTATATATAAATAGAACTTAAGACAAGAGGTTTTTTCTGGCATGTGAGATTATATTTTTATTTATTAAAATACTTATAAATAATAATAATATATATGTAAATTTTAAATGAATAAGTAAAATATTTATTATCTATTTTATTTAAAAATTTCATACAACGTAGCTCAAGATAAAAGTGAAATAAAAAAAGATACATATCATAATTTTTAAAGAAAATTATGAAATAAATTAAACTTCTTTAAGAAATAAGTTTTCGTCATGCTAAAATCTTATTTTGTACACAATATTTTTTTTTCATTCATTTATTATTTTAGTTTAATCTACGAACATCGAAACCATCTTTTTAAAAAAAAAACCCTCAAAACCATCACCTCTCTAAAATCTTAAAAATCATATTTGTGCTTTCTTATTTCATCTTATATTTTATAAATAATAAAAAATAAAGAAAATATTGAAAAAAAAGATTAAAAAAACTCATAAAATCTATTATCTACCTCTTCTACGAATTTTGATGAAACATTTGTTTTTTAAATATTAATTTAAAACATAATATTATATTAAATTTATTGTTCTCTACAATAATAATAATGGTGTATAGGTTTATATTTAAATTTAAAAATATATAATTAGTAAAATTGATAAAATTTAAGTAGCTCGTATGTCAAAATATGGGTAGTACTTTAATGACATCAAGTATCATAGAATAAGCAACAAATTACATGTTAAGTCATATTTATTATAATAACAAATAATAATAATAATAATATGAAAAAATAATAATTATAAGAAATTACCTTTCATTAATGGAACAACGTGATAAACACTTCTTCAAAATTTTAAATACTCCATAAATTTAAAAGAAAATTATAAATTAAAGTTGAAGCATAAAATAAATAGAATTACACAAAGAAAACATAATAAAAATAAAAATAAATGAAGAAGAAGAAGAAAATGTTCTATACAACAAATTAAATACAGATTGAAAAAATTGTAGTGCACCAATGCTAAGACTCCCAACCAGAACAAAATCGGTACATCTGTGCAACATCAAAAGAATTATTAGTCATTTGAATTTTGAAGAACAATAAATTTGTGGTATTTATAGAAAAAGTTGGAACCCAAGATTTTCTTTAAATTTGAAAAAAAAAACTCAATATCTTCATTTGATTTTATACTTATTTAGTTTGAAGATACTAAATTTTAATAATTAATAATAATAATAAGTCACATTTTAAGTAGTAAAAATAAAGATAAAGAATATTACGGAGATTCTCTTATCTTATAACTTAATTTATGAGATTTGCTAAAAATATATTATCTTCATGAAAATCTAAATATCTAAATAATCTAAATAATATTATAAATATATTTGCATTTTGTTTTATATATTTGAATAGAAGATTATGACAGGTTTGTAATTTAGGGTGTGGCTTAAGGGTAAAATGGTCCAAAAATGATTTTCCTCTTAAGTCACACTTTAAAATAGTATGATAAGCCACACTTTCATGTGGTATGATATGATATCTTATAACTTAATTTATGAGATTTGCTAAAAATATATTATCTTGATGAAAATCTAAATATTTAAATAATCTAAATAATATTATAAATATATTTGCATTTTTTTTTATATATTTGAATGGAAGATTATGACATGTTTGTAATTTAAGGTGTGACTTAAGGGTAAAATGATCCAAAAATGATTTTTCTCCTAAGCCACACTTTAGGTAGTATAATATGATATGATAAACCACACTTTAGGTGGTATGATATGATATGATAAATCGGTAAAAAATAGAAATCAAACTCCAAAATGAAACACGTGATTTCTCAATTTCACTCTTAAGTTGATCTCTTATAAAATAGAAATAATTTACGTGATCTCTTAAGTTGAACTCTATATATATAAAAAAAAGAATTAGATATATAAAAAAGAATTAGAGACCTCAGATACATAACTATATAACTTTTGAAATATTTAGTCTTAGAAAAAAACATAACATATAAAGGTTTCTGATAACCTTTTTATATTTTAAAAACACACATGGTATTACGACCACTATTTTCCTCATAATTTCTTGTTTCTTTAATTTTGGCTCATAACTTGTATTCCTTAAAAACGTAATTATTTTTTCAGATAATTTTCAAAGTATATGAAAAATATCTGCTTGCATATACAAGATTCAGAAAAGAAAATGAAAAGATTTTCATACCATAACGTAGTCATTTAGTGGGTGTTTGTTTGCCATGATTTAAAATGAGTATTTATTAATTATTTTTCAAAAAATTATATTAAAAAAATTAGGTTTGGTAACTACTCACAATAACTTTTTCATTTTTACTATTAAAAAATAATTTATTATTTCTAATCATTCATTTATAATTACTCAAAATAACTATTAATACCAACCATGTATTCATATTTAAAATTTTCAAAATAGCTCATTTTTAACTACAAGTTCCAACTATTATTTTTTAATTACTTAATATAACTACTAATTTTAAATCCACATTCAAACAAAAATTTCACTCTAACTCATCTACAAATAAATATTATCCGGACGTGTCTTTGGCTACGACTTTTATTTTTTAATTATACAAAAGAATGCCTCAAGCTAACTCTTTATCCAAAAGCTCATCCAAACACCCGTTACGAATTCTATCAATATTATTTGTTTTAAAAAGTATTGATTAAAGAAACCACCGAGAAAACAGAAAAGGAAAAGAACTTTAGAACAGGAAGATGGAGAAGATAGGATGTGCAACATTCAAGAAAATAGGAGTGGATAGATGTGGAAATACGTTTGTCCCACATCGGCCAAGTGTAGAAAGTGAGAGAAGAGAACAGCTATAAAAGGGCGTTGGGACAGCTTAACAAATCATACCTTTCTCGGCCTTTTGGCTAAGATCAAGTGTAGTATCTGTTCTTATCAGTTTAATATCTGATACGTGGGCCATCGGCCCACATGATATTAAATTAATTTTTTATGGGTGAAGGCCCAACTCAATAGCTTGCTATTGGGGCCTTCGAGCGTCGCCCTTGCGTTGCACTATTGCATGGGCCTGGCGCACCCCTCCAAGACCCAGTTCAAATATTTATATTCCCTTCGTGCCAGCTAAGTATAAGTGTATCTTGTTAATTTGCTTCTGATTAATATTTAAAACATAATATGTTCAAATATTTATGTTCCCTTCGTTGCTTAAACCATAAACTAAATTCTTTTTTTCCTCAAGCTTTCAATTTTTTATAGTCGATCTCTTTTTCCTGCGTTTTCCTCGATTTAAAAGATTTATTTATTGATAGTTGGAAATAGAAAACACTTCGGGGGTTATGTCCTTCATTGTTTGTTGGTTATGCTATGTACTTTTGTTTTTCCTTGAGACTTCATCTTTCCAAGGCTATGATAACCAACATTTGGACTCCACAATCTTACATGAGATTCTAATAATTGACAATGAAAGGTGTTGGATTCATTATTCTCACATTGGATTTCAAATTATTTTACATAAAACAATCTTACATGAGGCATCTTCTTGATCCTAAACAATGCTTTGATATAACTCATCACTGAACCTGAAAGCTTGCCACATTTGAATTGGCTGATAAAATCAGACCTCTCCTGAGGGTGGTTGAAAAAGTCTTCATTTGAAGACATTCAGTTTTTCAGGATCATGACCTATGAGGATGATGAAAGACTACTAGACTGGTGGAGACTCTCTGATACCATATTAGATTCCACCTCAAAATTAATTGGCAATGAACAGAATAGTTCATATATCTTTTATATTGATGTTGGACTCTCCCACTTTCCAATGTGGGATTTGTGAGATCCTAACGGCCATTCTTTTGCCACTAGCCAGATTTTACATCAAAATGCACTGAATGGCCACACTGTCTATAGGCTGCTTCTATGTAGAAGAATGCTGCTAGATCTTCGGTGAGTTGTTGAGTTCTCTCCAACTTCAACGAGCCGAAGGTTAAGGGGAAGGTTATATCATACAGCTTCTTAGTTCATTGTCGTGATGCCAAGTTGAAATGGCGAAATGGGAAATCAGGGGCGGCCGCTTGGAGACTTTGTTTTGGCGAAATTCGACGAGACCACTTCTTGGGGACGTGAAGTAAAAGGTACTTAGTTCTTTGTTTTTTTTTTTTGTTTATGTTGCCTTATCCTTTTGAGTGTTGCTAATGCCTTGGGTCATTTTTCATTTTGTTGCCTTACAGAATGAAATCTCTGTAATTTGATCTTAACCTGTTTTGAGGTTATGAGAATTTGGCATTCTACGGGAAAAAAACAAAAGAGAAGCAAATGCTAAAGTATTTGTTCTCTTGTTATGTTCCAATATGTCAATTATTTGGGGGTTGATTTTGCATTTAAGATATTGGGTGAAAAACACTTGTAAATTCATATTCCACATGTAAATTACATGCTAAAGTAAAAGGTATATATTTTCCATTTTCGACACTATAATTGTATAAATTTGAAAAGATTGAATGGTATATTAAGAAGTTTCAAAATGTTGAATTGTTAAAGCTTTTACATTTCTAATTTTCCACAGCTCCTTTTAGTCAAACAAGAGGAAAGAAAGTGTTGTCAACCAATTTTGTAGTTCGAAAATTCAAACCATAGAAAATATTGTCACTATTGAAGAAAGAGAACAAAATAAATTGATTGCAAGAGTCTTTTAAGTTGAAAATTGGACGTAAATAAACCAAAATAGTACAAATACTAAAACAATTGAAAAGCATACAATCACGCGTAAACAAGAGTCAAAGCTTCTTTAAATTAAGGTTCATGTCTAAGTCCATGAGAAATAGTTTTCCATTCCAAGACTTTGGGGTTGTAAGTTCTCTAAGGCCCGTTTGATAACCATTTTGTTTTTTGTTTATTGTTTATGAAATTTAAGCTTATTTCTATTCAAAGTTCCTACCATGTCCTCCATCTTTCCCACAATGTATCCATCTTTCCTTATGAAAGTAGGAGAATACTAATCAAATTTAAAAAACATAAACAAGTTTTTGGAAGCTATTTTTTTTTTTTACAAATTTTGGTTTTGTTTATTAAAATATAGGTAAGATGTAGATGTCCAAATAAGGAAAAATGTACAGTTAAGTAGTTGTTGTAGGCTTAAATTTCATAAACAAAAAATTAAAAACAAAATGGTTATCAAACATGGCCTAAATTATTCCTTAATAGACGGTCTCAGTCATTTTAGTTTTGTATCCCAAAAAATGATCCACCAAATGAAATTTATGCTCTCTTATCTAAATTTATTTTTGAGGTTAAGAGAAATTTGGCAAAAAGAACTAAAAGGAAACAAATGTTGAAGTATTTGTTATGTTTGCAGTGAGTCAATTATTTGGGAGTTGAATCTATATTTAAGATATTTGGTGAACAACACTGATTTTTTTACATGTTATCTTCTAAACAAGAAAGTATTGAAGTGATCCAATTATTACCAAAAAAAAAAACAATTGCTAGAAAATAAATACATGATATGTTAATGTGCTAGAAAATAGTACTAATTGTGTTGGTAAACCTATAACAAAAACACCATAATTTTTCATATTCCACATTACATAATATGTAGAAATTCAAATCACAAATAAAACACAAATAACACAACTGCGCAAGCTTTTCGCTTCGTGATTGGAGAGACAAAACACTCACAAATTCTCTAAAAAAACACTTTCTCTTTATTTCTCAAACTTGCTTTCTTGCTCTTTTTGCTCTATCTTTCACAATGGAAAAATTTATCTATTTATAGCCCATTACAAGGACTCTATAGCCATAAATTTATAACCATTTTGGCATTCAATTACAAGAAACCATTTTGCCACTAACTCCTATATTAAAGACCCATTAATCACATTTAAGGACCCACTAACTCCTAAATTAAAAAAATTCCCACTAGCAACAATTAAACAACACATTAAAATTAACATTAAGTTTATTCAACAAAATACACATATAACTTATACATCTCTCTCAAACAGTTTCTGAAATTTTATCAATATCAGAAAAACAAATGCCTTACATTCTTATTCTTCATACAAAAAAGCACACATTTATTATTCTTCAAATTATGGGGAAAAGGTAGCTAATTGAGTTTGTTGCATATTGAGTTCAAGAATGTGAAATACTTGTGCCTCCATGACCTGCTGATCAATAATGGACCCCAAATTCCCCAAAATCCAAACACAAATCCAATTCCCACACTCAAATAAAACCACTGATCAATGTAATTTTCATCTTCTTCTTCCAATTTTGATTCTCCATCTTCTTTGCCTGATGTCTTCTCTTCTCTTTGGCAACTGTCTGTGAGTGGCTGTCCACATAGCTCATTGCCAATGAAGCTTGATGGATCTAAGCTTAGGATTTGTGTACTACTTGGAATTTGACCTGACAAGTTGTTGTCAGACAAGTTCAAGCGGCTCAAGAATGTCAACTTTGAAATGCTTTGTGGTATTTTCCCAGAGAGTTGGTTTCTTGAAAAATCAAGTGACTCCATGTTTTTCATGCTTCCAATTTGTTGTGGAATACTTCCGTTTAGATTGTTTCTCGAAAGATTCAAAGACCTCAATTCGAAGAGATTGGTGATTTCTTTGGGAATTTCTCCTGATAAGTTGTTGTCGGAGAGGTCTATACTTGTCATGAAGCCAAGAAGTTTATTGTATTGGAACTCTTCTCCTTTAGTCACCACATATGCATTGTCTACCGAAGGAATTTTTTTGAAATTATTATAAGTATTCGTGGGTTCATACGAGAATTCATCCCATGATCTATTGTTTCTCTTGGTAGTCATGCCTGTAAAATTGCCAAAACAAAGTGGTATAGAACCTATTAAGTTGTTGTTCGCAATGTCCATGATCTGGAGAGATGAGAGTTGGCAAAGTTCATTTGGGATCAAACCACTCAATTGGTTCGATCGCAGTCCAAGAACCATGAGGTTTGAGAGATTCATCCCAATCCACGTTGGAATGTCTCCTTCAAAGGAATTTAAACCAAGATCCAAAATCAATAACTTTAAGCAATTTTCAAGAGAACGAGGGATCTTCCCAGAAAGACTATTGTTACGTAGATACAAAGTTTTTAGGTTGTTTAGAGATCCGATGGAGCTTGGTAGCTTTCCAAGCAAAACATTACTACTCAATGTCACAACAATTAATGACATCCAATTTGTCCAACAATCTGGAATATTTCCAAATAAAAGGTTGTTCTTAAGATTAAGACTCCGCAATTGATTGTTTTGGTTTCTTGGATAACATAAGAAGTTAGACATGTTACCAGAGAATAAATTATTAGAAAGATCGAGCTCAATAACATTTGATGATATACGAGGCAAGTTTCCATAAAATTTATTGGAATCAAAGTATAATCTAGTTTCTTGAGCATTAAGAAGAAAATCAGGAAGTTCACTCGATAATTGGTTGTGAGAGAGTTCCAAATATTCATATGAAGTAGATAATCTCCAAAACCAACCTGGAACAATGTCTACAATGTTGGCATTAGATAGATCGATACGGACAAAATTCTTTTGTGACTTAAGCCATTTGGGAAATTGAGGACCTAAGTTGCAAGATCTCAAATATATATAATTAAGATGGAAAGGAGGAATCCACCCAACGGATAAGCTAAATGTCAAATTATTTTCGGACAAATCTAATGCCATTAAACTCGTGAGATTGGTAAAGTGAGCATCTGATACAATACCTTCCAAACTATTTTGAGAAATTATTAGGAATTGTAAACTTGACAATAGCCCCATGTTTTTTGGAAGAGTTCCATTTAGCTTATTACGGTCAAGAGACAAAAAATTTAGTGAGGTTAAATTTCCTATTGACTCAGGAATAGTACCAGAAATGAAATTTTCACTAAGGTCTAGGAGTTGCAAATTCCTCATATTTGCAATCTGATTTAGGAAATGACCTGAAATGTTATTACTACTCAAATCCAAATGTATCAAGTTGTTTGCAAGGCAACCTTCAAGAATAATTTCAAAGACGCCCAATTTGTTATTTGATAAATCAACGTACCTCAAGTTGCAAAGTGTTCCTATTGACCTTGTTATATTCCCTTCAAGTTCATTCCAGCTAAGGTCAAGAGAAACCAAATTAGTAAGGTTGGCAATGTCAGTTGAGATCTCCCCTTGCAAGCTAAGCTGGCTAAGGTGCAAGTGTTGTAGACTTTGAAGAGAATAAAGACAGCTGGGTATGGTTGAATTGAAATAAGATATGGAAAGATCAAGAAATGTAAGAGCTGACAAGTTTTGAATGGCACATGGAATTGGACCTTCAAAGTAATTACCTCTAAGGTCCAAGAAAGTGAGACTTGTAAGATCGAACAATGATTTTGGTAGGGAAGAATCCAACCAATTAGATCCTAGGTTGAGGTTTTCAAGGGATGTCAAGTTTGAAAGACCTCTTGGAAGTGGACCTTGGAATTGATTCGAACTTAAATCAAGTGAAACAAGGCTACCAAGTGTTAAAATCCATTTGGGTATAAATGTGTGGAAGTGGTTGGATGAAATGTCAAGAATGGAGAGAGAAGTGAAATTGACATGACTTACGTGAGAAATTTGATTCAATTCACACCCACACAAGCGCAACTCCACTAGAAAAGGTAGTTCATCGACATCCAACAACCAATTTGACACTTTGCTAAGGTTTGAATAGCTCAAATCCAAACTCCTCAGTGAATGAAGACCCCGAATCCATTGAAGATTTTCACTGTACAATTGACGTTGTTGATAGGATATAGAACTACCTCGCAAATCTAGTTGTTGCAAGTTAGATAGATTTCCAAGTTGATGAGGTATCACTCCTTGAAAACCTGAGTCAGTGAGATTAAGATAATTCAAACGAACAACTGATCCCAAGAAACTTGGTATCTGAATACCTCCAAAGTCATTATAGCTGAGATCAATATGACTTAGATGCTTCAAATTCAAGATTGAGTCGCTCAAATTTCCCTTCAACATTGAGTCTTCATAAGAAATCCCCTCTGCTGCAAGTTGCAATTTTTCGACATGGCCGGTTAAAGTATTGCAACGAATTCCATGCCATTTACAACAATCTGTTGCAGGAATCCATGATGAAAGACGATCTGATGCATCCTCAAGCTCCTTCTTGAATTTCAAAAGTGCATCTCGCTCCATTTCAATGCAAAGTGCATTTGATGATGAAGAATTATCATAGTTGGATATGGCTTTATTGGGAAAAAACAATAATATGAAGATTAGAATTTGAAAGACTCTTCCAAATCTAACTCTATCCATGTTGATATGAAAAATGTGCATTTTCCAAAGAAGGTTGAAGATCTTATTAATAAGGAATGAATTGAACCAAGACATACGCTTACTTAGAAAAGTTGTGTACTTGTCAAATTAAACATATCACTTTCAATGAATGTGAGTGAGAGCATAGGTTAGAATTTTCAAATTTGTTATTTAGTTTCAAATTGCATCAGAGAGTGAGGTCTTGACTTCTACTACACCACACCCAAAACATTTTTAGTACTTTTCTGAAAGACTTTGACCATTAACATCGAAAATAGCTTTGCAATACTTTTCAAATATTTGTGTTGATGACTTCGGTCTTTGTTAACTTGTATTTTTTTCAATAATTAGTGAGTTTTTTTTAGGGGATTTTACATGTATATCAAAAAATGGCAAAATATTTCCATCTATAGCACAAAATCCAAAATAATTTCATTTGTAGCAGAAAATTTAAATTGATTTCTATCACTTGTCGAGTTCTATTAGTGATAGAATTCAATCAATGATAGACTTATTCTATCACTGCTTAAGTTTTCTATCAGTGATAGAAATCTAAATTGAGTTCTATCACTAGGTGAGTGATAGACTATCATTAGGTGAGTGATAGAAATAAATATGCTATAGATGAATTATTTTAAAAATTATGCTACAAATATAATACAAGAGGTAGAATATGCTGCTGATGGTAAATTATCTTTTTTTTAGACAATTAATTAATGAGTTAAAGAATGAGTAGAAAGTGAAAATAAATATTAATTTCTATAATAACTAATTTAGGTCTTTTCAATAACACCGAATTTCTGCTCTCCAAATATTGTTGAAAATAGCTTGTGCCGTACAAAACCTTTGATTTTAAGTAGAGTTTATATTGATTAATTATTTAAAAAATCAATTTTATCTTTTTCACCAATGTTATTTAGAAATTTCAATGTTGTGATAGGCTGAAGTCTAGAATTATTTGTCGTTATTAGTGGACTTGTGACTTTGACTTCTGCTGTGGACAGAGACTTTAAATAATTTAAAAGAACTTTAATTGTTTAATGTCACAAATATCCTACTTTTATGGTTCAATTTGAAAATGATAGATATTTTTTAAAATATTTAAAATAAAAAATTCAAAAGAATATAAGTTAAATTTACAAATAAGTATGTGATAATTTTTAGAAGAATATTTTGTTACTAATATTATCTTCATGCTATTTTCACTTCGTTGCTAGTTACTGACTTTTTTAAATCGAGTTTATTTTGATTAATTATTTTTAAGAATTTATAGTTCTCACAAAAGTCCTTTAAAACTTCAAAATTTGAATCGGATCCCAATTTCTAAACTATACTTGTTTGGGTTTTATGAATTCTGAGATAGCAATAAATATAATTTCAAAATTAATTGAAAAAAAAGAAGAGTAACTTATGTATTTTAATGTGAGATACTAATTAAACAATGCTCCATATGTATAACTCATCACCCAACCTGAAAGAAGCGATATTTGGAGTGGTTAATAAAATCACACCTGTGCTAACGGTGGTTGAAAATGTCTTTGTTAGAGGCCATTCACGAGTTTTTCAGGATCATAGCCTGTAGGGATGATGAAAAGCTCTACACAAATTGACTTAATACATAGTTGGCTTTACTACATATTCAAGGGCACTCACGTGGACAGCGTCTGTCTGAAGGCCCCAACTCTAAAGACAAAAAGGAATTTCACTTGTAGGTTTCAAATTTGAAACCTTCAAAAGAGCATAACTTAGAGACTCTTAGCCTTTATCAACGAGACAAGACTTTTTTGGGGACATGAAGTTGAAGGTACTTAGGCCCCGTTTGATAACCATTTTGTTTTTCGTTTTTTGTTTATGAAATTTAAGCCTACAACAACTATTTTACTCTAGTTTTTTCTTTATTTAGATATCTACATCTTACCTATATTTTAATAAACAAAATCAAAATTTGAAAGCAAAAAAAAGTAGTTTCCAAAAGCTTGTTTTTGTTTTTTGAAATTTGGTTAGTATTCACTTACTTTCTTAAGAAAATATTGATATATTGTAGGAAAGATGGAGCATGGTAGGAAATTTGAGTGGAAAATAAGCTTAAATTTCATAAACTAAAAGCAAAAAACCAAATGGTTATCAAACGAGTCTTCAGTTCTTTATTATTATTTTTTTTGTTTATGTTGCCTTGTTCTATAGGCTATTATGTGTAGATAATGCCTTTAGTTTCAATTTTGTTAGAAAAGTGAAGTTGTAGACTTTGGGGTTATGTTTATGATATTATTCGTTAATAGACAGTTTCAGTCATTTTTAGTTTTGCTTCCTATAAAATGAAATTTATGTGCTCTCATTTAAACTTATTTTGAGATTTTGAGAAATTTGGTATTCTACAGGAAAAAAAAAATTAAAGAACGCAAATATTGAAGTATTTGTTATGTTGCAGTGTGTCAATTATTTGGGAATTGATTCTCTATTTAAGATATTGGGTGAAACAGATTTCAAATAATAAAAAAAGATATTGGGTGAACACTGAACAACACTGGTTTTTTTACCTGTTATCTTCCATACAAGCAGGTATTCAAGTATCCAATTATTACCAAAAAACCAACTGCTAGAAAATAAAGCCATGAGATGTTAATTGTGTTGGAACATAATAAAAACACACATAGTTATTCATATTTCACATTACCACAAATATACATATAACTTATTATACATCACTCTTAAACATATTTCTGAAATTTTATCAATATCGGAAAAACTATACACATTACATTTTTAATAGCAAAAAGCACACACATATTATCCTTAAAAAACAGCTTAGTTAATTGAATTTGTTGCATATTGAGTTCAAGAATGTGAAATACTTGTACCTCCATGACCTACGTACTGATGAATAATGGACCCCAAATTCCCCAAAATCCAAACACAAATCCAATTCCCACACTCAAATAAAACCAGTGATCAATGTAATTTTCATCAACTTCTTCCAATTTTGCTTCTTTATCTGATGTCTTTTCTTCCCTTTGACAACTGTTTGGGAGTGGCAATCCACATAGCTCATTGCCAATGAAGCTTGATGGATCCAAGCCTTGGATTTGTGTACTTCTTGGAATTTGACCTGATAAGTTGTTGTCAGACAAGTTCAAGCGGCTCAAGAATGTCAACTTTGAAATGCTTTGTGGTATTTGCCCAGAAAGTTGGTTTCTTGAAAAATCAAGAGACTCCATGTTTGTCATGCTTCCAATTTGTTGTGGAATACTTCCGTTTAGATTGTTTCTCGAAAGATTCAAAGACCTCAATTCGAAGAGATTGGTGATTTCTTTGGGAATTTCTCCTGATAAGTTGTTGCCGGAGAGGTCTATACTTGTCATGAGGCCAAGAATTTTATCGTATTGGAACTCTTCTCCTTTAGTTACCACATATGCATTATCTGGAAAATCATTGATGCTGAGATAATAAATTTTCGCGAGGGAATACAAGAATCCATTCCATCTATCCAATCTCTTGGTAGCCATGCTTGTAAAATTACCAAAACAAAGTGGTATAGAACCAATTAAGTTGTTGTTCCCAAGGTCCATGATTTGGAGATACGAGAGTTGGCAAAGTTCATTTGGGATCAAACCACTCAATTGGTTTGATCGTAATCCAAGAGCCATGAGGTTTGAGAGATTCATCCCAATCCATGTTGGAATGTTTCCTTCAAAAGAATTTAAACCAAGATCCAAAATCTGTAGCTTTAAGCAATTCTTAAGAGAGCGAGGGATCTTCCCATAAAGACTATTGTTGCGTAGATGCAAATTTTTTAGGTTGTTTAGAGATCCCATTGAGCTTGGTAGTTTTCCAAGCAAAACATTACTACTCAATGTTACAGCAATTAATGACTTCCATTTTTTCCAACAATCTGGAATATTTCCGAATAAAAGGTTGTCCTTAAGATTAAGACTCCGCAAATGATTGTTTTGGTTTCTTGGATAACATAAGAAGTTAGACATGTTACCAGAGAATAAATTATTAGAAAGATCGAGCTCAATAACATTTGATGATATACGAGGCAAGTTTCCATAAAATTTATTGGAACCAAGATATATTGTAGTTCCATAATTATTAAGATGAAAATCAGGAATTTCACCCGATAGTTGGTTGTGAGAGAGTCTTAAATTTTGATACGAAGTAGATAAACTCCAAAACCAATATGGAACAATGCCTGAAATGCTGGCATTAGATAGATCCATTTCTATAAAATTCTTTTGTGACTTGAGCCATTTGGGAAATTGGGGACCTAAGTTGCAAGATCTCAAATATATATAATTAAGATGGAAAGGAGGAATCCACCCAACGGATAAGCTAAATGTCAAATTATTTTCGGACAAATCTAATGCCATTAAACTCGTGAGATTGGTAAAGTGAGCATCTGATACAATACCTTCCAAACTATTTTGAGAAATTATTAGGAATTGTAAACTTGACAATAGCCCCATGTCAAATTATTAGGAATTGTAAACTTGACAATAGCCCCAAACTATTTAGCTTATTACGGTCAAGAGACAAAAAATTTAGTGAGGTTAAATTTCCTATTGACTCAGGAATAGTACCAGAAATGAAATTTTCACTAAGGTCTAGGAGTTGCAAATTCCTCATATTTGCAATCTGATTTAGGAAATGACCTGAAATGTTATTACTACTCAAATCCAAATGTATCAAGTTGTTTGCAAGGCAACCTTCAAGAATAATTTCAAAGACGTCCAATTTGTTATTTGATAAATCAACGTACCTCAAGTTGCAAAGTGATCCTATTGAACTTGGTATATTGCCTTCAAGTTCATTCATGCTAAGGTCAAGAGAAACCAGATTAGTAAGGTTGGCAATGTCATTGGAGATCTCCTCTTGCAATTTAAGGACGCTAAGGTCCAAGTATTGTAGACTTTGAAGAGAATAAAGACAACTGGGTATGGACGTTGAATTGAAATGAGATTGTGAAAGATCAAGATATGTAAGAGCTGACAAGTTCTGAATGGCACATGGAATTGGACCTTCAAAATCATTACTACTGAGGTCTAAAGAATTGAGGTTTGTAAGATGGAACAATGATTTTGGCAGTGAACAATTCAGCAAATTCAATCCTAGGTTGAGGTTTTCCAAGGATGTCAAGTTTGAAATACCTACCGAAAGTGGACCTTGGAATCGACCCCCACTTAAATCAAGTGAAACAAGGCTACCAAGCGTAAAAATCCATTTGGGTATAAATGTGTACAAGTGGTTGAATGAAATGTCAAGAATGGAGAGAGAAGTGAAATTGATATGGCTTACGTGAGAAATTTGATTCAATTTACAATGAGACAAGCGCAACTCCACTAGAAAAGGAAGCCCATTGACATCCAACAACCAATCTGATACTTTATTGAGGTGTGTATAGCTCAAATCCAAACTCACCAATGAATGGAGACCTTGAATCCATTCAAGATTTTCACTATACAAATCAAAATCTCCCAAACTAAGTTGTTGCAAGTTAGATAGATTTCCAAGCTGATGAGGTATCAATCCTTGAAATCCCGACTTAGTGAGATTTAGATAATTCAAACGAACAAGTGATCCCAAGAAACTTGGTATTTGAATCCCTCCAAAATCATTATGACTGAGATCAATATGGCTTAGATGCTTCAAATGCAAGATTGAGTCGCTAAAATTTCCCTTTAACTTTGATCTTTCAACGAAAATCCACTCCTCTTCAACACTTGACCATTCAGG
Organism: Sicyos edulis; assembly: GCA_036507275.1. Lineage (NCBI taxonomy): Eukaryota > Viridiplantae > Streptophyta > Magnoliopsida > Cucurbitales > Cucurbitaceae > Sicyos > Sicyos edulis. The sequence continues at coordinate 2,085,066 of CM071858.1, read as the reverse complement.
AGTACTTGCAAGTTGCAACTTCTCGACATGGCCGGTTAAATTATTGCAACGAATTCCATACCATTTACAACAATCTGTTGAAGGAATCCATGATGAAAGACGATTTGATGGATCCTCAAGCTCTTTCTTGAATTTCAAAAGTGCATCTCGCTCTATTTCAATGCAAAGTGCATTTGATGATGAAGAATTGTCGAAGTTGGATATGGCTTTGTTTGGAAAGAACAATGATAGAAAGACAATAATTTGAAAGACTCTTCCATATCGATCTCTATCCATGTTGATATGAAAAATGTGCATTTTCCAAAGGAGGTTGAAGATGTTATTAATAAGGAATGATTTGAAACCAAGACATACGCATATACTGAGAAAAGTTGTGTACTTGTCAAATTAAATATATCACTTCCAATGAATGTGAGAGCATAGTTAGAAATTTCAAATTTGTTATTTAGTTTCAAATTGCATCAGAGAGTGGGGTCTTGACTTCTACTACACCACACCCAAAACATTTTTAGTACTCTTGTGAAAGACTTTGACCATTAACATCGTAAATAGCTTTGCAATACTTTCCAAATATTTGTGTGGATGACTTTGGTCTTTGAATGTTTGGTAAGTTGTATTTTTTTAATCAATAATTAATGAGTTTTTCTTTTTACAATTAATGAACGAGTACAAAGTGAAAATAAATATTAATTTCAACAAAAGAGTCAGTGGTATGTTGGTTTTATTATCTGTTGCTAATTCAGTTTAACACTACGGTCACAAGTTCGATATTTGGATCTCATTTATTTAAAAGTAGGATTATGTACATAGTTATTCATATTGATTTTTTTCTCCAATAAGTCACTTAACTCACATCGTTATCAATTAAAAACGATAAGGACTATTTTTTTAGATTTTATTAAATTATAGGAATTAAATTCTAATTTTTCAAACCATATAACTAAATTTTATTTTTTGAAACCACAAAGATCAACATGTAATTTTTTTAAAAAATCATATGAATTAAATTCTAATTTTTAAAATCATATAAATTAAACTTTAACTTTGACCAAACTTATAATTTACCCTTTAATAAGATCTTCATGTTATGTGCGGTTATTTAATTGATTTTTGTTTGATAAAAGGTAAATTTTAGAATTACCTCAAACTCATGGACTTGCAAAAATATTGAAATAGATGCATGAAAAAACTAAACCATTGATTTTAAGTAGAGTTTGAATTGATAAATTATTTAAAAATTCAATTTTATCTTTTTCACCAAAATCCTTTAAATTTTCAATGATTTGTTTTCGATAGGTCGAAATCTAGAATTATTTATCTTTATTAGTGGACTTATGACTTCGCTAAATAATTTAAAATAACTTTAATTATTTAACGTCATGAATATTGTACTTTTATGAGTTAATGTGAAAATGACAATAAGATGCCAATATTGATAGATATTTTTTAAAATATATAAAATAAAAAAAATTCAAAAAATATATATTTAAATTTAAAAATAAGTATGTGATAATATTTAAAAGAATATTTTGTTATTTTATCATCTTCATGTTATTTTCACTTTGTTGGTATTTTATTGATTTATTTTAGATAAAATATAATTGCTTATTTACCTCAAACTCATGGGAAAATATTGAAACGATACCAAACAAATTTAATACATTAACTTTAAATAGAGTTTATTTTGATTAATGAATTAATTCTTTTTTTTTTATATAGTTGTTACTAAAGTTCTTTAAAAATTTATTTTTAATAAATTGAAATCGAAAGTTATTTGTTGTTGTTAGTAGATTTATAACTTGCTACGAACAAAGACTTTAAATACTTTAAATGAGCTTTAATTATTTGACGTCACAAACATTATAATACCAATAACTAAATTTCTTAATTTTTTTTAAATGATAGTTTTTCAAATTATTTGGTAGATTTGACTAATTTGGTAAGAATAATACTTAGTATTTATCGGTAAGAACTCAAGCCTTTGTTAATTTTTACATGATACATTCATGGTCATAATTTTCATTTTCATTTTAAAATTTTATAAATTAAGAATGAAAAAGAAAACTTTATGGTTGTAAACGTACCAAGCTAAGTAGGGTTTTGTTTCTTACCGATAAGGACTTAATTATTACTCATTTGTTAAATTATCTTATTATAAAAGAAGAAGAAAATAAACTCCATCAGCCCAGCCCAATAAGGTACAAATATTGGGCCAGCCCAAGTCGTGCATAACCTAGGGTTTCTTATATGAGGGTTCCGGCTAATCAACTCATCGGCTGGAAATTGGAATCGAGAAAGGTCACTCTTCTCCGCATTGTAAGTTTTCGCCGCTCTCGTTTCTCCCTATCTCTGATCGTTCTCTAATCTTTTCTCATTGAATTCTGTGATTCAAATGCTTTCCCATCATAATGTTTTTGTTACAATTTGAAGTATTTGTTTATATTTTGAATGCAAATCTTACTGTTCATCTTTCTGGCTGTAATCAATTTCATCTTTGATTCAAGTCCACTGTAACATTTTCATTCGTGTACGAAGTTTTTTGCTCAATTTCTGGTTCTTATTTTTCGAGATATCTTATACGGTGTTTTTTCTTGTAGCAGTTAATTGGATTAAGGGTCTTTGGTTATTGTGACATTCCAAATTTGGGTTGAAGAAAATTCATACATTTTATAGTTTCGTATTTCTTTTAATGGAATGCAAGGGCTTTAAAATTTTAAACTTTTTATATGGTGAAAATATAACCGAAATAAATTTAAATGGTTTTAGGTTAGTTTTGGAGTTTATACTTGATCTGCATGTATATAAATATCTTGCTCGGTTGCAACCTTACTTAGGTCTTGAGTTTTCTTTGTAGAGTTATTTTTTCTAGATATATTTAAACGTTGCAAATATAACATAAGCTTAGGTGCGGTTTACGTAGTATTTTTTTAATAGAATTTTGGTGTGTTAACTCACCCTTTTAAAATATTTTGTTATAAGGTTTTTTTAATCAATTTAGAGTTTGTTGCACGACTACCTAGTAAAGTTTGAAATTGTTGTGTTCATTTGCATCTTGAGTCTAAATTGTCATTGGATTGGAATCACTTAGATTTATTTATATTTTTCTTGGTTCCTGTTAATAGAGACTGCTTCCTTATAGGTTTTAAAAAATGAAACACAACAATGTTATCCCAAGCAGCCACTTTAGGAAGCACTGGCAGAACTATGTCAGGACATGGTTCAACCAACCAGCCAGAAAAACCAGAAGAAGAAATGGTTAGTTAGTGCCTTTTGTGTTGAATTTTGTACTTGTGATTTTGTTGTGGTATGATTATCAATATCACTTAGACTTGCCTTAGATATTGTATTCTAACTGTTAACTTGGTGAATCTACAATCAGCTCGGCAGGAGAAAGCTGTGAAGAACTTTCCCCGCCCAACTGCCGGACCACTCCGCCCTATCGTTCATGGACAGACATTGAAGTACAACATGAAAGTGAGAGCGGGTAGAGGTTTTTCTCTCGAGGAGCTCAAGGTATCCAACTTTTCCCTCTCTATTATTAGTTTCAAATTTCTTAGTTTGACCTCCCATATTTTTATAGCTGATAAATGTTAATTGGTTTCTTAAAATCATCCAATGTCTATGTTATCCAGTTTGTCTTTCAGCTTTTATGCACATAAAACTGAATCTTCTGCTTAGCTATTTTATGCATTCAGATTTTGTTAGTCACTGGGAAGGTTTTATTGTTTTGAAGAACTTTAAATGTAGATCATTTATATAGCATCTTAACTAACCAACGATTTGCTCTCTAGGCTGCTGGTATCCCCAAGAAACTAGCACCAACTATCGGAATTGTTGTTGACCATCGTCGCAGGAATCGCTCACTTGAAGGTCTACAGGCTAATGTTCAGAGGCTGAAGACATACAAGGCTAAGGTGGTCGTCTTCCCAAGACGTGCTCGCAAATTCAAGGTCAGTTTATCTAAAATAATTGGACTTATGTTGAAAGGTTATCATTTTTTTTTTTATACCTGAGGTTTAATAACAATGTTTTGCAGGCTGGTGATTCTACTCCGGAGGAGCTTGCAAATGCCACCCAAGTCCAAGGACCATACCTGCCTATTGGACGTGAGAAGGCCTCGGTTGAGCTCGTCAAGGTCACTGATGAGATGAAATCATTCAAGGCATACGACAAGCTACGTATCGAGAGGACGAATGCACGACATGTTGGTGCTAGATTGAAGAGGGCAGCAGAGGCAGAGAAGGAAGAGAAGAAATAGATTGCTAGAACTGCTTAAAGGTCGTCTATTTTCCTAATTTTGGTTTTTTTTTCCTTAAATATTTTGGATTTGACGTATCTTCTGGACTTATTTATTTGATAGATGAAATTTCTGAGTTCGTGGATTCTACGGTTAGTCAATGATCTTGTTTTGTGTATTATCGATAATTCGTCGTGGTTTATCTCATCGCTTTGCAATCTTTGTATTTCGTTTGATAGTCGATCTCAAATACTTATGACAAACACTATGTGTTAGGTAGGCTATTATAATATAAATTATGATAAATTGGATTTAGGAGCAAATTATTATAATAGCTTTTATGATAACGATGTTAACATGGTTTATGATCGATGTTTGTTTCAAAAAAGATTTATGATTAAGTTGTTTGCAGGGTAGATTACAATAAATAACCTAGAAAGAGGAAATTGTTACTCGTAAATGCCACATGGGTTATATGAAACATGGAGGATATATGAAATGGCATGTTGAGTTTTGGCCAACTCATTGGTTACTATAATTTGGCAGCCAAATGTGACATGGGTGTAATATGAATAGGAACAATCATTGGTCTTTGAGGGTATGCATATAATTTATGGTTATCTATTAAGATATTTATTTTCTACAAATAATGATTGTAATAAGAATTTTTCTTTTTTAAAGTAACAGAAAGTGACTACTGTAGAGTTGTTGATTATTTTCTAGCAATTATATTTATCTTGTACAGGATTGCCTGGCGATTACTATGTGTGATTTTACATGTCTTTTCTATGGTGGTTGAATTTTAAATTGCAAATCCTAGTTTTGTGGAGTCAATTTAATCTCAATTAGATTTATCCTTCTTTCTAGTTTTGTGGGATAGGCCAAACGATCTCACATATTTACTAATATATAAGATTTTGAATGGCAAAACTGAACTAATGGATTAATCGAGTAAAATCTTATGTGCTAAACCATCATGATGAGTTCAAAATCTTTGGTATTTCATTTATTTTGACTTTCTCTAACTTAAAAATGTTAGAGCTTAATAGAATTATGACTTATCAATAAAAACCTAAATGTCAACGACAGATAAGAAATTGTGAGAATTCTAGCAAGTGAACTAAAAAATTACTTACACATCCTTCCCAGCAGGTGAGTTCTGACTTATGAGGGGATGTCAAAATTATCATTAAACTTTTAAAAGTTTTCTTGTCTTTTTTTAAATCAGTTTCAAAAGTTTTAAAAGTGCTGTTAAAATGTGAATAAATGTTTGAGGAGTAAAACTCCCCTACACATCCCGTGTAGGGGAGCCCTACATTTTGAGTATGTGGCACCCATGGTGCCACAAAAAATCATCTCATAAAAAAAAAAAAAAAACATTAAGGAATTTTTGTGGCACCAATGGTGCTACATCATCAAATTGTAGGACTCTCCTACACATCCATGTGTAGGGAAGGTTTACTCATGTTTGAGAGAATGAGATAACATAGAATCTTCCAAACCCTAATGGTGGCTTTGAAATAAAATCCTTATCAGAAACAAACTTCTGAAAGTCGATCAGAAGTTATCGTTGAGAAAAGATGCTATGTATCATGAATCAATTCCCTTTCAAATTTCTTTACCTAATCAAATTCATCTCTCAATCAAAACGTTCGTATTAGAAGAAAAACGAGTGGAGAAAAGATGATTCAAATCTTAATCAAATTCGTTCTCTAGGGTTTTGGGCATGTATGATTTATACTTTAGATCGATAGAAGAACGGACCTTCAAGTTTTCTTTTAAGATTCTTGTAGTTTCATAGTTTTTTTGACATATTGCAACCACACTACTTTTTTTTTAATGTCAAATTGTACACCTCAACTTAAGTAACCACCTTAGTATTCTTAGCATTCTGTGTGATATCTTAACGGCAAGGATATATTTGAAACATTTTAAAAATTCGAGGTGTTTTTGTAATCTTTTTCAAAGTTAGGGTAATTTCTTATAATTTAATCATTTCAACCCTTTGCCCAAAAGAAACATATGATTGGAAGGGATAAGGAGTGTATATATATAGGATTTAAACAATGAAAAAAAACGAAGGATGAAAATAAGCGGGGAGGCTCTGAATGAGGAAGGGAACGGAGCAGCGGCAGGTTTGATCGGACGGCGAGCTGCATACGGCGGAGTTATCCTCTGCTAGCTTGCGCCGGCGAACTAACCTCTCTCGGTTGTTGCAAAATTTCTGGAATCCACTGTCAAGAACAGAGTAAGGATTCACTTCAAATTTTCAAGTTAATCAAATCATTCTTCGACGATATCGTTTCATTATTGCTTCAACCGCATAATTCAACAATTTTAGCAACTCCGTAAACTCTCTCTCTCTCTCTCTCTCCTGTTGCTAAGTGTTTTGATTAAGCTCCGAAGGAATAGCAAGAAATTGGATCTTCATTTTCATTTTGTGTGAATCGAATCGGTATCTGCTGTAATTTTCTTCAATATCTTTCAAATTCCAGGTTATGGCCGCTTATTTCAATCGTTTGAATGATTCTGTAAGCTATTTCTTTCTCTCGTTGCAATGTCTTTGGAATCAACTGTGTCGGAATAACGAGAAAGTAGAGCTTCATTTTCAATTTTATGTATATCAAGCCATTTCGAGTCTCTGCTCATCTTGAATCCTGTTCAGGTTTAAGTTTCTGCTATCCATTTGCAACACTTGCTATGCGATTTCTTCGAGAGTGTTTACTGAATTCGGATTCTTAGCGGCTGAAGGCGCTATAAACTATTGTGTATGCCGATTAGGTTTATTTGGTAAATCACTTGAACTTTCTGAAGCATGTTTACATGGAATTTTATCGTTCTGAATCCTTTCTCTCTTTTATTACTATGAACTATGCTGAACCACTGATTTGAATGCGTATTTCTTTGCGCAAACTCAAACATTCTGAATCGTTTTTTTTATGACTTAAGAAACGTTACAATCTCTACTTTCACAGAACATTCCTAAATGTGATTTAATGTGCTGCGATTTCTGCCTCTTTTTTTGTTACAATCAATTAGGTTTTCGTCTTCACTACGGGATTCTTTATTTTGTTCTCACATTTGTGAATAGGATTGAATTTTTGCCTGATTTTCTTATCTATTTTTACTTTTTGCTTTGAACTATGTGTGGATCTACTGTTGTTTTTGTGGTCTTTGTTTTGCAAGCTACTTCTATAGTCTATCGTTGGATCCTCCCTTCTTTTTTGAATTGTGAGGGCGTTATATATGTGATTATGAGTGAATTGTATAAAACGAACCTTATAATGCTAACTATGATATTATTATTTCATTTGGATTGTAACTTCTTGTCATGTCCTTAGTTATTTCTTATTTTTGCAGTCTAGAGATGCAATCGGTTTTCTTGCCAAAAAAACTCATTGTATCCTCAATTGGTGGAGTATTTTCTGGCTTGTTGTCGTGTCCACGTTCTATTAAACATGATGGAAGCTACACGTTTGATAATGCTATATTAAAGTTGTTTCGGAATAATAGCCTAAGAATGACCAATAGAGCAGCAATATATGATCATTATGCTATTAGCACGAGGAAGCATGGATATGAAGATCAAGAGGAACTATCAGGAGAGTTATGCAACTGTTTGATTCGTGACTATTGTAAGGTAGGGAATGTTGATGCTGCCATGTCTCTTCTTGCTCATATGGAGGCCGTAGGTCTCTTTGCCTCCATAGGATCTTACGCGAATTTGATTGAAGCTCTTGGAAATGTAGGCAGGACTTTGGAAGCTGATATCATATTTCAAGAAATGATTAGTTTTGGTTGTAAGCCAAGCACAATTGTCTGCAATGCACTACTAAGAGGGTTCTTGAGAAAAGGCCTTTTAGATCTTGGGTCGGAGATTCTTGTGTTAATGAGTGATTTAGATATTCAAAGTAATCAAGAAACTTATGAAGTTCTCTTGGATTACCATGCCAATGCTGGACGGTTGGAAGATACTTGGTCTATTATTAATGAGATGAAACAAAAAGGCTTTGAGCTGAACTCATATGTGTATAGTAAGATTATTGTTATATATCAGAATAATGGCATGTGGAAGAAAGCAGTGGGTATTGTTGATGAGATGAGAAAATCAGGGATTTCTATGGACAAACACATTTACAATAGTATCATAGAAACATTTGGGAAATATGGTGAATTATCTGAGGCTTTAGAAGTGTTCAAAAGAATGCAGCAAGATGGCGTAACGCCAGATATTACAACTTGGAATTCATTGATCCAATGGAACTGTAAAGCTGGAAACCTTGCTACAGCCCTTGAGTTATTCAGTGAGATGCAAGAACAGGGGATGCATCCAGATCCAAAGATCTTTATTACTTTAATTAGCTCCTTGGGTGAGCAAGGAAAGTGGGATGTGATAAAGAAGAATCTTGATAGTATGAAACTCAGAGGGCATAAGAATAGTGGCTTGGTTTATGAAATCTTAGTCGATATCTATGGGCAGTACGGTCAATTTCAGGATGCTGAGAAGTGTGTATCTGCTCTCAAGGCTGAAGGTCTTCTACTATCGGCTAGCATTTTTTGCATTATAGCAAATGCTTATGCTCAGCAGGTTTGATGCCCATCTTTACTCTCTTTTTTCCTATCATATATCATTTATGTGCTCTAGCGATGAAGATCAACCAATTTTCTTATGGCCATGGTTTGTTGTTCTCCCGGAAGAGATATGCTGGATTTTTCGATTGATAAAAAAAATGTAGGCTATGATTATGTTAGGACCTCAAATACTAATGAACATTCTAGAAGGGGCCAAATAGTTATTTTGCAGGAGGTATGTGGCCTAATGGGCAGTGGAGTAGTTATTCTTATATGGGAGAGGAAATAGGGATATAAATAAGGGGAGATTAGGGTTGATGAGAGGGAAGTTTTTGTATAGAGGTCGACGAACCTTGGGGGATAGGTCTGGTACTTTTGAATGCACCGAGTTACTTTCATCTTATCTTGTTATCTTGTCATTATTGTTCTTGTTACTATTCATCTTAATGCTATATTGTAGAACTACCGCGATTATATTGTCATTATCCATAGATTGTCTTGTTTGGGAATTTATGCGTGTAACAGGCCTTGTAAGTATCAGGTTCCTTACAGATTACTAATTTATGTTATGAATATTCTTTTTTTTATTTTGTTAAACCAATGTAGGGGTGTTGTGAAGAGACAGTAAAAGTTCTTCAGCTCATGGAGGCAGAAGGAATAGAACCAAATCTTGTGATGCTGAATGTACTGATCAATGCATTTGCTATTGCTGGTAGGCATTTGGAGGCATTGGCCATTTATCATCATATAATTGAAGTTGTAAGTCTTTTAGTTCGGCGACATACAATCGAGTCTCTACCTTTTTTTGTATTATCAAGATATATCCACACCATTATTTTTATTTTTGCCATATTTTTCTGAGAAGGGTATCAGTCCTGATGTTATTACCTACACCACTCTTATGAAGGCATTTATTCGTGCAAAGAAGTTTGGTAAGGTGCTTACTATCCTCAAACTATAATTTTTGTGCTGGATTTAAACCCTTATTAACTTTGTTAAGTTCAGATATTTTTTTGGATGAAGTTCATTTAGTGTCTCGTATTAACGGAATGATATCTTGAAGTATGAAAAATTCAATATAGAGAATTTATCATCAGCAACACATTTTACCTTTTGTATTACATTTGCAGCACAATTTTTAAAATAATTTAACTAGTGATAGAACTCAATTTGAAATTCTATCGCTAGTAGAAAATTCAAGCAGTGATAGAAGAAGTCTTTCATTGATTGAATTCTATCGCTAATAGAATTCAGCTAGTGATAGAATTTAATTTGAATTTTTTGCTACAAATGAATTAGTTTTAATTTTATGCTATACATGAAAATATTTTGTCTTTTTTTGTTATACATGCAAAATCCCCTTCAATATTTATACTTCTCTGTGAAACCCTGCTGATACCTTCTAACCATATCTTGGCTAGGTCCCTGAAATATATAAAGAAATGGAAATTGCTGGTTGCACACCAGACAGGAAGGCCAGAGAGATGTTAAAGTCAGTAACAATGGCTCTTAAACAGAGACATTGTAAGTTTCACCTGTTTTTGTACTCTTATTTCGTAAATACCTCAGGTAGGGCAATCCTCGCTTGATTGTTGTTTAATTCTTCACCATTCTGCCTCTAGGCAATGGTAAATTTAGAATGTTACAATGTTGAAATATAAAACTTACAAAATTGGCCAAGTTGTCGGGTAACTTGGACCCTCCTTGAGAATTTTCTCCAATGTCCTAAACAACTCATGGAACAATTGTCTATCATTACCCGACCCTAAATTTGGATTTCTTAGGCCCCGTTTGATAACCATTTGGTTTTTGAAATTTAAGCTTACTCAAATTTCCTACTATGTGTTCTATCTTTTTTTCAATCTATCAATCTTTCCTTAAGAAAGTATGTGCATACTAACCAAATTTCAAAAACAAAAACAAGTTTTTAGAAATTACATTTTTTTGTTTCCAAATTTTTATTTGGTTTCTAAGAATATAGGTAAGAGGTAGATATCCAAATAAGACAAAATATGGTAAAGTAGTTGCTGTAGGCTTAAATTTTAAAAACAAAGAGTTCGTTTGGAGCACCGGTTTGATTACTATAGACGGAAGGTTATGATAAATGGTGGGTTATTATAAACGGTAGGTTATTATAAATGGTGTTTGAGGGGCAAGTTATTATAACAGGGATTATGATAAACGGTGTTTGAGGGGCTGGTTATGTAACAAAAAGTAATATATGTAAGGTGTAGATAAACGGGCACGTAGGTTTAGGTAACCACCGTTTATAATAAACGGTGGGGCAAACATCGGTTGTGTTATTATAACCAACTCGCCCGTTTACATAAATGGGGCCCAAACACACCCAAAATGGTTATCAAACGGTGCCTTAACATCATAATTTGAAATTTTGTTTCTGGAGAGGTGGATTATGCGTCTGACTGAAGGATTGTGATATGATCTACCACACTTTTCTATTAAAATAAGATAAATCTCCCGAGAGGATCTCTCTAAGAGTCAGAGTACAAAATACGACAATTCAATGGATGAAATAACCAAAGACCTAACCTCACCTATTTATAATAACTCTAAACCCTAATTTGACCTAATTAATAAAATACTAATAATAGGCCCAAGCCCAATACATTTAAAATAGCAATTAACTAATAATAAATACTAATATTCCTAAACTGCCAAGGCCGGATCGTATCAATACTTTCCCCCCCAAGAGCCACCTTGTCCTCAAGGTGTTCCATCTTCGATGCCACCTTCTGCAGCTCCATCTTCTGGAGAAAATTCAGTCACCTCAACATCCTGGTAATCGTGCGCATCTCGAACTACCCACACATCCAAATTCTGAAGCTCTTTCTTCTTACAACGATGTCCGGGGACAAATTGTTCATCGCAATGAAACATAACCCTTTGTCCTTCCTAGCTCGAATTTCACTTTGAGTGAGTTTTTACAAGACGTCGGGTGAACGGTTGTAGTCCCGTGGGACAAAATCTCTGTGCTTCCAGTTCCCGATCCAATCGTTCCTGCTTTAGCCTTAACTGTTGCAGAAGTACTTCCCTCGTTTTGGGAGGCCTGAAAAGCAAAATCATCCTCAATCACTTGGGCCATAAACATTTTCTCTTCAATGCCCATCGGGTCGTAGTTTACGCATTGCGCTCCGTGATCTCCTCTTTCATCCGCTTTCCCACTTCCTCCAATGCACTCATCACGATATCGCGCATTCCCTTAGCAAAGCGCTCAAAGCTCGACGATATTCCTTTACCGTTCCCATTTGCTTCAAACTCATGAAGTTGGCATACTTATTGGCTCAGGCCACCGGTTGGAAACGCTCCAACAACCCATCTTTGAATTCGTTCGAGAACGAAAAGGAGCACAGTCCTCCTCATATTGAAGCCACTCCAATGCCTCCCTTCTAAACATAACCTGCTTTGCCTCAACCCCTTCATATTCAGTCAACTTGTTTACCAGAAATAACGCTCGACCCGACTCAACCATCCTACCGGATCCTCATCAACAAGGCCCATGAAAATCGGCATCTCCAATTTTCTAAATCTCCTGTCACAACCGGTCCATCCCTTCCTCCTACTCTCGACTTTCCGTTCGGATCTTTCTCCTCCTCCCCACCCAAATCTCGTCCCTGCTTTCGTACATTGTCACTCCACCCCGATCGTTCCAAGGTTCTCCTCGTGGGCCAAAATCGCCCCCGTGCAAGTATCCCCTACAAAATTCCCACGAAATTCCACCCTCCGATCTAACTTTGACGGCCCACTCTCGACCCGGTCCGCCGTGCAGACCGCCCCAGCCTCGTTCGGACCACCGGCGCGCGCTGCGCCGGCCCGTCTCACCAGCCCGACTCGCCCGAGCCGAAACCCCTCTCGCTCTCGTCGGACCACGCCCAAGCCGGCGCCGGATCCCCGAGCAACCTCGCCCCGGCTTTGCCCACGCCCTTCGTCCAATCCCACCCTCGGACCACCCACCGCTCGCGCCCTACGCGCGCCGGCCTTCTCCGCACACCCTCATGCCTCGCGCCAACCCGCTCGCCGGACTGCACCTCCTCGCCTGACACCCCGCGAACCCGACGCCAGACGCCCCGCTCGAGCCCCCACCCGCGACCACCCGCCGCACGCCCCTCTGTCATGCGCGCGCGCGCACCGCACCCCGCCGGTAGCCTCTCGGACGAACCACTGCCGTCGCCTGCTGCTCGCGTCGCCCACGCCGGTCGCCCGAGCCGATGCCACGGCCGCGGCCCGAAACATCACCACTCGCCCCGTTGCTCCGCGCGCTCGCGCTGCAAGCGCCACCACTCGAGCCGCGCGTGCGCCGCCCCTCGTACTCGCCTCGGCCCACCACAGCGCGACCTCCATTGCGCCACCCACCCGCGCCGCCCGGCCGCCGCCGCCCTGCATCACGAGCTAGCCCGGCCCGCGCGCTCGATCCTTCCCCTGCAGCCTCGGGCATCGAGCCCTTCCCCTTGTCTGCTCGGATTGTCTCCACTAAAAGTTCCAGATTTCGGTTCATCGTCTCGAGCTTCGAATCCTGCAAATCCAGCCTTTTCCCTAACCTTTCTTCCATCGCTTCCATCTTCGCGTTAGTCTCCTGTAACTTCCTAGCCAAGTCGGCCGTTCCTTCTTCACACGCTTGCATCCTGGATTCCATCTTAGTAGTAACCATTCCCGGATCGGCAAACGGCTCTGATACCAAAAATGATGTGATCTACCACACTTTTCTATTAAAATAAGATAAATCTCCCGAGAGGATCTCTCTAAGAGTCAGAGTACAAAATACGACAATTCAATGGATGAAATAACCAAAGACCTAACCTCACCTATTTATAATAACTCTAAACCCTAATTTGACCTAATTAATAAAATACTAATAATAGGCCCAAGCCCAATACATTTAAAATAGTAATTAACTAATAATAAATACTAATATTCCTAAACTGCCAAGGCCGGATCGTATCAGATTGGTTCCTTTTACGAGCATCGCATGGTTAGGTTACAAGTTTTACTGACACGGTAAAGTGCAGTTTATCCATGATCTGTGATTTCCGAAGATAATTTCATGGGTAAAATTATGCCATCCTCAAAACACATCCCGTTTTCTTCTAGATAGTACATAATGGAATAACGGAATGAAAGAACCGGTATTTATATTTGGCCACAAGGTTGAGTAGGATTTTATTGCAATTGGTTTGGGAATGGCATATGCAAAATGGTAAGTGCACTTGGAGTCTCTAAATGTTTGAGTCACTTACGCACACCTTGACTAATCACATAGGATACCATACCCGCCTGAAAATTATTCATCTCATCGTAGAATTCCTTAATAGATGGTCACCACAGACTGAACTCATTTCTTCGGGGTATTTTAGATTTCCAATGTCCTTTTTTTTACCATTAAGCCAACTTGTGAAGGTTGATGAGCGATCTTACGTGTGAATTAAGTTTTATGCATCCGAGTACCCCTTGTACATGGATTTACCTTTGTTTTGTGAATGATGCCCATTAATTTTCTAGATGGATCAACGAGTAAGAACCTATTGAAAACACTAGTAGGAGGTTATAAATCTTCTCTACCAGCAAATACAACTATTGATTTTAAAACTTGTCTTATCTACGGTCGCATTTCATAGTCCTTTTTCTTTAAATTAGAAAAAGATAGATACATGCTATTAATGACTTGTGGATCTATTTTCTTGGTTTATATTTCTTTATAGCATCCTTCTAAAATGTCGATCGTGGAATTGATCTACATCAAGAAAATGGATCATAATGACAGGTAAAAATACGGACCCTGTTGCGTTACATACTTCATTTGCTATCTGTGAAGCAGTATATCTATTATGTATGTTAACAGTTTTGGACGACATCAATGGCAGCCCGACAGGCAAAACTTCAATAGACGCTGTGGAAATGGAAAAAACAATTTCTGGCAATAAGTTTGAAGATGCAACGAGTTCTATCTTGTAAGTTGTAACCATTATGAGTTCACGATATTAATAGCACGAATCCTTTTATTTTTCTTGATGTTGTTTGGGGATGAGAATCTTATTCTCAAAACAGGGGGAAAAAAATTAAATGCTACTGATCATAATTGAAAACTGAGCTGTTGTCGTTCCCAAGATGTGACTTGGACTTTAAAGGTATGCATCCCTCAACTTAGGTTCGAAACTCGCCTATGATAGTATTCTTTCCATGTCTCCTGGTGCTTGACCTATGGACGTGCATAGTTATCCTTGTTTAAAAAAAAATAATAATTGAGCAGTTTGGTCGTTTCCATATTTTTTTTTATAAATTTCAAACTAATTGGAAATTTTAAAACAATAGATTGAAAAAATGCATCAGTAGTCAAAATTATGTAAGAACAAACAAAATTTACTGAATTTATTTTTTCTAAAAAGCAAGGTTTACTTTGTTCACATTTCTGAAAATAATACACAACCGAATTTAGTTCGATTCTTTCTAAATAAACTTGAATTTGGACTATATGGTTTGTAGATAGTTACCTCACACCATCATCGTACATGATTAACTTCCATGTTTACGAACAGCATAAATTATACATTTTATAGTTTATCAAATCATTAAACAAGGTTCTAATTTTTAAAATCATGATGATTAAATTCTAGTTTAGATGCTGTCTCAAGTTTACTTTAATTAGACAAACGAGAACATTAAAACATCCAACCCCACGATAAAGTTGCTACAATACCGTATAACAAGCCAAAGCATGCTTAAGCCAGGTTGCCTCAGCCTTCAGCAACTCAAAATCCCAAACCATTAGTCCAACAAAGAAAACAACCATCTTTTTTTTTCTTTTTAATTTATTGTCCGATGGCCAAAAACATAACAATGCATTAAAATAGATAGCAGAATAGAAGCTCCAGCTCCTAGAACCCATGGGGCTTCTCGGAATCCTCCAGACTCGTTGGTCGGAACCAAGCCTTTTCCTCGTCTGCAGCACCGTGGTTGCCACCGTCTGTAGCACGGTTTGCTGCTCCTGCAGGGTGGTCGGTGACTGGCCCGAAAACGCCGGTCTGTGGATGAGGAGCCCAATATTTATCGGCAGCCTGAGGCTGAATCACATCATCCGGAACTATGCTTGGTCGGACGTGTTCGTCCGGGTTCTTGTCATATACTACAGAGTGAGTTGCTCTCCTGTTTCAGGTTTGTTTTTCATCTTGTTAACAAAATGCTTCACTTGACCAGATTATAAAACTATATAGGATACGAACAGAAAATAATGACATTATTGATAGATGTTTTTGGCTTTGGATGCCTTATTATATCTTGAATTTTAACCTTAAACCTATTTTAGTTTCTTTATTCCGTATTAGAAACAAGCCTTTGCCAGTAAACTAGAATACTTTTTTCGTAAGAAAACAAATATAGACATGTCTAAAGCACATTTTATTAAGTTTTTAGGAAACGAAGTTTTGGGTTAAAAATACAATTAAACAAACGATAATAATTAATGATGTCTAAACTATTTTAAAAATAAATGTGAAACTCGAAGAAGAATATTTGAAAGAGGTAAGAACAAAATAATAAATAAATAACAAACCTTCATAAATATTTACCTTTTACTTTTTTTGTCAAAACTAATCCAAAAATTCGAAAGGTAAAAACAAAAGCTGTTTACAAAATATGTTTTTCTTTTTAGAATATTGCTAAAATTTAAATGCTCTTTTGAAGAAGATGAAAGTCATCATAAAGAACCATACTAAGTTCTAAAATAAAATTAAATAAAGTGCGCAAAGAATGCAAATAATAATTAATGCAATTCCATGTGGGGAAGATCTTAAGGATAAAAAGACGATGAACAGCATGCTTGAGGACAACACGAAGAAAAGACAATTTTCAAAAAAAAAAGAGAAAAGAAAAGAAAAGGCAATTATATTTATAATTGACTTTTATAATAATAATTAACAGATCAGTTCTAAACGATAAGAACAACACAGTCCCACCCACCACGTTTGCATTCCACTCGGCAAGTTGATGTAAAGTCGCATTAATGTATTTTTAGCTAATATTTTTTTAAACAAAATATTTTTTTTAGTATACATTCAAATATTAATTGACATAAAATCGATCTCTAAAGAAAAAAGAAGACAATTGAACATCTTTCTAAAATTTGTAAAAAAGAATGAAGTTAGAGTGATTATTCGTATAAAAAATAATAATTATAATAAAATTCAATAGTATATAGACCAAAAACAAAATGCCTACTATTTTCTTGAGTTCTGGTATCTATTTTAAACATATTTTCTTGAATTTTGGTATCTAATATTTTAAAAACATTTACGATTCATCCAACGAAATTCCAATTAAATAATAGTTCAACAATTGCATTAAATGTTACAGAAAATAAAGAAATGGGGAGGTGGAATCAAATCAGCTAATGCCGTTACTAAATATATGACTGCAATCAAAGCTTGAAAAAAAAATTATGAACCTACGAAAGATATAAAAAGGAAAAGCTAAAAATGATAGTAACGATTATAGTGTCAATAGTTCGAGAAAAATATATCACATCGCACCAGCCCACTTGATCCAAAAATTTGTCAAACAAAGCAACGTGAAAAGGAATCAGGCTGGAGATATTTTGAAGGAAAGATGTGAATTAAAAAGTTAGCAAACATCTTAAGTTCAAATCAATGTCAAATAAAAAGTTAGCAAATATCTTAAGTTCAAATCAATGCGAAATAAAAAGTTAGCAAATATCTTAAGTTCAGATCAATCTCCAATTTATATGAGAGGAAATTTTAGTAAAGTGCTCTATTTTAAGAACTTTTTTTCAAAAAAAATGAAATAAATAATTAAGAACTATCATTTGACTTTCATCCCTTTAAATTGGAGTGTTTATTTGTAATTTACTAATTTATATACATCTAATATATTCCATAATATCTCAAAAATGGTGTTCATCTTATTTAAGAGCATAGACTTCCTCCCTACTTTAAACTAAAAAAAAACATATTCTATGATATAATATCTATTTCCAAAAAAATAATTCATCAAAGATAAAATAGAATTATTCAATATGATTTTTAGATTATCAGTTTTTTTTTTTTTTTTTTGGTATTGGAGATTGATCGGTTTCTATTCCAAATATCTGGTGATCAACTAGTAGATCTAACTGCATAAATAAGCTAAGGGCCAGCCTAGCTCATCGGGAACAAACAAATTTGATTTTTGGCATATTTTTGGCATGTTTCACGTTGTATGAAAGAAGACATGAAATATTCCTACCACAATTAAAGGTAGGTGGGCTTTACGGATGAAATAATAAAATAAATAAGGATGGGATAAGATGTGAACAAATCTAAAATGAAAAAATTGTAAAGAAATAACTGCTGCAACCACGAGGATTTTTTCAATAAATATTTATGAGGCAGTTCAATCAATATAAATATATAATAGTGTTTTTTTTCTTGAAGGCAATAAAAAATAATAGTTAGTGGTGCATGATTGAACTACTTTACTAATAGCCAACCAGATTTTTCTGCAAATTATGGATTATTTGAAAATTAAGTCCAAAGTTGGTTTAGGAAAAAAATTGTGCACTTTGGTAAGTTTTCTTTTCATTTGGATAAGGGAAAGTTGGAGGTTTGCTTTCATATACACAAATCACCACTAACCAACTCTAAACTATGACACCAAGACATAAATTATAGGGTCTTTAACCCATATTCATTCCTACTTTAAAATTTAACAATGATTAATTATTTCATTGACCCATAATTACATGAATAATTATTGTTAATTTTTAAAGTAGGATTGAATGCATTTTCATTGATACAAATAAGAAGTAAAAGAAATTAAATGATTAATTTTAAGAAAAAAAATTAAATCAAACCATTATTAATAGAAATCTTCATGAAGTAATTTAATGGTTAAGAAGATTGACAAACTAAGAGATTAAATGTTTAATGCTCACTTACTTAGGTATTAATTTTTTTATTAACTCTTTTGACATTTAAATATTGTAAGATCAAGAAGTATGATGTGTGATAATAGTATGCTAAAAAAAACCCCATTTTTTTGAAAATATAGTAGGAATCAATTTGAAAAGCCACGTAGGATGAGATGAGATGGAGATAATATTTCATTATTATGTTAAAGTCGCGAACCCTACCCTGTCCCCTTGACTGGTCCCAATTCTTGTATCCTCTATTTTAAACCATTTGGTCCCAATCCAGAACAGTGGATGTAACGTCAACCCCCTCTACTTTAGATATCATACCCAATATCATCTTTTTATTTTGTTTATAAATTCCAAGTATAGTATTTTTTCTGTGTTTCCAGAAGGATTCTGGTATGGTATAGAGTATAGTTTTCTGTTTTTGTTTTTAATATTTCAAATATATATTTGTTTGATAAATAATTTTGATTTTTGTTTTCTAAGTTTTAAAAATATTAAAGAAATTCTAAAAATTAAAAAAAATAGCTTTTAAAAAAACATTTTTGTTTTTATTTTTAAAAATGCATTAATAAATAAAAAATAAAGAGTAAAAAACTAAAAAAAAAAGCAAAATGAAATGTGATGTTTGAAAACAAGAACAGTTATAAAATATGTTTTTTTATTTTTTATTTTTTAAAACATAAGACTAAAATTAGTTATCCAACACATATCATTTTTATTTTTTAAAATAAAAAATAAAAATATTGAATTTTTTTTTTAGTCAATGATATGTAGAATAGGAATAGTTTAGTAAACTGAAGTCAACTAAGCTATATATTTATCAAGTCTTAATTTTATTGGACATATATATATTTTACAGATTCAGAAAAATAAAATATCAAATTCAGTAGACAGCCAATCCAATTATTTGACGAGCCAAAAGGTCCACCAAACAAAGTTGTTCCGCAGTTCGAGAGGTGTAAAGTTAATGTTTTATCGTCTTGTCAACAAAGAAGTTATGACATTTACATATATGGATTCCTTTTTTCTTTTTCTTCTTTTTTAAGAACATATATGGAATTCTAACTAGGCTGTATCTTACTTTTATTTTCAAAAATTTTATGGTGCAGTGATGAATTAATGGTAACAGTGAACTAACCGATTTATGCCAGGAATTAAGCAGCGAGAGAGAGAGAATCAAAGTGTAAATGTGTAATAAATGGTATTAATATAGGAATTTGAATATTTATTCCCTATTTTAAAATACATTAAAAGTTCAGTGGTTGCCGATTGGACTTTTAAATTTAAGACTTATCTCTAATATACCACTGTATGTATGTATGTATATATATATATATAATATTATTGGACCTTTACTTTTATGTCTTATATGAGAAATGCAAGAATGAATTTGAAAAACTTTTGGATCATAAAAGGCTCTAAAAAGTTCGAAGATTCTGAGTACAATATATATAATTATGTTAGTTATAATTAATTAAATGCTAACACCTTTTACGATGCTCATTGTTTTGCTACAATTAAACTAAAAGAATTGCAGTTCTCAAGGAAAAAAAACTAAAATATTTATTTTGAAAATAAAACTAAAATAATGCTAAATTGTATTAAAATATACTCTACTCAACTCAATTATTTTTGTCTTTTAAAAAAAATGCTTACGATCAATTCATTAATCTTATAATAAAAGAAATATTTAATGCATTAAAGATAAATGAATAAATTGAAACTATACACGACTTTTTGATTGTCTGATTTCAGATCATCTAGAATCAACCAAACACTGTACTCAAAAAAAAAAAATCAACCAAACGCAATGGCTAAGGAGAATCTGTATTTCTACTTATGCACAGCTTGATTGAACAAGCACTGACTAAGAATTAGCTGATAAATCATCCACTAAAATTGAACCAAAAACAAAGAGGAAGAGACGAAAAACAGATTCATAGAGTTCCAGATTTCTTAACTAGTCGTAAATTGTATAGCGGCAAATCGGAAGGTGAATTAGAATCCTAAATCTAGAAAATAAACCGAAATCAGAAAAATCCGAGTCAAGTATATGATCAAAACAAAAACAGAAAACGAAAGAAGAGAAAATCCAAAACTGAAGTTTCAAAAAAAGCGATCGGCGTAATGCAACAACAATCGACCTAAATCTCAACAACAACACACTAAAACAAGAACAGAACCAAATTTCTAGACTGACTTAGTCATAATACTGTATATGGAAGGAAATCGGAAGGCGAATTAGAATCCTAAATCTAGAAAACAAACCGAAATCAGAAAAAAAAAACCGAGCGAAGGAACAGATCAACTAAAACTGAAGTTAAAAAAAGCGATCAGCGTAACGAAGCAGAAATGCAACAAAAATCGACCTAAATCTCGCAACAAGAACAGAACCTAAAATCGAAGCAGATTATGCCAGATGATGAAAATTCACAGATTAAGAAGAAGAATAACCTGAAATTCAGAGCAGATGAAGAGATCGCAGAATCGCTGGTCCAGATCTGGTTGGTGATTCGTTTTCCCAAGCCGGCGATCGCTCCTGCACTTCTCGAATTAGCGGCCATACAATTCGAACTCCGTAAGAACAAGAAAACAAAAACGAAGAATCAGAGAGAGAGATGAAGAAGAAAAACGGCGATTAATTGCTTTTGATTCTCGATTCTCAATCGTCTGTGGCTAATCCTCGTTTTATAGCGCGCCAGTACGGCGTCGTATTGTACCCGCCAAAAACCGACAAAGCTTTTCTCAACGCGAATTGCGTTCTCCGTCCGTCCGCACGCACCTACTTTCGTTTCGTTTTCTTTTAGGCCACGTGGCAGCCGTTATTCACGGCCGTTACATTTTTCTCTTTTGTTTTTTGAACCAGCATATTCTTGTTTATTTTTTGAGGCATGAGGTAGCATATTCCGTTTGTTATTTTTGCTTTTTTCTTTTCCAAAGTTGATGAGAGGTTTATTTTTTCCGGCCCCACCAACGCCGTCTTTTAACGGTTTTCGTATTTTTAGAACTAAGACAAAGTCACGTGATAAGATTTGGGAATTTTGAATATCGAATATTTATGTCTTACCATTATTTTTTACTGGAAAAAAAAAACAGTCTTACGGTATTTAAAATAATTATTGATTTTTTGTTTGTTTTTAGTTATTGCCGGTAATGCTTTTATTGACGATTTTTTTCGTTTTTTATTTATTTATAAAATTGTTAAATATATGTAAGAAACTGTTTTTCTGTTTTGTTTTCATATTTATTTAATTCAACAATATTTAAAACTCTAACTTATTATCTTCATGCAATAATGGGATAGGATGTCAACAAAAGCTGAGTTTTACTGACATCTTGGACAATTTTTATGAGGTTACAGCTTTCAATTTCCTTCCCTTGATATTGTAGTATAAATTTTTAAAAAAAATAATAATGAAGCCTCCTTCGGAAATTTTTTAAATTAAAGTTTTGTTGTTAGAAAAAGCATTGATTACAAATCCAACATATCTGGGAATGGGTATAGTCGATAAAAACTGCAGCTCAATCAACATAAAATGTATATTTAAATCTAAAAGTCATTCATTCAAATCTTCTACCTCAATTAATATGAATTAAAAAAAGTCGCCATGAGAACTTTATTTTCGGTATATCTTCTTTAATTAGTAAATAAAAGATGGCTTTGTGAAATAGTGTGGACATCCAGATGAATGTCCACACTATTTCACATTGTATCAGAGCCCATTAAGCCCAAACGGGTATTCGGTCCAGTAAAAATGAAATTGAGATTTGATTCAAGATTGGTGAGCCCAAAAGAGGCACCATCTTGAGGGGGCATGTAGAGAATTCTCACATTGATAAGTTGAGGATATCTCCAAGTGTTTAAAAGATAGGTGAACTACTCCTCTCATCACCAATTGGTTTTGAGATGGATGTCCACATTATTTCATGAGCTGAGACAGAAGTCGAAGGCAGATCTTTTGACCCAACTTAAGGACCTTAAGGACAAGCTTTCTCTCCTCCGCGACGCTAAGGTCACTAGTGGTGCTCCCAACAAGCTCTCCAAAATTAAAGTAGTGAAGTTGTCAATTGCTCAGGTGTTGACAGTGGTTTCTGCTCTTAGGGGGGCCTACAAGAAGAAGAAGCTTTTGCCTCTTGATTTGCGCCCTAAGAAAACTAGGGCTATTCGTAGAAGGCTCACCAAGCACCAAGCATCTCTAAAGACCGAGCGCGAGAAGAAGAAATAGATGTACTATTCGTTGAGGAAGTATGCCATTAAGGTGTAGGGGCATATTAGAGAATATGGGGTTCCACCTCAAAACCAATTGGCAATGAGGGGAGTAACCCATATCTCTTTTATATTGATGTTGGACTCCCCACTTTTCCAATGTGGGACAATTGAGATCTCAACATGCCCCCTCAAGATGGTTCCTCTTTTGGGCTCACCAATCTTGAATCAGATCTCAATTTCATTCTTATTGGACCGAATTCCCATTAGGGCTTAATGGGCTCTGACACCATGTGAAATAGTGTGGACATTCATCTCAAAACCATTCCCAAAAGAGACACCATCTTGAGGGGACACATGTTGAGAATCTCACATTGATAAGAAGAGGATATCTCTAAGTGTTTAGAAGGTAGGTGGACTACTCCTCTCATCACCAATTGGTTTTGAGATGGATGTCCACACTATTTCACATGGTATCAGAGCCCATTAAGCCCAAACGGGTATTCGGTCCAATAAAAATGAAATTGAGATCCGATTCAAGATTGGTGAGCCCAAAAGAGGCACTATCTTGAGGGGGCACATGTTGAGAATCTCACATTGATAAGAAGAGGATATCTCTAAGTGTTTAAAAGGTAGGTGGACTACTCCTCTCATCACCAATTGGTTTTGAGATGGATGTTCACACTATTTCACAGGCTTCAATATAATGGAGTCGAATATTCAAAATTTCAAAAATATTTATCATTTTAAATCTAACCCAATACACAAACCTTGTTAAATCAGAGAGAGTACCTAGAAAGTTAAAAAAATAATAGTCCAACTAATTGAATCCACAGTGAAATAATCGTAAATCAAAGCATTGATTAAAATCTTTCTCAATGTAGAACTTTATATATATATACAAAGTTTATTTTAAAAAGAAGATAAAAAAAAGTATTTATTAAAAAGAAAAAGGAAATAAAATGGCAAGTAGGTGTTAGGAAGAGGCTTTGTTCAACGGTAGAAGGCCCAAAAGATAAACAGGTCGGAAGAATGGGCTAAGGCATACTCTTAAAAAAGGAAAATTGTGGTAGGTAGTCATTTTTAAGAAAATAATTACAAATCTAATCATGTGTTAAAGTATTTGTATATTTATTTTTTGTTTTAAATTTAAATAATAATATTTTTCAATAACACCTACTATACCCTTCTTTCTCACTTTTTTTCTTTATTTGTTTGGAAGCCAAATTTAATCGCAGCATTTACGTTTTTTTTTCAATCGTTTCAATGAACGGCTATAGTGGCCACGCGACAAATTTTATGAAATCAACAATGTTTTTCTTCACACTTTTTTTCAATAATCTATAAACCTTATTTATTAAAATTCATATTTATTTATTAATATATTATTATTGATTTATGAAATTAACATTATATTTCTCAAGATATCAAAAAAAAAAAACATTATCTTTCTCACACATTTTTTTATTAAGTCAAGAATAATGTTAGCGTTTTAAAAGTTAATGTATTTGGATAATTGTACTAAAAAAATTATTCGAATAATTAATTCGTAAATTCATTTTCATTAATATTTTTTAGTTTTAAAAAGAAAAATTGAACTGGATAAGTTATTCTCATAAAATAATTATGAATTGGCAAATTTAAAATATTTGTATCCATAATAATTAATATGTTTTAATAATATATTACAAATATTTATTAATGTCTATATTAATTAATGATTAATACGGTATTATAAGTACTTATCAATCATTAATCATTAATATTGTATTATAAATATTTATTAATATCTGCACTAATCATTAATACAGTTTAATATTGTATTTAAAATACTCATTAATACTTTCATTAATGATTAATACAATTTAATACTATATTATAAATACTTATTAATATCCGCATTAATTATTAATACAGTTTAATATTGTATTATAAATAATCAATAATACCTACATTAAATATTAATACAGGTTAATAGTGTATTATAAATACTCTTTAATATCCATATTAATTATTAATACGTCTTAATTGTTTTTTTGAAACAAAATATGTTTTAATAATGTATTATAAATACTCATTAATACCACTATTATAAGAAAATATGTGACAAAATATGATTATCTTTGTTAATTTTTTTTTAAAGTGATGATATTTATAATTATTTTCTAAATTTGTTCACTATTGTTTCCATTCTTTTATAAAAATGTTATTATGAAACTTTGTATTCATGATCATTCATGTAATACTCTTTATTGAAAAATTTAATGTTAAATAATAAATAAATAAATACAATTAAATATAAAATTATTTTATAATGAAGAGGGTATATGTGTCTTTTGCTTGGAAAATGAAATTTCTTTCAAAACACGATTGTTTAATTTTGCTAAATTTTACATACTTTTCTAATTCTTTTCGTTAATCATGCATAAAGCCCCTTCAAAAAAGTACACTATAAATATACAAATTAAATAAGATAAAATTTAAAAAGATAAATTCATTAGATTTTATATATCAAATGCTAAGTATATATATATATATAAAATAAATAAATAAATAAATAAAAATGAGGAACCAAAATTAAACAAATAATACCGATGAACTAAAATTTAAAAGCACACACATTAAAATGAAATAAATCTCAAAATCAAGGGACCAAAACAATATTTTAACCAAAAATTAATTTCACTAATTTTCTTGACACTTAATTATTGTAGAGTAAAGTATCTTGATTCAAAAGCATAGTTAAAGTCTGCCTAAGATAATCCAGATCGATACCCACGAATAAATAATAATATAATAACAACAACAGCTCTCAAAATAAAATTCTAAATTTAAATTCAAATTAACCAACGATGTGCAATTATATTAATCATTCTAATGAGGTCAACCGCCCAGAGATGAGTATGGTTCAAGGGTAATAATTATTGTTAAACGTAAAAGGAAAAGATGCTAATAAGTAAAGAGACCTCATTGTAATATGCAATATTCATAGACCCAACTTTAAAGGTCCGGCGAGCCATTTCACATTGTATAGGCATGAATTAATGAAGAAATTAATTTGTTGGCAAAATATTTTTTTTTTTTGTTGATTGGTTCAATAAGAGTTATTATAAATAATAAAATTTATAAAATTAATCTGATCTAAAAAATAATTACAAATACAATCACTTTCAAATAAATTAGCAAAAATAAATTAGCAAATATAGTTCTAATACTATATTAATCAATAAAGCAGTAGCTCAAGCAGCATTGATATACATTTAATGACTTTGAAGTCTTAGGTTCGAGTCTCTCTCACTTTCAATTATTGTAATCTAAAAAAAACGATATTAGTAATTATGAATCTAAATATTTTAAAATTTGAATAAGTTTATAATTAATTTTTTATAATACAATTTCAATCATAAATATGCTTCAACTCAACATTACTAAAACACAATCTAATTATATGTATGAAGCCTTTCTTATCTTCTACGTAATTAGCATGTCCTAATCTCTCTCATTCGTATAAAAGGAAATTTAAAGAAAAAAATGAAATTAAAACCCATGCAATTATATTTTCATTATAAACCCATGGCCACGTCGATACTCCTCCTTTTTACGCTACTCTCCATCACCCAACCCGCCGCCGTACAAGGCGGCGCCCTCAGCGTGGAACTCATCCGCCGCCGTCCCTCCTCCGGCAGCACTTCACCGGAGACGGCCAAGTCACAAATTTGGCCAGAAAAGAGCCAATTCCTGATGAAAATCGCCGTCGGTACGCCACCCGTGGACGTGTATGCAATTCTCGACACCGGAAGCGATTTGTTCTGGACTCAATGCCGTCCATGTGCCAATTGTTACCTTCAAACGAATCCGATTTTCGACCCGTCGGGATCGTCAAGTTTTAGAAATATCTCTTGCCGATCGCGGCGGTGCCACTGGCCGGGGTCGGGGGCGGTGTGTTCCGGCTGCGGCGCGTGTAGTTACAGCTACGGGTACGGAGGCGGATTAACGGAGGGCAATTTGGGGATTGAAACAATGGCTTTGAGTTCAAGAGTTGGAGAGAGGGCGAGGTTCAGAAAGGTGGTGTTTGGATGTGGGTATAATAATAGTGGAGCGTTTAATGAGAACGAAATGGGATTGATTGGATTTGGTAGAGGACCTGTTTCTTTCATTTCTCAGGTATGTTATCAGCTTTTATTTATAAAAATTGAATAATTTTTAAACTACGAAATTATACCATTACCATTTCCAAATATATTAGGAGTTGTTTTTTTTTTTGTTTTGTGAATATGGAATGAAAGATATATGGCCATAAGGCTAAATCAGCTTCCATTTTATGGGAGGACATCTTATTTATATTGCATTATGGTGTACTAAGCTAAACTATATGATAGATACATCTCTAGCTCCCTTGCTCTAAATTATAGAACTTTTTTTTTTGTAATCTTTCTATATGTCTTAAATACTTGCTAATGATACAAATCTCTTTCATTAGTGTTGATTTTATCATTTTTTATAGTTCAACAACACTTACCTCTGATGAGTTTCAAATTGAAAATCTTCTAGTTATTAGAACGTACAAAATGCTACTTGAGCTCTATTCTTTTTGGTTTGATCAATTATTTCATCTTGCTTATGTAATTGTTAAATTCATCATAGTAACGAAAACAAAAAAAATCTAATAATTTATTAATGATTTTGTGAGGGTATTCTATATGATTAGGAATGTTTACATTTTTAGGTAGCACAATCATGTATAAAAAAAATTTTGATTCTCACAATAGTTTATGTATCATTACTTCTTAGGGCCTATATACCATTACTTCTTAGTTTCATAAAGTCTTTTTTTACCAGTAAAACACTCTATAATAGTTAATATAATATTATTAATATCAATTTTCATCCGTTCCTCTCCTTGCTCTTTTTGCTTATATATATATATATATATATATACATTTTCGTTTTTTTATTTCGACAATATTAAAAAGATGGAATTTGAATATACGACTTTGTTTTTTATCACAAATATTTATTTTAGTTTTTTTTTGCTTGACACATATGAAAAAGAAAAACTTACTATATATTTAAAGTTTAATCCTAATAAAGTAACGCACATAATTAAGCTTTGAATTCGTAATCCTCATTCTAGGAAAGTTTATCTATGGATTTGAATCGTAGTTTTGTTTTAGAAGAACGTAATAAAGATTAAAATAACCAATTAATTACACATTTATTCAAATAATTATAACATTCTAAATTTGTATTAACAGATAGGCCCATCGGTCGGAGGTAGAAAATTCTCCCTCTGCCTGATGCCATTCAACACCAATCCCAACATTTCAACCACAATCTCAATCGGGTCGGGCTCCGAAGTCCAAGGCCCGGGAGTCATCACAGCCCGACTCGTTCCCATACCCGACCCGACATTCTACGCTCTAACCCTCACCGGAATCTCCGTCAGAAAAACCTTCCTTCCGTACAGCCTGACGGAACCGGCGGCGGCGGGCAACGTGATTCTCGATTCCGGCACACCGCCGACTCTCCTCCCCCAAGACTTGTACGACCGGTTGGCCGCCGAGGTGCGGCGGCGGATCAAATCTCCGCCGATCGACGGAACCTTTTGCTACCAAAATTTGGGGAATTTCACGGCGCCGAAAGTGACTCTGCATTTCGACGGCGGCGTGGATTTGCCGTTGAGAACGGTTCAGACGTTCATTCGGATGCAAGATGGGTCGTTTTGCTTCACCGCGGTCGGCGTTCCCGGCGGCGGTGGGATTATTGGAAACTTTATGTTGGCGAATTATTTGGTTGGGTATGATATTGATGAGATGACGGTGTCGTTTAAGCCTACTAATTGTACCAAATTTGGATGACAAAATTTGGGTTATTCTTTTGTGTGAAATTATTTTTATTTTTTCACACGACTTATGTTCTAACTTCTTTTACTTTCTAGCTCAACTAATTTAAAGAATTGATTAATGTAAAAATATATTTATAAAGAATTGATTAATAAAAGAGTTGTGTGTTTGAATCTTTCATTCCTTATATCAAAAGAATTAGTATGTGCATTGTAATATGCTTTGTAATAGGCTGGCTGATTTGTTAGCTACAAAGAACATTTAGATTTTTTTTGTTGGAAGACTCCTAATCTCTCGGTGGAGAATGAATCTTTTTTAAGAGAATCTCCTCCTTGACATTGGCTTAGAAAGATGATGATTGTACTGGTGTTGTTTGGCTTTGAATGAAGTTTTTTTCAAAAAAAAAAAACAACCTAGAATTACCAAAAAATATTGATTATCAATTGATCAAAAAAAGTTTATGCTATCATTTTTTATAAAACGAACCAATATTCAATGCTATCCTTGCAAATAGAAACAAATTCTTGGCATTAATTTTTTAAGAAACCCATGAACTCTCTAGAGTCAGCAATTTTAAAACACAGCCTTTCTTTCCTTCTATATAATGCATGCATATAGTAAAAAAATAAAGTTTTTGTTTGAATTAGTATATAAAAATGAATATTTAAAAGCCTATGCAATTATATTTTTATAATCCAATGGCTGCCTTGATCATGCTCCTCCTTCTCAGTCTACTGTCCATCGCCGTACACGGCGGCGGCCTCAGCCTTGATCTCATCCGCCGCCGTCCCTCCTCCGGCAACGTATCTCCAGCGACCGCCCAGTCACAAATTTGGCCGGACAACAGCCAATTTCTAGTGAAAATCGCCGTTGGAACGCCATCAGTCGATGTGTACGCCATTCTCGACACCGGAAGCGATTTGTTCTGGACACAATGCAGTCCTTGTGCATATTGTTACCGGCAAACGAATCCGATATTCGACCCGTCGAGATCGTCGAGTTTTGAAAATCTTTCTTGCCAGTCGCCGCAGTGCCACTTAACGGGGTCAGGTGCGGTGTGCTCGGGCGCCGGTGCGTGTAGTTACAGCTACGGGTACGGCGGCGGGTTGACGGAGGGAAATTTGGCTAGTGAAACAATGACTGTGGTTTCCAAATCTGGAAGGAGGGTTGGATTTCAAAGGGTGGTGTTTGGATGTGGGCATAATAATAGTGGAGCCTTTAATGTTAATGAAATGGGACTAATTGGGTTTGGAAGAGGACCGGTTTCCTTCATTTCTCAGGTAATAATATCATCAGCTTATTTATTTTATCACTTAGGATTTAAAGGTTTAAATATTATTCATCGCATTAGGATTTAAACCGTTGTAAAAAAAAAAAAGGGACGCGTGGATTCAAATCTTGACCAATCTAATTGATGTTATATATACATATATTCAATTGAATTTGCTTAGTTTGGTACCTTTGATTTTCCTAATTGTTAAAAACCATTGAAGAGATTTTTTTTAAACACAAAAGACCAATTTATTTTGAAGATATAGATGTGAAGACACGATTTATTTCTAACAAAATGAATTTAATTGTTTTTGAGAAACAATATTGAGTATACACATAGAAAATCATGGATTAATCTATTAGTCAGGAGAGTCTTGAAAAACTAATCAAGTGTTGACTAATTATTTTCGGCTTTTTACATTGAGATTTATCAGTTTTTTATGTAAAAGACTTGGAACAAAAAATGTCTACTTTAGAAGTTTCTCGATTTGACTTGTCTTGACTTAAGTTGTGGGTCCAATTCAAAATTTTCTTTGAGTTTGTTGTTTTTCATTTTGATTCCTCATTTTAGGGAGTATTTTTCTACTTTTTTTTTTGTTTATTAATGAAGTATTTTGATTCAAAAGAAAAAAAAACTAAAAAGTATCTATCATATCAGCCAAATGAATCAATTATATTTCTTTTACAAATAAATATATTAAAAGTCTGATTTTTTTTTTAGTACAAAGTAAGGGAAAGGGGATCAACAAACTTTACTTAGACTATTCAAAATAGTTTTTTGATAAGCGACTATTCAAAATAATTAAGACATATATAACTTGATTCAAATAATCACATGTGTTAAAAACAAAAATCCTCTATGATCTAAAATGTCAATATTTTTTTATGGAAAGACTAATATTGTCAAAAAGTTTTTGCGAACTTTACCGGTATGTTCTTCAATTATTATGATCCTCGTTTTAGGAAAGATTTAACTATAGAATTGAAATAAACATTTACATAACCAGCAAATTATATTCTTATTTAAACAATTATAACGTTCAAAACCCTAAAGTCAATGTGCAATATACTTACCATCTAAATCCAATATTACAGATAGGTCCATCGGTCGGCGGTAGAAAATTCTCACTCTGCTTAATGCCATTCAACACTGATCCCAAAATCTCAAGCACCATCTCAATCGGGTCGGGTTCCGAAGTTCAAGGTCAGGGAGTCATCACAGTCCGACTCGTTCCCGTACCCGACCCGACATTCTATGCTCTCACCCTCACCGGAATCTCCGTCGGAGAAAACTTCCTTCCATACAACACGTCGGGACAACCGGCAACGGGGAACGTGATTCTCGATTCCGGCACGCCGCCTACTCTCCTCCCCCAGGAATTTTACGGCCGGTTGGTCGCCGAAGTGCAGCGGCAGATTCCGTCATCGCCGCTCGCCGGAACTGTTTGCTACAAAACTACGGGGGATTTTGTGGCACCGCCGGTGACTCTGCATTTCGGCGACGGTGTGGATTTGCCGTTGAGTACGGTTCAGACGTTCACTCGAAATCAAGATGGGTCGTTTTGCTTCGCCGCAACCGGCGTTACCGGCGGCGGTGGGATCATCGGCAGTTTTATGATGGCGAATTTTTTGGTTGGGTATGATATTGATGCAATGACGGTGTCGTTTAAGCCCACTGATTGCACCAAAACTAGTTGACAAATTTTGGGTTTTTTTTTAATGAATAAAATTCTTTAAATGATTTTTTAAAAAAATAATAAAATTCTTTAAATGTTAAAGTGAGAATTGATATTGAATTCGTTTGCACCAAAACTAGTTGACAAAATATGGATTTTTTTTAATGAATAAAATTCTTTAAATGTTAAAGTGAGAATTGATATTGAATTCGTTTTTCAACATAATTTCTAATAATCTATAATATTTAAAATTATAAGAGCTGTTATTTATAAAAAAAGTTTGATTTAACAAAAAAAATTAGAAAAAATAAGTAAATGACTAATTATAAAAAGTAAAAGGATGGTATGAAAATTTTAAGATAAGCCACCAACAATAATAACTGGATGACATTAACGTACACTTCAAATTCCTAGGATAAAAAAAAGTCTAAGTTAGAAAGGTTAACCAAAAAAAAGCAAATTTTACATCTATGTTATTTTTAGAAAATACCATTTTTCACGATTGATTTAGTGAATGTGAAGCTAAATTAGAATATAACCGGTAAAACAAGTTTCATATATGTCACCAACTATTTAATATCAATCAAATAATACTTTTTTTTAAAGATACAATGAAATAATACTTAATTTCATAGTAAAGATATTATTATTTTAAAAATTAGAATATGACCATATAGTTTCATAAAATCGAAAAATAGTCCTCATCTTTCTTAATTGTGTTAGTAAGTTTATTATTTGAAAATTAATTATTCATGTATCAATCATGAAATTGTGAGTTAATTAAGTGATTGATTAAACACAAAATTATATCACTTATACAATAGCTAACTTCAACGTATTTAATTCACTACGAATTAAGAACATCAAAAAATATATTTTAAGTTTTATCAAACTATAAAAACTTAATTCTAATTCTTAGAACTATAAAAATTAAATTTTAACTATTTTAAATTATATGAATTAAATTCTAATTTTTAAAACTAAAAAAGACTAAATTTTATTTTTAAATTACAAGACCAAATTTATAATTCACCTTAGTTTAAATACTTAATTTCTAATTAATAAGTTAAAAATAAATAATATTAAAGAAGAAAAAAAGAAACTGATACGATGAAACTGTTAAGTCAAAAAAAGGAAACAACTTCAAAAAAAATGCGGGAAATTGTGGTCATAATTGAATCAGGCTCTATTACTGGCGGTTAGGCAAGTTTCCCCTCTTTTTGAATTAGTATATAAACAAGAAATAAACCCCATGCAATTACAAGTAACAAAAAAACTAACCAAAAAATAACAATTATATTTTAATATCCCATGAACGCCTCTTTAGTCTTCCTTTTCAGTCTACTATTCTTCGCCGTATCCACCGCCGTCCACGGCGGCGGCCACAGCATGCTACAAGCAAACGAACCCCATTGTCGACCCGTCGAAATCGTCGAGTTTTAAGGAACTTTCATGCAATTCACCGCAATGCCACTTGAAAGGGTCCGGGGCGGTGTGCAAGGGCGACGGCGCGTGTAATTACAGCTACGGGTATGGCGGCGGATTGTCGGAGGGAAACTTGGCGAGTGAAACTATGTCTGTGGTTTCCAAATCTGGAAAGAGGGTTGAGTTTAAGAAGGTGGTGTTTGGATGTGGGCATAATAACAGTGGAGCCTTTAATATCAATGAAATGGGGTTGATTGGGATTGGAAGAGGACCTGCTTCCTTCATATCTCAGGTACATATATTATTGTTACAAACTTTTATTTCTAGAGATTTTATTCATAAAAATGAGAGGTTGATTAAAGGTTTAAATATACTCATTTTTTATTAGTTTCTAACATATGGATTAGAGGTGAGGATTCAGGATCTTTGACCATCGAATTGAAATATGATGTATATTATAAATTGAATTTGCTTACCTTGGTAGCTTTGATTTTCCCAATTGTGAAAACATAATTTCTAACTATATGCACGTATATAATACTTTATGAGTAACAATGCATACACTTTTCAAAAAAATAAAAAGAATACATAGAACAATGGTAGATTAGTTTTTTTTTTTTTTTTTTTCTAAAAAAAGTCACTTTTTATACCTTGATATATAAAATAGCACGACTTTTATATAAATAAACTATTATGTCGATTTTAAAATTTTACCATCATATAAAGGAAGATAATTTTGCATATATATAATGAAACATGTATGACATAAAATCAAAATTAATTTATATGTAGTCGAAAATTCAAATTAAATTTTATCATCGATAGAAATCAATCGGGGAGAGTTTTATTATTGGTTAGTTTTATGTTATAATTCAATTCATTTTATCATTGGTTGAATTGTACACCAATAAAAATTATGCGTTATAAATTAATTATTCTATAAATTGTATTTTAAATATAATAGTAAAATATATTGTTGAGGTGAAATTCTCATGAAACAAATTAATTTGACCAAATTGAATGGATGTGACGTTTCATGCAAACGTTTCGAAAATAGTAATAATAATAATAAAATAACGTTACACGCAAAAGACCCAACTTTAAATAAGAGATCCATATGCACAATTTACCGCATAGTAAATCTTCTAAAGCATTGAATGTGTAGTTATTTTCATTTTAAGAAATATTTGACTATCGAATTGCCATACAGACTTAAATAATTACCATTTAATTATATTCTTATTTAAACAATTATAACATTCAAAACCCTAACGTCAAACATTATTATTACTATTATTATTTGAAAATCAGAAAATCAGAGCTTTGCAATTACACCGAACACTATTGGTGACACCATGATACTTCAAATGGTATTCTTTTTCTTTTATATATATATATATTATAACAATTGAGGGGTAGGGGGCTCAAACCTAACACCTAGGTCATTAGGTGTGCTTCGAAGAGTATTCAACTTTAAACTGTTAGGATTTTTCAAGAAAGTACGTCTCGAAATCCTTAGTCTAAATAATTCGACTGCCCTTTCGAGACATAGGTCAAACATTATCGACATTCTAAATCGGTATTTACAGATAGGCCCATTGGTCGGCGGCAGAAAGTTCTCACTGTGCCTTATGCCATTCAACATCAATCCCATCATTGAAACTAATTGTTACAAAGCTAAAGGGGATTTTAAGGCGCCGCCAATGACTCTGAACTTCGACAACGGCGTGAATTTGTCTTTGAGTACGGTTCAGTCATTCACTCGACAAAAAGATGGGTTGTTTTGCTTCGTCGCAAACACCGTTCCCGGTGACGGTGGGATCATCGGCAATTTTATGTTGGCGAATTATTTGGTTGGGTATGATATTGATGCCATGACGGTGTCGTTTAAGCCCACTGATTCAGATTGCACCAAAGCTAGTAGACAAATTTTTTTTTGCCTAAATTTTTTTTCATGGAAGGTTGCTTTCGCATCACCTAAATTTTGAAGTCATATACCACCATTTGAGAAACATCTTTTTTTCTTTAGTTTTATTTATTTTATTTTTTAATTAGAAAACAAAAAAATGTAGATCAAAATGAGTCACATACGTGAGCTTTTAATGCTCATCACCTATTTTATCAATAAAATAATACATTTTGGAAAATCCTAATTCACTTAAACACTAGAATAATATTTTTATCAATATATATTATAATTTAAAATTTATTTATTTATTATCATAAGCAACTTTAGTATTTAATAAAAGTTCTATTTTATACGTATTCAAGAGAGAAGACAACAAATCTTACCCTAGAAAGTATTAATCTTTTTTAAATAAATGAAAATTAAATATCAATTTTTGAAATTAATTATGTGACCCAAATGTTGAATTAGTTTAAATAGAATTTAATGTAATTAAAAAAATAAAAAAATAAAAACTTGCATACCCAACTTATAAGTTAAAAAGTTTTATTTTTATTGAACTACATTTTGGATAGGGATTGGAATGGAACCTATAGCCGACAATCATTAGGTTATAATCAATTGATTTTGAAGTGAATAATCCATGTTAGAGATTATGGTGTTTTATGAAGAGAATAACTCATATCTCTTTTATATTAATGTTGGACGTACAAAGACATAATATATAATATCAATATATAGGATTACTTACAACAGCTATAATTATTAACCAATATAACAAACGAGAAACTAACACAACAAACATTTTTCATTTTTAACGTAAATTCCAGCTCATTAAATTGAGCTTATTGAGCTCTCTTGATACACGATAATTTATATTCGCGATTGTGGAATTGCTTTTTGTTGATCACTTTGGTTGAATTATAATTTCACTTCATGATATATACATATATTTGTTTTGAGACAGATTTTTTTTTTTATTAAAATAATACAAAAACGAAAATCGAATGGATCAATAATTAAAAATAGACTTCTTGCAGAATGAAATAGAAATTTTCTATCTTTCTTCGTTTTTTTTACATCACGAATGAAATAGAATCAGTTTAAAGTTAACTTGAAAAAAATGGAAAAAAAGAACTAATAATAATATTTTATTGGCGGTTTGCAAATAAAATAAATAAATTACATAAATGATGTTATACATGATTTGCAGAGTAATAAATATATTGCTTAAATTGACAAGTTGAAAAATATAACTCAAACTTGTAAATACACACAATATTATACCATTCAAAAGAGAGTTTTCTTTTTTTTCAAAGACCAAGAAAGAGTTTTTTTATTTTTTTTTTGAATTCAAAGATGAATTATTTTATTCTATAACTTTTTTGGTCTCATACATCATAACAGTTTTATTATATTTTTGTTGACAAAGAAAAGATTTTTTTTTTGTTAGCTCTTAACCCTAACTTATAATGAGAATGGCTTGCTGTACACATCAAATGTTGTATGGGCAGTTAGCTGAGGTTCCTGCAGAAAAATAAATAAAAAAATCAAATTAAATCAAGATTTTACTCTATAAAATTACATTCTACTAAAAAAATTAAGGCAACTTGCATATTATTTTATTTAATTTGGGCCTAAAATTAGTATGTATTTGTTGATTCGAGGTAACGAGTTCAAGTTCCCCCACCCCAAATATTGTACAACTCAAAAAAAATTGTAAAAGTTTATTTGCAGTCAAAATTAAAAGATTTGAAACAAAAGAGGGATATCTATTGAGCTCTTGTTAGCTTTTTTATAGATAGTTCTTATTTATTTTACTTTTCTTTTGTTCAAATTGAAGAGGAACACCACAAACTCGTATTATATTTTCAAATAAGATGAAAATCAAATATCAATTTTCATTATTAAGTATGCATGTTGAATTCGATTACAATCAATCAACAAGTCAACATTACATCAACCATTTCTGTCTTTTATTCATTTTACTTCCTGGACTGTTTTCTTTCTTTTTGAATAATAAAACAACAAATTTAAATTAATTATTTTATTACAAAAAACAACAATATGTTTCGTGCATAATGAAATTGTATTTTACCTCTTATTTTCTAAAACATCTGTCATTTGCTAAAGGCAATCAACTGGGCTAAATTTTTTATCCTATCTCAGAAAATAAGACAAAGCTTAAGTGTTCCTATTCTCAATCTTTTAATTTACTTGGAGTACAAAAATCTAATAGAGAATATTTTTTTAAACAATTTTGAGAATATATAAATTAACATTAAATATTTGAAAGCACGGTCTCAAATGAAACAAAGCTCAAGTAAAACCAGAGAATTATAGGTTTAAGTAGTTATCTCGTAGAAATAGTCGAGACGAGCGTGTAAGTTGTCAAAAAATTCACGAGAATTAATACCTGTTTGAGTCTTTCTGAAAAGCTTCCTCCTGTTAAAAGCATGGTGATGAGATTTGTAACAATATGATCACCTCCATAATTAACGTCGGTTTTTCGAATGGTTGATCTCATCGAATTTAACACATTACCATATGTTGTTGCTTGTCCACTCTCAATGGCTTTTAT
The DNA here is from genome assembly GCA_036507275.1 of Sicyos edulis. Taxonomy (NCBI): domain Eukaryota; kingdom Viridiplantae; phylum Streptophyta; class Magnoliopsida; order Cucurbitales; family Cucurbitaceae; genus Sicyos; species Sicyos edulis. Next base: position 2,047,425 of record CM071858.1, on the reverse strand, counting down.
GAAAGAAAAGGTCATGGCACCTGTTGTGGTAACCTTTGACATAGCCTGTCCAAATGAAAGCTGACTTTAGCTAATTTTATTTCCTCCCAAAAACATTCGATCTATTCTTTTCATACAAAAAAAGAAGAAGCTCAATTTCAATTTGGTGTTGGAAGAGCATAGCTCAACTCACAATTTCGCTCGTAATTGCTGATAAATTAAGTACATGAAGTTAACTATTCTTTTTTTTTTTAAGGAAAATTGTACAATGTAGGCGATTCTTTTTACAAAATAATTACAAAGGTAGACAAATTTTCAAATATTTACATCTATACTCGTTCATACGTTTTAACATTGTATTACAAATACTTACTAATATTGTATTATAAGGAAGTATTTGACAATATTTTTTAATATTAATGACTATAGTTGCTACTTTTATTTAAATTTGATTGATTTTGTAAGTTTCCTTTAAAAAAATTAAACAACAATTGGAGAACGGAAATAAATTGAAATTTATAACCTCTTAATCATAGATATATAGTTACGTTAATTGAGCTATTGTTTTCGTTGGTCGAAAGTTAGCAATTAATGTGTAAATGCAATGATCTTTTATATATTGTTGACGATTTGGGTGAAATAATTGTTTGATGGACTGGAAATTGTCAATTTTAAAAATGTACATTTTTCAAAAAATTGACCAACTTATTTTTTTGCAAAATCTAGAAGAGATCATCTCATGTATACATAAATAATTGATTGTCATGTATTTGATTCACTAAAATCCAAGTACCAAAATATTGATTGATTCTATTTTCATACATTCAATCAAGTTCTCTATAGATATTAACTAGTTTGAATTGGTTTGGCAGATAGGGAAATTATAATATCAAGTTAAACCAACGTAATTAAAAGGAACTCATAACTTTTTCAATTAATTAATCATATGATTTTGAGCATTTGAATTAATGAGAAATGAACAAAGGGCATAAGAGTTAGAGAGTTTACTTGAGTGTCAGCAGCAGTTTGGTTATCATCACAGCCACTAAAACATATCACTTCTCCACCATTTGTTCCTTTATATACACCTGTTGGAGGTCTATGATCCTCCCATTTGTAGCTTCCACACCTGCCACAAACAAATCAACTTTTTATAGAGTTAAATAAGCGATAATTGATATGTATCTTTGACGAGGTGGTCCTAATTCCAATTCTCACTCGTATTTGTTGTACTAAAAAAAGAAATCAGTCCCTTTCATATTTCTCTCTCAAAACTTCATTTTGCTATTTGTCTATGTTTTGGATAATTATGCTTTCCAAACTTCCACCTATATGTATCTTTATCTTGTTTTATTTTTTTTTTTATCATCATTTGATAAACGTTATGGTTTTAGTTTTTGGTGGTAATTTAGTTCAATATTATAGATACGAGTTCGATATTGAAAATCGGTATTTGACTCTCATTTATTTGATAGTAGTAATATCCTCTATATTGAATTTGTGGTCTCACTCTCGTAATTTGTACTTCAAATATAAAAAAAAATATTAAAAAAAATTGGATTGTTGAAATTTTTGCTGTGTTTCCTCTCTATCCTTACTATACCATGACTTTTCTTTATTTAAAAAAAGAGTTGATTCTTAACTAAATTTCAAAAGTAACAAAATTTTTGAGTTGTCAAAATATAGTTTTGTTTTGATAAACATCCATAGAAAAAGTAGATAACACAACAATGGAATCTATAAGTTGAAGTTGTTTTTTAGGCTTGATTTTTCAAAAAATAAAAAAATCATATGATTATCAAAGGAAAGTACAAAAATTAAGTTTTGGTTAATAATTCAAATGCAATTACTAAAGGTAAAAAAAAAATAAGAAAATGTGAGTCTAACCTTCGCATCCTGCAAAGGAATGGCAAGTCCAACATAGTTCCACTATGGCATGAATCTATGATGGCATGAAGCTTAGCACCATAAGGGAGAGGCCTAACTATGGTTGCATTGATCTCGTCATCGACGATCGTTCCCTCGGTCTCGTAATCCATCGGGCAGAGCGTTTCGTCGAAGCCATCGATCTCGTCGCCGGTGAAGTTCCTCTGCTGCAAACCATGGCCAGAGAAATGGAAGACCAGAGAGTCCCCTGCTTGAACACCCTGCATAAGCCAATGCAGTGCCATTCTTATGTTTTGCTTTGTTGGAAGCTTGTAAATATCAGTTTCTTCATCTGTAAAATTAATTCTAAATGTCAAAAGTTATAAATAAATGTTTATTCCAAGCATGCAAACTGACTCATGGAGTTACTAGTTTCAATCTTCATTTTTTTTTAATTGATAAACTGAACTTTCATTGAAGAATGGAAGTGCTCGCAAAAAGTGAAGGTGTACAAAAAAAACAAATCACCAAAAAAAGGAACCTCTAAAAATAGATTTGGAACAAGTAAAATAGACTATAATAAAAAAAACTTAGAAACATAGACCTTAAGAGAAATATAGAATTTAGATATTTCCACTATTCTAAAAATTCTACTGTTTTTCTTCTTCCAAAGTCTTAACTGAATGATCAAATAGGTCGGTGGCGCGATTAGTTATCTGGTTTGGTGTTAATCCATATTCACTCCACGGTCATAGGTTCATTATATTTTAAGTTAGTGGTACCTTAACTATATTTGATAATTTTATCAAAATCACTCTTGTTGAGTGTCTAGTTGAAAAAAAAAATTAGACTAGTTGAGTGTTAAAAATATAGCAATATTACTCTGTTTTTTTAGAGGAAACAACTTCAATTATTATTATTAGAAATAAAACAGAGTTTTAGAATTAACTTCCAAATAACCTTCTATGCTACATCAGCAAACAGAAACAGAAAAGCTTTTTAATCTAATCAAATTTTGTTAAAATGTGATAGTGCATTTATTGGATCTACTTTCTTTTATTTAGTTTTGAAAACTAAAAAGAAAAAAATAGTTTTAAAAGTGTACTTCGATTTTTATAATTTGCTACGGTTTTCAAAAATTAGAAACCAAAAACGGGACCTTGATCATCCAGATTTAACCCAAATATTAATTGAACTCAAGAAACCCAATCATGAATAATCAATGGCAGAATAACTCAGACTCGAATCCTATGGATCATCACCAAATTAAATCACCAATTCCTCACTTTAAATTATGGAAAAAAATAAAAAAATAAAAAGAGAGAGACCAAATTAGAAAGAAAGAAAAAATCATGGGTAGTTTTCATTTCCCATTCCTAAACTACTCTGCTATTATTTTTCAAAAAAAAAAAAAAAAAAAAAAAACTTATCAATTTCAACCATGAATCATTCAACAATGAACTTCTAAATGGGGCATTTAGCAAATACAACAAATTTAAAAACAAACCATTATTGATTTAAAGTATCTAGATTATAGATCAAAATTCAGAACCATAAACAAAATCACTCAGAAAAAACACAAATAGAACTAAAACAAGTAAAAGAAAACAGTGAATGGAAATCTAATTCATCATTGAACCCACCGTAAATTTTATCATATATAAACAATTTAGAAAATGCGTTTTAGATAGCAAATTCTTGAATTATTATCTTAATTGTGGCAACTTTTTAAAATTATTTCATACGTACTAAAATATTTGAACTTTCAATCAATTTAACTTGATTGAAAGTATCAATTTTCTGAGTTTGAACCTACTTAATTACATGACATTTTTACATTTTTTCTAAAATTTTGATTTTTTTAATCTTCTTTTAATTGTTCATCAAAATCCCCAAAAATTAACCAATTTAACGAAATTAATCAACGAAAATGCAGAGAAATTACCGGTGAGCATGAGAATGGAGGAATCAGGGAAGTTGAATCGGTTGATCAGCAAATACTTCATACAATTAGCATCATTAATACACCCCTTAAGCTCGTGCGGTGTGTTTTTGTACGAAATCCCACAAATCACCGCCCGTTTCCGGCAGCCGGCGGCGGAGTACGGCGGCGGAGGAGGGTACTGGTGGTGGCCGGAAAAGTGACTCTGCGGCGGCATGTGCGGCGGCGGAGGGAAGCCGCGGGGGTCGGCGATGACAGTGACGGAGCGGCAGATGGCGCATCGGACGGAGGCGGCGCCGCCCGGGAGCTGCAGCGGCGTCCGGCAGTGGGAACAGTTGATCAGCATCATCGTGGCCGTTGAAAAGAGAAAGGGGATGAGAGAATTAAAATTGGTGAATGGATTTATTGGTTTTTGTTTTTGTTTTTTTTTTTTGAGAAAATTTATTGGTATAACGTAAGACAAGTGGGGTTGTGGAAATGATAGGAAGAAGGAGGGAAAGGGGAAGAGAGAGAAAGCTGAGTAGGAGAGAGAGAGTTGACCTTGACTTTTTGTATTTGTTTTTTTGAAGAGTGTAGTTCATTTGCTATATCATTTGTCCACTAGGGAAGAAAAAGGGAAAAAATGGTTGTTAAATGTTAGAGGAATTAGGTTAGTATAAGATAAAGTATTAATAAAGAGAAATATTTAGTTCATCTTCTATTTTTGGCACTAAATTCTTAAATGTCTAATTTTCATTTTTAGACTATTTATTTTATTCTATTTTAGTTTAGACTTTCAAATTTGTTTAAAGTAGGTGACAGTATGAAACTCATCATTTTGAAGATCTTAAGTATTCCTTACACTTGAATCACTCCATGAAAATTATAGTAAAATAAATAAATAAATTTATGAATAATAATTATAAAAAGAATCTGTGTCTAGCAATTTATTAGAGTGGGCATGATAAAAAATCGAAAATTTTGAATTAGTGCAAACGATATTTTTAAATTTTGCAATAAATAATTTTCTATGAATGCAACAAATATATAGTCTCTTAAATTTGGAGGCTTAAATCCGCGTGAATCATTTGAAATTAAAAAAAAAAAAAAAACGTGTTTTCATTACAAAGATAATGTTTGATTTAGTCAGTTATATTGGGTTGATTCTGACCAGTCAAGCAACTCTATTATTTGTCCTATAAAGGCAAATACTTTATTTTCTTATTATAATATTATGTTTTTGTGGCATCATTAGTTGAGTTTGGTTTCTTATTTATGCAAGTGTATTTCGCACGAAAATTCAAAAAACGTGTGCTGATTATTTGTTTATTCGAATTAAAAAATATAGTATTTCTTTAATTTAATGTCCCTTCTGTTTAGAATCTTTCGTAAGATAAGTTTATTGATTTCCTATCCAAATTTTTGTTTCCTATATATGTATATATTTGAGTTCTTATAATATTTTTCTTAAGATAATTTGAATTAGACAAATGTGATGGCTCATAGCTGAATTTCGGGTTCAAATTCCAAATGTTAAATTTATGATTTTTTTAATAACATTTATCAGAGTGGAAAATTTAAATTTATAACTTTTTAGTTATCAAGTTAGAAGCTCGTAAATAAGTTTAAATTTAAATCTAGCTTTTATACATGAAACTTTTAGATTAAATACACCATTGAATCATATACTTGAAATATGTTATACCAAATACGTTAGGAATATATCATTACTTGAAATAAAATTATTATAGTGATCGAAGCATTTTCAATATTAAGAAAATTAAAAAATTAAAAATAATAATTTCAAATTTATCACAAGCTAAAATTGTGAATTAACATTGGGCATTCAAATTTTTTAAAACAAGTGAAATAAATTTCAAAATACAATGATTAAAATGGTATTTAACAAAAAAGAAAAAACATTTCAGATTTCTTTAATCAAACGATACATGGAAGCTAGAAAACATAAATATCTATGCTATGAGCTATATCTAGATTAAATCATGAAATTTATATAAAAGTTCTTTTGTTCCTAAGATGACTATTTTTATTTTTAAAAAAACATAAAAGCTTGACGTATCTACTTGTAGATGAATGATGCTCAGATGATCACATTTATTTAAAGATACATTTGGTGAAATCTTATACTGATCATTTTAGTTTCCACCCATTTATCTATATTTTACTTATGAACCGTCCAGACATTTTTTTTTTTAACCAAAAGAAACGATGATTTAGATAGGATCCTCACCTACGCAAGAGTATTCAATCCGTAATTTTTCAAGTAAATAAAAATTTTCTAATTCAACTGGTACAACTTCCATTAATTGTGAAGATTCGTCCCTTACATTGCCACTATTTTTACAAGAAAATGAGCCATGTAATTCGTTTGACGACCACACCATTTAAAAGACACAAAATCCGTCTCAACAGCAATCAACTGAATTTCCTCAACCAATCTCCCACATATGCACAAATAACGTGACCTCAACAAATTGGCCACCCATTGATTATTTATCTCCACCTGTCGAACCGTCCAAACTAATATACCTGAACTTTGAGTATTTTTATAAGGTAATTGTCAAAGAAAAGCTTCTAAGAAATTAATTTCTCGAACCAACTTCGATTTTTTATTTATTTTCACAACCTATTTTAATAAAACCATTGGAGCATAGAACAGTCATCCAATTTTGTATTCATTCAAGTGTTCAGTAGACATAAGCAAGTGATTGAAACCATATATAGCAAATAGAAGCACGACTACGTCATATATCAATATTTTTGTTAAACACTCAGATGAAAATATAATGAGTAAAATAACTTCATATCCAAATTGGACTAAAGCTTAAAAGGATTAATGTCTAAGGACCAAATCACTCACTCAAACCTTGAACCAAAACTTAAATTGATGTTTAAGTTCTCCCTAACCTACCCTTCTATTTATAACCAAAGAACTTTATTTTATCGATGAGGGTCTGAGGTGTGCATCAAACTATTCTCACGAGACCGTCTAATCCAATAACATTTGGATATCAAAGAAACTCATTATTAATAACTGAATAATATAACAAACTCCCAACTATTTACTAATAAACCCTTAACGACATTCCTATAGTAAAACAAAAAATATTAACATACAACTCCCAAAAAGAACATGATATTATTAATGCAGATGGAACTAAAAGTCCTTACAGTCAGATAACTCAAAAGTCTACAAACTGATCACAGCAACAAACCACAAAGAGTGTAGTGGATTCTTACAAAGAGAGAAACATATGGTAGCACCTTCCTGAACACTGTAAACAAGAGAAGCTATTTTTAGCCCGAACTCGACTCGCTTGAACTGCTGTCGACGTAGACCTCTTCATCGCTACCTTCCGTTTTCTTCTTCTCCTTTTTCTTTGCCTTTTCCTTTGCTTTTTCAGCAGCTTCAGCCTTGGCTTTCTGTAGCCTCGAGTCTACTGCTTCCCATGATATGAGGTTTGAAACAAAGGTTTTTATATAATCGGGTCGTCGATTCTGCAAGAGCAGTTTTAACGACATTATAAGGAAAAACGAGTCAAGAGCTAAGAAACGAAGAGCAAGATATATAAGCCAGAAGGTTAGGTCAAGTCTAACCTGGAAGTCCAGGTAATAAGCGTGCTGTTGGGATCATAACCAAAAAACCACAACATTAGCAATCAATAAAGAAAATTCATTCCCTTTTTTTAGAGGAATATTTACATCATGTCCGGGCATGATGTATAAAATAATGTCTACCGTGTGGCTCAATATGGGTCACAATCTATTTGATTTTAAATTCAAAAGATAAAAGAAATAAAATAAACAAAAATAGATTGTGGCTCATGTTGGGCCACATAGGACGACATTATTTTGTACATCATGCCCAGGCATGATGTAAATATTTCTCTTTTTCTTAATAAAGTAAAACATAACCCCGCATCCCAACAAAAAAGAAAAGAAAAATGATAATAATATATAATCAATTACCTCCCAAACGTCAATGGTAAGAAGTGGCTGCAAAAAAGAAAAAGAGAAATATAATAAGGTTAAGCTACTATTTCAAACTGGCCAGTTTGACCTTGATTTCAATTTGGTGTAGTTTTAGACGTTTTGTTGCAGTTCATAGAGTTTAGTTACATCTCCCCAAACGAAATCTTCGACCTCTTAGTTGAGAGTATCTGTCTTAACTAATTGATATTGGCTAAACACACTATTATTAGATATTAATTTTTTTCAACGTGATATTTTCTTCTTACAATATAAGATATTAAACTTCTTTTGTTTGAAATCAACCATATTTTAGAGAGAGAGATTCAAAGTCGTAACCTAATAGTATCAGGTCATACATCATGTTAGTTGAGTTCAACTCTTCTCGACGACAAGATAATGCACTCAAATATTCAATAATATATATATATATATAAGAATCTTATCTTCAAAAATCATCTTCGCCATATATAGTGTCAACTAATTAACTCTCAAGTCTCACACATACTTGAAGTTATATATGAACACTATTGGGACTTTTTGGTATTGACTGTATTGACACTTTTGAATTATAGAGGCCAATTTTTTACTTCTTGATTTTTTTAAACTAAATATAGTTAGCGTATTGAAACCAAACTCAAATTATACTTCCGATGTCTATACTTCATAATGATAATTATTATCTTATTCCTGCGATAAAAGATGATGAAATACTACTCACAGCATAGTCCCAAACGAGTGGGTTAACAGCATTAGGACTCTTTAGAATTACAAGCTTTCTGTCCTTCTCTGATGGACGTGGATGGTCAATTGTGTTATCCTTATCTATCAAAATGAAAATGTAACCCAACTCAGAATGAATAATTGGACTGAGAATTTGATTGAATAAATAAAAGCATGAGGGAAAATAAACCAAGTAATTTGACTCACATGCAAGCCAAGCCCAACCCGAACCAAACTGCGTTGCTGCAGCCGACTTGAATTCCTCCAAAAACTGTTCAAAGGAACCGAAGTCTCTTTCGATCAGTTCTAGGAGTTCGCCAGTTGGCTTTCCTCCTCCCCCAGGTTTGATGGATTCCCAGAGAAAATCATGGTTCCAGATCTACAAAAATTTGCAGTTACCATGGTGTTTTGGACTTTGATGCGATTTTCTTGAAAATAACTTTTTTTTTATATTAGTGAGTGTCCGGTCAGTTTACGCGCACAAGGACTATTCTCACAAGATATATTGTCTCATCCTACAACATTTGAATGACAATAAAACTTGTAGGAAATTAATTCCTAGATAGATGCTTACCATGGATTGAGCGTGAACTCAAAACCGTTTCTATTTCTTAAAGGCCTTTTGACCATTAGGCTATCTATGATGGTTGATTTTCTTTTAGATAATTTACATAAATAAACAGAAGACGTGTTCACGACAAGTTTCTTTTAGATAATTTACATAAATAAGTAATGGCAAGGAGCCCAGCATCAAAATGGTTTTTTAGGCAAAGTTCAAGAACCAGAACATAATGTTGGATAGTTAGGGTCCAAAATAAAATAAACATGAATGTTCAAGAACTAAAATTAGAAATCATAAGAGAACATCGATTGTCAAGCCACAATTTATTCTTCGCACATTGTTTTTGTTAATAAAAATATTGAGCCTTTGTTGAGATAGAAATGAAAGACCAGACGGCCGGGCAGCCCAAAAATGGCTTCCAATCCATCAAGATCTGGCCTAACGAATAATTACTCATAGATTACTATTGAGCGAGAATCCGATAAGGTGGATAAAGGTAATTATATGAAGGGGGTGTACCTGTGCTGCATTGTTGAATTGTGGAAGGATATCACCTTTGTTATAAGTTTTAAGTATGATATCTTCTAGTGGCAATTCATCCAGCTCAGTTCCATCTATCTGTTTGTTTAGGTTGTCCACATAAGCTCTGTGGTGTTTACCCCAATGATATTCGAGGGTCGAACGACTCATAAGTGGTTCCAAAGCATCCTATAAAGCATAGTTTTAGAAGAGGTGGTCCTATTTATAAGTTCATATAATTTGAATATCTATAAGTTCATATAATGAAAATAAGTAAAGCAATGAATATACAAATAGCACTTTTTGTCATTTCTATATAAAAAAAGTTCTAAAAAAACAAAAAACAGCAACATTGTATTGGGTTACCTTTTTGTCAGTATATGTTGTATAGGGTTGAAATTCAGACTATGAGTCTGTCACATAAGGTTCTTTATTGTATGTTTTAAGTTCACGCTCTTTAAAGCTAAGCTGTTGGGTTACAAAAAAATTGAATTGTTTAGGCCCTGTTTGATAACCATTTGATTTTTTTTTTTTTGAAATTTGAGCTTATTTTTACTCATATTTCCTACAATATGCTCCATCTTTCCTACAATATGTCTAACTTTCCTTTCGAAGGAATGTGAATGCTAACCAAATTTCAAAAACAAAAGCAAACTTTTGGAAGCTACTTTTTTGTTTTCAAATTTTGGTTTGGTTTCTACAAATATAAGTAAGATGTAGATATCCATGTAGAAAAAAACATATGGTGTGGTAGTTGTTGTAAGCTTAAATTTAAAAAACCAAAAATTAAAAACAAAATGGTTATCAAACGGGGCTTATTTATGGTAAAGAGAAGCAAATGAAAAAACGGACTCGTGATACATCTGGAGTAGATAGCAGATAATTTTATTCATAATAGCAGATAATTTACATTGGGATGCAAAGCTTATAAGGTTTCTTGTACAACTAAAAAATTCATGATTATACATATCATTTTTTTTTCAAATTTAACTCGAGAGTCCTCAAGGAGCATCCAATAGATACACACTTATTAAAATACATAGAAACTAGGAACACCTCTTAAATCATTTTTAGTTCAACAGCATGTGCGGGCAAAGATTTGAGCCTCTAACATTTTTGCCCACCATATATGCCTTAACCAATTGCAAATGAGCTATGCTCATTTTTTTTTTTTTGAAACAAGGGTAACCACGCCCGTCCCTAGGCCAGGCACCGGGAGACATCGAAGGAGAAATGTCACTGGGACCTTGAGGAGAGCATACCTTCAAAGCCCAAATAACCTCAAAGCCCAAGTCTTCAACCACTATGCTCATATTGGAAATCCACCTCCCGAATCTTGAGCTCAAGATCAGGGAAATTAACTGTTCTTTTCTTCTTTGAAATCTCTTGGAGTTCATTCTGAGATGATATACGGAAAAAGTGACTAACAAGAGAAATCTTTCATTTCATTTACTTGGCAAAACTTTACTACAAGATCAGCTAATCCATTCACCAGCTCATACAGCCACAATGTGATACACTGATATGTGGTCCAATGTCTGTTTATTATCCTATGAGTTTTTGACAAAACTCGAGACTCGAAAAGAACGTCTTCAGGTTAAGGATATTATGCTATTAAATGATCAAGTAAAACCCAGCCAAAACCCAAGAACATAATGATATGATCCAGGATCTAGATTATATCAAAAGATAAAAGAATAAAGATAAACCAAGTTTTGATAGGAACTTGGAACCTCCCTTCTCAAGAGAATCTCTTGAGCCCTACAATAAATCACTCAATAACTATTCAATAATTTGGATGCCTAAACTCTAACCTAATCCACTCTATTTATAACAAAATACTAACTTATTCTCCAAGTAATGGCTAAATAGAGCCCTAGGCCCAATCGAGCCCTAGGCCCAACCTTATCAATACCCGCCCCTTTAAAGCACCTTGTCCTCAAGGTGGGCATAAACAAAAATAGAATTTTTTTTTTTTTTTTTTTTTTTCGGCGTGCAGCGTGCGGCGTCGGTGGTGGAGGCAAAGCGAGGATGAGGTGGTGGCGATGATGATGAGCGGCAACACCGGTGGTGGTGGCGGCGGCGATGTCGGAGGTGGTGACGGTGGAGATGGCGGCGCGATGTTAGAAGTGGTGGCGCGATGGTAGTGGCGAGGTGGTGACGGCGCGGCGCAGCAGCCGCCAGCAGTGGGGCCGGTGATGGTGGCGGAGGTAGGGGCACAACGGCAGAGTAACCAGCGGTGGCGGGCGGCAACGGAGGAGGCGGTGGTGGCGGGTCAAAACCCTAGCCGTCATTGTTTTTTCCAATCTAATTGCCTCCCTAAAACATTGTTTTAGGTCATTGAAACTCTCCTTTAGGTCTTCTCTGAATTCTTTTCTATGAGAAGAAATCATGACCATCAAACTTTGCAACTCTTCTAGAATGAAACGAATTTGTTGTCCTTGATTCATCTCTACAACCAAGAATCGAAACGGCTCTGATACCAATTGATATGATCCAGGATCTAGATTATATCAAAAGATAAAAGAATAAAGATAAACCAAGTTTTGATAGGAACTTGGAACCTCCCTTCTCAAGAGAATCTCTTGAGCCCTTACAATAAATCACTCAATAACTCATTTAACAATTGGATGCCTAAACTCTAACCTAACTCACTCTATTTATAACAAAATACTAACTTATTCTCCAAGTAATGGCTAAATAGAGCCCTAGGCCCAACCTTATCAATACCCGCCCCTTTAAAGCACCTTGTCCTCAAGGTGGGCATAAACAAAAATAGATTTTTTTTTTTTTTTTTTTTTTTTTTTTTCCGCGCAGCGCGTCGGTGGTGGTGGAGGCAAAGAAGTGATGCAGAGGTGGTGGTGATGACAAAGAGCGGCACATCGGGTGGTGGTGGCGGCGCGATGTCGGAGGTGGTGACGGTGGAGATGGCGGCGGCGATGTTAGAAGTGGTGGCGGCGATGGTGGTGGCGGAGGTGGTGACGCGCGCGGCGCAGCCAGCCGCCGCAGTGGGGTTGGTGATGGTGGCGGAGGTAGGGGCAACGCAGCGAGCAACGACGGTGGGGAAGGCGGAGGCGGCAACGGAGGAGGCGGTGGTGGCGGGGTCAAAACCCTAGCCGTCATTGTTTTTTCCAACCTAATTTCCTCCCTAAAACATCGTTTTAGGTCATTGAAACTCTCCTTTAGGTCTTCTCTAATTTCTTTTTTTAGAGAAGCTACCTCTTCTCTGAGGTCTTTTTTCAAGTCCACCATCAAACTTTGCAACTTTTCTTGAATGAAACGAAAAACCTCTTGATCCATCTCTACAACCAAGAATCGAACGGCTCTGATACCAATTGATATGATCCAGGATCTAGATTATATCAAAAGATAAAAGAATAAAGATAAACCAAGTTTTGATAGGAACTTGGAACCTCCCTTCTCAAGAGAATCTCTTGAGCCCTACAATAAATCACTCAATAACTATTCAATAATTTGGATGCCTAAACTCTAACCTAATCCACTCTATTTATAACAAAATACTAACTTATTCTCCAAGTAATGGCTAAATAGAGCCCTAGGCCCAATCGAGCCCTAGGCCCAATCGAGCCCTAGGCCCAACCTTATCACATAACTAATGAAGCAACTTCCAGAGTAAGCCTAAAAGCCACGAAACATATACAGCAAGTAAAAGATATTACATACAGACATACCAGAGGATATGGAGGAGGCTTCAGTTCAATCTTTGCAGTGATTTTGGTGAGACAAGTCTTCGAAACATGTTGTTTCTGCCCCACACATAACAAAATTTGAGCTTAGTTCAACCATGCTTGCATCTATTCCATCAAAAGTTTTCTTGTGTACTCAAACTACAGGCAATTTCAAAACTTCTCGAGATGGCAATGGATGAAGTTAAATTTAATCGATGCAACATATTCATAACATTGCTAATTGTAGAAGAAGTCGCATGTTAACTACTAAATCATATAAAGAATAAGTAAACCATCCCTTGATACTGCATTTAATTGATCTAATTCATATGTCTATTGATGATATGAATCGAAGATTGAATCTGTCGAATAAGAAGCACAAACACTTAATTTTGGTAACGTGTCCCAGTGAATACTCCAACATTTGTCAGCAAAATAGTAGACAAATGTTCGAAACGAAACTAATTTGAAAAATGAATATGAATCCAAAATTATTAGTATCAATAATCAAACATTTGTTGAACATAGTAAACAAATCCAAGTAGTAGTATAGGAGAAAATAATAATATTTGAGGAAATGCATGCTTTAATAAATACTTAAAAATTGAATTATTATTAAAATGTCAAGAGTAAAAGTGTTTGATTTTAAAACATATGGACCAAATAGAAACTACATTTCCAACCTAATAATTAAAAATGATTTTTTTTTTCTCTTGCATACCGCCTGACCCTACAATATTTGGATGTCAAGGAAACCTGTAGGAAATTAATTCCTAGGTAGGTGGCCACCATGGGGATTGAACCCATCACTTTATGCACCCCAAGGCCCTCTTTGACCAATTGAGCCACCTCTTGATGGTTTTGTAATCATTTCTAGAGTCTCATTTTGACCCGTTCCCTTTTGTTGGTATTCTAGATGGCTCCTATATTCTTTAACTCTTTCCTCAATGAAAATTTGGTTTTTAAAATGCTCCTCTTCAAGCAATTTTATCCGTTAGTCTAAGAACCAACTTATGAGCATCTCACAATAATTGATCCTGCTACATTTCTTAGTCAAACTAGCTCACAAACAAAATTAACTAAAAAAAGCCTCTAATAAGCCCTCGCCATGAAATGAATCCATTCTCACATTTTTTATATTTTTGTGACTGTCCGGGCCAATTTATGTGCATCTTGGCTATTGACGGGAGACATAAAAGCTCGGGATGTCAAGGAAACCCAATTCCAAGGCCCTCTTGACAACTAGGCCACTCCACGATGCTCAAATTCATTCTTAAAATACCATTTAATCATTAGGTCAACCCAAAATTCCTAATACCCTTTCTTCGACCACTTTTCACATATACATACATCTAAACATACACTCAACGAATCAACGTGCTCAAACAGAACCAATTACATCGAAATGAAATTTCATCATAGATGAATGAAAGAACAGCAACGGAAAATGACATAAAAGAAAGTAGTTTCAAGAGAGTAAATTTGTATGGTAGGGCAAAATTGAAGTGAACCTGTTTGTTTGAGCTGAGAGAAATGGCGGATGGAAGCAACGAACTCCCGAGGAAGCTTGAATGGCGAAGCTGATTTTGCGTCAGTTTAGTGGAAGTGGACGGTGGCAAAGCGATAGATGCCATATCCGTTTAGCTCTCTCTCGTCTGTGCGATTTGGCGTCTGATATGAATGAAACAGAAACTGTCGAAGGTGAAGTTATATAAAGACTGGGCTTCGGTTCTTGGCCCAATTTGTGTTTATCAACTTTGGGTCTTGGCCCAGCCCATGAGTCCACAAAAGTGATGAAGTTGCTTTGGCTATAGACTCTAGTGGGTGTGTGGTTATGATAGACACAAGATTATAATAAGTTGTGGATTATGATAAACGGTCGGTTATTATAAAAATTAATATATATATATGGGTTGGATTGAATGGACAAAAAAATTGGTCAACTCTATAATCGACTCAACCCAACAAAAATTATAAAATCATAACCTAACACAATTTAACTCAAATAAATCTATAATCTAACAAGTATTGTTTGGATTGGTAGTTCAGATTGTTTGAGTTGTCTTTCCATTTGTACACGCCTTTATCTAGGGGGTTCATCGATTGGTTGGTGTCGATTTTTAGTGAATCATGTATGTTTGTTGACTACAATAATAATTAGAGTAATTTTAAATTTCAATATATTGATAAAGTTGTTATTTTGATATTAAAGAAAAATAAAACTATAAAAATATAATAAGTAAAACCTAAATTCAAACTAACACTCTAAAAGATCATTACAAAATTGTTTAATTTTGAAATATAGGACGAAATTAAAGTTATTAATAAAAGTATGTTGAAGAAAAAAATAAAGATATTATTTCCAATTTTATATTATCAAGACTTCCACGTGCTTAAATTATAGTTGTTTTTTTTTAGAAACGCTTAAATTATAGTTGTTAATAAAAGTGGGTGGGATATTAAAACCAGAGTCGCAGCCAGATCTAAACCTAATCTTCAGGAAATTCAGGCTAGGTTGAGAGAAAGATGAGCGCTACTCAAGGTATCTTACCTTTTCATTTCTGTATTTCAGTAATTTTGATGTTGATTTATGTTCTTGATCTAGGCTTCGCTTAAGGATTTAAATTGTTTGGATGAATTTTGCTGCTTATTTGTAGGATGGACTTATTTTTTTTACAGGAAAAGAACAAAACCCCTAGGTTTTTGATTGATTGTATGTTTGAACATTTTGAAGGGATTGGATTTAGTTTGTGAATTGAGAATCAAACTATTTTAAGGTCAACAAAATGGCTTTGTTTGCTGTAAATAGGGTTTTTGGTATTCAAGAAATAGAGAGTCTAGAAACAGGCACTTTCTGCCATGAAGTGATTTAAGAGGTATTTGGATGAGAAATTGTGTACGAAGTAGTAGATGGGTTATAACAACAGTGGGATGTGTTGGTTTGTAGAGGGTTTATAATAAGAAAGTAATTTAGGTGATATCTTGATATCATCGAAATTTTGAAATTCATCTACGTTGATCATTGAGAACCACATCTTAGAAAAATAGAAAGATAAAATTAAAGAAAATTATGGCGTGACTTCTATTGATCCACATGAGTGGATTTCAAAATTTAGGTGATGTCAAAGCATTACTTAAATGACTCTCTTATAATTATAACTTGTTTGTATATTTTGTGGGGGGAAGTGATGGAGAGTTTTATCATTTATGAATGGTGTGAATTTATGAGTTTTTATTTTTATATAAAATATAATGTTTTTTTATTTGTTTATCATTTTAAATCCCATATATTATATTCATGCTTAGAACTTTCTTTGTTAATGTTTTTTTTGACAAAGGTTTCTTTGTTAATGTTACTCCATTTATTTTCTTTTTAATTTCAGTATTTTATATCTCGCTATAATACATTTTCTATGATGTGAATTTTATTTTATATTTTCAAAAATTACATAATTTTTTTCTTACAAATTAACTGATTTGATGATAATTAGTGAATTAATAATGTTATGTTAGATGAATACAAATAAATAAATGTTTAAATATAAAACAAAATGAACTACACAATTATTGTTTTTTTTTTTTGAAAAAACAATTATTGTTAATTTTAAGTTATGAAACATATTTCAAAAACATGATATCATGTGAATGAGAATAAATTTTTCATTAAATAATTTAAACTTAATGATATTAAGGTAAGTAGATAAAAAAGCTATTCTAAAAAAAAATGATGAAAAATTTTTAAAACAAAAAATAAATTGATTATTAAATTACTATTAATTTTGAATTATGAAATATATTTCTGAAATTCAAAATTTATTTTAAAATTATCGTTAATTTTAAATTTCAAAAACTACGTGTTAAAAATATCTTATTAATGAACGAAAATAATTTTTAATTAATAGTTGAAAAGATAAATAAAAAAATATAAACAAAATTGATTAGGAAAATACTACTACTTTTAAATTACACAACATATTTAATAAATGGATTATTGTAAAAAGAAATTTGAAATCAAAAATAAAAAGAAAAAAATTAACTCCTACAGGCAAACACGTGATTAGGCGCTTGCCCCAGCTGCTTGTGAGGTGCGCTTCGTCCCTCGCCTTTGGCAACTGCCGGTAAAGCGCCTTTAAAACACTTGATGGCGTGTTTTGTGATAGTATTTTCACTTTGTCAACAGAACAAACTAATTGTTTCAATATTTCCTTATTTTCTTTTGAGTTTTAGGTATATTACATAGAAGAATATTTAAATAATGTCCGAGTATGATGTAGAAAATTATGTCCACTTATGTGGTTCAATACGAGGCACATTCTATTTTATTTTAAATTGATAAGTTAAAAAATAATAATAAAAAAGAAAAATTTATGTGGCTTATATTGAACCACATAGGTGGGCATTAATATTTACTTCAAGCTCGGGTATGACTTAAATATCTCTCTATTACGTAAACATTTCTAGCTGTACAATAACATACAAATGTGTAGCTTGTGAAATGTGCAAGATGCATGTGTTCTATATAGCATGTTTATGTCTGTCATTAGATACTTTATAGGATTGTTCTGATGAATTTATTACTTTATTTTGTTATCTGTTTTTTGGTGGTGAGAAATATATTAATCAATGGATGTTTTTCTCATACTTTGGTAAACAATCTTTATAGGGTTTGTAGTTTGTTTGTAATTATTGACTTTGTGTACCTCTGCAGGTCAGGCTAACAAGGAAGTATGTGGTAATGTAAGATTTATCACCTCTTTTGTTCACTATTCTGTTCTAATATTGAAATTTTGCAGTACACATTTCTATTATTACATCTTTAGCATTTGTCTTCTTTTCTTTTCTCTTTTGCTACTTGAAAACCACGGGTTGGTCGTTACTATTTATGTCCAAACTATCTAAAGCATTAACCATCACAAAGTGGTCTAGTGGTCAAAGAGGGCCTTGGGGTGCTAAAGATGATGAATTCAATCCGTGGTGGCCATCTACTTAGAAATTAATTTTCTACGAGTTTCCTTGACATCCAAATGTTGTAGGATCCGGCAGTATGTCTCCTGACATTAGTCGAAGTGCACAAAAGCTAGCTCGGACAGTCACAAATATAAAAAAAAAAAAAAAAAAACTATCTAAAGTATTGGAATAAAAATATAAAATCATTTTTTGATTGTCTTGTAAATTTTTTAATTTTTTTTACTATGAATGATGTTCACACTTTACACAACAGATTATAATATTTTTAACTCCAATGAATTGATTTGTACTTTCTTACAAGTTTTTTGTGGTAAGTTGTTTCCACAACTAGCAAAACAGAAATTGCAAGCCCAGAAGGCCTGTGGAACTTAGCTAAATCTAGTACCTGATCCCAGCTCATGATCTTCACATTTGTTTTTTTATATGAAAAAAAATTAAATAAATAATTTTGTCCAGTTGGATAAAAGGGAAGCCTAGCTTTAAGATAAAAAGAAGCTTCAGATTTGCACCAAGGTATAGCACAATAGACAAAAGAGTCAACAAGATTCTCAAAAGGCAATTTCTTTTTACCAAATGTCTTTGCTGTGAAAATTAGAATATTTGAGGAGCATAACTGACTCTGACACTAATGGATAAGAATGTTTGAAGAACATTTTTTAAAAACCAAAATTCCAGAAAAAGCTAAAGAATATAGGAGACATCTAAAAAAACCTCAAAAGGGAACCAGGTTAGAATGGGACTTAAGAAATAATTAAAAATAACTGTGCCATCAACAACAAAATAAACATAGAACCTTTCAAGAGTCCATACATTACTATATTACCCTCAACTCCTCTAACTACAACCTACCCTACAACAAGCTGAAAAAATTTGCATCGCTAAAGAATAAGATTGATTTTGTATGCATATATCCTCTAATAATAATATCTCCCTGTGGTTCTAAAATGTTTGTGCCCCAACAACAGACTTTGAATATTGAATTGGGAGGAAATGACGATATAATTTGCAAGATTTCGAATACAATAGTTGAGGTGTGCGTAATTTGGTCCGGCTGGAGTGTCACAGATATAAAATATACTATTGAATTGGATGTTAGTAAGTATGTGAACAGACACAAACCTAGATATGATACGACATGACATAGGTGCGGCAACACATTATTTTTAACGATATATGGTAATGTACATGAAGTGGATACATTTATTAAAATATACATTTCCTCAAATTTTAATGCCCAACAACAGAAATCTGACTGCTGAATGGAATAGCTTATCTTGTAGTGAAGTTGAGCAAAGTAAATGAAATGAAAGAGATGCTGAATAGGTATTAATGCATACATTTCTGTTGCGGACAATTTGCTCAAATTTAATGATCAATACATATTATCAATTGATATATTAATTTACATATTATCAATTGATATATTAATTTAGATCAATAATAGTTTAATGTTGCATCAGGGGTAGTTTAAAACTTACCCCTCATTTATTCTGTATGTGCTTTAGAAGTTTACAAATGACTTCTTCTGTAATTAGCAGTGTTATGAATATATTGTATCGATTAAATTTAACATCATCCATTGTCATCTCGTGAAGTTTCGAAGTTACCTGTAATTTAAAGTTCACCAGCGAACTTTTTGATGGAATAAATGGATGTGTAGTTGAACTAAACTCGAACTTTGTTTATGTGTGGGACAGAAACAAAAGCTTGCCCTGAAGCCTCCTCCATTTCCTCTGGTATGTCTGTATGTAATATCATTTAGTTACTGTAAATGTTTGGTGACTTTTAGCCTTATACTGGCAGTTGCTTCATTAGTTGTGTTCTTGGGTTCGACTGGATTTTACATGATTTAACAGAATATATCCTTGAGACGTTTTTATTTTCGAGTCTCGAGTTTTGTCAAAAACTAAGGATAATAAACAGACCTTGGACCACATATCAGTGTATCACATTGTTTGGCTGGATCAGGATGAGCTGGTGGTTTTTTTTTTGAGTGATTAGAAATTTGAGTTTTAGTAATAGCTGATTTGGATGTGGTTATTTGTAGAGGGGTTGAAGTTAATAGCTCGTTTGGATAATGACTTTTGTGGAAGGGTTATAGACAAGGTTTGGATGTGGTTAGAAATGAGTGATTATTTTAATATGTTAGAAATGTGGTTAGAAATGAATGATTAGAAATGAGTGGTTGAAAGTTTATTTTGAGTGGTTAGAAATGAGTGATTATAATAGCTCATTTGGATACATTCCTCTGATGTCTCTCAATGCCTAGCCTAGGAATGGGCGTGGTTACCCTTGTTTTAAAAAAAAGCTGGTTTGGATGTAATTGTTTAAAAATGAGTTGTAAAAACTCATTTGTAATAGCTCCTTAATTACATCAAACAAACACCCCCCAAGAGATTTCAAAGCAGAGAACAGTTAATTTTCCTAATCTGGAGCTCAAGATTCGGGAGGTGTTTTTCAATATGAACATAGCTCAATTGGTTAAGACATATTATGGACAAAAATGCTAGAGGCTCAAATATCTGCACCCACATGCTATTGTATTAAAAAATGACTTAAGAGGTGTTCCTATTTTTTTTCTATATATATAGAAATATCAAAAAGTACTATCTGAAGATTCGTTGCTTTACATGTTTTCAGTTTATGAACTTATAAATAGGACTGCCTCTTCTAAAACTATGCTTAATAGGATGCTTTGGAACCACATATGAGTCGTTCGACCCTCGAATTTCATTGGGGAAAGCACCACAGATCGTATGTGGACAACCTAAACAAACAGATAGAAGGAACTGAGCTGAATGCATTGTCACTTGAAGATATCATAATTAAAACGTATAACAAGGGTGATATCCTTCCACAGTTCAACAATGCAGCACAGGTACATACACTCCCTACACACAATTACCGTTATCCACCTTATCGATTCTCGCTCGATAGTAATCTATGAGTAATTATTCGTTAGGCCAGATCTTCATGGATTGGAAGCCATTTTTGTGCTGTACGTGTAGTCTTCCATTTCTATCTCAACAAAGGCTCAATATTATTATTAACAAAACCAATGTGCAAAGAGTAAATTGTGGCTTTACAAACGATGTTCTTTTATGATTTCTAATTTTAGCTCTTGAACATTCATATTTATTTTATTTTAGATTAAAACTTACTCACTTCCTAGTAAGAACCTAGTCCATACTTACCAATACAATTGTGAGGATAATAATATGCAGTAATGCAACTTTATTCAAATCATCATTTTTAATATATTTTGTATACATTTATATGGCACATTATTGTCCTCACATATATTAGTATGGACTAGGACCTTACTAGGAAGGGGGTAAATTTTGCTCTTTATTTTAGATCCTAAACAATCTAACATTATTTTTCCCAAAACACCATTTTGATGCTGGGCTCCTTGCCTTTACTTATTTACGTAAATTATCTAAAAGAAACTTGTCGTTGGCATGTCTTGTTATTTAGTTGATGGATAAATATCCACACAAACACGTTTTTAAAGCTATTTGAAGTAAGTTAGATATCAAGTTTTTCAAATGTATTTGTTTTTCAAGAAAATCAACCGTAAAAAAGGTTGCGAGTTCATTTTGAAACTATGGTGGCTACCTAACTAACCATTAATTTTCTATGAATTTTCTTGATACTCAAATGTTATTGGGTGGGGTCAGACAATATGTCCAATAAGAACAGTTGTTATTCACTATTATCGAATATGGGGTTCCACCTCATAACCAATTGACAATGAGGGGAGTAACTCATATCTCATCCTAACATGCTCTTTCAAGATGGTGTCTCTTTTGGGCTCACTAATTTTGAATTGGATCTCAATTTCATTTTCATTGGGCTGGCATTCGTTTGGGCTTTATGGGCTCTGATACCATATTAGATAATATGAGGTTCCACCTCAAAACCAATTACTAATATCTCATATATACTATTATGAGGTCTCTAACATTCATTGATATAAGAAAAAAAGTTATTTTAAAGAAAACCCCATCAACTGCAAATTTTTGTAGATATGGAACCATGATTTTTTTTGGGAGTCCATCAAGCCTGGGGGAGGAGGAAAGCCAACAGGAGAAGTCCTGGAACTGATTGAAAGAGACTTTGGTTCTTTTGAAAAGTTTTTGGAGGAATTCAAGGCAGCTGCATTGACTCAGTTTGGTTCTGGTTGGGCTTGGCTTGCATGTGAGTCACATTACTTGGTTTATTTTCCCCTCATTCTTGTATTTATTCAATCAAATTCTAAGTCCAATCATTTTCATTTTGTTAGATAAGGACAAAAAGCTCGTAATTCTAAAGACTCCCAATGCTGTGAACCCACTCGTTTTGGACCATGCAGTGAGTATTTCATCATCTTTTATCATCATTATAAACTATAAACAGAGAAAGCATAAATTGCTCTCTATACTTCAAAACTTTTCATTACAATACCAAGGGGTGGCACATTAGTTGAAAGTTTGGATTTTGAAAGTGTGCTCTCTTCAAGGTTTCAAGTTCGAGATTCACGTGTGACATTAATTTATAGATACCTCATGTGTCTCCATTCCTTCGATTTCTCCCGGTGCCTGACATAAGGGCGGATGTGGTTACCTTGGCTATAGTGGAGCGAAGCTCCAATTTCCCGATTGTAAAAAAAATTAACAAAACTTCCCAAACTAGACCAATTTGAAATTAATGCCAAACTGTCCAGTTTGAAATAGTAATTTAACCTTATTATATTTGTCTTTTGCAGGCACTTCTTACCGTTGACGTTTGGGAGGTAATTGATCATATATTATTATCATTTTTCTTTTATTTTTTCCTCTGTCGGGTATTTGAGGTGAGATGTGGGGGTTATGTTTACTTCATTGATTACTAATATTGTTTTTTTTTTTTTAATTTGATCTTAACAGCATGCTTATTACCTAGACTTCCAGGTTAGACTTAACCTGACCTTATGACTTTTATATCTTGGTCTTCATTTCTTAGCTCTCGACTTGTCTGTTCTTACAATGTCGTTAAAACCGTTCTTGCAGAATCGGCGACCCGATTATGTATCAACCTTTGTTTCAAACCTCATATCATGGGATGCAGTAGACTTGAGGCTGCAGAAAGCCAAGGCTGTGGAGAACTAAACGATGGAAGGTAGCCGAAGAGGTCTATGTCGACAACAGTTCAAGCAAGTCGGGTTCGGGTTCTGTCAAAATATGGCTTCTCTGGTTTACAGTGTTAGTAAAGGTGCACACCAGATGTATCTTTCTTTGTTTGGATCCATTATACTGTTATCTGTTATTTGCTGATTTATGTGCTGAAGTCTTGTGGTTTGTTTCTGTGATCAGTTTGTAGACTTTGAGTTGTTGACTGTAAGGACTTTTACTTCCGTATTCTGCATCAATAATATCATCTGGGAATTGTGCTGAATTAATATATTTTGTTGAGGGTATATTAGTAGAATAGTTAGGGCACGTTTGGCCCGCCCAATTCAGCCCGGGAAGGGAAGGGGAGGGCCCTTCCCGGCGTTTGGGCTGCCGGGTTTACCCAGCCGGGTTAACCCAGCGCGTAACCCGGCCAAACCCGGCGCGTGCTGTTCACTTTTTTTTTCTTTTTTTTTATTCCTTTCTGCTGGCCTGCTTCTTTCTTTTTCTTTATTTTTTTTGCTTTATTTCTTTTAACAAACTTTCCTTTTTTCTTAATTTAAAGTATTATTCTAAAATAAAAATTTATATAAGATTTGAATTTTCATCTTTTAAAATTATCTTAAATTAAGTAGATATCCTTAACCAACTCTACCACCTTAACGTTTTTATTTATATTAACTTATTATATATATATATATATATATATATATATTTTTTTTTTTTTTTTATTAGTATCAAGTTTTTTCAAAATACAATATTTATCTATTTTTTTCTTCTAAGTACATCCTATTTTTTTAAAACATATTTGTAGTTTGATGTTTTTATAATTATAATTTGATGCATTTGATTTGATCATAAACTTTATTTTAAATAAAATAATAAGCTTGTTAACTTTTACTAATTCATTCATTTAAGTTAATGGATTTTTTTTTAGAACCACTTAATTGATTAAATTTATACTATATGCTATTTATATATATTTTTTATTTTAAAATGCAACAATTATTATTATTATTATTTTTATAGATATATCAAGTTCTTTAAACAATATTTGTAATTGTTTATATATTTGACTTTTTATGGAGAATGTATGCATTTAAAATTTTTTATATACAAATATATATTAATTTTAATATTTATCAAATTTTTTTAAATTTATACATTTTATAAAATAAATATAAATATATATTTAAATAATCCTAAAATAATTACTCAAAATAATTAAAATAGTTATCTTTTTATTACATCTATCTTGATTTGAATTTCTAAACTTAATTTCATTATAAAAAACTATATTTATCTATTTTTTTAACAATTATGAAATTTATATATTTTGATAATGAAAGTTATTAAATTTTTAAATTTTATTTAAATAATAAATAAAATAAATATAAAATGATATATTATAAACATTATATTAAAAATATTAAATATCTATTTTTTTAATAAAAAAAACATCACTTCATTACTTTTCTCATCCCACCAAACACCAATTTACTATCACTTTATTTCATTTATCTTCCCTTCCCATCTCACCAAACACCAATTTACTATCACTTCTTTTATCTTCTCTTCCCATCAAACACCAATTTACTCTCACTTCCCTTTCTTTCCCTTCTTTTTCCTTCCCTTCCCTTCCCGTCCTAGCCAAACAAACCCTTAGGAAGTTTGTTAATAGTATTTGGTTATTAATTATTATCCTAAGTTGGTCTAGTGGTAAAGAGAGAAAAACAAATCTAGGGAATACAACGACAATGTATTTTTGGGGCAAGTATAAGTTACCGATTTCAACATTTTCTCTCTTATTTTGTGTCAAATTGGAAACTATTCTTATAATGCCTTTGAGGCTTTTGGGTTTCTTCCCTTCAATGAAATTGTTTCTATTTCCAAAAAAAAAAAAGCAAACTCAACCAACAAAAGTAAGTTAAACTTAAATCAATAATTTGAAATCTTAAATTTTAATGAATACAAAAGAAAAAAAAAACTCACTGTTTAATTTGTTGGGTTTTTATTCACATTGTGAAGGCCCATAAAATAAAGCCCATTAGGGCTAAGTGTTTTAAAGTGCATTTTGTCACTTTGGTAGGGTGAACACACAAGAACACAACAAAGGGAGAGCTGGAAATCAGCAGCCAGAGAGAGAAACAACCTAGAGAGAGAAAGTAAATAGAGAGGAAAAGAGGTTTCTGCCCAGCTTCGGTATTTTGGCGTTTCCGATTGATTGCACCGTTGGATCGAGCTGAAATTTAGACAGCGTGTTCTTGACACGAGGGTCTTCAATCTGAACGGTGGAGATCGGATTTGGAGGTTTCTACAGCCAGATTCCAGTGGCGATTCGGTTCCACATTTTTGTGAGATCTTTCTATTTATCTCTCTTGATTTGTGTTGTTTGTTGCCAAGATTAGTTTATCTTGAGTTGTTATGTGTTGTATACCTCTAGTTGTAACTAGAGAGAACTTGTTGTAGCCCATTATCGATTATAGTGGAGATTCAACTTCGGTCCGTGGTTTTTTACTCCTCGCCTTGAGGAGGTTTTTCCACGTTAAAATCGTTGTGTTGTGCTTGATATTTCTACCATGCTATATGCTTGCTGATTTTTCATTAGGAACATAAGAGAGGGAATAATTGATCCATATTAGAATAGTGTTTATTCCCAACATAATTAGTGAATTACAAAACAATGATTTTTTTTAGTATAAGTTGGGGAAAGGGGATTACAAATATCAATTCTAAGGATCAAATTTGTGACCGTGGAATGAAAATGAATTAACACCAAACTAAATAATCAATTGACCCCATCTAGTACAAAAGAAAGATATTAAATAGGAATAGATTTATTAAAAAAAAACACAAACAATATAAATAGATTGTGAATTATTGTTAGTCTTAAGTTATGAACAGCTTTTTTTAAAAGAATAGTATTATATGAATACAAAAAAAAATATTTATAAAAATATATTGAACAAAAAATAAAACTAATAAGCTGAAAAAAATAAATTAATGAAAAAAAGATAAAATCTAAATAATCTTTTTTAAAAAATTAAAACAAAAATTGTGGATACAAATGCTCCAAGTAGAGATGTCTATTTTTCTCGTAGGGTGAATTCCCGTTTAGGCGGTGAATGAGGGAGTGAGCGGGAATAAAAAAATTCCTGCAATGTAAACGGGGACGGGAAATGTATTCTCCATCCCCGATCCTTGCCCCATTTACATTTTATTTTTATTTTTAAAAATGATTTTCCCTCTCTTTTTATTAATTTAATATTTAGTCATAGTATTTTATTTGTAGAAATATTTATTCAAATGCATATTTGCAATAATTAGTTATTTAATTTTATTAAAAAAATAATTATTTAATTAAAATTAATGAATATTTTTCATGAAAAATTAACTATGAAAATATTATTAAAAATTAAGATTAAAAAAAATAAAAAATAAAAATAAAACCATAACTTTTTTAGCACGGGAACCGATCTCCACCAATTTTTCACGATGAATCATCGCCACCATCTCCACAAAAAAAACGGTGAATTTTTGCAAGGTTGGGGATAATTTTAGTAGTAAAGATAAGGATGAAGAGGACATTCCCCGACTCCGTCTTGTGGACATGTCTAGCTCCAGGTGGAAGGGAAGGACGAATGAGATGTAAATTCTTACCCTTAATTGGGGACTTACCTTGAAGAAGTAAAAAAAATGATATAATTATTTTAATGGGCGCATTTATTACCGATAATATATGAGAGAATTTATGGGTAAAAGTAATATTTAAACGTCAAATAGGTTGAGGGGGCGTTTGTTATTTTGTGTGATGGTAATCCGTTTCAATTTTTGAAATTGATAAATTAAGACTTTATTAATTAAGTTTCTCAATTCTAAAAGTAATATTCCAAGCCATACTTTTTTTTTTTGTAGATGGATATATTGATTGGCAATTTAGAAAATGATGAAAAGTTAGTGAATAAGGTTGAATTTCATTTTCAAACTTATTGAAAGAGATAAGGTATCAAGAATAATTTTTTTATTCGATGGCCGTGAGGATGTGAACCGAGCATCAAGTCACATTGTTGTCGAGAGATTTGTAAGAAATAAATATTCTCTTTCACTATTATTATATTTTTTTTAAAGATTTGCTAGAATATTAGTTATAGGTTGTTTAAGATTTGTAAGAATATTGGTGCTGTTTTGTTTGCCATATTTAACTAGGATTTAGTTGGAAGATTTATCTAACTTCTTCCCAAAAACCTATATTTAAAAGAAATTTACTAATTCTTTATAAAAAAAATTTATATCAAACGAGTTTTTATTAACTCTACTTTTAAAATTAATTCTCATGATTATTCATTTTTAATTATTTATTTCAAATCAATCAAAATAACTCATTTTTAATCATTACTTTTTTAACTACTCAAAATAACTATTCATTTTAAATCTATATCTAAACAAGATTTGCTTCTAACTCATCTCCACAAAAACAACATCCAAGTGAATTTTTTTTGCTACAATTCTCAATTTTAACTATTCATAATAACTCCCTAATTATATAACTCCATAAACTAAATCCTCTTTAAATTTGACAAACAAGTAGCTCCCTTTGACTTAATGCACAGAGTTAATAAAAGCATTAAAAAATATATTAAATATGTGGCATAAACAAAAGGTAGGCTTCTTAAAAAAAGAAAAAAAAAAGTGCTTAAATTATAGGTATAAATAAACGTAAATGGAACAATGAAACCAGATTTGGAAAGGGGTTGTAAAACTAAAAATCTTCAGCCATGGGGAACCGTAGGTCTAGGGCTCTTCGGGAAGTTCAGGCCAAGGCCGAGGAAGAGATGAACACTTCTCAAGGTATTATTTCAGTTCTGTTCTTAGATGAGTTTTTGTTGCTTATTTGTTGGATATCTACATTATTGTTTGGCTCTAGGTTTGTTGTGCAACTTTGATTTAGTGTCATTTTTAAATGGAAAATAGCACAAACCCGAGTGTTATGATGGGTTTTGATGAGAAATTAGTTTGAGAAGTTATTTTGAGCAGTTAAAATTGAGAATCATAGTAAAAAACTTTGTTTGAACTTAGTTTTTTTTAGAGTTATAGTGAAAACCATTAGTTAGAAAATGATGTGCATGCTCGCTCATCTACAAAAAGATTACATTCAAACGAGTTTTTGGTTGCAACTTCTCGATCAAAATCTACATACAAATAAGCTATTACAAAAATTTCAATTTTTTAACTAATCAAAATAACTATTCAAAATAATTTTTCAAACTAACTCTTCATCCAAACACCTTTAAAAAATCTAGAAATAAGCACTTTCTACTGTGAAGTGATTTAGAAGGTGTTTGAATAGAAAGTTGTAGAGGGGCTATAATAATATATAGCCGTTTTTTTTAATAAAAAGTAATGTCTTTCTATTTGTTTATTATTTCAAATTCCAAATATTATATTTATGCTTAATTTTATGAATTTCTATATTTTTATTTTAAAGAATCGAATAAAGTCTTATGGGGATGGAGGAGACTCGAACCTATGACCTTTAAGTCATCAAGTGTACATTGATACTGCTTGAGCTACTGCTTTATTGGCTCATAGGGTTTGTAGTTTGTTTGTAATTAACTCGTTTTCCTTTTTACATTTGAGAAGGTTCATCTTGTACCCCTGCAACTCAGGCTAAAAACGAAGTATGTGGAAATGTAAGATTTATCATCCCTTTTGTTCATTTTTTTTTTTTTTTGTTGTAACTTTCCGGGCCAACTGCACGCACCTCGATTAATGTCAAAATATCAAGATATATATCTAATCTTACAACATTTGAATGTCAAGGAAATTCATAAAAAATTAATTCTTAAATGGATGAATATCATGAATTAAATCAATTATCTTTAGGCAGGATGGTTAATTATGTTTTAATATTAGAATTTTGCAGCTCACATTTCTATTATTACATCTTTAGTATTGGTCTTTTTTCCTTTTATCTTTTTCCTATTTATATTCAAACTATCTAAAGTATTGGAATGAAAATATAAAATTATTTTTTGATTTTCTTGTCAATTTTTTAATTTCATTTGTTCTTACTATGAGTGATGTTCACACAACAGATTATAATATTTTTAACTTGAATGAATTTGATTTGTACTTTCTTACAAGTTTTTTTGAACTAGCAAAACATAAAGTGATTTTCACATTTGTTTTTTGATATGAAAAACATTAAAAATAATTTCGTCCTAGGTAAATTTCATGCTTTACAAAGGTCTTGCCTAAATGGTATAGCACAATAGACGAGGATTCTCAAAAGGCAATTTTTTTTCTAACTCTAGCCGCTAAACAAATGTGTTTGATGTGTTTAATACTAATAGATAAGAATGTTTGAAGAATAACATTTTTTAAAGACCAAATTTTCATCGAGAAAAAGATAAAATGTAGGAGACGTTTAAGGTCCAGTTTGATAACCATTTTTGTTTTTCGTTTTTTGTTTATAAAATTTAAGTCCTCATTAACTATCTTATTACATCTTTTTCTTTATTTGTATATCTACATTTTACTTATATTTAAATAAACAAAACCAAAATTTAGAAACAAAAAAAATAAATTCCAAAAGCTTGTTTTTATTTTTGAAATTTGGTTAGTATTCACCTATTTTTTTTAAGAAAATGTGGATACATTGTAGAAAAGATGGAGCACATGGTCGGAATTTTGAGTAGAAATAAGGTTAAATTTCATAAACCAAAAATAAAAAATTAAATAATTATCAAACGGAGTCTTAAAAACCTCAAAAGGGAACCGGGTTAGAATGGGACTTAGAAATAATTAAAAAATAACTGTCACCAACGAAAAAAAAAAAGATAGAGCCTTTCGAGTTTCAAGAGTCCATATATTACTATATTACCCTCAACTCCTCTAACCACAAGCTGAAAGAAGTTGCATCTCCAAAGAATAAGATTGATTTTGTATACATACATCCTCTAATACTAATATCTCCCTGTGATTTTGAAATGTTCTTGCCCCAACAATGGACTTTGAATTTTTGAATTGGGAGGAAATGAAGATTCAACTTGCAAGATTTCGAACACAAAATTCCTTCTTTGATATCATATTAAAACACTATTAAATTGGAACAGTCGTAGAATTCTTAGTGGTCAAGATGGTCTTATCAAACTAAAAATTGATAGGTTCATTTTATGGTTACCACCTACCTAAGAGTTAATTTCTTATGAATTTCCTTGACATCAGTGTAGTTAAATGGTATGTCCTGTGACAATAGTCGAGGTGTGGATAACTTGATCAGGAGAATCACGGATATAAAAAATACATTTCCTCAAATTTTGTTGTTCTTCTCCTATATTTACTACTTGGGTCAGTTTACTATGTTTAATAAATGTGTTATACTAATTATAACTAAGCTTGAACTTTGTTTATGTGTGGGACAGAAACAAAAGTTTGTCCTGAAGCCTCCTCCATATCCTCTGGTATGTCTGTGTGTAATATCTTTTAGTACTGTAAATGTTTGGTGACTTTTAGCCTTATACTGGCAGTTGCTTCATGAGTTTTGTTCTTGGATTTTGACTGGATTTTATATGATTTAACAGCATAATAACCTTATGACAGTTTTTTTTTTCGTGTACCGAGTTTTGTCAAAAGTTAAGAGGATGATCGATAGACCTTGGACCACATATCAGTGTATCACATTGTTGGTGGTAGGGGTGTTCATATATTCCCCAAAAACCGATTCGACCGATTGAAATCGACCAAATAAAGGGTGATCAATCGGTTTTCAAGTATATATGGTCGGTTCGGTTGACTGAAATTTTTTTGGTTAAATCTATCGGTTCGGTTGACCGAAATTTTTTTGGTTAAATCTATCGGTTCGGTTGACTTGACTTTACAAAATAATAATATTTTTCATATAAATATAATTAGATTTCTTGTTAAATTATTCAAAATTAACTTAAGTTTAAATATGTTTCTAAAAATGATTCAAGATGTTCAAATTTAATTAATTTTTCATTAAAAAACTATATGATGAATATGTTTTTTAATGAAAAAAATAAAATGAATTAATCGATTTAACTAACTTAACCGATTGGTGTCATTTTTAAGCAAACCGATAGATCAAGTTGGTGTCAATTTTCACCGAAACCGACACCAACTGTTTCATGAACACCCCTAGTGGATGGATGAGCTGATGATTTTTCTTTGTTAGTAAAGAAACAATCTGATTGATGGCTGAAAAGGATGAACTGGTGAATGGAATAGTTGATCTTGTAGTAAAGTTGGGCAAAGTAAATGAAATGCAAGATTTCTATTGTTCAGTCATTTTTTCCATATATCATCTCACTAAACGAACTCCAAGAGATTTTAAAGAAGAGAACAGTTAATTTTCCTAACATGGACCTCAAGATTTGGGAGGTGCTTTTCAATACGAACATAGCTCAATTGGTTAAGCCATATATATATATAGAAATGTCATAAAAGTATGCTTTACTTGTTTTTCATTATATATGAGCTTATAAATTGGACTACTTCTAAAACTATTGCTTCTAAATAGGATGCTTTGGAACCACATATGAGTCGTTTGACCCTCGAATATCACTGGGGAAAACACCACAGATCTTATGTAGACAACCTAAACAAACAGATTGAAGGAACTGAGCTGAGTGCATTGTCACTTGAAGATATCATACTTAAAACATATAACAAAGGTGATATCCTTCCACAATTCAACAATGCAGCACAGGTACACTCCCCTTCACTTAATTACCGTTATCCGCCTTATCGGATTCTCGCTCGATTGTAAATTGCTATCGTAACTATTCGTTAGGTCAGATCTTGATGGACTGGAAGGCTCGATATTTTTATCAACAAAAACAATGTGCAAAGAATAAATTTTGACTTGACTATCTATTTTCTTTTATGATTTCTAATTTTAGTTCCTGAACATTCATGTTTATCCAACATTATGTTTGGTTCTTGAACTTTACCTAAAACACCATTTTGATTCTAGGCTCCTTGCCATATGTAAACTATCTAAAAGAAACTTGTGGTGGACATGTTTTGTTTTTTAGTTGATGGATAAATATCTACACAAATAAGTGTTTAAAGCTATTTGAAAGTAAGTTAGATATCAAGTTTTTCTAATGTATTTTTGTTATTTTCAAGAAAATCAACCATCATGGATAGTAGAAGAGCCTCAAGAAATAATAAAAAACAGGGTAGTCACCTACCTATGAATTAATTTTTTACGAATTTTTTTGACATGAAAAATTAAAATATTGTTGGGTTAGGAAATATGTCTAGTAAGAATAGACGTTACGTGTGTAAATTAACCCGAACACTCACAGATACTAAAAAAAACAAGCCTGTAACACCGTGGTAACTGCAAATTTTTGTAGATATGGAACCATGATTTTCTTTGGGAGTCCATCAAACCTGGGGGAGGAGGAAAGCCAACAGGGGAAGTCCTAGAATTGATTGAAAGAGACTTTGGTTCTTTTGAAAAGTTTTTGGAGGAATTCAAGGCAGCTGCATTGACTCAGTTTGGTTCTGGTTGGGCTTGGCTTGCATGTGAGTCACATTACTTGGTTTATTTTCCCCTCATTCTTGTATTTATTCAATCAAATTCTAAGTCCAATCATTTTCATTTTGTTAGATAAGGACAAAAAGCTCGTAATTCTAAAGACTCCCAATGCTGTGAACCCACTCGTTTTGGACCATGCAGTGAGTATTTCATCATCTTTTATCATCATTATAAACTATAAACAGAGAAAGCATAAATTGCTCTCTATACTTCAAAACTTTCATTACAATCCCTATAGTTTTGGTTAATTCTATCAAAAAGTTCCAGTTATTGCTAGATGCTAATAGTGTTCTTATAGATAGGAAATAATGAGTTCATATATAACTTCAAGTATGTGTGAGAGTTTAAGGTATCAATACCTTACCAGTTCCAGATATCAATAGAAACAATACCAAACATCAGAAATAACGATAGAACTTCACTATATTCTTCAGATCCAAGATAACCTCATTACAAACTCATGGAAATAAATAGACAAGATAAAAAAGAAAAACGATAAGCTGACCGGTGTATTCGTGAGAACCGGAATCCCTCCTCCAAATCCTCAGACCTAGCCTCCACAAAATAAGACACAGTCCCCTCCTTACACTATTTATACACAAAGAGGCCCCCTTAACTCTCGCGTAACCCCCTACTATAGAACTTCCTAATTTGCCATTTCAAGAAAATTGAAGGGAATTGAAGTCGTTACAGAGAGTTGACATAGTCCCCAAGGGGTGGTGCAGTGGTTGAAGACTTGAGCT
This sequence comes from Sicyos edulis, assembly GCA_036507275.1. Lineage (NCBI taxonomy): Eukaryota > Viridiplantae > Streptophyta > Magnoliopsida > Cucurbitales > Cucurbitaceae > Sicyos > Sicyos edulis. Next base: position 2,013,765 of record CM071858.1, on the reverse strand, counting down.
TTGAAGGTATGCTCCCTTTAAGGTTCTAGGTTCGAGACTCATCTATGACATTACTCCTTCGATATCTTCGTTGCCTGGTCTATGGACGGACGTGGTTATCCTTGTTTCAAAAAAAAAAACAGAGTTCGATACTAAACTCTATGAACTAATAACAAAACTTCTAAAACTAAGACCAAATTCAATTCAATGTCAAATTGTCCAGTTTGAATTAGTACTTTAACCTTATTATATTTGTCTTTTGCAGGCACTTCTTACCATTGACGTTTGGGAGGTAATTGATCATATATTATTATCATTTTTTCTTTAATTTTTCCTCTGTCTTGTATTTGAGGTGAGATGTGGGTGTTATGTTTACTTCATTGGTTACTTATATTGTTTGTTTTTTATGGATTTGATCTTAACAGCATGCTTATTACCTAGACTTCAAGGTTAGACTTAACCTGACCTCTTATGGCTTTTATATCTTGGTCTTCGTTTCTTAGCTCTCGACTCGCCTCTCCTTACAATGTCGTTAAAACCATTCTTGCAGAATCGGCGTCCCGATTATATATCTACCTTTGTTTCAAAGCTCATATCATGGGATGCAGTAAACTCGAGGCTACAGAAAGCCAAGAAATAGGAGAACAAAAAGAGGCCTATGTCGACCGCAGTTCGAGTGAGTCGGGTTCGAGTTCTGGTTTGCAGATGTATCTTTCTTTGTTTGGATCCATTATACTGTTATCTGTTATTTGCTAATTTCTGTGCTGAAGTCTTGTGGTTTGTTTCTGTGATCAGTTTGTGGACTTTTGAGTTGTTGACTGTAAGGACTTTTACCTCCATATTCTGCATCAATAATATCATCTGGGAACTGTGTTGAATTAATATATTTTGTTGAGGGTATATCAGAAAAATAATAGTTGGGCTGCCTAGTGGGTAAATCCTTGAAAATCAAAAGATTATTAGTTTAATTTACGATGGTCGTTTTAATTAGGAATGAATTTTCTACGGATTGTCTTGACACTTAAATGTTGGAAGATCGGACTTCTATAAGAATAATCGAAATGCACGTAAACTAGATTGGACACTTGATTAGGGAGAAGTTAAAACATTAATTTAATTGAGTTTTGGTAAGGGCTTTTATCTTGCAGTTCTCTTATGTTCTATATTGCAATGAATTATGAGTCTATTTTGGTTCTTATCATTCAGGAGATTGATGAAGTTGCTTTGACTATAGAACTTAGAATAGAATGATGGATTAGAAGTGTACATGTGTTAGGTTGGGTTAAGGCATCAAATTAATTAATTGGATTTTTTTTAATCCATCAACTAGTTGTCCAAACTCAAGTGTTTGAGTAACTCAAACCAACTCATATTTTTGGGTTGGATTTAGTGTAGTAGTTACTTTTATTTTTAATTCGAATGTAAATATATTAGTTCATTATTTTTAATTTTTATATATATACACATAACAATTTTTAATAACCATTCAAATCATCTTGAAGTAGTTTAGTGGGCCAAGAAAGTCTTGAAAAATCTAGAGGTGATGAATTCAATTTATAGTTTCATTTGTTTAGGAATTAATTTTTTTTTTCATCTAAAGGTTGTAGGGTTATGTCTAGTGACAATAGTTAAAATACGAGAAGCTGATTTTTAATATATTTTGGTTTTCGATCAATGAAAATTTGATTGAGTTTTCAATTTTTTTTGTCTCATTTTTCATATATTTTAGTTTTCCTAATTATAAATTGAGTTTGATTCACTTTTTATATTAGTTCTTCCATAAAAGGGTTCTTCTATAAAAAGTTGAATTTTTCGATATATTTTGAATTTTTAAAATATCAGATCGAATGATCTAATATTCTTCTAGAAAAAGAATTGATCCATTGATTCGATTTGGTTTCATCATTATTTGGATTTTTTTTTCACTCCTTTTGAATAGCATAACAAAAAAAAAGACTATGTTCATGTTGACATGTATAAATGGTCCATTATCTTAATCAACACAAAATTTCAAAATTGAAGAATTAAAATAAAAAGTGATATTGTTCATAAAATAAATAACTAAAAAGTGATATCAATATCATTCATCAACTAGGAGCTATTAAAAATTTTCGTTTAATTAAGACTCAATTTCATAACTATTTGGTTTTTTGTTTTTGAAATTCAAATTTATTTTTACTAATATATAAATCCTAACCAAATTTTAAAACACAAAAACAAAAGGCTACTTTTTTGTTTTCAAATTTTGATTTGAATTCTATCAATATTAGTAAGATGTAGATATTCATATAGAAGAAAATATATGGCATGATAGTTGATTGTAGGCTTAAATTTCAAAACTAAAAACAAAATGGTTGACATGTATGGTAGGTGCAGCCTGAACTCCACCCAAATTTTTCTAGTTAAATAATTAAGTATAAAAATTTGATTCACACCTAGTTATTTAGTTTTTAAAAATTGATTCCAATTTTTTTTTTAAATGATTCCAATATTATTACAATTATATAAATGATCAATTTATTATTACATTTTTTTAGTAAATTTTTTTATTAGGCATTTCAAATGTTGATAATAGGTTAAATCTCATTAATTTTTAGATTTTCATAGATCAAAAGTATTTTTTAAAAATTTCTAAAATTAAGGAGCATTTTTTAAATAAAATTTTAACCGTTTCATCAAGGACAATGATATTTCTTAAAGTTAAAGAATATTTTGAAAACAATTCAAAGTTAAAGGTAAGTTTGACACAAATGAATGATTTATGGATATATTTGATAATTTAGCCCTCAATTTATAATGTGAAAGATTTCAAAACCAAGATTCTCAGAAAAAAAAAATTACAAAACCAAATAAATACGCAACTTCAAAAGTAGAAACTAAATTTGGAATTTACTCACTTGTAAATGAAAATAACCCAGAAAGATTACTCATAAAAACTGGTAATTTTATTTTTTTGAAAAGGAAAAAACAATAAAATATTATTATTGTTAATAATAAAAAGAGGTGGAATATGATAACCAGAGTTGCAGACAAGATCCAAAACCTAATCTTCAGCCATTGGGAACAACCAGTAGACAAAGTACACAAACCCCGCCGGCGATCGAGGAGCCACCGGAGACGGCGACGGAGATGGAGCACGATTACAACTACGACGAGCACGAACACGAAGTCTACGGCGGCGATATTCCCGACGACGTCGAGATGGACGCCGACCTCGACAGAGCCGACGAAGAAGGCTACGACGCCGACCCTAGCAACGCCAACTCCAAGGTAGCTTCTCGATTTCTCCTCTGTTAATTCCGAGCTTCTTTCATGGAGTTTCGTCTCTGATTCTCTGTGATTCGGAATTGTTTATAGGACTTGGAGGATATGAAGAGGCGGCTTAAGGAGATCGAAGAAGAGGCTGGTGCTCTTCGCGAAATGCAGGCTAAGGTTGAGAAAGAGATGGGCGCTGCTCAAGGTATCTTACTTTTTTGGATTCTCTGTTTTTTTTAGTAAGTTGGATGTTGAATTCTTTATATGGGTTTGGATTTAGGGTTTATTTTACTGGTTATTAGTTTTTGTGCGAGGATTTAAGTTTCTTGGATGGGATTTGTAGTTTATTTGTTGGATGTGCTGTGTTTTGACTCTGGCTCTGTTGTGAACTTAGATTCAGTTACTTTTTTTTTTGTTTACAGGAAAAGAACCAAAACCCTAGATTTAAGATTGATCATATGTTTGAATATTGAAGGGATTGAATTTAGTTTGCGAACTGAGAATCGAACTTCTTGAAGTTCAAAGATCTGTTAGGGCTGAACCTTGTGTCTATCTTGTACTTGAAGGATGCAAGAGCTTTTTGGTACAATAAAAAGTTTTCGTTTCCTATATAAAAAAAAATTTGGTATTCAAGATTCAGAGAGTCTAGAAACAGGCGCATTCTATGATGAAGTGATTTAGGGGGGTAATATGTGCTCACCCCAGCTGCTTGTGAGGCGCACGATGTGCCTGCCTGGGGGCGCCTTGAAAACGGCATACTTTGATAGTATTCTCACTTTTTCAACAGAACAAACTAATTGTTTTAATGTCCCCTTATTTTCTTTTCAGTTTTAGGTGTATTAAATTTCTTGCTGTACAATAACTTGTGAACTCGTAGCTTGTGAAATATGCAAGATGCGTGTGTTCTGTGTGGCATGTTCATGTCTGTCATTAGATAGTTAATAGGATTGTTTTGTGATGTATTTACCACTTCATCTTGTTATCCATTTTTTGGTGGTGAGAAATTAATTAGTCGGTGGAAGTTTTATCTTATACTTTGGCGAACAATCTTTGTAGGGTTTGTAGTTTGTTTGTAATTAACTCGTGTCTTTTTACATTTAAGAAGATTCATCCAGTACCTCTGCAACTCAGGCTGAAAAGGAAGAAGTAGATTCTCGATCAGTATATGTTGGTAACGTAAGATTTATCACTCCTTTTGTTCACTATGCTATTTTAGTATTGGAGTTTTGCAGTACATATTTCTAGTATTACATCTTTAGCATTGGTCTTCTTTTCTCTTATCTTTTACGATTCGACAATCATTGGTTGGTCTTCACTATTTATACTCAAAATTATCTTTATTATTGGTCTTCACTATTTATGCTCAAAATTTTCTTCACTATTTCTCAATTCGTAAACTGGTCTAGACACTCATATATATATATATATATAAGAGATCATTAAAAAAAAAAAAAAAAAATCTTACCTTGGTTTCTTCTCATTATTACCCATCATGATCTGTGCTGCTGCCATTCCGAGCTTCCTGCACTTTTTAACTCTTTCCCCTGCATTACTTTTTATAATCTCTTTTTTGGATAAGAATTACTTCTTATAATCTTAAAAATATTACACAAAAATGTTGATTTTCCACTCGTGTATTATGCTGCTCCCACTATCTCTGTACTCCAATTTCAGTTGCAATGAAGTCATCAGTGTGATATTTTTGTTTGCTAATACTCTCCCACCCAGAGCTTTACTCATTTCCATTCTTCCCTTCTCTTGTGAACCCCAATTTTTAAATTTTTCATAAATGCTAATGACGACTGCCGCTTTATACTATAACTCTATAAGGTGTTAAACTCTCTTGGAAATCCTAATACCCTCTAATCCATAGTGTCCATATGCTGATGCCTGACCCACCTTTCTAATGTTGCACAATTATTTAGCATAAAGATTTTAAAATCAATCTGTCTTATATATGAAAAAAGTTCATTGACATGACCAATCTGAAGAATGTACCAAAATCTTGAACCTCTAATGATTGTAAGCTTTAATTGGATGGAAATAACCATCATGAAGTGACTTAGTGGTCAAGAAGGCCTTGAAGAACTAGGAGGTGACAATAGTTGAGATACACGCAAGCTGGCGTGGATAGTTATAGATATAAAAAAAATGGATGGAAATATTTCATTTTCTTAGTACCATAACAATATTTGAGGTTGGGGATTCAAAACCTCTAGGTTGAGGATACATGTCAATAACCGCTATGTTAATTTTGTTTGTCAAGATGAAATTATGCCTGTTGGTTCATGTTCCATCATCTTCTTTTGACATTTTAATCTTTCTATTTTGGAGACAAAAGGCCATTTTCTTTGTTCTAGTTTTGCTCAAGTCGTTATATGTGTTTGTTGTGAATATCATGTAGTAATAATGAGTTGATAGGAATCAATATTGATTTGAAGTTTATATTTAATGTGTCAAGTCATTATCAGGTGGTACTAGGATATGATATTTTACCAATAGAATTAACCAACATGGAGTGGCTTAGGGGTCAAGAGGGCCTTAATTAACTAAGAGATGATGAGTTCAATTCATAGTGATCACCTACCTTAGAATTACTTTCCTATGAGTTTTCTTGACATCAAATGTTGTTGGGTCAGACTCCCGTGACAATAGTCGAGGTGCGCCGTGCGCGTAAACTGATTTATTATTTCTGTCATGGTTTTCAATTCAGGTTGACTATGCATGCACTCCCGAAGAGGTCCAACAGCATTTTCAATCATGTGGAACGGTGAATAGAGTGACGATTTTGACTGACAAATTCGGTCACCCCAAAGGATTTGCTTATGTCGAGTTTGTGGAGGTTGATGGTGTACAAAATGCTTTGCTGTTGAATGAGTCAGAGTTGCACGGTCGCCAGCTAAAGGTGTTTTCACTCTTCAGTTACACAATAACTTTATGTTAATAGTTTATTTCACTAATATGCCCCTGGCCCTAATATTGATTATATATCGAAGGAAGACGTTGGGAAATGAGAGAAGTCTGTGAGAGTACTAATATGGGATTTATGGGGGAGATTAGTATATTATTATTAGTAAAGGGATACTGTAATTAGCTAGGGTTGGGCCTTCATTTTTTTTTCTTGATAACTAGGAATCAGAGCTTCGCTCTACTACATACTCGGGACACCTATCTCAAGACATGGACCCGGGAGACAATAAGAGGTTTTACAATTAAGCTCACTTGTGGGTTTTGAACTTGAAATCTCCAAAAAAGCATATTTTAGAGACTTCGAACCTCACCCAATGAGGCTGTCCCTCGAGACAATAGGGGTGCCTTCATTATTTGGGTATCAGTGTGGGGCTTTGGGAGAGACTCTCTTGAAAGGGTATTGCAATTTCTTGTATAGTGCAATTTTTGTGCTGCCCACAAGATCAATAGCTCAGTAGCAAAAGCATTTGCCCATGAATCAAAGAGGTCATGGGTTCAAATTCTCACACATCAAATTGTTATAGAACTAAAAAAATCTGTTCAATCTTTGTGCTTTCTTGATTTTTCTTGTGTTTTTTGTTTTACGAGATTAGAGGGTTGTGGGATTCGAACTCATGACCTCTTGAGTTTTCCAAACTTGTGAGTGAAAGGTGTGTATAAAGGGGGGAAAATGTCTTAGGAGGGCCAAGGGCATATTTTTGCTAAGAAGAGTTTGCGAAGTGGGTGCTTGCTAAACATCACTGAGCACGTATTGACTTCTATTTTTGACCATGGTCGGTTCTTGGTCATTTTGCAGGTCTCTGCCAAGAGGACTAACGTTCCTGGCATGAAGCAATTCCGAGGAAGGCGGCCAAACCCTCTTGGCTTTCGAGGTCGCCGGCCTTTCATGCCTGCTGCACCTTTTTATCCCGCATATGGTTATGGGTAAGTGCCAAATACTATATTACTTTTCCCATGATGATATGGAGGAAACTTTGAAATTCTAATTCTTATATGTTATGTTTTTTATGTTTAAACCATGATTGGTGATTTTGCTGCATTTTCTTTTCAAAATAAACCTGAAACAAACTGCACTCTTTTATAAATTATTATAATAATAATAATCAACTTTCAATATATATTGTTGAAAGGGAAACAGAGATGACTATCCATTCCATTCCTTTCCTTCTCTCTTTGCTGGTTTGAAGTGTTTAGGAGAATGATATGATATATTCATCAAATTGAAAAACTCAATTTGTTTCACTTTCAGCTTTGTAATGCAAATTTCTATTTCCTTCAAAAGAACTATAATGCCAAGTTTCTATCTTCTTACTATATGCAGAAGGGTTCCGAGGTTCAGGCGGCCAATGCGGTACAGACCTTACTAGGAGATATCATCTTGTACTACTACCGCAAATGATTGTTCGGTTTCTACAGCTTCTTCGTCGAGAATTCAATTACCATCTCTAGAACTTGAAGGGTGTGGAAGGAATACATTGTACTCTATTCATATTTAAAAATCCCACTTGAGTTTTTTTATGAACTTGTTAGCAGTTTCTAGCTTGAGGGGGTTAAGATTTGTGGTTTGCATTTTAGTTGGCTTTGGAAGGGCACTACAAAACCATTAGAGAATTTGAAAAAACAAAACTAAGGAAACTAAAGAACAAATCCATTGGTATGGTGAATTGAAACTGATTATGATGTAGGATTCTTTGTTATTTATGAAGTAATTATAAGTTGATATAATATCTTTTGCCCTCTTCAATTTCATTGGTTTGGCAACATTGGTTTTACTCAGCTTGATTAAATTTTACATTTTTCAAAAGAAAAAAAAGTCCACTTTTATGAGCAGATTGTATAAAAGAGTATGTTGTTAAGTAGTAGTTATGGAGTAGCAATTGCAGTAATGAACAATTTTAAGATGTGAAGCAAAGTAAAATCTTCTACATAAAGAAATAAAAAATAGAAATACAAGATAAACCAACTTTTTTTTTTTGAGAAACAAGATAAACCAACTTTAATAGAGACTTCAATCCACCCATTCTTCAACTTACTCCAGATCTAAACTAAATTGGTCAAAATATTCCATTCCTTTATTTTTACCCTACCTTTATTATAAAATTTCTCTACTATTATTTGCCAAAAGGAACGTAGATTTTCTAATTAAATATTTGAATTAAAATGGCCAAAAAAATCTAGCTCACAACTATTATCCGAATTTTTCTATGGGAATAAGACCGACCTGAAAATACAAGGTATAATTCTAAACTAGGGTGTACAAAAAAAAATCCGACAACCTGAGCAACCCAGCCTATCCAAACCATCGATTTGGGTTGGGTCGATTCTTTAGTTGATTAATTTTTTGTTCGTTCAATCCAACTCAAACTATGAATATTATGTATATTATGTGCGTGTATGTAAATAAATATATAAGATGGTTCTTAACCTATTTGTAAGCCTTAAAAAAAATGAATATACACTAATACAATTGATAATAACTTGAAATATAGTATCACACATTTTTTTAAATATATTTATGAGTATATGAGTTGAATCTCAAATAGAAAAAAGAAAAGTGACATAACCCCAGAATCCAATCAAACTCTAAAATATAGGGTTTAATTAGGTTGCACTAATGTACATGGTTGAATGGGTTGACAAATTGACCAATCCAAAAAGTTAGGATGATCTAATAATTCATCAACTCTACCCATTCCGAACCTGAAGACCCCTATCCTAGACCATAAATTCCAAGTCCCAATTACACATTTCGGATATAATTTTGGGATAGAAAGGAATTTCAAATTATATTAAAATTTTCAGAATTGTTTTTAATCAAACCAAGGGGAATTATTAGTGAAATAAAAAGGGAAATTATTTGAAAACCTCGAAATAGCGAACGCGGGCTGCAAAAGTAGCGATTGTTGCGGAGAACTTTGAAGGAGATCAGTCCGCTAGCAATTTCATGAACTTCAATTTTGGTTTAATTTCTGGATTTCGATTGATCGAGCTTTCAAGATCGACTGGGATCAGATTCAATGGCTTCTAATCATGGATTAACCGAAGAAACACCCGATAATCCATCATCGTAAGTGTGTTATTTCTTCATTCTCGTGTTCTATCGTTTTCCCTTTTTGTTTAATTCTTTGTTTGTTTGTTTGTTTAGGTTATAGCTTCAATTCGTCTTTTATGTAAACGCGAAGAAAATTGTTTGTTCGGATATATATATTTATATTTATATTTTTTCTTTTGACCTAATTTCTTGTTTGTGAAGATTTGCATAATTTTTATCCTCCATTGGTTGGGGAAATTAAGGCTGGTGAATTGATTTTTAGAACTGTTGTCTGTTGATGAATTTTTCTTTTCTGTCATTGATTTTCTGTTTGGTGTGTAATTTACCAGGCCGACGAATGTATATAAGGATCCAGATGACGGGCGGCAGCGATTCTTGCTCGAATTGGAATTTGTTCAATGTCTTGCCAATCCGACCTACATTCACTGTAAGTTCTTGCAAAATTTTGTCAGTCATTTGATTTCTGAAATTATGCGAGTTCGATAATCCTTTGGATATGCAATCTTCGGACTCAAAATTGGATGTTCAGCTTCCTGAATAATGTAGTTTTGCATCATCTCATTGTAAAAGAATGGCTCGGAACCAGTCCTAAACCCAGTAACACTTTTATCTTATCAATGAAAATGATTTCATTGTCTATACAAATTTTTTGAAATTTATATGCTTCCTATACTTTCTTTATCACAGTTTCACCTTTCTTAAACAAATTTGTAAATTCTTAGTCAAATTACAAAAACTAGCAAGTTTTTAGAAACTACATTTTTTTTAGTTTTCTCAACTCGATTTTTTGAAAACATGAGTAACAAACTCAATTGAACTGTTGGTTTTTATAATAAGTTTAAATTGAGTTTCTACCGAGTCAATTGAACTACACTTCAACTCGATTTTTTTTTAACTTTTTACTCTGTTTTCAAACAAATCGAGTCGATTACTTTACTCGATTTTTACTTGAACTGTTAGCTTGAATTTTCACAATGTAATATCTCATAGGAATTATGTGTTTTATAGACTTGATAAAGAAATTGTCTTTCTTTATAATTTTCAAGTTTCTGCCGAGTTAAATAGACACGAAACTTTCAGATTCTACATTTATGTTTCGATGTAAAGTATATTGAACTGTTAGCTTGAATTTTCATAATGTAATATCTCATAGGAATTATGTGTTTTCTAGACTTGATAGAGAAATTGACTTTCTTTATAATTTTCAAGTTTCTACCGAGTTAAATAGACATGAAACTTCCAGATTCTACGTTTATGTTTCAACGTAAAGTATATTGAACTGTTAGCTTGAATTTTCACATGTAATATCTCACACGAATTATGTGTTTATGTGAACATGATTTTCCCAGTTTCATTTTCCTGTCAGTAAATTTAAATAGATGAAAGAAAATCACTATGAAATATCAGATTTTGCATCTTTATGAGCAACAGGTGCCTGGATGAAACTTTTTTCTTATGCCTGACTGCTGCTGTAACTTGCCATTTTTACTACAAAACCACCAAATTATTTATCTTTTATGAGCTTTCATAACTAAGATAATGGTGTCAGTCTGCTTGATCTTTCTACCTTCTAAGATATGCTAGTATGGCAAACTCAAGAAAAGAAAGTTATGCTGCATTGCACGATTCCATATACTGGTCCATATATAGTTTATTTCCTTGAATTTTGTTCTTTTTTATTTTTGAGTTCAAAACAATGGGGTGGGGGATTCGAACCGTACTTCTTTCACATGTATACATTTATGTGTCTCCAAGGAGTGGTGCAGTAGTCGAAAGCTTGGGTTTTGAAGGTGTGCTCCCCTCAATATCTCAAGTTTGAGAATCATCTGTGACCTTAATTTGTAGAAGCCTCTCGTGTCTCCATTCCTTTGACGTCTTCCGGTGTCTGGCTTAGGAACGGGTGTAGTTACTCTGGTTATAGTGGGCGAAGCTCCAATTTTCCAGTTTTCTAAAAAAGATGTATACATTTATGCCGCTGAGCTATTACTCTTGGCTTGTATTTTATCCTTTTGATGCTATGTTATGGTGTCTTTATGTCTGAAGTGGGCGTTAAATTTTTCTTGTGGTAGTCATCTTTAGTACTCACTTGGATTTGCTTGTTAGTGAATAACGCATGTGCAAATTGGCATTAGCATGTTGGAACAGCTCCCTGTTCTGATACTTGATCATCCTGTTTTGTACAGATCTGGCTCAGAATCGTTACCTCGAGGATGAAGCTTTTATTGGTTACTTGAAGTACCTTCAATATTGGCAGCGCCCAGAGTATATCAAGTTTATAATGTTAGTCAGTTTTTTCCGTCTTGTGTTACATAAGCTTTTCCTGAACGGAAGAATGAGAACTGATTGTGCTATTTGTATCGACTTCAATGTATTTCTAGGTATCCTCACTGTCTCTCTTTTCTTGAACTTCTACAAAATGCAAACTTCCGAAATGCAATGGCTCATCCTGGAAACAAGGTCAATTTCTGTTTTTTGTTCAACTTACTATCTTTTAATATTTGTGATAATATTTGTGAACTATCATGAAGTGACCTATTGGTCGAGAGGGGCTCGAAGAATTAAGAGGTGATGAGTTTAATCTATGGTGACCACACCTACCAAGAAATTAATTTCCTATGGATTTCCATGATATCAAAATGTTTTATGGGTCAAGCGGTATGTCCTTTGACAGTAGTCAGGGTGTGCATAAACTGGCCCGGAAAGTCACGGATATAAAAAAAATAAAAATAAAATGTCAATAAGAGCAATAGCTCAGCGGCATTAGTATACACCAATGGCCTTAAGGTCATGGCTTCAAACCCCCCACCCCATTGTTGTAATCTCAAAACAAAAAATAATAAGAATAATAAAATATTTGTGAGTGTTTGGACCAATTTATGCACACTTCAATTACTCTCATGACAACCATCTGATCTTTCTACATTTGGTTGTCAATTAGTTGACAAGGATGGAATATATCTCTTTTTAGTTTTCTAAGGCCTTCTTGACCACCAGCCGACCGTGATGGTTTCAATTTCTCTTTTGAGATTAGAGATAAATATTAGTTGTATGGTGAACTTGTCAGTGTGTGTGAAATCCTTGCTAAATCCTCGTTCAGCTTTTATGTTTCATCCCTTGTTTGTCATGCTCATGCCTGGTCTGAATGTTTATTCATGAGAGATATTTTTGCTTTCTGAACCGTTTGCTCTTTGTGTGCTGATAAACCCCTTTCCTTCTTAGTATTTTAAGTTTAACACCATTGCATTTTTGGGGATTTCTTAGGAATTGGCACACAGACAGCAATTTTACTTCTGGAAGAACTATAGGAGCAACCGTTTGAAACATATTTTACCGCGACCACTTCCCGAACCCGCAGCTCTACCACCACCAGTTTCTGCGCCGCCTCAGGTACCTGTGCCTACCACAGCCCCCCCTGCCATAGCAGCTTCTCCTGCTGGTACTGGTGCATCGGCCCTTTCACCAATGCAGTATGGTATGCCTTCTGGATCCGGACCTTCAAAGAATGACATGAAGAGTGCAGCAATTGAACGACGAAAGCGAAAACACGTAATTTGTTTATATCATTCAACTCATCAATGCGCTCTATTAGGAGGTTAAAAAACATGCATCTTCCTTTGTCTCTTCAATATTTCATTTGCTTCTTTTGTGTTTTGACAGGAAAGAGGCATGGGGTAGTTGGTTTCATTATCCAAATGTAGGGGGAATGCTAGAGCAGCTCTTGTGCATTGCTTTGAAAATTAAATTTCAAAGATTATTATGGCCTTCATATACTATCCAAGAAGTTTCCTATCACTTAGCCTCGTCGTGCAAAATATCTCTGTTGCAAGCGCATAAGCATGACCGACATGAGCTCGATTGTTTTCGGGTTCAAGTAATACATTCTTGGAAGAACCTCTACATTGTATTAGTATGAAGTATCCTAAAAAGAATCCTTTAAAAGTTGCTCTATCTATTGCTATGGTTGTATGCGATAGGAATGGTATTATGATAGAATTAGGAGTATTACTAGAGTTGAAGGATACATTAGTAATTGACTAGAGTTGTTTTGGTTATTTGTTATTAAGAGTTGGGAAGGAAAACCATAGACAATTGTTCGGTGATTTAGGCTTGAGTGGCCTCGAAGTGTTTCAGGTACCTCGAATACTTGAGAAGTTTTCTTGTTTTTTTTTAATCTCTTATATTTCAATACATTTAATTTTGTAGATAGGGACGAATGGTCAACAAGAATAGCTATTCAACATCATAAATGTTTTTTATGAACTAAAAGGTCATAGATTCAAATCTTTCGATTGTTGCTAAATTCAAAATAGACATATATGTGTTGTGTAGGTAAACGAATAAAAAAAATCTAATGTTACAAGTATGTATTCTCTTGAACTATGGACTTGTATATTTCTTGATTATGTTACGTAGGAAGATGTACAGTAGAATTATTATAGTTTTTCTCCAATAAATAAAAGTTCTTTCACTAGCAAATAAGTCTCTTGCACACAAGTTTTTTTTTCCCCAAAAAGTTCCTATTATCTATATCAGAAGTTAAACAAGCCATTTCCTTCACAAAAATATTCATTTTTGTACTTGTAATTTATTGTGCATGTTAAGAATTCATAAGACACATTTTGAGTGATATTTTTGGTCACGGATTCCATAGCAGTAATATATCCTTTATCTACCATTTTCAAAATTAATCTAACGTGATAAGTCATTTAAATATTTGGTAAACTATTTAAATATGATTTTTAAAAAACATGTGAAATTAGGGATTAAAAAATATCAATATCCATATTAGAATTGAACATCATAAATTGTAAATAATAATAATAAAAAAAACTAGTTACATAATTTGGATTTTTGCTCTAAAAAACATAATTCTGATTTATTTTCTTTTTTGTGTTTTATGTTTCTGGTGTGGGAATTTTACATTAGCCATTAGCCAAAGCTCTGTAGCTCTGCAGCACTCAAATGCACAGAGCTCCAACAATGGCCATGGCGGCTTCGGCTCGCAGCTCCATCCTTTTCTCTCAACGAACCTTCTTCTTCTCCAATTCCATCATTCCCTCAAAACCCTACTTTCCCTTCTCCCGCAAACCCACTTTCTGCTCTGCAACTTCTCTCCAATCTTCATCTCTCGAACCCCAAATCACTTCCAAACGCAACATCGTCGAAATCCTCGAAGAACGCGGCCTCATCGAGTCCATCACCAGCGACAATCTCCGCTCCGCCTCTCTCAAACCTCTCAAGGTCTATTGCGGCTTCGACCCCACCGCCCAAAGCCTACATCTAGGTAATCTCCTCGGCCTCATCGTCCTCTCTTGGTTCCGCCGCTCCGGCCACTCCGCCGTCGCTCTCATCGGCGGCGCCACCGCTCGCGTCGGCGACCCCTCCGGCAAGAGCCTGGAGCGCCCCGAACTCGACCTAGAATCCCTAGAGTCTAACACTCTCGGAATTTCAAATATTATTTCTAAAATTTTGGGGAATTCGGGGAATTCGGGATTGAATGTTAGGTCTGATTTTGTGATTCTGAATAATTATGATTGGTGGAAGGAGTTTAGGTTTCTGGATTTCTTGAAAGAAATTGGTCGATTTGCGAGAGTGGGGACTATGATTGCTAAGGAGAGTGTTAAGAGGAGATTGGAATCTGAGCACGGAATGAGCTATACTGAGTTTACTTACCAGCTCTTGCAGGGATATGATTTCGTTTATCTGTTTCGAAACGAAGGCGTTTCGGTTCAGATTGGAGGTAGCGATCAATGGGGGAATATCACTGCTGGGACTGAGCTTATTAGGAAAATTTTGCCTCAGGTTGATGGTGTTTATGGCTTAACATTCCCTCTTCTTTTGAAGAGTGATGGTACCAAATTCGGCAAGTCGGAAGATGGCGCTATCTGGCTTTCGCCGTCGATGTTGTCTCCGTATAAGTTTTATCAGTATTTCTTCAGTGTCCCGGATGCAGATGTGGTGAGATTTCTCAGAATTCTCACGTTTTTGGATATCAAGGAGATTGAGGATATGGAAAGGCAAATGGCGAGCCCGGGATATGTGCCGAACACAGCTCAGAGGCGGCTGGCGGAAGAAGTTACTCGGTTTGTTCATGGAGAAGAGGGTTTAAGTGAGGCACTTAAGGCCACTGAAGCATTGAAACCAGGAGCAGAGACAAAGTTGGATTGGAAAACTATTGAGGGGATTGCTGAGGATGTTCCGTGCTGCTCGTTTGCGTATGATCAAGTTTTGAATCTTTCGATCGTTGATCTTTCTGTTACGTCTGGTTTGTTTGATAGCAAGTCAGCTGCTCGTCGTTTGCTGAAGCAAGGGGGACTCTATTTGAATAATAGTAGAGTGGATTCTGAAAGTAAAAGAGTTGAAGTTGTAGACATTGTTGATGGGAAAGTTCTACTTTTATCTGCTGGAAAAAAGAACAAGGTTGTTGTAAGAATATCATAGGGGAGCTGATTCAAAAGAAGCTCATTATTCACTAACCAACATGTCTTTTATTATTATTTGGATGAAATTTTTTGTTAAATTATTAAGGCCCCAATCTTCAAATTGATGATTTTGAGGATCGGTGAACTAATTTGCAGCTCTGGAAGTAATTCTTTCAGATACATGCTGATATGACAAGGAGGGCTATGGATGCAGGTTAAATTGATGAGCTGGTTCGATACTTCATCTTGCAACTTATCGGTATGTATTATTGGCTAATCGTTGGTTTTATGGTTACCTATCGTATCTACTAACTTCTTACAAATCAGAGAAAACAGTTGATGAAAGAAAAGTAGAGAAATAATATATGGTTAGAAAGATGAACTAGAAGAGATAGAATGCTAGGTAGAGAGGGAACTGCATATGATGAAGAGTACTCGAGTGGCTAGAAGAGAAGTGAAATTTTGATTTACACGTCCCCGAGAGGTGGTGCAGTGTTTGAAGACTTGGGCTTTGAGGGTATGCTTCCCTCAAGGTTCTGGGTTTGAGACTCACTTATAACATTACTCTTTCGATGTCTCTGGTATCTGGCCTAGGGACGGGTGTGGTTACCCTTGTTTCAAAAAAAGAAATTTTATTTATGAGATGATATTTTATTTTATATCCGTGAGTGTCTGGACTAGTTTACGTGTATCTCGACTTCTTTCAAAGACCATACTACCTAATCTTACAACATTTGGATGTCAAAGAAACATGTAAGAAATTATTTCCTACGTAGATGACCAATGTAGATTGATCACATAACCTCTTGGATCCCTGCCGTCTAGTGATGAAATGAAATGACAAAAGAGAAAACAAGAAAGACTATGATCATGGAAATAAGGGAAGAATTTACGCAAAGAGAAAGGAATAGAATAAGTTCTGAAAAAGGAATCAAAATCAGTAGCTTTGTCCTTGAATATGTAGCAGTTACACTCCAATCAAACTGGGCTCTGTTCTTTTTTTGGATAACAAGTTTGATTGGAGTGTAAGTGCTGCATATTTAAGAACAAACTAGGCTCTGTTCTTATAAAAAGGAAAACCAAAAACAGAAATGGAATTGCTTAGGTCCCGTTTGATAATCATTTGATTTTTTGTTTTTTGTTTTTTGTTTTTTAAATTTAAGCTCGTTTTTACTCAAGTTTCCTACAATGCTCTTCATCTTTTCTATAATGTATTCATCTTTCCTCGAGAAAGTAGGCAAATTGCTAACCAAATTTCAAAAACAAAAACAAATTTTTGGAAACTACTTTTTTTGTTCCCAAATTTTGGTTTGGTTTCTTTAAGTATAGGTAGGATGTAGATATCCAAGTAAGAAAAAATCTATGGTAAGGTAGTTGTTGTAGACTTAAATTTCAAAAACAAAAAACAAAAAACAAAATAGTTATCAAACGAGGTCTTAACAAAAGTTACCTAGAAGCTTATGGATTGTATTGAATAAGGTATCGATGTTGTGGATGTGTGTAGTTGAAACACAGAGTTGAATAACTCTCTTGCTGTAGTTTATTTTTATTTGATAGGAAATTTTAGGAGAATACACTATGTCGACGTCGAGGGACAGCAAAAGAGAACAATTAAATCCAAAATATCTTCGGACATTTTGTGATTGTTGATCATATTGGCCTAGTTGGACCACAAAGAATGTGGTTAGGTTATGGGTTAAATTCATGGTTAGAAATCCATAATCTGATTACATCATTTGCATAGCTATGCCAAAGAAGGCGCTGTAATTAGCATGTATCTTTGACGTAGAGGTCATACGTTTGAATCCTCCAAACTTAAAATACTGTTGTTGTACTAAAAAGACAATTGTGTAGCTACGTGTCTACTAACTTCTAACAAATCAAAGAGTACATTTGGTTGGAATGGGGTGTTTCATTATCGAGTTTTCGCCTAATATGTGGTTGATTGAAATGCAGATTTGTTGTGAATTAATGAGGCTACTCTGTTAGATTCATTGAGGTTTGCTCATCTGATTCGGTATCGTGTGTATTATATCGTGTAAAGTTACTTGACTGTGCTTTGCTCTGCTTTTGTAGATAGCTAAAGAAACTCTTTTATCTTTACTATAAACCAGAAGAGATATTAGAAAGAAACAAGGTGAGTTATTGTGTTTCAATAGATACATTGACATAGTTTTCTTCATGAGTTCAAAAGATTTGGTTACAAAACAGGAAAGAAGAGGCATGTTGATATAAATGTGTAACTTTGAGTACTAAGAATTATGAACTAAAATTTGATGGTTTTTTGTTGGTAGAATTTCTTACTAAAAAACCATGTGCTTAAAACTATGGAGGTTCGAGTCAGTTTATGGCGAGTTTTCGTGAACTTTATAGGGTACTTGTTTGAATTTTTACAGTATTTAGCGTTGAAAAGTTCTTTGGCTTCCCACATTAACAATTTTGATGTGTTTGAACTTTGAAGGCTGATTAGGAAGTTGATCTCCTTTCCTTTGCTCCATTTCCCAAAACACAATTTTTGTGGTTATTATTTAAAGCAAAATCCTTTTTTTTTGTTTAATCACAATTTAGATGGATAGATTCTAGTTTATAACATTTTGGTTCATTGGTTGTATCGATACAAGTACAGTTGAGTTATTGCTCTTATCGGCAATTAAAGAAAAGTCCTAGTAAATGTAATTTCCCTCCATTCTCTCTTATTTTTACCCTTTGTACCATTTCATAAATCCTTTTTTAAATTTTTTTTTTTATCTATAATTAAAGAAGGAAACTAACTCATGATCTCTTAGATATAAAAGTATAGGAATGTGGTTAAGTTCTTTTGTTGGCACAGAAAATTTTGATATAAAATCGATTTTAAATTTTATTGAGTGTAGGTGCTAAATTTTGACTTTTGAAAGGAAATGCCAAAATTTAACTAACACAGGCAGAATACATTGTATTTTAATCCATTTAAAACTATATTTCTAAAAGTTTTGAAAGATGCTGCCAATGTGTTCTGTCTCAATAAAATGCTGCCAATACTGTAAGAACTGTTCTTAAAACGTTAATTGCATAATAAAAGGAATTCTCTGGAAACAGACAAATTATTTCAAATTAAGGACTTTATTATAGAATTTATTTTTGTAAGACTTTTGAGCGAGACTTTAGAAACTATAAACATATTTTTTTAAAAAAATAATAATAAATTGAGAAAAAAACATAAAAATGGATATGAATTGCATGTATTTTAGCCAAACAATCGGTATCCAATTCACACCTATCCATAGATGAAGTACAATCAATTAAATTGAGTTCATGGAAGGTTGCGTTCGAGATTGATTTTTAAAGCATTAGAAGTGATAAAGAAGAATATTAACCCATTGTTGTTTTGATAAAATCAATTATATTTAAATAACATTTTAAGTTAAAGTGAGGTAAGTCTAAAAGTAATTGATATGTATTATTATATAGGTTTGAATTTTTCAACTTCAAATACTATTGTTGTTAAAATAAAAAAAAAAGAGTCAAATATTATTAAAAAATTGTTGTTGAACTAAACAAAATAAATAAAGTCTCATTTGTTAATTATTTTGTTTTTTGTTTATGAAATTTAAGTCTATTTCTACTCAAATTTTCAACATGTGCTTCATCTTTTCTACGATATATTCATCTAAATTTCAAAAACAAAAACAAGTTTTTTGAAGTTACTTTTTTTTGTTTCCAAATTTTGGTTTTGTTAATTAAAATATGGGTAATAGATAGATATCCAAATATGAAAAAAGTTATGGTAGGATAGTTGTTGTAGGCTTAAATTTAAAAAACAAAATGGTTATCAAACAGAGCCTAAATAACTTATTGAAAAGGTTCATCATAAAATATTGTGTTTACTTGGAGAAATTTAAAATCTATAGTTATCACTAAATTATGCTCATTTTCATATTCATAAAATATGTTTACTTCAAGAAGAACATTACAATAGAATAAGATGCTCTTGTTAACAAATGTTTCAAATTTATCTCTAAGAATAATGATTAATTTTGTTCTTAGTATATCTTATCTTTAAAATGGGTTCATCCACAAAATGTGTTTCAACTTGGTTTTTTCAAATCTTTAAAAAAAAAAAAAAAAAAAAACTTGTTTTTCTAATTTAAAGCTAAAGTTTACTGAACTCGTCAAGAATTAAGGGGACAAAAGTGCTGAAGGAAAAAAAACAAAAAAAATTTAAAAATTATATAAAAAGTATCTATGTAGGCTAGGCTAACTTATGTTGTAGAGTAATACATTTTTTTTTACAATATAGAGTAATTTATATAGATGTCAAAATCGTAGAAAAAAAAAATCTAAATATAACAAAACTTGGAAATAAATATTTCACATTCTCAAAAAAAAAAAAATAATAATAAATATTTCACTCAATTATGAAATTCGTGAAGAATGATGATTACAAATTTTACATAGGGGACTACTACTCTCAAATAAATGAGAATCACATCAATTTTCATAAGAGGGCAATTTGGGTGCAGCCATGACTCCACCCCACCCATAATGTTAACATATGTGGCACCTTTGGTGCCAAACATTTCAGATCACTTTTTTTTTAATAAAAAAATATTAAAATGTGTATATGACATCACACGGCTGCACTCAAGTTGCTCTCTTTTCATAATCAAATTGGTTCTCTCAGTGTTGGGCTAAATTAACATCAAATAATGAAGTCATGAACTATTAACTCTTTCATTAATTGAAGACAATTATTTAAACCGAAAACATATTGAAACAATAAAAATTAAAATAGAAAAGTTAGAATTATATATAGAGAGAGCTTATACAATTACAATTATAAAAAAATATAAAAATTGTGTCCCAAGTGAAAAAGAATAAGTTGTTATAACTGAAATTCATTGATACTTGGCCACCGGAATGAAATTTCGTGTTCAAATGCTTTGATTAAATGAGGATGCCAAAAATCACATTAAAAATGCCTAAAAAAACTGGCAAAACAATTTTATGACAAAGTGAATTCAAAATATAATTTTGACATTTGAGACCCCAAAAACTATAATAAAATTATTAAATAAATAAATAAATAAAAACTTCAACTTTGAAATTTGAAATTCGAAATTTGAATTTGGGAAATTGAATGATCACATTTTTCACGCTTTTTTTTTCTTCTAGGTGTTTGGTTTGAGATGAATTTCATTTTCTCAAGCAAGATATGTTTGTTTCATATGAAAAGAAAAAAATAAAAAATAAATCCTTTCTTGATGGAAGCTTTTATTTTAATTTAATTGAATCAATTTTTGTCACATTTAATCTTTATAAATTTTTTATTTTATGTATATTAGAATCACGTTCAATTTTACCATATGAATGAGTGGTACAATTATTTAATTGTTTGGTTCAATTTTTTTTAATTTATGACTTTATTATATTGAATTAAAATATCATTTTGATCTCTAAACTTTAGAATGTATTAATTTGAACTTTTCGATGAACCAATTCCCTATTTGAGGGGCATCTCTTTGTTAGCGATGTTACAAATTCAATGCTCTCTCTTATATAATCCATAAAAATATATATATATATATATATATATATATATATATATATATACGTTTTGGTAAATCATGCAAGGCAAATAAGGCTGATATCTCTTTAATTCTTTTTTTTTTCTTCTTCAAAATATATCATTTACAATAATAATTAAATTGATGACTATGATACAGTTGCTCAATACCTAATAGGATTATATTTCAATGGGAGTTTGGTAAACCATAAGATTTGATGCTGGAGAAGATTTCAACAAAAAGTCCCTTTTTTTTTATAAAAGAGTTAAATTATAGGTTTACTCTTGCTTATTAAATTATTGTATTTAAAAACGTTTTTTTTTTCTAGATTGTATTTAAAAACTTTCTAGTACCATTTTGAAGGTTGTATCTACAGTCATAATTCTTTATGAAACCTCTAATTAAGTTTAATAATTAGTATTTAAGATCGCATTTTATAGTTGGATAAAACAGGAGAAAATATCTGTTCAATCGTATTTATTTTCTTCCAATTTATTTATAATTTTCGCTTAATTTTTCTAAATGGTTTCATCTTTTGTAGAAAATATTTTATTTTTCTTTTATCAAATTCCACGCCAAAAAACAAATTTTCGAAAACGATTGTTTTAGGGGAAAAATATTTCGAAACTTGGCTTAGTTTTGATTTTTTTTAATAATAAAAGTATACTATACCAAAAAATATATACAGGTGGCGACAAAACAAATTAAAAAAATAAAAATAAAAACCAAATAATTATCAAACAAAATTTATAAGCATTTTTTTTTCAGGAAATTTGAGTTTTTTTAATTCACGAATTTATTAATTAAAATATCTAGAAATAAAATTAAATTTTATGTCTAAAAAGTTTAATACAATTTTTTTAAAGCTAATACACTAAATATGGACCAAACATAAAAAAAAAAAAAAAAAATTAAGAATTCGGGAATTATTTAAAAAAAAAAATTCGTGAAATGAGTTGGTTGTGTGTTAATTTGCTTGATTTATTGCAATTTAATTTAAATTTACAGTCATTCATAGAATAAATAGTTTATTCTCATATTATTTAGGAGTAGTTGTATTGTATTATGTATTGTAAAATTTGTCATACCCAATGATAATAATGTCTAATAATGATGAGGAGAAGAATAAGAATTCAAAAACTCTCTTAAATAATTAGCTAAGCATTTTCTTTTCAACTCGAAGAAAATTTATTATAATGACTAGGAAAATTTAATACAAAGTTGTTAAGATCATTTGCCAATGGTAACTCCGTGCTACACATTGCTTCATAAGTCAAAATGCATTTATGTGTGTGTATATATATATATATATATATATATATATATTATAGCCAATATGCTTTCAAAAAAAAATATATATATATATATATATATATATATATATTATAGCCAATAAGAATAGAGCAAAATAAATATACGTATATATAGGTATATGTATTTTTACTTGAGAAACTAAAATTGTCTAAAAAACACTTTAGAAACTAAAATTATACACTCTAAAAAATTAAATAACATTAAATTGATCAACTTAATGTAAAAAGATTCTAAAAAAAAATTAAAACTTATAGTAAAAAAAATATTGATTTAGTGTTTCAAATATAAAAGAATATTGATTTATTATTTTGAAAATAAAACAAAAATATTTACGAAGAACAGTGACTTAGGGTATTATTATTATTTATTTTTTTTTTTGTAGAGAGAGTGGAACCCTCTTCAAAAAAATCACTCATCAAAACCCTATCAAACTCCACATTAAACATCAATAAATTTTACGTCAAATTTATCACTCAACTATTATTAACACTAATCTCTAAATGTATATGGATATTTTTAAAATTTAACTACAGCGAAATAATTGGTGATGTGTTGTCTTGATTTATATGTTTTAATCTAATTTAACTCACATTTCAGGATTCAATCTTGAAATGAATTATTATATAGAAAAAATTATGAAATAGTAAGAATAATTCTAATTCGGCCTCACGGATCGATTTACTTCTAGATTTGGTCTAAAATCAAAACCAATACCATCTTCAGTATCAATCCCCAAACGAGTAATTAATTACTTCACCCACTATTAATACAAAAATTCCACAAAAATTCCAAACGAATAATTAATTTTCTTTCAATTACCATTAATTTAGATGACAAAAATAAATATTTCTAAAAAAATGATAGAACACATATACGGCACAAAATGTTGTTCTAAAGTAAACGGCTAAATTAGTGATTTTTCAATTTATAAATCCACTTCAATATATATATATATATATATATATATAACAGTTTTGATGGAATTATCATAATCTTATCGATTATTTGTCAATTACAGCAGAAGTTCAATGACGACGTTTGTGTGTATTTCCCTGACCAAAGTTAGAATCCCACTCCTCTAATGATAGTGAATTTAAAAAATGAAAAGAAAAGAAAAATGGAAAAAAACTTATTGATTATTTAATAAGTTATTTATATTGAATTTGTTTGTTTGTTTTTTTCTTTTTTTTGAGAAATATTTATATTGAATTTGTTTGTTTGGATGAATTCATTTGATTTTCTTTTAGTTACTTTTGTTCAACCGAAATAATAATACGCTTTTGTATTTTGTAACTTTGTAAATAACGCAATTGAAATAAGCAAAAACTAAAACTAAAATTTGAATTGAAATAATATATTTAAAACTTTAGTAATATGGAACTTGTTCTTCCTAAATCAATATGGGAGGTTGGGAAAGGTTGACAAATTCAAACATGCTATCCTGGAGAATAGATAGATTTTGATTGCAATACTTATTTTAAATTATTTATTTATTAGAAGTGATATTGGAGTTGGACTTCTATTATTTTTATTATTTGAAAATATTTTGTTTTATGATTTTGAGAAGAACACTTAGAACTTAAAATATTTCCTCGACTCTCATTTTCTTGCACCCTTTCAAAACCCAAAGAGTCACGTTATCCATTATTTACACATTGCAAAAATAAAATATATAAATAATAAATGCAAAAATATTTTAAGATCCTAGATACATATACACATGTTGCCACTTTTTTTCTATTTTATTTACTCGCAACTCAATTTATTATTTCCAACAAAAGCTGAGATATATCAACATCTTGCACAATCTATTAATGACGAGTAAAAAAAACCCAATTTATTATTTGATTTAATTGGCTATGTACTAATTTTTGTTAAATAAAATGTTATGTACTAATTTCAATTTATAATACTAAGATGAATACTAAGATGAATGTGAATTATCATTAAGCACAAAGATCTAAACTTTGAATCTATCTTAAGTTTGAGATATATTCGTGACATTAATTTATAGACATCTATTTTGACCAAAACAATAAGAGGTACTTAATTAGGTTGGTGATGCATTAGTCGAGCTATTGACCTAGCAACTTTTTCATAGTTTTACTATATTCATCACAATTTTTTATTAGACACAAATTTTTAAATATGCTTTTAATTATTATTATGCATGAAAATTTTCATTCAATTAACCAAATCTAAATACTACCTTCAAAACTCATATTTTTGTCGATTGAGATTTAACAAAAAGTAAATGTAGATTAAATTTTAATTTTTAGATAAGCCAAAAATCTAAAAAGGTCAAATATGATATTTGCAATTAAAATAATAACAATGAAATTCAAAATTTCACTGCGTGTAGAGATTCGCCGCGTGGCCACGTCATCTCTACGCAGCAATCTGAAAACGTTTTTTTCTTCTTATTTTAAACATTAATATTAGTTTTTTGCTTTTATGGATAACGACTAGGGAGGTGACGTGTCAAAGCTACGTGGAGCTGAGTGGTTGGATACCACTACCCAATGTTCGTGGCTGCTGCCAAATGAGTCGTTGAAAATTCGGTCTTTTAATTTCATTTTATTTATTCATACGATAAAAAGTCTTGCCAATAAAAAATAAAAATAAAAATACCACCCTTACCTAAGGGTGAACATGCGTTGGGTTGGGTTGGATTAAATGATTTTTTTAATTCAATCTAATTTTTTGGGGCCACTTTTCCAACTCAACTCAATCGAGCCCTATATTTTTCAAGTTGGGTTGGGTTGGATTTTCGAGTTGATCAATCTATTGTGAATATAAATATCTTTTATCAAATTAGTCCTACACTATGCATAAAAAAAATATATAATCTTCAATCATTATCATATTAAGGTAATGAAATTAATATAAATATTAAACATGCAAAATATTCAAATCAAAAGTCATCCACCATTAATCTATGATCATATAGAAGCTTAACTATAGAACATAAAACAATAGTTAATTAACATAACAAAACTACATATAAGAATTCGAATTCTATAAAATAAATAGATAATTAAACCAACAAAAATAAATGACATGATTTTACTATATATTTTTAACACAACATCAAAAAAATATTGGAAAACAAAAAATTCTAAAAAAAATAATTAAATAAATTAAATATACACGTATATAATTATGTTATATATATATATAATATTTTTGAAATAAAATAAATAATTTTGGGTTGGTCTGGTTGGGTTGAGTTTTTTTTTTTTTTTTTTTTTTTAGAATGAGTTGAGTTTATTTTAGGTCAACCCTTACTCAACCTAACCCATAAAGATTTCATGATTTTGAATCCAATTCAATCCAAAAATATATTTAACCCAACCAAACCTATCAAATTGAGTTGGGTTGGTTCGGATTATTCGGGTTCTTTGGTTACTTGAACACTTCTACCTTTAGGTTAAAAGAAATATTTAGTTTAGACTCATTTACGTGGATCGTAAAAGGCCACATTTTATTTTATTTTTATTACTTTTATTTTTAATTTTTGGATTTCAAATCAAATAAAATGTAGTCTTGTTTCAAAAAAAAATAATTGTAGTTCATATTGAGCTACATAGATGTGCATTATTTTATAGATTATATTTAGACATGAATTTATAAATAGTTGGTTTAATCTTTATTTATATGTGTCAATAAAGCAGTAGCTCAAGTGACATCAATATATACATTCCCCACCCCTAATTATTGTAATCTAAAAAAAAAAAAAAAACTTTATTCATATGTACGGCTATTTTATTATACCATCTTTTATATTCTGGATAAAATTTTATATTGGGTTATGTGTACATTTAGCAAAATAATAATGAGAACTAATTGCATACTAATTAATTATAATATTTTTTAAAGTAAAAATAAAAATAGAATAAAATAAAATGATAGGAATCAAAATAATAATTTAACAAAATAACCTATTTATTAATGATGACAATACTCCTTGATATGTTAATACATCGGTTTAATAGAAATACCCCTAAATCAAAATATATTTTAAGCTTAATACTAGTAAGAAGTCAATGGTATAATGATTTGTTTGTTTAGTTGTAAATCAGTTCAACACCAATGTTATAGGTTCGATCCTCAAACGATTTCAAATTCAAATATTTTTTTTATTATTGTATCAAAATTAACATTGAAATTTAGGTTCATTTATCACAATGTGGTTTATTTAGATTTCTAAATTTCTCTTCATCAATTTTTAATATAATATTAAATTTAAAATTTAAACACGTCACAACTACCAATACAACGAACCAAAAATTAATAGTTAGCCTGAGGAAACATTTAATGAATTTCTTTGCATAAAAAAAACGATAAATCATTAAATAAATAGTAAAGAACATTTTGAAGACAAATAGGTTAAAATGTCAATTTCAATCATCAAATTAACAATTCATAAGTTAAAATCACACAATGATAAAATTTCATTAAAAAAAAATTTCAAGACATTTTCTCTTTAATTTTTTTTAAGGTCAAATATATTTTTATTTTTTAATTTCAAGGATATTATTTTTAAAATTTTACAATTTATATTTTAAAAGAGTAAAATTGTAAATTGTAAATTTTTTTTTGAAACATTTTATAAAGTTTAAATGTATCATGGAAACTATTCATTCAAAGTTTAAAACAATGTTCAACACAAATTCCAAAAATTCAAAAGTATTCTTGATGATTTAACATTAGAGTAATTTTTTTTTTTTTAAATTTCAAATTGAGTAAAAACTGATTTAATCACAATAACTAATTAAGTGAGATTGACCAATAAAACAGTAGTTCAAGCAGTATCAATGTACACCTAATGATCTAGAAGTCTTAGGTCATAAGTTCGAGTCTCTTTCACCTCCGATTCTTGTAATCTCAAAAAAAATTGATATATTTTAAATTAAAACTTAAAACTCAGACGTTTCGCTTCTGCTTCTGCTTTGAAACATTTTAAAAACATTGTTAGAATTTTCCATCTACATTAAAATTCCTAAAATATAATATTAAAAAAAAAGTCTCAAAACCGGGAATCCGGATTCGGGAGGAAGAACATAGGCAGGTTTTAATGGCAAGATCCAAATTACCGGGAAAATAAAGTTTATTTCCCTTTTTATTATTGTTTTTTACAAATAAAAAAGAATATTTAAAAAAAGGCCCCTGTATTATTGAGTATTCAATTTATGGACCCATTCACCTTCCCCGAGCCGCCTTCCTTACAGAGATTTGGATCATTGTCTACTAGGACTCGTCTCAGATCGCGCCTTATAAAAATCCTCTCTCGATTTTTCTCCTTCATTTCATCTCCATTTTCACTCAATCCAGTTCTAGAGATTTTTCCAGTGATTTCTGTTTCAGATTTGATTTCGGTTCTTGTAATTGTTAGTGGCGATGAATGCTCTTGCTGCAACGAACAGGAATTTCCGCCATGCTGCTCGGATTCTTGGATTGGACTCCAAGCTTGAGAAGAGCCTTTTGATTCCGTTCAGAGAGATCAAGGTTTGGTGATTTCTGGTCTGAAATCTGTTTTTGTTTTGATTTCTGTCCTGAAATTTGTTTTCGTTTTGATTTTTGTACTGAATTTGTTTTCGTTTTGATTTCTGTTCTGAAACTGTTTTCGTTTTGATTCCGTACTGAATTTTATTTCATTTTGATTTCTGTACTGAGTTTGTTTTCATTGTGATTTCTGTAATGAATTTGTTTTTGTTTTTATTTCTGTACTGAAACTGTTTTTGTTTTTATTTCTGTACTGAAATTGTTTTTGTTTTTATTTCTGTATTGAAGCTGTTTTGGTTTCGATTTCTATACTGAATTTGATTTCGTTTTGATTTCTGTACTGAATTTGTTTTTGTTTTGATTTCTGTACTGAATTTGATTTCATTTTGATTTCTGTACAGAATTTGATTTCATTTTGATTTCTCTACTGAATTTGATTTCATTTTGATTTCTCTATTAAATTTGATTTCATTCTGATTTCTGTACTGAAACTGTTGTTGTTTTGATTTCTGTACTGAAACTATTTTCATTTTTTTTAGAATTTGTTTTCATTTTAATTTCTATACTGAATTTGTTTTCGTTTTGATTTTCTGGCTTAATTTGTTCAGACACTGTTTTCATTTTGATTTTCAAGCTTGATTTGATCTGAAACAGTTGTCACTTTGATTTTTCTTGCTTGACTTGTTCAATATTGTCTGTTTGGCTGCCGGTTTTTTTGTTTGTTTCTCGGGAAAATCGATTTCGCCTTTTCTGAGTTGCGAATCGGAGACGATTTGATGGACTAGTTGTTTGTTTGATTGATTGATTGATTTGGAGTTGTTGTTGCTGTGTGTGTGGCGTTGGTGAACAGGTGGAGTGCACGATTCCAAAGGACGATGGAAGTTTGGTATCGTACGTCGGCTTTAGAGTGCAACACGACAATGCTCGTGGCCCCATGAAAGGAGGGATCAGATATCATCCTGAGGTTTTTTTCCCCCTCTTTTTCACTATTTACTTTTTATTTCTTTAGTTGAGATTTTCCATTCGTTTGATTGAGAAATTGATCGTTTAAGCTCGGAAGTAGAAGATATATTTAGACATACACTTTGTTTCCGAGACCTAGATTTAAAAATGTTTTTCTTACAAGTTGACGATTCTTACCAATCCTGTTTTTGTTATTTTTCCCTTGAAAATTGTTTTAACATGTTCAAGAATATGAGTTTCTCCTCAAATGGACCGGCCCAGAATTTTTCATACAAGTGGATGATTTTTAATTTTACGAATATTTACAATAACGGGATTGAGATGGATTCTACATGAGTTCTGATCTTATATGATATATTGTTAAAAAAAAATCAGAAGACTTAAAAAAAAAATCAATCGAGAATGAAAGATTTGAACAAGTAATCTTTTGATTATTGAACATATTGTCTCTGCTCCTTTTGACGTTGTTTATATATGCTTTTCTGCATTTTTTTAAATTGTTTTAAAAATTTTAAATGTGGGCTGGGAACTTGATGTTCGATCTGTTAGTGAATGCTACAAATTTTATAGGAACTGAGTTATACAAATTTAACCTTTGTTGAATATGTAAAAACAGCGTACATATGCAATATTGCATACAAGTTGGCAATTGTGTAAATATGTACTTTTGGTATCTTTTACAAATTGCAACAATACTCTTTAGAATGGATGGCCATGAATATATAGATAGTCCTTAGAAGATGCCTTTGGCATCAATGCTTTTGCTAGTCAAATTGAATGTCATATACAGGCGGAAGATTTCTTTATATTAGCTGAATTTGATTCCTTGACCTTCTTGAAAGTTTTAATATTTTGGCATTACTAATTCCTAAAGTACATATCAAGCAACCTTACACAAAGTTTGTAACCTCTAATGAAGGTTTGACTAACAAATTGAAAATGATGTAATGTACTTGAGTTCAAATCCCCTGCCTTCTATATTTATGTTTGACTTTTATGTCTTGTTCACTTGTTTAAGAGGTTGGCAGATAAGGTAAATCCTATGACTTGTAATAGTTTCTTGAATTTTGTTTTTCTTTTTGGTTAATTGAGATGAATGGTTCTTTTGTAAAAAGGTTGACCCCGATGAAGTGAATGCTTTGGCTCAACTAATGACATGGAAGACTGCTGTTGCTGATATCCCGTATGGAGGTGCAAAGGGTGGCATCGGCTGCAACCCGAGGGAGTTAAGTAGCAGCGAGCTCGAGCGGTTGACTCGTGTGTTTACCCAAAAGATTCACGATCTCATTGGAATTCATACCGATGTTCCAGCTCCAGATATGGGCACAAATGCACAGGTTTATCTCATATTTTGAATTCTGCTTGATCATTTTTGTTGCTGAATGTTTATCTCAATTGTGCTTGATATGGGCACAAATGCTTGAATCCAAAATCTCATTGGAAGCTGGTCATCGTTAAGAATCCTACATTGATAAAGTGAGGATATCTCCTAGTGTTTATAAGGTAGATGGACTACTCCTCTCATTGCTAATTGGTTTTGAGATGGATGTCCACACTATCTAACATGATATCAGAGTAGGAGGTCATAAGTAGTTCGAATCCTCGCCAAGTCGTTTCTTCCTCAATTAAAATTAAATTCTACTTGTAGGGTATGGATTAATATAATTCAACACTCTCAATCCTATGGTTTATCTCATATTTCGAGACAATGTTTGCAGACAATGGCATGGATTTTGGATGAATACTCAAAATTTCACGGTCACTCGCCTGCCGTTGTCACTGGAAAGCCTATAGTAAGTCCTTTAAGATATGAAGTATTGCTTTTGTTTTTCTTCTTTTGACTTTGTACCAAGCATCAAGTATTTCTTTTGATTTTCTCTTTTTGACTTTGTACCCTTTGATATTTAAGGACTTGGGTGGATCACTTGGTAGAGAAGCTGCAACCGGACGTGGTGTTGTTTTTGCAACAGAGGCTTTACTTGCTGAACATGGAAAAGAGATCAAGAACATGACTTTTGCTATTCAGGTACTTCTAACAGTTTCATTCCAGCCTTCCTAGTTGCAGATTTCCTTATTTTCAACAGAAAATATATTGACCACAAGAAAAAAAATTACAGGGATTTGGAAATGTAGGATATTGGGCGGCAAAGCTTATTCATGAGAAAGGCGGAAAGGTTGTTGCAGTAAGTGATATCACTGGTGCAGTAACAAATCCGAACGGTATCGACATTCCAGAGCTCTACAGGCATAAAGAAACCACTGGGAGCTTAGTGGGCTTTCAAGGTGGAGATGGTATGGATCCGAATGCGCTACTCGCACATGATTGCGATGTTCTTATCCCGTGTGCCTTAGGTGGAGTTCTGAACAGGTTTGTTCAGTTTTTCATATTCTTTATAATCAAGTTTTATGAAAGATGATCCTGAAATGTCAAATCTTACAATGTGCAAATCTATATAGTTATAAAGTGTTGTGTTTTTTGCAGAGATAATGCTGATGGAGTGACAGCCAAGTTTATTGTTGAGGCAGCAAATCATCCCACAGATCCAGAGGCAGATGAGGTAACAGATCCTGCTATGAACAAGATTATTTGTCCCTTTTTAGTTTGGTTAAAAGTTAATTCAAAGAAAGAGATCTGGCTTTGTTAATTCAATTGTACCTTCATAGCTTAGACTTCGTTTATAACTATTTTATTTTTAGTTTTTTATTTTTGAAATTTAAGCTTATAACAACTACTTCATCATAGGTTTTTCCTTATTTTGGATACCTATATTTTTAAAAAGCAAACCAAAATTAGGAAAAAAAAAGTAATTTCCTTAAAACTTGTTTTAATTTTGAAATTTGGTTAGCATTCACATACTTTAAAAAATTGGATAAAAATAAGCTTAAATTTAAAAAAATAAAAACAAATACCTATTGGTTATGAACAGGGCCTTAGTTTTTCTTGTTTCTTATGAGTAAAACAAGAAAAAAGTTAAGTCGTAAAACTGAGTATGAGTGCCAACTAGTGGCATCCTTTATAACATGCTATCAAATCCTCTCTCCCAAATGTTGAATAAAAAAACAATAGTTTTATGATTTCTTACTCTTCATTGCTGCAGATTCTTACTAAGAAGGGAGTCGTAATTCTACCCGACATATATGCGAATTCCGGTGGAGTTACCGTAAGCTACTTCGAGTGGGTTCAGGTAACAAATCCAAAAGAAGACATGCTAAAATGCTTGTTATGTTATTGAAATCAATTCAAATATGACTCCATTTTGATAACGATATTATTTCTAGTTTTCTGTTTTAAAAATCGTCTGCTCCTCACAATTTCATTACAATAGTTTTGTCCTCTCACAGTTTCTGTTTTTATAAAACTTGGTTTGGATGATGAAAAACACTTGAAAGTAGATATCAAAACAAGTTTTCACCATCAAATTTGTAATACAAAAATAGTTTAATGTAGTTAACAAAACAAAGCATATAGAAATAGTAGTATTTGTAAACTTGATTTAACAAAAACGAAAAACCGAAAAGAAATCATATGGTTATCGAACCGGATTGTGATTTAGACTCTGTAGACAAGTTTAACCAACATATCCCAATTGTACTTGAATCTGCAGAACATTCAAGGGTTCATGTGGGATGAAGACAAAGTAAACAATGAACTAAAAAGGTACATGACCAAAGCATTTCACAACATAAAGAGCATGTGCAAGTCCCATGACTGCAACCTTCGGATGGGCGCCTTCACGTTGGGCGTAAACCGTGTTGCACGTGCCACGCTTCTTCGAGGTTGGGAAGCTTAATTTTAATGGCTGAATCAAAGGGTTATCTTATTTATCACCTTGGAAGAAAGAAGGTTAAGGTTGGATCTAACTTTTATTAGTATATTTGGTTATATTTGATTTTCTTCAACTCATGAAGCACACACAGATTGGATTAGCATAAATTGTTGAAACTTGATACTTTTTTTCTTTCTTTCAGTGTAATAGTTTGTAACATGTCTCAATTCTATTGTTGTTACATTATGTCAGCCATGAAAATTTAATAAATCTTATGAGTTCTTCACTTTTATTCTCCCTTTGTTTATTTGATGTGTATTTCATTGCAATTACTTACATTAGCCTTTGAAATTTTTATATAATTCAAAACAAGAGGTTCAAAATTTGGCCCTATTGCACATGGATTGGGCCATAATGGAACTCAAGTTATTCTTTGAAATACAATTAAATTTGGCCCTATTAAAAAGGAGGGTTCAAAATGTGCTCAATTTGCATATTGCACTTGCCAAATGGGTAAGGGTAAGGGGTCCCACTTAATGGGTTTGGAAATGGCTCAAGTGGATGAATTTTGAGGACACCAACTTGGGTTTTGGCCCTAAAAAAATATTACTTTTCTCTTTTTCCCTTATGATATTTTGGGATGTTGGGAGTTGGGACCAATTGAATAGGGCACCCAAGCTTTGGCATGTGTTTTCTCTGACCAAAATTGCCAACATTGTGCCCTAGATTCTCAACAATTCTAGTGCTCTATTCCTTTTGCCCTTTCTTCTTTGTGTAACAAGATATTTTTTTGTAACATGATATTTTTCTCTATATTGATGTCAAATAGGTAAGATTTGAAAGTTCCAAATATAGGTAAGAAAATACCTAGGAAAATCATGGTTAGTTTTAAAAGAAATAAAGAGTACACCTAAAGTTTGATTTTTTTATTTTTTTCAAAAAAATCTACTTTTTTTTCTTTTTTTTTTGTCGCCAAACTCACATAATTGTACTTCTAAATTCAAATTAAAAATGTTTGCTAACAAAATATGATGGTTCCATTTGTATGTATATTGTCTTACTTATTATGTATGTAACATATAAATTGAAGATGCAATAGGAGTCTAAATATTATTTATTTTTTCTTTGATATATGTCATCTACACGAAAGTGAGTTTTTAGTTATTAAAAATAAAATATCATTTTGATTTTTTTTGTACATTTTCAAATCATATTAAAGTATTTAGAAGTACTTGCTAGCAATTACAAAGACGGTCACTAATTTGTTTATGAAGATCTTAAAACCTTTTTATTTGTTGATCTCTTAATGATTGAAATAATCAATATGAATATAGCTCAACTTACTCATAAACCTATTTTATAAACTCAAAAAGTCAATTTAAACATATTTCAATTAGTTTAGGTATGTGTTCTATCTAAAAGATAAAAATTTTGATTCTTCAATCTCATGGGTCATTGAACTTGAAAAAAAAAAAATATATTATGCACAAATTTATGATTTTGAGATGATTTTTCATTCGTGCATAGTACTGTGTGAAGAAATAGGCCATGTGAACATATGACCTAAATTTTTTGTGTGGCTTGATTCAAATAAATAGAAAAATAAAGATTTTTTTTAATCTTTAAGTTTAGAATCTAGTTTCAACTTGATCCCTTTATTTATTTTTAAATTGAACATTTTATTTTGTCATTTCAATAATGTTCACTTTTAATTCTTAAGATAACAAAATTGTTAATTATATAATTTAATGTTGATTAAAATGATGCATGTCAAAGGATAAAAAATATTCGGTCGTGAGTTTCTATGGGTTAAAACTTGAAGATTTTATAGAAAAAGATGGTGACCTAATAATTTTATTGTTTTGAGGTAATTTATTTCAACACCATAACTATATATTTCATTGTAATGATTCATATTTAACTCTAATTTATTTAGAAAGAATAATATCTTCTTTATCGGTACGTGGCTTTCCTCCCCACTTGTATGAAAAAAAGGAAGATTTTGTAAGTGGGTCGCACGTAAATCGATATCCCTCTCTAAACGGCAATAAGAATCACAGCCGCACATTTTTTCTTCTTTTTCACATCTAACAGGAAAAGCACCGTGAAAATTATAATATACTGAAAATGTTTATTGTAAATCCAATTTAAATAGAAGTTAAAAAAAAAAATCCAATTTAAATAGAACTTATTCATTACACCCTGTTAGAAAAAAAAAATAGAATTTATTGTACTAAAAATAAATATCTTAGACAATTTTTTTAAAATAATAATTTAATCTCTGTAACAAGTCTTTTGTAATTGCACAATTAATCAAGTATGTGGTTGTCATTATATAAAACCTTTTATATTTTGTTGAATTAATAGTTGATTGGATAAAAATAAATTAATAATGAATAAATACTGTTACTTTTAAATTAAAATTTTTATTAATTCAAAAAAAATTACATTGTTTATTTATTCAATTATTTAACTCACTCTCGAACCAAAGTATAAAATACAACTTCATTTACCGAAAGGGACGGTGACATGATAATTTATTGGTTGGTGAAAATCCAATTTAATATCACAGTTACGAATTCAAACTTAAACATCAGTATTTCACTTTTATTTATTTAAAAATAGTCGTAATTGAGGTTTAAGGCCCCCCTTTCTCGAACTTGTACTCAATCAACATCAACATCAATTACATAAGAATATTGAATTGTGGTCTAATGGAGGATGATCAAATTTTTAATCGGTTAGTGATCAATAAGGATATCAATATTTATTACATTTATGGGACTAAGAAGAAAAGAAAAAGAAGATAAATAGAAGAAATAGTAGAGTACACGTGGCAAGATATTAGAGGATGAGTTTGAATACTTAAAGAGCATCACAACCGTCCAACCACAGAATGTGGAAGTCAAAGTCGTTATCTTTATTGTCCACTCAGCACAATCACGGTATAAATTATCTTCGCCCAAAAAAAACACGGTCCTAATAAATTCCGTCACGGTCCAATTATATTTCGTTTTTGGTCCACGTGGCGTTACTAGAATGGGCGGTTAAAAACCAAAGGTGACCGCCATCACTGCCTTAAGTCGGTTAACTGAAAATGAGGTGTTAATGTCTAACATACAACGAAGTTCACTAAATTTTCAACTATATAAATATTTTTTTTTGAAAAATTATATTATGCTTTTGATTTTTTTTCAAAAAAAAAGGGGAAGAAATTATGCTTTAGATTCGAACAATTATAAAAGAATAAACACTATTTTTTATGTATAAATTTTTTTTTCTCAAGAAAATGTAACATAAATGAAGAGAAAATAGCAAAATTTTCTAAAATAATAAAACACAAATGTTTCATTTTATTACTATTTCATTTTTTTTATATAGGTTTTTAGAATTAAACTAATTATTATTATTATTATTATTTTAATATAAATAAAGATTAGATGACTTAAACCACGATTGCAAATACATTGTCAATTAAATTAGGCTAGTTTTTTACTATTACCTTTCCAATTTATTTATTATAATTTTTTTATATAGAAAATATTTAAATTCTGAACTATACATATAAACTAAGTTTTTTTTTTTAGTTTTTCGGTGAAAATTAGATAACTAACTAATAAAACCAAAAATAATAATGATAGGTTTTTTTTTTAACACAAATGATAGGTTTACTTTTTCAAAAATGAAGAACCAAATATTTATCAATAATATATTTTTTTATGAAACTTTTCATCGGTTTTTTTTTTCAAGTACAAATGGAAGGTAAGGGAATCGACGAATTCTATATAAAAGACATTTCTGCTGTCAAATAATATGAGAGCCAAAATCTGATTTTTAGAATTAAATTCGTGACTTTCATTTGTTTCTTACCAAACATATAATTACATGCATGTGGGATACATGATTATCAAATGGGTTTTATTTTCACAATTTAGAATGACTTTCCTTCATTTAGTTACTAAGTCCGTAAATCGACCTATAAATCAGTATTATCGATTTCTAACTAAATACGTGATAAATACCGAATGGATAAGTAATACAATGATTTTATTGTTTGGCTGGAAACCAGTACAACATCAACATGGTTTGATGCCGAGAATAGGTATTTGTCTTCCTCTCCCATTATATACTTTAAAAAAAAAACTAAATACATGATAAATAAAATGAAATAAAGAGTGGTGTTTCCATTTTTTTTTCTCTTTCATATTATTATTTTTACATGAAATAAAATTTAAAATCTCATAAAATAGATTTTCAATCCGCATAACATTTATGCACCATGATTGAAATTACGTCAACCTTACTCAAATCACCACTAAAGAGATATTTTTTTTTTTGGCTTTAAAATTGACCCTATCACCATAACTAGATAAGGTGAGCATATACATTCATACAACAATTTATAAGGTCAATCTTGGAAAGACAAAAAAAGAAAAAGAAAAAAAAGAGGACCTAAATCTTTGCTTTTGGTGCACTTGCATATATGGTAAGATAGATAAGTTCCATCAATTGCAAATATAGCAACAACATGTTCTACATTTTTAAATTTGACATTTTTTTAAACAGAGAAAATCTAGATATTTGTTTTATCAGTAATAGATGTCAATGTCTCATTCGCTATTAAATTTATGGTTATTTTATCATATCAATAATGACAAAATTATTATATTTTTAACTTTTTATTTTTATTTTTATTTTTGGTGACTCATGAGTGATATAATCATTTCAATCCAACAATCACCCATTTGATCTTGGAAATTAATATTGTGTTAGGTAAAGTTTGTTGGTCTTTCTCCTCTAAATTTGTACTAAAAAAATGAACTTTCATTTACTTTTAAGATATGATGAGAAGAAGCTCAATTAATCATCTTTGAATCTCTTCGCTTCAAAAATTTTGAATGATAGCTCCATTGGTATAAATATGTTAATATAATTAAAATGTTATAAATTTGAATCTCTTCACTTCAAAATTTTGAATTCTAAATCATCTATAGTGAAAAATTCAAATCGTAACTTCTTCGTTAGTCAGTCGTACTTTTATTGACTTTCCAATTCATTTGTTGTTGACCTACTTTAGTAAGCATAAGAGAAAAATAGAGGTAAAGGAGTGTGGGATAAAATTTATCCTACATTTATTTAAGGTAATTTTTTTTTCCAACCTCACATCAAACATCTTTATCCAAACAAAACTCTACTGTAACCCAACTCTTCTTAAACCAATTTTTTTTTCTATAATCAATCTAAATGTTTGATTTAAACACTCTTATAATATAAACATAATTTTTGTACAACACATTTAAACTCCTTATTCAAACATCATTTTGAAACCACTCAATCATTTTTCGTCCAAACAACAACTTTAATGCCAAAAAAAAAAAAAATCATATTGTGTAATCATTTTTATCTGTTGTTTTGGTGTCTGTGGGGTAAATTTGTTGAATATGAACAAATGCACTCACAAGAGAAAAAAAAAATCTAAAATTTAAAAAAAAAAATGAAGAAAGTGAAAAGTATGTCACAGCTTTAATTTGCCTATCCAAATCATGTAAAATCTAAACCCACCAATATTTTCTCAAAATAATAAAAAAATCAAATCCTCTATAAATACCACATTGACAAAATCTCCAAAACATAACCAATATCCATCAACCAAAATCATAATTTCAAATTTCTCTCTTTCTCTTTTATCTCAAATCCCCAATAAAGATATGAAAAAACCATCCACATTTCTCTTCTTCCTTCTCTTTTTCATCACAGCTTCCTCCGCCGTGAGCGGCGGCGTTATCAGCCGGAAACTGCTCAACTTCCCAGACATGTCTTGGGGACCCAATGGAGATGGAAGTGGGAGCCCCACTGGGGGCTATGGCTCAGCCCATGGTCCCAATTGGGACTACAATTGGGGTTGGGGTTCAAGCCCCGGGAGTGGCTGGGGTTACGGTTCGGGCTCTGGCCACTCCCCAACCGGGTTTGGAAAAGGTTATGGATACGGATTTGGATCGGGATCGAGAATGGGGTCAGGGTCAGGGTCAGGGTCAGGGTGGGGCTCGGGATCAGGATATGGAAGTGGGGGTGGATATGGGTCCGGAGGAGGCTACGACAATTCTAGCGGTGGTGGATATGGTGGTTCGGGTAGCGGTGAGCACGACGGTTCAGGTGGCAACGACAACGAGTATCGGTCGCCATCGGCTACGAGAGACAAAAGCAAGCATGTGTAGTAAAAATGTAATAGTTGTGTTATAAGCTATAGTTGCATTAAACATGTGAGGATGTATGGACGTTAGCCCCTAGCTAGCTTTAATATCTCTATAATATGGTTTGAATAAGCCAATTGCTTAAGGTTTGCCCATATATCTATGAGTCTGAGACTTATAATTCTATCATAGTGTGTATTATATAGCTTTTTAATGAGACTAAATTAGAATCCTTATCTTTCTTTTTCTAATTTCCAATGGGTATATTGGAGGATATATTCTGTTATATTTTGTGTGGTAAACCTTTCTAGAAAAACATATTATTTTAGATCAGTAAAAATGGATAGCAAAAAAAAAAAAGTTTGAAAATTACGATAATGTACGATTACATGAACATGAGGCTACCAATGTAATAATTTATTTGCTTAGTCAAACTAAACTTTCTTTTAAATACTGATTTACCAATGCATTATATTACGCCCTCAAGGAACTGCTTCGTTATTAGAGATTTGAAGTTATGTTTTTTTAGAGGTTCAAATTTTAAAACCCACTGAGTAAAATTAATTGTAAAATTTCTTATTGTCTACCAAATTTGTATCTTAGAATATGCGCAGAATACTCCAAGTATAACATGACAAAGCTTCAATTCCCAATTATGCAACTTTAAAAATAATATGATATCACTTACTTTAAACATACATTCAAATGAAATATAACGTCATTTTACAAACTATAATGATCTTTTCCACTCTTTTATTTGAATCTTTGAATGTACAAATCAGTTTTATATGCATCTAAACTATTTTCACACACTCCTACAATATTTGAATGTTACAAAAATTTTAAGTAATTTTTTTTAAGTAATCATCAGGAATTGAACCTATAAA
The DNA here is from genome assembly GCA_036507275.1 of Sicyos edulis. Classification (NCBI taxonomy): domain Eukaryota; kingdom Viridiplantae; phylum Streptophyta; class Magnoliopsida; order Cucurbitales; family Cucurbitaceae; genus Sicyos; species Sicyos edulis. Next base: position 1,973,914 of record CM071858.1, on the reverse strand, counting down.
CTCTTGAATTTCCAAGATGCACTTCCAACTAGGCTCATCATTTCCACTTCCAACTTTAAACTTTTGCTAGCACCTCTTATGAATCTCATCATATCATGATAAAGATTGAAACATATTGCAATATTAAAATATCAAAGAACTACTAGATAACCAATAAGGTAATAGAGCATAAATGTATGGACGAAGTTATAAATTCAAATTTCCTTACTTTCAATTATCGTTGAACTAAAAAAAAACAAGATAATCTAAGCATTCGTGGTATTTCAAACTCTCCTTCTCCTAAGCATGGAAAACACTGTTTTAGGTCGGATTTTTTTTTTGATACAGTAGGAAAACAAATCTTCAAAACCAAACAACTAACACTAGCATGGTCTCCAAAAAGTAACACAATGGTTGAAGGCTTGAGTTCTGAAGGTATGCTTCCCTCAAGGTTTTAGATTCGAGACTTACTTATGACATTAATTTGTAGACACCTCCCATCTCTTCATTCCTTCGATGTCTCTCTGCCTGACTTAGGGACAAGCATAGTTCTCCCAGGTATAGTGGAGAAAAACTTCGATTTCTCGAATTAAAAAAAAATAAAAAAAAATAAATAAAACTAACACTAGCATGAACCAATTCACCTAAGCTAATTCCACAAGATTTTTAGACCAAAAGGAACGAAGGAAGCATCCTTGCAAGTTGCAACTACAAATTCATTTACTAGTAAAGCCGAACCAATTACAGAAGATACACATACATTCGGGATTCTTATTACTAAGTATGTCTGATAAAGCCATAATTGCATATACAATGCCATAATCTTGATACCAAAACTAATATTACCAGCCAAGATCAACTTAACTAACCGTAGCATCGGATTGGGTCGTTGCAGCCTTTACCGGCGGATTGCTTGAAGCCAAACCGGCCCCCTTTCTCAAGATACTGCTGATGATATTCCTCCGCTCGGTAGAACTTCTTGGCAGGAAGAATCTCGGTCACGATCTTCCTGTTCAATGCCTTCTGGTGGCGTTCCTTTGATTCGAGAGCAGCTTTCTCTTGCTCAGGAGTGTAGAAGTATATGCCAGATCTGTATTGTGTTCCCACATCATTTCCCTGAAAATTCAAAGATTATGGATACAATTACTTTCATTTAGACAAAGAAATGGGACTCGCATGCATAACAATGAACATGTTTTCTCGATGCTAAATATCGGTGTGTGATGCAGCATTTCGTAGTGAAATAAGACGCATAGCTCAAACTAGAAAATGACAGATAAGAAACAAGAATAATACGTTTAGCTTTATGTCGAATGGGGTCCGAATCCATTCAAATTGCTGATTCAAAGCTTGAACAATCTCCTATTTCTTTCTAACCCAATATTCCATAAAACAAGAAAAAAAGTGAGCGTACCCAAGAAATCTTCCCCTGTCAAGGAAAGGAGGATGCAAAAACACTTCTCTTATCATAAGAGAATCATGCCCTGGAACCAACAGCAACCGAAAAGTTCACGACACCGTAAGACAAATCTTCAAAAAGAAGGGACCTCCAAAGAATGTGAATCAAAGCCTTAAAATGCCTTTTCCCCTTTTTTTCCTTTTTTGTAAAGAACAAATCACTACAAGTCTATGACCAAGAACTAAAATGAGAAATCTCTGGATGAGGTATATGGTGTTAATCCGACGAAGAAGTCGATTTTCTTAGTTTGGCTGGCGTGTCCATATTGAACACTTGTAGCACAATAGATATGGTTTTAGACAATGGTTGTACGAATTTAATATGAGTCTAATGTTCATTAGACACATACCGAACAGTGAACACTTGTTAAGTATACTAAATAGACAACATATAATAATATAGGAAGAAAATAATAAATTTTGAGGAAGATATACATCAAATTCATTTTTAAGCATAAAAATGCATACATTTACCAACTTTTAATTTCCTTCTATATAGAAGTGATATAGATTTTAAAAATGTATATCCTTAATAAACTTCTTCCCGCGTCCATGTCCTAGATTTAAAAAAAAATGATGTGTCTTTTGTCCTCCAGGGGAAATACAGTTGGTCGAAGGCATGGGCTTCGAGGGTATGCTCCTCTTGATGTCCCGAGTCCGAGATCTGCTTGTAACATTAATTTGTAGACGCCTGCTAACTATGTCTACATTCCTCCGATTTATCCCAGTATCACAATTTAGGGACGGGCTAGATATGCCTCTGAGATTAGAGGAGCAAAGCTCCAAGTTCTCGAGTTATTGCGTCTTTGTATCTTTGTATTTGTGTCATGTATTTATGTTTCATATTTGTATCCATGTATCTTAGTCCCCAATGGACAACCAACAAACAAAAGAAATCGAAGAATCAATATAGGCACTTTTATGGTGGGAAGTTTATCAAGGCATGGAAAAGGCAAACAATAAAAAATAGCCTCCTAAAGGATTCACAAAATTTCCATTTAAAAAAAATTGCAGCTCCAACCATTGAAATGAAATTCATGCTAAAGATAATCCTATATCTAGAAGCATCAAGTTCCAAAGAGAAATTTTACAGCCACTCGGTACAAAAAAGCAACATTCTTACCTAGCCAAATTCTCAACACTAATAAAGTCCAAGGAAAAATGCTAAAGCCACTCAAGTCAAAAGAGCAACATTCTTCTGAGCTAAATTTTCAACCCTCAATATCTCAAAAAAAAAAAAAATCTCAACCCTCAAAATATCCCCAACAAATTCTCTTCCCTTAATCTTAAAACCAACACAGACATAGAAAAGAAAGTATACAACATCGTACCCTTTTCTGAAATTAAGAGGTTTCTCCTTTGCCAATTTCATTTCTTCAATGAAAATATTTTATTTCAATTAAAGAACACAATGCATGAGTGTGGTAACAGAGATATAACTGTCATATCATATCCAAAGTTCAAATGTCACAAGAGTAGGTGGTATGTCTCGTGAGAATAGTCGAAGTGCATGTAAGTTGTTTCGACCACTCATGGATACATATAAAAAAAATTAATTTAAAAAAAAAAAAAACTATCATATTCAAAGTACAGATTCATATCAAAAGAAACAGGCTTCCTTAACATATGTAAAAAGTGCAATTTTCATTATGGCCATGAAAGTATCAAGCTTTGAGTAACAAAGCATGAAGAAAAACACAACATCCCTTCATAAAGTTATAAAGCCGTTCATGTTTTTCCTACCAGGTAGGGGGTGTAATGGTCCAAGTTAAGTTGAGTTGGGAGAACATTTTAAACCAACTCAAATTTTGGGGTTGGCCAATCCGGGAAGTTCTCGAACCATATGTATTAGAGCAATCCAACCTAACCCAATCCATATATTTTTTAGATGGGTTGGATTGAGTTATCGAGGTGTATTTATCTAATTTTTCATCTCCTAAGTCTCACACATAGTCCATAAATATATAAAAAAAGATAAAATAAAGAGAGTTTATCTGTGCCTGGCCTAGAGACTAACATGGTTATCCTTGTTTAAAACAAAAAAAAATTACATGTTTTTTAACTCGAACCCAAAATGTCCATGATGTTAGAGCATGCTCCCTACAAATATGCTAAAAACTTGTCTTGTTAATTAATCTTACACGCATAAATTTAATATCATTGGTTCATTCTTTGTTCAGGTTGAGTTTGGTTTGGTTGAATAAGCCAAAAATTAGTGAACTCGAGAAAAGAACCAACCCAACCCTTACAATTTGTTGGATAGTTTGAGTTGCTCGGGTTGTCGGTTCTTTTGTACACCCCCAACTATAAGATTACTATTTTTTTTTCCTCAAACAACACAACACATAAGAGTAACCACCAAACAACCAGTATCAGAGAAACTGAACTCAAATATGAAATCAGCAAACATCCAAACTCCAATTCTAAAAAAATATCAACACAACAACAACTCATAAACTCCAACAATCCCAAAAGAAACCCCCCAAACAAAGCCTAACCAACAGAAATTCCAAACGAAACCCAAAGAACAAAATAAAAAACCACAACATATCACAAACATTAGCATAAAACAAAACTCAACAAACCTGGCGATTAAGAGTAGTAGGATCATGCCGAGCCCAAAACGCATCAAGCAACGACTCATAACTGCACTCTTTAGGATCATACTGTACCCTAACAACCTCAGAGTGATAGGTCTGCCCGGAACAAATATCCTCATAAGTCGGATTATGAACATGCCCTTGAGTGTAGCCGACCTCCGTTTCGGACACACCTGGCAGCCGCTGAAACGCCAATTCCACGCCCCAAAAGCAGCCCGCCCCGAATTGGGCAAACTGCCGGCCCGGCGCCGGAATGTCATCGTCGGGACCCTGAGCAATCGCCGACGACGAATCCGACCCGACAGCTCTCGACCCGAATCCGAGCTTGGACCAGAGATTCATGGAGGGCCCTTTGGAGGAAATGGGTCGGTGGGATTTGGGGAAAGGGGAAATGGGTTTGGTTGAGAAATTGGATTGGGATAAGGGTTTGGAGAAATTCGAAGTGGGTTTTGATGGGAAATTGGGGATTAGAAGAAACAGAGATGAAACAGAGGTTGAAGAAGAAGAAGAAGAAGAAGTGGGTAAGGCTAAGAATTTGAGCATTGTTGAAAGATGAAAGGATTGAACGGAGAAACGTGTTGGAAAATTGAAATCTTGTTCCTCAAGGGATGGATGAATCTTTGATATGAAATTGTTATTGCAATTTCAAGGCAAGCTCCTTTTTTTTTTAATCGATTTTTTTAGGGCTGAAAAATATCTAATTTATAGTTATTATTACAAAAATCTTTGGAATTTTGTAATATTGTTCTTTAATTTTTTTTTTAATCAAAGGTTCGAAATTGTGTTGAAATGTTGAGAGAAAAATTGACATGTTTGAATGTTAGTTTTGATTTTTTTTATTTTTTATTTTAAATGAAATGTCAAAGATAATATTGCTACTTTTGAATGATTATGAGTATTTTCAAGGAACAGCAAATTTCAAGAGTTTTTTTTTGTTGTTGTGTGATTTAACATATAAAGAATATAGGGTCACAAATTTGAAATTGGTGTTTGAATATTTAATCTCTAGATGAAAATTATAATGTATTAACCGATTGAAATTAGTGAACCAATAATCTCTTACCAATTTGCTATAAGAGTTGTAGAAATAATTTTTTTTTATCATTATCATGTTTTCATCTAAAATTTACGGAAAAAAACTGTTTTGACTTTCATTTATTTTTTAGAAAAGGTCAAGAACAATAGCAATGCTATTTTTTAAAGAATGTGAATTTTTTTTAGAGCTAACTAGCTCTAAAAAGTGATATATATATATATATATATATATATATATATATATATATAATTTTAATTCACTCATATTAGTAGAAGATTTGAACCTTCACTTAATTTAATTTATCACTACCTTTTTTTAGTTGGACAATATTTAAATTGAAATAATTAATATTTTTACTTCCCTTACTAAGAGAACACCTAAACTTCATTAACACATGACTACTAAAAATTTCAACGAAGGAAATGAAAAATATTATAAAATTACAAACTATTTCGGATCGTTCTTTAATCTCTTGAAAAGGTATTATCCCTACTATGTTTTGATTAGAATGTATCTAAATGTAGCAATTAGTTATTATTATTATTATTAATGAGGCACACTATTTTCTCAAAAAGTTCTTGCAATTAAAAAGAAGTAAAATAATAATAATAATAAATAGCTAGGAAATGCAAGTTACTTTCTTGTTAAGGGTGATTCTAGGAAATGAAAGTATAGAAAGTCAAAGAAAACATTTTCCATCCCAAAAATATGACTTCATAATTGTGTGAAGCACATCTATTTATCTTTCTTACAGTCTCCTAGGTTTTTTGTTTTTAAAAATATTTTTTCTTTCAATATACTCTTTCATTTTTAGATAAAAAAATATTTGTTAGTAAAATTATTTTAAAAATATTTTTATTTAATAACTAACGATATAGTTGGAAGTTGATAGATATTTTCAAAGAAAATTTTAATTATTTAGAATTATTATTTAAAAATATAAAAAATGAAAAAAGAAAGAAAACAATTATATGGAAAAAAAATCTCTACGAGGAACTTGATCTCCACTAACTCCCCAAGAGAAATTCCCGCAAAAAAAAACTGTAAATTTTGCACAGAGTGGGAACAAAAATAGGAATATCATTTTCCACCTCCGCTCCACCTCATGAACATCTCTAGATGAGATAATAACTCTATAGAGTAAAATCATAATACTTTTAAGAGTTTATTAAACATTTTATACATATATTAATAATTCGTTACAAATAAGTCTTTCAATATATATTAAAATAGATCTAAACTTTCAGTGTCAATATGTGAGGTAAAGTCAAAATGGATTAGGAAAAAGCTTAGTTCGTGCATTGCAATGTGAAATGAAGCCAATAGATGGGCAAAGTAAAGACTTATTATTATTATATAGAGTTTTTTCCTTATATTTTTCTTTTCTCTTTTTGACATTTTTATGCAAATAAAAGGTTCTCATTTTATTTGGATGTCCATGGGCAATGTGAATTGTTAATTATTTCTTTAAAAAAAAAAAAATCTTTCTTTATTTTATTTTATTTAAATGATATCAAAAGAACATTTGGTTGATAAGTATTAGAAACAAAATTAGTTTTTTTTTAAATGAAAAATATTCATAGTTAAATAAAGGTTAAAACATAATAGCTGATCTTGAGATTATATAGCCGATTAAAAATGTCTAGAAAAATATCTTAATTATTTACTACTACAAAAATACAAGTTGTCATTTTTTTTTTTGAAACGTATACAAATCATTTAAAACAAAAACAAACATACAAGTTATGAGAGTTATAAATAGATTTGAATATATATATATGGCTCTTAATTATAACAACAATAAAATTAATCTTTCCGTTTCAAACCAAATTACTTCACCAATTGATATAACTTTTTAAATTGAATTCCTTGGATTTTTTTTTTTCGAATGTACCAAGTAGAATTCCTTGGATTTTGTTTCTTCTAAAAGGGACAACTTTAAAAAAAAAAAAAAACTAGATGAATACTATAACATCTAATCATGGTGTTTTTCTTAAAATCCCAAGCTTATAACTTAATGTTAAGAGGCTAAATTTAAGCATCATATATATTAGAGATATTTTAAATCATAAATTCATTCAATAAAATGTTTAATAAAAAAATATATTGACATCAAAATTAAATATATACAAGTAAAGATACCAAAACATGCAACCGTTATTCTCCTTATATTTTAGCACTCGACATAAACGGACAAATGAGGACTTTTCCAATTTTATCAGCCTGAAATAATATCCGCCGCAACACTCACCTTATCAAGTAAAAGAGCGTGTTTGTCTCGATAGATCTATGAGATATTAGGGTTAAAGGAATGATCTAACAGACGATGAGGAATAATTATCTTACCGTGTTTAAATCATCGACAATCATTCTCTTATAACCAATATTTATTCATCCCATAATCAACATTTTGTTCTCTCTTAATGATCTTCTTGTATTATTTCTTTATTTATTTATTTTGAGTACATATTGGAGGAGGGGGACAAATACCGATTCTCGAATCAATCTTGTGACGCTGATGTTGAACTGGTTTACAACCAAACAATGAAATTATTGTGCCACTGACCCATTCGATATCTTCTCGTGTTATTTCATTAGTTCAAGTAGAGAGAATTTTAGATGACTTAGATTAGTTTAAATTTCTTTTAGTGTTCAAAGTTCTAATATTGTCTATGTAATTTACTTAATATCTAAATACTATTTTAGTCCCTTACTTACAACTTTGATTCATTTTGGTCCTCATACTTTCAATATTCATTTTAATAGATACTTTTAACTTTTATTCATTTTAATCCTTGTACTTCCAAAACACCAATTTTGGCCAAGGTGCTTTTGAAAAGTGGCCTAATCTCTTCTTACAAAAATGACATAAATTGTATACACAATGGAAACAACTTAGTACAAATCAATGTCTACATTTCAAGAGAATTTAGATAGAAATAAGAATGCAGTGACATATTTCTAAATGCAAGGACAAAAAAAAAAGAAAAAAAAGAAAGCACATGAACCAAAATCAAAATAGTAGATAAGAGCCTTCATTCATACTTCACAAATTGTGTCAATAAAAACATAGTTAAATTATATCAATTTTAAATTAAAAGGTATGCTCAACTTCTTTCACCTTAATTGTTGTTGAACTTTTTAAAAAAACATCATAAATTGTCCCTACTATAACAAATCACTACCATATTCAATACCGTTATGTAAATTTTGTAGGGACAAAAAAACATTTGTAATATTAACCGATTATAAAAGATCATATTTAATCACTTAAAAACAATTTAACATTTGAAGATAGGGAGATTTGAACCAATAACTTCTAGGTCACTAAGTGTAGTCTGAGGCCACTTGAGTTATTGCTCATGTTGGCAAAATTTTGAAGAATTAAGAATTCATCAATTCAATCTATAATAATCACTTAGCTTAAAAATTTATTTGCTATTATCTTAGTAACTAAATATTGTAGCTTTTTGAAGGTGCAACTTCTTCAAGGTCTTAAGTTCGAAACTTGTCTATAACATTAATTTATAGATAAGTCGTGTCTCTATTCTTTCAATACACATAATTATCTTAGATATCACGAAGGGAAACTCCAATCTCCCGAAAATCGTCCTATAAAATAAATCAAATTAAAACATTCAACATAAAATTACAAGTATCAGTTTGAGGCGCACCTGGACACAGGCATCAAGTGGACAAAAACTTGATCCACAAATGTGCAGACAGTCTTTAACAGAATCCGTTTCTATTTCCCGTAAAATTTTACATTTTAAATTCCCAAAGAAAAATATAAATTCTCTCTCCCCCCCCCCCCCAACTTGCTTCTGTTAGCCCCCCCACATCTTTAGCTTTATTATTATGACATATTTATTTTCCTAAATTATTTTTTAATTTTATTTTATTTTTTAGATTACAACAGTGGGTGGTATGAAGATTTAAACCAAATTTTTTTAATCATTAGATGTATATTAATATAGTTGAATAAATGCTCTTGTTATCAATTATTTTTTAATTAATATTTTACCCGATCTTTAACCACAATTTTGATTGAAAGGAAAGATGATGATGATACTATTATTTAGTGAAAATTCAGTTCAACACTAAAGTCACGACTTCGATCTTAAGAATTAGGATTTGGCTCCCCCTCCCCTAATTAGTAATTTGTACTAAAAAAAATACCCACAAATCACAATTTTGGAATTCCCTTTCTTCCTCATTAATATTTTTCTCTTTTCTATATATAACCAAATTTTTTTAATCATTAGATGTATATTAATATAGTTGAATAAATGCTCTTGTTATCAATTATTTTTTAATTAATATTTTACCCGATCTTTAACCACAATTTTGATTGAAAGGAAAGATGATGATGATACTATTATTTAGTGAAAATTCAGTTCAACACTAAAGTCACGACTTGATCTTAAGAATTAGGATTTGGCTCCCCCTCCCCTAATTAGTAATTTGTACTAAAAAAAATACCCACAAATCACAATTTTGGAATTCCCTTTCTTCCTCATTAATATTTTTCTCTTTTCTATATATTACTAGACCATGACTAGTCTTGGAACTTCATTACATTAATTTAGTTTATCAAATTTGTGAGTAGGTATGTTCGACTTAGTTTACGTTGACTCTAACTATTTTCAGATATATATATTTTTTGAGATGTATACTTTTTCACTCTACAATGTTTATTTAGCTGTCTAAGATTTTTTTTTTTTAAATAGGTAGTTTTTTTATGACTAGCCTATGGAACCTAAGTTATTTTTGACTTTGTAGAATGTAGATATATTAATGTTTGTAGTTGTTTTAAAATTTTGAGCTTTAGAGCTTTTTGTATTAGGATTTTAAGTGTTTGGTTGATATTTTCATGGAGAAAGAAATAAAATGAAGATAATTCTAATTATAAATAAATAAATCTTAGAAAATTTACCATCAATAGCATATTCTGCCTCTAATATTATATTTGCAGCACAATTTCTAAAATAATTCATCTATAACACATAATTTTCTATCATCAATAACATATTTTTCTTTTTTTTATTATACATGCAAAATCCATCTTAAACTCATGATACCGACCACAAAATCAAGTGAGACTATTAGCCAACAGTTGCAGGAAAAAAAACGTTAATGTAACATTAAATAGCATAAAGAACAGAGTTTTCTCCAAAATAATATCGAAGTTTAAGTTAATAATTGACTGTTAAATTGAGCATAACTCAATAGGTTTCATGTATATCATCAACTTAAAATATCAATAGTTTGTATCACAGCCTCGTAAAGCCTCAAGTCTAGGATTTGAACCAAGATTTGGAATTCGGATTTGATCTTTCTCCTTGATCTTGGCATTCTTTGTCTACAACCTCCCCACATTATTTACTAGTCTTTAATCACTTCAAACAACACTAATCCTTTCGGCTTGTCATCACTCACATGTTTCTTAAAAAATAATTTAAGAGGTCACCCAATCTAGAATTGTTTCGAGTGAAGCACACTTAACATCGGAGTTCCTATGATTGAACCCAAAAAAAGTACATCTTATTGACATAATTAAGTAATAACTATAAATTCTTTCAAGTTTTTTTTTTAACTATGAATCTTATATTCTCAAGATGACTCTCATATGAATTTTATATTCTTGAAACAATAATATGCTAAAAGTAATGTTTTGAATTCTAGTTCAGAGCTTCAAAACCCCCTTTTCACTAGATATCCATTTTTGGTCTCAATTCAGAGCAACAAAGATTCAGTGATTCCTATATAAACCCAACTCAGTGATCACACAGATCATATTATTCTTTCATCCTTCTTCTAGCTCATCTCCTTCAATCCAAATTCAATCTTTACAACATGGAGATTAAGGGTGAGAGTTTAGGCTCATTTCCCACTGGAAAGACTCCACAAGAGAAAGGCTCAAGCTATGTTCCTGATGCTTATGTGATTCCTGTCCCACAACGCCCGAGTTCGTCCCCGGAGATCGCCATTGTTCCTGTCATTGACATGGCTTCTTTAAGATCAAATGATCCAGCTCAAAGGTCCCTCACCATTGAAGAGCTTAGAAAGGCTTGCATTAGCCTAGGCTTCTTTCAGGTAATTAAGTTTAAGCTAACTTTACCGAACTGTTTTCATAACCGGGAAAAATGGAGCTTCACCCCACTATATACCCAGGGACACCGCACGCAGACACAGAAGACAACAACTAACAGATCTATTAGCATTGTTGATACTTGTATTTCCACTCTTCATCTGATCCTCGAAACCGGGAAAATTTTATATTGTCTCGACTTCAATCTTTTTTCTTCAGATAATAAACCATGGAATCAGCAACAGGGTGATGGAGGAAGCGCTCGACCAAGCGAACCAGTTCTTCGACTTACCACTAAAGGAGAAGATGGAGTATAAGTCAGATGATGTTTGCAAAGCAGTCAGGTATGGGACAAGCCTGAAAGATGAAGTTGATAAAATTAAGTTTTGGAGAGTCTTCCTCAAACACTATGCTAATCCATTGGAAGATTGGATCGACTCCTGGCCAGCCAACCCAAGTGGTTATAGGTAACTCCCTAATTTAATTCTCTGTCTCCATTTCTTAACCAATTTTCATTCCTTTTCTTTTCCTGATTACGGTTCAAAGTTTGCTACACAAGAAGGCCGTCTAAGGAAATTCAACAAATTACAATTGAACCGCACAAATATGTATCTAATGCGGCCTTTGAACCAGAAATCCAGCTAACAATTTTATTTTTTATTTATGCTCACGGTTGAATTAATTATGTTAAACCACCGATCAACCCAAAAGGTTAAGTTGATGGGTTGTGGGCTTAGAAATTTGAGAAATGTCCTACAAATATAATTCAATTTTAATTGGAAAAGAAACGACTAGGCCCTTTCAAATGTGAGACAAATACCATACGGTCTCCAACGTCCCCCTCAAGATGGTGTCATAGATCTGAATTTGTGGACCAAAATACCCACTTTAGTTTACTCGTTTGGGTCGGATCAGAACTTTTGGGATCAAATACATAGAAAAATATGAAATATTTAATTTGATTGAAGTCTATCAGTTTTAAGTTTTGTTGATTGAAGTCTACCAATTTTACCCGCTTAAGCTTATGCTCGCTTGGTAGAGTCCAAATCACTTGATAAGGTTTCTTTTTTACCCGCTTGGGTAGGATCGGAATTTAGGGGGACCAATAACCTACATTAAGCTCTGATACTATGTTCAATTATGTTAAACGTAAACCACTAATCAACTCAAAAGTATAAGTTGATGGGTTAGGGTAAATTTAAGTCTATCAACCAACAATAACAGTTTGGTATATATGGTCTAATAACATTATTGAATATTTTAGAAAGGGCAAATCAAGTAGTTCCTTAATAGGGAGTGATAAGGGAGCCTTGGGGGATATAAATATTGTAAGGAGGGGTTGAGCAAAAGGGTCTTATTTTGAAGGCTAAATCGTAGAACTTGGAGGAGAGATTTCGGTGCCCTCACATTTATCGATTACCTTGTTACTATCATTTATCGTTTTGTCTTGTTATTTCCATATGTGTTTTGTAATGAAATGAGTTCTCGATTATGAATGTTCTATAAAATATATTGAAGTTTGAGCCATTATTTCTATTCCATTTTTATTTGGTATTATTTTGTCCCGTAGATGGCAAATTCTACCATCATCCATATTTTAATTATAGCAACTTTTTAAAAATATTTCTTACATAAAAAAATATGAAATATTTAATTTGATTGAAGTTTATCAATTTTTAAGTTTTATTGATTCAGTCTACCAATTTTTAGATTGAAGCCAATCAATTTCACTTGATTGAATTCTATCAATTTTGTGACTCTCAATCTAACGTGGTTGAAACAATTTTTGCTATATTTGAATTTTTTTCTAGAGGGGAATTTGGGTGCAGCGGGCTGCACCCCACCCTTTAAAATTTGTAGAATTTTATTCCTACTCATGTAAATCCCCCATTCTATATATGGATATTCTTTCAGGGAAAAGATGGGACAATACACTAGGGAGGTGAGAAAAGTCAGCCTAGAGGTAATGGAAGCCATAACTGAAAGCTTAGGTTTAAAAGCAACATACCTCAGAAGCAAAATGGCTGAAGGAGTCCAGGTAGTGGCAGTGAACTGCTACCCTCCATGTCCACAGCCAGAGATTGCACTTGGGTTGCCTCCACATACAGACCACAGTTGCATAACCACACTTCTTCAAAGTAGTCAGGGCCTCGAAATCATGGACACGGCTGATGGGAGATGGGAGATGGTTCCGAAAGTCGACGGCGCGTTGCAAGTCCATGTGGGGGATCATGTGGAGGTTTTAAGCAATGGGCTTTACAAGAGTGTGGTCCATAGAGCCATTGTCAATTCTGAGAGCACAAGAATCTCCATTACCAGTCTCCACAGCTTGGGAATGGACGAGAAAATGAAGCCTGCAGAAGAGCTTGTGAATGAACAAAATCCCAAAAAGTATAAAGAGAGTAGCTTCAATGATTTTCTCAAATTTCTCTCCAGCAATGATTTTTCAGAAGGAAATACCTTCATCAACACACTCAAGATCAAGGAATAAAGTTCAGGTTCTGGCTAGATTGATGTTTAGATTTAGTTTATGATCTTATTATGAAGGTGATAGTATGTACAATAAAATTAGGATAATGTTTGATCTCATTCTTAATATATACTAGTGTATTTCCCACCTATATTTACACGTGACTTATTCTATTTTTTTTTTTTTTTCAATTCTCATATCAGATGACTATTATTGTTCTAGAAAATGTTAAGGTATTAGTTGGCTGTGAAATGATGTAGATTTGGGTACAATTTGAATAGTTAGGCATCTCTACTTTGTAGATTTGAATCTACCCCCTTAAACGTGAGTTTATACTTCAAATATTCTAAAGAAGATAAATGGAAAATTGAAAGAACAAAGTACAAAAACAAAATCTAGTCCAGTTGAGTGTAATGATTAAGAGGCCTGGGAAAACTAAGAGGCGATGAGTTTAATTCATGATAGTGACATCTAAATGTTGTAGAATACATTATGTCCAATAGAAGTAGTCGAGTTGCACGTAAGTTGGCTCAAACATTCAAAATTATAAAATCAAAAAGTGATCTCTCACATGTAGAAACATAAAAAAGTGAAACTCTAGTCAATTAACTAAGCTATTGCATAATTCTTCAATCGAATATAAAGCAGAAATAAATTTGATTATGGATTCATTAAACAATAACTCCATAAACAGCAACATGTGGTATTGAAGCACAAATGTCAGTCGATCCATAATTTTCTCTCATAACAGTAAAGGTATGAGAAATTCTTCAAATCGACTATATAATATTAGTAATATGAGTAAATGAATGCAAAACGTAGACGAATTCAGATTCGAAAAAAGTAAAGTCAATTACCAATCGATAGGCTCGGCCTTCAGTTAGGTCATACATCGAACAGATTCGTTGCAATTCAAACGCCGATTCTTCAATTCTTCGGCTACGTTTTCGCGCACAGACACACATTCAGTCTCAAATCTCCGATTCTTCTGTTAGGTCATACATCGAACAGATTCATAGCAATTCAAGCGCCGATTCTTCATTGTTCGGCTACATTTTCGCTTACAGACACACATTCAGTCTCAAATCTCCGATTCTTCTGTTAGGTCATAGATCGAACAGATTCGTAGCAATTCAACCGCCGATTCTTCTTGCTTCGGCTACATTTTCGAGTACAGATACACATTCAGTCTCAAATCTCCGATTCTTCTGATAGATCACACATCGAACAGACTTGTTGCATTTCAAACGCAGATTCTTCTTGCTTCGGCTACATTTTCGCGCACAGACACGCATTCATTCTCAAATCTCATTGCGAAACAGAAATTGAAAGAAAAGAGAGTGAGAAAGAAATGTACCGATCGGCGAGCTGGAACCGATTCTCGGAGGAATACTACTCGCACTCGACGCCGGCGCCGTCTTCGAAGGCAGGGCAGCCGTTGCGATTGACGTTGTCGTTCGACGGCGATGAGCTGCCGACGAAAGATCCGGTGACGGAGAAGGCGAAGCGAGAGAAAGCGCGAGCGAGATTCGCCGAAACTGCCGTTCATGTGATTCCTCTCGTTTTGATTATCTGCGCTATTGTTCTCTGGTTCTTCTCCCATTCTGGTAAGTGAAATCGTATTGTAACGTTTGTAGATTTCGCTTTATTTATTTTATTTTATTTTTTAATTTCCCGCCATTGATTTTCCCGGAAAATGAATTGACTATATATGCACACACATAACGACACGACTTAAAATTTTACAGATTCATATTTATCATTTTGGTTATTTCGTTTTTTGTTTTTTGTTTTTATTTTTGATTTTTTGTTTTAAAAAATAAAAACAGTATATATTTGATAACTTATTTTAATTTTATGTTTTTAAACATGAAAAACAAAAAAACATATTGATAACTGTTGTTTGTTTTCAAATATCAGATTTTATTTCGATTTTTTTTAGTTTTTTTACTATTTATTTTTGTTCTTTTCATACATTTTTTAAAATAAAAACAAAAATTTGTTTTTAAAAGCTTTTAGTCAACATCTCAGCGGCACTAGTGTATGATCAATGACGAGAAGTTTTGGGTTCTAGTCCCCCACCCCCAATTGTTGTAATCCAAAAAAAAAAGGCTACTTTTTTTAGTTTTTAGAATGTCTTTAATATTTCAAAAATATTTTTTAAATTTTAAAAACAAAAACAAAAATTGGATTTTTACCTCCCCTTAAGATGTCATATTTTGTGGAGATAAATTTTTTAAGCAGTCCTAAATTCTGCTCCATAATGTATTTTGATATTACAATCTAGAGTCGAGTCAATGCACCCGAATTTTAATTTAAAGAAAAACTTCAAATTTTCTGATCATAAAAAAAAATAATAATAATCACAATGGATTGAGCACATAACCTATTAAGTTCTCAATAATCTTTTGCCATGAATTAAATCCAAATTTATAATGGAATGGAAATAGTCATAAATATTTCCATTTACATATCAAACCAGATTTGGCAAGTTCATGAGATTTTTTACATCGTTAAAAGATCCCTTTTGTCATATTCAAAATCAATTCGAAACATGCTTTTGACCATTCAACATATTATTGTTAATAAGATCAATAATTCAACAATAATAAGGTATATCTATGAACATAAGATTATATGTTCAGTCTCTATTTCACTGTAGACTTTTTTTTTTTCTTTTTTGAGAATTATCTTGTTGTAAAATTAAAAGAACAAAAACAAACTGAAAGTGTCGATGACTTTGATGGTTTTATTGTTTGGTGGAAGTCCAACTCAACATCATGGTCATAGGTTCATCCCTATAATCGATATTTGACTCTCATTTATTTGAGAGCAATTGTACCCTCTTTGAGAAATAATTATGACCACATTTACATGCATGTGAATATGAGAATAGGAAAGTATAGTTAAGAAAAATTTACGAGAATTAATAGTTCTATTATCTGTGTTTACAAAGTGCACTTTAGTTCTGAACAAATCATAAAAACTTAAAAATTAAGCATGTTTGGGTTGAAATTTTTTTATATTGATAACTTTTAGGAAACTTTAATAGGAAGCATTACATGCTAAGAGATTGTGTTAGAAGTAGTTTGAGGCAATTAAGTTGATGGTGTTGTCAGGTCACACACAATGTCGATGAGTCAGTGTTAAATCTTGGACAAATCATCATGTATTGATTTAGTGGCTAAAAAGATCTAATCAAAATATTATAGGTTCAATGATAGTCACCTACTTAATTTTCATGATAATAAATATTGACGATTTATCTTGCTATAATCTAAGCACGAGTAAATTGGCTCGAACGGTGACATATATTTTTAAAAATGTCAAATCTTCGACATAAAAGCTTTACTCGAAGGCACATTTTAGAAGTGATTTTGACCATTTCAAATTTATTCTCAAACAAGCACTACAAATTGTTTGAGTAATGTGTTTTTTTTCATAATGTGCAGAAATAGATTTGAGGATGAGAGGAGAAACAATGACAGCAACAATAGAAGGATTGACCATTGATGGAGAAATTGAGAGTGAATTTGATGGTACCCTAAAGGGGACTATCCCAATTTTTACACAACTTCCTCGGATTCTATAAAACAATTTCACCATACCTCGACGTTGAAAATCAAAATGCTTGTGAGATCTTTTTTATTGTCAAAAGGAGCAGAGCTTTAGTGACACTTTGTATGATCTCGATTACTCATTTGAATTCTCCTATTCCAAGTTGTTGAATAAAAAATAAATTAATTAAAAAAAAAAAAGGTTTTGACATCTTTTTTACAATAATATCGGCTATTTTATTTCATTGACCATTTTTTTTAGTAGAATAAGAGTTTGAGGCTTAGACTATCACTTTTTTAAAAAAAAATTGAAAGATTCAAGATCTTGAGATTAATAAGTTATACAAGATATTATTAGAGTTGTGATTATTTAAGTTCATATTACAAATTTTATATATGGTATTATTAATATATTCAATATATCAGCTAAATTACGCTCATTTCAAAGGTTTGAAAATAGTATTTATTTTCACTTTTAAATTTGAAATAGACCACTTAATAATTTTTATTTTTAGAACTATGACAAAGAATCGAAAAGTTTAATCACTTTAAGTGAGTGATCAATTATAATTATGAGGTTTTATATTTGAACGTCTCTTTTTTTAATGGTAGTTGATTTTTTTTATATAAAAACTCATTTTTATTTGGGTAAAATTGGAAAATTATCTAATAATTATAAATTAATATTAATTAGGGAGAAAATGATTTTACATATAAATTTAAATACATAAATTTATATTTTAATATTATGTTCAATCATATTATTATTATTATTATTTTTAAACAAGTTCAATCATATTAATTGAATCATCCATCGAATCGAAAACCATATTAGAAAATATTTAAGGACCGAAGGTTAGAAATAAATGTCGGGTTCCTTCAAAAAAAAGGAAACGAAGAACTAAAATTTATGATTTATAATTTTTTTTTTTGGACAAATAAAGTATCCTATTGATGAGTTATGAGGAAAATTTTGAGTTTATAAATAAGAGACAATACTTCCTAATGAAGATTGATTTTTTCATAAAAAAAAAAACATTAAGATTGATTCCACCAGTATCATTGGCCAATTTTGTAAATTTAAACTTTAGGAGAAAATAAAATATCTATTAACAAAAATTAATAATTGTCGCTGTCTAATTATAATTTTAATTAACATTATTTTAAATAGTTAATTTATTATATAAGTTAAAAGTATTTTTTTAGTACGTGATTTTAAAAAAAATTAAAATTAATTAAGGAATTTGTCATTCGTAACATATTTTTGACCATTCATTACAATTGTAGCACATCTTTTTTAAATAAGTTCATTCTTAACATGTTTTGCCTAAAATTGATATTCTAACATCATTAGATTTCTATCATTTCAACGAATAGACTTTAAACTTCTATTAATTTAACTCATAGACTTCTATTCGTTCAATTAATAGATTTAAATATCTATCAGTTTAACCGATAGACTTCTATCACTTCAATTAATAGATTTCTATCAGTTCAACCGATAGACTTTAAACTTCTATCAGTTTATCTGATAGACTTCAATAAAGTGATTGAACAATATAAATTGATAAATTTTAATTATTTTTGTATCACATATAAATAAGTTTGATAATTATGTTATACATGATATATTTAAAAGAAATATATATATATGCAAAATCCCCTTGAAATGTAGTAAAAATGTTGGAGACCAAATTAAAATTAAATGAAGATTAAAAAAAATGTATTTTTTAAAATTTTATATTTACAAATCTCATCACGACGAAAGGGTTTCGATCTCTCGACTTCTTCATTCTCCCTCACTTCTTCATTCTCCCTCACTTCTTCATCTCTCTCGTCTTTCCCGTGGATCGCCGGCCGGTCTGAGTTTCCTTCACAGATTCAACTCCGATTGAGCTTTTCACCGTTCTAGATCTCAAATACGCCAAAAATCATGAATCCCGAGTAGAGTAAGTCGCTTTATTGATCGAATCTTTTTCTAGCGATTCCCGTTTCTGACGAACTTTTGATTTTGATTTTGTTATTTTATTTGTTTGCCGACCATGATTAATGGATAGTTTTGATTACTTGGTTTCAGTTTTGCTTTACTATTCGTTTGATGTTCGTTTGTTCTTGTATTTCGGGATGCCCTAATTTGCCAATTCGAGAATTATTTGGATCTGTGATTGTGTTTGTTCGTTTAATTTATTGTTCAGGTAGATGATTTCGATTGCTTTTAGGTTGATCGATGCTTTTAATTCAAATCCCTAGTTGAGTTAAGTAGAATTCTTATTTGAGTGGTCGACAAAAGAATTGAATTTTGCATTGATTGGTGGGTTAAATTTCTCTTTAGTTTCTCTCAATTTCAAAGCGTACATATAATATCCGTGAAATTTTCTTGTTTCCCCATTTTATCTCAATGTTTTTAGAATTGAGATTATCTTTTTTTTGTTTGAAACAAGGGTAACCACGCCCGTCCCTAGGCCAGGCACCGGAAGACATCGAAGGAGTAATGTCACAGCTGAGTTTCGAACCTAGGACCTTGAGGAGCATACCTTCAACCACTGTGCCACCCCTTGAAGACTTTAAAATTGAGATTATCAATCTGCAACTTAGCCTTTTCTGAAGTTTTTTGTTTAATTTTCCTTTTGTTTGGTCTGTTGTTGTGGATGTGGATGTCAATGAGTGTTTTCTGTTTGCTGATTGGGGTTTTAGATTTAGCATCGTGACCTAAACATTTAGATGGGAAGGAAACTTGTAGAAAATTAATTTCACCGTGGATTGAATCTACAATCTTGTTCTTTTTATTGTTCTTTTGACCATTAGGCTACCCACTGTGGTTATTTTTGGTTTTCCATTCTTGAAACTCATACTTGTAAACACTACTTTCCCCTCTAGTTTTCTTGCTTTATTCCCTTAAATATTGAGCTATCATTTGGGCTTCTTTCAGATTACTAGTCGGCCAAAAATTCGCGAGCTAGGAGAGGCGTTGGCAGCAACGATCCGAATCCCAATTTCAAACTCGGATTTCTTCCTCAAATTTAAGCGTCTGTAGCTCTGAAACCCGGGTGGAGACATGGCGTTGAAGTTCTTGAACAAGAAAGGATGGCACACTGGCAGTCTCCGGAACATAGAGAATGTCTGGAAGGCAGAGCAGAAGCATGAGGCCGAGCAAAAGAAGTTAGATGAGCTTCGCAAGCAGATCCATGAGGAGAAGGAGCGCCAAGAGTTTCGCCTTCTTCAAGAACAGGCCGGCCTCGTTCCGTATGTTCCCGTTCTCTTTCTCCTATCTTGTTGTTTGTGGATTGAATTGTTGATTTGATTGATAGTCTGTGAATTTCCAATCCGATTCGCTCTGAGTAGATGAGGATTGAAATTGTGTGATAGGTTTAGGGTTAGGGCTAGTGTTTAATTTGTTTGTTTGGTCTGACAAATTTTCGATTTTCGGACCATTTGGCATTTTAGGAGGCAGGAGAGATTGGATTTTCTTTACGAATCAGGTTTGGCAGTCGGGAAAGCCAGTGAATCCGATGGATTTAAGAGTCTCGAGACCTTACCTAGTTCATCTACTCCCGCAGCCACCACTGAACCATCCAGTTCAAAGGTAATGTTACATTGTCTGTATTTTATTAACTTGTGTGCTTTGGCTATGCCGTCGGTGCTTAATTATGTTTTTTTCTCCATTTTTTGTGTTGTTCTTGCAGGAAGCTGTTGTTCCAGGAGCTCTGTTTGAAGATAAACCTCATTCGGCCAATGACACATGGAGGAAGCTCCATTCTGATCCCTTGCTCATTATTAGGCAACGTGAGCAACAAGCTCTTGCACGCGTAAAAAACAATCCTGTTCAGATGGCTATGATTCGCAAAACTGTAAGTTCTCATTTTGACTATTCTCGATTTTTCCTTTTGATTTAAAGAATTGATCTGAAGGGTTCTTTTCCCCTTTTAATATATATTTATAGGTTCAAGGGGAAAAACACAAGGAAAAGAATCTTGATGACAAAAGAGAACAGAAGAAGCGCCGCCATGGAAAATCTAAACGTCATAAAGATTTTTCGCCCGAAAGAGATTATGATTCTGAAGATGCCAGCCCTGAGAGACAGAGAAGGAAGCATGACCATGACAAGAGTTCAAAACATGATGACCATTCTTATTCAGAAGATAGAAGGAGAAGAACTGATTTTATGAATGAGAGAGATCATAAAGATGATCATGACAAGAGTTCAAAACATGATGATCATTCTTATTCAGAAGATAGAAGGAGAAGAACTGATTATAAGAATGAGAGAGATCATAAAGATGATCATGACAAGAGTTCAAGACATGATGATCATTCTTATTCAGAAGATAGAAGGAGAAGAACTGATTATAAGAATGAGAGAGATCACAAAGATGATCATGACAAGAGTTCAAGACATGATGATCATTCTTATTCAGAAGATAGACGGAGAAGAACTGATTATAAGAACGAAAGGGATCATGACAAAGGCTCGAAATATGGTCAGTCAGATCGAAAGGCGTCCCAAACCAACTCTCATGTTTCGGCGGTAGACAGACATCATGACAGATCAAAGAGGGAGAGAGATTCATATGCTAACAACGAAAAGGACAACAGAAAAGTGGTGGAACTGAAATCATATGAATCCAATGCATCTGAGACTACTCAGGAGTCGCACCATAGGCATCGGAGGCCTGCTACGAAGCTTTCAGAGGAAGAGCGTGCAGCTAGGCTGCGTGAGATGCAGCAGGATGCCGAGTTACACGACGAGCAAAGATGGAGGCGTCTGAAGAAGGCAGCCGAGGATGATGCAGTGGAAGCAAAACAAAATGCAGTGCCCTCGAGCAGAAATTTCTTGGACACTGCCCAGAAACGCATGTATGGTGCTGAAAAGGGAGGAAGCTCAACGATCGAGGAGAGTATTCGACGTAGGACGTACTATTCGCAGGGTAAATCTGATGTTGAAGGCAATGCTTTTCGACGGTAATGCATATTTCATATGGTTGTTGTATAACATACTTTTGTAGTGAAGAATTGCTTTTTAGTCTATCATCAATGGGATCTAAGTCATGTTGATTGGACTGATTGTTGTTTAAATTGCTGTATTTTCTATTGATATTGATATTATGAACTTTATCTGCTTCTGTCTAACATATGAAACTTGGGACCTTCTATACTTTGTATTGTATACTCTAGCAAAGTTTCAACAATCTCTTTTGCGAGAGAAAATCTCTCGTGAAAAAGTTCATCGATTGTCACAATGAAGTTGATTGAAGTTTAAAGATTCGAATGTATGACTTCTTATTATGAGCATATATTTATTTTGAGTTTCTTATTACGAGCATATATTTATTTTAAGTTTAGAGATTCGAATGTATGACTTCTTATTATGAGCATATATTTATTTTGAGTTTTTGTAACCTTAGTACTAATGGTAAGTGTATGAGAGATTGTAAAAGTACTCAAACGAAATCAAGATAATTTTGAGTTATGTTTTGTGGTGTACGTAAGTTGACCTAGATAGTCATATATAGATATAAAAATAAATAAATAAATAAAAATTGAGTTGTTTTTTATTTCTACCACACGAGTAAGAAGATTTTAATTCATGATCTTTTAATTCATGAGTCAGTTTAGTGTCACTAAGTTATTGCTTTTGTTGGCAATTTTAAGTTGTAGTTTGGGTCATGGATCATTTGTTATTAAGTATTTGAGAGTTGAAAATTTGGGATTTAAATATGAGGATAATAAATATATGTATTTGAGTAACATGGAATTTAATGTCTGAAAATTAAATGTTTGGGCTTGTATCTAAACTGTCAAAAACCTTGTACGAG
Organism: Sicyos edulis; assembly: GCA_036507275.1. NCBI lineage: Eukaryota > Viridiplantae > Streptophyta > Magnoliopsida > Cucurbitales > Cucurbitaceae > Sicyos > Sicyos edulis. The sequence continues at coordinate 1,950,910 of CM071858.1, read as the reverse complement.
TGTAATTCAACTAAAATCGGAATTAATCTATTATGTTATGCATTTTTTAAATAATTTGAATACATTCAAATCATTCTTTCAATCGAACATTATAATTTTTCTTTCTATAAAATCGGACATCTCTCCTCTTTTTTGATATTCGACTAAAAATATGTATCTTAAATTTCTAAACGGTTAAAAAGTATCTAGATTGTTTTGAAGGTCTTTTAAGAAGTATATATTTTTTTCTTTGAGAAATCTATACTACATTCACATTTGTCTAAAAAAAAAAAAAACTACATTCACATTATTTTATAAAGTTTGTGTGACAAGCACTATAAAATTTTATTTTTTTCAAGGCTATGGACCTAAAAATAACAATAAGTGTTAAAAAAAAACAATAACTATGTAAATTAAACACTAACAATATAAATTAAAAATCACATCTTTTCTTTTCAAACTTTTAAAATGTTAGTATTAAATGTGTAACTTTTATAATGGTTAGTGACAATTTTTTTTAATATAAAAATCAAATAGTAAAAAGATAATAATCATCACCCACAACTTTTTAAAAGAAAAAAACAAAATAAGATAAGAGATAAGCAACCTTAGTTTGTGAAGGGAGTGTTTAAAGTCATTTAAAAACATTGTTGTCTATAATATTTCAATAATATTTATTTTTAGGCCACAAATAACAAACTTGTTGATTAATTGATTAATAATGATTAAATTAATTTTAAATTTCATTATATTAATACAGTGATTATTCTTATTTTTTACATGAATTTAATTTTTTAAAAGAAATTAAGTATGAAAGTAAACTACAACAAATGTACCACTACCAAAAAGTGAATGGTAGATGTAAAAATGTTCAATTCTCCCCAAAGAAATAATTGAATTAAAAAATAAAAAAAGATAATCTTCCCAAAGATATAACTGTACTTTAAAATCTCATCCACCAGGAAAGGGTGAACTTAAAAAATAAAATCCATGATTTAAGGGTTTGAACTGCGAATATTCGAAATTTAAGGGAAAATATGCAATTATAAGAAGTTTAGTGGTGAAAAACGTGAATTGCAAACTTTCTCGTTCTTCAATTCTACAGATCTTTATTTTCATCGTCTGGCTTTCGTTCTCAGACTTCATCATTCTCTTCCTCTCCGTAATCTCTCTCGTTCCTCGCCTGTGGATCGCCGGCCGGTCTGAATTCCCTTGACCGGTTCAACTCCGATCGAGCTTTTCCCCAGTTCTAGATCGCAAATCCGCCAACAATCATGAATCCTGAGTAGTAAGTCGCTTCGTTGATCCAATCTTTTTCAATCGATTCCTGTATCTGATCAACTTTTGATTTTGTTTGTTTGTCTGTTTTTGGACGATGATTAATTGGATGGTTTTGATGTTTGTTCGTTCTTGGATTTTGGGATGCCCTATTTTGCCAATTTGAAGATTATTTGGATCTGTAATTTTCATCTTTGTTTTGTAATTAAAAAATTAGATGGAGGTGGATGAATTTGATTGTTTTTTAATTGATCGATGCTTCTAATTCAAAGCCCTTATTGAGTTAATTAGTCGATAAAACATTGGATTGAATTTTACATAGTTAATTGGGGGAAATTGCCCTTTAGTTTCTCTCAATTTGAAAACGCATACATAATATCCGTGGATTTTTATTGTTTTTTCTCCAATTTATCTCCTTAAAGTTTACAGAATTGAAGTTATCAATTTACAATTTTGCATTTTCTGAATTTTTTTGACTTCGCCTCTTCATGGATGACATTGTTTTTATTTTCATTTTGTTTTGTCTCGATATGGATTTTCTCGTTCTCTCGCCAAAATAAGCTTAGCCTAATGGTAATTGACATGTATCATCGAGGTTGCTGATTGGAATAAAAAAAGATATGAATTTTGGTTATCTCGGACCTGAAGGCATCAGGCATTGTGACGTTATTTTTTCGATGTCTCTCGGTGCCTGGCATAGGAACGGACATGGTTACCCTTGCTTCAAAAAAAAAAAGATTTTTTATATAAAAAAAAGTTGGAATTACTTTTGTCCCTATTGGTTTGCTTTTTTCTAATTGCCTTTTCAGTAGTTGAATAATGAATAAGGAATCATGTATATTGTTCGTCGAGCTGGACCACTGCAAATGATTATTATTTTAATCGGTTGCCTGAGAATGTATAGTAGCTGTGGATGTCAACGACTGTTTTCTTATTGCTGATTGGTGTTTTTTTTTTATTTAGCATCTTTTTTAACTTTTGACGCTTTGCTTGATAACCATTTTGTTTTTGGTTTTTCATTCTTGGAATTTATACTTACAAGTTACAAACACTACTTCTGTATTAAAGCGAATATTTTCTAGTTTTCTTGCTTTATTATTTGCATTTGAAAATTTGCTAAAAAAGCGAACCAAATTTGAAAACTAAAAAAAAGACACTTCATTTTAAAAAATGCTCCACGAAAAATAAAGTGGTTATAAAACGGGGTTACTGAGTTGGAACATTTGAGGTTTTTTTTCCTCTTTCTAATTTTGTTTTCTCTGATAGTGACTACTTGTTCAAGCTCTTGCTCATTGGAGACTCTGGAGTTGGGAAATCATGTCTTCTATTGAGATTTGCTGTAAGTTTCAGAACCGTATCTCTCTATGTTCTACTTTGTAACTCGTAGGTTATATTCTTTCTTTCACTTGCATTAATCTCGAGGTTAATGAAGTTCTCTTTATGCTACTGATTTCCATTGTCGTCTTTTTTTAACCTTCATGGAAAGGGCGCAGTGAAGAGCAAGCATAAAATACTTCAAAAAAATTCTTCCATGTTTGTCATACATATAACACATTTCATCTTCATTAAAATCAAATAATTATCGATTCAAACTCTGTAGATCTAAGTTCCCAAGGGCAGCCTCATTGGTATAGGCTTGTGGTTTTCATGGTATGGTCTCTTGGAGATCTCAGGTGTCTCCCAGATCCTTATACATCCTTATACAGGCGAGGGTGTCTTGGTATGTAGTGGGACGAAGCTCTGATTCCCGATTATTAAATAATAATAATAATAATAGAGGAAGTTTCTAAATTTCTTTTCAAACAAAAGATGGAGATTCAGGTTAGATGTGGAAGTTAAAGGTTTTGGATTCAAAAGCTCCTCGATCCTTTTCACTGTTGCTTGGCATTTTTTAGCATGTATCTCTCACCTTCTCATGAGATAGAACTGAAGTAATTGCTTTCTTGTTCTTCTATTTTGGAAGCTATCCAATTGCCTACTTGCCAAGGGCTTTTCTTTTTCTTAGAGCTTCATCTACTTATTGGTTTCATTTGTTTCTTATATGCAGGATGACTCCTACTTGGATAGTTATATCAGTACCATTGGAGTTGATTTTGTAAGCTTTTATGATTCTTAAAGTTCAAACTGGTTTTGGTTTCATTTTCATACCTGCATACTAATCACTTAAAGGTTTTGATGTCCTAGAAAATACGCACTGTGGAGCAGGATGGGAAGACAATTAAACTTCAAATTGTGAGATTCTCTCTCTACATGCATGCGCAGTGCACGTGCACACGTTTATATATTCACAGACACACATGTATACATAGCCTTTTTATAAGTCCTCTTTTCTGATTTCTGGACTATACAGTGGGATACTGCAGGACAGGAGCGTTTTAGGACCATCACTAGTAGCTACTACCGTGGGGCACATGGCATAATAGTAAGTTATATGCATTATAACTCCAATATAGCAAGTTTTCTGCAGTCACAGAACTCTGAATTTGTTTCTTTCGTTGGTTCAGATCGTTTATGATGTAACAGACCAGGAGAGTTTCGATAATGTTAAGCAATGGTTAAACGAAATTGATCGATATGCAAGTGAAAATGTTAACAAGCTTCTAGTTGGCAATAAGTGTGACCTTCCTAATAGAGTAGTGTCCTATGAATCGGCAAAGGTAAAAAATGATATTTTCTTTCATTTCGCATTTGTTGATTGAAATTATTGAAAGCCTCGGAGGTGTGAGAAGCTGAGTAAATTCTCGGTCTCATGTTTTTGTAGGCTTTTGCTGATGAAGTCGGGATCCCATTTATGGAGACTAGTGCAAAAGATGCTACCAATGTAGAACAGGCATTTATGGCCATGACTGCTGACATTAAAAAAAGGTACTTATCTCCCTCTCTTGTGTGCTAGTGTGGAGACTTCCAGACACTAAGGCCTGCTTCTGTTTAGAAAAAAAAACACTATGGCCGTTTGATGACTATTTTGTTTATAGTTTTTGGTTTTTGAAATTTAAGCCCACAACAGCTACTTCACTCTATGTTTTTTTTACTTAAATATCTACATCTTACCTATGTTTTTAAAAATCAAACCAAAATTTGGAAACAAAAAAAAGTAGCTTTTAAAAAGTTGTTTTGATTTTTGAAATTTGATTAACATTCACCTACTTTGTTAAGGAATTGATTCGCATTCACATACCGCATACGGAAAGATGGAACATATGGTAGGAAATTTGAGTAAAATAAACTTAAATTCCAAAAACCAAAAACAAAAACAAATGTTTCCTAAGGAAACCAGATGTTTCCACTTAGTTTCATTTCATAGACCACTTGAACAATTACTGATCTTCTCGCTCTGCATCACAGGATGGCTAGTCAACCTGCAAACAATGCGAGGCCACCGACGGTGCAGCTAAAAGGGCAACCAGTTAACCAGAAGGGTGGATGTTGCTCCTCTTAGTTGGTTCTTTCTGCTATTCCAAGTATGCATTATGCACGTAGTATCAAGTGCATTTGAATATCTTTCTCTCTAAAGTATCTGAAAAATCCCATTCATTTCTAGTAGACTTTGAACTGTTACTCTATACCTTTCTGTATTACTAAAGCATTAGCATTCCTTTTTTCATTTCTTTTTCTTTTTCCAATACTTGTTTTAAGCTGCTGTGTAGGGAACTTTTAAGTGGTATAGTTCAATCCAGCTCTCAGATTATTTGAATTGTCACTCTATATCTTTCTTTATGTTTCTGATTTTTGATAGCAAATGGCAGAGCTTTATAATGCTCAGATTTGTCTCTTTTTTGTGTTGATGATTAGTCATTTTAGAGTTTTCTGATCTCAATGGCTTCGGATATAATACTTTTTTTAACATAAAATGATACGGTTTAACAATTTAATCCAAGTCCAAATGTAAGCACAGGTTTGAGGGTGATAATGTAGGTGAATTTTTGAGGTTGGATATAATGCCTTTATATGAGCCACAAAGGCTTACTTTAGAGGATGAGGAACCTTTTGTCTTAGTGGGTTATGTGGATTTGAACTTTTTTATTCTAAATAAACGATTTCCTAATCATCCTGGCGTAGTGGTGAATAGGACTTGTTTAGAAATTAATTTTCTATGAGTTTTCTTGGTATTTGAATGTTGTTAGGATAGACATATGCTTCATGACAATAGATGATTTACTCGTAAGCTGGTCCAACCAATCACGGTTATTATGGTGTATTGCCTATTTTGGCCACCCATGACTTATATTATTTGTAATAATCCTGAATGGATTGTCATCGAAGAGAGTTCTGAAAAAGGACCCGAGTTATTCACAATTTGATGCAATATTTTAATATTATGACAAAAGAATCTCTACTTTCAAAGCCATAAAATTACAATTAAAAAAAAATGGAATGTATGGTTCACCAAACCAAATCTCTTGCCTTATTGAAATACACACTTTTCAACCAAAATTTATCAACATGATGGTTCTCCAATGTATAATTCCATTTCTATATACTAAACAAGTCAGACTAGTAATTGCGAAATGAAACAATATTAATGTAAAAAAAAAAACGAGCATTGAAATATTGCATTAAGATCTTGACTCGAACCGAGATTTGTAAGGAAATTCCATAGATGGGTTGTCTCATTAAGAAAATTGTATAATGTTTAAATCAAAAGAGCAATTGATTGCAATACTTTATTCAGTCATTATTTATGAGGTTTCAACAAACCATTAGCATTAAATTGTAATCGTTAAACCATAGGGGTGTCTGAATGAATAATTGCATGAAAAATTATTTTTAGTAATTAAAATGTGAACTTATTTTGAGTGATTAAAAATTGAGGTTATAATAATAACTAATTTGGAAGTGAATTTTTGTAAAAAGGTTATATTCAATAACTCGTTTGAATGTAAATTTTACAAAGAAGTAGTAGAAATGAGTGTTTTGAATTGAAGAATTATTTTGAATTATTAGAAATTAATAGTTATTTTGAGTGATTGTAATAGTTCATTTTGATATAATTTTTTGAAGAAAGAGTTGTACATATTCATTTGCAATAGCTTTTCATAAAGACCAAAATTCTAACTTTTTCTGAACCATAAAATTTAACCTATAATTATTCACAAGCTTATCAAATTTCTATCCTTCAAGATTTTTAAAAAAAGAAAAAGAAAAAAAGATATTCTTCAAGATTAATCTATCTTTAATCATATAATTAAGTTTATTCGTGAGCTTCGAACTTGAGACCTTTAAAGAAGTCTCAACTCTCCATCTATAATTTTATTAGACAAGCAAACAAGAACAAATTGTATAGAAGATGGTTTACAAATAACCAGTTAATGAATAGAAGATCATCAAGAAAACAACAAATTTTCTCATTCTAAATCAAGTGACCTTCATATAGAAAGATAAACATCACAACAAACTTTGAACTTTATAGTATTATTTATTTTGGTAAGTTTTCATATAACTCTAATGGCACCAGAATTAGTTTGAGAAGACAAGTTTTTAGGCTGTGGAGATTGGGGCAGTCCAATCTTGAGGTCTAGGGCATCTGTCCCAAAAGAAGGCATATTTATTAAGGACCTTGGAGAAGGAGGTATCCCAGATGGATGTGCAGCCATTGATTCATAATTAGGACTTCTCCTTGGGCTCTTGCTTGATGATCTTCTTCCAACTTGAATATTTGGGGAAACTCCCACCTATAAATTTATTCAAAATTAAACATATCATTACATTTGAAGATCATAGTCTTGTGTGAAATTTTTGCATATTTTTCATTTTTTGAGTTGTTGAAGGCTTTGGTGTTTACATTATGCTCGTGCTTCTTCGATCACTGAATGAACGCCTTTCAGTGATCGAGGAAGGCCTTAAGGAGTTTCGAGAGACTACAAGACGTTTAGGGTTACTAAAAGTATGACCAGTTTGATAATAGTTTTGTTTTTAGTTTTCTATTTTAGAAATTTAAACTTGTTTCAAAACACTTTTTTTTTTGTTGATTGATGGAGTTGAATTATGAAAACAAAAACAAGTTATAAAAACTATTTTTGTTTGTCAGTTTTAAAACTTGACTTGGTTTTTTTATAACTAAACTCGTGAATAAATACTTGTATCTACTATATTTGGTTGTCAAGAAAATTCGTATAAATCAATTTTTAGATAAGTGACCACAAATTCAAATTATTTTCCTCTAATCATTCTCAATACTCTTAACTGTGGTCTTGGTTTACTAAAACATTGGTAGGGGCAGGATAAAAAAAAAGACTACAAAAAGTGGAAATAGTCTTTAATAAGCTTTAAGTTTATAATTAATATGTTTGAGCTACTCTAGTTTTTTCCTTTTTAGAAAAAAAAACATATATGTTTATTTATAATCTACCCTTCAAAAACATTTTGACATGTTAGAAACCTTCAAGTTTGAATTCATAAAATCTTTCAAAGTGTTTTTCCAAGCCACTTGAGGGTAGATGATTCAAACTTATACTTCTACTAAGCATACATATCTTAAACATTTGAGCTAGAAATGTTTTTATTTAAGGAAAACAGACAACAAGTGATCAACTGATAAACACCAATTGATTAACAAAATAAAATTGGTAAAAAGAACAAAAATAATAATTACCATATAATTCCCAAGCAAATTTGCAGCACCAGAGGGTGGTGATCCAGTTGGTGGAGGAACAAAATGTGGAACATCCAAACAAAGATGAGGAAATCTATTGATAAGCTGTGTTGGTAAATTACTGACCTGTAATAATAACATTCATTTACAGTAAAAAAAAAACACCTAAAAAAATTTCACCCATTTTTTCACATATTATAAAGAGAACATTCATATATATACATTATACAGTAAAATAAAATTTTACCTGTGGTTGATTTTCAAAACTGTTGTTTGACAGCAGAAATTTAGAAGTTTCTTTGACAGCAGAAGATGAAGCTTGGCATTCTTGAGATACATTGTTGTTCTGTATAAAACATATCATAATTGTACACAACAGAAAAGTTAATCACTTTTATCATATTCAAATCATTTTAAGTGCATTTTCGATAATTTTCAAATATACTATCAGATAAATGTGAGATTCCATCTCAAAATCAGATAAAGAGTCTTTACAAATACCAATTAGGTTGTTACCATAATGTACCATCGTTCACGTTGTTCAAGACATCAACAAAATATATAGTACCACTGATTTGTCGATAATAGGATAAACTAAATGACGTCGGCGAACAAAACACTGATGGTTTTTGGTGTATTTGTCGACAAACATAGTCATCGACAGATACCTCAATTTTATAGTGGAGGTAGCTTTCTTATTAAGAATGTGATATCTTCTCGTCTTTCTAATGTGATCCTCAACATACCTTCCTCTTCTTTGAGTTCATAATTAATTCTTGAATCGAATCCCAAATTCTTTTTTTGAACCAAATACGTATTTGTGCTGGATGAGCTTTACTACTAGAGGTGTATATAAAAACCGACAATCCAAGCAACCAAGAATATCAAATTCAAAAATACGTAGGTTGGATTGAGTTGCTGTAATACATAGAGTTCCTAACTCAACCGGATTCGGATCATATAAACAGACAGAAGTAACTCACGCATCTCATTAACAATATAAGAATCTCAGCAATCACTTCCAAACATATCAAAGTAACGATTAAGATCAAAAGCCAAACTAATTGTTTGAAAGTGATAATAAATTATTTTTCATGAAAGGCTTACTTTGATTTCAGGGATGTCAAAGAGACTGGGCCTGCGTTTCTTGTTATCATTTGCATTATTATTCATTTTCCTCAAGAAATACTTTTGGGCATGGCTGGCTACTTGGGTTGGTGTTCTTGTGGTCACAAACTTCTTTGAAATTCCTCTCCAATCCCCTTTCCCAAGCTTCTTCAAACCAGCCAAAAATGTTCTGTGTTCTTCCTCTGTCCATGCCTTTCCTGCATTCACAATTTCCGTTAAACTAAAATACGACATCGATATTCATCAAGAAGTTACAAGTTCAAATCTTCAACTGATTTCAAATTTTGAAACAAGGGTAACCACATCCGTCCGAGGCCAGACACCGTAGATATCGAAGGAGTAATGTCACAGGTGAGTTTCGAATCTGAAACCTTGAGGGGAACATACCCTCAAAACCCAAGTCTTAACTGATTCCAAATATTGATATCCAATTCAAAAAATAAACCATGGGTTCTTTAATAGATAGATGATTGGGAAACTTCGAACCATAAATCTCGTATTTGTTAACGCATTATTCGGTATGACTTTGGCAAAACAAACAATGTTCTAAAAGGTTGTACAAATTGTTTCTTCTTGAAGGCATGAAGTAGAAGACTTTAAAATGTTATACAAATATTGAATTTGTGAAACAGATCATATTACAAAAAATAATACTTATATAAAAGTATATATAAAAAAAAAATATATGACAATTGACACTAACAAAATTGTTAAAGTGATATTGAGTTAATCTTCAATTTTTTTTTTTCAATATTTTTAGAGCGTATACAGAGTAAAAGTATATATTATTATGATTATTCTTATATTTAAAAAAAAAATTGGAAAAATTAATACTGCCATTCTTCTAATAGTTACAAAAACTTTAACTTTGGCGTTTTATTATTTATTTATTTATTTTAATCAAGATATAAGTCTTCATGTTCTAAAAATTAGTCTCAAGAGCTTCAATGGCTTTTTAAAACATTAAAAAACATTCAACTTGGAACCATTTTTTTTAAAACATGCAATAACATATATGTAAATATATCCCTAAAAACACCACAATTTTTCATAGAATACTTAAGAAACAGTAAAAAAAAACAGAAGAATAATTTATTGTTCATAAAGAAATAGAAAAATAAACAAAAATAAATTTCAATATAAAAAAAGTAAACAAAATGTACCTTTCTTCCTCTCATGAGCGGCTTTGCGTTTCTTATTATGAATAAGGCCATCGGAAAGATACCCGCCGTCGTCACCGGCGGCAGAACTATCACCGGCGACAAAAATCCCGGCAGGCACGGCGGCGTTATCATTAAGATCAAAATCACGATGAATATTCAAATTCCCCATACTCAAACTCTTGCGCATAGATTCATCTCTATTTTCCATTAAATTAACCCCAAACAATTTCACACAATAATTATTATTATTATTATTATGATCATTAATTGGCTTGGAGAAATTACCACACGTTCGGGAATTATGACCGTTGAATCCACAATGCGAACATTTTCTCGGCGATTCCTTCACCATATTTTCCCGAGAAACAAACAGAGCCCAGAAAAGAAAATTAATCAAATCCCTGATTAATTAATTATTAATTAAATTAATTAAGGGCTGATTAATCAAATCCTCTTTCTCTCAATCGAAAACTGCTGCGAGAAAGAGAAAGAGAATTTGAATTGGAACAAATTTGCTCATTTGATTGATTAATGAGAACCGCAACTCTTCTTCTCAATCACTATTTATTTCTTTTTTTTTTGGTCAATGTTCAAACTTTCCATATTTAAATTTGTGATATTTTCGTCAAATATCTTTTAATCCGTTAATTTTTTTTCCCTTTTTCCATAAGTTTCTCAGATTTTTGTTTTGTTTTTATTTTATTTTATTTTCTCCTCTTTTAATTATTATCTACTTTGATATTGTTAATCCTATCTTTAACTTTTAATCTTTTTAGTACATTAGTTTTAGAAAACTTGCTCCATAAGACAACTAATAAAAAAAAATTCATTCATAATAGGTGAAAAATCTCATAAAATATAATCTTTTACAATATCATGCGCTCATGAAAATACTATTGGCCTCTAATTGAATTTGTGATTGTAATCAAACACGTCAATTTTTTCAGAATGACTGAACACTCTATAAAATACATATTATATAAGCCAAGTATATGATCATGCAATGTCTAATTTTAAAAAAGATTGATATAATCATAATAATTATAACATTTTTTTTATTCAATAACATTAGAGTGGGAATTTGAACTTATTACTTCATAATAACGATGTCCTACATAATGTGTTACATTGCAACTATGCTTCTAATTATATGTATAATGTTTCAAAAAAATATATTATATGCACAAAACCAAGTACAAATAAAATAATTATCAAGTGATTAACTTAATTAAATTCAACCAAGTAAGAACTAAAGTGAATGTCAATTTATAGACAATGAAGATCAAATTAATAAACCAATTTTGATTGAATGCTAAATTAAGTTTTATTGTTTTAGTAAATACCGAAAAAACAACTTGCCTTTTTTTTTTTTTAGCTAAAACTTAAATTTTAATAATTGTGTGTATATATACAGTATTTTTTAAAGTTTTTTTTGGTTACTTATTTTACCCATACCAAACTTTTTTTTTATAAAAAACATCTAGTTATTAAATTAGGGATACGAGAATTTGTTATCTACAATAATTTTTATTTTTTAAAAAACAACATTTTTTTAGGTTATATATATTATATCTATCTAAACTATGTTTTTTTTAAATTTTTAATTCAACAAAATGTAAGATTATGTCATAATTAGCTGGGTTACTATGTGATAATGAGTATTACTCATTTTCACTATGGTTATAATAATATTTCTTTCCTCGTCAAATTTTAAATATGAAAAAGTGAGATTAAATTATATTTTACATCTTAAAATCGAACTGATTATTTACATTTTCTAGATGAATTATTTTATTTTTATTATTAGTTAAAAAAGCGTAAAAATCTGGTGTTCTTTTGAGTTATTTTATTATTATTAACAATTTATCTTTTGAGTTATTTTATTATTATTAACAATTTAATGCAATATAATATTCAAGAAAGTACGAGTTTGCTCATATCCCCACCTTAAGTATCGTCGAATATAATTTACAAAAAATAAAAGTCATCACAAATTATTTTACGTGTGGATTTCTTGTTTGAAAAAAAATGAATAAAAAGTACAACATGACGTTTACATATTATATGAAATCTAAATCATTTCGAAAAAAAAATCTAGCCTGAAAACAAAATATGGTTGTAAAGTTAATGTTGAAATACATATTTGGTAGTACACTAATTAGCAAACTGTCTTTACAACTAATATTGCCAAAATTTTATTCTAAATCTCCTTTCAAACCTTGCAATTATAGATATCAAAAAACTTTTATTTTTAATATTTGATTGGATGTGAGTTTTAGGAAATAAATTAATTGTCTTAACAAATAAGGAAGACAGTTATGAATGAAATGCCACGTGTTATTTTGATAGAATTCAGTTTTATTTTGAACCATCACATATTTTACAAATTTCTAATTGAAAAATCTAAGTAGACATCAAATAAAGAAATAAAACCTACAAAGCATAAACCTAATGGAAAGAGCAGTAAAAATTCGTGCAAACACCATACAAATAGTAAGATAGCAAGTCATCTGAATGCTCAAGAATTTGAACCAAAATTTAGATAGATTCGGGTGAACCGGCTCGAACTGAACCAACCTAAGCCAAAGTGGGGTTAGATTTCATTAAGGTAGTTGATAGAGTAAGTCATATCTTTGAGGAAAGTTTCAATCATTCTTGGACTCGAAGATCTCTCTTTCTTTGGTAGACTCATGTATTTCAATATTTAAATTTTTTAATGGTTTTGGAACTAGTCTCCAAAGTTTTTTTTTTTTTTATTGAAATCAACTCTTACTATGTCGATGATAATATGTAAGTCTCTCTCTATTTATGATCTTATCTCTCTTTTTTTAAGAGAGGTCGTTTTACAAAGTGCTCACTATCCTTTAAAGTTTTCATTTTTTTCTTTTGTAGTTTTATGAATTTTGTTTAATCTTGGTCCGATATATGGATCGAGATCAAAATATTGAAATATCTTAACAATTTAGTCTTATAATAAAAAATTGATAATCGAATATGTATAAATAAAGTGGATGATGCGAGAAGTCATTTCCTATATTCTTTCAACTTTTTTAGACCCCAAAAAAAGAAAAAAAGAAAAAAAAAAGATAACTTGTAACCAAAAAAGAAAAGAGTTTAAAGGGAAAAATACTTAAATTGTAAGTTTTAACGAATATTTAGAAAAAACTGGGGAAATTTGGAAACAACGAACAATACTAGGGTCTTTTTGCAACCTACTAGTGCCTTGATTTGATCCTTTCTTCATCGTTCTCAATCACAAAAAAAAAAAAAAAAAAAAAAAAAAAAAAAAAAAAAAAAATTGTTCTGTACTTCCGACAAAGGAAAAACATTGGCAACTCTGAGGTAATTTTTTACCATCAATGGAACCATGTCGATTATAAATTTGGCTAAAATCCACTTGTTCTACCCATTTCTGCATTTCTCTTTCTATTATCAGCTCAATTTCCTGCCTGTAATTTTAATTTTGTGATTAAACTGCTTTGGCCTGAGAATTTGAGCTTGTAAAAGTGTTTTGAGAAATGGGTTTTCCTTGTTTTGTAAAATTGAAGCTCATACACTCTAATTGCATAAGCTCATACACCCTTAGGAAGTTCGCATTTCTTTATCTGAGCTCAAATTTATGGAAATTAGTGGCGAAACAATTATGGGGTTTCTTGTTTTGCTGCTGTGTAGTGATGTTTTGAATTAGTGTTGAGGCTATGACATTTTGTTCGTTTCGAATTTTGCAGTGTTCTGTAGCTGATGCTTTAAGGTAGTGTGTTGGGGAGTCTAGCCTTTGTGAGTCTTTAGTTGCCATGAGATTGTAATTGGATTTGCTGGAGAAGAATGCCTGGCATACCTCTCGTGTCTCGTGAAACTTCGTACGTGCTACTTATTTTCGTCGGTCTTTTCAACCTTGAGTTATCTTATGAAATGCGTTTCTTTTTGGTGTATGTGAGTGTCCGGACTAGCTTATGTGCAATTTGACTATTTCTTTTTATATCAATGAGTGTCTAGGTCAGGTTACTGCAGCTCGCCTATTCTCATGTGACATACCACTTGACCGTACAATATTTAGATGTCAAGGAAATTGTAGGAAATTAATTCACAGGTAGATCGTCACCATGGATTGAGCCCATCACTTTCTAGATTCCTAATGCCTTCTTTGATCACTCGGCTATTCCATGATGGTTGCACCACGATTTTTCTCTTGAGAAGAACTGTCTTACCCTACAACATTTGGCTGTCAAGAAAACTTGTATGAAATTAATTTCTTGGTAGGTAGGCACCATGAATTGAATCCATAACCTTTTGGTTCTCCAAGGCCTCTTGACCACTAGGGCAACCCATGAAATTTAAGATTTGTTTGTAGCTTTGATTATTTTGGAAGGATAATATCATGGGAGAAATATCTTGACTTCTTTGAAATTTGTATGAGCTGAGAGTTGAGAAGTTCTTATGGCCGAATGTACCACGTAGCTTCGTGGTTTATTGCTAGTACAAATTGTACAATCACTAACAGATATGGGAAAGCGAGTGTAAGCAGTTCTTGTGTCAGGGAGAGTTTTAATTTTTGTTTTGCATTCCTCCATGATTTCTGGCTGCCTACCTTTTTATGTGGTTGTTTCTTGTTCTTATTCTTTCTTCTTTTGGATTAATCGCTGTTGCCTATTAGTAATCTTTAGTTGTTCTCACAGCTGTTCCAGAAACGCAGATCTGATGTGCCATGTAGAATCTCGTGTTCATCTATCTGAAGAAGAGGAAATTGCTGCAGAAGAGAGCCTCTCACTTTACTGCAAGCCGGTTGAACTATATAACATTTTTCAACGCCACACTATTAGAAATGTAATACGTCTTAGCTATTTTCTCTCCCTCTTCAATTGGAGATAATTCTTGGTGATATAGTGAGGCAAGACTCAAAAGAATAACTTGTATCAGTATTGAAAGTTTGGATAGTTGTAAACAGTGGTTCCATCCATCTTTAGTTAATTTATCTAGAGGGAGTTTATGATTGAAAATAAATTTCAATTATCTGACGTCGTATCACCCATATTATACTGATCTTGTTTTTGTTTGTTCATATGTAGCCATTGTTTCTTCAAAGATGTTTAAACTACAAAACAGAGACAAAACACAAGAGAAGGTAATTGACTCTGTTCTGGTTTCTCTTTAAAATCTGTATGTATCAACTATCAGAAGAATTAGCACGCATATCAGAAATGCTCAGGCTAATATCATTTTCACTATTTTTCTGTTCACTGATTTCTTTTTGGGTTAAGTAAAGAGACCTTTCATTTATACGTGTAAATTATTATGTAGAGTGTTCAAATAAGGAGTTAGACCTTCAGTCAATACTCTTTTTTAAGTGCTCAGGCACACTGACGCACAATTGTCCTTCGAAAAGCAGGCAGGCGATGCACAAAAAAGAAAAGGCATTCGTCATAATTTAGGCGAGTGCACCACATGCCGAAAGATTTGGTATACTAAAAATAAATGTGTGATTAAGATGAAATGATTTAAAGAAACAGAGATTTTTTAAGGACTTGTTTCAGTTTGAGCCTTTGTGAGGGTAGACAATCTGGTAATTTAAAGAAACAAAAAAGAAAAGGCATTTTGTCTGTCTTTTTTGGTAATTTCGTACATTAATGAAATTGTTTCTTAGCCTTTTTTTTTTGTCTTTTTTGTGTGATTAGCTAGATTTGATGTAGTTGGTGACAATGGCTTATTTTTTAGAAGAAGAACCTTGTTTTATTTTCATTTTTGTATGAAGTCATTCTTGCTCATTTCATTTGATAGTTGTGCTTGCTTTCTCTTTGAAACTCTATGTCTCCATTCTTGGTAGTATCTTTTGTCAATTATGTTCTTTTTCTTTTTTCTATGGGTGACACTGACGGTTTCTATAATTCAATTCTGAATCTTGAATCTAATAAGTACTATTTATTGGTTTTGATCTTGAATATGAAGGATCCAGATGACCATTTCAATTTCTAGGACTTCGAGCGGGGATGGCCAGACACATAATATGTTTCCCATGTATGTCATCTTGGGAAGATTAGTCTCTGACATTGCAGTTGCTGAGGTAGGAATGCCTGTAATAGTTTTAAGCTCTGATTGATCATTGAATGCATATTGATTATTAAGTGGCATTCTGCATTTTAACTGCTCTTTTGAGCCCTACTGTGCACCCTACTGTTTATTGAGTTTTATGATATCTAATTATAAGTTTTCTTCATTCCTTTTTTAAACCAATAGTTCTCTGGTGTATATCGCTTTAGTCGAGCTCGCCTCTTAACTGGGGTCAACAGAGCAGTGCGCAGTTCTCAAGTTATAGCTAATTTTGTCCTCCCTGAAATTAACAAGCTAGCTGTGGAGGCAAAATCTGGGTCACTTGCTATATTATTTGTTAGCTGCGGTAGGCCTTCTCGTTTAACTTTTACTGATGGCCAAATTTATACAATGAACTATGTTATATTTATTATTTGGTCTATATGTTGTTTCTTGCAGTTGGATCCACAAATACTTTGTCTGGAGTAGATTCAGTTGATGGAAACATGGCATCTGTTCCTGGTATGCCTTATCCTCCATTGAGTTGCTTCTTTTATGGATTTGTCTGTCTAATATGATTGCACATCTTTATTTTGAATAGGCATGTCAAAATATAATGTATAGCATGTGGGTAGAGCTAATTTTTAGTTTCTTATTGGTCTCAAACTTTGAAGATGAGTTTTATCTAAAAGAGTACGAGACAAATTGGATGCTAAATCATTTTTATTATTTTATCATGTTTCTAGATTTAGGTTTTCTTCATTAAGAAAACTTAAATCATTTTTATCATGTTTTCTTGTACACATGGAGCTGTCTTTTTGGCATTCTTCTTGATCCTACTGTGGCTGGCATAGCTTCTTAGCTTCTCTTTTTGTCTTGGATTGAAGCTTCAAGGCTTCTCTTTTAACAGTTGCAGTTTTGTTTTTTGTCCTCTTGCTAGTCTTTTAGCTTGCTGGTTTTTCTTTCTTCTGTTGGTTGTTGTTGGTTATTTTCTTTCTTCACTCCTTTTTGGAGTCGGTAAACTTTTCTTCTTCCTTTTCATTATATCAACGAGAAGTTTGTTTCTTGTTTTTTTTTAAAAACCACTGATTTGTTCTCGCCTCTCGGTAAGGGTTTGAAATTTTTACCATTACTTTACTTTGGAGGTAGCAGTTACAGGTTATTGGGGCAAGATACCTCTGGAATCACTTTACATTTCGTGGCAGAATTCTTCAAATTTTGGTCTTGGACAGAGGGCTGAGATAATGTCAACTGTTGATATGCGCTCTTGTGTCTTGAAGGTTTGATCAAATGTTTCCGATTTCTACTCGAGACTATGCTGTTGCCATTTCATTAGTTGCTGCTTCTTATTTATGTTTAGCTGGCGATATCTCTCAATCTCTTATTCACCATCTCGCCATGTTTTGAGTTTACATTAATGTCTTGCAGACAAGTTGCTTGGATGGAGAGAAGTGTCTAGGATTTCAAATTCCATATAATTCTGATTCTATGGTTAGTTTTGACAATCATAATTTATTCTACTTGTGGTATCGATTCGAGAGCTTCACTTGTTTTGTCTCTGTCCTTTTTTTTTCCCTTAATTTTTGGGTCTCAAAAGCATACAGCACAGCAAGTACAAGTCAAAATTTCTGCAGAAGAGTTTGGTGCTAGGGATAAATCTCCATATGATTCATACACATGCAGTGAAATTCCTTCCTCATCACTATCTCATATGATTCGGTAATACATTCTCTCTCTCTCTGTTTTATTTATTTAGTTTTAAATGTAAACATGATTCTAATTCAATTGTTATAAAGATTACCTTTAGTTGGGAGCTTTTGTAAAAACTTCTGTCATTATTTGGTAGGCTAGATTTTTCTGGATTAAAAGCATTTTTGTAGGCTCATTTCCCCCTCTTTTTTGTGTGCTTTTGTTTTGTATGCCCGTTTATTCTTTCATTTCTATCTCAATGAAAACCGGAATTTTTATAAAACAAAAGGATTCTTGCGAATAGGTGAAGTATTTCATTTTTGGTTAATCTCGAGGGAGATTTTTGTTCTCATTATTTTCCTTTTGAATTTCTCCCCCCTTAGGGTTAGATGAGTTTCCAATGAGATTGGTCGAGGTGCATGTAAGCTGGCTTGGACACTAATTATAAAAATAAATTCTTGGACATGTTGATTCACTACTTATGACAATTTTTTAAATTGTTCCAATTGCAGAGGGATTTTGTATCTCTCTTGGTTCTTTCTTTAGGAATTTTCTATTGTTGGTTGATATAATTAAATTAACCCCAACCTATCATCAGCTTAAGCTTTTGGGTTGATTGAAAATTTTACCTATTTCAACATGGTATTAAAGCAGGAGGTCCTGAGTTCAAGTCGCTTAAAATTTTGGGTTGATTGAAGATTTAACTCTATAAAAAAAAAAGAATTGATGAAAAGATTTACGGCAACTGTATATAAAGAGTCAAAGACAGATAAACCGAAGTCATGAGAACCCCATTGGACTTAAACTCGGACTTAGGACTCCAATCAGGGTTAGGGAACCTAAAAAAGTTGGATTAGGATCTCAAAACATACCTAATATAAACTCCTAAATGAAGTAAAATTTGAAAGGGAATGCTGAAGAAGTTTCTTGCAATCTGCTCTGTAGGATTCTTTGTAAATAAACCCATTTATTTACTCTTGATCAAATCATAATTGAGAATGGTTATATGTTTATAGAAGAATGTATGCATTACATTGTTTTCTTGTTCTATATGTTTCAGGTTGAGGGCGGGAAATGTTATTTTCAATTATAGGTACTACAACAATAGATTGCAAAAAACCGAAGGTAGTGCTCTTACTTACAATAGTCCCATTGTTTTCTCTTCCAATTATCAGGTTTTTACTGACTTAGGCCCTATCAAGATGGATAGCTTAGGCCCTGTTTGATAGCCATTTTGTTTTTAGTTTTTAGTTTTTGAAATTTAAGCCTACAACAATTCTCTTACCTTATATTTTTTTTTACTTGGATATCTATATCCTACCTATATTCTTAGAAACCAAATAAAAAATTGGAAATAAAAAAAAGTAGCTTCCAAAAATTTATTTTTGTTTTTGAAATTTGGTTGGTATTCACCTACTTTCTTAAGGAAAAGTGGATACATGGTAGAAAAAATGAAATACATTATAGGAAATTTGAGTAAAAGTAAGCTTAAATTTCAAAAACAAAAAACAAAAAACTAAAGAATTATCAAACGGGGCCTTAGTTTTGTATGCTATTTCGTATATCCTGTGAAAATGAACATTCTCTTCCTTCCCTTCCTGATCACCTCTTGAGTTTTTACTTGCAGTAACTGAAGACTTCTCCTGTCCATTTTGCTTGGTTAAATGTGCAAGCTTTAAGGTAACTTTCCTAAATTCATCTCTTGCTCTGGATGAGAGGCTGTACATGAAATAACTATGTCGGTAACCGTAAATATTTAAAAGTTCAATTTATCTCTTTTACAGGGCTTGAGATGTCACTTGTTATCATTACACGATCTTTTCAACTTCAAATTTTGGGTCAGTAGCTCTTTTTTGAGGTTCAGGTTGTTTTCTATCTATTTATGGTTGAGTAAACATTTATTTGATTGAGTTTTGGTAGGTAACTGAAGAGTATCAAGCTGTAAATGTTTCCATGAAGACTGATGTTTGGCGGTCTGAGGTAGGAACAGTTTCTCATGAATTTTATGTATATGTCAGAACCCTCAGTTCTTTGATATAACGTTAATTCTTCCAGGATCTTCTCTACTTCATTTACTTTGTATGGAAGTTTATATTTGAGATAATTTGGGAAGTTCTAAAATATTGTGCAAACATTGTATTTATTGTCTCAAGTAAAAACTACTATCTTTCAGTGGCTAGTACATTAACTGAATCCCACCAATGAAAAACTTGTTTCCTTATTAAAATAAAAGGTACATTAACTGAATCTGATGCCAAGCACACTTGAGTTGTATTCTTTTGTTGGATGTACGCGAATACCACATTTTTTACAGGGGAAATCTTTGAGGTTATAAAATAGTTTACCATGTGAAAATGGTGCCTGAGTATTGAGTCAAGGTCTAGTTATTTGGGTCTTGGCTTGCCGCTTGGCAATGACCTGAGTTGGTTTTTTTTTTTATCAGATCATCGCAAATGGCATTGATCCAAAGCAGCAGACATTCTTCTTCCGGTTAGTCATGCGTACTCGGAGAAATTCCAGATATCACTCTAAGTTTTGCTGCTTAACTCCTTGATGTTAATGTGAAACTTTTATCCCTTAATATGTTTTTTCAGCTCAAGGCATCTTAGACACAAAAAAGTTGTTCAAAGTGGAAAACGCGTACATCCTTTTGCTGTAGAGTCTGAATATTCAGACAAGGCGGATGGTATGTGTTTGTTCATTGCTTGTTCTCCTCCATTACACCTACTCTCACACACACGTATTGTAATTCTTATTGAGATTTTTGGTTTTATTCTTGGTTACCAATTTTTTGGATAGAGTGTAGGGTTGTAACTTTTTAGATCCCATGATGGCCACCTACCTAGGTAATAATTTCCTACTGGTTTCTTTGACATCCAAATGTTGTAGGGTCAGACGGCATGTCCCGTAAGAATAGTCCAAGTGCACATAAGCTGACATGGACACTCACAGATGTAAAATAAAAAAAAAATTGGATCACTGTTTTGGAGCCATCGAATTCATTTTTACAAATTTGGCTTGGCCGTGATTTGTGCAAATTGAGGTTGATTTTTTTAACCCCTTCGGCGTGTTTATGGTTTGGCCACATCACACACTCAAAGCCTTCGAACCTTGATATGGTAGATTTTTGTTGGGACCAATCATTGTATCAAGTCTGAAATATTATTGTGTTGTTTAGATGTCATTATATTGAAAAAGGGGCTTTGGATCAATTTTTTTGCTTTGTCGCCTCTGGCATTTGATTTTAGTTCCTTCTTGTACATATATCATTATTGAGCAACCGCGTTCTTGTTTCAGATGCTCAATCTAGCAAAGATGAAAAGGCTCAAATATCAGGTGAGAATGTCACCACTCAATGTTACATATTATAGGCATAGATATTGCAGGTTTTTAAGTACCACTCTGCATTCATCCAATGATCCTGACTGTGTTCAATGCATATCAGGGCACAATCCTGCTCCAACTACGCGTCAATTTGCCAAGACAAGAAAATTGTCGGTCGAATGTGCAGACCCAAGACAGTATGTCTTACATGTCTCTTTCCATCACTGCAGATATTTTGTCTTTATGCAAATCCTATTAAGAGTCATTTTGAATCACGTTGAGTTTCAAAGCATTAAAGACAATTACTTCCAGTTTAGCCTTTGGACTGAGGTTGAAGTACTTTCATGCTGAAAGGTCTGGATTCAACGGGGAGGTCTTGGTGAGGATAAAACTGAGCTTAGACTTATGATGACTTGAAACTTATTTATGATAGTTCCTTTTTTTTTATTTATTTTATTTTATTTTTTATTTTTTAATTTTCGAAGTCTATGGTCAATGCTTAGACTCTTAAAATAAATGGGCTTAGGGAATGAGTTCAAACTGTGGTGTGATGGCCAATCACCTAGGAATTTTGATGCGATTGGCCTCAGAGGAATTAAGGAACAATATGGGAATACAAGGGCAATTAGTTAGGAAGAGTTAGAGGATTATGGTTATAAATTGGAGGGGATTGGTAACAATAGAGTATACAAATATAAGGTTCAAAAGAGGATTCTCTAGATAAGGGAGGTTTCAAGTTCCTATTAACAACTTGGTTTATGTTGTATTTATTTTTTGTTTATGTTCGGTTAATGTTGAATTATGTTAAATTACTAATCAACCAAAAAGTTTAAACTTGTGGGTTGTGGTAAATTTAATTATACTACCCAGTAACACACTCCCTCACTTGTGTACTTGGAAATTTGAAAATGATCATCTAGTAGAAATGAATATTAATTGGGGATGAAAAATGACTAGACATGGACTCGAACTTAGGACCTCTTGCTTTGAAACCGTGTTGAATTATATCAAATCACCAATCAACCAAAAGGTTTAAGCTTGTAGGTTGGAGTGAATTTAATTATACCAATTAACAGTTAGAGCTGGGTTCTACCATCCTCAAGGAATGACGCAGTGGTTGGAGGTTTGGATTTAGAAGGTGTTCTCCCTTCAAGATCCTAGATTCTAGACTCACCTGTGACATTAATTTGTAGACATGTTTATAACAACTACTTGTTCAAATTACTTATTTTTTTAAGGATGTTTCTTCTGTAGCTTGAAGATATGAACTTTGACCTGATTTTTATCTCCGTTTCCATTGTCTTTTAGCTGTTCCCTTTCAAGGAAGAGACATTTCATTCATTCCCACAGAGCTCAGGTAAATTTCTTTATTAACTTATTTTTTAAAAAAGATTCATGGTGCATAATAGAATTGTGCAGTTATCTGTTATGTAAGCAGTGAAGTTGTATTTGTTCATCTGCAGTTTTGTTACTTTTTCCTCCATTTTTTGTATTTCTTAGCTAGTTTCGTGCTTGTGTTTTGGCTAATACCACAGCCAAATATGCTAAAAATGAGAGAAAACTTAGTTCCTCTCTGTTTTGAAACCCATGATCTTACATGTAAATAACATGGCAACACGATAAGGAAAACCCTATCAACTAGTTTCAATTTAGTTAGGATAATAAGCAGTGAAGTTGAATTAAAAAAAATAGTAATAAAAAAGTAGTGAAGTTGTATTTGCTCATCCATAGAAGAATTGTTGTTGCTATAGTTCTGTAATTTTCTTTCTTTTAGATCCTTTTTTTGGTCATGTTATTGATACTTATCTAATTTTTGTTTGTCTAATTATTCATTTTCAATATTTGATGATGTACTTGAAGCCAATGGCACTGGAACAAGTGTTATCAGATCGAGATAGTGAAGATGAAGTAGATGATGATGTTGCCGATCTCGAGGATAAGAGGGTAAGGTTTGAAGTTTGAATAACCTGATAGCCAATAGGGGCTAGCCTTATAATTATGTATCTCCATGAGGTCTTTTTCTATTGCTTTTTTTTCCCTTGAGGTTCTGAACATTAATTAGTGACCTCCTCATTTGTGTGTTATCATCAGCGTCCAGTACATTACAAGTTATGGACGGCGGTGTTTTCAAAAACTTCAAGGCGCACTAAGGTGCAGTAGTCTATGCTATAAAGAAGAGATAGCATAGTTGAAGGGAGTAAAAAAATACTCTATTGGTTAGTAAGTGTTGTTCTTTTTAGTGATAATGAACAAAAAATCCCTAAACATGAAGATTTGTTAGTAAAACTTATTTGCTTACAATTAATCATAGGATGACACACTTTTTTACCCGAGGCGCTAAATCTGCGCCTTAAGCGTAGGCGCGAGCATGAACGATCCTTTTAAAACACTTTGGGTGGGGTGACACAAGTCCCATGCATTGCCAGAGTTCTTTATGCATTTATATGGGAAGGTCAATAGGGAGGGGTAGATGCTGAGGGTGGGTGAGGGCAGCAGTGCAAGGTCTCAATGTGATCTTCTGTTGTTCATTGAGTTCTTGTTTTCCGGTCCGCAGGTTGGATCGTTTGTTGTCGTTCCGCTTGGTATTGGAAGTTCTATATTTTCATGAGATGCCTACCTTTGCTTTCTTCCTCATTTTGTGTACACTATACAAAGGTTTTTGAGTCCATGTCTTAGTCATTGAGTTATAATATGACAAACTAATGGATTTTTCCCTGATGTAGATGCTTGATGATTTTTTGGATGTAACCAAGGAGGAGAAGCAAATGATGCATATGTGGAACTCATTTATCAGGAAGCAACGGTAATGAATAAACACTTTTCTCGGCTTTTACTGTTGTATGTTTTTACAAGGTCAACCGTCATGAGTTGACCTGGTGGTCAAAGAAGGGCTTGTGGATCTAAGAGGTTATGAGTTCAATTCACGGTGACCACCTGTCTAAAAAGTAATTTCTTACAAGTTTCTTTGACATCCGAATGTTATAAGAATATATGGTTGAAAAGAAATGACAGGATCTTCAAAGATAAACACCTTCCTATCGAGAAAACACCTTCGTCGTTTATCTCCATTTAGTGACTATAGTCTTTCTTTTCTTATTTCTCAGTGGAGATGTTTTATATAATTGTATGGTTTCGATAGGTATCAACCTATTCATTTATTAATGTATTGTTTCCTATAAAAAAATGTTATTGGAATAGTCGAGGTGTGTGCAAATTGTCCTAAATACTCACATTAAAATTTGGAAGGAGACCTACACAACTAGTTCTGCATGTTTTTGTAGGTATGTACAAGAATGATGGTTGATACTTTAACATAGTGTTGTTCTCTGTTCTTAGGGTGCTGGCAGATGGGCATATTCCTTGGGCTTGCGAGGCATTTTCACAATTACATGGACCAAACCTTGTCAAAACTCCAGCTCTTCTATGGTAGTTTCTCATCTCTTTTTGGTGTTGTGAAACACAAATTCTTTGACTTCTTTTTCGTTGTTTCTTACGAAAATCGTTTAACAACGCAAATGCCAATTACAAATATTACCGTGTCGGGATATGTTATTAGACTACCTTCTTTCCTGTTCTTTTACTCGAGGAGAATGTCGCCGAATGCATTGTCACATCAGCTAGCATGAAGCTCTCAGTCGAAATCGAACTAAATTATGATTACACAACAAATGACATTTTGTGAATGCTATAACATGTTCTCTATTGTATCAACTAGAATTGTTTGAATTATTCAAATCCTGTTTTCTCGTAACCCGTCGTGTTTATGTTCGAACGTACTTTCGTGGCGCTGGCAGGTGCTGGAGATTGTTCATGATTAAGTTGTGGAACCATGGTCTACTAGATGCAAACTCCATGAACAGTTGTAACATTATTCTTGAAAGATTACATAGTGAAGCTTCTGATCCTAAAAGCTGAGAGGAATCAAATTTATTCGTTTCCATTCTGAAAGTCAAGCATATTATTGGTGAAAGAGGTATAAACTTTCTTTAATTTTGTTCACTGCATTTGTCTTATATGTTGTATTTCTATGCTACATTGACCGTTTTGCCCCTGTATTTATTATATTTCTCTGATATGTAATGTTGAGATACTGTAAAATTATCTGGGAACTCTACAACAAAGGCATTGAAATACAAATATTTTCATTAACCCAAAAAAAACCTAAGAAATACCATTGTTGTTAATATGGAAAGGATTGTCTTTTATGTTAGGAGTACAACCCGAAACGAGCAATCTCGAAAAAGCCGAACGAACTGATCCTTCTGGCTTGGCTTGATTTGGTCGGTGTGACTGACCGATGTAAATGTCGATTGGTTCAGTTTCGCAAAACTTAAAACCAAATATGCTTCATGAAATTTGGTTATGGTTGGGTCCGGTTGGATACACGTTCGGTCTTCGTGGCTCATTTTGGTCTGATTGAATCGACATTCTTGAATGAACCTCAAGCTGATTCACTCTAATCCTTGATTTCATGAAGGATGAATTGTATTATGGAAAACAATGATGCAAAATAACCAATTATTTAAGATCCATGGTCCCTTTTGAAGGGCTCATTGATATCCAATTCCTCTGGTTATGGCTTATTTTAAGGGTTTCTGTTGTGGCCAAGTTATGGATTGAATGCTATGAGGTAGATATTCATGTGACATCAGTTCTTAATTTTTAACGAGGGAGATTATATTAATCACTATGCTTAGCTCAGCAGTATTTCACATGTATTCTTGACGAAGAAGTTGTAGATCGGAAAATTTTCACCCTAAATTTTGCTAAAATTAAAAAATTGGAGATGAACCAACTTGGGTATAACTCAGTCACTTTGGATAGTTAATATAAACAATAGTTCAACCGACGTAAATGTGTGCTTGTTTCTAAGAGATCTTAAGTTAAACTAAAATATAATAAAAATCAATTGAGGTGTATATATATTATTTTACATGAGGGTTTTTTTTTTATTAGTCAGTATACATGAGGTTTTAATTCTTGTACCCCCATGATATATATATTAATTCAGTAGACATGAGGTTTCAATGTATATTTTTTGAAATATACACATGATTCAATGATACTTACGTGTCAATAACATCCATAAAATATTAATTTCTTGATAATAACTATTTATTTATTTAAATATTTGTAAATATTCGACCAATTTATATATATTTCAAGTATTCTTTGAGATATACCTCCTCATTCAACAATAGTTGCATGTTAAAAAAATTTACAAAAAAATTAATTTATATATGTGGAAACTCTAACTCATAATTAATAATTATGAAATCCAAACTTAAAAGATATTTTCTATAACTTCGTTTGGAATAAATCATCAACTAACCAATGGATTGGATTTTTCTTTCCTTTTTTTTTTTAATTAAAAAATCTAATTTTATTTTCAAATACTTGACTTGAAAAAAGCCAATAGATTGGCATGTTGGGTAACTTTCTAAAAAGTTCTAACTTGTAGGAGAGGTAAAAAAAAAAAAAAAAACTTACAAAAATTATTTTCCTTCATATATCAATTTTTTTAGTACTAACAATAATATTTGGAATCAAAAGATTTAGAATTTGCAACTTTTTATTCTAAAAAAAAAAAAAAAAAAAAAAACCGAAGAATTGGCAACTTTTAAATTGAAGATATATTTTAATTATTACTAGATTAAGTTCGAACTTTATATCTTTTTCTATGCAGCCACATACTTTATATATCTACCCCTTCATTGTCAAAAAAGAAAAAAAAATGTACCACTTCAATCCATTACTTCCTTTTACATCGAAATTTATATATTTTGGACTTCGGAATTTGTACAAATATGGATTTTTAAGCTATTAAATTACTAATTTAAACCTATTATTTGGAGGAAACAACAATCTAGGCATATGATAGGATAGAATCTTACAAAAATAGTCCCTACAATATAGTTAAGTGTTAATTACGCAAAAAAGACAATAATTATTTTTTTTAAAAATCTATGAACTAAATTTATAATTGAATTCTTTTAGCCTAAACAAAAAAAGATAAAAAAAACTTAGCAAAATTAGTCAAATTTAGGAAAAAAATCATAAATATGAATATTTTTAAAAAAATTTGCAAATATAAATCATTGAGTATCAATAAAAATATTATATTAATAAATATTTATAATTTATAGTATATGTATTAAAATATATTAATGATTATGGTTGCAAATATTTTAAAATTTAGCTCCACTAGACATTTGCTTCAAACTCACGTTCTCGCATTTTGAGAGTAATAAAAATGTAATGAATGTAATCCAACAATTGTGTAATCGTAGAAAAATTACTTGAATGATAATTAATGTGCTTTATCTACTAAATTTTATTAGAATGATTCTTGAATATGATAAACTTCAATTATTTTAGCTATCTATGAAATATTTTTTAAAATATTAAAATTTACTATCTACCCCAAATTTCCTTTGTTTTAAGTGATTTTTTAGAACTTAACTTGTATTACATTTTGTAGTTCAAGTAACCCTAAGTGCTTTTGTGCCTATCTATTTGTATTTCTAAAGCATGCTATTAACCCTAAGTGCTTTTGCTTGTGTACTTTAATAATACATAGAGAGACAACTTCTATTGATATATAATTTAAAGTGTAAAGTAGATGTTTGCATATTTAGGTTTGAAGTAAATACAATCATATGATCTTACACAATAATTAAGGATGTCGAAATTCGTTTTCGTAAGAAATGACTTTCCTTCAACGCTGTCATTTAATATCTATTCATATCTTGATCATTATTTTTGTTGTAACGTATCTATGGTAGATTCGACTCGCATATCAACATTCTTCCTTTCTAGTAGGAAAATAAATAAGTCATAGATAGAAACCACATTGTCCGCACTAGCTTCAAAAATACTTTGTCGTCATGCATTGAACAATACCGTTATAATTAGTGAGATTATGTGACGCCTAAGTGTATATGAACGAATCAGAAGTCACGAAATTATAAAGATAGGTAAGTGATGACTATAAAAAATTTAAAATAATTAATAGTTACTACCTATACCAATAAGGTACATACTTTCTTTTTTAGTGATTTAATTATGAGAACTCAAATGTTAAGCATGTTTTACTTATGTGTCAAGTGACCTTTTATATGAATTTCTTATGAAATATGTGAATGAGGACAAAATATGTTGGAATGATTCATATTAGTTTATAACGACAATCGTCATTCTGATCAAAAAATTTCTTTGGATCTTATTTAACAGTTCCCTCAATACTATGGAAGTTTTGCAGCGACGTTTTGCCAACTACTGTCTCAACCCAAACCGATGCCCTCTTTGCAAAAACAGTGCTGAAGATATGGTTCACCTTTTTCTCAATTGTTCATATAGTCGTGATTTATGGCATCGTTCAGCTACAGATTTCCAGCCAAACTTCTACAACCAAGCTACTAGTGACTTCATAATGGCCCGTATTGACATAAAGCCGACCAGTCTGCCGCGAATCCTCCAGAGTAATTTATTGGGTGCCATTTTTTGGAGCCTTTGGCAGGAGCGAAATGCAAGACTTTTTGACAGTGCTCATGTAGAAGTGCCTTCTTCTCCTCTTTGGGAAAATATTCTCATTCTTATGGCTTCTTGGTGCACTAAAGCGGATTATTTTAAAGACTACGATATGACTTGTATTGCTCTAAATTGGAGAGCTTTATGTACTTTCGAACCTTAACTTCGCTTGCTTCTCGCTTGTGCCTTTATTAATATATTGTATCTTTTTCAAAAAAATAGAATGAAATATTTCAATATAAAATAGGTAGAGTTTCTAAGTCGTAGGAAATGCAGAGAATGTCATGAGTTGAGATAGGTAAATCCAAATTAAAATCCTAGACATGAGGCGTTTTAGATAATCAATAGTTTAGGGTTTATATATAAAGATTTCAAAGATAAAGAGGACCAAATATTCTATATAGAGAGTACAACTGTTCTCAATTAAATGAGAATCAAATATCGATTTTCAATACTAAACCCGTAATTATGATGTTGAACTAAATTACCAAAAACAATGAAGCTATCATGTCATCAACCCTAAACAATTATTTTCTTGAATAAATCCTCACTACACCATCACTATATATGTTTCTTTTTTTCTTTAATTATTCTATTTGATAAATGTATTTGTTTATATTTTAATTTGGTTTTGAGGTCATCATATTTTGTAGTTTTTTTAAACGATCTTTTTGTAGTTCTTTTAGTTACCAAAGCATAAAAAAAACGCTGCCTATTTTAAACGGACACTTTTCAACAAAGTCTTAGAAATGACACCTATTATAATTAACGTAATACTACTTATTTTTATCAAATTTGGATTTTTTAAGATTATTTAGTCAGATGTTATTGAACTTTTATTCTTAATAATTTTTAGGAAAACGAATCTACTAGAATTATCATGATCTGTTTTATAGGTTGTATTACTGTATCCTTGAGTTCTAAAGAACTATCAAGAATAACAAATATTTTCGAATATAAGTATTTTTTAAAATTATTGAAAAGAATATTTAATGTTTTTGTCCAAAATTTAACTGTAAGAGTTTTTTAAACTATATTTAAAGGTGATATATTGGGTAAAGTTCAAGAGTATTTTTAAAATAAAATAAAATAAAATAAAATGAGGAGCGTTGTTTGCCCAAAGTGTCCTTTTATCTTATTATTATTGGGTCTTACAAAAAAAATCTTTATTTTTTTTATAACACTTAACTTTAAAAATATATATTTTTTGTTTTATACAACAATATTGGAGGGGGAGGAGAGATTTGAAAAATATGATTTTAATAAAATGTCATAAAATGTGAATTTAAATTTATGACAATATGATTATAATAAAATGTCATAAAACACGCTTTTTCATTTATGACACTTTTTTTCTGTATCTCCTTCTTAAACTCCCTTTACATAAGTGTCATCTAATCTCATTTTGTAGTAGTGTATAATAATGTCTTATAATTTTGGGGTATTTTCTATAATTAGCCAACTTTAAAATAATTTTAAAACTCATACGAACAAATATTTTCATTTTTTCTGTTTACATGGTAAAGAAACAAAATAATATATGATTATTGTTAAACTTTGATAAAGCAAATCTATTGCCATTATTACTTGCCAGAAAACAAAAGGAAACAAAATCTACTCTCATTAATATCATTTAAAATTATCAAGTCCATATTTGGCACGAGAGTAAATAGAGCTAAAAGAAATAAAGTTGCTCAATTATACGTAAAAAATTATTAGATGTGACTATCAAATTTTTTTAGATATATGTTGAAGACTTGGCTTGTGTTGTTGTTTAATCAAGAACTGACATCAACAAAGTTCCTGTCTAAAAAAGATATATGTTACATATTCAGGTGGCCAGTCACATTATACCTAATTAATTGAATTTTCTACTATAAATAAAGTTTAAAAACTTTCAAGGATTAACTAAACGCAATTTGTGAAATAGATGTAGGAAGAAAGAAAAATGTATTAAAGTGAAAGAAATCATCTCATACATTGAAATGATCCAAAATGTTTTTGAGAATTAGAAAGTTTTGATAGTTAATCAATTCATAGTAATCATTTACTTATGAATATTTTTTTTCAAAATTTTTACAATCAAATGTTGTAAGATCAAATAGTTGTTAGAATATAAACAAAGTTGCTCTGCATTGATTAAGATAGGGAGAAAATTATAGATGTGTGTAAGTGATGACAATCATTTCAATTGTATAAGGTTTTTTGGGTGAAATAAAAAACATAAAAACATACATCTAAAATAGACCGTATATCAATGTGAAGTTCTACGTTAAATTGTCATTTTATCAATCCTACAAGAATTATCTCAAAAAGAAACACATGGCTAGAAAGTAGTTTTGGAGAGACAACAAGTGGGGTTCAGAATGAGGCAAGTGTCTAAGGCTCTCCAATGGCTGCCATGCATTTGCATGAATTTTTCTCCTTCTCATACAGCCATTACTGGCTTGTTGGCTTCTAAACTAACCCACTATTCTCTTTGGTTACTTTTTAACTTTTCAACTAGAGATAAAAAGAAAAAAGATAAACTATAAATTTACTCTCTAAAAATGTGTAATAAATTCTTATTTATTATTTTTTTTAGAACACAATTCTTAAGTTCTTAACTTTCTATCTAAGGAATCAATTATTTTTTTCTTTTGTATTTGATAAAACTTTGGATATGTAGTTTTGTTTTACACAAAAATGACATGTCTATTTGGATTCCTAAGTCCTACCATGTCTAATAGAATTAAATTTATCTACTGACATTTGATTTGATTGGTTGTAATCTAATTCAACTCTATAATCACATATGAATCTTAAAAATTGGTATTTGATTTTCATCTTATTTGAGAGTTGGAGTACCTCTATATAGATTTTGAGACAAATACCAATTTTCAAGATCAAACCTGTAATACTAATATTGAACTGATTCACAATCAAAAAATAAAATCATTGCACCAGTGACCCATTTGGTACATTATCAATAAAATAATACTATATTGGAGTTCAAAAAAATATTGTATTAATAATCCATAATAATGTATTAAATATACAAAATAAAATATTAATAGTAAAATAATGTTGTATAATGAGTATTAATAATACCGTACTTTTACTTTTAAGGCAAATATTTTTAAATTTGTCTAAATTTACAATTATTTTATGAAATTGGATTATCCAACACAATTTCCCTATTTTAAATTTTGTCATTTATCCAAAAGAAAAAAAAAAAAAAACTTATAAGCATTTAAAATCCCAATGGTATTTGCTCTATAAATGAAGCCACTTTTAATCCAATATTTTCCATTGTGTGCTTTGTTTATTCCCCTTGAAACCAGACCTTTTCTTCAGCTCTCTCTTCCCAACAATGGTGTTTCTCTCTCCTCTTCTTCAACCAAATCTTCTCTCTCGGGTATCACAATGTTAAATTAATATAATAATAAAAAAAAACCCATCTCTTAATTTCTTTCAAATTCCTCAAAGTTTCAATCTTTTGTTTTTATAATTATACTAACACATTTGTTTCTCTTACAATACAGGTGAATTAATATATTAAAAAAAGAACAACATGGCTTGATTTATTATTTACATATTTATTATTCTTATATTTTTCAAAAACGGAGAAAAAAAAATGTTTCAAGGATTTATTTTCGGCATAAATGACGTGTACGGCCAGGATTTCTCCGCCGTGTCGCCGCCGGAGCAAATCGACTACACGGCGGCGATGTTCAGCTCCGACGAGTTTCGAATGTTCGCCTACAAGATCCAACGGTGTCCAAGGACCTGCAGCCACGATTGGACGGAATGTCCGTACGCCCACCGCGGCGAGAAGGCGCAACGCCGTGACCCACGGCGGTTCAATTACACCGCCGTGGCCTGCCCGGCCTTCCGTACGGGCAGCTGCCCGAAGGGCGATTTTTGTGAATTTGCCCATGGGGTTTTCGAGTACTGGCTCCACCCGGGCCGGTACCGAACCCGGTCCTGTAATGCAGGCCGGTTCTGCCGACGGAAGGTTTGTTTTTTTGCTCACTCGCCGGATCAGCTCCGGCCCGAGTCCAAACAGAAGCTTATGTTGAATGGGAGCCGGCCGCCGCGCGCGGCGGCGGCAGGCGGTGAAGCTACTCCGGCGAGGAGGAACGGCGGCGGACGGGAAATTGGATTAATAGAGGTGTCGGATTTGGAGTTGCCGGATATTGAATGGATATCGGAATTGCTGAAGTAAAAATTAAAATGGGTTTTTGGGGTTTATTTTGTCTTAAATTGTAAATATTGCTTGTTGGATTAATTGATTTTTGTTTTTCTTTTTTGAACTTTTTTTAATTAAGAAGTTTTTTTTTCTTTTAAGATGTTGAAGAAAGTTGTGTGTGATTTTTTTTTGAGTACATAGTGGGGGAAGGGAGACCAACAAACCCTACATAGAGGGCACAACTACTCTAAAATAATATGAGAGCCAAATACCGATTTCTGAGCTCGAATTCGTGACCAACTGCGCCACTAGACAAGATGGATTAACAAGTTAAGGTGGATTAACACTAGACAAGATAACCAACTGCGCCACTGACCTTCAATTTGTGTGTGATTTAATGGTTGGTTAAATGTTATGCTATTATAATACAATTTGTTTAAAGCTAATTTGTTATTAGATGATTTAATGTTAAGAACGATAACGGACGGACAAATAACCATAATTTAGCAACATAAATATATGTAATAATGTATATATAGAAAGTAGTGTTGTAATGTTATATTAGAATATAATTTTAGATATACTTATGTAAAATCATTTTTCCAATTTAATAATTAGTGTGGATGATTCAAATTCATTATTCAAATTTTGATTCTCAAGATTGAATCTTGATTATGAGGTTGAACTGAATTATTGACAAACAATAAAACCATTAAGCTATTGACGAAATCTTAAGATTATGTTTTAATTTTTAAATTTTCATAAAATTTTGTTTTAAATATTCTATGGTGCTCCCAGTCCGGTTTACATTTTTTTTTTTTATAAATTAAAAATGAGCATATAAATTAATTCTATTAAAATATTCATATACTTTTTAGATACAAAACTTATATGTTTGTGGACTTTTTAAATTTTTTTTTTTTTTTTTACAGTTTATATGTTTGTTGACTTGATTAGTTAATTAGAGTAGCCTTGACTACTAAATTAGACTAAATCAAATGTATATTTTGAGTAAAACTAAATGAAAATATAACCAAAAAGCTTAAGAATAATTATACAAAATGTTTAACATAGATATATTCATGTTTTATCGGTAAAATGAAGATAACAATTTATACTACAAAATTTTTGATAAATTGAATGTTAGAGAATAAAATTTATAACTCGCTATTTCTTGCTTATATTATTACACGATAACTATTAAAAAATTCTTACGACATTAACTCTTCATAATTTTTCTCCTTTTAAAAATCAAAGGAAAAATCAGGAATCTAGGTTGAGTTTGATATTTATATTTTAAAATTGAACATTTTTATCGTGTTTTAATAAAATTCACTTTTAATTCCGGTATGACTTTAAAGTGTACTTTTATATTTATTTTCTTTTAAACTTTAAATTCATGTAAAAATTAAAATAATCATGTTATTTATATTGACTTTATATAATTGAAATTTAAAACTAATCTAATTGACTTTATATAATTGACATGTTTTGCTATCTCATAAATTAAAAGTGAACATTTTTTTTGAAAAAAAGATATACTGTAACAAGTATGTAAGTTACATATTAGAGGTTACAGTAAAAAAAGTTCTCCAATTTAAAGAGATAGAGACTAAAATGCTACGGGTAAAAGAGTTCAATTTTAAAATAGAGTGACTAAAATAAGACAAAAATTAAAAAAATGTTTTTTTTTCAAAACTAAATCTCGACCAACATCCCAGGGAGGATATTTAAAGGGAGGCTTACAAGATTAGTCAAATTCAAAAAATAATTACAATAAAAAAATTTAACAATCATTAATCATAAGTATTAATAACAATATTGTAACCGAAAAGGTCAGTAAAGTAATGATTTCATTGTTTGGTTATAAACTAGTTCAACATTAAAGTGAAACATATTGATGATTATTTTAAAATTTGACTACACTTTTAATTATTTGTTTGGAATAGTTCATTAATTACAATTCTCTAAAATAGAATAAAAGAATGATAGATTTGCTCAAAAGAAAATTTTGACGTTCGTTAAAGGAAACGAAACAAAAGCAAAGGATTTTGATAGTAAAACTTTATAAGGCAGAAAATAAAAGCAAAATTTATTACATGAAACCGTCATTATATGTAATATCTTTTGTCTTTTAGCCTCTGTTTGCCATGCAGATCCAAACTACTGCTATGATATATTTTTTTAATTCACACCTACCATTTGCATCAATGGCAATGCAACAAACAAAATGCCATTCGTTTTCGTGTCTCACCTACCCTCCTATACCCCCACGGTTCGCCACAACATATAACCCCTTGGTCGAAAAATTCGTTACGGTCATCAATAGGCGGTTTGCATCGACAAGGACGGAAGCCTGAACTCGAAAACACTAACGATAGTGGAAACTTGAAAAGATGTTTCAACGATCGTAAAAATCACCTTTCACGACGAACATTTGAAATAATAGTGAATTATAACTCTTTATTGATCGGATAGTAGAATTTTTCTATTATTTTACTTCACTTCACATTTAGAAAGAGTACATAATCTTAATGAATGAGATTATAAATATATACAAGAAATTATTACAAAGAATCGATAGTTCATATCAATTCTAATAAAGTATACATTTTTATGATCATTTAATTGATTATAGGAATTATAATTTGAATATTCTAAAATTAGGTGTGACTTAGAGGATCTCTTTCAACTTTTTTTAAATTTTTTTTTAATATTTGTGTTCTTTATATACAAAGTTACTAAAAGTATATCTTTGTTTGTCCCAAATAAAGGACGGGGTGTTTGAAAATTTTAATTTTGATGACAACGCCTTTTCTCAAAGTCTTAAATTCGAAATATACTTATACATTAATTCGTAGACACTTTTTATGTCTTTATTTCTTCGTTGGCTCCTAATACCCTTAACAAAAACCAACAACTTTATTAGTGAATATATTTATTTATACCTAACAGTTGTGGGTTTGACACAAAACCAAACCAAAATTCCTCCTAATTAAAACATTATTTATTCTAAATATCTAGTCGGTGGTAAATTCTTTGTCGACAAAATCATTCTCTCTTTTTTATTCTCTCTCTTAGGCATAGTTCACTTTTAAACTTTTGCTCTCTCCCCCCTTCTACCAAATCTCTCAAGCATTTATAATTTTGGTCTATTTAATATGATGCCCACAAAATATGCAACATTTACAAAATCCACCCACGCCGAATTACAAGAACAAGAAGGTGAATATCAAACCTTCGCCGGAATTTCACGGCGGCGAGTGATCGACCCACGCCGCGCGTGGGTGCAGCGGTGGAACCGCGTGGTTCTGCTAGCGCGTGCGGCGTCTGTGGCGGTTGACCCGCTCTTCTTCTACGTCATATTTCTGACCAGCGCCGGCCGGCCGCCGTGCTTCTACCGGGACGCGGCGTTTGCGGCCGCCGTCACCGCCGCGCGCACGTGCGTGGACATGGTGCACGTGTGCCACGTGTGGATGCAGTTTCGGCTGGCGTTTGTTTCGACGGCGTCGTTGGTAGTCGGGAGTGGGGCGCTCGTGTGGGACGCACGTGCCATTGCTTCTCACTATTTGAGGTCTTTCAAAGGCTTTTGGCTCGATTTGTTTGTGATTATTCCAATTCCTCAGGTTTGCTAAGTTTTATATTTGTTCATCAATTTTTGTTTTTAATTTTTTTTTATTTTTCTTTCATAATTTAAAAGGTTATTTTTAGATTTTAACTTGGTGAAATCTATTTTTGAAATTATTTGATGTTTCCTATGTGACTTTTAAATAAACTAGAATTTTAAGATGTGCACGTGATAATTTTTTAAATAATAAATTATATATATTTAATAAAATATGTCAATTGAATGCCAGAAACAGTAAGTATATATATTTTATTATATATATTTATAATTATAAATTATTTCCTACATTTTCGCACTAAATTTAAATCATCAGATAATAATTTTATTATAATATTAAATTTTATAACTATTTTTCTACTTGAGTTAAATTTATTAAAATTAAAATTTATGTTAAAAAATAATAGGTGTTATTATTATTTTTAAAAAACTTAATAAAATTTATTGAATTAAAATTAAATTTTATCTCTGATTCTTAAAAATAGATGCTCTTTTGTTTTTTTCTCAATTTATCTCTTGAATTATAAAATTTATAAGAGTTATATCATTATTATAATTATAAATATAAAATAGGTTAAATATATTATTATTATACATCAACTTACCTTTAACCTCAACTTATAATTTTATCATTCTTCAAAAAAAAAAAAATTTCCACATCTCCGAGCCAACAATTAAGCAACAAAAAGATCCCTACAAAAATTATTGCAACAAAAGAAAACTTAGATGAAAGTTAAATCCAACAAAACTAAGATAACTAAATTTTTTAGTATAAAGCAAAAAAAAAAAAAACCAAGAAAGATAACCCAAGTAAAGAGAAAGTTTCAAATGTTTTTGTAAACAAAATATAGAGAACTATATATATATATATAGTAATAGTAGGAAATAATTGTTATCAAACTTTTGAAACTGAAGAATTCATGCATTTTACCTCTTATCATTCTTCAAAAAAAAAATTTTCAGATCTACGAGTCTTTTTTTGAAAGAGAAAAATTATGCAAAAAAAGATCTCTACAAAAATTATTGCAATGAAAGAAAAATTAGATGAAAATTAAGGCAAATAATCAAACAAAAATAAAAGTCACTTATTATAAAACAAAAAACAAAGAAAAAACAAAGAAAAGTAAATCCAACCATAAACAGAAAGAGAAACTGTTATGGTAAAGAAAATGTAGAGAAATATTTATTGGATTGAAAAATTTAATTTATTATTTTAATTAAAATATAAAATGTCAAATAAAATATATGAGATTTGATAAAAATATCTTATTTTCTAAGATGATAAAAATTTAAATCATATTGAAAATATTTTCGTATGGTTGAAATCTCTTATCTTCTAATTTAGTCACAAAATCTAAAGATTTGATAAAAATATTTTATTTTCTAAGAATGAAAATCTAAATGATATTATAATTTTTTTTTGAAGAATGATATTGTAAATATCTTCTACTTTATTTGCATTTTTTTTTATATTTCAATAGACTACATATTTGTAATTTAGAGTATGATTTAAGAGGTAAAATTGTCAAAAAATGATTTACTCCTCAAGCCACACTTTAAGACATGTTTTTTTGGAAGGATTTCACATGTTTGTTTACATATGACAGCGTAGCGTTATTAATATATATATATATATTAAAAACTCTAAATTGTTAAAATAACTTCAAATTTTGTTTTAAAAATATATTATTTTTAAATTTTGATTAACAACGTTTTCTTCTTTTGTTTTGTCTTCTAGTTTTGGGCCAAAGTTTAAATTCTCTCTCCGTTTTATTGTTCTTACTTTTTTTTTTCTTCTTATTGTATACTTTTGTCTCGTTGATTAATAAAATGGTTTGATATCAAATGGGTCAATGACACAATGCTTTTATTGTTTAGTTGTAAATTAGTTCAATACCGGCATTATAGGTTCGAATTTGAGAATCGATATTTGCCCCTTTTCTCAATATGTACTCAAAAAAATAAAATGGATCGATTAAAAAAAAGAATCTGATAGTTACTTGATCATAATATAGAAACATTTTCATTCAACATTCTAAATAATTTTTGTTCATAAAAAAATTCGAAAAATTTATAAAAGATCCAAAATAGTATAGCAACTCTATGTCAAGAGTATTTTAGTAATAAATATGAAAGTTTAGTGTTATTTTTCTTTTAATAATTTAACCTTTATATATATATATATATATATATTATTCTTTAACCTTTAAAATATTAATGATTAGTAATTCATAAAACTAAAAGAAACTAGTTTTCAATATTTTTTAGTCAGAAATCTATTTCTACTCATCACCTAAAAGGTTCCTTTATGATCTCCCATAAGAGTTATCTTGTGCAAAAAAGATAGAAATTCAACAAAGAATCTGAGTAAATTTGAAAATGTTGCAAGATTTTCCATTTCAAACGTCTTTTTTTATAATAGATTTTCTTTAGACATGTTTGAAAAATAGTTTTGGAATAAGAATGGAAAATATCAAAAAAAAAAAAAAGAAAAAAAAGAACAAGTTGGGATAGAGAGACCACTAACCCTATATAGAAGGTGCTACTACTTGCAAATAAATAAAAGTCAAATACTAAATTCGAGAATTGAAACTGTGACTATGGTGTTGAACTGAATTACTACCAAATAATAAAATTATTACGTCACTGACCCTTTCAGTATATCAAATCTATTTTCAACTGCGTGGAAAGAAAATAAGATGTTTCATACGTACTAATTAAGAGTGAATTTGAAACGAACGGTTGATAAATCAATATTTTTCGAAAGCGACAAGTGTACGATGTTACGAGAATATAATGATTAACAAGGTTGTATACATTTGGCTTGGTAGGTTGTGACATGGTTGATAATCCCAAAACTACTAAGGGAAGAAGAGATAAAAAAGATGATGAAATTGGTGTTAGTGAGCTACCTAATTCAGTTCCTTCCAAAGCTTTACCACAGCATTTATTTGATGAAGAAGCTACAAAAAGTGACTGGCTTTATCTTTGGAAGCATTTGGTGGCGCTTTAACCTCAATGTCTTTGCTTATTTGATTGCTTCTCATGTAAGTCCAACACACCAAACAGGATTGTAGCTTGATGGTCAACATGTTGAATTTTTGTTGAATTTGATGTTGGTGGTCTCGAGATCGAATCTTAGTTGGTACATTCAAAAAAAAAAAAAAGTCCAACACAAAATAATATATATTCACCCTTTTTGTTTCTTTCTTAAATGTTTCAACAAATAGACATGTCCTTTTCTTTTATATAACATATATCACTTAATTTCAAAGACTTGTCTTGTCCTACTAATTGGAGTTTCGCTCCTCTATACTCGGAAGTCCAATACCACATCCCAGGGATGTTGGACCTGGAATGCTTGTTTTCTAGTTTAAGTGCTACCCTATAGTTTCGAATTAAGGACAGACAGATAAACAAATAGACATGTCTTATTATCGTAATAGTTAGATGAGCTAATGATTTTAATGCGTGGAACAATTTAGAAACATAATTTAAAGATTTTCATATGTTGACCTAGAAGAATTAAGAAGTTATGACTTTAATATTCATGAATGGTTATTTATTTGAGAACTAGTTTTTTTTATGGATTTCCATGATAATTAAATATTTTAGAGTCAGACGATTGTTCTGCTATTCTCGCAGAACCTGACACTCACGAATATAAAAAATAGATGGCTCAATGATAAAATGATTGTATTAACTCTCATGTTAGTCGATCAACGAAGACTCAAATTCTCACTCTTACATTGTCTTAATTTTACATGCGTCGACTTTCCGTAGGTTGCAGGAGGATGTTGGTACCTCCTCGCGACACAACGGCTAATCTCGTGCCTCGAACAACAATGTGAGAGGAGAAAAATGTGCAAACTTGAACTGTCTTGCTCAGGCTACAAAGGGACAGGTAAATTTGGATCATCAATTTCAGGTTCTTCTTCCCATGGTAATAACTTGACAAAGATCAAGTCTTTATGCTTGGAGGTCAATGGACCATTTAGCTATGGAATTTATGAGCCTGTTCTTTTGGTATTCTCTAGCAACTCTCTAGCTGTTAGAATTCTTTATCCTATCTTCTGGGGTTTATTGAACTTGAGGTAATTTTCAACCCCAATTTTCCCTTTTTATTTTTTTTGGTTCTCACAGTAATTTTATCAAACAGTTTGTGTGCATTTGTAAGACTGGTGTTCTTGTGTTTTTTTACAGTTCCTTTGGCAATGAACTTAATCCCACAAGTAATTTGATGGAAGTGATTTTCAGTAGCTGCATTACACTTGGGGGATTGGTGCTGTTTGTTACCTTAATTGGAAATATACAGGTGAGTTTGATTGAAGGTTAAAATATCATTTGTGGTCTTTTTAATTACAATATTTTTTTTATTGTTGTTTTGTTATATATATATTTATTTATTTATTACTGTTTGAGCCAATTTATGCAATACTTAATTATTTTTATAGGATAAATAATCTAACCTTAGGGTATTTAGTTGTAAAAAAAACTTGTAAAAAATTAATTTTTAGATAAATGAGCACAAGAATTGAACATATAATTTCATGGATTTCTAAGTCCTCTTTGACTATTAAAGTCAACTCAGGATAGTTTGAAATGTGTTCTTAAAATTGAAGTCCCTATTGTTAGTGTATGGTTAATTATTTTTCTAAAATGAATTTTAGAATTTTGAAAATATATTATTTGGTAACATTTTACATATTTTGCAAATCAAGTTGGATAATATGTTTGGATTTTTCTGTCTCTTGTGATTATTGTAGATTTTTTTGCAAACTGTTATGGCAAGTAAGGAAAATATGCAAATAAGGTTTAGAGATATGAAGTGGTGGATGAGGAGAAGGCAATTGCCTGTTCATTTGAGAGAAAGAGTTTGCAATTTTGAATACCAAAGGTGGGAAGCCATGGGAGGGCTCGATGAGGCCGAGCTCATCAGAGGACTGCCTGACGGCCTCCGTCGAGATATCAAACGCTACCTTTGTCTAGACCTTATTAAGAAGGTACATTTTGTTGTGTATTGTACTCATTATCCGGTCGTAGTTACATTGTTAAGATTCTGTTAGAATTCGTGTTGGTTTTTCATAAATGTGTTTCGTCTTAATTCTTAACAAAATATTTGAGTTATCACCCTAATTCCAAAATCCACAAGTTTTTTTTTTATTTTTTAGTTTTAAAACTAAGCTTTGTAATTCAAAAGATGAGTAAAATTCTACAATAGAAACTGTCTTCACCGACGGCTTAACCCGTCGGCGTAAATACACCAAACCGTCGGAATAGGTTATCACGATGGTTTTTTGTCCGTCGCAAAAAGAGTCGGGATAGCACCATCGGAGTAGGTACGCCGATGATTTCTAGAAACTATCGGTCTAGAGTAGTCTATGCCAATAGTATTGAACCAACGGCACAAAGCATCTACGTCAACAGTATAAAACTGTCGGCACAAAGCATTTATTATTAAATTTAAATTTAGTTTAAGTTAACCTCGTTATTTAATAGGTTAAAATACCATTTTGGTCCCTCGACTTTGGAGTTTGTTCCATTTTGGTCCCTTGACTTTCAAATGTCCAATTTTAGTCCCTCAACTTTGTTGTTTGTCCAATTTTTGTCCCTCAACTTTCAAATGTCCAATTTTGGTCCCTCAACTTTGCTATTTGTCCAATTTTGGTCCCTCAACTTTCAAATGTTTTCAAATTTGGTCCTTAGACTATAAAAAAAGTTCCAAAATTGTCCTTTAGTCAAATGAATTTTTTATCACTCCTAAATTATTTTCTCTCTCTTTCATCTTTCATAATTTCTCTCTCTAGAAATTTTACCTCTCTTCAATCCACCTCTCTTCCCTTCTTTTCTTTCTTTTTTTCTTCTTTATTTTCTTTCTTTTTTCTTTTTTGTTCCATGGTAGACTATGAATTTTAGAAAACAAAAAGTGACAAATCAAAGTAGGAAAATTATTATTTAGAAAAATTATCTCATGTTAAATAATTTGATGAGATGGATTGAGGAGGAATAAGGGAAAAAAAAGAAGAGAAGAGGATTAGAGATGTGGATTTAAGAGAGATTTTACCTCTCTTCAATCCACCTCTCTTCCCTTCTTTTCTTTCTTTTTTTCTTCTTTATTTTCTTTCTTTTCTCTTTTTTGTTCCATGGTAGACTATGAATTTTAGAAAACAAAAAGTGACAAATCAAAGTAGGAAAATTATTATTTAGAAAAATTATCTCATGTTAAATAATTTGATGAGATGGATTGAGGAGGAATAAGGGAAAAAAAAGAAGAGAAGAGGATTAGAGATGTGGATTTAAGAGAGATAAAACTTTTAGAAGAGAAATGATGAAAGATGGAAGAGAGAGAAAAAAAATTTATTTGACGAAAGGACCATTTTTGAACTTTTTTGATAGTCTAGGGACTAAATTTGGACATTTGAAAGTCGAGGGACCAAAATTGGACAAATAGCAAAGTCAAGGGACTAAAATTGAACAAACTACAAAGTCAAGGGACTAAAAATGGACATTTGAAAGTCTAGGGACTAAAATTGGACAAATAGCAAAGTCAAGGGACTAAAATTGAACAAAATACAAAGTCAAGGGACTAAAAATGGACATTTGAAAGTCTAGGGACCAAAGTGGAACAAACCTCAAAGTTGAGGGACCAAAATGGTATTTTAACCTATTTAATATTATAATCTATGCTTTGGATATCTTTCTAGGTACCTTTCTTCCACATGTTGGATGATCTCATACTCGATAACATTTGTGATCGTGTTAAACCGCTCTTGTATGTTGAAGGCGAAAAGGTAAAGCTTCCATATACTCGAGCATTTTTTCGACTTAGAAGAGATTCAAAATTTGATCCTTTTCTAAATTTCAACTAGTAGATTGTAAGGGAGGGAGACCCTGTACAAAGGATGATGTTCATAGTTGAAGGATGCGTAGAGCGTAGCCAAGGCTGCCTTAGCAACCTCGTATGCTCGAGTTTGCTAAACTCTGGTGGCTTTTTCGGTGAGGAGCTACTCTCGTGGTGTCTCCGACTCCGGCACCATCCGTATCTCGAGAAGCTTCCAACTTCTTTGGCAACATTTTCATGTGTACAGCCCGTAGAAGCATACGGCCTCGACGCACACGATCTTAGGTACATTATCAAACACTTTCGCTACAAGTTCGCAAGTGAAAAGCTCAAACAAACCATGCGCTATTACTCTTCAAATTGGCAAACATGGGGAGCTGCGATCATTCAGTTTTCATGGCGTCGCCATCAGATACGAACTCGAGGTTACACGGCACGAAACCGAACAGCTGAAAATCGAATAAGGCAGTATGCTGCAGTTTTCTTGTCGATGAAGCCTAATGATCATCTTGAGTAGAGGCTGCAATGTGATTCCAATTTCAAGAATGGTTAGCAAGCTTGAAATATTAATCTTAATTATTCTGTGACAAATAGTAATTACTAAAATTAAGATAAATATATCTCAAATTTAAAGATAGGAATTACATAATAGATGTTAACTTGGCTTGAATATATTAATAGTAACTTGTAAACTTTATACTTCTGCAAAGACTAAATCTTGGGTTATTTTTTGTGAAAAGGTTATGCAGTGGCAGATCTAGAACTTTATGTATGTAAAGGACATAACTTTATGTGATGGGAGCAGATATTCATATACTTATTAATGTATATTAGACTATAATAAATCATTGAGTATGATATCGGCCGGAAATCATTTTTTCATATTCAAAATTTAGATTGAGAAAAAAAAATCAAAATCGAACCAAATCGACTCATTCGTATTTTAGAATAAAAAATATATATGTATATATTATTAAATCACTCAATTTGATATTTTAGGGTTTAGTATATACTATGGAAAACTAAAATATATTGATATTAAGATTTTATGAAAAATATTTCGGAAAAAAATAATAATTATTGAAGAACCAACTAAAACGTGAAATTTGATGTAAAAGTATTATAAATATTAGGTTAAATACTATGTTATTTATGAGAATTATGGTTTTTAGCTAGCTACAACAAAATTCCAAAAATACTTTAAAAAGACAACAAAATTTATGAAAATGGGACAAAAAATTTAAAATTGTATTAATTCTCATTGAAATCAAAATCGAACCAAGATCAAATCAAACTAACTGAAAATCGAACCATTGGACATTGGTTCGGATTCAACGGTTGAAAAACCGAGAATATCAATTCGATTTTCGATTTAACACAAAACTAATAATAATCGAACCCAAATCACACTCATTCAAAACTACTCCAAAAAATATTTTTTAATTATTATGATATGAGAATATATAATTATAATTGTTCAAAATCAATTATTATGGTAAGAGAACATAAGTTAACAAAATATAAAATTCAAATTCTTTTCAATAATACAACGTCAGTATATGGTGGGAAAAATCGAATATAGA
Organism: Sicyos edulis; assembly: GCA_036507275.1. Taxonomy (NCBI): domain Eukaryota; kingdom Viridiplantae; phylum Streptophyta; class Magnoliopsida; order Cucurbitales; family Cucurbitaceae; genus Sicyos; species Sicyos edulis. The sequence goes on along the minus strand of CM071858.1, from coordinate 1,905,983 downwards.
GATGATGGAGAGTTCTTGCACCAAATATGTTTTATGCTCAAATTGCTACCCAAATAAACAAACAATTCATAAAAAAAAAAAAAAAATCTTTTAGTGGAGCTAATTGAATTAAGATAACATCCGAAATTATTGAAATAAGATACCAATTACCATTGAAATGAAGGATTAAATCACTTGAAAAACAGTCCAAAAGTTAAAACGACAATTGGTTTGTATAGATCTTAATGACATTGCTTTAAATTGACAGATAATATAATATGGATGATAATATTATGAAGTTCAAACCACTCGTTTTGAATCATTTTTCAATCATAAATATTTGTTAATATGGAAGATAAAATTTGTTCAAATCACTAGCTTGAGTGAATCAAAATTTCGTGAATAAAAATGTATCAAAATTTTGGGAAATCAATAATCAATCTGAAACTCTATACCAATAATCTACATGAGTGAATCAAAATATCTACATTCGGAAAAACCTATATGGAGACTATAAAGTACGGACACACCATTTTGGACCGAGAATATACAAAAAATGAAAAAATATATTTAAGATACATATCAAATACAACAATTGAAGTATCTCATATTTTATTTTTTTAATGTTAGACACGAAAAGATAAGTAGAAGAAATGGTCGGAATATGCAAGAATGCTTTTGCATTCTTTAAAAGCTCATCCCATTATATTCACCAAATTTTAAGCTCATCCCATTATATCCACCAAATTAAATTCATTCTAGTGAGCCCATCCCATTATTTTCATTTTATTGAACTAAAATGAAATTCGATTTTATATGTTTTGTTTTGTAAAATTATGAAAAGAAAAAAATTCACCAAATTTTAAGCTCATCCCATTATATCCACCAAATTAAGCTCATTTGAGCCTATCCCATTATTCTCATTTTATTGAACTAAAATGAAATTCGATTTTATGTGTTTTGTTTTTGTAAAATTATGAAAAGCAAACATAAATATGTCCGCCGTTAATTGTTAATGGTGGCGAGCAGATATGCCCTCCATTAATTACTTTTGCTGGCGGGTAGTGCCCGCCATCTTTTATAAGCGTCTCAGAAATGCTCTTTTTTTTTTCTTCCTCCGACAAAAACACGCTTATTCTTCTCTGTTCTTTCTCTTTTTCTCTTCTCAAACCTAGGGTTTCATTTCTTCTCACAAGTTTGGATAATTTCTTCGATATATCTCGCTCATATTCAGCATCTTTCAGCCAATTTGAAGCTCACAACTTCGGATTTCATTTCTCCCTTCCCTCCCTTAACTTCAAAGCTCACAAATTTGAATGTCACAAATTTTAGGTTTCGTTTCTTCTTTAACTTTAGATATTATTTTATAAATTTGGTAACTCTTTTTCTAAGTCCCTAATTTTTTAAAACTATTTTTAAGTTCTTTATGTGATAATTTATCCATATTTCAGGATTTGGCAATCGAGATTGCGATGGAGGAAGCACCAAAGTAGATCCATAGGTAGTGGAGCTGATGTTGTATTGGTTATGGGTGATGATTTTTCTGATAGAGTCAGCAATAAACGTCAGCAAAGAGAGCGTCTTTGAGGAGGAAGGTGGCATGGATGGCAGAGCGATGGCAATGAAGACGGTAAGGCACTTGAGAGATGTGAAGGGTAAAGATGGGATAGTCACCATAGAAGAGAGATTCGATTTGAAGAGAAAAGCGACGGAGCTATTGAAAATTTGAAAAAGTTATGATCGATGATATTGATAGCGGGCAAAGATGGCTTGCCATCAAAGAATATTGGTCGAAGGCATTAAATGCATACCATTATATAGTATTTTTCCGCCACCTTTTATATTCACTATCAATTATTTATAATGTCATCAAATATTGATGGCAGGTATGAGTTGTGCGTTTGACGTACGCCATGTTGCATCCATCCCATGTGTCTGTGCTTCATAGCATGGAAGTCTAAGCATGGACCAAGGTCGAGTATATTTATACACATGAAAGTGCATTCCCTTCTTTTTCCATTGAATATATTGTCAAATTAAACAATTAAGCATGCAATGGCTTAAGTGGCAACTTTTACAAACATCTGAACGAACTTCTTACACTACCCACTAAAAAACACTCATTTCTATCAATATCCAAACGAGTAGTTAACTACGCTAGATACAAATAACTAATCCTAGATACAAAATAACTAGTTCTACTAAAATTCAAATTTCTAATAACTTAAAAACAACCCTATTTTATAATCACTCAAAATAATTACTTCTACCATTCTAGATCCAAACACCTTGTCATATAAAAAAGATATATATAAAATAAAAACAATATCTAACAAAACAACAGATATTATATTCAATCTCAAATCAAGACCATCGGTTCTTCATTACAGAAAGAAAATAAAATTAGAAAAAAGGAAAAAGAAAATACCAAATGGTAGTACATTCAGAGAAAAAGACATTAGAAAGCTAAAAGCTTCTTCATACTGACATGAACAAAGAGGGACTCGAAGAAAAGGCAACACACAACGATGAGGAAACACAAACACAATCGAAATTGGCAAAACATTTAAGGTACGAGGATGTGGTACTTAAGATGTTTGAGGACCAGAAGTTTGTTGCTGCCCGAACTGCTCGGCTCGGTCCTTCATCTCTCGAGCTTTGCTCGCCAGCTTGTGTCGGGCTAGGTCTAGTTGGTCCGCTCCAGGTGGGTGCTTTCCTGTCACGTACCTATTTCCCCAAGTAACATACCATAATCAAATTGAATAAATAAATTATATAGTTTGATCAATTGGTTAATGTAATTTGCAATGTGGTTAAAGACGTGCTAAACATTTTGACATGTTAGGACTAAAAATTTTTCATTCCAAAGAAATAGGATTGTACTAGTAAAAGAAAAACAAAACCTTCTAATTTGTTTCATCATCCCTAAAAATGAATAACCCTCCCATTTAGATCATTATAAAATCATAATGATAATAATAAGGTCTCATTTGATAACGATTTCAGCCCGTTCGATAACTATTTAGTTTTTTGTTGTTGAAATTTAAATCTATAACATCTATCTAATTTTTTTCTTACTTAGATATCTAAGTAAAAAAGATGGTAAGAAGGGTAGAACACATGATAGGAAATTTGAATGAGAATAAACTTAAAGTTCAAAGTAACTTCTAAAAATTTGTTTTTGTTTTTAAAAATTGGTTAGTATTCAACTATTTTTTTTTTTTTAAAATGAACCAAATGATTATCAATCGGAACTTTTAGAGAACAAGTTTCTTTGGTTACTAAAGAAAATGTGATAGTTTTAAAACAAAAATACAATTATCAAACAATGTTTTTTTGTTTTTTGAAGCAAAAAACCAAAAATGAAAAATAAAAAACTAGAATAAAAAAACTACAAAAAACCAAAAATTAAAAATTAAAACCTAGAAACAAAAAACGAAAGGTTAGCCTAAAAAATCAGTTCCAATTTCGTTATCCTTGGCATGAAAGGAGAAAAAACAATTATGTATAGATATCATATAAGCCTAGAGAATTTCAAGCCTGAATTGTATTACCCTAATATAGATTTTCTAGATCCTCAAACATGTCCATAACTTCTTTTGATTGCGGATCGAAATTCTACTATCAAATGTAAGAAATAACTCACATTCTAAGATCCTCAAACATGTTCTTACATTTAAGTTCACAACTTATCTTAATTTCATTTTTATTGGGCCAAATTATTCGGGCAACGCTTAATGACTCCAGTAGAGCATTGTCAAAAATCTCACTTTTTCAATGAAGAACAATAGTGGTATCCTCAACAATGATCTATTCACTACATTTAGCCTAACCTCAAAATTCACTAAATTTAAGAAATAGAGTTTCTAGATAAAACCTTAAAATATACAGATAATTATCACCAATTATGTGATTCAAAAACTACATGGAAGATATCAACAATAATCATGTTAGTCTATCTTATACCTAAAAACTAAAAATCTTAAAGCATTATTTATCATTAGCTATAATAATTCTCTTAAGTTACCTATAGATCCATGAAAAGACAGTAATGCCAGCGACCCCGAACCCGCCAGAGGCCAAGAACCCCAAAATGAGAAGCGACACCGTGATCACAGCCGGGACAAGCACCGGGCTGAAAATGACGAGCAGTGGCGTCGCAATGGTAAGAGCGATGACGGTCCCGGCGAGGATGAGGCCAGAGAGGATGAGCATAGAGCCACCGGCAGTGGCGGCGGTGGCGGCCTTGACCACCTGGTAGCGCGGTTGAGAACCGGGCTGCTGGTGGGCCGGTTGGTAGGGATGATGCTCGGCCATCGGAGCAAAAAAAAACCGGTTGGTTTTTTTTTTTTTTTTTTTTCCAAAAAAGAAAATTAAAAGCAAAAAAGAGGAAATTAAAATTTAGGAGATATTTGTGAGAGGGAAATTAAGAGAGGTGTAATATAGAGAGAAATCGAGTGTGGCGGAGTAGCACGTGTAGAGCATTTTGGCACGTGTCGAGAAGGTTCTTGTGCATGGTTTGCATGTAAACCAAGTGCCTTTGTTTGGCGACACGTCAAAATCTATCCTACCTTCGAAATTTGGGTTTTTTGTTATTTTAAAATGGCATCAAATTTGTTACGATAGTTTGTTATGGTTTAATTAGTATATAAAGTTGTTTTTTTTTAAATATAAATAAATAAATATGTATATAAAGTTTGATTTCGTTTATTGTTCTTAATCCCTCTATTTTTTTTAATATTCAATATTAATTATGCATTTTCAATCACATTTAATAAATCTCTACTGTTTTTTTTTATATATAAAAGTTACTTTATTTAAAAAAGAAAAGAAAAGTAATACATTAGTTCTAGAGCCATCCTCAAAAGATCTACAATTTAGCACGATAATATAAATATTATAATGAATTTATTCTAGTATCAAACTATTGTCAACTTTGATAAAATTAACTTCATAATGATTGAAAATATGTAAATTAAAATAAGATATTTAATAATATAGATCAAAATAGAAAAAAAAAACTCAATAATGAAATTGGTGTCAAACTAAAGAGATTTAGGCAAGGATTTCAAAAAAGAAAAAGAAAAAAGAAGAAGAGATTTAGCCAAGGGAAAGGTTGGGATGATCCAATAATTGATCCTATATATGAGCTGTTGGGCTCTTAAATAATTGATCTGCTCAGTCCATCATGAATCCAAGGCCCAATCTTACTAGATATCTCACTGTCACCATTTTGAGAAATAGTAGTAAATGACTACTTTTAGGATAAATATTAAAAAAAATGGTATTAAATAGACTATTTTTACTGAAGTAATTATAAATATAAGTAAATTTTAACATATCTCTAATCATTAATACATTTTAATATTATATAGTAAATATTCATTAAAATCTGCCTAAAAAATATATTTATCAATATCAATATATTATTTTTGAATCATTTAATATTAGTATTTACTCATTAAAATCAGTATTATAAAAAAACACATGTGACAAATACATTAATATCAATAACTATATTTTTTATCTTTAAAAAAAATGATCGTATTTACATTTATTTTTTATTAGTAAGTTTTCAATTTTTAATGAAAGAAAATTGAGTTGTAAGGGTTTGTAAGGGTTCACACACACGAGTTGGTTCAATCTCATATTTAGATAAATTAAAGTAGTTTAAAAAAATATGTAATTAGGGACTTCTCATAATCTAACCATGGTTGAAAATTTAGCCTTCGAGTTAAATGTTTGGTTTAGTCTCATTGAATTTTTTGGTGGAGCTATATAAGCCTATTTTTAGGATTTATCCCATTTGAGAGAGAAATTAGAGAAGCTCCATTGCAACCCTTTGATGTTCATGGCAAAATTGAATGGTATTAAACTTAATAGTGGATGTAGGGCTGGTTTTTGAGCCACTCTAATTTTGGTGTGCAAATCTCTACTCCTATCATTTTTTTTTTTTCATCTATTGCTTATGAATTTGTTCAAATCTATTCTGAAATTTGGGAATTAATTGTTACAAAATATAATTAAAAAAATAATAAAATATTTAATAAAAATTTCAAAAAAATTCATTTAATTATAAGTTCTTATACATTTTTCCAAATACAATAAATAAATAAATAAATATATATATATATATATATATATATTTGTCACTTCTATTTCATCAGTTTGTAATTTTTCGATTTAAAAGAAGGTTTTTTACTTAACTGCTTATAATCTTTTATTCTAAACTAAGCTTTATCTTCACTCAACCCTTAAAAAATTTCCCATAATCATCGTCTCTCATTTTTTAAACTCTCCATCTAAATACACCCTAATCAATAACTACTTTATTTTCTAAAAAAAAAAAATCAATATTTCAATATTATGTATGTAATATGATCTCAAGACAAAAATGGAGAAATGTTTCGTGTTAAAAGTCAATTATTTATTAACATCTAAATACCAACACATTCTTTTTCATGTAACTGAAATAGTCGTATATACACATGATATATATATAAATACACATTATGATACAGATCTTTAAAAGTCTTCGACGGTTGACATAGCAACAATTCTAGCTTTGAGACATAATCTATCATTTTGCAAATGATCGCTGAGGTCTTTTCGAGACAAGAATTCATGAAAGCCATACCCATTGTGATCACTAAACCAATGCTCATCTGCAAATAATGCAATGCCACCTAAGATTTCAAAAAGAACTTTTTTTTTTTTTGCATGTATAATAGAAAAAGGCAAAATATTTCCATGAACAAAATCAAAACTAATTCATTTGTAGCAGGAAATTCAAATTGAGATCTATTTTCGATAGAATTCAATCCGTGATAGAGTCATTCTACCACTTAATGAATTCTGATACTAATAAAAATCATGTGCTATAGATGAATTATTTTAGAAATTGTGTTGCAAATATAATACAAGAGTAGAATGTGCTGGTGAGGGTAAATCCCCATAAAAAAAACCCTAATTAAAAAATAAATATTAAACTTTCCAACTAATTAAGAACTTACTTGATTTGTCAACATATCTTTTAGTTTCAAAGTCATAAACATCTAAAAAATATTTTGCATAGATTTTCTTTCCAGCTGGAATGATCTCTGAACTATCTAACTTCAAGTAGACAGATAAATGTGTCATCTTTCCAGACCCAAGACCGTTCGGGTATACCATCATCCTCCTGAAAAGTGAGTCTAAATTTAGAGGCGTACAAAAAACTGATATCTTAAATAACTAGGTCGGTCCAATCTAAACCGTAAAGATTAACCAGGTTGTGACATTTTCTTTGAATTGTGTTGACTCAAAATTTGTGAGAACCAAAATTCTGTCGGTTCTTGAATTGACCAATTTTTTATTTGGTTCAACTAAGAAAACATAAGCTTAAACAATAATATTATAATACATTAGATTATCTTAGTATGCTGTTAGGAAGCATGCACTGTATATCAGGATATGTATCTTGGTAGTGCATGCTTCCTAACAACATGTATGTGTTATGGGGTTGGGGCCTTAAAAAAGAAATATAACACCGCTCGAAAATCCGACTTAACCCAATTTGAAAAATATGAGTTGGGTAGAATTACTCTAACAAATTGTATAAGATTCGGACAGGCTAGTGATAGTGAAGAAATTTGGATTGGTCCAAAAATATTTATAAACCCTACCTAACTCAAATACATTACACCCCTAGTTAAACTTGTATGATAAGTTTTTTTCTTTTTTTTTTTAATTTCTTTAAAAACGCAAATGGCAAAAGAGATTTAGAGATTTATGTATATTAGTTTACCATCGTCTTCCTTTGACATTGAAGGGTTCTGAGAAATAGGATTCATCAAGTTTTTTAGAAAATTGATGGATGGGCCAAAAAAAGTAGTCATGCTGAGTATCTTTAATAATAATCAAACTTTCTCCTTTTTTTGAGGCTTTAAGTATAGAAACTTCAACTCCAAATGTGCAACAATTTCCCATAATGAAGCCATTGGAGGGTTCATTTAAAGCATTATGAGAAAGAAAGTGAGTGAATCCATGTTCACTCTTCCTTTTAGTGTACTTCCTCATTTTCCCATATGCAAAAACCAGCATATATGATAATGTTGTTAAAATCATACCATATATCATTTGCATTATACATACACTACAATAAAAGAGGTCTGGGCCGATGGGAGCTACACCATCCGTCGATAAATTCGTCGATGGAGGTGGTCTATGCCAATGGAGTAGTCTTCCATAAGCGTAGAGCATTGTTACCCTGGCGAAACATATAATATGTCGCCTTAGACCAATGAAAAAAAAAAGAAAAAGTGGGCGAGCAAAGCCAAGGGAAAAATTTTCGCTTTAAGGCAATAGAAAAATTGTTGTTCGCCATAAATGGTCTAAGACGACATAAACTTTGTTATTTTGTCACCTTAGATGGTCTAAAGCGAAGAAAATTTTGTTGCTTTGTCGCATTAGACCATCTAAGACAACGAAAAATTATCTGTTGACGTAAACCCTAATCAACAAACAATTCCACATCGAAAATGGTTGAAATTTAAAGTGTAGTGGATTGTTCTAAAATGAGTGAAAGAGCTGTAAAATTCATATTTGTGCTTGAGGCAATGAAACTTTTGGGCCTAGGTTTTGCCCAGGCCTTTGAGAGTTTCTGGAAGGGCTCCCTTCAAGGTAAAGTCGCGTACAATTCAAACCCCCCGAGTATAGGATTGACTTAGGCTAAGCCGACGAAGCTAGTGGCACAATATTTTTTATCAGCTTAGGCTATGACGATGAAAATAGAAGACTTACAGTGACGGAAATTTTTGTCGCCTAAAACATGTTTTCTCGTAGTACTTAATGGTTCAAAATGTAGCAGAGAAAAAAAATTCAAAACAAGATTTAATTTTTGAATCTCATGATACAAGAATCATATTATTCAAAACTTTAAACCGGATTACAGTTCATTCATGAATCGAAACAATTTTGATTCACCGTATTAACAAAACAATTAGAGTTTTCTTTTGATAATCATTTCATCCTTGTTTGATAACTATTTTTTTCAAATTGCGACGAGTGTTATAATAAACCGCCAGAAACTAGAAAAAGAATAGTAAGATATATTTTGATACCTTGAATGGTTAAATAGTTGTCTTTAATTTGATCATATATAAAAAATCTGAAAATAACCCTCACTTCCCCACCAGGTGGAAGATTTTCTTTAGATGTTAGAGCAAGGTAGAGAGAAATATGATCTTCCACTTTTTCATCTCCATTTGGATATAGAATCAATTTCCTAAGCCATGTGAGAGAAAGAGAGAGATAGTTAATTATAAACCCTAACCCTAGTTAATGATATTTAATCATGTTTTAGTTTAAATGGAGGTATTTCAAATTTAAGTTTTGCTTTCCAAACCAGTTGTAGCCATCAACTTCAAATTCTCCAGATTCACATTGTTTCATTCCTATTTCTGAAAGTACAGAGTAAGAATTGATTTTGAATGTATAATGAGCTGGTGGGTCAACACTTCTTGATCTTGTAATTTCTGCATTAAAAAACACTCAAGAATATCAACTATCCAAAATTATAATTGGCCATGGGATTAATTATGGGAAGATCAAATATATATTTTGATATCTGTGAATATTTGATTACCTTATGTGCACTCAACTTTTTTACAGTAACAATCGATGAATGTTAACAACATTTGAATGTCAAAAAAGTTCTTAAAAACTATTTTCTTTAAGTAAGATTCCATTGAATTCACAATCTATTAATTTTCTAAACTCCTTTTGACTAGTGAATCAACTCATAATAGTTGATAAAATAAATATCAGCCAAATTGTATTTGGTCGTAAATTTCCTAAATATTTAAGTCTTTCACTACTCAGTCAATTTATAATGGTTCGACGGAGAGTAAATATGAGCCAAATTCTCTATTTGGGTTCATAACTTTCCTTATTTTCATTTTCGCTCTTAAATTTTCAGATTTTTGTACAAAAAACATATAAGAAAAAACATACGAAATATCAATATGGAAGCTAGAGAATAAAATATGACATTTGGAGCAAAACATTTTATAAAATCTTAAACACTATACCATGTTGTCGTTCATCTTTCATAGCATCATTGTGCGACATATTACCGTCCATAATCGCAATGTTTTAATGTTGGATTTTTCTTTCTTTTTTCAGCTGTTATAAATGGAGAAATTTATGTTCTTTTCTTTGTCTTACATAGCAATGAGAAAACACTAAAACAAGAAAGGAAGATTCAAAGATTACCAACCACCAAACAAGAAAGGAAAATTTATAAGTGGAAATTATGGTAATAAAAACATGATTCTTTTCCTTTTTTCTAAAGGAAAAAGTAAGGAAAAATATCATTATAATAATTAATTAATTGAACCAATTGGGTCTTGTCCTTAGGTTAATATAGTGTATCTCATATATAGTTAGTGATTAGAATCGGATGAAGAGTGGTTTATAGCTTCCACTTTGTTACAATTCTTTCTACTTATCTATGACTTTTTACTTTTTATTTATTTATTTATTTATTTATTGCTCTATTCTCAAATAGTAATATTAATTAATAAAATTTTACAAAGTAATAAAAGAAAACTTTAAAAATAAGGGAATGCCTTTTCTTGCACTCTACCTAGTTAGAAATCTAATAAATTGAAGAATTTTTATGATGCAACCATATGTGAACCTGTAATTTTACGAATACTAGGCGTTATACAACATTTTTTTGGAAAGGGATACTCAAAATTTTATCAGAGAAAAAAAAGAAGGGAGAAGGAAGGGAAACAAAGAAGCAAAAAGAGGGGAAAGAAATTTTTAAAAAATGGCGAAAATAGAGTAGTTGCTTTTTCTAGTACAATTGGGGAAGAGGGGTCACAAACCTTACATAGAGCAAATGGTAAAATACCGATTTTCCTGATCGATCCTGTGATCGTGGTGTTAAACTGGATTTCACTAAACAATAAAACTAATATATCACCGACCCTTTTGGTAAAATAAAGTAGTTGCTAAAGAATATTAATATAAACATTAATATATTAAGACTAAAATACTATACTAATCCCAATAATAACATGGGGTTTTTGCATGTATATTAAAAAAAACAAAATAATTCCATGTATAGCACAATTTTCAAACTTATTCATTAGTAACACAAAAGTGATTGAATTCTATCAGTTTGCCGATTGAAGTCTATCAATTGAATTGATAGAAGTGTAAAGTATAACAGTTGAACTGATAAAAGCCAATTAGTTGACTGATAGAAGTCTATCAATTGAACTGATAGAAGTCTAAAGTCTATCAGTTGAACTGATAGAAATCTAAAATCTATCAGTTGAATTGATAGAAGCTGTCTAAATAGGAATTTTGGGCAAAAGGTACTATGAATGAAATTGTTTTAAAAAATGGGCTACAATTATAATGAAGAGCAAAAAATATGCTATGGAGGATAAATTCCTAAAGTATTATTATAAGGGGAATTTGCATGTATATTAAAAAAAAACAAAATAATTTCATGTATAGCACAATTTCCAAACTTATTCATTGTGGCACAAAAATGATTGAAGTCTATCAATTTGCATTGTTCAATCACTCAAAATCGATTGAATTCTATCAGTTGAACTGATAGAAGTTTAAAGTCTATCTGTTGAACTGATAGAAGTCTATTAGTTGAAGGGATAGAAGTCTATCAATTGAACTGATAGAAGTCTAAAGTCTATCAGTTGAACTGATAGAAGTCTGATGATGTTAGAATAGTAATTTTGGGCAAAATGTGCTATGGATGAAATTATTTTTAAAAATGTGCTATAATTATAATGAAGAATCAACTACCTCACGATAAAAATGGAGAAATAACTTTTTGTTGAGAATCCATAATTGATTAACTTTTAAATATGAGCAAATTCTATATCATGTAATTTTTTTTTTGAAACTTTATATCATGTAATTACATTTTACCTCATAAATTATATTTATAGAACAATTTTTAAAATAATTCATCTATAACAAATAATTTTCTATCAGTGATAGAACTCAACCAATGATAAAATATAATTTTCTATCAATGATAGAACTCAACTAGTGATAGAATGAGTCCACCACTGATTGAATTCTATCACTGATAAAACTCAACTAGTGATAAAATTCAATCTAAAGTTTTTTTGCTAGAAATGAATTTGTTTTGATTTTTTTGCTATAGATAGAAATATTTTGCCCTCTTTTTTGTTATACATCCAAACTCCCCTTGAATATATATACACATTATCGTATGTAAATCACGTGCCATTGAAATAATTCTAAAAGTCCTCCACGGTTGACATAGCAACAATTCTAGCTTTGAGAAATAAAATATCATCGTCTGAGCTGAGTTCATTTCGAAGCAAGAACTTCTTATGGCCAAAGCCATAGGATGTGGAACTAAACCAATGCTCACCTGAAAATTATAATGTATTGTCACATAAGATTTAGAAACACAATAAATAATCCTTTGAAAAATCAAGAGGAAACTTCAATTATAAACTTACTTGATTTTTCAACATAGGTTTTAGTTCCATGGATATAAACACCTAAAAAATATTTTGCATAGATTTTCTTCCCAGTTGGAATATACTGGTGATGATGAAAATTCTCTAAAATGTAGAGGTTAAATAAATGACAACTTGAACAATTAAAACTATCCAACCGAATGGTAATAATTAAGATGGATTGTTATTTCTTTAGATAATATTGGATCAAAATTTATGAGAACAAAAATTTGGTCGTTGCCAATTTTTAATTTGGTTCTTGGTGCCACAAATTTGGTCATTGATATTGCCTTCATCGCTTTAAATTGGAAGACCTTTTGTAACTTTGCATATTTTTTCAATGCAGTATTTCCCAATTTTTCAAATTATCAACTAGGTTCAACTGAATCCAACTTAAAATAAGAATGATATTATTTATGTGTGTATGTTTAAAATTGGATAACATAATAGATTCTTAGCACGTGGTTAGAAATCATACACTAACAAAATTTTGGAAATCGATATCATATACTATATGTATAACTCATGCCAAGAAGCATGAAAAAAAAAAACTTCCAATTAAAAATTATAGAGGTAATGCTTAAGATGATGGATTCTATCCATGGTAGTCATCTACCTAAAATTAATTTCCTACGAATTTACTTGACATTCAAATGTTGTAGAATCAGGCGATATATCTCGTGAAAATAATCGAGATGCGCACAAGTTGACCTGGACAGTTACAGATATATATATTATAAAAAAAGCAAAGCTATAGTAATTGAAAAAATGTGATTTATAGTACGAAAAGGTCGTAAGAACCCGAATATCCTCCCACATTGACTCAACCAATTTATGTTTGTAGTTACATTACAAAATTCTAGAGTTACACACACTGTCCATAAAATGTCCCAACAAAACAAACCCAAAAGGATCCCATCTTGAGACCATGCCTCTCTGTCAAAATTTTCTTTAAAAAAATTCTCCATAGTAACAAAAGCATACATGCACTAAATATTCTCTAAAAATTCAATCCAACTCAATCCATATATACTCTTAGCTTAACTTGTATAATAACGTTTTTTCTTTTAATTATTTTTTAAAAACGCAAGTGGTAAAAAAGATTGATGTATATTACTTACCATTTTATTCCTTTGACAATGAAGGGTACTGAGTCATAGGATTCCTCAGTTTTGGTAGAAAATTGATAGATGCCCCAAACAAAGGATTCATGTTGAGGATCTTCAATAACAGTAAAATTTTCTCTTTTGTTTGAGGCTTTAAGTATAGAAACTTCAACTCCAAATGTGCAACAATTGCCCACAATGAAGCCATTGGAGGCTTTATTCAAATCATTATGAGAAAGAAAGGGGGTTAATCCATGTTCACTCTTCCTTTTAGTGTACTTCCTCATTTTCCCATCTGCAAAAATTAATCAATACATATTTATAAGTTTTAGGGTTGTCATTCGATAATAATCGTTTGGTCTTGTTTAATAACTAGCTTTCCAAAATTGCAAATGGTGTAATCATGTATACCAGACGTATTCGATCTTTTTTATATCAACGATTCTCACACATCGGAAAGCTAAAAGACATCATAACATTTAAAAGATATGTGGGCTATTTTTTTTTTTTGGAGAATCGGCTAATCGGCAAGCCTCAGGCCCAAGCGGGGTACTACCCCATTGGGGAGCTATGTGGCTTAATGGGGTCCATACATCCAAGAGTCTGATACTACGTCCCAAGACTCAGACCCAGGATACTTCAAGGGTATTCTATTTTAAAAGCTTTCCAAGAGTCTCGAATCTGAAACATCTAAGGTATGCAGACTACGTACTTCACTTAACATCAATGAATTTTGAGATGAAACTAGAGGTGCTATCTAATATTATTTTATAAATTAAAAAAAAGAAGAGTGATATACTTTGGTACCTTGGATGATTAAATAGTTGTCTTTGATTTGATCATATATAAAGAATCTGAAAATAACCCTTAGTTCCCCACCAAGAGGAAGCTTTTCTTTAGATGTTAGAGCAAGGTAGAGAGAAATATGATCTTTTATATTAGATTGTATAAATAGCCCCATGTATATTCCTTTTTAATTAATAATAATAACTCTTTCTCTAATTTCTGAAGTTCAAATTGGTATCAGAGCAATTCTATTGCGCAACAATAAGAAATTCCCAAAATCCAAAACCCTTCTTTCACCGTCAATCTCACAACCTCCATCCTGAGTTCTTCGCCATCAATCTCTGCTTCTTCCGCCGTCAACCTTCTTCCCAAAATTCATCGCCATCAATACCAATCTCAATCTTCGAGCAATGGATCCCAAAAATCCTAAAGATCCAGAAAAAGAATCAAAGATTGAAGAACCATTAAAAGTACCGCCGATTCAGATAGATCCGTCACTGACTATCGTTCCAAGTCGTCAAGAATCGCTGATCGGAGAAAGCTCACAAAGTCAATATTACGTACATCACACCGATACAACGAATTTGGTACTGGTGTCCGAACTGCTAACCAATGATAACTATGTAACTTGGAGCAGATCGATGATCATTGCCCTATCAATCAGGAATAAGCTGGGATTTGTGAATGGGACGATACAGAGGCCGAAAGAAGAAGAGTTTCTACACCTGTGGACAAGAAACAATCATATAGTCATTTCTTGGATCCTAAACTCCATATCAAAAGGTATTTCATCTTCCATTATCTTTACAGATTATGCAAGGGCAATTTGGTTAGATCTTAAAGATCGCTTTGAAAGGAAAAATGGACCTAGGATTTTTCATTTAAAGAAAGGATTGACTACTATCAAACAAGGTCAGGATTCTGTAACAACATATTTCTCAAGAATCAAATCTTTATGGGATGAATATGCTTGCTATAGGCCTAGTTGTACTTGTGGGTTGTGCAGCTGTGGAGGTTTGAAGTCTATTCAAGAATTTGTACATTTTGAGTATCTTTTAGTCTTCTTGATGGGTCTAAATGATGAGTTTTCTACTACTAGATCACAAATACTTCTCATGGATCCATTGCCACCAGCCAATAAGGCTTTTTCTTTAATCGTACAAGAAGAGGAACATAAGGGAGATACAAATATTAAGAGTAATAGTACCTTAGCTGCCACTCAGTCTAAAACCACATACAAAGGGAAGGATTCTAAGCCAGTATGCAAGCATTGTGGTCTCATAGGACACACAATTGATGTTTGCTATAGAATACATGGATATCCGGATAATAGACCTGTGTGCAAGCATTGTGGGTTACAAGGACACACCATCGATGTATGTTATAAAATACATGGGTATCCACCTAGTAACAAGCAAAGGAAAAATAACTACAAGCAAACCAATGATAACCAAGGTTCTGTACAACCTGAAAACAAATCTTGCAAATCAGCAACAGTTGCAGCTAGCAATATTGAAAGTGATCCTTTTCAACAATGTCATGATATATTGACTCTTCTTCAATCCAAGTTAGCTGGCATCAAGAATGACAATGGAGCGAACCTAACGCAACATATGGCAGGTATGACACAAACATATGATTATTTTAAAGATAGATGGATACTAGATTCAGGTGCAGCAGCCCATATATGTCATAACAAAGATATATTCATGAATTTAAAAAGGATTGATACCTCTGTGATATTACCTAATAAGGATAGGATTATAGTCACTCATGCTGGATCTATATTGTTGTGTGGATCTATCATTTTAGATAGAGTCTTGTATGTTCCAAGTTTTAAATACAATTTATTGTCTATTAGTGCACTAACCTTGAATGATGCAGTGTTAGTAAATTTCACAACTAATGCTTGTATTATCCAGGACAAGCGCACTTTGAAGATGATTGGGAAGGGTAATCTTGAGCAAGGATTATATGCGTTAGAGGAGGTACCTTTATCTGCAGCATTGAATACTGTTTGTAGTGTAAGGAGTGGCTCACCATCCCTATGGCATAGGAGATTAGGTCATCCAGCTGATTTACCTTTAGTTGCTTTAAAAAATGTACTTTCTTTTGATGCAAATTGTAAAGGGGCTGAAAATTGTACTATATGCCCTTTGGCTAAACAAAACAGATTGAGATTCATTTCAAATAATAATAAATCAGATGCTATTTTTGATCTCATACATGCTGATATATGGGGGCCTTTTGCTCATACCTCACATTTAGGATACAGATATTTTCTAACAATAGTAGATGATTTTAGTAGATACACTTGGATATTTCTTTTGAAAAATAAATCAGATGTTTTAACTGTTATTCCACACTTCTTTAAACTAGTGCACACACAATATTCAAAAATGATAAAGTGTTTTAGATCTGATAATGCGCCAGAACTTAAATTTACTGAATTCTTTAAGGAAAACGGAGTAGAACATCAATACTCTTGTGTAGCTCGTCCGGAACAAAACTCAGTAGTTGAGCGAAAACACCAACACATCCTCAATGTAGGAAGAGCCATCTATTTCCAATCCAAAATACCTTTAGATTATTGGGGAGAGTGTATACTAACTGCTGTTCATTTAATAAATAGGACACCTTCTAAGAACCTAGATTGGAAAACTCCCTATGAATTACTAAAGAAAGAAATGCCAAACTACCAAACCTTAAAAGTTTTTGGGTGTTTGGCATATGCATCTACCATTCGTGAACATAGAAATAAATTTTCATCTAGAGCAATTCCAAGTGTTTTTGTAGGCTATCCACAAGGCATGAAAGGTTTTAAACTTCTGGATTTAGAAAATAACAATATTTTTGTTTCAAGGGATGTAGTTTTCCATGAGGAAGTTTTCCCTTTTCAAAGTAAAAATACCATAGAGAACATGCCAGATTTTATTATGAACCAAGTATTGCCGAAAGCTTGTGATATATCTCTAGAATATAAAGATAGCATACATGACAATTATGGTGATGAAGTACAAAAGCAATTGATGAGTACCTCGAAGACAACACATGAACCACAGCTGAATACATGGGATAAAGAAGAGTCTGATCACAGCAGAATTGAAGGAAGCACAACAGACACTGACATTTTGACACCAACAATAAGCAAGGAGGACAAGAAACAAACTTGTCAGGAAATTTCCACCGAACAAATGAATATTCCAGCAGAAGAAAGTGCATCTAAACAAGTAGCTGACCATCAGACAAATGAATCTCTGAGGAGAACAAGAAGAAATATTAGAAAACCTTCATACTTGGAAGATTATCATTGTGGTCTTCTCAATGGAACTCCAAGTTCTACAATTCATATGAAGTATCCTTTAAGTGACTATGTGTCCTACAAAAAATTGTCACCTGTTTTTCGAAATTTAGTCTTGCAGGTCACAATTCATCAGGAACCAAAGAATTATCAACAAGCAGCTGAATGTTTAAAATGGAGAGAAGCAATGCAATTAGAACTAGCAGCCATGGAACAAAACAATACATGGGAAGTGACTTCATTGCCTCATGGGAAACAAGTTGTTGGTTGCAGATGGGTGTACAAGCTTAAATATAAAGCAGATGGGACAATAGAAAGACACAAGGCCAGACTGGTGGCCAAAGGATACACACAAAGAGAAGGTTGGGACTACATGGAGACTTTTGCACCAGTGGCAAAGCATGTAACAGTAAGAGTTTTCTTAACTTTGGCAATTTCAAATAAATGGGATTTAATCCAACTAGATGTCAATAACGCTTTCTTGCATGGAAACTTGCAAGAAGAGGTTTATTTGGAGTTACCCCAAGGATACACTCCAAATAAACTTCAAAATAATGACAATATCTTAGTATGCAAGTTAAACAAATCCATCTATGGTTTAAAACAAGCATCCAGGCAATGGTTTTCTAAATTTTCTTCCACCCTATTATCTCTTGATTTTATTCAGTCTAAATCAGATTACTCTCTGTTTACAAAGGGTAGTGGAAAGAGTTTCATAGCACTGGTAGTCTATGTCGATGATATCATTATAATAGGAGCAGATAAAACTAACATTGTTGCTTTGAAAGATTTTTTAAATGCCAAATTTCAGCTCAAAGATCTAGGAGACTTGAAGTTCTTCCTTGGGTTAGAACTAGCACGTTCAAGTCAAGGTGTACATATAACACAACGAAACTATGCATTACACATCATAGAAGAGGCTGGATTGATGGGAGCTAAACCGGAAGTCAGTGCCTATGAATCGGAGACATAAACTTCAAGAATCTATGGATGAAGAGTTAAATGATGCTACACTATACCGCAAACTTGTTGGAAAGCTTCTTTACTTAACCATTACTCGTCCAGATATTACTTTTTTGCGTAAACAAACCGAGTCGGTTTGTTTCCAAGCCTTGCAAGAGTCATTTAGCAAATTGCTTATTACTTAATAAGGTTTCTAAAGGAGCTCCAGTCGAGGAATTATGCTAACTCCAAGTAACAACTTACAAGCTCAAAGGCTTTGTAGACTCGGATTGGGGATCTTGTGTTGACACACGAAGATCTACTGGATTTTGTGTGTTCCTCGGTGACTCTCTCGATATCCTCGAAATCAAAGAAGCAAAATGTAGTATCACGTTCATCGCCAGGTTTAGTATAGAGCCATAGCTTCAGTTTCATGCGGTGACATGGTTAACATACTTATTAAAGGATTTACATGTACACCTCTCAGGGCCATCAGTCCCTATATTGTGACAACTTATCGAAGAATACATCTAGCAAATAATCAGAACGGCCCTAAAATTCATCCCGGCCTTCTGGGAGGCCCAGGGCATTTTGGTAATTTTGGGTCGGGCGGTTTTGAAATTTAAAATTGCCGAATAATGACGAGTCAATTTGAATGGGATCGGGATTTTTGGTGAAGGCGTTTGGGCTTGGGAAGGAGCAAAAATAAATAGGGAATTAAATAGCGCGTCGAGCAGAATCGAACCAGGTAGTGTCGCATGCTAGGCGGAAGGCACAACAAGTAGAGCCACCGCGCGTTTGTTAATCTAAACGCGCGTTTCTATTATTTAAGCTGCTCGTCCCTGTTTTGCTTTAAAAAGGCAACTCGCCCGAGCTTCGCCCCACCTTTCTTCTTCTTCTTCCTCGCGATCACCCCGACCGATCCGGGCTTTTCTCGCGAATTTTCCTTCCCCACGCCGACCTCGACTCGCGGAGCTCCTCGCCGCTCGTCTCCCTCCCAGTAAGCTTTCCTTTCTCTTCTCTTCTCTTTTCCTTCTCCTCCGAATCCATTTCTTCTCCCTAGTGTCGTTTCCGTTCATCCGCCGAGAGTTGAGGCGATTTGAAGTATGGGTTTTGTGCAGCTAGTGTAGGGAGTTCTTCTTCAAGGAATCGGCCGTCGAATCCTCCTCGATCGCTCGAATTCGAGCTTCCTTTCCATCGCCTCGTTCGCCTGTTGTTCGCGCCGTCGCGCGCATGATGAGCGCCCAGCCGCCGAGCCACGCGCCGCACTTCGTCCCGAGCTCGCGCGCGCCCTCACCCGACCTCGTGTCGCGTTGCATCGCGGCGCCCAGACGAGCCGCGCTCTATTCGCCCATCGCATCGCCGCTGCGCGTCCCAGCAGCCCAGCGCAGCGCGCGCAGCGCCCACGTGCGTGCCTCCGCGCCCAGCCACGCCCCCGCCACCCGCTGCTTGCCCGTTCGTCAATCCGGTTCGTTCGTGCGTTCGTGCGTGCCTCGTGAGTTGCTCCCGAGCCGAGCCTTGTTTGTTTTACTATATTTAGGCCTATTGTGTGATTTTTTGTGTTGATTGATAGGTTCCGGTAGCTAGATCGAGATTGTTCGCGACTTATGATTTCGTGCCAAACCGTCCCCCACCAAGGTAAGGATTTCTTACCGGGGTTGTGTGGACCTGCGATATTATATGTGATTGTTGATTGATTGCCTGTTTGTGATTATTGACATGTGTAGCTAGGTGCTTCAATCAATTCCCGCTTAGCATGATTTCTTGGTTAATTCTCATGTTAATCCATGCTAGGTTGTTCCTTTCTAGCATGCTCGTATCTCTTCCTTTGCTTCGTAGTATCATGCTAGGCTCGTTGTATTCTTATTGAGCACGTATTGGATTTTATGAATTGGTTTGCGGTTTGCTAAGGGCAGGTTAGAGTTGCGGTAGATAGCATCATCCGGGCCTGATGCATAAAGTACCTTGCATCCATGGCAGGGACGTCGAGCAAGTCATTCCGTCTCTGGACCCCGTGAGGGATTTGCTAACCCGAGCGGTAGGCCCTGCAATCTTGGGTGAGGGTGGCAGACTGTTAAATGCCCCAACCGTCGGGATGATGACTTGGCATTGCCTTGTCCCCGATAGTCGGCACGCCCCTCGCAGCGTGTTCGGCCGTAGCCCCCGATTGCCACCTGTTAAGGTAAGGGCGGCTTCCTGGTGTAAGCCTACCACAACCCGTTCTCTTAGCCTCAGGTGCGGTGGTTCAGGCTGACATAGTTTAAGTGTCCAGGTCTCACACCCCTATGTCAGTGACACCGATCCAAAGATTTAGTTAGGCGTGGTGATCGACATGGGCGGCTTGCCTCTGGGCCCAGCACTTCCCATGGTCTCAGCAGAGAGCACGCGGTGCATGTTTACGCTCATTACAACACGCCCGGAGAGCTCCTCGGGATCTTGAGCGAAGGTACCTTTCGTCGACGATGAGACGGTGGCGGGACTTGTTTCTCGTATAGGCGACTTATGTATTGGATCAGATGATGATTTTATTCCTGACTAAGCCACCGAGTTGGCATCCGAGGCCCAAGTGTGGGCTAAGCTATGTGCTCTATTCTCGTGTTATATTCATAGCTTGCATACGCTCATCGAGATGACCATGTATATCGTATTGTACCCCTGGTTGGGAATTCTTCTCGAGTAATTCGTTACTCACCCTTATTCTGTGGTTTTCCACAGTAACAAGTGGTGCGCGACAGATGCTCAAGGAGGAGCCGTGATCATGGGGCCCAGTCTTCCAACTCGATTTTTGTATTATGACTCTCGTGTGTTTTTGTTTCCCCTGAATGCATGTAGTCAGACACGAAGCCCTAGGATGTTTGTAAATATTTGTGGATTCCAAAGATGTTGTATCCGAACAGTTTTGAATGGCTTTTAGTAAATCTCTGATCGAGTAAACTTTGGAAATGTATTTATCCCGGAACAGTGCTTGGAAACAGGGACGAGTTTCAGGAAAAATGTCTAGTTTTTAAAGGGGTTATTTTGAATGTTTTGTTTTAATTGGAATCCAAAATCATGTCCATTTAAATGTCCTTTACTTTGAATGCATGCATTGGGGTAAGGGTCCATTTAGTGCCCCATTCGGTCGGTCCCTTACAGCTTGGTATCGAGCTCGAGTCATAAATTCCGTAATATGACTCGTTGTTGTAGGTCGTTTTCCCATGATCACTAGCACTCAAACGATCATCAGTACGCCTAAGTTTACAATTTGTTGTAGAAAAAGGGTTAAGAATTTACAATACACATCATCTAGTGTATGCCTTGTGTAGTGTTGTGGAGCGGAGACGAAAGCGGTTCGACTCGTTATTGGTTTGGGTTTAGAGCGCCATCATGCCAACTTCCCGCATTGTGTGATGTATGTTGTGGCTTGTTGTGGTATCCGTGTAGGTTCGGATGCCCCGGGACATCGCTCCAGAGGGAGGTAGAGATTGGACTCCCATAGGCCAACCGTGGCCCAATTGATGGTTTTCCCCCTAGTGAGAGGGTGGAGGTGCTTTGCCTTGGAATGCCACTCCAAGAGAGAAGTTAGCCGTGGTTGTCTTGATGTGGATGTTGGTGGAGCAGTCCCCGTGGACTAGCTGGGTAGCTCAAGTGCTGATCTTGAGCTTTGTTAGATTATTTGGTTGCCTAGAGAGTGGTTGCAAAGTTGGTAGCCTTCGAGGAGGTTGATGAGGCATCTTTGTGCTTCTGTGAAGTGTGGTTGTTTGCAGCCAGTAAGCCGGAACCCTGTGGGTAAGGGTGCGACAAGCGTTGTTCTCTACGGACTGGATCCGTTGGTGGTTTCCTCAGTTGTTGGGTAAAAAAAAAAAAATGAACACTCTTCTTTTGGTAAGCCCTAGAGTAGGGCTAGCTGCTGCATGTTGAGAGAGCCGGCCAGAGTTTGTTGAGCATCATGTGGAGATGCAAGAGTAGGCTGTGAGCCTTCAGCTTGATGAGATGCCTTAGGCATGGTTGTTGGAGTTGAGCCCTTGTATGCCGAGCCAGAGTTTGTGTCACTTGAGGTTGTGGCCTTGTTGGCCCCGTTGTAGTAAGATGTGGATTTGGTAGTAGTGGCACTTGAGGTGCATTGGTTGGTGTGCCGCTTTGGCACTAAATCTGGTTCAGGCCTGAGTTTGGCATGGGCATAGCAGATGGTTCTATGCCGTTCGGAGTTTAGCGTACTCCTTTAGCCTTGGCTCTATTTATGGTAGTTGCACCTGTGTAGGTCGTGCAAAAAGGGCTAGTTCAGTGGTAATCGAAAGACTTCAAGCGAAAGGATGTTCGAGAGGAGCCGGAGCCTTTTCCCAGTGTTACTGGAGGTTGAGTAAGTCAAGCAGGTTGGCGGTTGGTAAGTGTTAGTGCGCGTGCATCTCACGCTAGTGTTAAGGCCAAGAGATCCTTGTGGTTGGTAGTGCGGTCAACTACCTTCGAGTGCCTAAACCTCAGGAGAGTTGAACATCGTAGAAGCAAGTTGGGTCCAGTTGAGGGACCATGAGTTGGATGCCTATGAGGTAAGTAGGATGCCTTGTGAGAGGAGTTAGATGCCTTATGGGTAAGCACCCTTGGTAGAGGCTTGGTATAAAGTAAGTTTGGTTTGACGTGGTTATGCTTTGGTGGAGCAAGGTTGCCACAGCTTCGAGCATCGTGTGGAGGTGGAACTTTGGGTGTTCCGTTGATTGGTTGTATCTCTGCCAGGAGCTAGTGTGGCTTTTGGAAAAAGCATTTGTTAGTCTTGGACCTCTAAATGAAGGTTGGGAGTTGTGCACACAAGTGTGTTTGGTGTGGTTCGTTACGTGGCAAGAGTTTCGCAGATCTGTGTAGGGTTTGCTTGGGGATCTGGTGCTCAGTTCTTGGAAAAGTTGGACTCCAGGTGGATGTTGTAAGGCTTTAGTGAGGCGGTAAGGATACCATGCTCGTGGTATCAGGTTGTTGCTTAGGTAAGATTTGTTAAGTTGGACCTAAGCTTGGTTGGCGGATCTTCTTGTTGATCGTCATGGCTGAGAGAGTTGTTCGGATCCTTCCTTGGATAGGAGTTATGTTGTGATTGATGTCTGAGTAGGAGGATGACGCATTCGGTAGCGTTTCGGGTCCTCTTGGTTTCCAAGGAGTTGGAATTGGCCAAAGATGGATGTGTTCTTTGAAAATGGAGTTGTTGTTGGTTCAAGCAATTGGTCATTAGCCCGTTAGTGGGCGAGAGGTGTGTCGAGGGTTGTCGGAGAACCCTAGGTTGTGGAGAGCCTCTCTAGAGCTCAGTCAGGCCAAGTAGTGAGTTGCATTTGGCAAGCTAGAGCCGTGTAGTTCGTGGCCTCGGGGGAATTGCTGGCAGTCTTGGTAGCCTAGCAAGTTAATATTTGTTTGGAGTAGAGTCCGGATTGGTTCCGGTGTGGTGACAAGTTGATGCTTGGTGTGGATTGGAATTGCTAGAAGTCAGTTGCTCGTGGGGGGCGAATGGTTCGTGCCTCGTTGGTTGTTTTTCCCGTTTCCGTGAAAGTTGGGAGTTGCCCGTTGGTATTTGGAGGTTCGGTTCGTGGTGGACCCCTGTTGCTACCCCGTAAGATTTTGATCTTCCGGCTTTAGTGAGCAAGACAAAGAGTGTAGGTAGAGCTCTCCTTCTGTGGTTTGCTCGTAGGAGCTGCTTTCTTTCTCAGTCCTCAGCAGTTACTACCGTCGGTTTGTTAAGGACTTTTCCGCCATAGCCTCGCCTCACTCGTCCGACGAGGAAGGGTGTCGAGTTTGTTTGGGACGGTAGGTGTGATGAGAGCTTTGCCGTGCTCAAGCGCAGATTTGACTTCAAAGACTGTGTTGGCGATCCCGAGGGGACAGTGGTTTTGTGGTTTTACAATGATGCTTCCAAGTTCGGGTTGGGTCAGTGTGATGATGCAGCACGGAAGGTCATTGCTTATGCTTCCCGTCACCAAGCCATATGAGCGTAACTATCCGACTCATGATATGGAGTTGGCGGCAGGTGGTGTTTGCTCAAGATTTGGAGGCATTACCGTATGGTGAGCGAATCCAGATGTTTACCGATCACCGAGCCTCAAGTATCTGCTTACTCGTAAGGAGTTGAATATGAGGCAGGAGAGAGGTTAGAGTTAGTGAAAGATTATGATCATGAGATTCTGTACCATCCGGTAAAGCCAATGTTGTAGCCGATGCTCGAGTAGGAAGACGTCGCACTCCGCGGTGTTGTTGAGTTCCCACCCAGTTACGGAGAGAGTTCGAGGTGGCCGAGATTGCGATGTTGTTGGGTGAGGTTATCGCCAGAGTGGCTCAATTGATATCCAAACCATCGATTAGACAATGGATTGTTGATAGTCAGCTGAGTGACCCCGCACTTAAAAGATTATTTGACAGAGTTAGTGCTGATGGAGATTTTGACTTTGTGTATTCACCAGACATGTGGGCCGACGTCACAGAGGCCGGTTGTGTGTTTGGATGTCGCAGATTGCGAAACGAGTTGCTCTCAGAGGCCCACAGCTTCTCCGTTTGCTTGGCACCTCGGGGGTACCAAGATGTATCAGGATCTTAAGCAGACATTCTGGTGGATGGGTATGAAAAGAGATGTTGCGGAGTTTGTCAGTCGATGTCTCACTTGTCAGCAAGTGAAGGCACCCAGGCAGAGACCAACCAGTTTGTTGCAGCCGCTGCACGAGTGTGCCTCGGTGGAAATGGGAAGAGATCTCCATGGACTTTATTTCTGGTTTTCCGAGGACTCCGAGAAAGTTCTCTCAGATTGGGGTGATAGTCGATCGATTGACTAAGAGCGCACACTTCATTCCCGGTAGAGACACTTATACCGTGGAACAGTGGGCGCAGTTGTTTTTGGAACAGATTGTTCGCTATCACGGTGTGCCTGTGAGGATTGTGTCTGACCGTGATTCGAGGGCTTGTGTGTTGGATTTCCGGCAGCTTGGGACCCGACTGCACATCGATCGATGGAGTTTGCATATAACAATAATTATCAGTCGATGATTCAGATGGCTCCATTCGAGGCTTTGTATGGTAAGCATTGCCGATCTCCTGTGTTCTGGGAAGAGGTTGGTGATAGACGTGTTTTGGGTCCCGACTGCTGCGATTGACCAATGGTGCCGTGCGAGAAGATTAGAGCTCGTATGTTGACACTCGGAGGCGCGCATGAGAGAGTTACGCCGATGTCCGCGTCGGGATTTAGAGTTTGAGGTTGGTCGACATGTATTCCTAAAGGTCGCACCGATGCGAGATGTTTTGAGGTTTGGCAAGCGTGGAAAGCCGAGTCCCCGCTTTGTTGGTCCGCTTTGAGATTCGGAGAGGATCGGCAAGGTCGCTTATCGATTAGCCTTGCCTCCGCTCATTGTCGGCGATGCACAGCAGTATTTCATGTATCAATGTTGAGGCAAGACGCGCTTTAACCCGTCGCACATTGTGGATTTTGAGCCTTTGCAAACCGAATGAGGATTTGAGCTTCGAGGAAAAGCCAAGTGGAATTCTTGCCTTTGAGACAAAGACAACTGCGTGTCGTGAAATCCGGCTCGTAAAGGTTCAAAGTGGAGGAGTCGAGTTCGAGAGGAAGCCACTTGGGAGCGGGAGGATGAGATGAGATTGCATTATCCCGAGTGTTTCAATCTTAAGTGACTTTCGAGGACGAAAGTCTTGTAAGGGGGAGTATTGTAACGGCCCTAAAATTCATCCCGCCTTCTGGGGAGGCCCAGGGGCATTTTGGTAATTTTGGGTCGGGCCGGTTTTGAAATTTAAAATTGCGAATAATGACGAGTCAATTTGAATGGGATCGGGATTTTTGGTGAAGGCGTTTGGGCTTGGGAAGGAGCAAAAATAAATAGGGAATTAAATAGCGCGTCGAGCGGAATCGAACCGGGGCCGTGTCGCATGCTAGGCGGAAGGCACACCAGTAGAGCCACACGCGCGTTTGTTAATCTAAACGCGCGTTCTATTATTTAAGCCCGCTCGTCCCTGCTTTTGCTTTAAAAGGCAACGCCCGAGCTTCGCCCCACCTTTCTTCTTCTTCTTCCTCGCGATCACCCCGACCGACCGGGCTTTTCTCGCGAATTTTCCTTCCCCACGCCGACCTCGACTCACGGAGCTCCTCGCCGCTCGTCTCCCTCCCAAGCTTTCCTTTCTCTTCTCTTCTCTTTTCCTTCTCCTCCGAATCCATTTCTTCTCCCTAGTGTCGTTTCCGCTCATCGGCCGAGTTGAGGCGATTTGAAGTATGGGTTTTGTGCGGCTAGTGTAGGGAGTTCTTCTTCAAGGAATCGGCCGTCGAATCCTCCTCGATCGCCGAATTCGAGCTTCCTTTCCATCGCCCTGTTCGCTTCTGTTGCCGCCGTCGCGCGCTGCAGCAGCGCACCCACCCCGAGCCACGCCGCACTTCGTCCCGAGCTCGCGCGCGTCCTCACCCGGCCTCGTGTCGCGTTGCATCGCCAGGCGCCCGAGACGAGCCACGCTCTATTCGCCCTCTCGCATCGCCATACGCCAGCAATGCGCCATCCATCGCTGCGTCGTGCCCAGCCAGCATGCAGCAGCTCGCGCACCCACGTGCCCGACCTCGCGCCCAGCGCCACACCCCACCCACTTCGTTCTTTGCCGCCCGCTCGTGCAATCGGTTCGTTCGTGCGTTCGCCGCGTGCCTCGTGAGTTGCTCCCGAGCCGAGCCTTGTTTGTTTTACTATATTTAGGCCTATTGTGTGATTTTTGTGTTGATTGATAGGTTCCCGGTAGCTAGATCGAGATTGTTCGCGACTTATGATTTCGTGCCAAACCGTCCCCGACCAAGGTAAGGATTTCTTACCGGGGTTGTGTGGACCTGCGATATTATATGTGATTGTTGATTGATTGCTGTTTGTGATTATTGACATGTGTAGCTAGGTGCTTCAATCAATTCCCGCTTAGCATGATTTCTTGGTTAATTCTCATGTTAATCCATGCTAGGTTGTTCCTTTCTAGCATGCTCGTATCTGTTCCTTGCTTCGTAGTATCATGCTAGGCTCGTTGTATTCTTATTGAGCACGTATTGGATTTTATGGAATTGTTTGTTTGTTGCTAAGGGCGAGTTAGAGTTGCGGTAGATAGCATCATCCGGCCCGATGCATAAAGTACCTTGCATCCATGGCGGGGGACGTCGAGCAAGTCATTCCGCCTCTGACCCCGTGAGGATTTGCTAACCCGAGCGGTAGGCCCCCGCAAATCTTGGGTGAGGGTGGCGGTCGTTAAATGCCCCAACCGTCGGGATGATGACTTGGCATTGCCTTGTCCCCGATAGTCGGCACGCCCTCGCGGCGTGTTCGGCCGTAGCCCCGATTGCCACCTGTTAAGGTAAGGCGGCTTCTGGTGTAAGCCTACCACAACCCGTTCTCTTAGCCTCAGTGCGGTGGTTCAGCCGACATAGTTTAAGTGTCGTGTCTCACACCCTATGTCGGACACACCGATCCAAAGATTTAGTTAGGCGTGGTGGATCGACATGGGCGCTTGCCTCTGACCCGGCACCCCCATGGTGCTGCAGTGAGCACGCGGTGCATGTTTACGCTCATTACAGTGGCCGGACCGGAGAGCTCCTCGGGATCTTGAGCCGATGTACCTTTCGTCGACGAGAGAGCAGGCGAGGCCGGACTTGTTTCTCGTATAGGGCGACTTATGTATTGGGTCAGTATGATGATTTTATTCGGACTAAGCCACCGAGTTGGCATCCGAGGCCCAAGTGTGGGCTAAGCTATGTGCTCTATTCTCGTGTTATATTCATAGCTTGCATACGCTCATCGAGATGACCATGTATATCGTATTGTACCCCGGTTGGGAATTCTTATCGAGTAATTCGTTACTCACCCTTATTCTCGTGGTTTTCCACAGTAACCGTGGTGCGCGACAGGATGATGCCCGAAGGAGGAGCCGTGATCATGGGGCCCAGTCTTCCAACTCGATTTTTGTATTATGACTCTCGTGTGTTTTGTTTTCCCCGAATGCATGTAGCCGCACGAAGCCCTAGGATGTTTGTAAATATTTGTGGATTCCAAAGATGTTGTATCCGAACAGTTTTGAATGGCTTTTAGTAAATCTCTGATCGAGTAAACTTTGGAAATGTATTTATCCCGAACAGTGCTTGGAAACAGGGGACGAGTTTCAGGAAAATGTCTAGTTTTTAAAGGGGTTATTTTGAATGTTTTGTTTTAATTGGAATCCAAATCATGTCTGTTTAAATGTCCTTTACTTTGAATGCATGCATTGGGGTAAGGGTCCATTTAGTGCCCCATTCGGGTCGGTCCCTTACATAATCCCATCTTCCACGAACGAACAAAGCATATTGAGCTAGATTGTCACTTCATCCGGGATCAAATCAATGCAGGTGTGTTGAAGTCTTTGCAATCTGAAGCAATCAACAAATTGCTGACATTTTCACTAAAGCTCTACCAGCACCTACTTTGTATTCTTTATGTTCCAAGTTGAGACTACTTAATTTGTGTAGTCCAACTTGAGGGGGGAATATTAGATTGTATAAATAGCCCCATGTATATTCCTTTTTAATTAATAATAATAACTCTTTCTCTAATTTCTGAAGTTCAAATTTTTACTTTCTCATCTCCATTTGGATATACAATCAATTTCCTAAGCCACGTGAGAAAAAGAGAGTGATAGTTAATAATAAATCCTAACTCTAGTTAATGATATTAATCATGTTTTAATCTAAATGTAAGTATTTCAAATTTAAGTTTAGCTTCCAAACCAGTTGTAGCCATCAACTTCAAATTCTCGAGAATCACAATGTCTCATACTTATTTTTGAAAGTGTAGAGTAAGAATTAATTTTGAATGTATAATGTGCGGGTAGGTCAACACTTCTTGATCTTGTAATTTCTGCATTAAAAAAAAACATAAACTCAAGAATATTATAAACTTATAAAAAATCACACCTGAACTCTAACAAAATTGGTTGTGAAGTTAAAGTTTTGGTAAGTTCTTACCATCTATATTGAATTCATAATCTTTTAATTTCTTAGATTTTCTTTGACCACTAAGTCAATTCATAATGGTTAGAACAAATAAGTATTAGAAAAAACTATCATGGAGTTGTTTTGGAGGACTAAGAGGTGCATAATTGGTTAAATTCATGATAGTCACCGATTTAAAAATTAATTTCCTACAAATTTTCTTAACATTCAAAAGGGTCAATTGGTAGTCATTTTGGTTTCAAAAAAAAAAAAACATGGTAGTCATTTACCTAGAAATTAATTTTTTACTAATTGTTTTAACATTCAAATATTGTAGGGTCTCACGATATGTCTCGCCATAATAGGCAAGCTGGTCTATAGAGTAACAAAATATCAAAACAAATCAGATAAATTTTATTTGAGTTCAGAACTTCCGAAATACTTATTTTCTTTCTTTATTTATTAAATTTTAACATTTTTATTAAAAACCCAAAAACAAAAAAACAAAAAAAAAAAAAAAGAGAGAACGAACAAAGAAACAAGTCATGTGAAAAAACAAGCAAATTATTAAATATTGAAGTTAAGGAATCAAATATAACATTTGGAATAAAACATTATAAAAGAATTTAAACACTACCATATTGTTGATCATACGACATATTATCTTCCGTAACCGCCATGTTTAAATGTTGATTTTATTTTTTTTTCCTTTAGTTTTCAGCTTTTATAAATGGAGAAATTATGTTCTATTTTGATAAAAACACCAAAACAAGAAAGGAAGATTGAAAGGTTGGAGTTTTGGTATTGAAAAACATGATTCCAAGGTAAAGCATAATTATTAAATAATTTTTAAAAAAAAAAAAAAGTAAAAAAGGGACATTTTAAAGTGAATGCCTTTTCTTCCCCTCTACCTACTTGAAAATCTAATGAATTTAAGAATTGTCAACAAGAAGATACCTTCGTGGGGTATATGGTCCAAATTGAGTTTAAGGAATTTTTTTTTAAATTTTTGATGCAATCCACTAACGTGTCTAACTCTATATATTAGAGCAATCTAATCCAACTCATATACAGTTTAAATGGGTTGAGTTGAGTTTTTTGAGTTGTATTAATCTTCTCTTTCCTCTCTAAAACTCAACTTATACTTCATAAACAAGTAAAAAAATAAAGAAAAAAAATGCATGATACTACTTGAAAACCTTGGTTACATATCCTATTAGTGCCCGAGTCTATTGTTGGGATGTGAACAAAGTTGTTAAACATTTGTTAATTAAGAGGAAGATCATAGATATATGATGACAACTATCTTCATTGGCATGAGACTTTTTGTTGGATAAAGATATGCATATTAAGAAGGGAGTAGAAAAATCTCGAAGGAAGTACAATAAAGCACATCAATTTAGAGAAATCATAGCAACAAAATAGTTCTTAAAAAGAGAGGATTTAATAATGTTGGAGATACTCACCTTGTGGTGTAATTATCCCACATTGATAAGATGAGGATTCTTCAACACATTTATAAGAGATATGGGTTACTCCCCTCATTGTCAATTGGTTTTGACGTGGAACCACATATTCTCTAATATGGTATCACAACCCATGTGTGTTATTGGTCTCCCAAATTTCGATTCGACCCAAAAATGCTTTGAATAAGCGGGTATTTTGGCCACAAATTCAGATCTAATTAAAGATGGCATTTCCCAATATATGACCCCCATCTTGAGGGAGCATGTTGGAGATACTCGCCTTGTGGTGCAAGTATCCCACATTGATGAGGGTTTCAATTTATGATCCACCTTGAAGATTTGCGCATTCCGTTCTTTCCAAACCCACCATAAGATATTACCTTTCAAATTGGTGGTCAATTTTATACGTTGATCAGAAAGAAAAGTCATTAAGCAAACATTCTTAGCAATAGAGTTCTTCTAGAAAAAATTTTATTGGGCTTCAAGTGAGTATCATTATCATTATCACTAAGCAACTTCTTCATCTCTTTGATCGAAAATGCTTGTCGTAAATCCTTCCAAATAATAATATCATTTAGATTGTTGCGAGGCCGAGGCCAACTTTCAGGAATTTCAGTCCATCGATCAACTTCTCTATCAAAGAGAACTTGAGAAGGGTGAAGGATTCAATTTGAAAAGTCTTCATTCCAAGCATGTTTTTTTTTTTTTTTTTATTCATGAATGTTCAGGTAACTTATGTATACCTCAACTATTTTTAACAAGAAAATCCACACCTGACCTCTAACAAATTTGGTAGTCAAGAAAATTTGCAAAAAACTAATTTTTTGGTTGGAAAGTTTCATCTTGCTGATATGTTCACTAAGGCAGTGCCGCATGGCAAGTTCCAACGTTACTTGGACTTGTTAAATGTTTTGAGTTGCTGAGGTCACTAGGGAACCATCTGAAGGAGAAATAGAAGCATCTGAGTCTGTTGTACATTTGGTATACATATGAATCTAGTATTCATCTGAGTTTGGAATACATCTGAGTCTGGTATGCGTTTTTAGCATACATCTGGTTCCGTATACAGCTGTTACAATTTGTTGCATTTAAAGGAGAGTTCAAGTCAAGGT
The DNA here is from genome assembly GCA_036507275.1 of Sicyos edulis. Lineage (NCBI taxonomy): Eukaryota > Viridiplantae > Streptophyta > Magnoliopsida > Cucurbitales > Cucurbitaceae > Sicyos > Sicyos edulis. Next base: position 1,873,849 of record CM071858.1, on the reverse strand, counting down.
GGAGATTTTTTGAAGATATGTCTTGAACGCACCAATGTCCTGCAATTAGTAGTTGGAGGTCTCACTGCCCAGTCAGCGAGTGGGAGTGCAGAGGGCAACACCCCGCTGCATAAGCAAACGCTGCAATGCATACCATTGTTTCGCACATATAGCAAAACATTGCATTCCGCATGCGTTTAGCGCAACCAACTTTCGCACCCCGTTGCGCTAGCACTTCAGCATTATATTGTACGTTCCGCTTGTGCTAGTGCATCCGCATTCTGTTTAATGCTTACGCATTCTGTAATAGGGTTTAATGAGAGTGTCTATATAAACTCGAATTAAACCCTAGCCGTAATATGATGTTCTTTCTGCAACTCTGTATTTCTCCTCTCCTTAATAAAATTGTTCTCCCTCTCTGCCCGTTAATGAACTACGTAAATCCGTGTGTATTTTTTTTTCTTCTTCTTTTGTGTGTATCGTTATCTGTTTTCACACTTTCGTATCGATTGTTGATTGTCGTTTTCATAACACATTATTCTTACTTCTTAGTTTGGATTAGGTTCAATTGATCGAAAATCAATTCAACCCAACAAAAGTTATAAAATCATAACTCAACTCAACTGAAAAAAAACTATAACCTAACCTTTACAATGTAAGTTGGATAGTTCATGTTACTCGAATTGTCATGAATTTTTTTTTATACCATTAACTCTAGTAACATCTTGTAGTTTTTTATAATTAATAGATTATAAATTCCAATTCTCTCCCACAAAATATTGTTAAATAAAAAAATTCATGGGCATCATTATTGAGGATTTTCAAATTTAATCTCATGTTATATCATATAATTTGATAGGAAAATTTAGTCGATAACTTTTAAAAAGTTTCCGAACATTTAGTCAGATCATCGCTAGGTCAGCAAGCATATGGCAATATTTTGGAGAAATAAAAATGTGTAACGTACGTCTTTATATCATACGATAAAAATTAATATGGATATGATTTTTTTTTAAGTATCTTTAGTCTTTTCTCTTTGGTAAAATTAAGTTTCAGTGGTAATTGAATTTTGAAGTTGAAAAACAATATTTGAAAAAGGAAGTGTAATGATTTGAAAATATAAAATACTTGTTCTGAGATTTTTTGGAGAGAAAATGTCGGAGAAGTATTTATTTTATATTATTTTTTAATAATGTAATGATTATATATTTTGGATTGATTGATAAATTTAATATATTTTATTTATTTGAAAATTAAAAAAGTGTGTATAACATTTGATAAGATAATATAAAAGATATTTTATTGTATATTTATATAATTTAAAATTAAAAAGAGAATATTAGATAGAAAAATTAATGTGATGTTGGAAGAGCCATTGAGAAGAGGTTGATATACTAAAAATAAATATGGAATTGAAAATCTCAACTCCATCTTCCTCTCCTCTACTCAACAACAAATATCAAACACCCTAATGTAGAAACATTATTTTCTCTTTTGTATATCTTTAATATAATTATTAAGTAAATAATCAAGAAGAAAAAGTATTATTATTTTATAGCATGTATAAGGACATAAAAAAAAGTAAGTGTGTTGATTAAAAGATTGAACGAGACCTTAATGATCATTTTCGACAAGATTATGTATACAATCATTAATTAAGAAACCAATTAAGTCATTAAAAAATATTTGAATAGATTATATCATTAAATTTTAAACTATACTTTTATTTAGTCAATATGATTAATAACATTATTAATTCACCAACAACAGCAGTATTGATGTACACACTCGTTGACAATCATTTATATCTTCTTAATTCAAACTTTTTTTTTACCATAACTATTCATGATTCTTCTATTATTCATGTAACTAAATAATCATAACTATTCATAACTATTCAAACTTTTTTCATGTAACTGAAATAGTCGTATATACACATGATATATATATATATATAAATACACATTATGATACAAATCTTTAAAAATCTTCGACGGTTGACATAGCAACAATTCTAGCTTTGAGACATAATCTATCATTTTGCAAATGATCGCTGAGGTCTTTTCGAGACAAGAATTCATGAAAGCCATACCCATTGTGATCATTAAACCAATGCTCATCTGCAAATAATGCAATGCCACCTAAGATTTCAAAATGAACTTTTTTTTTTTTTTGCATGTATAATAAAAAAAGGCAAAATATTTCCATGAACAAAATCAAAACTAATTCATTTGTAGCAGGAAATTCAAATTGAGGTCTATCTTCGATAGAATTCAATCCATGATAGAGTCATTCTACCACTTATTGAATTCTGATACTAATAGAAACCATGTGCTATAGATGAATTATTTTAGAAATTGTGTTGCAAATATAATACAAGAGTAGAATGTGGCGGTGAGGGTAAATCCCCATAAAAAAAACCCTAATTAAAAAATAAATATTAAACTTTCCAACTAATTAAGAACTTACTTGATTTGTCAACATATCTTTTAGTTTCAAAGTCATAAACATCTAAAAAATATTTTGCATAGATTTTCTTCCTAGTTGGAATGATCTGTGAACTATCTAACTTCAAGTAGACAGATAAATGTGTCATCTTTCCAGACCCAAGACCGTTCGGGTATACCATCATCCTCCTGAAAAGTGAGTCTAAAGTTAGAGGCGTACAAAAAACCGATATCTTAAATAACTAGATCGGTCCAATCTAAACCGTAAAGATTAACCAGGTTGTGAGATTTTCTTTGAATTGTGTTGACTCAAAATTTGTGAGAACCAAAATTCTATCGGTTCTTGAATTGACCAATTTTTTATTTGGTTCAACTAAGAAAACATAAGCTTAAACAATAATATTATAATACATTAGATTATCTTAGTATGCTGTTAGGAAGCATGCACTATATATCAAGATATGTATCTTGGTAGTGCATATATATCTTGGTAGTGCATGCTTCCTAACAACATGTATGTGTTATGGGGTTGGGGCCTTAAATAAGAAATATAACACCGTTCGAAAATCCAAATTAACCCAATATGAAAAATATGAGTTGGGTAGAATTACTCTAACAAATTGTATAAGATTCGGACAGGCTAGTGATAGTGAAGAAATTTGGATTGGTCCAAAAATATTTATAAACCCTACCTAACTCAAATCCATTACACCCCTAGTTAAACTTGTATGATAAGTTCTTTTTTTTTTTTAATTTCTTTAAAAACGCAAATGTCAAAAGAGATTTAGAGATTTATACACATTATCGTATGTAAATCACTTGCCATTGAGACAATTCTAAAAGTCCTCCAAGGTTGACATTGCAACAATTCTAGATTTGAGAAATAACATATCATTTTGTAAGTTGAGATCATTTCGAGACAAGAACTTCTTATCGCCAAAGCCATAGGATGTGGAACTAAACCAATGCTCACCTGAAAATTATAATGCAATGTCACATAAGATTTAGAAACACAATAAATAATCCTTCGAAAAATCAAGAGGAAACTTCAATTATAAACTTACTTGATTTTTCAACATAGGTTTTAGTTCCATAGTTATAAACACCAAAAAAATATTTTGCATAGATTTTCTTCCCAGTTGGAATAGTCTCTGAAGTATCTAATTTTAATTTTGAAGTTAAGGAATCGAATATGACATTTGGAACAAAACATTAAATAAAATCCTAAACACTATATACTATGTTGTTGTTCACCTTTTATAGCATTGATCATCGTAGGGCATATTATCGTCCATAATCGCAATGTTTGAATGTTGGATTTTTTTTTCTTTCTTTCTTGGTTTCAGCTGTTATAAATGGAGAACTTTATGTTCTTTTCTTTGTCTTACATAGTATGACAAAACACCAAAACAAGAAAGGAAGATTCGAGGATGACCAAACACCAAACAAGAAAGGAAGATTCAAAAGTGGAAATTATGGTAATAAAAACATGATTTTTTTCTCTCTCTCTCTCTCTTATTTTTCCTAAAGAAAAGGTAAAGAAGCATAATAATAATTTATTGTTTAAAATTTTAAAAAGAAAAAGAACATTAGAAACAAGTGAATGCCTTTTCTTGCACTCTATCTACTTAGAAATCTAATGAATTCAAGATTTTCTATAACTCTACAATAGTGAAATCCATAATTTTATGGATACTATGTTATTCAAGATATCGCTGGACATAGCATTTATTAACAAATGAATTTAAGATAAAAATAAATGCAAGATCATAGGCACAAATACCAATAAAAACATAGTTCTTAGTTCTATTTTTTCATCCAAAATGTTGTTCGTGGAGAGTGAAACAAAGGGTGAAAGTAATATAAGTTTGAAGAGAGAGATTTTGTAATTGGGGTCGGGGAGAATTCTATGTGATTGTAGCAATTTTTCACATAGTGAAAGTTCTTTTTGTCTGTGGCTTTTTCTCCGATTTGGAATTTTCCCACGTAAATCCTTGTGTTCTCTATTTTGTTGTTTGCTTTTAATTTCTCATATTTTTCTATTTATTCCTCCCATTATTAGGAAAGTTTTTTCTCAATAAATCATCGACCTTTATCCTAGATGGTCAAGGAATGTTTTTTTTTTCTTTGCTTTGTAAGAAGCACACTTGGAACAAAAAGAGAACCAAGAGAGCATAAATTAGAGAACAAAGAAGAGTTACATATATGATGGGGGAAGAATTGAAGGAAATAGAAGAGGTTGTATATACTTTCAAAAAGAGATGATATCCTCCCATAGAGTCCCTTGATTTGTTTTGATCGTTTAAAATGCGAGCATTTCGTTCTCTCCAGATATGCCAAAGAATTGCTCCAAAAACATCGCTGATAATGATGTTTTTGTGCTATATATCCATGTTTAATAATGTGATACCCTTTGGTAATTGAAGTCTCCAAATCTTCTTCATAGCTTAACTAACCATGCCAATGATCCACTAAAATATACATATATGTTCAAGATTGCTAAAGAGAATCTAGAACGCTCATTTTTTTAGATTGAAGATAATTCTAGAACACCCTCTATCTAAGATTGGTGAAGAATGATTTCAACCATGCACAGTGTCCAAAGTGAAGCAAACCATCTCAAAATCTTCCAAGACATCTCATATTTAAGAGAGATAAAAATAGAGAAAATTTCTCCTTATAAGAAGTTTGTTGCTACTTTGTAACAGATAACGTTTGTAATCTTATTTTTAAAGTGAGGTTCTTTAGGTCATTGTCCATGGTTTTTGTTATTTGAGAGGTTTACACGTAAAATTATTGTGTCATTTTTTCTCTTGTTTATTATTATTATGGTTTTTTTCTCTTCTTTATTATTATTATGATTATTATCATTCTATTATAGTCATAACCCTTGTTCTATTTGATTCAAAGACACAAATTGAAACTAAATCACAAATTTAAAAACTAAAAAAAAAGATTAGTAGGTTTTCCAAGAATTAATTATTGACTTATAAATATAAAGTTACATGTTAAATGTATAGTAAAATAAAATATATGTATGCACATTATCATATATATATATATATATATATATATATTTATTTACAACATCTTGGCACACGTGTCGTTTTCAAAATTCTTCCACAGTTGACAAAGCAACAATTCTTGCTTTGAGAAATAAAGCATCGTATAACAAATGAGAACTGAGGTCTTTTCGGGCCAAGAATTCATGAAAGCCCATTCCACAGTCACTAAACCAATCCTCAGCTGCAAATATATTGCAATGCAACATCAGATTTCAAAACAAAACTCTATATAGAAAATAAAATGAAAAAAAAAAATCTAGAGAAACTTCAACTAAAGAACTTACTTGATTTTTCAACATATTTTTGAGTTTCAAAGTTCAAAACACTTAGACAATATTTTGCATAGATTTTCTTCCCAGATGGAATGGTCTCTGAACTATCCAAGTGCAAGTAAAGAGAGAGATGTGTTGTCTTCCCGGTCTTATAGCCGTTAGGGTTTAGCGACAACTTCCTGAAATTAATGAGCCATAAAATTTAGAGGATTTTGCATGTATGACAAAACAGAGCAAAGTATTTACATCTATAACATAAAATCAAAATTAATTCATTTATAGCAAAAAGTTCAAATTGAGTTCTACGGCTGGATAAGTTCTATTAGTGATAGAATTCAATCAATGATAAACTCATTCTATCATTGCTTGAGCTTTCTACCATTGATAGAATTCCAAATTGAGTTCTATAAATATTTGAGTGATAGAAATTAATATGTTATAGATAAATTATTTTTAAAATTCTGCTACAAATATAATACAAAAAGTAAAATGTACTGCTCATGAAAATTCTCTAAAATTTAGAGGTTAAATGACAACTTGAACAATTAAAACTATCCAACCGAATGGTAATAATTAAGATGGATTGTTATTTCTTTAGATAATATTGGATCAAAATTTAAGAGAACCAAAATTTGGTCGTTGCCAATTTTTAATTTGGTTCTTTGTGCCACAAATTTGGTCATTGATATTTCCTTCATCGCTTTAAATTGGAAGACCTTTTGTAACTTTGCACATTTTTTCAATGCAGTATTTCCCAATTTTTCAAATTATCAACTAGGTTCAACTGAATCCAACTTAAAATAAGAATGATATTATTTATGTGTGTATGTTTAAAATTGGATAACATAATAGATTCTTAGCACGTGGTTAAAAATCATACACTAACAAAATTTTGGAAATCGATATCATATACTATATATATAACTCATGCCAAGAAGCATGAAAAAAAAACTTCCAATTAAAAATTATAGAGGTAATGATTAAGATGATGGATTCTGTCCATGGTAGTCATCTACCTAAAATTAATTTCCTACGAATTTCCTTGACATTCAAATGTTGTAGAATCAGGCGATATATCTCGTGAAAATAATCGAGATGTTCACAAGTTGACCTGGACAGTTACAGATATATATATAAAAAAAAAAAGCAAAGCTATAGTTCTTGGAAAAATGTGATTTATAGTACGAAAAGGTCGTAAGAACCCGAATATCCTCCCACATTGACTCAACCAATTTATGTTTGTAGTTACATTACAAAATTCTAGAGTTACACACACTGTCCATAAAATGTCCCAACAAAACAAACCCAAAAGGATCCCATCTTGAGACCATGCCTCTCTGTCAAAATTTGCTTTAAAAAAATTCTCCATAGTAACAAAAGCATACATGCACTAAATATTTTCTAAAAATTCAATCCAACTCAATCCATATATACGCTTAGCTTAACTTGTATGATAACGTTTTTTCTTTTAATTATTTCTTTAAAAACGCAAATGGTAAAAAAGATTGATGTATATTACTTACCATTTTATTCCTTTGACAATGAATGGTACTGAGTCATAGGATTCCTCAGTTTTGGTAGAAAATTGATAGATGCTCCAAACAAAGGGTTCATGTTGAGGATCTTCAATAACAGTAAAATTTTCTCCTTTGTTTGAGGCTTTAAGTATAGAAACTTCAACTCCAAATGTGCAACAATTGCCCACAATGAAGCCATTGGAGGCTTTATTCAAATCATTATGAGAAAGAAAGGGGGTCAATCCATGTTCACTCTTCCTTTTAGTGTACTTCCTCATTTTCCCATCTGCAAAAATTAATCAATACATATTTATAAGTTTTAGTGTTGTCATTCGATAATAATCGTTTGGTCTTGTTTAATAACTAGCTTTCCAAAATTGCAAATGGTGTAATCATGTATACCGGACGTATTCGATCTTTTTTATATCAACGATTCTCACACATCGGAAAGCTAAAAGACATCATAACATTTAAAAGATATGTGGGCTATTTTTTTTTTTTTGGAGAATCAGCTAATCGGCAAGCCTCAGGCCCAAGCGGGGTACTACCCCATTGCGGAGCTATGTGGCTTAATGGGGTCCATACATCCAAGAGTCGATACTCGTCCCAAGACTCGGACCCAGGATACTTCAAGGGTATTCTATTTTAAAAGCTTTCCAAGAGTCTCGAATCTGAAACATCTAAGGTATGCAGACTACGTACTTCACTTAACATCAATGAATTTTGAGATGAAACTAGAGGTGCTATCTAATATTATTTTATAAATTAAAAAAAAGAAGAGTGATATACTTTGGTACCTTGGATGATTAAATAGTTGTCTTTGATTTGATCATATATAAAGAATCTGAAAATAACCCTTAGTTCCCCACCAAGAGGAAGCTTTTCTTTAGATGTTAGAGCAAGGTAGAGAGAAATATGATCTTTTACTTTCTCATCTCCATTTGGATATACAATCAATTTCCTAAGCCATGTGAGAAAAAGAGAGTGATAGTTAATAATAAATCCTAACTCTAGTTAATGATATTAATCATGTTTTAATCTAAATGTAAGTATTTCAAATTTAAGTTTAGCTTCCAAACCAGTTGTAGCCATCAACTTCAAATTCTTGAGAATCACAATGTCTCATACTTATTTTTGAAAGTGTAGAGTAAGAATTAATTTTGAATGTATAATGTGCGGGTAGGTCAACACTTCTTGATCTTGTAATTTCTGCATTAAAAAAAACATTAACTCAAGAATATTATAAACTTATAAAAAATCACACCTGAAATCTAACAAAATTGGTTGTGAAGTTAAAGTTTTGGTAAGTTCTTACCATCTATATTGAATTCATAATCTTTTAATTTCTTAGATTTTCTTTGACCACTAAGTCAATTCATAATGGTTTGAACAAATAAGTATTAGAAAAAACTATCATGGAGTTGTTTTGGAGGACTAAGAGGTGCATAATTGGTTAAATTCATGATAGTCAACGACTTAGAAATTAATTTCCTACAAATTTTCTTAACATTCAAAAGGGTCAATTGGTAGTCATTTTGGTTTCAAAAAAAAAACATGGTAGTCATTTACCTAGAAATTGATTTTTTACTAATTTTTTTAACATTCAAATATTGTAGGGTCTCACGATATGTCTCGCCATAATAGGCAAGCTGGTCTATAGAGTAACAAAATATCAAAACAAATCAGATAAATTTTATTTGAGTTCAGAACTTCCGAAATACTTATTTTCTTTCTTTACTGTTAAATCTTCACATTTTTTATTAAAAAACCCAAAAACAAAAAAAAAAAAAAAAAAAAAGAGAGAACGAACAAAGAAACAAGCTGTGTGAAAAAACAAGCAAATTATTAAATATTGAAGTTAAGGAATCAAATATAACATTTGGAATAAAACATTATAAAAGAATTTAAACACTACCATATTGTTGATCATACGACATATTATCTTCCGTAACCGCCATGTTTAAATGTTGATTTTATTTATTTTTCCTTTAGTTTTCAGCTTTTATAAATGGAGAAATTATGTTCTATTTTGATAAAAACACCAAAACAAGAAAGGAAGATTGAAAGGTTGGAGTTTTGGTATTGAAAAACATGATTCCAAGGTAAAGCATAATTATTAAATAATTTTTTTAAAAAAAAAAAATTAAAAAAGGGACATTTTAAAGTGAATGCCTTTTCTTCCCCTCTACCTACTTGAAAATCTAATGAATTTAAGAATTGTCAACAAGAAGATACCTTCGTGGGGTATATGGTCCAAATTGAGTTTAAGGAATTTTTTTTTTTATAATTTTTTGATGCAATCCACTAACGTGTCTAACTCTATATATTAGAGCAATCTAATCCAACTCATATACAGTTTAAATGGGTTGAGTTGAGTTTTTTGAGTTGTATTAATCTTCTCTTTCCTCTCTAAAACTCAACTTATACTTCATAAACAAGTAAAAAAATAAAGAAAAAAAATGCATGATACTACTTGAAAACCTTGGTTACATATCCTATTAGTGCCCGAGTCTATTGTTGGGATGTGAACAAAGTTGTTAAACATTTGTTAATTAAGAGGAAGATCATAGATATATGATGACAACTATCTTCATTGGCATGAGACTTTTTGTTGGATAAAGATATGCATATTAAGAAGGGAGTAGAAAAATCTCGAAGGAAGTACAATAAAGCACATCAATTTAGAGAAATCATAGCAACAAAATAGTTCTTAAAAAGAGAGGATTTAATAATGTTGGAGATACTCACCTTGTGGTGTAATTATCCCACATTGATAAGATGAGGATTCTTCAACACATTTATAAGAGATATGAGTTACTCCCCTCATTGTCAATTGGTTTTGACGTGGAACCACATATTCTCTAATATGGTATCACAACCCATGTGTGTTATTGGTCTCCCAAATTTCGATTCGACCAAAAAATGCTTTGAATAAGCGGGTATTTTGGCCACAAATTCAGATCTAATTAAAGATGGCATTTCCCAATATATGACCCCCATCTTGAGGGGGCATGTTGGAGATACTCGCCTTGTGGTGCAAGTATCCCACATTGATGAGGGTTTCAATTTATGATCCACCTTGAAGATTTGCGCATTCCGTTCTTTCCAAACCCACCATAAGATATTACCTCTCAAATTGGTGGTCAATTTTATACGTTGATCAGAAAGAAAAGTCATTAAGCAAACATTTTTAGCAATAGAGCTCTTCTAGAAAAAATTTTATTGGGCTTCAAGTGAGTATCATTATCATTATCACTAAGCAACTTCTTCATCTCTTTGATCGAAAATGCTTGTCAGGGGGCGTCTTCCAAATAATAATATCATTTAGATTGTTGCAAGGCCGAGGCCAACTTTCAGGAATTTCAGTCCATCGATTAACTTCTCTATCAAAGAGAACTTGAGAAGGGTGAAGGATTCAATTTGAAAAGTCTTCATTCCAAGCATGTTTTTTTTTTTTTTTTTTTATATTCATGAATGTTCAGGTAACTTATGTATACCTCAACTATTTTTAACAAGAAAATCCACACCTGACCTCTAACAAATTTGGTAGTCAAGAAAATTTGCAAAAAACTAATTTTTTGGTTGGAAAGTTTCATCTTGCTGATATGATCACTAAGGCAGTTCCAACGTTACTTGGACTTGTTAAATGTTTTGAGTTGCTGAGGTCACTAGGGAACCATCTGAAGGAGAAATAGAAGCATCTGAGTCTGTTGTACATTTGGTATACATATGAATCTAGTATTCATCTGAGTTTGGAATACATCTGAGTCTGGTATGCGTTTTTAGCATACATCTGGTTCCGTATACAGCTGTTACAATTTGTTGCATTTGAAGGAGAGTTCAAGTCAAGGTGGAGATTTTTTGAAGATATGTCTTGAACGCACCAATGTCCTGCAATTAGTAGTTGGAGGTCTCACTGCCCAGTCAGCGAGTGGGAGTGCAGGGGCAACACCCCGTTATGCATAAACGCTTTCAATGCATACCATTGTTTCGCACATAGCAAAACATTGCATTCCGCATGCGTTTAGCGCAACCAACTTTCGCACCCCGTTGCGCTAGCACTTCAACATTATATTGTACGTTCCGCTTGTGCTAGTGCATCCACATTCTGTTTAATGCTTACGCATTCTGTAATAGGGTTTAATGAGAGTGTCTATATGTAAGGGACCGACCCGAATGGGGCACTAAATGGGCCCTTATCCCAATGCATGCATTCAAAGTAAAGGACATTTAAACAGACATGATTTCGGATTCCAATTAAAACAAAAACATTCAAAATAACTCCTTTAAAAACTAGACAATTTCCTGGAACTCATCCATGTTTCCAAGCACTGTTCCAAGATAAATACATTTCCAAAGTTTACTCGATCGAGAGATTTACTAAAAGCCATTCAAAACTGTTCGGATACAAAATCTTTGGAATCCACAAATATTTACAAACATCCTAGGGCTCCATGCCCGACTACATGCATTCGGGGAAAACAAAACACACGAGAGTCATAATACAAAAATCGAGTTGGAAGATCGGGCCCCATGATCACAGCTCCTCCTTCAGCATCCTGTCGCACACCACGATTACCGTGGAAAACCACGAGAATAAGGGTGAGTAACGAATTACTCGATAAGAATCCCCAACCGGGGTACAATCACGATATACATGGTCATCTCGATGAGCGTATGCAAGCTATGAATATAAACACGAATAGAGCACATAGCTTAGCCCATACTTGGGCCTCGGATGCCAACTCGTGGTCTTAGTCCGAATAATATCATCACACGATCCAATACATAAGTCGCCTCTATACGAGAAACAAGTCCCGGCCTCGGCCTCATCATCGTCGACGAAAGGTACACTGCTCAAGATCCCGAGGAGCTCTGCAGTGTGCCAGAATGAATGAGCGTAAACATGCACCGCGTGCATCTGCAGACCATGGGGTGCCGGGTCTAGAGGCAAGCCGCCCATGTCCAGTCCACCACGCCTAACTAATTCTTTGGATCGGTGTCACTGACATAGGGGTGTGAGACCTGGACACGTAAACTATGTCACCAAACCACCGCACCTGAGGCTAAGGAAACGGGTCGTGGTAGGCTTACACCAGGAAGCCGCCCTTACCTTAACAGGTGGCAATCAGGAGCTACGGCCGAACACGCTGATGACGTGCCGACTGCCGGGGACGAGGCAATGCCAAGTCATCATCCCGACGGTTGGGGCATTTAACGATCGCCACCCTCACCCAAGATTGCGGGGGCCTACCGCTCGGGTTAGCTAATCCCTCACGGGGTCCAGGGAAGGAATGACTTGCTCGACGTCCCTGCCATGGATGCAAGGTTCTTTATGCATCAGGCCCGGATGATGCTATCTACCTGCAATTCTAACCTGCCCTAGCAAACAGCAAACAATTTCCATAAAATCCAATACGTGCTCAATAAGAATACAACGAGCCTAGCATGATACTACGAAGCAAGGAATAGATACGAGCATGCTAGAGAGGAACAACCTAGCATGGATTAACATGAGAATTAAATCAGAAAAATCATGCTAATCGGGAATTCAGATTAGAGAACCTAGCTACATATGTCAATACACACAAACAAGCAATCAATCAGCAATCACATATAATATCGCAGGGTCCACACAACTCCGGTAAGAAATCCTTACCTTGGTCGGGGACGATGGCAAGAAAACCTAAGCTGCGAACTATCTCGAACTAGCTACCGAGAACCTATCAATCACAACAAAAATCACACAATAGGCCTAAATATAATAAAATAAATGAGGCTCAGCTCGGGAGCAACTCACGAGGTACGACGAACGCACGAACGAGCCAATTGCACGAACGGGCAAAGAACGGGGCTGGGCCGGGCGAAGCTGGGCGCAGGAGTGGCGCGCGTGGCTACTGCGCGCGACGCGCGCGACGGGCGCTGCTGCGCGCGGTGATGCAGGGGCGAACAGAGGCGCGGCTCGTCTGGCGCCCGCGATGCGACGCGTCACGGAGGCTGGCGCGGAGGCAGCGCGCGAGCATGGGTCGATGGGTGGCGTGGCTCGACGGGTGGGGTGCGCCTCGCGCGCGCGCGACGCGAACAGCGCGCGACAGAGTGATCGGGCGATGGAGAATAACGAACTCGAATTCGAGCGATTGGAGAGGATTCGACGAACGATTTGTTGATGGATGAGTTCCTCTACACCTGCTGAACACAAACCACACGATTTTCCTCACTCCCTCGGCCGGCAGGAACGAAATCGAAAACAGGGGAAAAAACGAAGGAGAAGAAGAAGAAGAACTTACCAATTGCTTGAGGATGGAACGCCTTCGAATTTGGGGAATGAAACTCGGTTGAATTGAAGCTGGAGAAGGAAGAATTCGCGAGAGAATGGCTGTCGGTCGGGGGAGCTTTGCGAGGAAGAAGAAGAAGAAATGGGGAGAAGACTCGGGCGAGCTGGCCTTTTAACCAAAGCAGGGGACGATTAGACATAAATAAAAGATGGCGCGTCTAAAGCAACAAGAGCGTTTGATAGCTCAAGTGGCAATGCCACTCGCCTAGCCTACCACACGGCCCTGGTTCGATTCCCGCTTGACGCACTATTTAATTCCCTATTTATTTTTACTCTTTCCCAAGCCCAAATGCCTTCACCAAAATTCCCGATCCTTTTCAAATTGACTCATAATTATTCCGGCAATTTTTAATTTCAAAACCGGCCCGACCCAAAATTACCAAAATGCCCCTGGGCCTCCCGGGAAGACCGGGAAGAAATTTCCGGGCCGTTAGACTATATAAACTCGAATTAAACCCTAGCCATAATATGATGTTCTTTCTGCAACTCTGTATTTCGCCTCTCCTTAATAAAATTGTTCTCCCTCTCTGCCCGTTAATGAACTACGTAAATCCGTGTGTATTTTTTTTCTTCTTCTTTTGCGTGTATCGTTATCTGTTTTCACACTTTCGTATCGATTGTTGATTGTCGTTTTCATAACACATTATTCTTACTTCTTAGTTTGGATTAGGTTTAATTGATCGAAAATCAATTCAACCCAACAAAAGTTATAAAATCATAACTCAACTCAACTGAAAAAAAACTATAACCTAACCTTTACAATGTAAGTTGGATAAAGTTCATGTTACTCGAATTGTCATGAATTTTTTTTATACCATTAACTCTAGTAACATCTTGTAGTTTTTTATAATTAATAGATTATAAATTCCAATTCTCTCCCACAAAATATTGTTAAATAAAAAAATTCATGGGCATCATTATTGAGGATTTTCAAATTTAATCTCATGTTATATCATATAATTTGATAGGAAAATTTAGTCGATAACTTTTAAAAAATTTCCGAACATTTAGTCAGATCATCGCTAGGTCAGCAAGCATATGGCAATATTTTGGAGAAATAAAAATGTGTAACGTACGTCTTTATATCATACGATAAAAATTAATATGGATATGTTTTTTTTTTTAAGTATCTTTAGTCTTTTCTGCTGGTAAAATTAAGTTTCAGTGGTAATTGAATTTTGAAGTTGAAAAACAATATTTGAAAAAGGAAGTGTAATGATTTAAAAATATAAAATACTTGTTCTGAGATTTTTTGGAGAGAAAATGTCGGAGAAGTATTTATTTTATATTAATTTTTAATAATGTAATGATTATATATTTTGGATTGATTGATAAATTTAATATATTTTATTTATTTGAAAATTAAAAAAGTGTGTATAACATTTGATAAGATAATATAAAAGATATTTTATTGTATATTTATATAATTTAAAATTAAAAAGAGAATATTAGATAGAAAAATTAATGTGATGTTGGAAGAGCCATTGAGAAGAGGTTGATATACTAAAAATAAATATGGAATTGAAAATCTCAACTCCATCTTCCTCTCCTCTACTCAACAACAAATATCAAACACCCTAAACATTATTTTCTCTTTTGTATATCTTTAATATAATTATTAAGTAAATAATCAAGAAGAAAAGAGTATTATTATTTTATAGCATGTATAAGGACATAAAAAAAAGTAAGTGTGTTGATTAAAAGATTGAACGAGACCTTGATGATCATTTTCGACAAGATTATGTATACAATCATTATTTAAGAAACCAATTAAGTCATTAAAAAATATTTGAAAAGATTATATCATTAAATTTTAAACTATACTTTTATTTAGTCAATATGATTAATAACATTATTAATTCACCAACAACAGCAGTATTGATGTACACACTCGTTGACAATCATTAATATCTTCTTAATTCAAACTTTTTTTTTACCATAACTATTCATGATTCTTCTATTATTCATGTAACTAAATAATCATAACTATTCATAACTATTCAAACTTTTTTCATGTAACTGAAATAGTCGTATATACACATGATGATATATATATATATATATATATATATATATATAAATTCACATTATGATACAAATCTTTATAAATCTTCGACGGTTGACATAGCAACAATTCTAGCTTTGAGACATAATCTATCATTTTGCAAATGATCGCTGAGGTCTTTTCGAGACAAGAATTCATGAAAGCCATACCCATTGTGATCACTAAACCAATGCTCATCTGCAAATAATGCAATGCCACCTAAGATTTCAAAATGAACTTTTTTTTTTTTTTTGCATGTATAATAAAAAAAGGCAAAATATTTCCATGAACAAAATCAAAACTAATTCATTTGTAGCAGGAAATTCAAATTGAGGTCTATCTTCGATAGAATTCAATCCATGATAGAGTCATTCTACCACTTATTGAATTCTGATACTAATAGAAATCATGTGCTATAGATGAATTATTTTAGAAATTGTGTTGAAATATAATACAAGAGTAGAATGTGCCGGTGAGGGTAAATCCCCATAAAAAAAACCCTAATTAAAAAATAAATATTAAACTTTCCAACTAATTAAGAACTTACTTGATTTGTCAACATATCTTTTAGTTTCAAAGTCATAAACATCTAAAAAATATTTTGCATAGATTTTCTTCCCAGCTGGAATGATCTCTGAACTATCTAACTTCAAGTAGACAGATAAATGTGTCATCTTTCCAGACCCAAGACCGTTCGGGTATACCATCATCCTCCTGAAAAGTGAGTCTAAATTTAGAGGCGTACAAAAAACCGATATCTTAAATAACTAGGTCGGTCCAATCTAAACCGTAAAGGTTAACCAGGTTGTGACATTTTCTTTGAATTGTGTTGACTCAAAATTTGTGAGAACCAAAATTCTATCGGTTCTTGAATTGACCAATTTTTTATTTGGTTCAACTAAGAAAACATAAGCTTAAACAATAATATTATAATACATTAGATTATCTTAGTATGTTGTTAGAAAGCATGCACTATATATCAAGATATGTATCTTAGTAGTGCATATATATCTTGGTAGTGCATGCTTCCTAACAACATGTATGTGTTATGGGGTTGGGGCCTTAAAAAAGAAATATAACACCGTTCGAAAATCCGAATTAACCCAATATGAAAAATATGAGTTGGGTAGAATTACTCTAACAAATTGTATAAGATTCGGACAGGCTAGTGATAGTGAAGAAATTTGGATTGGTCCAAAAATATTTATAAACCCTACCTAACTCAAATACATTACACCCCTAGTTAAACTTGTATGATAAGTTCTTTTTTTTTTTAATTTCTTTAAAAACGCAAATGGCAAAAGAGATTTGGAGATTTATGTATATTAGTTACCATCGTCTTCCTTTGACATTGAAGGGTTCTGAGACATAGGATTCATCAAGTTTTTTAGAAAATTGATGGATGGGCCAAAAAAAATAGTCATGCTGAGTATCTTTAATAATAGTCAAACTTTCTCCTTTGTTTGAGGCTTTAAGTATAGAAACTTCAACTCCAAATGTGCAACAATTGCCCATAATGAAGCCATTGGAGGGTTCATTCAAAGCATTATGAGAAAGAAAGTGAGTGAATCCATGTTCACTCTTCCTTTTAGTGTACTTCCTCATTTTCCCATCTGCAAAAAACCAAAGATATATGATAATGTTGTTAAAATCATACGATATATCATTTGCATTATACATACACTACAATAAAAGTGGTCTGGGCCGATGGGAGCTACACCATCCGTCGAGAAATTCGTCGATGGAGGTGGTCTATGCCGATGGAATAGTCTTCCATAAGCGTAGAGCATTGTTACCCTGACGAAACATATAATATATTGCCTTAGACCAATGAAAAAAAAAAGAAAAAGTGGGCGAGCAAAGCCAAGGGAAAAA
Source organism: Sicyos edulis (assembly GCA_036507275.1). Lineage (NCBI taxonomy): Eukaryota > Viridiplantae > Streptophyta > Magnoliopsida > Cucurbitales > Cucurbitaceae > Sicyos > Sicyos edulis. Next base: position 1,856,316 of record CM071858.1, on the reverse strand, counting down.
TTTTCACTTTGAGGCAACAGAAAAATTGTTGTTCGCCATAAATGGTCTAAGACGACATAAACTTTGTTATTTTGTCACCATAGATGGCCTAAAGCAAAGAAAATTTTGTTGCTTTGTCGCATTAGAACATCTAAGACAACGGAAAATTATCTGTCGATGTAAACCCTAATCAACAAATAATTCCACATCGAAAATGGTTGAAATTTAAAGTGTAGTGGATTGTTCTAAAATGGGTGAAAGAGTCATTAAATTCATATTTGTGCTTGAGGCAATGAAGCTTTTGGGCCTAGGTTTTGCCCAGGCCTTTGAGAGTTTCTGGAAGGGCTCCCTTCAGTGTAAAGTCCCGTACAATTCAAACCCCCCCTCCTGGGTTTAGGATTGAAGGGTAGGAGGCAACGGAACAATGTCTTCCATCGACATTGATGGACTAAGCCGACAGAAGTGATCTTCATCAGCTTTGATGGTCTAAAGCAACAGAAGATCGCTCGTCGGCTAAGACCATCAAAGCCGCATGAAAGGCATTCTTTCATTGACTTAGGCTAAGCCGACGAAGCTAGTGACACAATATTTTATCGCCTTATAGGCTATGACGATGAAAATAGAAGACTTACAGTGACGAAAATTTTCGTCGCCTAAAACATATCTTCTTGTAGTACATAATGGTTCAAAATGTAACAAAGAAAAACAATTCAAAACAAGATTTAATGTTTGAATCGCATGTACAACAATCATATGATTCAAAAATTTAAACCAGATTATGGTACATTCATGAATCGAAAAAATTTTGATTCACCGTATCAACAAAACAATTAGAGTTTTCTTTTGATAATCATTTCATCCTTGTTTGATAACTAATTTTTTCAAATGGCGACGTGTGTTATCATAAACCTCCAGAAACTAGAAAAAGAAGAGTAAGATATATTTTGATACCTTGAATGGTTAAATAGTTGTCTTTAATTTGATCATATATAAAAAATCTGAAAATAACCCTCACTTCCCCACCAGGTGGAAGATTTTCTTTTGATGTTAGAGCAAGGTAGAGAGAAATATGATCTTCCACTTTTTCATCTCCATTTGGATATAGAATCAATTTCCTAAGCCATGTGAGAGAAAGAGAGAGATAGTTAATTATAAACCCTAACCCTAGTTAATGATACTTAATCATGTTTTAGTTTAAATGGATGTATTTCAAATTTAAGTTTAGCTTTCCAAACCAGGTTGTAGCCATCAACTTCAAATTCTCCGTATTCACATTGTTTCATTCCTATTTCAAAAGTGCAGAGTAAGAATTGATTTTGAATGTATAATGAGTGGTGGGTCAACACTTCTTGATCTTGTAATTTCTGCATTAAAAAACACTCAAGAATATCAGCTATCCAAAATTATAATTGGCCATGGGATTAATTATGGGAAGATCAAATATATATTTTGATATCTGTGAATATTTTGATTACCTTATGCACACTCAACTTTTTTACAGTAACAATCGATGAATGTTAACAACATTTGAATGTCAAGAAAATTCTTAAAAACTAAAAAATTTTAAAGTAAGATTCGATTGAATTCACATTCTCTTAATTTTCTAAACTCCCTTTGACCCGATGAATCAACTCATAATAGTGGATAAAACAAATATCACCCAAATTATATTTGGTCGTAACTTTCCTAAATACTTCAATCTTTCACTACTAAGTCAATTTATAATGGTTCAGTGAGACTAAATATGAGCCAAATTCTCTCTTTGGGTTCAGAACTTTCCTTATTTTCATTCTCGCTCTTCAATTTTCAGATTTTTGTACAAAAAACATATATGAAAAAACGTACGAAATATCAATATGGAAGCTAGAGGATAAAATATGACATTTGGAACAAAACATTTTATAAAATCTTAAACACTATACCATGTTGTCGTTCATCTTTCATAGCATCATTGTGCGACATATTACCGTCCATAATCGCAATGTTTTAATGTTGGATTTTTCTTTCTTTTTCAAATTTGTTATAAATGGAGAAATTTATGTTCTTTTCTTTGTCTTACATAGCAATGAGAAAACACTAAAACAAGAAAGGAAGATTCAAAGATTACCCACCACCAAACAAGAAAGGAAAATTTATAAGTGGAAATTATGGTAATAAAAAACAGGAAAAAGTAAGGAAAAATATCATTATAATAATTAATTAATTGAACCAATTGGGTCTTGTCCTTAGGTTAATATAGTGTATCTCATATATAGTTAGTGATTAGAATCGGATGAAGAGTGGTTTATAGCCTCCACTTTGTTACAATTCTTTCTACTTATCTATGACTTTTTACTTTTTATTTATTAATTTATTTTTTGCTCTAATCTCAATTAGTAATATTAATTAATAAAATTTTACAAAGTAATAAAAGAAAACTTTAAAAATAAGGGAATGCCTTTTCTTGCACTCTACCTAGTTAGAAATCTAATAAATTGAAGAATTTTTATGATTCAACCATATGTGAACCTGTAATTTTATGAATACTAGGCGTTATACAACATTTTTTGGAAAAGGGATACTCAAAATTTTATCGAGAGAAAAAAAGAAGGGAGAAGGAAGGGAAACAGAGAAGCAAAAAGAGGGAAAGAAATTTTTAAAAATGGCGAAAATAGAGTAGTTGCTTTTTCTAGTACAATTGGGGAAGAGGGTCACAAACCTTACATAGAGCAAATGGTAAAATACCGATTTTCATGATCGATCCTGTGATCGTGGTGTTAAACTCGATTCCACTAAACAATAAAACTAATATATCACCGACCCTTTTGGTAAAATAAAGTAGTTGCTAAAGAATATTAATATAAACATTAATATATTAAGACTAAAATACTATACTAATCCCAATAATAACATGGGGTTTTTGAATGTATATTAAAAAAAAAACAAAATAAGTTCATGTATAGCACAATTTCCAAACTTATTCATTTGTGACACAAAAGTTATTGAAGTCTATCAGTTTGCCAATTGAAGTCTATCAGTTGAATTGATAGAAGTGTAAAGTATATCAGTTGAACTGATAAAAGCCTATTAGTTGACTGATAGAAGTCTATCAATTGAACTTATAGAAGTCTAAAGTCTATCAGTTGAACTGATAGAAATCTAAAATCTATAGTTGAATTGATAGAAGCTGTCTAAATAGGAATTTTGGGCAAAATGTACTATGAATGAAATTATTTTAAAAAATGGGCTACAATTATAATGAAGAGCAAAAAAATATGCTATGGAGGATAAATTCCCAAAGTATATTATTATAAGGGGAATTTGCATGTATATTAAAAAACCAAAATAATTTCATGTATTGCACAATTCCCAAACTTATTCATTGTGGCACAAAAATGATTGAAATCTATCAATTTGCATTGTTCAATCACTCAAAATCGATTGAATTCTATTAGTTGAACTAATAGAAGTTCAAAGTCTATCTGTTGAACTGATAGAAGTCTATTAGTTGAAGGGATAGAAGTCTATCAATTGAACTGATAGAAGTCTAAAGTCTATCAGTTGAACTGATAGAAGTCTGATGATGTTAGAATAGCAATTTTGGGCAAAATGTGCTATGGATGAAATTATTTTTTAAAATGTGCTATAATTATAATGAAGAACCAACTGCCTCAAGATAAAAATGGAGAAATAACTTTTTTGTTGAGAATCCATAATTGATTAACTTTTAAATATGAGCAAATTCTATACCATGTAATTTTTTTTTTTGAAACTTTATATCATGTAATTACATTTTACCTCATAAATTATATTTATAAAACAATTTTTAAAATAATTCATCTATAACAAATAATTTTCTATCAGTGATAGAACTCAACCAACGATAAAATATAATTTTCTATCAGTGATAGAACTCAACTAACAATAAAATATAATTTTCTATCAGTGATAGAACTCAACTAATGATAGAGTGAGTCTACCACTGATAAAACTCAACTAGTGATAGAACTCAATCTAAATTATTTCTGTTATAAATGAATTTGTTTTGATTTTTTTGCTATAGATAGAAATATTTTGCCCTCTTTTTTGTTATACATCCAAACTCCCCTTAAATATATATACACATTATCGTATGTAAATCACTTGCCATTGAGACAATTCTAAAAGTCCTCCAATGTTGACATTGCAACAATTCTAGATTTGAGAATTAACATATCATTTTGTAAGTTGAGATCATTTCGAGACAAGAACTTCTTATCGCCAAAGCCATAGGATATGGAACTAAACCAATGCTCACCTGAAAATTATAATGCAATGTCACATAAGATTTAGAAACACAATAAATAATCCTTCGAAAAATCAAGAGGAAACTTCAATTATAAACTTACTTGATTTTTCAACATAGGTTTTAGTTCCATAGTTATAAACACCAAAAAAATATTTTGCATAGATTTTCTTCCCAGTTGGAATAGTCTCTGAAGTATCTAATTTTAATTTTGAAGTTAAGGAATCGAATATGATATTTGGAACAAAACATTAAATAAAATCCTAAACACTATATACTATGTTGTTGTTCACCTTTTATAGCATTGATCATCGTAGGGCATATTATCGTCCATAATCGCAATGTTTGAATGTTGGATTTTTTTTTCTTTCTTTCTTCGTTTCAAATTTGTTATAAATGGAGAACTTTATGTTCTTTTCTTTGTCTTACATAGTATGACAAAACACCAAAACAAGAAAGGAAGATTCGAGGATGACCAAACACCAAACAAGAAAGGAAGATTCAAAAGTGGAAATTATGGTAATAAAAACATGATTTTTTTCTCTCTCTCTCTTATTTTTCCTAAAGAAAAGGTAAAGAAGCATAATAATAATTTATTGTTTAAAATTTTAAAAAGAAAAAGAACATTAGAAACAAGTGAATGCCTTTTCTTGCACTCTATCTACTTAGAAATCTAATGAATTCAAGATTTTCTATAACTCGACAATAGTGAAATCCATAATTTTATGGATACTATGTTATTCAAGATATCATTTGGACATAGCATTTATTAACAAATGAATTTAAGATAAAAATAAATGCAAGATCATAGGCACAAATACCAATAAAAACATAGTTCTTAGTTCTATTTTTTCATCCAAAATGTTGTTCGTGGAGAGTGAAACAAAGGGTGAAAGTAATATAAGTTTGAAGAGAGAGATTTTGTAATTGGGGTCGGGGAGAATTCTATGTGATTGTAGCAATTTTTCACATAGTGAAAGTTCTTTTTGTCTGTGGCTTTTTCTCCGATTTGGAATTTTCCCACGTAAATCCTTGTGTTCTCTATTTTGTTGTTTGCTTTTAATTTCTCATATTTTTCTATTTATTCCTCCCATTATTAGGAAAGTTTTTTCTCAATAAATCATCGACCTTTATCCTAGATGGTCAAGGAATGTTTTTTTTTTCTTTGCTTTGTAAGAAGCACACTTGGAACAAAAAGAGAACCAAGAGAGAAAAGCACACTTGGAACAAAAAGAGAACCAAGAGAGCATAAATTAGAGAACAAAGAAGAGATACAAATATGATGGGGAAGAATTGAAGGAAATGGAAGAGGTTGCATATACTTTCAAAAAGAGATGATATCCTCCCATAGAGAGTCCCTTGATTTGTTTTGATCGTTTAAAATGCGAGCATTTCGTTCTCTCCAGATATGCCAAAGAATTGCTCCAAAAACATCGCTGATAATGATGTTTTTGTGCTATATATCCATGTTTAATAATGTGATACCCTTTGGTAATTGAAGACTCCAAATCTTCTTCATAGCTTAACTAACCATGCCAATGATCCACTAAAATATACATATATGTTCAAGATTGTTAAAGAGAATCTAGAACGCTCATTTTTTTAGATTGAAGATAATTCTAGAACACCCTCTATCTAAGATTGGTGAAGAATGATTTCAACCATGCACAGTGTCCAAAGTGAAGCAAACCATCTCAAAATCTTCCAAGACATCTCATATTTAAGAGAGATAAAAATAGAGAAAATTTCTCCTTATAAGAAGTTTGTTGCTACTTTGTAACAGATAACGTTTGTAATCTTATTTTTAAAGTGAGGTTCTTTAGGTCATTGTCCATGGTTTTTGTTATTTGAGAGGTTTACACGTAAAATTATTGTGTCATTTTTTCTCTTGTTTATTATTATTATGATTATTCTCATTCTATTATAGCTGCAACCCTTGTTCTATTTGATTCAAAGACACAAATTGAAACTAAATCACAAATTTAAAAACTAAAAAAAAGATTAGTAGGTTTTCCAAGAATTAATTATTGACTTATAAATATAAAGTTACATGTTAAATGTATAGTCAAATAAAATATATGTATGCACATTATCATTTATATATATATATATATATATATATATATATATATATTTACAACATCTTGGCACACGTGTCATTTTCAAAATTCTTCCACAGTTGACAAAGCAACAATTCTTGCTTTGAGAAATAAAGCATCATATAACAAATGAGAACAGAGGTCTTTTCGGGCCAAGAATTCATGAAAGCCCATTCCACAGTCACTAAACCAATCCTCAGCTGCAAATATATTGCAATGCAACATCAGATTTCAAAACAAAACTCTATATAGAAAATAAAATGAAAAAAAAAAAAAAAATCTAGAGAAACTTCAACTAAAGAACTTACTTGATCTTTCAACATATTTTTGAGTTTCAAAGTTCAAAACACTTAGACAATATTTTGCATAGATTTTCTTCCCAGATGGAATGGTCTCTGAACTATCTAAGTGCAAGTAAAGAGAGAGATGTGTTGTCTTCCCGGTCTTATTGCCGTTAGGGTTTAGCGACAACTTCCTGAAATTAATGAGCCATAAAATTTAGGGGATTTTGCATGTATGACAAAACAGAGCAAAGTATTTACATCTATAACATAAAATCAAAATTAATTCATTTATAGCAAAAAGTTCAAATTGAGTTCTATGGCTGGATAAGTTCTATTAGTGATAGAATTCAATCAAAGATAAACTCATTCTATCATTGCTTGAGTTTTCTACCATTGATAGAATTCCAAATTGAGTTCTATAAATATTTGTGTGATAGAAATTAATATGTTATAGATAAATTATTTTTAAAATTCTGCTACGAATATAATACAAAATGTAAAATGTACTGCTCATGAAAATTCTCTAAAATTTAGAGGTTAAATGACAACTTGAACAATTAAAACTATCCAACCGAATGGTAATAATTAAGATGGATTGTTATTTCTTTAGATAATATTGGATCAAAATTTATGAGAACCAAAATTTGGTCGTTGCCAATTTTTAATTTGGTTCTTGGTGCCACAAATTTGGTCATTGATATTGCCTTCATCGCTTTAAATTGGAAGACCTTTTGTAACTTTGCACATTTTTTCAATGCAGTATTTCCCAATTTTTCAAATTATCAACTAGGTTCAACTGAATCCAACTTAAAATAAGAATGATATTATTTATGTGTGTATGTATTAAATTGGATAACATAATAGATTCTTAGCACGTGGTTAGAAATCATACACTAACAAAATTTTGGAAATCGATATCATATACTATATATATAACTCATGCCAAGAAGCATGAAAAAAAAACTTCCAATTAAAAATTATAGAGGTAATGCTTAAGATGATGGATTCTGTCCATGGTAGTCATCTACCTAAAATTAATTTCCTACAATTTCCTTGACATTCAAATGTTGTAGAATCAGGCGATATATCTCGTGAAAATAATCGAGATGCGCACAAGTTGACCTGGACAGTTACAGATATATAAAAAAAAAAAAAAAAGCAAAGCTATAGTTCTTGGAAAAATGTGATTTATAGTAAGAAAAGGTCGTAAGAACCCGAATATCCTCCCACATTGACTCAACCAATTTATGTTTGTAGTTACATTACAAAATTCTAGAGTTACACACACTGTCCATAAAATGTCCCAACAAAACAAACCCAAAAGGATCCCATCTTGAGACCAAGCCTCTCTGTCAAAATTTGCTTTAAAAAAATTCTCTATAGTAACAAAAGCATACATGCACTAAATATTTTCTAAAAATTCAATCCAACTCAATCCATATATACGCTTAGCTTAACTTGTATGATAACGTTTTTTCTTTTAATTATTTCTTTAAAAACGCAAATGGTAAAAAAGATTGATGTATATTACTTACCATTTTATTCCTTTGACAATGAAGGGTACTGAGTCATAGGATTCCTCAGTTTTGGTAGAAAATTGATAGATGCTCCAAACAAAGGGTTCATGTTGAGGATCTTCAATAACAGTAAAATTTTCTCCTTTGTTTGAGGCTTTAAGTATAGAAACTTCAACTCCAAATGTGCAACAATTGCCCACAATGAAGCCATTGGAGGCTTTATTCAAATCATTATGAGAAAGAAAGGGGGTCAATCCATGTTCACTCTTCCTTTTAGTGTACTTCCTCACTTTCCCATCTGCAAAAATTAATCAATACATATTTATAAGTTTTAGGGTTGTCATTCGATAATAATCGTTTGGTCTTGTTTAATAACTAGCTTTCCAAAATTGCAAATGGTGTAATCATGTATACCAGACGTATTCGATCTTTTTTATATCAACGATTCTCACACATCGGAAAGCTAAAAGACATCATAACATTTAAAAGATATGTGGGCTATTTTTTTTTTTGGAGAATCGGCTAATCGGCAAGCCTCAGGCCCAAGCGGGGTACTACCCCATTGGGGAGCTATGTGGCTTAATGGGGTCCATACATCCAAGAGTTTGATACTACGTCCCAAGACTCAGACCCAGGATACTTCAAGGGTATTCTATTTTAAAAGCTTTCCAAGAGTCTCGAATCTGAAACATCTAAGGTATGCAGACTACGTACTTCACTTAACATCAATTAATTTTGAAATGAAACTAGAGGTGCTATCTAATATTATTTTATAAGTTAAAAAAGAAGAAGAGTGATATACTTTGGTACCTTGGATGATTAAATAGTTGTCTTTGATTTGATCATATATAAAGAATCTGAAAATAACCCTTAGTTCCCCACAAAGAGGAAGCTTTTCTTTAGATGTTAGAGCAAGGTAGAGAGAAATATGATCGTTTACTTTCTCATCTCCATTTGGATATACAATCAATTTCCTAAGCCAAGTGAGAAAAAGAGAGTGATAGTTAATAATAAATCCTAACTCTAGTTAATGATATTAATCATGTTTTAATCTAAATGTAAGTATTTCAAATTTAAGTTTAGCTTCCAAACCAGTTGTAGCCATCAACTTCAAATTCTTGAGAATCACAATGTCTCATACTTATTTTTGAAAGTGTAGAGTAAGAATTAATTTTGAATGTATAATGTGCGGGTAGGTCAACACTTCTTGATCTTGTAATTTCTGCATTAAAAAAAACATTAACTCAAGAATATTATAAACTTATAAAAATCACACCAAACTCTAACAAAATTGGTTGTGAAGTTAAAGTTTTGGTAAGTTCTTACCATCTATATTGAATTCATAATCTTTTAATTTCTTAGATTTTCTTTGACCACTAAGTCAATTCATAATGGTTAGAACAAATAAGTATTAGAAAAAACTATCATGGAGTTGTTTTGGAGGACTAAGAGGTGCATAATTGGTTAAATTCATGATAGTCAACGACTTAGAAATTAATTTCCTACAAATTTTCTTAACATTCAAAAGGGTCAATTGGTAGTCATTTTGGTTTCAAAAAAAAAAAAACATGGTAGTCATTTACCTAGAAATTAATTTTTTACTAATTTTTTTAACATTCAAATATTGTAGGGTCTCACGATATGTCTCGCCATAATAGGCAAGCTGGTCTATAGAGTAACAAAATATCAAAACAAATCAGATAAATTTTATTTGAGTTCGAACTTCCAAATACTTATTTTCTTTCTTTCTTGTTAAATCTTCACATTTTTATTAAAAACCCAAAAACAAAAAAACAAAAAAAAAAGAGAGAACGAACAAAGAAACAAGCTGTGTGAAAAAACAAGCAAATTATTAAATATTGAAGTTAAGGAATCAAATATAACATTTGGAATAAAACATTATAAAAGAATTTAAACACTACCATATTGTTGATCATACGACATATTATCTTCCGTAACCGCCATGTTTAAATGTTGATTTTATTTATTTTTCCTTTAGTTTTCAGCTTTTATAAATGGAGAAATTATGTTCTATTTTGATAAAAACACCAAAACAAGAAAGGAAGATTGAAAGGTTGGAGTTTTGGTATTGAAAAACATGATTCCAAGGTAAAGCATAATTATTAAATAATTTTTAAAAAAAAAAATTAAAAAAGGGACATTTTAAAGTGAATGCCTTTTCTTCCCCTCTACCTACTTGAAAATCTAATGAATTTAAGAATTGTCAACAAGAAGATACCTTCGTGGGGTATATGGTCCAAATTGAGTTTAAGGAATTTTTTTTTTAAATTTTTTGATGCAATCCACTAACGTGTCTAACTCTATATATTAGAGCAATCTCATCCAACTCATATACAGTTTAAATGGGTTGAGTTGAGTTTTTTGAGTTGTATTAATCTTCTCTTTCCTCTCTAAAACTCAACTTATACTTCATAAACAAGTAAAAAAATAAAGAAAAAAAATGCATGATACTACTTGAAAACCTTGGTTACATATCCTATTAGTGCCCGAGTCTATTGTTGGGATGTGAACAAAGTTGTTAAACATTTGTTAATTAAGAGGAAGATCATAGATATATGATGACAACTATCTTCATTGGCATGAGACTTTTTGTTGGATAAAGATATGCATATTAAGAAGGGAGTAGAAAAATCTCGAAGGAAGTACAATAAAGCACATCAATTTAGAGAAATCATAGCAACAAAATAGTTCTTAAAAAGAGAGGATTTAATAATGTTGGAGATACTCACCTTGTGGTGTAATTATCCCACATTGATAAGATGAGGATTCTTCAACACATTTATAAGAGATATGGGTTACTCCCCTCATTGTCAATTGGTTTTGACGTGGAACCACATATTCTCTAATATGGTATCACAACCCATGTGTGTTATTGGTCTCCCAAATTTCGATTCGACCCAAAAATGCTTTGAATAAGCGGGTATTTTGGCCACAAATTCAGATCTAATTAAAGATGGCATTTCCCAATATATGACCCCCATCTTGAGGGGGCATGTTGGAGATACTCGCCTTGTGGTGCAAGTATCCCACATTGATGAGGGTTTCAATTTATGATCCACCTTGAAGATTTGCGCATTCCGTTCTTTCCAAACCCACCATAAGATATTACCTCTCAAATTGGTGGTCAATTTTATACGTTGATCAGAAAGAAAAGTCATTAAGCAAACATTCTTAGCAATAGAGCTCTTCTAGAAAAAATTTTATTGGGCTTCAAGTGAGTATCATTATCATTATCACTAAGCAACTTCTTCATCTCTTTGATCGAAAATGCTTGTCAGGGGGCGTCTTCCAAATAATAATATCATTTAGATTGTTGCGAGGCCGAGGCCAACTTTCAGGAATTTCAGTCCATCGATCAACTTCTCTATCAAAGAGAACTTGAGAAGGGTGAAGGATTCAATTTGAAAAGTCTTCATTCCAAGCATGTTTTTTTTTTTTTTTTTTTTTTTTATATTCATGAATGTTCAGGTAACTTATGTATACCTCAACTATTTTTAACAAGAAAATCCACACCTGACCTCTAACAAATTTGGTAGTCAAGAAAATTTGCAAAAAACTAATTTTTTTGGTTGGAAAGTTTCATCTTGCTGATATGTTCACTAAGGCAGTGCCGCATGGCAAGTTCCAACGTTACTTGGACTTGTTAAATGTTTTGAGTTGCTGAGGTCACTAGGGAACCATCTGAAGGAGAAATAGAAGCATCCGAAGTCATTGTACATTTGGTATACATATGAATCTAGTATTCATCCGAGTTTGGAATACATCCGAGTCCGGTATGCGTTTTTAGCATACATCCGGTTCAAATATCAAAATTTATTACAATTTGTTGCATTTGAAGGAGAGTTCAAGTCAAGGTGGAGATTTTTTATAGATATGTCTTGAATGCACCAATGTCCTGCAATTAGTAGTTGGAGGTCTCACTGCCCAGTCAGCGAGTGGGAGTGCAGGGGCAACACCCCCGTTGCACAAACGCTTTTCGCAATGCATACCATTGTTTCGCACATAGCAAAACATTGCATTCCGCATGCGTTTAGCGCAACCAACTTTCGCACCCCGTTGCGCTAGCACTTCAGCATTATATTGTACGTTCCGCTTGTGCTAGTGCATCCGCATTCTGTTTAATGCTTACGCATTCTGTAATAGGGTTTAATGAGAGTGTCTATATAAACTCGAATTAAACCCTAGCCGTAATATGATGTTCTTTCTGCAACTCTGTATTTCGCCTCTCCTTAATAAAATTGTTCTCCCTCTCTGCCCATTAATGAACTACGTAAATCCGTGTGTATTTGTTTTCTTCTTCTTTTGCGTGTATCGTTATCTGTTTTCACACTTTCGTATCGATTGTTGATTGTCGTTTTCATAACACATTATTCTTACTTCTTAGTTTGGATTAGGTTCAATTGATCGAAAATCAATTCAACCCAACAAAAGTTATAAAATCATAACTCAACTCAACTGAAAAAAAACTATAACCTAACCTTTACAATGTAAGTTGGATAGTTCATGTTACTCGAATTGTCATGAATTTTTTTTTATACCATTAACTCTAGTAACATCTTGTAGTTTTTTATAATTAATAGATTATAAATTCCAATTCTCTCCCACAAAATATTGTTAAATAAAAAAATTCATGGGCATCATTATTGAGGATTTTCAAATTTAATCTCATGTTATATCATATAATTTGATAGGAAAATTTAGTCGATAACTTTTAAAAAAATTCCGAACATTTAGTCAGATCATCGCTAGGTCAGCAAGCATATGGCAATATTTTGGAGAAATAAAAATGTGTAACGTACGTCTTTATATCATACGATAAAAATTAATATGGATATGATTTTTTTTTTTAAGTATCTTTAGTCTTTTCTGCTGGTAAAATTAAGTTTCAGTGGTAATTGAATTTTGAAGTTGAAAAACAATATTTGAAAAAGGAAGTGTAATGATTTGAAAATATAAAATACTTGTTCTGAGATTTTTTGGAGAGAAAATGTCGGAGAAGTATTTATTTTATATTAATTTTTAATAATGTAATGATTATATATTTTGGATTGATTGATAAATTTAATATATTTTATTTATTTGAAAATTAAAAAAGTGTGTATAACATTTGATAAGATAATATAAAAGATATTTTATTGTATATTTATATAATTTAAAATTAAAAAGATAATATTAGATAGAAAAATTAATGTGATGTTGGAAGAGCCATTGAGAAGAGGTTGATATACTAAAAATAAATATGGAATAGAAAATCTCAACTCCATCTTCCTCTCCTCTACTCAACAACAAATATCAAACACCCTAATGTAGAAACATTATTTTCTCTTTTGTATATCTTTAATATAATTATTAAGTAAATAATCAAGAAGAAAAGAGTATTATTATTTTATAGCATGTATAAGGACATAAAAAAAAGTAAGTGTGTTGATTAAAAGATTGAACGAGACCTTGATGATCATTTTCGACAAGATTATGTATACAATCATTAATTAAGAAACCAATTAAGTCATTAAAAATATTTGAATAGATTATATCATTAAATTTTAAACTATACTTTTATTTAGTCAATATGATTAATAACATTATTAATTCACCAACAACAGCAGTATTGATGTACACACTCGTTGACAATCATTTATATCTTCTTAATTCAAACTTTTTTTTTTTACCATAACTATTCATGATTCTTCTATTATTCATGTAACTAAATAATCATAACTATTCATAACTATTCAAACTTTTTTCATGTAACTGAAATAGTCGTATATACACATGATGATATATATATATATAAATTCACATTATGATACAAATCTTTAAAAATCTTCGACGGTTGACATAGCAACAATTCTAGCTTTGAGACATAATCTATCATTTTGCAAATGATCGCTGAGGTCTTTTCGAGACAAGAATTCATGAAAGCCATACCCATTGTGATCACTAAACCAATGCTCATCTGCAAATAATGCAATGCCACCTAAGATTTCAAAATGCACTTTTTTTTTTTTTGCATGTATAATAAAAAAAGGCAAAATATTTCCATGAACAAAATCAAAACTAATTCATTTGTAGCAGGAAATTCAAATTGAGGTCTATCTTCGATAGAATTCAATCCATGATAGAGTCATTCTACCACTTATTGAATTCTGATACTAATAGAAATCATGTGCTATAGATGAATTATTTTAGAAATTGTGTTGAAATATAATACAAGAGTAGAATGTGCCGGTGAGGGTAAATCCCCATAAAAAAAACCCTAATTAAAAAATAAATATTAAACTTTCCAACTAATTAAGAACTTACTTGATTTGTCAACATATCTTTTAGTTTCAAAGTCATAAACATCTAAAAAATATTTTGCATAGATTTTCTTCCCAGCTGGAATGATCTATGAACTATCTAACTTCAAGTAGACAGATAAATGTGTCATCTTTCCAGACCCAAGACCGTTCGGGTATACCATCATCCTCCTGAAAAGTGAGTCTAAATTTAGAGGCATACAAAAAACCGATATCTTAAATAACTAGGTCGGTCCAATCTAAACCGTAAAGGTTAACTTGAGTTGTGACATTTTCTTTGAATTGTGTTGACTCAAAATTTGTGAGAACCAAAATTCTATCGGTTCTTGAATTGACCAATTTTTTATTTGGTTCAACTAAGAAAACATAAGCTTAAACAATAATATTATAATACATTAGATTATCTTAGTATGTTGTTAGAAAGCATGCACTATATATCAAGATATGTATCTTAGTAGTGCATATATATCTTGGTAGTGCATGCTTCCTAACAACATGTATGTGTTATGGGGTTGGGGCCTTAAAAAAGAAATATAACACCGTTCGAAAATCCGAATTAACCCAATATGAAAAATATGAGTTGGGTAGAATTACTCTAACAAATTGTATAAGATTCGGACAGGCTAGTGATAGTGAAGAAATTTGGATTGGTCCAAAAATATTTATAAACCCTACCTAACTCAAATACATTACACCCCTAGTTAAACTTGTATGATAAGTTCTTTTTTTTTTTAATTTCTTTAAAAACGCAAATGGCAAAAGAGATTTGGAGATTTATGTATATTAGTTACCATCGTCTTCCTTTGACATTGAAGGGTTCTGAGACATAGGATTCATCAATTTTTTTAGAAAATTGATGGATGGGCCAAAAAAAATAGTCATGCTGAGTATCTTTAATAATAGTCAAACTTTCTCCTTTGTTTGAGGCTTTAAGTATAGAAACTTCAACTCCAAATGTGCAACAATTGCCCATAATGAAGCCATTGGAGGGTTCATTCAAAGCATTATGAGAAAGAAAGTGAGTGAATCCATGTTCACTCTTCCTTTTAGTGTACTTCCTCATTTTCCCATCTGCAAAAACCAGCATATATGATAATGTTGTTAAAATCATACGATATATCATTTGCATTATACATACACTACAATAAAAGTGGTCTGGGCCGATGGGAGCTACACCATCCGTCGAGAAATTCGTCGATGGAGGTGGTCTATGCCGATGGAATAGTCTTCCATAAGCGTAGAGCATTGTTACCCTGACGAAACATATAATATATTGCCTTAGACCAATGAAAAAAAAAAGAAAAAGTGGGCGAGCAAAGCCAAGGGAAAAATTTTCACTTTGAGGCAACAGAAAAATTGTTGTTCGCCATAAATGGTCTAAGACGACATAAACTTTGTTATTTTGTCACCATAGATGGTCTAAAGCAAAGAAAATTTTGTTGCTTTGTCGCATTAGAACATCTAAGACAACGGAAAATTATCTGTCGATGTAAACCCTAATCAACAAATAATTCCACATCGAAAATGGTTGAAATTTAAAGTGTAGTGGATTGTTCTAAAATGGGTGAAAGAGCTGTTAAATTCATATTTGTGCTTGAGGCAATGAAGCTTTTGGGCCTAGGTTTTGCCCAGGCCTTTGAGAGTTTCTGGAAGGGCTCCCTTCAGTGTAAAGTCCCGTACAATTCAAACCCCCCCTCCTGGGTTTAGGATTGAAGGGTAGGAGGCAACGGAACAATGTCTTCCATCGACATTGATGGACTAAGCCGACAGAAGTGATCTTCATCAGCTTTGATGGTCTAAAGCAACAGAAGATCGCTCGTCGGCTAAGACCATCAAAGCCGACAGAAGGCATTCTTTCATTGACTTAGGCTAAGCCGACGAAGCTAGTGACACAATATTTTATCGCCTTATAGGCTATGACGATGAAAATAGAAGACTTACAGTGACGAAAATTTTCGTCGCCTAAAACATATCTTCTTGTAGTACATAATGGTTCAAAATGTAACAAAGAAAAACAATTCAAAACAAGATTTAATGTTTGAATCGCATGTACAACAATCATATGATTCAAAAATTTAAACCAGATTATGGTACATTCATGAATCGAAAAAATTTTGATTCACCGTATCAACAAAACAATTAGAGTTTTCTTTTGATAATCATTTCATCCTTGTTTGATAACTAATTTTTTCAAATGGCGACGTGTGTTATCATAAACCTCCAGAAACTAGAAAAAGAAGAGTAAGATATATTTTGATACCTTGAATGGTTAAATAGTTGTCTTTAATTTGATCATATATAAAAAATCTGAAAATAACCCTCACTTCCCCACCAGGTGGAAGATTTTCTTTTGATGTTAGAGCAAGGTAGAGAGAAATATGATCTTCCACTTTTTCATCTCCATTTGGATATAGAATCAATTTCCTAAGCCATGTGAGAGAAAGAGAGAGATAGTTAATTATAAACCCTAACCCTAGTTAATGATACTTAATCATGTTTTAGTTTAAATGGATGTATTTCAAATTTAAGTTTAGCTTTCCAAACCAGTTGTAGCCATCAACTTCAAATTCTCCAGATTCACATTGTTTCATTCCTATTTCTGAAAGTGCAGAGTAAGAATTGATTTTGAATGTATAATGAGCTGGTGGGTCAACACTTCTTGATCTTGTAATTTCTGCATTAAAAAACACTCAAGAATATCAGCTATCCAAAATTATAATTGGCCATGGGATTAATTATGGGAAGATCAAATATATATTTTGATATCTGTGAATATTTTGATTACCTTATGCACACTCAACTTTTTTACAGTAACAATCGATGAATGTTAACAACATTTGAATGTCAAGAAAATTCTTAAAAACTAAAAAATTTTAAAGTAAGATTCGATTGAATTCACATTCTCTTAATTTTCTAAACTCCCTTTGACCAGTGAATCAACTCATAATAGTGGATAAAACAAATATCAGCCAAATTATATTTGGTCGTAACTTTCCTAAATACTTCAATCTTTCACTACTAAGTCAATTTATAATGGTTCGGCGGAGACTAAATATGAGCCAAATTCTCTCTTTGGGTTCGAACTTTCCTTATTTTCATTCTCGCTTTCAATTTTCAGATTTTTGTACAAAAACATATATGAAAAAAGCGTCTGAAAATATCAATATGGAAGCTAGAGGATAAAATATGACATTTGGAACAAAACATTTTATAAAATCTTAAACACTATACCATGTTGTCGTTCATCTTTCATAGCATCATTGTGCGACATATTACCGCCCATAATCGCAATGTTTTAATGTTGGATTTTTCTTTCTTTTTTCAAATTTGTTATAAATGGAGAAATTTATGTTCTTTTCTTTGTCTTACATAGCAATGAGAAAACACTAAAACAAGAAAGGAAGATTCAAAGATTACCCACCACCAAACAAGAAAGGAAAATTTATAAGTGGAAATTATGGTAATAAAAAACAGGAAAAAGTAAGGAAAAATATCATTATAATAATTAATTAATTGAACCAATTGGGTCTTGTCCTTAGGTTAATATAGTGTATCTCATATATAGTTAGTGATTAGAATCGGATGAAGAGTGGTTTATAGCCTCCACTTTGTTACAATTCTTTCTACTTATCTATGACTTTTTACTTTTTATTTATTAATTTATTTTTTGCTCTAATCTCAATTAGTAATATTAATTAATAAAATTTTACAAAGTAATAAAAGAAAACTTTAAAAATAAGGGAATGCCTTTTCTTGCACTCTACCTAGTTAGAAATCTAATAAATTGAAGAATTTTTATGATTCAACCATATGTGAACCTGTAATTTTATGAATACTAGGCGTTATACAACATTTTTTTGGAAAAGGGATACTCAAAATTTTATCAGAGAAAAAAAAAGAAGGGAGAAGGAAGGGAAACAGAGAAGCAAAAAGAGGGGAAAGAAATTTTTAAAAAATGGCGAAAATAGAGTAGTTGCTTTTTCTAGTACAATTGGGGAAGAGGGGTCACAAACCTTACATAGAGCAAATGGTAAAATACCGATTTTCATGATCGATCCTGTGATCGTGGTGTTAAACTCGATTCCACTAAACAATAAAACTAATATATCACCGACCCTTTTGGTAAAATAAAGTAGTTGCTAAAGAATATTAATATAAACATTAATATATTAAGACTAAAATACTATACTAATCCCAATAATAACATGGGGTTTTTGAATGTATATTAAAAAAAAAACAAAATAAGTTCATGTATAGCACAATTTCCAAACTTATTCATTTGTGACACAAAAGTTATTGAAGTCTATCAGTTTGCCAATTGAAGTCTATCAGTTGAATTGATAGAAGTGTAAAGTATATCAGTTGAACTGATAAAAGCCTATTAGTTGACTGATAGAAGTCTATCAATTGAACTTATAGAAGTCTAAAGTCTATCAGTTGAACTGATAGAAATCTAAAATCTATAGTTGAATTGATAGAAGCTGTCTAAATAGGAATTTTGGGCAAAATGTACTATGAATGAAATTATTTTAAAAAATGGGCTACAATTATAATGAAGAGCAAAAAATATGCTATGGAGGATAAATTCCCAAAGTATATTATTATAAGGGGAATTTGCATGTATATTAAAAAACCAAAATAATTTCATGTATTGCACAATTCCCAAACTTATTCATTGTGGCACAAAAATGATTGAAATCTATCAATTTGCATTGTTCAATCACTCAAAATCGATTGAATTCTATCAGTTGAACTAATAGAAGTTCAAAGTCTATCTGTTGAACTGATAGAAGTCTATTAGTTGAAGGGATAGAAGTCTATCAATTGAACTGATAGAAGTCTAAAGTCTATCAGTTGAACTGATAGAAGTCTGATGATGTTAGAATAGCAATTTTGGGCAAAATGTGCTATGGATGAAATTATTTTTTAAAATGTGCTATAATTATAATGAAGAACCAATCGCCTCAAGATAAAAATGGAGAAATAACTTTTTGTTGAGAATCCATAATTGATTAACTTTTAAATATGAGCAAATTCTATACCATGTAATTTTTTTGAAACTTTATATCATGTAATTACATTTTACCTCATAAATTATATTTATAAAACAATTTTTAAAATAATTCATCTATAACAAATAATTTTCTATCAGTGATAGAACTCAACCAACGATAAAATATAATTTTCTATCAGTGATAGAACTCAACTAACAATAAAATATAATTTTCTATCAGTGATAGAACTCAACTAATGATAGAGTGAGTCTACCACTGATAAAACTCAACTAGTGATAGAACTCAATCTAAATTATTTCTGTTATAAATGAATTTGTTTTGATTTTTTTGCTATAGATAGAAATATTTTGCCCTCTTTTTTGTTATACATCCAAACTCCCCTTAAATATATATACACATTATCGTATGTAAATCACTTGCCATTGAGACAATTCTAAAAGTCCTCCAATGTTGACATTGCAACAATTCTAGATTTGAGAATTAACATATCATTTTGTAAGCTGAGATCATTTCGAGACAAGAACTTCTTATCGC
Organism: Sicyos edulis; assembly: GCA_036507275.1. Lineage (NCBI taxonomy): Eukaryota > Viridiplantae > Streptophyta > Magnoliopsida > Cucurbitales > Cucurbitaceae > Sicyos > Sicyos edulis. Next base: position 1,836,304 of record CM071858.1, on the reverse strand, counting down.
CAAAGCCATAGGATATGGAACTAAACCAATGCTCACCTGAAAATTATAATGCAATGTCACATAAGATTTAGAAACACAATAAATAATCCTTCCAAAAATCAAGAGGAAACTTCAATTATAAACTTACTTGATATTTCAACATAGGTTTTAGTTCCATAGTTATAAACACCAAAAAAATATTTTGCATAGATTTTCTTCCCAGTTGGAATAGTCTCTGAAGTATCTAATTTTAATTTTGAAGTTAAGGAATCGAATATGATATTTGGAACAAAACATTAAATAAAATCCTAAACACTATATACTATGTTGTTGTTCACCTTTTATAGCATTGATCATCGTAGGGCATATTATCGTCCATAATCGCAATGTTTGAATGTTGGATTTTTTTCTTTCTTTCTTGGTTTCAATTTGTTATAAATGGAGAACTTTATGTTCTTTTCTTTGTCTTACATAGTATGACAAAACACCAAAACAAGAAAGGAAGATTCCAGGATGACCAAACACCAAACAAGAAAGGAAGATTCAAAAGTGGAAATTATGGTAATAAAAACATGATTTTTTTCTCTCTCTCTCTTATTTTTCCTAAAGAAAAGGTAAAGAAGCATAATAATAATTTATTGTTTAAAATTTTAAAAAGAAAAAGAACATTAGAAACAAGTGAATGCCTTTTCTTGCACTCTATCTACTTAGAAATCTAATGAATTCAAGATTTTCTATAACTCGACAATAGTGAAATCCATAATTTTATGGATACTATGTTATTCAAGATATCGCTGGACATAGCATTTATTAACAAATGAATTTAAGATAAAAATAAATGCAAGATCATAGGCACAAATACCAATAAAAACATAGTTCTTAGTTCTATTTTTTCATCCAAAATGTTGTTCGTGGAGAGTGAAACAAAGGGTGAAAGTAATATAAGTTTGAAGAGAGAGATTTTGTAATTGGGGTTGGGGAGAATTCTATGTGATTGTAGCAATTTTTCACATAGTGAAAGTTCTTTTGTCTCAGTGGCTTTTTCTCCGATTTGGAATTTTCCCACGTAAATCCTTGTGTTCTCTATTTTGTTGTTTGCTTTTAATTTCTCATATTTTTCTATTTATTCCTCCCATTATTAGGAAAGTTTTTTCTCAATAAATCATCGACCTTTATCCTAGATGGTCAAGGAATGTTTTTTTTTTCTTTGCTTTGTAAGAAGCACACTTGGAACAAAAAGAGAACCAAGAGAGCATAAATTAGAGAACAAAGAAGAGTTACATATATGATGGGGGAAGAATTGAAGGAAATAGAAGAGGTTGTATATACTTTCAAAAAGAGATGATATCCTCCCAGAGAGTCCCTTGATTTGTTTTGATCGTTTAAAATGCGAGCATTTCGTTCTCTCCAGATATGCCAAAGAATTGCTCCAAAAACATCGCTGATAATGATGTTTTTGTGCTATATATCCATGTTTAATAATGTGATACCCTTTGGTAATTGAAGTCTCCAAATCTTCTTCATAGCTTAACTAACCATGCCAATGATCCACTAAAATATACATATATGTTCAAGATTGCTAAAGAGAATCTAGAACGCTCATTTTTTTAGATTGAAGATAATTCTAGAACACCCTCTATCTAAGATTGGTGAAGAATGATTTCAACCATGCACAGTGTCCAAAGTGAAGCAACCCATCTCAAAATCTTCCAAGACATCTCATATTTAAGAGAGATAAAAATAGAGAAAATTTCTCCTTATAAGAAGTTTGTTGCTACTTTGTAACAGATAACGTTTGTAATCTTATTTTTAAAGTGAGGTTCTTTAGGTCATTGTCCATGGTTTTTGTTATTTGAGAGGTTTACACGTAAAATTATTGTGTCATTTTTTCTCTTGTTTATTATTATTATGGTTTTTTTTCTCTTCTTTATTATTATTATGATTATTCTCATTCTATTATAGCTGCAACCCTTGTTCTATTTGATTCAAAGACACAAATTGAAACTAAATCACAAATTTAAAAACTAAAAAAAAAGATTAGTAGGTTTTCCAAGAATTAATTATTGACTTATAAATATAAAGTAACATGTTAAATGTATAGTCAAATAAAATATATGTATGCACATTATCATATATATATTTATTTATTTATTTATTTATTTACAACATCATGGCACACGTGTCGTTTTCAAAATTCTTCCACAGTTGACAAAGCAACAATTCTTGCTTTGAGAAATAAAGCATCATATAACAAATGAGAACTGAGGTCTTTTCGGGCCAAGAATTCATGAAAGCCCATTCCACAGTCACTAAACCAATCCTCAGCTGCAAATATATTGCAATGCAACATCAGATTTCAAAACAAAACTCTATATAGAAAATAAAATGAAAAAAAAAAATCTAGAGAAACTTCAACTAAAGAACTTACTTGATTTTTCAACATATTTTTGAGTTTCAAAGTTCAAAATACTTAGACAATATTTTGCATAGATTTTCTTCCCAAATGGAATGGTCTCTGAACTATCCAAGTGCAAGTAAAGAGAGAGATGTGTTGTCTTCCCGGTCTTATAGCCGTTAGGGTTTAGCGACAACTTCCTGAAATTAATGAGCCATAAAATTTAGAGGATTTTGCATGTATGACAAAACAGAGCAAAGTATTTACATCTATAACATAAAATCAAAATTAATTCATTTATAGCAAAAAGTTCAAATTGAGTTCTATGGCTGGATAAGTTCTATTAGTGATAGAATTCAATCAATGATAAACTCATTCTATCATTGCTTGAGCTTTCTACCATTGATAGAATTCCAAATTGAGTTCTATAAATATTTGAGTGATAGAAATTAATATGTTATAGATAAATTATTTTTAAAATTCTGCTACAAATATAATACAAAAAGTAAAATGTACTGCTCATGAAAATTCTCTAAAATTTAGAGGTTAAATGACAACTTGAACAATTAAAACTATCCAACCGAATGGTAATAATTAAGATGGATTGTTATTTCTTTAGATAATATTGGATCAAAATTTATGAGAACCAAAATTTAGTCGTTGCCAATTTTTAATTTGGTTCTTTGTGCCACAAATTTGGTCATTGATATTTCCTTCATCGCTTTAAATTGGAAGACCTTTTGTAACTTTGCACATTTTTTCAATGCAGTATTTCCCAATTTTTCAAATTATCAACTAGGTTCAACTGAATCCAACTTAAAATAAGAATGATATTATTTATGTGTGTATGTTTAAAATTGGATAACATAATAGATTCTTAGCACGTGGTTAGAAATCATACACTAACAAAATTTTGGAAATCGATATCATATACTATATATATAACTCATGCCAAGAAGCATGAAAAAAAAAACTTCCAATTAAAAATTATAGAGGTAATGATTAAGATTATGGATTCTGTCCATGGTAGTCATCTACCTAAAATTAATTTCCTACGAATTTCCTTGACATTCAAATGTTGTAGAATCAGGCGATATATCTCGTGAAAATAATCGAGATGTTCACAAGTTGACCTGGACAGTTACAGATATATATATAAAAAAAAAAAAAAGCAAAGCTATAGTTCTTGGAAAAATGTGATTTATAGTACGAAAAGGTCGTAAGAACCCGAATATCCTCCCACATTGACTCAACCAATTTATGTTTGTAGTTACATTACAAAATTCTAGAGTTACACACACTGTCCATAAAATGTCCCAACAAAACAAACCCAAAAGGATCCCATCTTGAGACCATGCCTCTCTGTCAAAATTTGCTTTAAAAAAATTCTCCATAGTAACAAAAGCATACATGCACTAAATATTTTCTAAAAATTCAATCCAACTCAATCCATATATACGCTTAGCTTAACTTGTATGATAACGTTTTTTCTTTTAATTATTTCTTTAAAAACGCAAATGGAAAAAAAGATTGATGTATATTACTTACCATTTTATTCCTTTGACAATGAAGGGTACTGAGTCATAGGATTCCTCAGTTTTGGTAGAAAATTGATAGATGCTCCAAACAAAGGGTTCATGTTGAGGATCTTCAATAACAGTAAAATTTTCTCCTTTGTTTGAGGCTTTAAGTATAGAAACTTCAACTCCAAATGTGCAACAATTGCCCACAATGAAGCCATTGGAGGCTTTATTCAAATCATTATGAGAAAGAAAGGGGGTCAATCCATGTTCACTCTTCCTTTTAGTGTACTTCCTCATTTTCCCATCTGCAAAAATTAATCAATACATATTTATAAGTTTTAGTGTTGTCATTCGATAATAATCGTTTGGTCTTGTTTAATAACTAGCTTTCCAAAATTGCAAATGGTGTAATCATGTATACCGGACGTATTCGATCTTTTTTATATCAACGATTCTCACACATCGGAAAGCTAAAAGACATCATAACATATAAAAGATATGTGGGCTATTTTTTTTTTTTTGGAGAATCAGCTAATCGGCAAGCCTCAGGCCCAAGCGGGGTACTACCCCATTGCGGAGCTATGTGGCTTAATGGGGTCCATACATCCAAGAGTCTGATACTACGTCCCAAGACTCAGACCCAGGATACTTCAAGGGTATTCTATTTTAAAAGCTTTCCAAGAGTCTCGAATCTGAAACATCTAAGGTATGCAGACTACGTACTTCACTTAACATCAATGAATTTTGAGATGAAACTAGAGGTGCTATCTAATATTATTTTATAAATTAAAAAAAAGAAGAGTGATATACTTTGGTACCTTGGATGATTAAATAGTTGTCTTTGATTTGATCATATATAAAGAATCTGAAAATAACCCTTAGTTCCCCACCAAGAGGAAGCTTTTCTTTAGATGTTAGAGCAAGGTAGAGAGAAATATGATCTTTTACTTTCTCATCTCCATTTGGATATACAATCAATTTCCTAAGCCATGTGAGAAAAAGAGAGTGATAGTTAATAATAAATCCTAACTCTAGTTAATGATATTAATCATGTTTTAATCTAAATGTAAGTATTTCAAATTTAAGTTTAGCTTCCAAACCAGTTGTAGCCATCAACTTCAAATTCTTGAGAATCACAATGTCTCATACTTATTTTTGAAAGTGTAGAGTAAGAATTAATTTTGAATGTATAATGTGCGGGTAGGTCAACACTTCTTGATCTTGTAATTTCTGCATTAAAAAAAACATTAACTCAAGAATATTATAAACTTATAAAAAATCACACCTGAACTCTAACAAAATTGGTTGTGAAGTTAAAGTTTTGGTAAGTTCTTACCATCTATATTGAATTCATAATCTTTTAATTTCTTAGATTTTCTTTGACCACTAAGTCAATTCATAATGGTTAGAACAAATAAGTATTAGAAAAAACTATCATGGAGTTGTTTTGGAGGACTAAGAGGTGCATAATTGGTTAAATTCATGATAGTCAACGACTTAGAAATTAATTTCCTACAAATTTTCTTAACATTCAAAAGGGTCAATTGGTAGTCATTTTGGTTTCAAAAAAAAAACATGGTAGTCATTTACCTAGAAATTAATTTTTTACTAATTTTTTTAACATTCAAATATTGTAGGGTCTCACGATATGTCTCGCCATAATAGGCAAGCTGGTCTATAGAGTAACAAAATATCAAAACAAATCAGATAAATTTTATTTGAGTTCAGAACTTCCGAAATACTTATTTTCTTTCTTTACTGTTAAATCTTCACATTTTTTATTAAAAAACCCAAAAACAAAAAAAACAAAAAAACAAAAGAGAGAACGAACAAAGAAACAAGCTGTGTGAAAAAACAAGCAAATTATTAAATATTGAAGTTAAGGAATCAAATATAACATTTGGAATAAAACATTATAAAAGAATTTAAACACTACCATATTGTTGATCATACGACATATTATCTTCCGTAACCGCCATGTTTAAATGTTGATTTTATTTATTTTTCCTTTAGTTTTCAGCTTTTATAAATGGAGAAATTATGTTCTATTTTGATAAAAACACCAAAACAAGAAAGGAAGATTGAAAGGTTGGAGTTTTGGTATTGAAAAACATGATTCCAAGGTAAAGCATAATTATTAAATAATTTTTAAAAAAAAAAATTAAAAAAGGGACATTTTAAAGTGAATGCCTTTTCTTCCCCTCTACCTACTTGAAAATCTAATGAATTTAAGAATTGTCAACAAGAAGATACCTTCGTGGGGTATATGGTCCAAATTGAGTTTAAGGAATTTTTTTTTTAAAATTTTTTGATGCAATCCACTAACGTGTCTAACTCTATATATTAGAGCAATCTCATCCAACTCATATACAGTTTAAATGGGTTGAGTTGAGTTTTTGAGTTGTATTAATCTTCTCTCTTTCCTCTCTAAAACTCAACTTATACTTCATAAACAAGTAAAAAAATAAAGAAAAAAATGCATGATACTACTTGAAAACCTTGGTTACATATCCTATTAGTGCCCGAGTCTATTGTTGGGATGTGAACAAAGTTGTTAAACATTTGTTAATTAAGAGGAAGATCATAGATATATGATGACAACTATCTTCATTGGCATGAGACTTTTTGTTGGATAAAGATATGCATATTAAGAAGGGAGTAGAAAAATCTCAAGGGAAGTACAATAAAGCACATCAATTTAGAGAAATCATAGCAACAAAATAGTTCTTAAAAGAGAGGATTTAATAATGTTGGAGATACTCACCTTGTGGTGTAATTATCCCACATTGATAAGATGAGGATTCTTCAACACATTTATAAGAGATATGGGTTACTCCCTCATTGTCAATTGGTTTTGACGTGGAACCACATATTCTCTAATATGGTATCACAACCCATGTGTGTTATTGGTCTCCCAAATTTCGATTCGACCCAAAAATGCTTTGAATAAGCGGGTATTTTGGCCACAAATTCAGATCTAATTAAAGATGGCATTTCCCAATATATGACCCCATCTTGAGGGGGCATGTTGGAGATACTCGCCTTGTGGTGCAAGTATCCCACATTGATGAGGGTTTCAATTTATGATCCACCTTGAAGATTTGCGCATTCCGTTCTTTCCAAACCCACCATAAGATATTACCTCTCAAATTGGTGGTCAATTTTATACGTTGATCAGAAAGAAAAGTCATTAAGCAAACATTCTTAGCAATAGAGCTCTTCTAGAAAAAATTTTATTGGGCTTCAAGTGAGTATCATTATCATTATCACTAAGCAACTTCTTCATCTCTTTGATCGAAAATGCTTGTCAGGGGGCGTCTTCCAAATAATAATATCATTTAGATTGTTGCGAGGCCGAGGCCAACTTTCAGGAATTTCAGTCCATCGATCAACTTCTCTATCAAAGAGAACTTGAGAAGGGTGAAGGATTCAATTTGAAAAGTCTTCATTCCAAGCATGTTTTTTTTTTTTTTTTTTTATTCATGAATGTTCAGGTAACTTATGTATACCTCAACTATTTTTAACAAGAAAATCCACACCTGACCTCTAACAAATTTGGTAGTCAAGAAAATTTGCAAAAAACTAATTTTTTGGTTGGAAAGTTTCATCTTGCTGATATGTTCACTAAGGCAGTGCCGCATGGCAAGTTCCAACGTTACTTGGACTTGTTAAATGTTTTGAGTTGCTGAGGTCACTAGGGAACCATCTGAAGGAGAAATAGAAGCATCTGAGTCTGTTGTACATTTGGTATACATATGAATCTAGTATTCATCTGAGTTTGGAATACATCTGAGTCTGGTATGCGTTTTTAGCATACATCTGGTTCCGTATACAGCTGTTACAATTTGTTGCATTTGAAGGAGAGTTCAAGTCAAGGTGGAGATTTTTTGAAGATATGTCTTGAACGCACCAATGTCCTGCAATTAGTAGTTGGAGGTCTCACTGCCCAGTCAGCGAGTGGGAGTGCAGGGGCAACACCCCCGTTGCGCAAACGCTTTTCGCAATGCATACCATTGTTTCGCACATAGCAAAACATTGCATTCCGCATGCGTTTAGCGCAACCAACTTTCGCACCCCGTTGCGCTAGCACTTCAGCATTATATTGTACGTTCCGCTTGTGCTAGTGCATCCGCATTCTGTTTAATGCTTACGCATTCTGTAATAGGGTTTAATGAGAGTGTCTATATAAACTCGAATTAAACCCTAGCCGTAATATGATGTTCTTTCTGCAACTCTGTACTTCGCCTCTCCTTAATAAAATTGTTCTCCCTCTCTGCCCATTAATGAACTACGTAAATCCGTGTGTATTTGTTTTCTTCTTCTTTTGCGTGTATCGTTATCTGTTTTCACACTTTCGTATCGATTGTTGATTGTCGTTTTCATAACACATTATTCTTACTTCTTAGTTTGGATTAGGTTCAATTGATCGAAAATCAATTCAACCCAACAAAAGTTATAAAATCATAACTCAACTCAACTGAAAAAAAACTATAACCTAACCTTTACAATGTAAGTTGGATAGTTCATGTTACTCGAATTGTCATGAATTTTTTTTTATACCATTAACTCTAGTAACATCTTGTAGTTTTTTATAATTAATAGATTATAAATTCCAATTCTCTCCCACAAAATATTGTTAAATAAAAAAATTCATGGGCATCATTATTGAGGATTTTCAAATTTAATCTCATGTTATATCGTATAATTTGATAGGAAAATTTAGTCGATAACTTTTAAAAATTTCCGAACATTTAGTCGATCATCGCTAGGTCGCAAGCATATGGCAATATTTTGGAGAAATAAAAATGTGTAACGTGACGTCTTTATATCATACGATAAAAATTAATATGGATATGATTTTTTTAAGTATCTTTAGTCTTTTCTCACTGGTAAAATTAAGTTTCAAAGTGGTAATTGAATTTTGAAGTTGAAAAACAATATTTGAAAAAGGAAGTGTAATGATTTGAAAATATAAAATACTTGTTCTGAGATTTTTTGGAGAGAAAATGTCGGAGAAGTATTTATTTTATATTAATTTTTAATAATGTAATGATTATATATTTTGGATTGATTGATAAATTTAATATATTTTATTTATTTGAAAATTAAAAAAGTGTGTATAACATTTGATAAGATAATATAAAAGATATTTTATTGTATATTTATATAATTTAAAATTAAAAAGAGAATATTAGATAGAAAAATTAATGTGATGTTGGAAGAGCCATTGAGAAGAGGTTGATATACTAAAAATAAATATGGAATTGAAAATCTCAACTCCATCTTCCTCTCCTCTACTCAACAACAAATATCAAACACCCTAATGTAGAAACATTATTTTCTCTTTTGTATATCTTTAATATAATTATTAAGTAAATAATCAAGAAGAAAAGAGTATTATTATTTTATAGCATGTATAAGGACATAAAAAAAAGTAAGTGTGTTGATTAAAAGATTGAACGAGACCTTGATGATCATTTTCGACAAGATTATGTATACAATCATTAATTAAGAAACCAATTAAGTCATTAAAAAATATTTGAATAGATTATATCATTAAATTTTAAACTATACTTTTATTTAGTCAATATGATTAATAACATTATTAATTCACCAACAACAGCAGTATTGATGTACACACTCGTTGACAATCATTTATATCTTCTTAATTCAAACTTTTTTTTTTTACCATAACTATTCATGATTCTTCTATTATTCATGTAACTAAATAATCATAACTATTCATAACTATTCAAACTTTTTTCATGTAACTGAAATAGTCGTATATACACATGATGATATATATATATATAAATTCACATTATGATACAAATCTTTAAAAATCTTCGACGGTTGACATAGCAACAATTCTAGCTTTGAGACATAATCTATCATTTTGCAAATGATCGCTGAGGTCTTTTCGAGACAAGAATTCATGAAAGCCATACCCATTGTGATCACTAAACCAATGCTCATCTGCAAATAATGCAATGCCACCTAAGATTTCAAAATGAACTTTTTTTTTTTTTTGCATGTATAATAAAAAAAGGCAAAATATTTCCATGAACAAAATCAAAACTAATTCATTTGTAGCAGGAAATTCAAATTGAGGTCTATCTTCGATAGAATTCAATCCATGATAGAGTCATTCTACCACTTATTGAATTCTGATATTAATAGAAATCATGTGCTATAGATGAATTATTTTAGAAATTGTGTTGCAAATATAATACAAGAGTAGAATGTGCCGGTGAGGGTAAATCCCCATAAAAAAAACCCTAATTAAAAAATAAATATTAAACTTTCCAACTAATTAAGAACTTACTTGATTTGTCAACATATCTTTTAGTTTCAAAGTCATAAACATCTAAAAAATATTTTGCATAGATTTTATCTTCCCAGCTGGAATGATCTCTGAACTATCTAACTTCAAGTAGACAGATAAATGTGTCATCTTTCCAGACCCAAGACCGTTCGGGTATACCATCATCCTCCTGAAAAGTGAGTCTAAATTTAGAGGCGTACAAAAAACCGATATCTTAAATATCTAGGTCGGTCCAATCTAAACCGTAAAGGTTAACCAGGTTGTGACATTTTCTTTGAATTGTGTTGACTCAAAATTTGTGAGAACCAAAATTCTATCGGTTCTTGAATTGACCAATTTTTTATTTGGTTCAACTAAGAAAACATAAGCTTAAACAATAATATTATAATACATTAGATTATCTTAGTATGTTGTTAGGAAGCATGCACTATATATCAAGATATGTATCTTGGTAGTGCATATATATCTTGGTAGTGCATGCTTCCTAACAACATGTATGTGTTATGGGGTTGGGGCCTTAAAAAAGAAATATAACACCTTTCGAAAATCCGAATTAACCCAATATGAAAAATATGAGTTGGGTAGAATTACTCTAACAAATTGTATAAGATTCGGACAGGCTAGTGATAGTGAAGAAATTTGGATTGGTCCAAAAATATTTATAAACCCTACCTAACTCAAATACATTACACCCCTAGTTAAACTTGTATGATAAGTTCTTTTTTTTTTTTAATTTCTTTAAAAACGCAAATGGCAAAAGAGATTTGGAGATTTATGTATATTTGTTACCATCGTCTTCCTTTGACATTGAAGGGTTCTGAGACATAGGATTCATCAAGTTTTTTAGAAAATTGATGGATGGGCCAAAAAAAGTAGTCATGCTGAGTATCTTTAATAATAGTCAAAGTTTCTCCTTTGTTTGAGGCTTTAAGTATAGAAACTTCAACTCCAAATGTGCAACAATTGCCCATAATGAAGCCATTGGAGGGTTCATTCAAAGCATTATGAGAAAGAAAGTGAGTGAATCCATGTTCACTCTTCCTTTTAGTGTACTTCCTCATTTTCCCATCTGCAAAAACCAGCATATATGATAATGTTGTTAAAATCATACGATATATCATTTTCATTATACATACACTACAATAAAAGTGGTCTGGGCCGATGGGAGCTACACCATCCGTCGAGAAATTCGTCGATGGAGGTGGTCTATGCCGATGGAATAGTCTTCCATAAGCGTAGAGCATTGTTACCCTGACGAAACATATAATATACTGCCTTAGACCAATGAAAAAAAAAAAGAAAAAGTGGGCGAGCAAAGCCAAGGGAAAAATTTTCACTTTGAGGCAACAGAAAAATTGTTGTTCGCCATAAATGGTCTAAGACGACATAAACTTTGTTATTTTGTCACCATAGATGGTCTAAAGCAAAGAAAATTTTGTTGCTTTGTCGCATTAGAACATCTAAGACAACGGAAAATTATCTGTCGATGTAAACCCTAATCAACAAATAATTCCACATCGAAAATGGTTGAAATTTAAAGTGTAGTGGATTGTTCTAAAATGGGTGAAAGAGCTGTTAAATTCATATTTGTGCTTGAGGCAATGAAGCTTTTGGGCCTAGGTTTTGCCCAGGCCTTTGAGAGTTTCTGGAAGGGCTCCCTTCAGTGTAAAGTCCCGTACAATTCAAACCCCCCCTCCTGGGTTTAGGATTGAAGGGTAGGAGGCAACGGAACAATGTCTTCCATCGACATTGATGGACTAAGCCGACGGAAGTGATCTTCATCAGCTTTGATGGTCTAAAGCAACAGAAGATCGCTCGTCGGCTAAGACCATCAAAGCCGACAGAAGGCATTCTTTCATTGACTTAGGCTAAGCCGACGAAGCTAGTGACACAATATTTTATCGCCTTATAGGCTAAGACGATGAAAATAGAAGACTTACAGTGACGAAAATTTTCGTCGCCTAAAACATATCTTCTTGTAGTACATAATGGTTCAAAATGTAACAAAGAAAAACAATTCAAAACAAGATTTAATGTTTGAATCGCATGTACAACAATCATATGATTCAAAAATTTAAACCAGATTATGGTACATTCATGAATCGAAAAAATTTTGATTCACCGTATGAATGTTAACAGCATTTGAATGTCAAGAAAATTCTTAAAAACTAAAAAATTTTAAAGTAAGATTCGATTTTATTCACATTCTCTTAATTTTCTAAACTCCCTTTGACCAGTGAATCAACTCATAATAATGGATAAAACAAATATCAGCCAAATTATATTTGGTCGTAACTTTCCTAAATACTTCAATCTTTCACTACTAAGTCAATTTATAATGGTTCGGCGGAGACTAAATATGAGCCAAATTCTCTCTTTGGGTTCAGAACTTTCCTTATTTTCATTCTCGCTCTTCAATTTTCAGATTTTTGTACAAAAAACATATATGAAAAAACGTACGAAATATCAATATGGAAGCTAGAGGATAAAATATGACATTTGGAACAAAACATTTTATAAAATCTTAAACACTATACCATGTTGTCGTTCATCTTTCATAGCATCATTGTGCGACATATTACCGTCCATAATCACAATGTTTTAATGTTGGATTTTTCTTTCTTTTTTCAGCTGTTATAAATGGAGAAATTTATGTTCTTTTCTTTGTCTTACATAGCAATGAGAAAACACTAAAACAAGAAAGGAAGATTCAAAGATTACCAACCACCAAACAAGAAAGGAAAATTAATAAGTGGAAATTATGGTAATAAAAAACAGGAAAAAGTAAGGAAAAATATCATTATAATAATTAATTAATTGAACCAATTGGGTCTTGTCCTTAGGTTAATATAGTGTTTCTCATATATAGTTAGTTATTAGAATCGGATGAAGAGTGGTTTATAGCCTCCACTTTGTTACAATTCTTTCTACTTATCTATGACTTTTTACTTTTTATTTATTAATTTATTTTTTGCTCTAATCTCAATTAGTAATATTAATTAATAAAATTTTACAAAGTAATAAAAGAAAACTTTAAAAATAAGGGAAAGCCTTTTCTTGCACTCTACCTAGTTAGAAATCTAATAAATTGAAGAATTTTTATGATTCAACCATATGTGAACCTGTAATTTTATGAATACTAGGCGTTATACAACATTTTTTTGGAAAAGGGATACTCAAAATTTTATCAGAGAAAAAAAAAAGGGAGAAGGAAGGGAAACAGAGAAGCAAAAAGAGGGGAAAGAAATTTTTAAAAAATGGCGAAAATAGAGTAGTTGCTTTTTCTAGTACAATTGGGGAAGAGGGGTCACAAACCTTACATAGAGCAAATGGTAAAATACCGATTTTCATGATCGATCCTGTGATCGTGGTGTTAAACTCGATTCCACTAAACAATAAAACTAATATATCACCGACCCTTTTGGTAAAATAAAGTAGTTGCTAAAGAATATTAATATAAACATTAATATATTAAGACTAAAATACTATACTAATCCCAATAATAACATGGGGTTTTTGAATGTATATTAAAAAAAAAACAAAATAAGTTCATGTATAGCACAATTTCCAAACTTATTCATTTGTGACACAAAAGTTATTGAAGTCTATCAGTTTTCCAATTGAAGTCTATCAGTTGAATTGATAGAAGTGTAAAGTATATCGATTGAACCGATAAAAGCCTATTAGTTGACTGATAGAAGTCTATCAATTGAACTTATAGAAGTCTAAAGTCTATCAGTTGAACTGATAGAAATCTAAAATCTATAGTTGAATTGATAGAAGCTGTCTAAATTGGAATTTTGGGCAAAATGTACTATGAATGAAATTGTTTTAAAAAATGGGCTACAATTATAATGAAGAGCAAAAAATATGCTATGGAGGATAAATTCCCAAAGTATATTATTATAAGGGGAATTTGCATGTATATTAAAAAACCAAAATAATTTCATGTATTGCACAATTCCCAAACTTATTCATTGTGGCACAAAAATGATTGAAATCTATCAATTTGCATTGTTCAATCACTCAAAATCGATTGAATTCTATCAGTTGAACTAATAGAAGTTCAAAGTCTATCTGTTGAACTGATAGAAGTCTATTAGTTGAAGGGATAGAAGTCTATCAATTGAACTGATAGAAGTCTAAAGTCTATCAGTTGAACTGATAGAAGTCTGATGATGTTAGAATAGCAATTTTGGGCAAAATGTGCTATGGATGAAATTATTTTTTAAAGTGTGCTATAATTATAATGAAGAACCAACTGCCTCAAGATAAAAATGGAGAAATAACTTTTTTGTTGTAAATCCATAATTGATTAACTTTTAAATATGAGCAAATTCTATACCATGTAATTTTTTTTTTTTTGAAACTTTATATCATGTAATTACATTTTACCTCATAAATTATATTTATAAAACAATTTTTAAAATAATTCATCTATAACAAATAATTTTCTATCAGTAATAGAACTCAACCAACGATAAAATATAATTTTCTATCAGTGATAGAACTCAACTAACAATAAAATATAATTTTCTATCAGTGATAGAACTCAACTAATGATAGAATGAGTCTACCACTGATTGAATTCTATCACTGATAAAACTCAACTAGTGATAGAACTCAATCTAAATTTTTTCTGTTATAAATGAATTTGTTTTGATTTTTTTGCTATAGATAGAAATATTTTTCCCTCTTTTTTGTTATCATCCAAACTCCCCTTAAATATATATACACATTATCGTATGTAAATCACGTGCCATTGAGACAATTCTAAAAGTCCTCCACGGTTGACATAGCAACAATTCTAGCTTTGAGACTGAGATCATTTCGAGACAAGAACTTGTGATGGCCAAAGCCATAGGATGTGGAACTAAACCAATGCTCACCTGAAAATTATAATGCAATGTCACATAAGATTTAGAAACACAATAAATAATCCTTTGAAAAATCAAGAGGAAACTTCAATTATAAACTTACTTGATTTTTCAACATAGGTTTTAGTTCCATAGTTATAAACACCAAAAAAATATTTTGCATAGATTTTCTTCCCAGTTGGAATAGTCTCTGAAGTATCTAACTTTAAGTAAAGAGAAAGATATGGGGTGTTTCCTGAGTTAGGGAATAGCATTATCCTCCTGGAAGTAACAAAAAAAACAAAAAATTAGTAAAACATATACGGTTAATTTGAAATCCACGAGTAAGTTTTAATCGTGAAATTTCATTATTGTCTCTCGTGTTTGGGGTTAGAACAGGCGCAGATGTTTCTAGATATATGCAGTGAGACAAACTATTAAGTCAAAAGGGTTGTCTTCAAATGGAAAGCCCGAGTTTTCCGATTATATACCATTGTCTTCCTTCGACGTTGAAGGGTTCTGAGTTATAGGATGTATCAGTTTTATTAGAAAAATAAAAGATGGTCCAAACAAAGGGTTCATGCTCAGACTCTTTAATAATAGTCAAACTTTCTCCTTTGTTTGATTGTTTGAGGCTTTAAGTATAGAAACTTCAACTCCAAATGTGCAACAATTGCCCACAATGAAGCCATTGGAGGCTTTATTCAAATCATTATGAGAAAGAAAGTGGGTCAATCCATGTTCACTCTTCCTTTTAGTGTACTTCCTCATTTTCCCATCTGCAAAGATTAATCAATACATATTTATAAGTTTTAGGGTTTTCATTCGATAATAATCATTTCGTCCTGTTTGATAATTAGCTTTTCGAAATTGTGAATGGTGTAATCATATACCCGAGATAGTAGCTTTTTTTCTTTCTTTTTTTTTTTTTTTGTTTTGAAAAAGATACTATATTAAAAGGTATGCCAGGAGCATACCCGAAATAGTATCTAATATTTTATAAATTATAAAAAGAAAGAGTAATATAGTTTGGTACCTTGGATGGTTAAATAGTTTTCTTTGATTTGATCATATATAAAAAATCTGAAAATAACCCTCACTTCCCAACCAAGAGGAAGATTTTCTTTTGGTGTTAGAGCAAGGTAGAGAGAAATATGATCTTCCACTTTTTCATCTCCATTTGGATATAGAATCAATTTCCTAAGCAAAAGAAAGAGAGAGATAGTTAATTATATAAACCCTAATCCTAGTTAAATATGTCATCAAACATGTTTTACTTTAAATGTAAGTATTTTTTTTTAAAGTAAAATGAAAGTATTTCAATTTTTTTTTTAAAGTTAATGTAAGTATTTAAAATTTAAGTTTAGGTTGCTAACCAATTGTATCCATCAACTTCAAATTCTCCAGATTCACATTGTTTCATTCCTATTTCTGAAAGTGCAGAGTAAGATTTAATTTGGAATATATAATGAGCTGGTGGGTCTACAATTGTTGATCTTGTAATTTCTGCATTTTAAAAAACATTAAAAAATACTAGTTATCTTAAATTATAGTGGATTTTGCATGTATATTAAAAAAAGTAAAATAATTTCATAGCACAATTCCCAAACTTATTTATTTGAGGCACAAAAATAATTAAAATCTATCAGTTTACACTATTCAATCACTCAAAATCGATTGAAGTTTATCAGTTGAATTGATAGAAGTCTATTGATGGTAGAATAGAAATTTTGGGTAAAATGTGCTATGAATGAATTATTTTAAAAAATATTTTTTATCCAATTTTTTTTTTATATGTGCTATAATTGTAATGAAGAGCAAAAAATATTCTATGGAGGACAAATTCCCTAAATTATAATTGATTGAAGATCATATATATATATATATATATTTTTTTTTTTTTTTTTTTTTTTTTTTTTTCCATGAATGTTAGGTACCTTATGCGTGCTCAACTATTTTTTTATGGAAAACTTGAAAAATGTTAACAATATTTGATGGTGAAGAAAACTAATTTCTTGGTAAGTTTTGACAGAATTCGTAATCTTTTTATTTTTTTATTTTTTTTTGAAACAAGGGTAACCACGCCAGTCCCTAGGCCAGGTAGCGGGAAACATCGAAGGAGTAACGTCACAGCTGATTCTCAAACCTAAGACTTTGAAGGGAGCATACCGTCAAAGCCCATGTTTTTAACTACTATGCCACCCCTTGGGGATAAATCTCTTAATTTTATTGGCTCCCATTGATCAGTAAGTCAATTCATAATGATTCAAAAAAACAAGTATCAGCCAAATTATATTTGAATTTGAAACTTTCCTAAATACTTTAATCTTTTACCACTAAGTTAATTCCTTATAGTTCGAAAGAATAAATATCAGTCAAATTCTATTTGCGTTCGTAACTTTTCTGAGTATTTAATTTTTCATTCTCGCTCTTAAATTTTTACATTTGAGCATACAAAAGAAATATATATGAAAAAACATGCGAAATTTTAATTTTGAAGTTAAGGAATCGAATATGACATTTGGAACAAAACATTAAATAAAATCCTAAACACTATATACTATGTTGTTGTTCACCTTTTATAGCATTGATCATCGTAGGGCATATTATCGTCCATAATCGCAATGTTTGAATGTTGGATTTTTTTTTCTTTCTTTCTTGGTTTCAGCTGTTATAAATGGAGAACTTTATGTTCTTTTCTTTGTCTTACATAGTATGACAAAACACCAAAACAAGAAAGGAAGATTCCAGGATGACCAAACACCAAACAAGAAAGGAAGATTCAAAAGTGGAAATTATGGTAATAAAAACATGATTCTTTTCTCTCTCTCTTTTTTGTTCCTAAAGAAAAGGTAAAGAAGCATAATAACAATTTATTATTTAAAATTTTAAAAAGAAAAAGAACATTAGAAACAAGTGAATGCCTTTTCTTGCACTCTATCTACTTAGAAATCTAATGAATTCAGAATTTTCTATAACTCGACAATAGTGAAATCCATAATTTTATGGATACTATGTTATTCAAGATATCGCTGGACATAGCATTTATTAACAAATGAATTTTAGATAAAAATAAATGCAAGATCATAGGCACAAATACCAATATAAACATAGTTCGTAGTTCTATTTTTTCATCCAAAATGTTGTTCGTGGAGAGTGAAACAAAGGGTGAAAGTAATATAAGTTTGAAGAGAGAGATTTTGTAATTGGGGTCGGGGAGAATTCTATGTGATTGTAGCAATTTTTCACATAGTGAAAGTTCTTTTTGTCTGTGGCTTTTTCTCCGATTTGGAATTTTCCCACGTAAATCCTTGTGTTCTCTATTTTGTTGTTTGCTTTTAATTTCTCATATTTTTCTATTTATTCCTCCCATTATTAGGAAAGTTTTTTCACAATAGATCATCGACCTTTATCCTAGATGGTCAAGGAATGTTTTTTTTTCTTTGCTTTGTAAGAAGCACACTTGGAACAAAAAGAGAACCAAGAGAGCATAAATTAGAGAACAAAGAAGAGTTACATATATGATGGGGGAAGAATTGAAGGAAAAGGAAGAGGTTGTATATACTTTCAAAAAGAGATGATATCCTCCCATAGAGAGTCCCTTGATTTGTTTTAATCGTTTAAAATGCGAGCATTTCGTTCTCTCCAGATATGCCAAAGAATTGCTCCAAAAACATCGCTGATAATGATGTTTTTGTGCTATATATCCATGTTTAATAATGTGATACCCTTTGGTAATTGAAGTCTCCAAATCTTCTTCATAGCTTAACTAACCATGCCAATGATCCACTAAAATATACATATATGTTCAAGATTGTTAAAGAGAATCTAGAACGCCCATTTTTTAGATTGAAGATAATTCCTAGAACACCCTCTATCTAAGATTGGTGAAGAATGATTTCAACCATGCACAGTGTCCAAAGTGAAGCAAACCATCTCAAAATCTTCCAAGACATCTCATATTTAAGAGAGATAAAAATAGAGAAAATTTCTCCTTATAAGAAGTTTGTTGCTACTTTGTAATAGATAACGTTTGTAATCTTATTTTTAAAGTGAGGTTCTTTAGGTCATTGTCCATGGTTTTTGTTATTTGAGAGGTTTACACGTAAAATTATTGTGTCATTTTTTCTCTTGTTTATTATTATTATGGTTTTTTTTCTCTTCTTTATTATTATTATGGTTATTCTCATTCTATTATAGCTGCAACCCTTGTTCTATTTGATTCAAAGACACAAATTGAAACTAAATCACAAATTTAAAAACTAAAAAAAAAGATTAGTAGGTTTTCCAAGAATTAATTATTGACTTATAAATATAAAGTTACATGTTAAATGTATAGTCAAATAAAATATATGTATGCACATTATCATATTTTGCATAGATTTTCTTCCCAGATGGAATGGTCTCTGAACTATCTAAGTGCAAGTAAAGAGAGAGATGTGTTGTCTTCCCAGTCTTATAGCCGTTAGGGTTTAGCGACAACTTCCTGAAATTAATGAGCCATAAAATTTAGGGGATTTTGCATGTATGACAAAACAGAGCAAAGTATTTACATCTATAACATAAAATCAAAATTAATTCATTTATAGCAAAAAGTTCAAATTGAGTTCTATCGCTGTATAAGTTCTATTAGTGATAGAATTCAATCAAGATAAACTCATTCTATCATTGCTTGAGTTTTCTACCATTGATAGAATTCAAAATTGAGTTCTATAAATATTTGAGTGATAGAAATTAATATGTTATACATAAATTATTTTTAAAATTCTGCTACAAATATAATACAAAAAGTAAAATGTACTGCTCATGAAAATTCTCTAAAATGTAGAGGTTAAATGACAACTTGAACAATTAAAACTATCCAACCGAATGGTAATAATTAAGATGGATTGTTATTTCTTTAGATAATATTGGATCAAAATTTATGAGAACCAAAATTTGGTCGTTGCCAATTTTTAATTTGGTTCTTGGTGCCACAAATTTGGTCATTGATATTGCCTTCATCGCTTTAAATTGGAAGACCTTTTGTAACTTTGCACATTTTTTCAATGCAGTATTTCCCAATTTTTCAAATTATCAACTAGGTTCAACTGAATCCAACTCAAAATAAGAATGATATTATTTATGTGTGTATGTTTAAAATTGGATAACATAATAGATTCTTACCACGTGGTTAGAAATCATACACTAACAAAATTTTGGAAATCGATATCATATACTATATATATAACTCATGCCAAGAAGCATGAAAAAAAAAAACTTCCAATTAAAAATTATAGAGGTAATGCTTAAGATGATGGATTCTGTCCATGGTAGTCATCTACCTAAAATTAATTTCCTACGAATTTCCTTGACATTCAAATGTTGTAGAATCAGGCGATATATCTCGTGAAAATAATCGAGATGCGCACAAGTTGACCTGGACAGTTACAGATATATAAAAAAAAAAAGCAAAACTATAGTTCTTGAAAAAATGTGATTTATAGTACGAAAAGGTCGTAAGAACCCAAATATCCTCCCACATTGACTCAACCAATTTATGTTTGTAGTTACATTACAAAATTCTAGAGTTACACACACTGTCCATAAAATGTCCCAACAAAACAAACCCAAAAGGATCCCAACTAGAGTTACACACATTCTAGAGTTACACACACTGTCCATAAAATTAAAAAAAGAAGAGTGATATACTTTGGTACCTTGGATGATTAAATAGTTGTCTTTGATTTGATCATATATAAAGAATCTGAAAATAACCCTTAGTTCCCCACCAAGAAGAAGCTTTTCTTTAGATGTTAGAGCAAGGTAGAGAGAAATATGATCTTTTACTTTCTCATCTCCATTTGGATATACAATCAATTTCCTAAGCCATGTGAGAAAAAGAGAGTGATAGTTAATAATAAATCCTAACCCTAGTTAATGATATTAATCATGTTTTAATCTAAATGTAAGTATTTCAAATTTAAGTTTAGCTTCCAAACCAGTTGTAGCCATCAACTTAAAATTCTCGAGAATCACAATGTCTCATACTTATTTTTGAAAGTGTAGAGTAAGAATTAATTTTGAATGTATAATGTACGGGTGGGTCAACACTTCTTGATCTTGTAATTTCTGCATTAAATTGAATTCATAATCTTTTAATTTCTTAGATTTTCTTTGACCACTAAGTCAATTCATAATGGTTAGAACAAATAAGTATTAGAAAAAACTATCATGGAGTTGTTTTGGAGGACTAAGAGGTGCATAATTGGTTAAATTCATGATAGTCACCGACTTAAAAATTAATTTCCTACAAATTTTCTTAACATTCAAAAGGGTCAATTGGTAGTCATTTTGGTTTCAAAAAAAAAAACATGGTAGTCATTTACCTAGAAATTAATTTTTTACTAATTTTTTTAACATTCAAATATTGTAGGGTCTCACAATATGTCTCGCGATAATAGGCAAGTTGGTCTATAGAGTAACAAAATATCAAAACAAATCAGATAAATTTTATTTGAGTTCAGAACTTCCGAAATACTTATTTTCTTTCTTTACTGTTAAATCTTCACATTTTTTATTAAAAAACCCAAAAACAAAAAAAAAAACAAAAAAACAAAAGAGAGAACGAACAAAGAAACAAGCTGTGTGAAAAAACAAGCAAATTATTAAATATTGAAGTTAAGGAATCAAATATAACATTTGGAATAAAACATTATAAAAGAATTTAAACACTACCATATTGTTGATCATACGACATATTATCTTCCGTAACCGCCATGTTTAAATGTTGATTTTATTTTTTTTTTCCTTTAGTTTTCAGGTTTTATAAATGGAGAAATTATGTTCTATTTTGATAAAAACACCAAAACAAGAAAGGAAGATTGAAAGGTTGGAGTTTTGGTATTGAAAAACATGATTCCTAAGGTAAAGCATAATTATTAAATAATTTTTTTTTTAAAAAAAAAGTAAAAAAGGGACATTTTAAAGTGAATGCCTTTTCTTCCCCTCTACCTACTTGAAAATCTAATGAATTTAAGAATTGTCTACAAGAAGATACCTTCGTGGGGTATATGGTCCAAATTGAGTTTAAGGAAATTTTTTTTTTTTAATTTTTTGATGCAATCCACTAACGTGTCTAACTCTATATATTAGAGCAATCTAATCCAACTCATATACAGTTTAAATGGGTTGAGTTGAGTTTTTTGAGTTGTATTAATCTTCTCTTTCCTCTCTAAAACTCAACTTATACTTCATAAACAAGTAAAAAAATAAAGAAAAAAAATGCATGATACTACTTGAAAACCTTGGTTACATATCCTATTAGTGCCCGAGTCTATTGTTGGTGTAACGACCCGACCCGAATGGGGTTCTAAATAGGCCATTACCTCAATGCATGCATACAAATCTACAGAAAATTTGCAAGGTGGTGTTTGGATTCTAAGTAAAACTAAAACATGAAAACATCCATTTAAAAATCAACATAAATTCCTGAAACATGTCCCTGTTTCCAAGCACCTGTTCCAAGACAAATACATTTCCAAAACATACTCTGATCAGAGATTTATTTAAAACATACAAGCTTTACAACAATGCTAGAATCTGGAAATACATTCAGAAAACACCCTAGGGCTCCGTGCCCAACTACATGCATTCAGAGGACATTTAAATCATAAACATAAACATAAGACTCGTGAGTTGAACAACGGGTTCCATGATCACAGCTCCTCCTCCACCCATCCTGTCTCGCACCATGGTTACCTGTGGAAAACCACATAATAAGGGTGAGTAACGAATTACTCAAGAAGAATCCCCAACCGGGTACAATACGATATACATGGTCATCTAGCGAAAAGATATGCAAGCTATGAATATAAACACAGAATAGAGCACATAGCTTAGCCCACACTTGGGCCTCGGATGCCAACTCAGGGTCTTAGTCCGGAAATAAATCACCACACCACACATCACACAAGTCGCCCTATACGAGAAACAAGTCCCGGCCTCAGCCTGTCTACTGTCGACGAAAGGTACACTGGCTCACAATCCCGAGGAGCTCTCGATCGGCTATGTAATGAGCGTAAGCATGCACCGCGTGCTACTGCAGACCATGGGGGGTGCCGGGTCTAGAGGCAAGCTGCTCATGTCCAGTCACCACGCCTAACTAAATCTTTGGATCGGTGTCACTGACATAGGGGTGTGAGACCTGGACACGTAAACTATGTCAGCCTGAACCACCGCACCTAGGGCCAAGGAACGGTCGTGGTAGGCTTACACCAGGAAGCCGTCCTTGCCTTAACAGGTGGCAATCAGGGGCTACCGTTGGGGCATTTAACAGTCTGCCACCCTCACCCAAGATTGCAGGGCCTACCGCTTGGGTTAGCTAATCCCTCACGGGGTCCAGGGACGGAATGACTTGCTCGACGTCCCTGCCATGGATGCAAGGTACTTTATGCATCAGGCCCGGATGATGCTATCTACCTGCAACTCTAACCTGCCTTAACAATCAGCAAACAATCCAATACAATCCAATACGTGCTCAAAGAGAATACAACGAGCCTAGCATGATACTACGAAGCAAGAAACAGATACGAGCATGCCAGAAAGGAACAACCTAGCATGGACTAACATGAGAAACAACATAGGAAATCATGCCACGGGAATTCGAGAATAGAGCACTTATCATGAAACATGTCAATAAACACAAACAAGCATACAATCAAGAATCGCATAATATATCGCAGGTCCACACAACTCCGTAAGAAATCCTTACCGGCCTAAGACCTCTAAACACAAGAAACCTAAGTCGCGATCGAACCCGAGCTAGCTAGCGAAAAACCTAACAAAAACAACAATAATTACAATCAAAAGGCCCAAATATAATAAAACAAATGGGGGCTCACTGGGAGCAACTCACGAGGCGCGACGGACACACGAACGAGCCATTTGCCGCACGGGCTAGGCAAATGATGGCGCGACAGCGCGCTGGGGCGCAGGGTCGGGCGCTGGGCGGCGCGCGGCGCGGCGCGACTTGCGCGCGAGGGCGCGCTGGCTGCGCGCGACGGCACGCGAGCGACACGGCGCGGCGCGGGCGCGGGCGCTTAGCTCGGCTGGCGGCAATGGCGCGGCTTCGGCACAGAGAGACAGCGGCGCGCGCGCGAGCGACACGGCGCGAGCGTCGATCCGGCGCTGACGCGCGCGACTTTTTCAGAGCGCGGACGACACGCGACGGCCAGGCGACACGGACGGACGAGCGCAGCGAGCGGGCGACGGCACTCAGGCGGCGAGCTCGGGCGACACGAGCCGGGCGGCGCGGTGGGCTCGGCTCGGGCCGGCGCGACTGGCCGGGCGAGGCGAGCGTCGCGGGGTCAATGGCGAGCGCGCGTAGCGTCTTGGGTCAAGCGAGCCAAGGGGTTGGGCTAGGTGGGGGCTCGGGGAGAGAGAGAGAGAGAGAGAGAGAGAGAGAGAGAGAGAGAGAGAGAGAGAGAGAGAGAGAGAGAGAGAGAGAGAGAGAAAAATTGATTTTGGGAAAAAATAAAAGAAAAAAAGGGAAATAAAAAGGAAAATGGGAAATAAAAGGGAAAAATGAGATTTTAATTCCATTTTCCATCCTTATCCACTTAAAACCTCAAAATCCCATTTCCCGGCTTCCTCCTCCGAGACCCGATCAAAGAAATCTTTTCCAATCAATCAAACTCACTTAAATCCAACTCCCAAAGCAACACTAAAGGCTCGGGCTCGAATCCCAAAAGAATCACACAACCAACCATCACTTTGCCAAAGCCCAAACCACAACCGAGCATCCAACCGACTAGCCCAAACACCTCGGGACTCGCAGCCACCAACAAACAAGCCTCGACAAAGGCAGGAGCTACCTCGAAGCCCTGAAGACCACAAATCCTGCCCGGAGAGCCAAAAGACCAAAATACCCCCAAGGGGCAAAACCGCTCTAACGACCCAACCAACAACCGAAACTTGACCCGAAGGCACCTCGAAAACTGGGATAGAAAACTGGGCTGTTACAGTTGGGATGTGAACAAAGTTGTTAAACACTTGTTAATTAAGAAGAAGATCATAGATATATGATGACAACTATCTTCATTGGTATGAGACTTTTTGTTGGATAAAGATATGAACATTAAGAAGGGAGAAGAAAAATCTCGAAGGAAGTACAATAAAGCACATCAATTTAGAGAAATCATAGCAACAAAATAGTTCTTAAAAAGAGAGGATTTAATAATGTTGGAGATACTCACCTTGTGGTGTAATTATCCCACATTGATAAGATAAGGATTCTTCAACACATTTATAAGAGATATGAGTTACTCCCCTCATTGTCAATTTGGTTTTGACGTGGAACCACATATTCTCTAATATGGTATCACAACCCATGTGTGTTATTGGTCTCCCAAATTTCGATTCGACCCAAAAATGGTTTGAATAAGCGGGTATTTTGGCCACAAATTCAGATCTAATTAAAGATGGCATTTCCCAATATATGGCCCCCATCTTGAGGGGGCATGTTGGAGATACTCACCTTGTGGTGCAAGTATCCCACATTGATGAGGGTTTCAATTTATGATCCACCTTGAAGATTTGCGCATTCCGTTCTTTCCAAACCCACCATAAGATATTACCTCTTAAATTGGTGGTCAATTTTATACGTTGATCAGAAAGAAAAGTCATTAAGCAAACATTTTTAGCAATAGAGCTCTTCTAGAAAAACATTTATTGGGCTTCAAGTGAGTATCATTATCATTATCACTAAGCAACTTCTTCATCTCTTTGATCGAAAATGCTTGTCAGGGGGCGTCTTCCAAATAATAATATCATTTAGATTGTTGCGAGGCCGAGGCCAACTTTCAGGAATTTCAGTCCATCGATCAACTTCTCTATCAAAGAGAACTTGAGAAGGGTGAAGGATTCAATTTGAAAAGTCTTCATTCCAAGCATGTTTTTTTTTTATATTCATGAATGTTCAGGTAACTTATGTATACCTCAACTATTTTTAACAAGAAAATCCACACCTGACCTCTAACAAATTTGGTAGTCAAGAAAATTTGTAAAAAACTAATTTTTTGGTTGGCAAGTTTCATCTTGCTGATATGTTCACTAAGGCAGTGCCGCATGGCAAGTTCCAACATTACTTGGACTTGTTAAATGTTTTTAGTTGCTGAGGTCACTAGGGAACCATCTGAAGGAGAAATAGAAGCATCTGAGTCTGTTGTACATTTGGTATACATATGAATCTAGTATTCATCTGAGTCTGGAATACATCTGAGTCTGGTATGCGTTTTTAGCATACATCTGGTTCCGTATACAGCTGTTACAATTTGTTGCATTTGAAGGAGAGTTCAAGTCAAGGTGGAGATTTTTTGAAGATATGTCTTGAACACACCAATGTCCTGCAATTAGTAGTTGGAGGTCTCACTGCCCAGTCAGCGAGTGGGAGTGCAGGGGCAACACTCCCGTTGCGCAAACGATTTTCGCAATGCATACCATTGTTTCGCACATAGCAAAACATTGCATTCCGCATGCGTTTAGCACAACCAACTTTCGCACCCCGTTGCGCTAGCACTTCTGCATTATATTGTATGTTCCGCTTGTGCTAGTGCATCCTCATTCTGTTTAATGCTTACGCATTCTGTAATAGGGTTTAATGAGAGTGTCTATATAAACTCGAATTAAACCCTAGCCGTAATATGATGTTCTTTCTGCAACTCTGTATTTGGCCTCTCCTTAATAAAATTGTTCTCCCTCTCTGCCCGTTAATGAACTACGTAAATCCGTGTGTATTTTTTTTCTTCTTCTTTTGCGTGTATCGTTATCTGTTTTCACACTTTCGTATCGATTGTTGATTGTCGTTTTCATAACACATTATTCTTACTTCTTAGTTTGGATTAGGTTCAATTGATCGAAAATCAATTCAACCCAACAAAAGTTATAAAATCATAACTCAACTCAACTGAAAAAAAACTATAACCTAACCTTTACAATGTAAGTTGGATAGTTCATGTTACTCGAATTGTCATGAATTTTTTTTTATACCATTAACTCTAGTAACATCTTGTAGTTTTTTATAATTAATAGATTATAAATTCCAATTCTCTCCCACAAAATATTGTTAAATAAAAAAATTCATGGGCATCATTATTGAGGATTTTCAAATTTAATCTCATGTTATATCATATAATTTGATAGGAAAATTTAGTCGATAACTTTTAAAAAAATTCCGAACATTTAGTCAGATCATCGCTAGGTCAGCAGGCATATGGCAATATTTTGGAGAAATAAAAATGTGTAACGTACGTCTTTATATCATACGATAAAAATTAATATGGATATGATTTTTTTTTTTTAAGTATCTTTAGTCTTTTCTGCTGGTAAAATTAAGTTTCAGTGGTAATTGAATTTTGAAGTTGAAAAAAAATATTTGAAAAAGGAAGTGTAATGATTTGAAAATATAAAATACTTGTTCTGAGATTTTTTGGAGAGAAAATGTTGGAGAAGTATTTATTTTATATTAATTTTTAATAATGTAATGATTATATATTTTGGATTGATTGATAAATTTAATATATTTTATTTATTTGAAAATTAAAAAAGTGTGTATAACATTTGATAAGATAATATAAAAGATATTTTATTGTATATTTATATAATTTAAAATTAAAAAGAGAATATTAGATAGAAAAATTAATGTGATGTTGGAAGAGCCCTTGGAAAGAAGTTGAAAATAGGTTGATATACTAAAAATAAATATGGAATTGAAAATCTCAACTCCATCTTCCTCTCCTTTCCTCAACACCAAATATCAAACTACCCTAATGTAGAAACATTATTTTCTCTTTTGTATATCTTTAATATAATTATTAAGTAAATAATCAAGAAGAAAAGAGTATTTTTATTTTATAGCATGTATAAGGACATATAAAAAAGTAAGTATGTTGATTAAAAGATTGAACGAGACCTTGATGATCATTTTCGACAAGATTATGTATACAATCATTAATTAAGAAACCAATTAAGTCATTAAAAAATATTTGAATAGATTATATCATTAAATTTTAAACTATACTTTTATTTAGTCAATATGGTTAATATCATTATTAATTCACCAACAACAGCAGTATTGATGTACACACTCATTGACAATCATTTATATCTTCTTAATTCAAACTTATTTTTTTACCATAACGATTCATGATTCTTCTATTATTCAAAGGAGAGTTTCTATTGCAATCATTCATAACTTCTCAATCTAAATAAATCTTTACCAAAATTCTTTCAAACTCCATATAATTACTATCCTTCATTTTTAAAATTTTCTATCAAAATACATTTTAATTGACCATGTCTACGTATTTTATAAAAATAAAAATAAGAAAATCAATATTTCTATATTACACATGTGATATCTTAAAATAAAAATGAAAAAATAGACAGAAAGAATTAATGACTTGTTGATTTCATTGTTTGGTGGTAATTGAAGTATTTTATTCTCATCTATTTGAGAGCACCAATGATTTCATTATAAGTTTATGTCCCCTCCCTAACTTGTACTAAAAAATTGGAGATATTGTTTGTCGTTGGAAGTCATTTAATTATTGACTTCTACCACCACATTTTATTTCACATAACCATATAGTCATATATACACATTAGTCATTATCAATGTTGTTACACCATTTCGACACGTGTCATTGAGGTAATTTTTAAAAATCTTCGACCGTTGACATGGCAACAATTCTAGCTTTGAGATATAAAACATCATTTTGCAAATGAAGGCTGAGGTCTTTTCTTGACAAGAATTCATGAAACCCAAACCCATGTTGATTATTACTAAACCAATGCTCATCTGCAAATCAATGTCACATAATTAGATTTCAAAACAAAACCCCATTTAGAAAATAAATACTCAAAAAAAAAAATCAATAAAACTTCAACTAAAGAACTTACATGGTTTGTCAACATATTTTTTAGTTCCAAAGTTATAAACACCTAGAAAATATTTTGCATAGATTTTCTTCCCTGCTTGAATAATCTCTGAACTATCTAACTTCAAGTAAAGAGACAAATGTGTTGTCTTCCCGGACTCGAACCCATTAGGGTATAACTTCATCCTCCTAAAAAATGAGTCATAAATTAATTAGGGGTGTACACAAAAAAAAATGGACGATTTGAATAGCTCTGACTACCCAATCCAAACCACTGGGGTTGAGTTAGCTAATTGTTTTCTTTAGGTTTGGTCAAAATTTGTGAGACCGAAATTTTTAGTTTGCTAATTTTTTGCTCAACTAATTAAACTCAACTCAATCCAAATTAAAAATTATATTATTATATGTATTCAAAATTAGTTAGCAAATATAGATTCTTAGCATACATACACTTAACAAGATAGGTAGTATGAGTTCGAATATAGTATGATTTTTTTTAATAGAACTATATGCTATGAGTTGATGCCTTAAAAGAAGAAATAGGAAAATAAAGGCAACTTTATAATTCGACTCAACTCAATCCAAAAATATACGAGTGATTTGAATTTTTCTAACTAATTATAAAGTTAGATAACTTAGTGAATTGACCAACTGAGAAATTTAAGTTGGTTGAAAAATAATTATATAACCCGATCCAACGTCTCAACTCAATCCATATACACCCCTAACTTGAATGAAACGATTTTTTTTTTTTATTTCTTTTAAAACGTAAATGGTAAAAGAGATTTATGTAATATACTTGCCATTGTTTTCCTTTGACATTAAAGGGCTCTGAGACATAGGATTCATTTGTTTTTGTTGAAAATTGATAGATATTCCAAAAAAAGGATTCAGGCTGAGGATCTTTAATCATGGTCAAACTCTCTCCTTTGTTTGAAGCTTTAAGTATAGAAACTTCAACTCCAAATGTGCAACAATTGCCCACAATGAAGCCATTGGAGGCTTTATTCAAAGCATTATGAGAAAGAAAGTGGGTCAATCCATGTTCACTTTTCCTTTTAGTGTATTTCCTCATTTTCCCATCTACAAAATTTAACCAATACATTTATAAGTTCTAGGGTTTTCGTTGGATAATCATTTCGTCCATGTTTGATAACTAGCTTTTCAAAATTGCAAACAGTGTAATCATATATGCCGGAAGATTCTCACACATTAGAAAGGTGGAAGACATCTTAGCATTTAAATGGAATATATGGACTATTCCACTCATCGTCAATTTATTTTGAGATGGAACCAGGGATGCTATCTAATATTTTATAAATTAGAAAAAGAATAGTATAATATATTTTGGTACCTTGGATGGTTAAATAGTTGTCTTTGATTTGATCATATATAAAAAATCTGAAAATAACCCTTATTTCCCCACCAAGAGGAAGCTTTTCTTTAGATGTTAGAGCAAGGTAGAAAGAAATATAATCATCCACATTCTCATCTCCATTTGGATATACAATCAATTTCCTAAGCCATGTGTGAGAAAGAAAGAGAGATAGTTAATTATAAACCCTAACCCTAGGTTTATGATATTAAACAAGTTTTATTTTGAATGCAAAGTATTTCAAATTTAAGTTTAGCTTTCCAAACCAGTTGTAGCCATCAACTTCAAATTCTCCAGATTCACATTGTTTCATTCCTATTTCTGAAAGTGCAGAGTAAGATTTAATTTGGAATGTATAATGAGCTGGTGGGTCAACACTTCTTGATCTTGTAATTTCTGCATTAAAAAAAACATTAACTCAAGAATATTATTAACTTATGCAAATATATATATATATATATATATATATATATATATATATATATGATATCTGTGAGTGTTAGGATAGCTCAGGTACATCATAACTATTTTTTTTCTTGTGAAAACCACAATTGATGTTGAACAAATTTGGTTAACAAAGAAAATTTAATTTCTCCGTAAATTGTCACCATATATTAAATTTATAATCTTTTAATTGATTTAACTGATTTTTATCACTAGGTCAATTCGTAATGATTGAGTAAAATAAATATATCAGAAAATTTTATTGGTTCATAACTTTCCAAAATACTTATTTTCATTTTCGCTCTTAAATTTTCACGTTTTTTTATACAAAATAAAAAAGTAAATGGGAAAACGTACGAAATATTAGTATTGAAGTTAAGGAATCAAATTATAAAATTTGGAACAAAACATTAAATAAAAATTGTAACACCATACCATATTGTTGTTCATCTTTCATAGCATCATCGTACGACATATTATCATCCATAATCGCAATGTTTGAATTTTGGATTGTTTTTTCTTTCTTGTTTCAGCTGTTATAAAGGGAGAACTTCATGTTCTTTTCTTTTTCTTGCATAGCAATGACAAAACACCAAAACAAGAAAGGAAGATTCAAAGGTGGAAATTTTTGTAAAGAAAACATGATTCCTTTTCCTTTTGAAAAAAGGAAAAAGGTAAAACATAATTAATCAATAAATTTTTAAAAAGTAAAAAAAGGGACATTTTAAAGCGAATGCCTTTTCTTGCACACTTTACCTACTTGGAAATCTAATGAATTTAAGATAAGAATAAGTGGAAGATTATCGTAAATTGATAAACAAATAAAGAAAAAAAAAATATCGTACCTAAGTTACCTATCTTATTAATGCATGTATTCTTATCAATATACTAAAAAAAATTATATTATTAATTGATCTTACAAACATACATAGTCTTACTTAGTTTGGGTTGAGTTGAACCACCTGAAAGTTGACTACTAAATCAATACAACCCAAAAAAATTATAAAATCATAATTCAACCTAGTTCAACGAAAAAATACAAAAATTATAAAATAATAACTCAATCTGACCCAAAGAAAACTATAACCCCAGTTTTACGATTTGAATTATGTACTCCATGTTACTTGGAATGTCGATTTTTTTTTACACTTTAAATTCTAATAACATCTTGTAGTTTTTTATAATTCGTAGGTTATAAGTTTGAATTTTCTCTCCAAAATATTATTGAATAAAAAAAAATCATTCGAACAATTTTTTAGGATTTTCAAATTTAATCTCATGTTATATCGTTCAATATATATATATATATATATATATATATATATATATATATATATATATATATGATTGGAAAATTTAAGTCAATAACTCTTTTAAAATTTGTCCAACATTGAGTCAAATCATCACTAGGTCAGAAAGCATATATTAAATTACTAAAGTAAAGCTAACAAGAATTTTAATTGAATTTTAAGTCAAGTCAAAATAATTCATTGCGCTTGCATCATAAGATTGTTTTTTTTTTTTTTTTTTGACAGTTACTAAGATAATTAATTTGGTTTTGATTTCTATGGACGTCAAAGTAATTTTGTCGTATTTGTTCAACCATGGTAACATTTAGATTTTATTGCTTTAAGAAAATTTAACTTAGGAACAATTGATATGTGTACTCTACTAAAAAAAAACTTTCGAATTGTTAAATTATGCATTATAGTTGACGGACATATATTTGCATTGAAGTCAATAAAAACATGTTTAAATTAATTTATATTTTTTGTAAGTTTTTTTAATCAATATATATTACTTATGAGGTATCACAAATTGGGTTTTTTTTTCACAAGTGGGTTCTTAGTAAATACTAAATAGGGACAACCAAAGTTTAAAATGTCAATGTGTTTTTTATGTTAAACAAACAGTAACAAACAAAATAAATAAGTTAAACACATGTATCAGCAACCAACACTCACATGCAAGGGCGAGTTACCAAAATCTTCTCCTTGATAAATTTGATGTGAAGACTATCGGTACATCTTTCATGCTCTAAAGGTCCAAACCATCCATCACCGCCATCCGCGACAGTAAATGTGCCAAAGAGTTTGCACGTCGATCACACTACGAAAAAGAGACAAAAATCATCTTAGCTACCTACAATGTTTAGTGTCTCTTCAACAATCCTCCCCATCTCCATTCTGCAACTAAATTGGGATTGCACGTAAGAGAAATGCAACATGTTGATTGTGATCAATGTTAAAATGTCAATGTCAATGTTAACAAAGTTGAGAAATATGATA
The DNA here is from genome assembly GCA_036507275.1 of Sicyos edulis. Lineage (NCBI taxonomy): Eukaryota > Viridiplantae > Streptophyta > Magnoliopsida > Cucurbitales > Cucurbitaceae > Sicyos > Sicyos edulis. Next base: position 1,803,203 of record CM071858.1, on the reverse strand, counting down.
AAATATCAATGTCAATACATATTATAATATTATATTTATGATTGCTATTTTTAATACTTCATTTATTTCATTTAAAACCTAAAAAATGATGGACTAAGCCGACGGAAGGGATATTTGTCAGCTTTGATGGTCTAAAGCAACAAAAGAACGCTCGTTGGCTAAGACCATCAAAGCCGACAGAAGGCATTCTTTCATTGACTTAGGCTAAGCCGATGAAGCTAGTGGCACAATATTTTTTATCACCTTAGGCTATGACGATGAAAATAGAAGACTTACAATGACGGAAATTTTTGTCGCCTAAAACATGTTTTCTCGTAGTACTTAATGGTTCAAAATGTAGCAGAGAAATACAATTCAAAACAAGGTTTAATTTTTGAATCTCATGATACAAGAATCATATCATTCAAAACTTTAAACTGGATTACAGTTCATTCATGAATCGAAACAATTTTGATTCACCGTATCAACAAAACAATTAGAGTTTTCTTTTGATAATCATTTCATCCTTGTTTGATAACTATTTTTTTCAAATTGCAACGAGCGTTATAATAAACCGCCAGAAACTAGAAAAAGAATAGTTGTCTTTAATTTGATCATATATAAAAAATCTGAAAATAACCCTCACTTCCCCACCAGGTGGAAGATTTTCTTTAGATGTTAGAGCAATGTAGAGAGAAATATGATCTTCCACTTTTTCATCTCCATTTGGATATAGAATCAATTTCCTAAGCCATGTGAGAGAAAGAGAGAGATAGTTAATTATAAACCCTAACCCTAGTTAATGATATTTAATCATGTTTTAGTTTAAATGGATGTATTTCAAATTTAAGTATACCTTTCCAAACCAGTTGTAGCCATCAACTTCAAATTCTCTAGATTCACATTGTTTCATTCCTATTTCTGAAAGTGCAGAGTAAGAATTGATTTTGAATGTATAATGAGCTGGTGGGTCAACACTTCTTGATTTTGTAATTTCTGCATTAAAAAACACTCAAGAATATCAGCTTTCCAAAATTATAATTGGTCATGAGATTAATTTTGGGAAGATCAAATATATATTTTGATATCTGTGAATATTTGATTACCTTATGTGCACTCAACTTTTTTATAGTAACAATCGATGAATCTTAACAACATTTGAATGTCAAAAAAATTCTTAAAAACTATTTTTTTTAAGTAAGATTCGATTGAATTCACAATCTATTAATTTTCTAAACTCCCTTTGACTAGTGAATCAACTCATAATAGTGGATAAAATAAATATCAGCCAAATTGTATTTGGTCGTAAATTTCCTAAATATTTAAGTCTTTCACTACTCAGTCAATTTATAATGGTTCGGCAGAGAGTAAATATGAGCCAAATTCTCTATTTGGGTTCAAAACTTTCCTTATTTTCATTTTCGCTCTTAAATTTTCAGATTTTTGTACAAAAAACATATAAGAAAAAACATACGAAATATCAATATGGAAGCTAGAGAATAAAATATGACATTTGGAACAAAACATTTTATAAAATCTTAAACACTATACCATGTTGTCGTTCATCTTTCATAGCATCATTGTGCGACATATTACCGTCCATAATCGCAATGTTTTAATGTTGGATTTTTCTTTCTTTTTTCAGCTGTTATAAATGGAGAAATTTATGTTCTTTTCTTTGTCTTACATAGCAATGAGAAAACACTAAAACAAGAAAAGAAGATTCAAAGATTACCAACCACCAAACAAGAAAAGAAAATTTATAAGTGGAAATTATGGTAATAAAAAACATGATTCTTTTCCTTTTTTCTAAAGGAAAAAGTAAGGAAAAATATCATTATAATAATTAATTAATTGAACCAATTGGGTCTTGTCCTTAGGTTAATATAGTGTATCTCATATATAGTTAGTGATTAGAATCGGATGAAAAGTGGTTTATAGCCTCCACTTTGTTACAATTCTTTCTACTTATCTATGACTTTTTACTTTTTATTTATTAATTTATTTTTTGCTCTAATCTCAATTAGGAATATTAATTAATAAAATTTTACAAAGTAATAAAAGAAAACTTTAAAAATAAGGGAATGCCTTTTCTTGCACTCTACCTAGTTAGAAATCTAATAAATTGAAGAATTTTTATGATTCAACCATACGTGAACCTGTAATTTTATGAATGCTAGGCGTTATACAACATTTTTTTGGAAAAGGGATACTCAAAAGTTTATAAAAAGAAGGGAGAAGGAAGGGAAACAGAGAAGCAAAAAGAGGGGAAAGAAATTTTTAAAAAATGGCGAAAATAGAGTAGTTGCTTTTTCTAGTACAATTTGGGGAAGAGGGGTCACAAACCTTACATGGAGCAAATGGTAAAATACCGATTTTCATGATCGATCCTGTGATCGTGGTGTTAAACTGGATTCCACTAAACAATAAAACTAATATATCACCGACCCTTTTGGTAAAATAAAGTAGTTGCTAAAGAATATTAATATAAACATTAATATATTAAGACTAAAATACTATACTAATCCCAATAATAACATGGGGTTTTTGAATGTATATTAAAAAAAAACAAAATAATTTCATGTATAGCACAATTTCCAGACTTATTCATTTGTGACACAAAAGTGATTGAAGTCTATCAGTTCGCCAATTGAAGTCTATCAGTTGAATTGATAGAAGTGTAAAGTATATCAGTTGAACTGATAAAAGCCTATTAGTTGACTGATAGAAGTCTATCAATTGAACTTATAGAAGACTAAAGTCTATCAGTTGAACTGATAGAAATCTAAAATCTATAGTTGAATTGATAGAAGCTGTCTAAATAGGAATTTTGGGCAAAATGTACTATGAATGAAATTGTTTTAAAAAATGGGCTACAATTATAATGAAGAGCAAAAAATATGCTATGGAGGATAAATTCCCAAAGTATATTATTATAAGGGGAATTTGCATGTATATTAAAAAACCAAAATAATTTCATGTATTGCACAATTCCCAAACTTATTCATTGTGGCACAAAAATGATTGAAGTCTATCAATTTGCATTGTTCAATCACTCAAAATCGATTGAATTCTATCAGTTGAACTGATAGAAGTTTAAAGTCTATCTGTTGAACTGATAGAAGTCTATTAGTTGAAGGGATAGAAGTCTATCAATTGAACTGATAAAAGTCTGATGATGTTAGAATAGCAATTTTGGGCAAAATGTGCTATGGATGAAATTATTTTTAAAAATATGCTATAATTATAATGAAGAACCAACTACCTCACGATAAAAACGGAGAAATAACTTTTTGTTGAGAATCCATAATTGATTAACTTTTAAATATGAGCAAATTCTATATCATGTAATTTTTTTTTTTTGAAACTTTATATCATGTAATTACATTTTACCTCATAAATTATATTTATAGAACAATTTTTAAAATAATTCATCTATAACAAATAATTTTCTATCAGTGATAGAACTCAACCAACGATAAAATATAATTTTCTATCAGTGATAGAACTCAACCAACGATAAAATATAATTTTCTATCAGTGATAGAACCCAACTAGTGATAGAATGAGTCTACCACTACTGATTGAATTCAATCACTGATAGAACTCAATCTAAATTTTTTTTGCTATAAATGAATTTGTTTTGATTTTTTTGCTATAGATTGAAATATTTTGCCGTCTTTTTTGTTATACATCCAAACTCCCCTTAAATATATATACACATTATCGTATGTAAATCACGTGCCATTGAGACAATTCTAAAAAGTCCTCCACGGTTGACATAGCAACATTTCTAGCTTTGAGAATTAAAATATCATCGTGTAAGCTGAGATCATTTCTAGACAAGAACTTGTTATGGCCAAAGCCATAGGACGTGGACCTAAACCAATGCTCACCTGAAAATTATAATGCAATGTCACATAAGATTTAGAAACACAATAAATAATCCTTTGAAAAATCAAGAGGAAACTTCAATTATAAACTTACCTGATTTTTCAACATAGGTTTTAGTTCCATGGTTATAAACACCTAAAAAATATTTTGCATAGATTTTCTTCCCAGTTGGAATGGTCTCTGAAGTATCTAACGTTAAGTAAAGAGAGAGATATGGGGTCTTTCCCGAGTTAGGGAATAGCATTATCCTCTTGAAAATAACAAGTCAAACAAAAAATTAGGTAAAACATGTTACGGTTAATTTGAAATCCACGAGTAAGTTTTAATCGTGAAATTTCATTATTGTCTCTCGTGTTTGGGGTTAGAACAGGCGCAGATGTTTCTAGATATATGCAGTGAGACAATCTATTAAGTCAAAAGGGTTGTCTTCAAATGGATAGCCCGAGTTTTCCGATTATATACCATTGTCTTCCTTCGACGTTGAAGGGTTCTGAGTTATAGGATGTACCAGTTTTATTAGAAAAATAAACGATGGTCCAAACAAAGGGTTCATGCTCAGGCTCTTTAATAATAGTCAAACTTTCTCCTTTGTTTGAGGCTTTAAGTATAGAACTTCAACTCCAAATGTGCAACAATTGCCCTCAATGAAGCCATTTGAGGCTTAATTCAAATCATTATGAGAAAGAAAGTGGGTCAATCCAAGTTCACTCTTCCTTTTAGTGTACTTCCTCATTTTCCCATCTGCAAAATTTAATCAAAACATATTTATAAGTTTTAGGGTTGTCATTCGATAATAATCATTTCGAGTCCTGTTTGATAATTAGCATTTCGAAATTGTGAATGGTGTAATCATATACCCGAGATAGTAGCTTTTTTTTCTTTTTCTTTTTTTTTGTTTTGAAAAAGATACTATATTAAAAGGTATGTCACGAGCATACCAGAAATAGTATCTAATATTTTATAAATTAGAAAAAGAAAGAGTAATATTGTTTGGTACCTTGGATGGTTAAATAGTTTTCTTTGATTTGATCATATATAAAAAATCTTAAAATAACCCTCACTTCCCAACCAAGAGGAAGATTTTCTTTTGGTGTTAGAGCAAGGTAGAGAGAAATATGATCTTCCACTTTTTCATCTCCATTTGGATATAGAATCAATTTCCTAAGCAAAAGAAAGTGAGAGATAGTTAATTATATAAACCCTAACCCTAGTTAAATATGTCATCAAACATGTTTTAATTTAAATGTAAGTATTTTTTTTAAAGTAAAATGAAAGTATTTCAAAAAAAAATTCTTTTTAAAGTTAATGTAAGTATTTCAAATTTAAGTTTAGGTTGCTAACCAATTGTATCCATCAACTTCAAATTCTCCAGATTCACATTGTTTCATTCCTATTTCTGAAAGTGCAGAGTAAGATTTAATTTGGAATGTATAATGAGCTGGTGGGTCTACACTTGTTGATCTTGTAATTTCTGCATTTTAAAAAACATTAAAAAATATTAGTTACCTTAAATTATAGTGGATTTTGCATGCATATTAAAAAAAGTAAAATAATTCCCTAGCACAATTCCCAAACTTATTTATTTGAGGCACAAAAACAATTGAAATCTATCAGTTTACACTGTTCAATCACTCAAAATTGATTGAAGTCTTAGAAGTCTAAAGTCGTCTATTAGTTGAATTGATAGAAGTCTATTGATGGTAGAATAGAAATTTTGGGTAAAATGTGCTATGAATGAATTATTTTAAAAAATATCTTTTATCAAATTTTTTTTTTAAATGTGCTATAATTGTAATGAAGAGCAAAAAATATGCTATGGAAGACAAATTCCCTAAATTATAATTGACTATGGGATTAATTGGCAGAAGATCAAATATATATATATTATTATTATTATTTTTTATTTCCATGAATATTAGGTACCTTATGCGTGCTCAACTATTTTTTATGGAAAACTTGAAAAACTTTAACAATATTTGATGGTGAAGAAAACTAATTTCTTGGTAAGTTTTGATAGAATTCGTAATCTTTTTATTTTTTATTTTTTTTTAAACAAGGGTAACCACGCTAGTCTCTAGGCCAGGCAGCGGGAGACATCGAAGGAGTAACGTCACAGCTGATTCTCAAACCTAAGACTTTGAATGGAGTATACCGTCAAAGCCCATGTTTTCAGCTACTGTGCCATCCCTTGGGAATAAATCTCTTAATTTTATTGGCTCCCTTTGATCGGTAAGTCAATTCATAATGATTCAAAAAAACAAGTATCAGCCAAATTATATTTGAATTTGAAACTTTCCTAAATACTTTAATCTTTTACCACTAAGTTAATTCCTTATAGTTCAAAAGAATAAATATCAGTCAAATTCTATTTGCATTCGTAACTTTTCAGAGTACTTAATTTTTCATTCTCGCTCTTAAATGTTTACATTTGTGCATACAAAAGAAATATATATGAAAAAACGTGCGAATTTTAATTTTGAAGTTCAGGAATCGAATATGACATTTGGAACAAAACATTAAATAAAATCTTAAACACTATATACTATGTTGTTGTTCACCTTTTATAGGACATTTTATCGTCCATAATCGCAATGTTTGAATGTTGGATTTTTTTTTTCTTTCTTTCTTGGTTTCAGCTGTTATAAATGGATAACTTTATGTTCTTTTCTTTGTCTTACATAGTATGACAAAACACCAAAACAAGAAAGGAAGATTCAAGGATGACCAAACACCAAACAAGAAAGGAAGATTCAAAAGTGGAAATTATGGTAATAAAAGCATTATTCTTTTCTCTCTCTCTTTTTTTCCCTAAAGAAAAGGTATAAGAAGCATAATAATAATTAATAACTGATTGTTTAAAATTTTAAAAAGAAAAAGAACATTAAAAACAAGTGAATGCCTTTTCTTGCACTCTATCTACTTAGAAATCTAATGAATGCAAGATTTTCTATAACTCAACAATAGTGAAATCCATAATTTTTTGGATTCTATGTTATTCAAGATATCACTGGACATAGCATTTATTAACAAATGAATTTAAGATAAAAATAAATGCAAGATCATAGGCACAAATACCAATAAAAGCATAGTTCTTAGTTCTATTTTTTCATCCAAAATGTTGTTCAATTTTCTCTCGTGGAGAGTGAAACAAAGGGTGAGAGTAGTATAAGTTTGAAGAGAGAGATTTTGTAATTGGGGTCGGGGAGAATTCTATGTGATTGTAACAATTTTTCACATAGTGGAAGTTCTTTTTGTCTGTGGTTTTTTTTTTCCGGTTTGGAATTTTTCCACGTAAATCCTTGTGTTCTCTATTTTGTTGTTTGCTTTTAATTTCTCATATTTTTCTATTTATTCCTCCCATTATTAGGAAAGATTTTTCTCAATAGATCATTGACCTTTATCCTAGATGGTCAAGGAATGTTTTTTTTTCTTTGCTTGGAACAAAAAGAGAACCAAGAGAGCATAAATTAGAGAACAAAGAAGAGTTACATATATGATGGGGGAAGAATTGAAGGAAATGGAAGAGAATGTATATACTTTCAAAAAGAGATGATATCCTCCCATAGAGAGTCCCTTGATTTTAGTTTTGATCGTTTAAAATGCGAGCATTTCGTTCCCTCCCGATATGCCAAATAATTGCTCCAAAAACATCGCTGATAATGATGTTTTTTGTGCTATATATCCATTTTTAATAATGTGATACCCTTTGGTAATTGAAGTCTGCAAATCTTCTTCATAGCTTAACTAACCATGCGAATGATCCACTAGAACATACATATATGTTCAAGATTGTTAAAGAGAATCTAGAACGCCCGTTTTTTTAGATTGAAGAGAATTCTAGAACACCCTCTATCTAAGATTGGCGAAGAATGATTTCGACCATGCACAGTGTCCAAAGTGAAGCAAACCATCTCAAAATCTTTCAAGACATCTCATATTTAAGAGAGATAAAAATAGAGAAAATTTCTCCTTATAAGAAGTTTGTTGCTACTTTATAACAGATAACGTTTGTAATCTTATTTTTATAGTGAAGTTCTTTAGGTCATTGTCCATGGTTTTTTGTTATTTGAGAGGTTTGCACGTAAAATTATTGTGTCATTTTTTCTCTTTCTTTATTATTGTTATGGTCATTCTCATTCTATTATAGCTACAACCCTTGTTCTATTTGATTCAAAGACACAAATTGAAACTACATCACAAATTTAAAAACTAAAAAAAAAGATAAGTAGGTTTTCCAAGAATTAATTATTGACTTATAAATATAAAGTTACATGTTAAATGTATAGTCAAATAAAATATATGTATGCACATTATCATATATATATATTTATTTACAACATCTTGACACATGTGTCGTTTTCAAAATTCTTCCACGGTTGACAAAGCAACAATTCTTGCTTTGAGAAATAAAGCATCATTTAACAAATGAGAACTGAGGTCTTTTCGGGACAAGAATTCATGAAAGCCGATTCCACAGTCACTAAACCAATCCTCAGCTGCAAATATATTGCAATGCAACATCAAATTTCAAAACAAAACTCTATATAGAAAATAAAATGAAAAAAAAAACAATCAAGAGAAACTTCAACTAAAGAACTTACTTGATTTTTCAACATATTTTTGAGTTTCAAAGTTCAAAACACTTAGACAATATTTTGCATAGATTTTCTTCCCAGATGGAATGGTCTCTGAACTATCTAAGTGCAAGTAAAGAGAGAGATGTGTTGTCTTCCCGGTCTTATAGCCGTTAGGGTTTAGCGACAACTTCCTGAAATTAATGAGCCATAAAATTTAGGGAATTTTGCATGTATGAAAAAACAAAGCAAAGTATTTCCATCTATAACACAAAATCAAAATTAATTCATTTATAGCAAAAAGTTCAAATTGAGTTCTATCGCTGGATAAGTTCTATTAGTGATAGAATTCAATCAATGATAAACTCATTCTATCATTGCTTGAGTTTTCTAACATTGATAGAATTCCAAATTGAGTTCTATCACTATTTGAATTATAGAAATTAATATGTTATAGATAAATTATTTTTAAAATTCTGCTACAAATATAATACAAAAAGTAAAATGTACTGGTGATGATGAAAATTCTCTAAAATGTAGAGGTTAAATGACAACTTGAACAATTAAAACTATCCAACCGAATGGTAATAATTAAGATGGATTGTTATTTCTTTAGATAATATTGGATCAAAATTTATGAGAACCAAAATTTCGTCGTTGCCAATTTTTAATTTGGTTCTTGGTGCCACAAATTTGGTCATTGATATTGCCTTCAATCGCTTTAAATTGGAAGACCCTTTTGCAACTTTGCACATTTTTTCAATGTAGTATTTCCTAATTTTTCAAATTATCAACTAGGTTCAACTGAATCCAACTTAAAATAAGAATGGTATTATTTATGTGTGTATGTTTAAAATTGGATAACATAATAGATTCTAAGCACGTGGTTAGAAATCATACATTAACAAAATTTTGGAAATCGATATCATATATTATATATATAACTCATGCCAAGAAACATGAGAAAAAAACTTCCAATTAAAAATTATAGAGGTAATGCTTAAGATGATGGATTCTGTCCATGGTAGTCATCTACCTAAAATTAATTTCCTACGAATTTCCTTGACATTCAAATGTTGTAGAATCAGGCGATATATCTCGTGACAATAATCGAGATGCGCACAAGTTGACATGGACAGTTACAGATATAAAAATAAAAAAAAAAACAATAAAAAAAAAAAAAAGCAAAGCTATAGTTCTTGAAAAAATGTGATTTATAATACAAAAAGGTCGTAAGAACCCGAATATCCTCCCACATTGACTCAACCAATTTATGTTTGTACTTACATTACAAAATTCTAGAGTTACACACACTGTCCATAAAATGTCCCAACAAAACAAACCCAAAAGGATCCCATCTTGAGACCAAGCCTCTCCGTCAAAATTTGCTTTAAAAAAATTCTCCATAGTAACAAAAACATACATGCACTAAATATTCTCTATAAAATTGAATGGATTAGTGAATTAACAAAACCTAAAAGTTCGAATTATTCTAAAAATGTTTATGTATCCCGATTCAATCCAACTCAATCCATATATACGCTTAGCTTAACTTGTATGATAACGTTTTTTCTTTTAATTATTTCTTTAAAAACGCAAATGGTAAAAAAGATTGATGTATATTACTTACCATTTTATTCCTTTGACAATGAAGGGTACTGAGTCATAGGATTCCTCAGTTTTTGTAGAAAATTGATAGATGCTCCAAACAAAGGGTTCATGTTGAGGATCTTCAATAACAGTAAAATTTTCTCCTTTGTTTGAGGCTTTAAGTATAGAAACTTCAACCCCAAATGTGCAACAATTGCCCACAATGAAGCCATTGGAGGCTTTATTCAAATCATTATGAGAAAGAAAGTGGGTCAATCCATGTTCACTCTTCCTTTTAGTGTACTTCCTCATTTTCCCATCTGCAAAAATTAATCAACACATATTTATAAGTTTTAGGGTTTTAATTTGATAATAATCGTTTGGTCTTGTTTGATAACTAGCTTTCCAAAATTGCAAATGGTGTAATCATGTATACCGGACGTATTCGATCTTTTTTATATCATTGATTCTCACACATCGGAAAGCTAAAAGACATCATAACATTTAAAAGATATGTGGGCTATTTTATTTTTTTGGAGAATCGGCTAATCGGCAAGCCTCAGGCCCAAGCAGGGTACTACCCCATTGGGGAGCTATGTGGCTTAATGGGGTCCATACATCCAAGAGTCTGATACTACATCCCAAGATTCAGACCCAGGATACTTCAAGGTTATTCTATTTTAAAAGCTTCCCAACGGTCTCGAATCTGAAACATCTAAGGTATGCGGACTACGTACTTCACTTAACATCAATTGATTTTGAGATGAAACTAGAGGTGCTATCTAATATTATTTTATAAATTAAAAAAAGAAGAGTGATATACTTTGGTACCTTGGATGATTAAATAGTTGTCTTTGATTTGATCATATATAAAGAATCTGAAAATAACCCTTAGTTCCCCACCAAGAGGAAGCTTTTCTTTAGATGTTAGAGCAAGGTAGAGAGAAATATGATCTTTTACTTTCTCATCTCCATTTGGATATACAATCAATTTCCTAAGCCATGTGAGAAAAAGAGAGTGATAGTTAATAATAAATCCTAACCCTAGTTAATGATATTAATCATGTTTTAATCTAAATGTAAGTATTTCAAATTTAAGTTTAGCTTCCAAACCAGTTGTAGCCATCAACTTCAAATTCTCGAGAATCACAATGTCTCATACTTATTTTTGAAAGTGTAGAGTAAGAATTAATTTTGAATGTATAATGAGCGGGTGGGTCAACACTTCTTGATCTTGTAATTTCTGCATTAAAAAAAACATTAACTCAAGAATATTATAAACTTATAAAAAATCACACCTGACCTCTAACAAAATTGGTTTTGATCACGAAAATTTTTGGTTAGTTCTTACTATATATTGAATTCATGATATTTTAATTTCTTAAACTTTCTTTGACCGCCAAGTTAATTCATAATGATTAGAATAAATAAGTATCAGAAAAAACCATCATGGAGTTATTTTGGAGGACTAAGAGGTGCATGATTGGTTAAATTCATAATAGTCAACGACTTAGAAATTAATTTTCTACAAATTTTCTTAACATTCAAAAGGGTCAATTGGTAGTCATTTTGGTTTCAAAAAAAAACATGGTAGTCATTTACCTAGAAATTAATTTTTTACTAATTTTTTTAACATTCAAATATTGTAAAGTCTCACTATATGTCTCGCGATAATAGGCAAGCTGGTCTACAAAGTAACAAAATATCAAAACAAATCAGATAAATTTTATTTGAGTTCAGAACTTCCGCAATACATATTTTCTTTCTTTACTCTTAAATTTTCACATTTTTTATTAAAAAAACCAAAAACAAGAAAAACAAACGAACAAAGAAACAAGCTGTGTGAAAAAACAAGCAAAATATTAAATATTGAAGTTAAGGAATCAAATATAACATTTGGAATAAAACATTATAAAAGAATTTAAACACTACCATATTGTTGATCATACGACATATTATCTTCCGTAACCGCCATGTTTAAATGTTGATTTTATTTTTTTTTCCTTTAGTTTTCAGCTGTTATAAATGGAGAAATTATGTTCTATTTTGATAAAAACACCAAAACAAGAAAGGAAGATTGAAAGGTTGGAGTTTTGGTATTGAAAAACATGATTTCTTTTCCTTAAAGGAAAAGGTAAAGCATAATTATTAAATAATTAAAAAAAAAAAAAAAAAGTTAAATATTTTAAAGTGAATGCCTTTTCTTCCGCTCTACCTACTTGAAAATCTAATGAATTTAAGAATTGTCAACAAGAAGATACCTTCGTGGTGTATATGGTCCAAATTGAGTTTAAGGAAATTTTTTTTTTTTTTTTTTTTTGATGCAATCCACTAACGTGTCTAACTCTATATATTAGAGCAATCTAATCCAACTCATATACAGTTTAAATGGTTTGAGTTGAGTTTTTGAGTTGTATTAATCTTCTCTTTCCTCTCTAAAACTCAACTTATACTTCATAGACAAGTAAAAAAATAAAGAAAAAAAATGCATGATACTACTTGAAAACCTTAGTTACATATCCTATTAGTGCCCGAGCCTATTGGTGGGATGCGAACAAAGTTGTTAAATGTTTGTGAGGAAGATCATGGATATATGATGACAACTATCTTCATTGGTATGAGACTTTTTTTTGGATAAAGATATGCATATTAAGAGGGGAGTAGAAAAAGCTCGAAGGAAGTACAATAAAGCACATCAATTTAGAGAAATCATAGCAACAAAATAGTTCTTAAAAAGAGAGGATTTAATAATGTTGGAGATACTCACTTTGTGGTGCAATTATCCCACATTGATAAGATGAGGATTCTTCAACACATTTATAAGAGATATGAGTTACTCCCCTTATTGTCAATTGATTTTGAGGTGGAGCCTCATATTCTCTAATATGGTATCATAGCTCATGTGCGTTATTGATCTCCCAAATTTCGATTCGACCCAAAAATGCTTTGAATAAGCAACTCCATATTGTCTAATAAATAAATACATCATTCGCAGTAGTGAGAACGATGTCTTCCCAAAGAATAGATGAGGGTTTCAGTTTATGATCCACCTTGAAGATTTGCGCATTCCGTTCTTTCCAAACCCACCATAAGATATTACCTCTCAAATTGGTGGTCAATTTTATACGTTGATCAGAAAGAAAAGTCATTAAGCTAACATTTTTAGCAATAGAGCTCTTCTAGAAAAATTTTTATTAGGCTTCAAGTGAGTATCATTATCATTATCACTAAGCAACTTCTTCATCTCTTTGATCGAAAATGCTTTTTAAGGGGCGTCTTCCAAATAATAATATCATTTAGATTGTTGCAAGGCCGAGGCCAACTTTCAGAAATTTCAGTCCATCAATCAACTTCTCTATCAAAGAGAACTTGAGAAGGGTGAAGGATCCAATTTGAAAAGTCTCCATTCCAAGCATTTTTTTTTTTTATATTCATGAATGTTCAGGTAACTTATGTATACCTCAACTATTTTTAACAAGAAAATCCACACCTGACCTCTAACAAATTTGGTAGTCAAGAAAATTTGCAAAAAACTAATTTTTTGGTTGGCAAGTTTCATCTTGCTGATATGTTCACTAAGGCAGTGACGCATGGCAAGTTCCAAAGTTGCTTGGACTTGTTAAATGTTTTAAGTTGCTGAGGTCTCTAGGGAACCATCTGAAGCAGAAATAGAAGCATCTGAGTCAGTTGTACATTTGGTATACATATGAATCTAGTATTCATCTGAGTCTGGTATGCGTTTTTAGCATACATCTGGTTCTGTATACTGCTGTTAAAATTTGTTACATTTGAAGGAGAGTTCAAGTCAAGGTGGAGATTTGTTGAAGATATGCCTTGAACGCACCAATGTCCTGCAATTAGTAGTTGGAGGTCTCACTGCCCCGTCAGCGAGTGGAAGTGCAGTGGCAACGCCCCCGTTGCGCAAACGCTTTTCGCAATGCATACCATTGTTTCGCACATAGCAAAACATTGCATTCCGCATGCGTTTAGCGCAACCAACTTTTGCACCCCGTTGCGCTAGCACTTCCACATTATATTGTGCGTTCCGCTTGTGCTAGTGCATCCGCATTCTGTAATAGGGTTTAATGAGAGTGTCTATATAAACTCGAATTAAACTCTAGCCATAATATGATGTTCATTCTGCAACTCTGTATTTCGCCTCTCCTTAATAAAATTGTTCTCCCTTTCTGCCCGTTAATGAACTACGTAAATCTGTGTATATTCTTTTTCTTCTTCTTTTGCGTGTATCGTTATCTGTTTTCACACTTTCGTATCGATTGTTGATTGTCGTTTTCATAACACATTATTCTTACTTCTTAGTTTGGATTAGGTTCAATCGATCGAAAATCAATTCAACCCAACAAAAGTTATAAAATCATTACTCAACTCAACTGATAAAAACTATAACCTAACCTTTACAATGTAAGTTGGATAGTTCATGTTACTCGAATTGTCATGAATTTTTTTTTATATCATTAACTCTAGTAACATCCTGTAGTTTTTATAATTAATAGATTATAAATTCCAATTCTCTCCCACAAAATATTGATAAATAAAAAAATTCATGGGCATCATTATTGAGGATTTTCAAATTTAATCTCATGTTATATCATATAATTTGATTGGAAAATTTAGTCGATAACTTTTAAAAAAATTCCGAACATTTAGTCAGATCATTGCTAGGTCAGCAAGCATATGGCAATATTTTGGAGAAATAAAAATGTGTAACGTACGTCTTTATATTATACGATAAAAATTAATATGGATATGATTTTTTTTTAAGTATCTTTAGTCTTTTCTGCTGGTAAAATTAAGTTTCAGTGGTAATTGAATTTTGAAGTTGAAAAAAAAAGAGAGAAAATGGAAGAGGAAGTGTAATGATTTGAAAATATAAAATATTTGTTCTGAAATTTTTTGGAGAGAAAATATTGGAGAAGTATTTATTTTATATTAATTTTTAATAATGTAATTATTATATATTTTGGATTGATTGATAAATTTAATATATTTTATTTATTTGAAAATTAAAAAAGTGTGTATAACATTTGATAAGATAATATAAAAGATATTTTATTGTATATTTATATAATTAAAAATTAAAAAGAGAATATTAGATAGAAAAATTAATGTGATGTTGGAAGAGCCCTTGGAAAGAAGTTGAAGATAGGTTGATATACTAAAAATAAATATGGAATTGAAAATCTCAACTCCATCTTCCTCTCCTCTCCTCTCCTCAACACCAAATATCAAACACCCTAATGTAGAAACATTATTTTCTCTTTTGTATATCTTTAATATAATTATTAAGTAAATAATCAAGAAGAAAAGAGTATTTTTATTTTATAGCATGTATAAGGACATAAAAAAGTAAGTGTGTTGATTAAAAGATTGAACGAGACCTTGATGATCATTTTCGACAAGATTATGTATACAATCATTAATTAAGAAACCAATTAAGTCATTAAAAAATATTTGAATAGATTATATCATTAAATTTTAAACTATACCTTTATTTAGTCAATATGATTAATAGCATTATTAATTCACCGACAACAGCAGTATTGATGTACACACTCATTGACAATCATTTATATCTTCTTAATTCAAACTTATTTTTTTTACCATAACTATTCATGATTCTTCTATTATTCAAAGGAGAATTTCTATTGCAATCATTCATAACTTCTCAATCTAAATAAAGTTTAATCTTTACCAAAATTCTTTCAAACTCCATATAATTACTATCCTTCATTTTTAAAATTTTCTATCAAAATACATTTTAATTGACCATGTCTACTTATTTTATAAAAATAAAAATAAGAAAATCAATATTTTTATATTACACATGTGATATCTTAAAATAAAAATGAAAAAATAGACCGAAAGAATTAATGACTTGTTGATGACTTGTTGATTTCATTGTTCGGTGGTAATTGAAGTATTTTATTCTCATCTATTTGAGAGCACCAATGATTTCATTATAGGTTTATGTCCCCTCCCTAACTTGTACTAAAAAATTGGAGATATTGTTTGTTGTTGAAAGTCATTTAATAATTATTGACTTCTACCAACACATTCTATTTCACATAACTATATAGTCATATATACACATTAGTCATTATCAATGTTGTTACAACATTTCGACACGTGTCATTGAGGTAATTTTTAAAAATCTTCGACCGTTGACATGGCAACAATTCTAGCTTTGAGATATAAAACATCATTTTGCAAATGAAGGCTGAGGTCTTTTCTTGACAAGAATTCATGAAACCCAAACCCATGTTGATTATTACTAAACCAATGCTCATCTACAAATCAATGTCACATAATTAGATTTCAAAACAAAACCCCATTTAGAAAATAAATACTCAAAAAAAAAATCAATAAAAACTTCAACTAAAGAACTTACATGGTTTGTCAACATATTTTTTAGTTCCAAAGTTATAAACACCTAGAAAATATTTTGCATAGATTTTCTTCCCTGCTCGAATAATCTCTGAACTATCTAACTTCAAGTAAAGAGACAGATGTGTCGTCTTCCCGGACTCGAACCCATTAGGGTATAACTTCATCCTCCTAAAAAATGAGTCATAAATTAATTAAGGGTGTACAAAAAAAAACTAACGACTTGAACAGCTCAGACTTCCCAATCCAAACCACAAAGGTTGAGTTAGCTAATTTTTTCTTTAGGTTACGTTGGGTCAAAATTTGTGAGACCGAAATTTTTCTTTAGCTAATTTTTTGCTCAATTAACTGAATCCAACTCAATCCAAACTAAAAATTATACTAATATATGTATGCACAATTAGTTAACAAATATAGATTCTTAGCATACATACACTTAACAAGATATAGGTAGTATAAGTTTGAATATAGTATGATTTTTTTAAATAGTTCTATATGCTATTGGTTGAAGTCTTAAAGAAGAAATAGGAAAACAAAGGCAACTTGATATTGCAACCCAACTGAATCTAAAAATATACGAGTGAGTAGAATTGTTCTAACCAATTATAAGGTTGGACAAGTTAGTGAATTGACCAACTGAGAAATTCAGGTTGGTTGAAAAATAATTATATAACCCGATCCAACATCTCAACTCAATCCATATGCACTCTTAACTTGAATCAAAACAATTTTTTTTTAATTTCTTTTTAAACGTAAATGGTAAAAGAGATTTATGAATATTACTTACCATTGTTTTCCTTTGACATTAAAGGGCTCTGAGACATAGGATTCATTTGTTTTTGTTGAAAATAGATAGATATTCCAAAAAAAGGATTCAGGCTGAGGATCTTTAATCATGGTCAAACTCTCTCCTTGGCTTGAGGCTTTAAGTATAGAAACTTCAACTCCAAATGTGCAACAATTTCCCACAATGAAGCCATTGGAGGCTTTATTCAAAGCATTATGAGAAAGAAAGTGGGTCAATCCATGTTCACTTTTCCTTTTAGTGTACTTCCTCATTTTCCCATCTACAAAATTTAACCAATACATTTATAAGTTCTAGGGTTTTCGTTGGATAATCATTTCGTCCATGTTTAATAACTAGCTTTTCAAAATTGCAAATGGTGTAATCATATATGCTGGAAGATTCTCACACATTATAAAGGTGGAAGACATCTTAGCATTTAAATGGAATATATGGACTACTCCACTCATCGTCAATTTATTTTGAGATGGAACCAGGGATGCTATCTAATATTTTATAAATTAGAAAAAGAATAGTATAATATATTTTGGTACCTTGGATGGTTAAATAGTTGTCTTTGATTTGATCATATATAAAAAATCTGAAAATAACCCTTATTTCCCCACCAAGAGGAAGCTTTTCTTTAGATGTTAGAGCAAGGTAGAAAGAAATATAATCATCCACATTCTCATCTCCATTTGGATATACAATCAATTTCCTAAGCCATGTGTGAGAAAGAAAGAGAGATAGTTAATTATAAACCCTAACCCTAGGTTTATGATATTAAACAAGTTTTATTTTGAATGCAAAGTATTTCAAATTTAAGTTTAGCTTTCCAAACCAGTTGTAGCCATCAACTTCAAATTCTCCAGATTCACATTGTTTCATTCCTATTTCTGAAAGTGCAGAGTAAGATTTAATTTGGAATGTATAATGAGCTGCTGGGTCAACACTTCTTGATCTTGTAATTTCTGCATTAAAAAAAACATTAACTCAAGAATATTATTAACTTATGCAAATATATATGATATATGTGAGTGTTAGGATAGCTCAGGTACATCATAACTTCTTTTTTTTTTTGTGAAAACCACAATTGATGTTGAACAAATTTGGTTAACAAAGAAAATTTAATTTCTCCGTAAATTGTCACCATATATAAATTTATAATCTTTTAATTGATTTAATTGGTTTTTATCACTAGGTCAATTCATAATGATTGAGTAAAATAAATATATCAGAAAATTTTATTGGTTCACAACTTTCCAAAATGCTTATTTTCATTTTCACTCTTAAATTTTCACGTTTTTTTATACAAAATAAAAAAGTAAATGGAAAAACGTGCGAAATATTAGTATTGAAGTTAAGGAATCAAATTATAAAATTTGGAACAAAACATTAAATAAAAAATGTAACACCATACCATATTGTTGTTCATCTTTTATAGCATCATCGTACGACATATTATCATCCATAATCGCAATGTTTGAATTTTGGATTGTTTTTTCTTTCTTGTTTCAGCTGTTATAAAGGGAGAACTTCATGTTCTTTTCTTTTTCTTGCATAGCAATGACAAAACACCAAAACAAGAAAGGAAGATTCAAAGGTGGAATTTTTTGTAAAGAAAACATGATTCCTTTTCCTTTTTCAAAAGGAAAAAGGTAAAACATAATTAATCAATAAATTTTTAAAAAGTAAAGGGACATTTTAAAGAGAATGCCTTTTCTTGCACTTTACCTACTTGGAAATCTAATGAATTTAAGAAAAGAATAAGTAGAAGATCATGGTTTTCAAGTAAGACCACAGTTCTAATTAGGAGTGTATATGATTTGGATTAGGTTAAGTGAAGGTTTTGAATCAACCTAAATTTTTTATGCAATCCATCAACTCATTTAACTATACGTATTAGAGTAATTCAATTTATATACTTTTTGTTTTGAATTGAGTCGAGTTCTCAAGTTGTAGTTATCTCTTCTTTTTCTCTAAAATTCAACTTAATAGATCGTAAATTGATAAACAAATAAAGAAAAAAACAAAATATCGTATCTAAGTTACCTATCTTATTAATGCATGTATTCTTATCAATATACTAAAAAAAATTATATTATTAATTGATCTTACAAACGTACATAGTCTTACTTAGTTTGGGTTGAGTTGAACCACCTGAAAGTTGACCTCTGAATCAATAAACCCAAAAAAATTATAAAATCATAATTCAACCTAGTTCAACGAAAAAATACAAAAATTATAAAATAATAACTCAATCTGACCCAAAGAAAACTATAACCCCATTTTTACGATTTGAATTATGTACTCCATGTTACTTGGAATGTCGATTTTTTTGTACACTTTAAATTCTAATAACATCTTGTAGTTTTTTATAATTGGTAGGTTATAAGTTTGAATTTTCTCTCCAAAATATTTTTGAATAAAAAAAAATCATTCGAACAATTTTTTAGGATTTTCAAATTTAATCTCATGTTATATCGTTCAATATATATATATATATATGATTGGAAAATTTAAGTCAATAACTCTTTTAAAATTTGTCCAACATTGAGTCAAATCATCACTAGGTCAGAAAGCATATATTAAATTACTAAAGTAAAGCTAACAAGAATTTTAATTGAATTTTAAGTCAAGTCAAAATAATTCATTGCGCTTGCATCATAAGATTGTTTTTTTTTTTTTTTTTGACAGTTACTAAGATAATTAATTTGGTTTTGATTTCTATGGACGTCAAAGTAATTTTGTCGTATTTGTTCAACCATGGTAACATTTAGATTTTATTGCTTTAAGAAAATTTAACTTAGGAACAATTGATATGTGTACTCTACTAAAAAAAAAGCTTTCGAATTGTTAAATTATGCATTATAGTTGACGGACATATATTTGCAAATTTTGAAGTCAATAAAAACATGTTTAAATTAATTTATATTTTTTGTAAGTTTTTTTAATCAATATATATTACTTATGAGGTATCACAAATTGGGTTTTTTTTTCACAAGTGGGTTCTTAGTAAATACTAAATAGGGACAACCAAAGTTTAAAATGTCAATGTGTTTTTTATGTTAAACAAACAGTAACAAACAAAATAAATAAGTTAAACACATGTATCAGCAACCAACACTCACATGCAAGGGCGAGTTACCAAAATCTTCTCCTTGATAAATTTGATGTGAAGACTATCGGTACATCTTTCATGCTCTAAAGGTCCAAACCATCCATCACCGCCATCCGCGACAGTAAATGTGCCAAAGAGTTTGCACGTCGATCACACTACGAAAAAGAGACAAAAATCATCTTAGCTACCTACAATGTTTAGTGTCTCTTCGACAATCCTCCCCATCTCCGTTCTGCAACTAAATTGGGATTGCACGTAAGAGAAATGCAACATGTTGATTGTCAATGTTAAAATGTCAATGTCAATGTTAACAAAGTTGAGAAATATGATAAAATATCAATGTCAATACATATTATAATATTATATTTATGATTGCTATTTTTAATACTTCATTTATTTCATTTAAAACCTAAAAAATGAAAATTCTAACGAAAAAGAAGAAGTTGAAGTCAAGTCAACTTGTGAAAGGGAAGATGGGTCGAGCCAACCCTAAGTAAGGGTCGGCTGAAGGGCTAGCCAAGCTTCTAGGTTGACTCGCCCACTCTCTAAGTTGGCTAATCCACCTTTAATTTACTTTTATTTTTAGAATAAGACTAGTCTTTTTTTTTTTTTTTTTAGAGTTCATTGAACTTTGAATTACTTTGTGCAACAAATGATAGGCGAAAACGATAATAAAAATAATGTGTGGACTCAAACATGTCGAAAGAGAAGAGAGGCCATTTCTTGTGGAGATAGAGAATAATGGGAAAAGAAATATCCAACATAACAAATCATTAACTCATCAGCAAAAAAAAAAAAAAAAGGAGAGTTTTTATATAAACAATATTCATTTCGACTAATCCATCTTTCTCTCGACTAAAAACTACTTTCTAAAACCTATTAGAATTTAGGGTTTTTTTAGGAATAGGCGAAAATATTTATAATTCTAAACAAAAAAAAAAATTAGCAATCATAGTCTAACCTACAATATAATTAATACGCATCATACGATATTATTAATACACAATATTTGACTAATAACATATAATGTTGTATTAATAATACATAATAATGTATTAATACTACAAAATATTATATTAATACTCTAAATTTTACTCTATGATGAGTATTAATTATACCATATGTTTGACAATGAATACAAATATTTTCAAAATTTGCTTACATCTACAATTATTTAGTGAAATTGAACTATACATCACAATATTTCTAAAATTTAAATTATAAAAATGACATTAAAAAAAAAAACCAAATCCATCCTTACAAATAGAGATGTCAATTTTCTTACGGTATGGGATGGGATCCGCCCCTACTTGCGGGGTGAAACCCTTTTGGGTATGTTTGGCCCCTCGATTACAACACTTGCACTTTACTTTCTTCCTTTTTCTTTTTTTTTTTCGAATTTCTCTACTCTCTGTTTTTGAAGGCTTGACTAAATTTAATAAAAACAACAAGAAGAAGAAGGATTGCACAAACAAACTTTTTTTTTCCTTTTTGAGAAAAGGAATGCAGAAGGTTTGATTTTTTTTTTAATGACTTTTGTAATTTTAAAATTGCTTGGTTTTCATTTTGGAAGAGAAACATGAAATGAAAGATCAATAAAAGAGGAATGAAGGAAAAGTCCCCGAGCCTTGTTCTTTTTCTTTTTTTCTTTTTTGAGTTTGTTTGATTCCATTTTTCAAAGAGAAATAACAATTTAAATCAAAGAAAGGGGTGGAGAAGAAGCCACCATGGCTTATATGTGTCAACTTATAAGGATATTACAAGGAAAAAAAATAGGAAGTTGTTTATTAGTATATAAAATAATATATTTATTTAAAGCTAAGATTAATGGAGTTTTTTTGCTTCATTTTTTTGGATGATTAGTATAATTTGTTAATTTAAGATTAAAATAATCATTTTTTCAATTTAGGAATAAAATAATTGTCACTAAGAAGTTCTTTTGAAAACAAAATGTTATTCTATTTATATATATAAAAAAAAAAAAGAGTATTATTAAAATAAAATTTATACATTAAAAATATATCAATATCTCTATTTTTTTAGTAGGTAATTTTACTCGATATATAACATCTGACCATTGTTTAAAAGAAGATATGGTCAATTGAATATAAAAATAAAAAAAAAAATTAATTTGTTCACCTTTTGTAAATTTTATTTCAAACATTTTCAAATTATTTTAAAAAAGTTTTTAGAAAAATCCCATAACTCCCCTTATAATAACATGTCTTCCAAACACTGTTTATCATAATTTCTGTTATAATAACCTGCACCCCCAAACACCGTTTATTATAACAACGGTTGTAATAACCTGCCCTCCAAACACCGTTTATCATAGTCCACCATTTATAATAATTCTCATTTATTTTAACTCATCATCTACAGTAATATAACCAGAGCTCCAAACGCACTCTTTAAGTGGAGAAAAGGGAAGAAAGTGAGGACAACAAATTTCTAAGAGCTAAATGGGATAAGGACGCTATTTCTCCATCCCGTTTCTTGTTCTCCACCTCTTTTATATATTTTATTTTATAATATATATAAAAATAAATAAAAGAGTATGAATATTTCCTTGAAAAATTCAAATATGTAATTAAAAATTAACTATTAAATATTTTTAATAATGATTAAAAATTCATTATAGGACATTATATCATTCTAAAAAAAGTCGAAAAAATGTATATATATTTAAAGATGATAAAGTCATCCAGTCTCCAGCCTGGTGTTGGATATATCTACTTCACAACAGAAATCCATATTTAATCCACACATATTGGGAAAATAAATAAAATAAAATAAAAATGAGAGTCCACTTGTTGGTGTCATTATTGCCCTCTTCCCCACCACTAGAGAGTGAATTATAAATTCCTCTACAAACCCCATCTCTTTTCTTCATCTCTATCAATAAAACACAGATCCATAATTTTTTTTAAAAAAAAAAAAAAATGGAGATCCAAAATGATATCTTTAATGACCCAAAATTGCTATGCAAAAAAGCCCCATTCATTTATTCCGATCTTTTCTCTTCTTTCACCGATCAATGGGCCGATTTGCCCCTACACGACTTTCACGACATGATTATCTTCAACTCCCTCCACGACGCCGTCGTTTTCAGCCTCTCCCCTCTCGATCCCCTCCGCCCGCCGGACCTTCCCTCCGCCCTCCAGACCGGCCCCTTTCCGGCCACCACGGCGGACCCTCTCCCCGGCCTGGGGCGGCGCTTCCGCGGAGTGCGGCGGCGCCCCTGGGGGAAGTTCGCCTCCGAGATTCGGGATCCGGCGAAGAGCGGCGCGCGCGTGTGGCTCGGCACGTACGAGACCGCCGAGGACGCGGCTCTCGCTTACGACCGAGCCGCCTTCCGAATGCGCGGCTCCAAGGCTCTCCTCAACTTCCCCAACCGCGTCGGTTCAGCCGACCCGCCGCCGGTTCGAGTCTCCGCGCGCCGCAGGGATCACGGCTCCGCGAAGAGGACAAAAGTGGCGCCCGGGGAGAAAGCCGAGCCGGAGTCGTTCCAGGTGGGGCCTCAAATTGCTGGAGCTAGTCCCTACGGTAAAATTAATAGTGGTGTAGAATATACTTGGTGATAATGTAGAAACATTATTTTCCCTTTTGTATATCTTTAATATAATTATTAAGTGAATCATCGAGAAGTAATATATTTCAACAAGGACAAAAAAAAAGTAAGTCTATTTATTCAAAGATGGAACCAGACTTGATGATTATTTTCTACAAGATTATGTATACAAATCATTAATTAAGAAGCCAATTAATAAGTCATTAAAAAAATTTGAATAGATTATCTCATTAAATTTTAATATGCATTTATTTAACCTATATGATTAATAACATGACTAATTCAATATATTTGACTTCCATTTGCTGCATAGCTTCTTCACTACTTACCTAATAAAATTCTGATGTTAGAATTAAAAAAGGAATGTATAATTATTTTAAACTCTTTTTTTAAGTTGGTAACTTTTTCAAGATTAGGGTCTGTTTGTTTGTTTTTTTTTTTTTTTTTTGCAGTAAATAACCACTCTTCAACTCCATTGTCAAATCTCAATTTAATTAAAGTTCACATCAAATAAATTTTATTAAAGTTCATATCAAATTTATCTCTTAACCATTATTAATTACAATTTCTAAACAAGTAGTTGACTACTCAACGAGTAGTTAATCACTCTAAATTATTATTAATCACTTCATTTTTTCCCATTCTACTTCACTTCATTCTTTTCTACAAAAAAAAAAAAAAACAAACAAACATACTCTTGAGTCTGGCATAAAAATAATTATTTAATATACGATTAATAGTTATACAAAACTATGCAAGTAGTGTAATTTTATTTTAGTTCAAACTGTGTATCTCCTTGTAGTTATAAGTATATTTAATAGACTATGTAATAAATAAATAGTCCATTTTGAATATATATCGAGAGGTTATGTAACTGTTTGTAATTACAAATATACTTAATTGAATAAAATGTAAATTAGAATGGCAAGAGAATTTATATTAGCTAAATATATTGATAATAAAAAATCAGTAAATATATTAATGACGCAATCTTATTACATAAGCAATACGTAAGGTGGGCCATGCATCCAGGTGGAGACAAGAATGCCCCTCTCAATTTTCGAATTCAATTATTGTAATCAGTTCCAATTTATTGATGGGTCAATTTCGAATTACTTTCCAATTGAAGGTTTTTTCAAATTATCACAAAATTTTCCCTAGTTTTTTCTTTTCAGAAATAAATGCAGTATTTATTTAGTCGTCCACTGAAAATTATCTTATTTTTGTCCTATTGATTGTATTTGGAATCATAAAATTTATAGTTTGAGTCTTCTGACTCTTACATATTAATGAAAAGGGGCTTTTTCATGTATAGCAAAATGGGCCAAAATAATTCTATGGATAGCAGATTTTCAAAAGTAATTCTTTTATAGCAGATTTTACAAACGGGCCTAGTGAAATGACCAATAAGCCCAAGACGGAAATGCCCAAGAAGGAAATGCCCGATTTTGCTACCCTAAATCGCGAAAATCCCCATTCACGCGTCCCAGCCGTACCCCCTTCTTTCTTTGCGATTCAATCACCCTTAACAAAATCCCGATTTCGGCTTCAATCACCCTTCGCAAAATCACGATCTCTGCTTCAATCACTCTTCTATCACAAATTTCAATCTTCATTTCGTCTCGGTATCACGATTTCTCCTCACGATCTCTCTCTATCAAGCATTTTCGTCTCTCGTCTTCAACTCTCTCTATCAAGCATCTTCAATCTCCTTCTACAATTCGTCTCAATCCAAACTCTCGGTATGTTTTTCACTCTTTGGGTTTTTACTACTTCACTATTCACTCAAACTATAATATCACTTAGGTAATCCGTGCGTAGGTAATCTGAAATTGTGAATTGATGAATGTTGATCGACAATTTATGCCGTCTATTAGAAATAGATATTGTAATTTGTACTTACCTAGTAGAAACATAGCTTCTATCACCTGTAGGCCCATCCTTGGCTAATCCGAAATCGAGATAGTTTTGCATTATAGTTCTGTCATTTTAAAGTGCAATACAAATGAGAATAAATTTAAGAACAAATTCAAAACATACGTTGAAAAGGTTGAGTCGTTTCACGTGCATCGAATCGAGTAGGAGATTAGAGCTTTGATGAATGTTGTGAATTGTGAATTGATGAATGTTGATTGACCATTTATGCCGCCTATTAGAAATAGATATTGTAATCTTTACTTAACTTTTGTTTCACCTATGCATAAGTCGTCTATTACTTAGGTCTCATTAATGAATAAGGCTTCTATCACTTAGGCATAAGTTGTCTATCACTTATGCATAAACCGCTCTATTACTTAGGTATCATTAATGAATAAGGCTTTTATCACTTAGGCATAAGTCGTCTATCACTTATGCATAAGTCGTCTCATTACTTAGGTATCATTAATGAATAAGGCTTCTATCACTTAGGCATAAGTCGTCTCATCACTTATGCATAAGTTGTCTATTACTTAGGTATCATTAATGAATAAGGCTTCTATCACTTAGGCATAAGTCGTCTATCACCAATACATAGACCTTCTATCACTTAGGCATATGTTGTCTATCACCTCTACCTAAGCCTTCTATCACCAATACATAGGCCTTCTATCACTTAAGCATAAGTCGTCTATCACCTATTCATGTGTTTATTTGTCAAACAGATGGAAAAAAGAAAATTCGAGATGGGTGAACAATCTTCTTCTAAGAAGATGAAACATACAAAAGTAAGTACTAAATAAGTTCATTCAATTTTCCAATCCTTTGAAATGATAGAATATTAAATGCTTGATATTGTTTCAACAGAAAAGATGAAGTTTATCGTTCAAAAGAAAGATTGGAAAAAGCCCTCGAAAATTAACGTATACAATAAATTTGATGTTATTGATAACATCAAAAATACATTGGATGAGAGAGAGATAGAATTGTTTAGAATGGGGCCATTTGGGCATTTCCTGACATTAAAGCTCCAAAACTTCCCATCCAAATGCTTTCACACACTGCATTAAGACAATGTGAAACCGAAAGAAAGGATATTCTAGCTTTTAATCTTAAAGGTAACTATGTAGAATTTGGATTAAAGGAATTTTGCATGTTAACAGGACTAAAATGTGAAGAGCTCCCAATTCAAGAAATAGATGAAGATGTTGAGTGTGAAATTAGAAGGACTTTCTTTAAGAATGTGGATTCAATTGATAGAAATAGACTAGTTGCTTCCTTCAATGTGCTATCACAAGTCAATATTCCCAATCCAAACTTAAAGGTCAAATTTGCCAATTTGTACCTATTAGAATGTTTGCTTCTTCCAAAACAGCCTCACAACAAAATAAATCCATATCATTTGAAAATGGTTGATGATGAGGAAAAGTTTAGGAGTTTTCCTTGGGGGAGAGAGTGTTTTGATTTAACCTTACAATATTTTCTGGAAAAGTACTAGAACCAATTCTTCTTACCTCTCACTCCAAGGATTTCCTTACATTCTAATTTTTGGGCCTTAGAAATTATACCCATATTGGTGACATAGTGATAGCCAAAAGAATTGAAAAGAAGTGGACCTCGAATAACAAATCGGGAGATTAACTATTCAGAGGATTGGCAATCATCGAAAGAAAATGTCTTCGACTCTTCAAAGGTAAGTGTTTCACTTCATTAGCTTCAATCAATTTAAATCTTATTGAAGACAGAATTAAAAAGCTTTTTTTTTTTTTTTTTTGTAATATAGTTCTCGGTCAGCAAGAAATGATTCCTTCAAAGAAGACTTCCATTTTGAAACGATTCAACGTTTGATTGAAGAAGACAAAAAGGAAAAAGAAGTTATTTTGGAGAAGGAAGCAAAGGATAAAGAAGAAAATGAAGAAAGAAGGAAGAGGAAAATGAAGGTGAGTGATGGTGATGCCTTCAATCGAAGACAACTTCTTCAATATGGGAAGCTATAGAAGAGTTAAGAAAAGTCAAGAAGAAGCTATAGAAAATTTAAGAAGGAGTCAAGAAGAAAATGTTGAAGCATTAAGAAAAGATATGGAAGAATTGAAGGCTGGGCAAGAAAAAATTTTGAAGACTTTGAATCTGTTGGTTGAAGAAAATATTGTCAAATCATCCCAAGAACAACAATCCCATATTAAAAATATCCCCCCAACTATCAGTCTAGAAAGAATAGACACTATGATTGATGTGGATAGAATAGTTGACTTTGCAACTAACTATGCTACAAAGGTAAATTCTCATTTTCTTATCTTTATATATTTTTATCAATCAATCTGTTTTGCTCAACAATAACATGTTTACTTTTTATTGTAGAAAAATGGGGAAGATATTGAAGTGGGTGGTGCTGATGGAAATCAAAGAGAAGAGGCTTCAAAGGTATTAATAGAAAATGAGTCTATCAATGCATTGTTTTCTATAAGTGATAGAATGCAAGTAGTGATAGACTTCTATCACTAGTTGAGTTCAGTTCTATCACTAGTTAAGTTCTATTAGTGATAGAATGCAAGCAATGATAGAATTCAATCATATTCACTGGTTTCTTTTTATGTTATCTAACTGGTTGACTATGCTATTGATCAAATGGATTCCTATTGATTGAAATTGACTTCTATTTATATGCTCAACAAATATCATGTTTACTTTTTATTCTAGAAAAATGAGGAGGATATTGAAGTGGCTAGTGCGGATGAAGATGAAAATCAAAGAGAGGAAGCTTCAAAGGTATTAATAGAAAATGAGTTTATCAATGCTTTTTTGTATCAATAATAGAATGCAAGCAGCTTATAGAGTTTTATCAATCTGGTTGAGTTTAGTTCTATCACTAGTTGATTTCTGTTCTATCAACATTAGTTGAGTTCTATTAGTGATAGAATGCAAGTAATGATAGAATTCAATCATTTTCACTAGTTTCATCCATGTTATACCACTTGAGTATGCTATTGATTGAAATTGACTTCTATTAATTGAAGGAAAAAGAAAAAGATGACAAAGCAGAAGAAGAAGATCAAGAGAAAGATGAAGAGAAAGAAGTTGAACATAAAGAAGCTGAACAAAGAGAAGATGAAGAGAAAGAAGATGAAAAGAGAGAAGAATTTCAAAGGGAAAATAGAACAAAAAAAATCAATGACAAAAAAGGGAAAGGGAAAAAGGAGGTAAGAATGACTTTTTCTTTATTAAATTCTTCAACTGATTGAATTATGTATATAATGATTGAGTTATCAACTCAAATGAAGTTAACTTTTGTGTGTTTCTCTAATGCTTGCAGGCTGTTCAAAAATCTAAACCAAAGGTTGCTGATGGAAGGATAAAGAGGCAAACTAGGCCTACTAAGAAAACATTGGAGAATGCATCTACAGAGAGGATGACCAAAATTCAAAAGGAAAATAAGAAAGGAAAGGGCAAGAGAGAGGCAATTCAAGCTGCAATTCAAGCTATAGACTATCTAGAGAAGAATTCTCCAACCAAAAAGTCTCAAGAGTTATCGCCCAAGTCTCCAACAGTTAGGCATTCACCAAGATTACATGTGGAAGCTCCATCTTTTGATTTAAAGATTACTCAAATGAATAATGATTGAAAATCATTAGCTTTGTATTGTTTGAAAAATTAGTCAATTTACTTTTGAACACTTAGTTTTGAAATAGTTCTTTAATAGTTATGGTTGTATTTGAACAATTACTTCAAATTGAATTAAATGAAAGCTTTTGTTCTATCAGTTTAATTTTGCTCAGTTATGCCTAAGTGATAGAAGGCTTATGCATTGGTGATAGAAGGTTTATCCATAGGTGATAGAAAGTTTATGCCTAAGTGATAGAAGACTTAGACATAGGTGATAGAATGTAGTTATGCCTAGGTGATAGAAGTTTTATGCATAGGTGATAGAAAGCTTATGCATAGGTGATAGAAGGCTTATGCATTGGTGATAGAAGGTTTATCCATAGGTGATAGAAAGTTTATGCCTAAGTGATAGAAGACTTAGACATAGGTGATAGAATGTAGTTATGCCTAGGTGATAGAAGTTTTATGCATAGGTGATAGAAAGCTTATGCATAGGTGATAGAAGGCTTATGCATTGGTGATAGAAGGTTTATCCATAGGTGATAGAAAGTTTATGCCTAAGTGATAGAAGACTTAGACATAGGTGATAGAATGTAGTTATGCCTAGGTGATAGAAGTTTTATGCATAGGTGATAGAAGGCTTATGCATTGGTGATAGAAGGTTTATCCATAGGTGATAGAAAGTTTATGCCTAAGTGATAGAAGGTTTATCCATAGGTGATAGAAAGTTTATACCTAGGTGATAGAAGTTTTATGCATAGGTGATAGAAGGCTTATGCATAGGTGATAGAAGGCTTATGCATTGGTGATAGAAGGTTTATCCATAGGTGATAGAAAGTTTATACCTAGGTGATAGAAGTTTTATGCATAGGTGATAGAAGGCTTATGCATAGGTGATAGAAGGCTTATGCATTGGTGATAGAAGGTTTATCCATAGGTGATAGAAAGTTTATACCTAGGTGATAGAAGTTTTATGCATAGGTGATAGAAGGTAGTTATGCCTAAGTGATAGAAAACTTATGCATAGGTGATAGAAGGCTTATGCATAGGTGATAGAAGGCTTATGCATCGGTGATAGAAGGTTTATCCATAGGTGATAGAAAGTTTATTCCTAAGTGATAGAAGGCTTATGCATCGGTGATAGAAGGTTTATCCATAGGTGATAGAAAGTTTATACCTAAGTGATAAAAGGTCATATCATTTCAACTCATGTAAAAACTATCACGTAGTAACTTTCATTAGGTTCAAATACAAGTTCAACAAACTATAAGTAAGGAAATTCAACAAGTTGTCATTTTAAAGCAGAAGCAAATTTACAAGTTCTACAATTATGACCTCTTCGATGACAACGACTACATCTTATATAACTCTTTGCTTCACCGATAGATGGTATTCTTTCTTTGCGAGGCCTTCCAGATTGTCGTTTCATAATTGGAGGTAATGCACTGACATCAACATCAATAGAGCTCCAACTAGTATGATTTCCAACTGGGCGAACTAAACCTCTATAAGATGATGTCAAAACGTTTGAATAATAAAAATTAGACACAAAAGTATAAGGATTCAAATCTAGTGCACGTATAGCAGCAAGCGCATGAGAGCATGGAATTTCATCAAGATCCCAAACACGGCATGTACATGACCGAGTATCCAAATTAACCAAAAAATGATTTGTCTCATCAATTACTTTATGCTCTGCATTGCTGATAGAATCAACCTACAAAAAGTTAAACTAATCACGATTTAAGACAAAACACAGTACAAATATATTTGAATAAGTTTATGCATATGTGATAGAAGGTGTATGCATTGCTGATAAAATATTTATGTATAGACAACGTATATACAATAGAAGGTTTCTGCCTAAGTGATAGAAGGCGTATAGAATATTTCTGCCTAAATGATAGAAGGTTTCTGCGGAGGTGATAGAAGCTTTTTGCATAGGTGATAGAAAGCTTCTGCATAGCTGATAGAATATTTCTGCCTAATTGAAAGAAATGTAAATTGAAACCTTACTTTGAAAGTTCTTGATGCGTCATGATTTTTTCATAAAACCTTTTCCGCCCAAGAAGACAAAACTGAAGTCATAGAAGTTGCAGCTTTCCTTCGGTCAAAAAACCATGATTGCAATGTGTCTCTAGTAGAATCAAGAAGCATTGCCACAGGATAATTTCTAGGTTCTTTGAGAAGTGAATTTATGCTTTCAGCACTATTTGACGTCATCATTCTGTATCTTCTTTTCCTAGAATATGCACGCGCCCACTTTGCATAACCAATATTAAACAAATACTGACGAATTGTGGGGTGTATGGACTCCAACAATCTCATATTATATTCAAAATCTTCAACTGTATAAGCCTTTGCGCATGTTTTAAAAATCTTATCTATCACAGATCCTTTAAAGTGTAACTTAATGTTCATCAGCAAATGTTGCATACAAATACAGTATTCAACATTTGGATAAACAGTCAGAAAACCTTTAGGAATGCTCAAATGCCTATCTGACATGAAAACCAAATTTTCTGGATGTCCAAAACATTTCTTCATATTCTCAAAAAACCAAAGCCAAGAAGCATCATTCTCTGAATCAACAATACTAAAAGCAAGTGGAAATATTTGATTATTACCATCCATAGTTGAGGCTGTTAGCAAAATACCTCCAAATTTTCCCTTCAAGAAAGTCCCATCCACAGATATATTAGGCCTACAAAACAACCAACCTTCAATAGAAGCACCCATGGCCATAAAACAATATTTGAAATGTCCATCATCATTGGTTTCAAATGTTGTGTATGTTCCTGCAAAAATAAATTTTAAGAGTGAGTGAGTGATAGACTTCAATGTTTGATTAATAGTGCTCATTCGTAGTGAGTGATAGGTTTCTCGCATAAATGATAGAAGATTTTTGCATAAGTGATGGAAGTTTCTGCATAAGTGATAGAAGGTTCTACAAAGGTGATAGAAGGTTTATGCATAGGTGATAGAAGGTTTATGCATAAGTGATAGAAGGTTTTCATAGGTGATAGAAGGTCTCTGCATACAAAAAATCAACCTAAAAAGAATTCAA
This sequence comes from Sicyos edulis, assembly GCA_036507275.1. Taxonomy (NCBI): domain Eukaryota; kingdom Viridiplantae; phylum Streptophyta; class Magnoliopsida; order Cucurbitales; family Cucurbitaceae; genus Sicyos; species Sicyos edulis. The sequence goes on along the minus strand of CM071858.1, from coordinate 1,770,701 downwards.
AGAGACAGAAGCGAGTGATAGAAACCAATAAGTTAAACTAACCTGGATTCATTTCTTCTAACTTCTTGAAAAACTTTGGAATCAAGGAATAGGATTCAGCTGCATCGCCCTTCAACACCTTCATGATGTGTTCTTTTGCCCTATATGCTTTTGCATAACTAACACTAACACCAAGCTTTGAACGCGCTTTAACCTTAATTTCTTTCGGTGTCAAACTTTTAAAGGAACCAAACCTAAATTCTTCTTTTAAAGAATCCCCGATTAAAATAGATGATGCTTGCCTATGCGATGTTTGAATACTATTCAAAGGACAATTATGAATAGAAACGTACTTCCTAAGGATCCATAAATCACTATCCTTGAAACGAGATGCCTTAACATTCCATAAACAATCAGCTTTGCAACATTGAAACTCAACTGCTTGATTGCTGGATCTAGGAGTCGTGAACTCAAAATTATTTTTCACAGCCAAGTATTTAAAACAACTACACAACACTTCTTTGCTAGCAAATGTATCTTTTACATTAAATACACAATCCAACCGAATATCTTTAATGACATGAAAAGGCACACCATCACCATCGTTATCATCTACAGTTGATGAAGACACCAACAAAGTTGAATTGCTAACAACACTACTAGATGTCCCCTCTAAATAAAAGTCCTTAGCATCAACCACTAATGGATGTCTTGTACCATTATTCTTAACTAATGTTAAGAACCAGTCTACGTCTTTATCTTCCAAAATTTCAAAAGGGGGGGTACTTTGGCCATAACCCAATAAAACATATAATTTTGAAGAAGATCGATGTACATCCAATTTTAATTCTCTTAATATAAGCAAACTAAAAGTTTCAAAACTCATTAGTTCATCCACCAAAACTCCACTAATCTTATACTTCTCATAAGAACCATTAGCATTCCATTGCCCACCATGGAAGACAACAATAGGAATCTTATCCATATGTTGAAAAAATCAAAAAGAAAAATGAAATATGTTACTCAATATTGACTTCAAACAATATAACTAAAGTTTGTCATATCATATATAGACATTCTATCGGTTATGTAGAAACACTCTATCACATAGTCAAGCAATACCAATTCATTCAATCAATAACAATTATAACAATTTCATTCAATAAAGGTGATAGAAGGCTTATTCATAGGTGATAGAAGCCTTATGCTAAGTGATAGAAGGCTTAGGTATAGGTGATAGATCACAACTTATGCCTAAGTGATAGAATCTCTATATATTGGTGATAGACAGCTTATGCCTAAGTGTTAGAAGCCTTATGCTTAAGTGATAGAAGGTCTATATATTGGTGATAGAATGCTTAGGTATAGTTGATAGATCAGAGCTTATGTCTCAGTGATAGAATATATATGTATTGGTGATAGACAGCTTATGCTTAAGTGATAGAAGCCTTATGCTTAAGTGATAGAAGCCCTATGCATTGGTAATAGAAGGCTTAGGTATAGGTGATAGACAGCTTATGCCTAAGTGATAGAAGTCTTATGTCTCAGTGATAGAATATCTTGTATTGGTGATAAACAGCTTTATGCTTAAGTGATACAATACCTTCAAACAGTGTAAAAGAAAATTTCAAAGTAGAGTGAAAGAAGAAGAGATTCAATCAATACCTTCAAAACAGAGTGAAAGAAGAATTAGGAGAAGAGATGAATTTCCGATGAACTTCCTTCTAACTATGTTCAAGTCAGTAAATCGGTTGACTTTGTCGAGTGAACTTGGTCGAGATCGAAATTGGTTATGAAATTCGAATTTGTCGGTTGCCGAGATCGAAAATTGGCTATGAAATTCGCCAAAATCCATTGAAGTTGCCAAAATCGCAATAGAATCTGAAGACAAAAGAGAATATCGGCAAAATCCGAAGTCAAAATCGCCGGAGGTATGTGGAATCGCCGGAGAATATCGACAAAGTAATGAAGCAAAATTGGAAACAAATCGGGGCAGAGTTCTGTGAAATCTGAAGAAATTTTGTGAAATCTGAAGAAATTTGTGAATTCTTAAGAAATTTTGTGAAGCTGAAGCTGTCGAAACGAAGAAATACCGAACATGTAGAAGAAACAATTTTGGAAACAAAGAAATTGGCTTATTCATAGCTGAAGCTGATGATCTGGACAATTTTGGAAACAAAGAAATACCGAACATGTAGAAGACGAGGGAAAGGGTAATTTTGGAAATAAAAAGTAATGCCCAAAATTCTGCTATACATGTAAATATTTTTAAAAAAATGCTGCAAATGTAATACAAGTAGCAAAATCTGCTACCTAGGATAAATACTCTAATGAAAATTATTTTATTTATTTTTAATGTTTTTTTTTCTTTGAGATAATTTTGAAAGAGTTTAAGAGTATGTAGGTAAATGTTTTTTTAATGTTCTCAAAAAAACAATTAAATTGTTTTTTTGTTAAGGAAAAATTGATTTTATTTTCTTTATCATTTTTCTGTCCTAGTTTCATATTCATTGCCGTAAGTTTCATCTCCTTGCCGACAATATTCAAATTTCTAATTAAATTTAAAACTAAAAGTAAATTTCATTTTATATTTTCAAACGACTTTTTTTTTAATTGAATAATTTTTTAGTTTCAAATTTCTAACTAAATGGTTACTATGTGGTATATGTTAAAAAAAAAATTAATGTAAGTAAAAAAAACTAAATGAATGTCGTATTTAAGTATGGAGAATTGGACAAAAAAAGCCAATTCCAACTAATCAACTAATCGAAATTAAATTTCTCAAAAAAAAAAAAAAAACTAATCAAAATTAAAAGAATAAAATAATAATGGATCAAAATATCTAATGACGTTTTTTTTTTGGTGTCTTCCCTTTGATTAGTCCCAAATTAAACACACCTTTGGATATGATTACCAAGTCCAAACACATAGAAATCTTTTTTTCTTTTTTTTTTGCATAACAAATTCTAAGTTAGTAAATACAAAAACATATATATCTTTCAAAACTTTGATGTCAAGTTCAAAAAATAAAAATATTTAACGTCATGTTTATAAATGATTGATATAACAATGATAATACAAGTCCAAACACATCCAACCCAATCTGTCGGTTCTACCAAAAAATGTGGATGGTAAAACGAAAAGACAAATAATATATTTTTCCACCGCTTAGAAATCTTTATCATTAAAAAAAAACTTTATAAATATCAAATTTACTGAGAGGCAGCGACACAATTGATTATCTTGTATGTGTTTATTCATTTCAACTCTACAATCACGAGTTTGTGCTCGGAATTCGGTATTTGGCTCTCATATTATAGGTGAGTAGTCGTGTCCTTCATGTAAGATTTATTGGTCCCCTTCTCCCACTTTGTACTCAAAAAAATAAAGAGCAAAATTTTACTTTATAAAACACTTATACATGTATATATTAAGTTTCCATTTAAAAAGACCGAAAAAATTAGTGACGTGCTAGTTTCGTTGTTTAGTGTTTATTCAATGTAATGTCATGATCATGGTTTCGATCTTAAAAATTGATATTTGATTCTTATTTATTCGAGAGTAGTAATACTTTCTATGAACTGTTCAAGGTTTCTCTCCCTAAATTGTATTAAATATTAAAAAAAAGGAAAAACTTTCAACTTAAGGCTAGGGAAGAGAAAACATAAAGGTTGCATTAATTTGTTTATCCGCTTATTATAATTTTCAAAGCTAAAATTTTGTTTTATAAAATTATTAGGATAAATTCTAGGGAATTGGTAATAAATTTTTAATTGTTTATTTTAATTATAATATTTTTTTTATAAATATTTCATCATAACATAATTTTGTCCTTTTTTTTTTTTTTGCACAAGTGCTTATTGATTAAAAATTATATATTAATATATTGATGGAAGAGTATCTAGAATATTGATTGAAGATAGACAAAAGGGGAGCAGCCATATATGTCGTTCTTGTAAGATTTGAGAGCTCCAAAAAATGCAAAGAGAAAGGCAGAAAAGTGGGTTTATTGATTAGAGAAGAAAATGAAAGATCAAATGTGGAGAAGGGTTTAGGAAGAATGGAGGAGGAAGATTTGGAGGCACATGGGGAAGGTAGGTTCCACCATTCATGAGAAATATCACTACCAAGAAATGGGTACTCGCCGACATAAGATATGTCGACGAGTGGTTTCGCCATTGGCGAAGATAAAATATATGGTAATGGGTTCTATTCATCGTTGGTATATATTTACAAAATCGTCGACGGTTTGTTGAAGTAGAGGCACTATACGATAACGGTGTATTTTATAGTCGACGTATAATATTTCATTTTCCCGCTGATGGCTAAAAGAATCGTCAATATATTATATACAAATTGTCCTTTTCCGACAAAGTACAAATTTTAAGGTTTTTTCAAAATTTAAAAATTAAAATTTGACTTTTAAAAATTAAATTTAACTAAAATATGGCAAACGATATAGTTCAAAATCCAAAATAATATTTTAACTTTAAAATTTGCGCAGTTGTAAATAAACAATTTACTAACTAAATAAAACAATGATTTTAGACGGACAAAGATATATCATAGTTAGCGACTACCACCGATAAACTAGTGATAAAAAAGACAATAAAAAATTATAAGATAAAATTTTGTTTAAAAAAAGTGATCGTAAATTTAATTCATAATAATCACTCACCATTAATGTCTTATCGATTTCTTCAGACAATCAAATGTTGTAGGCTCAAATTGTATTTACAAATCGAATAAATAAGAAGTGTCCAAACCAACCCAAACACAAATTATAAAAATAAATAAATAAATAAAATCACACATCAATCAACTTCTCTCTCTACTTTTTTTTCCTATTTAGAAAATATGATAATTACATTTCATTTTGGAGCTATTTGTGATTTATCTTTTAAAATGATTATTACCACTATTATTTTTCAAAAAAAGAACTGTTCCTAGTGGATTGGATTAGAATCCAATATTATCACTTAAAGCTAGTATTATTATTGCTTTCAAAATACAGTTGGAATTAATTGGAAATTTTTGTCTTTAACCATTGATGGAAAATATATATACATATATATATATATATGCTTTCCTCATCTCTTCATCTTTATAAATATCCATAAAAACTCAACAAATTTTTCTCTGAAAATGGAATCCTTAGAAGAATTCTTCAACATAGAATCCATAACCCAATTTCTATTGGGAGATTCTTCAGATCCCCAAACCCATAATTTCCAAACAGATTCCACTTTCCTCCACCCCATCAAATTGGAACATTTTTTCTTCAATTCCCAAATTCCGCCGCCGCCGCCGCCGCCGGCGGAAGTATCCGACCACAAGACGACGGCCGGCGAAGTTGTCTACTGGTCAGGGGAAGTCACCGGCGGGAAGGGCAGGAGGAATTTCCGGGGAGTGCGGCGGCGGCCGTGGGGGAAATATGCGGCGGAGATCCGTGACCCGACCCGGAAAGGGATTCGGGTTTGGTTGGGGACTTATGACAGTGAAATAGACGCGGCGAAGGCTTATGATTGTGCGGCGTTTAGGCTTAGAAGGACAAAAGCGGTTCTCAATTTTCCGTTGGAGGCCGGCGAACCCGACCCGCCGCCCCCGCCGGAGTCGAAGAGGGGAAGAAAAAAAAATGTACAAATATGAAATGTGAATGTACATGTGTGATTCAAATTTATGTTTATCATTTTAATTATTGTATTTTTTTTTAACTCAAATCAAATAATGAAACCACTCATTTTAATTATTGTGTTTGAACTAAAAAAACTATGAATTAAATATTTTAAAAAAATATTTACTTATTTACGAATAAAAAGACAAATCCTGTATTTGAGGTCATAAATTTTCCAAAATTTAGCTATTAAATAATTATTTAAGAAAAAATAAATAAAAATTTGTGGAATCAAATAATGTCATATATCCACTCATTAAGAAGAGTTTACTTTTTTATTCATAAAAAAAGGTATTCTTCAAAATTTAATTTTAAAACTCTTAATGGTTAGATTATATATCATATCGATGACGGATACAAACTTCTTTATGATTGAATTAACTAATTATAATTTTGTCAAAAAAAAAAGTTAACTAAATTTTATTTAATTTTCTAGCAATTTTTTATGGAAAAGTAGAGTCGTTACTCTTGTTTAATGGTCTAATTCAATATTAAAATAAAGAATAAGCTTTATTTTTTTAATTCATCTTTTTTTAGTAGATCTATAATATATGAAAGTGAGGTAATTGAGGATACATACTACTAGTTGGACTATGCCACTTAGGCTTATTTTAAAAAAAAAAATTAAAACATAAAAAAAGGAATAACAAAAGAACTTCATGTAGGGATTTTAATTATTATTTTGGTCTAGGAAATTTTGCATTTATCCTAATTCAAAGTATCAATCATTAATTTTTGTGTTTTTAGTAAAAAGATATCATGTACTGCTTTGTAATGAAAGGGATACCGATTCAAAAACCTAATTTCAAATGAATTACAAAATAAAATAATAATAAAGACTAATATGTGGGGGGTGGAGAGTACATTTTTTTTACAGACTACGTGGCTAAATTAATGAGTACATCTACCACTTTTGTTTAATGTAAAAAAAATTATCTATATAAAAAAGTCTATATAATTTTCTAATTTTTTGTTCGAAAAAAAAAATCTCCAACCTTTTTATTTGACAACTTAGAAATATTTTATTCTCATGCTTAAGTTTGACAGATAACTGTTTTTTTTTTAATTGACACATGACTCCATCATCACTTATTCAAATAATTGAATATTTCCTACCATTTATCTTCAGGAGTAAAATATAATACACAAGATCTAAAAATATTATATATTAATCCATTTCAACAATATCATATCAATGATTCTCAAAAAAAAAAAAAAAAAATATCATATCAATTAATTAAATATTTCTGTCAAATATATATATATATATATATATATCAATTAAAATATTGCCCTGACTTACCTTTCTTGTGACTTTCATCTCTTCCCCACAACACCACTTCAACATTCTCTTTCCACCTAATAAAAGATTGTTGAGAAAAATAAAATCTCAAACAACTATTAGAAAAATCACCATCTAAAAACAAAATTTGTTTGAAGAACCAATCAGTTCCCAAGATATATCGCATGACTTTATAATATTTGAATGGTAAATAAATTAATATAAATAGTTACTGTAGATTAAACTAATTATACTCTTAATGAATGGATCACTCCTTTATAGTTATTTCCACCACTATTCTCAAACAGCACCCACAATCAAAATAGTCTAAACCAAGCAACAAATATTTCTCTCCTAGAAATCAACTTGGGTGTAGGCCTTGTCTCTCCTCCTTGACTATCACATTATGACATTAGCAGTGGTCATATTTTAGTGTCTTAAGGATATGTTTGGGAATGTTGACATTATAACTTTTGGGATATGTTTGGAGGAAGAGGAATTCCGAGGGGAATGAATGAGAAGTAGGGAGAGAATACAATAATTATTAGGAGATTGATTATTTTTGTTTGGAATGAAAAGAATAATTATGAGAAAAAGTTAAAAGATGAAAATTCAAATTCTCTAATTTTTTATTTAATAATGAACCCAACAATGGATATTTATAGGTACAAGAGCCTAATTATAAAATGAAAATATAATATCTAATCATAAAAAGGAAAAGACGATCTAATCATAAAATGAAAAGATTCTACCTCATTATAAAAGGAAAATATATAAAATAATATTTAATCTAATCCTAAAAGAATAAATAATTAAAAAATATAAAAATACTATTTTACTAAAATTAACATAAACCAACACTCCTCTCAAGCTGGATTGTATATGGAATACAAGCCAAACTTAGAGTTAAATTAATCAGAGTTGGTCTTTGGATGATGATGAGCCAATGATAATGCGCCAATTGAGATGGTGATGATTCTCATGTTGATGCGAGTGCCAATTGAGAATGCTGATTGTCATAACCAATTGAGAATATTGATTGTCAGGACCAATTGGGAATGTTGATTGTCAGGACCAATTGAGAATGCTGGCCAGGACCAATCGGATGTGTGCTGCCAGGACCAATCGGATGAGTGCTGCAAGGGCCAATTGGGAATACTGTTAGGGCCAATTCGGGAGTATTGGTCAGGGCCAATTCGGGAATACTGGTCAGAGCCAATTCGGGAATACTGGGCAGTAGGAAAGGAAGATGTCAAGGCCGACTGGAAAAGAAGATGCACGGGCCACTTGGGAAAAGAGATGTCAGGGCCACCTGGGAAAAAGAGATGCCAGGGCCACTTGGGAATAGGAGATGTCAAGGCCAACTGGAATAGGAGATGCCAGGCGCAGTTGAGAATAAGAGATGTCAGGGCCAGCTGGGAATATTGATAATTTTTCTGGTTGAGGGTTGTTCATTTGACGCTAGAGAAAATTTGGTTGATTTTTTTTTTAATGAATCAGAAAAAAAGAGTGAGGAAGAATAAATATGATGATTTATATTTTCTAGGTTTTGAGGTGAGAGAAAAGAAATAGAGGTTTGAGGACAAACTTTTTTTTTTTTTTTTTTGCTAAGAAAGAAAGAAGATGATGAAGTTTTTTTTTGAAAGAGAAAGAAGATGATGAAGTAGGAAAAAGTTGTTTGAAAAAGCGGAAGAGGGTGATGGAAAAGAAAGTGAAAGAGGAGAAGAGAAAGGGTTTACGGTTTACCGGATCAAAAGGAAAAATTTGAGGCTCTGATACCATGTTAAAAGATGGAAATTCAAATTCTCTAATTCTTCATTTAATAATGAACCCAACAATGGGTATTTATAGAGTACAAGAGCCTAATTATAAAAGGAAAATATAATATCTAATCATAAAAAGCGTAAGGAAAAGACGACCTATTCATAAAAGAAAAAGATTCTACCTAATTATAAAAGGAAAATATATAAAATAATATTTAATCTAATCCTAAAAGGAATAAATAATTAAAAAAGATAAAAAATACTATTTTACTAAAATTAACATAAACCAACATAAAATAATGAATGTGATGAAAGTAAAAAATAGTGATATAATGCATAAAAAGGTTGGTGGAGAAGGAATAAAAATTAGTTAACAAGAAAACAAAAATTGTGTTTTTTAAAGAACATGATTATGGAGGAAATGATTCTCGATGACCTAAACACGAGAAATCATTCTCATTTTCATTCTTTTCTTTATTCTTGATGGCCAAAACACACGCTTGTTGTCAACTACGATAGCACCCTTTCAAAAAGTGTGAGATATTGGGAAAATTACAAGTATACCTTAAACCTAAGTTTTTATACGGAAAAGTTGATGGTATGTTGATTTCATTATTCATGGTAATCTAGTTCAATACTTACGATCACGAGTTTGATGCTAAAAAACTATCCTTTTCAACTCAAAATATTCGTAAAAATTAGTTAAGATTGTTTGTGTGTAAGTCGTATTCATTTTAATTTAATAGACTATAATATCATACTAGATAATATAAAATTATAATGTAAGTAACCTCAATATGCAAAAGAGAGGACTTTAAAAGCAAAATATGTCTTTTTCAAAAAAAAAAAAAAGCAAAATATGTGTATTATAACTAACGCATAGACAAACTTGTGTGTGTGTGAAGGAGCAATCATTTTTATGGAGAAACAGACAAAAAAGAGGCTGCGCCTTGTCCTTACATGTAATAAAGGGGTGAAGATAAGTCACCTCCATTGGCCCACAATTGTCCCTCAAAATAAAATAATGAGGAAAGCAACATATAATAGAAAGTATTAAAGAATAAATCTAGTTTAAATTTTATCTACTATTTCTTATTTAGCTTTTGAGTATTTATTCTCTAAAATTTGTTAGGCATTTTATGTACTTTATAGAAAACTTTCCATATTAGTCAAATTTAAAAAATAATTATAAAAATGATCATTTAAAAAAATATATTAAGAATTATAATTATTTATATTAATGAGTACAATCACATATTGTCTTATAATATTGTATTAAAAACACATAATATTGTATTGACGAGTATTTATAAAAAAAAATATTAAATATATTAATGATTGTACGTACAAATATTTTAAAATTTTCCTTTAATCGTAATTATTTTTTTTAGAATTGTTTGTCCAATACAATTTTACTATATATGTTTGAAAAGTTAATAATAAAAAAAAACTGGAAAGTTTAGCCTTTTTTCTTTTAATTAACTTTTCATGAATATAAATAGTAGATGAAATATCAAATTTTCAAACAAAATCGTAAATAATATGGAATAAATATTAGATGGCATATAATAATAATAATAATATATACTGAAATGTTAAATAAAAAGTATTTTATATTTTATCTCTAACAGATAGAATTGTCCATATATTGAAGGGAGTGGTCCCTAGTTATAAAGCTGAGGAAGGTGCATGAATGAATGAATGAATGAATAACATCAAATGAAAGGACCAGTTGTGAGAAGAAGAAGAAGAAGAAGGTATATACAATAATATGAAATTGACTTGTGGGAGTTTTATGAAGGTTTGGTTGTGTTTTGGCATTTATTTGTGGTGCCACGTCACTATATACACATATATATATATATGTATATATATATACATATATATATAAAATAATGAAGTAAAATTAATTTCATTGCACAAGGAAATTGGAGAATGTGACTTCTTGAATATTATGGGATTTGAATAGTCAATGAGATATTCGTGCAATAAAAGGATAAGTTCTTCAACATTTGGTGCCATAACTTTTTTGTTTGAACAATATTAAAAAGAGAAAAAAAAGATTTATGGTACATAATAATGCACCATATATACCAAGGAAGGCTTGTTTCCTTATTAAAATAAAGATTAATTAGTTGAGTTAGTTCCAAGAAGAGTATGTATTTAGGCATGTAGCTGATTCGTATTACCTTAAAGTGTGGCTTAAAAGGAAAATCAGTTTTGGATGATTTTGCCTTTTAAGTCACACCTTAAATTACAAACATGTCATAATCTCTATACAAATATTAAAAAAAATGCAAATATATTTATAATATTACTTAGATATTTAGATTTTCATCATCTAGAAGATAATATATTTTTAGCAAATCTCATAAATTAAGTTAGAAGATAAGAGAATTTGCGTAATATTCTTTATCTTTATCTTTATTTTTACTTTTTACTACTTAGAATGTGTTGACTTATTATTATTATTAATTATTAAAATTTAGTATCTTCAAACTAAATAAGTATAAAATCAAATGAAGATATTGAGTTTTTTTTTCAAATTTAAAGAAGATCTTGGGTTCCAACTTTTTCTATACCACAAATTTATTGTTCTTCAAAATTTAAATTACTAATAATTCTTTTGATGTACAGATTTTGTTCGGGTTGGGAGTCTTAGTATCGGTGCACTGAGTTGTGTTTGTGGGAGCGGTTGTCGTCGAAGGTAAAGAACAATTTTTTCGATCTGTATTTAATTCGTTGTGCAGAACATTTTCTTCTTCTTCATTTATTTTTATTTTTACTCTGTTTTCTTTGTGTAATTCTATTTATTTTATGCTTCAACTTTAATTTATAATTTTCTTTTAAATTTATGGAGTATTTAAAATGTTTATTACATTCTTCCATTAATGAAAGGTAATTTTTTATAATTATTATTTTTTCATATTATTATTATTATTATTTATTATAATAAATATGACTTAACATGTAATTTGTTGCTTATTCTGTGATACGTCATTGAAGTACTACTCATATTTTGACATACGAAGCTACTTAAATTTTATCAATTTTACTAATTATATATTTTTTAAATTTAAATATAAATCTATACACCATTATTATTATTGTAGAGAACAATAGATTTAATATAATATTATGTTTTAAATTAATATTTAAAAAACTTATGTTTCATCAAAATTCGTAAAAGGGGTAGATAATAGATTTTATGAGTTTTTTTAATCTTTTTTTTCAATATTTTCTTTATTTTTTATTATTTATAAAATATAAGACGAAATAAGAAAGCACACATATGATTTTTAAGATTTTAGAGAGGTGATGGTTTCAAGGTTTTTTTTTTTTGAAAAGATGGCTTCGATGTTCGTAGATTAAACTAAAATAATAAATGAATGAAAAAAAATATTGTATACAAAGTAAGATTTTAGCATGACGAAAACTTATTTCTTAGGGGATTTTACATGTATAACAAAAAAAGGCAAAATATTTCCATGTATAGCACAAAATCTAAAATAATTTCATTTGTAGCAGAAAATTCAAATTGACTTCTATCACTTGTTGAGTTCTACTAGTGATAGAATTCAATCAATGATAGACTCATTCTATCACTCCTTAAGTTTTCTATCAGTGATAGAAATCTAAATTGAGTTCTATCACTAGGTGAGTGATAGAAATAAATATGCTATAGATGAATTATTTTTAAAATTATGCTACAAATATAATACAAGAGGTAGAATGTGCTGCTGATGGTAAATTCTCTATTTCTTAAAGAAGTTTAATTTATTTCATAATTTTCTTTAAAAATTATGATATGTATATTTTTTTTATTTCACTTTTATCTTGAACTACGTTGTATGAGATTTTTAAATAAAGTAAATAATAAATATTTTACTTACTCATTTAAAATTTATATATATACTTATATTATTATTTATAAGTATTTTAATAAATAAAAATATAATCTCATAAGCCAGAAAAAATCTGTAGAAGTTCTAGTTAAGTTAAATGTCTGGTGAATTTTTTTTGTAACTTGAAAAAAAGTCCAAATTTTTGTTGGTTTAAATTTTTTCAACATTCATATTTTTCTAAATTTTAATACTCACTCGAAATTCCAGCTTTAAAACTTTTTACATATTTTAAAATTTTCTGCATAAAACCATTATAAGTAAGCAAAATACTATTATATCACACGAACAATAAAACGACAATATATTTTAACGAGGTATGTATGAGTAGAATATTCACAAAAGTATTAGTAGGTCATTAAAAAAAAAATATACGTATATATACTAAAGCTACTTTAATTTAATTTATAAAGAATAGTTAGGTCTTAAAGACAATTTTAAAGAAAATATAAAATAAAAAAAATTTAGTAATCAACCCCATGGTTCAAAATAAAAAAATGTTGACTTTGTCATATTCTTTGGGAGTGTTTGCCTCATCGTCTACTATAAACAATGCTTACCTAAACCTACATACATGTTTATCTAAACTTACGTGTTCATTTATCTATACCTTACATATATTACTTTTTGTCACATAACCAGCTCATCAAGCATCGTTTATCATAATCCATATTATAATAACTTGTCCATCAAACACCATTTATCATAACCCACCATTTATCATAACTCACCGTTTATCATAACCTTTCATCTATAATAACCAAACCAGTGCTCTAAACGCACCCTTTTAGTTTATTTTTCCTTTTCTTTTTCTTTTTTAGCATCGAATTGGGTATTTAATTAGATTACTACCAAACAATGAAATCGAGATGCCAACAATCGAAAGAGTGTCCTTTTTAGTTATTCTATGAATCATTTTCGATTTATTGTCTGATCTACTTTTTATCCCACAAATCATTTCGATCTTTTTAAATCAAGACCGTAAGAGATGGGGCACGTTGAGAGCGAAAGGATCAAGAAAGGTTATTTATCTTTCGAAAATTATTAGGAAAAATGATAAATATCGAGAGATTAAAAAGTGATCGAATGATTTCTATCATTTTTTTTTTATTCAGCGACCTTAGGACAAAATTTTGACTTCATAATTAAAATTATATCGACTTTATAAAAAAAAAAAGCACACTCTTCCAGAAACGCAAAAATGGGAAAATCAAAGCCTCCGCCTAAAATGAAAAGGATTTAAAACCTCATTCTAATAAGTAAACTTATTTGGCAACGGCAAAATTTTTAGTTCCTTATTTATTTTATTTTTTTTAGATTAGAATAGTTAGAGATGGAAAGACTCAAACTCAAGACCTCTTGATCTTGGACATATACTATTACCATTGAGCAACTGCTCATGTTAGTTGTTCCTTTTTTTAAAAAAAAATGTTTTTTTCTTTCTTTAACGGTTCTCTACCATGGTTTCGTCTTTCTTAACAGAATAATTAAATTCTTAAGAATAGCATCTTCTTTGGAATAGAAAATTTAACTCAATCCCACGACAAATCAAATTAGGTGAGCATGTAGAAATTTTGTCATGTTTCTAATTTGAAATTAGTATAGTTTTAAAACTAAAAATAATTTTTCTCCAATTCAATTTCTATCCTTTTCAGGAAGAGGGGAATCAAAATTCGTGATGTGATTGGTTTGTATTGATTTTTTTTTTTCTAAGTGATTGTGTCAAAAACTTAAAACTTTGTAAAAATTTTAAATACTTTCTCAAGGAGATGAAAATTATTGTAGAAAAATTGAAAGAAAAACAAAAAAGTAAACAGCCAAACAAACAAAAGCTATTTTGACTAAAAGAGCTAATGGTGCATTGACTTGATTAATTGGTTGTAATTAATTCAACTCTATTGTCTCTTTCGAAATTTATATATTAGTATGATATTGCCCACTTTAAATGTAAATCTCATATCAATAAAAAAAATGTAACTTTTATTTAACCAATATGAGATTACACTTTTGACTTGCATTCCCAATATATTCAATCATTTCACATTTTCTCTATCCGTGAGTTGTCCCAACCCTTGCATCCACTCATCCAAGTCCATTCTCGTAGTGCTTTCAGATAAGAAAATTTAAAGTTGGATCAAATTAGTCATTTATTTCTGGTTCACCTCTTCAAATATTTTTTTCCTCCGTATTTTGATATCATTTCTTAAATTTAGGAAATCAAGATACCCAACACTTTTTTTTAACCGAGAAATCGAAGTTTCGCTCCACTACTCGGGGAAACCACACCCGTCCTTGGACCACAAATCAGGAGACATTGAAGGGAATGAAGACACATGAAGTGTCTACAAATTAATGTCACAAATGAGTCTTGAACCTGAAACTTTTGAGGGGAGTATACCTTCAAAATTCAATCCATCAACCATTGTATCATCCCTTGAGAGCAATACCCAAGACTATTTACACTAGAGTAAATACACATACTATTTCTATAAATTTCAAGTACTAAGACTATGGTTTATGACCTATAATATTGAATTATCATCCACTCATTTACCCAAGTTTAAGGGGTTTTACTAAACTGAGCTTAGCACAATTAGTTAGTGCATATATTCTCAATCAAGAGGTCATAAATTCGAATCAACCACCCTAACTTATTGAATTAAAAAAAAGTAAGTTTCAATAAATTTTCTTTAGAAATATGAATATTCATGGGACGTAGCCAGATACAAGCTCCTTGTTCACCCCCTCGAGGATAGGTTTTCTTTTTATACTTTAAAATAATTTTGTTTGCATTAATTATGCATTTCCTAGAAGAGACTAGCACACAGGAAACTTACAGTTTATAAATAAGTAACAAGTTAGTACATACCTGCTGTCTCAATGAGATGAGAGCGTGAGAGAGGAAATGAAAGAAGAAATTATCATTGTTTCAAGCTTCTCTGAGCTTGAGTATCAAAGAATACTGCAATAAAAGTGCATAGCAACATTACTATCGTAGTTAGATTGACATTCTAATAATGTAGGGTCAGGTGGTACATTCTGTGACATTAGTCAAGGCACGTGCAAACTGACCCAAAAAAAAAAAACTATTGCAGTTATATTATTTTAACTCTTCTGAAATATGGCTAAAATGAAAACAACAAATGAAGCACGAACACTTGCCTTTGACTAGCGTGTCCATGTGTCCGACAATTGGACACTCCAACACTTGTTGGACACGTATCGTATACTTAGCACAATAGATATGGTGTTAGACACTAGTTAAATTTATTAGAGACATATCCAACACTTTTTAAGTATACTAAATAGGCAATACTATTATAGGAAAAATAATGCTTTTTACAGCACTTATATTTTCTTGATATATATTTTAATAAACATCTCAACATTGTCTCTGTCTCCTAAATTTTAAAAATGATGTGTGACTGTCTGTGTTTTGTATTCATATATATGCTTCTTAGCAGCCCGCCATTGTTAACAAGAATTTTCGACCCAATAAAGAGGAGTGCCAAAGAATTTTTTGTTTTTTTGTCAAGTCATATCTATAAAACCAAAAAATTTCTCACTTCTTTGGCATTCCTCCATTAATAGCAAGAAACCGCTTGTTACTTTTTTTTGGAAACTGGAAATTGGAGCTTCGCTCCACTATACTCGGGATAACCATATTCGTTTCTAGGTCAGACACCGAAAAACACCAAAGGATTGGAGACACGGGAGGTGTCTACAAATTAATGTCACAAGTGAATCTTGAACCTAAAACCTTGAAGGGAGCACACCTTCAAAGTCCAAGCCTTTGACCACTGCCCCACCCCTTAGGGATAATAAGAAATCTCTCATTACCGAAGATAACGTTTTACCAGCAAGTCTTTTATATGCCTATTGCCCGCGCACATTAGAATATTGCTCCTTTAGTACTCAACCTAAGATATAATTAATGAAATAATTGTAAGATATGGAAACTTTATTTAAAGTAGACCTCATACCTCATAAGAATCCTAACTGCCAGTGCCAGGCCAACAAACTGACTGTTAACATGAAAGAATCCGGAAGTGAGATTGATTGAATTTGAATTAAACTGATGGCCGTTAAATTTGAGAAGAGATCTCAGTGTTGATGATATCAGCAGCTTTTTCTTCGTATAGAGCCTCATTATTTGTCACGAAACTAGGTTGATTGGTAGACGCAAGCAGTCTTGCCCACATTCTGCCGGTTAACTGCACCGTGTTTTGTGTCTCCGTAACACGCTACACAACACAGCCACATTACATTATTCAGTCTAATGATATTAGTTTTCCTGATTGTAATGACACAGCAGTATAAGAGGCAATGATCTTGCAAGTTTGCACCAAAACCAAGTAAACACAATGACTACAATGAAACTGTTGTGTTCCTAGATCATATTTGATTGTATTCGAAATTAGTATGATCAGAAGTCTATAAGAAGTAAACAAGCAGTCAAAAACTTTGTACAAATCAACAAAATTCAAGATGTGAATGAAATGCCTTACAAAATCTGTAGTTGATTGAGAATATGCCCTAACAAACAAAGAGAGGAACAACATAGTAACATATAAGCTCGGAAATGCTGAACATGTTTATTTTAAGGACATCCATGGGGATTCAAGTAGCTGAGCACAATGACAATGATTGTCAAATCCTGATCCAATGAACGGGTTTACCCTTATCAAATGCCACCTTCAGTTATCCCATTTCAATTGACAAAGATGATTTGAAGAACGTTGAAATCTTTTGTGTGGTCAATGACGCATAGAAGATTGAACACTCCTGAAATACTTCAGAAAAAAAAGTTTCCTAGCCTAGACATTTGCCCCTCTATTTGATCTATCTGTTTGGCGAATGAAGAGTCCTTGGACCATATTCTTTTGCATTGCCCCTTTGATAGGAAGTGCTAGGAAACAATATTGAATCTCTTTGAGGTGCAAATTTGTTACCCTAATCAGGTGGATGGGTGGTTGTTTGAATCGTTATGAGCTTGTGGTTGGACAGAATAGGCGGATTTTTTAGGATAAGTTTACTCCTTTGGGCTTCTTTTGGGATTATGTACAACTTAATGATTCATAGGGGTGTCACAACTTTAGCAAATTCTTTTGTAACTATACCATTTCTCTCTTCTTTTTAATGATCAGAAAGCTCTTTGCAAGTAGCTCTTTGGATGGACGTTCTCTCTTCCCCAGTCCTTAGGTTGCCATTCGTTTTTCTCTTTTTTTGAAAATATTGTGTTGGGTTCAAAAACAAAGTTGTCCAATTTCAGTTTCGTTACCCCCTCTTTTCCACCTTGAAGATAAGGTGGTATTTTTAAAAAAGTTATTTTTTGAAAACCGAAAAATCAGAGCTTCCCTCCACTATACCCGGGGTAACCGTGCCCATTCCTAAGCAAACCACCGGAAGACATTGAAGGACTGGAGACACGGGAGGTGTCTATAAATTAATGTCACATATGAGTCTCAAAATTGGAACGTTGAGAGAGCACACCTTCAAAGCCCAAGCATTCGACCACCGCACCACCCCTTGGGGATAAGGTTTAAGAGTGGGGTATTGATGACCTAGAATACGATTATGAAAGAAGAAGGCAACGGCAAAAGCATAAATATAACAAGAGGATGAATAAAGGTGGAAAGAAAGAATAAGCTGAAAATGAGACATCACTCACGAACTCGAAAACTTGGTGCAAAGAAAGAAATTTCTTACAGCAATTGGGATGTAAGCATGTCTGCTGTTTACAGGTCCAACAGTAAAGCCAGTATATCCAGCCATGGCACCATGGACAGCACTCTGAGCAAGAAGTGTGCAATATACATTATCTGAGGCATTACTGGGAATAGCTCGAATCATATATGTAGGATCTGCAACGAAAAGAGGATTAGAAACTAGCAATGAACCAAAGATTGAACTATGACGATTGTAGTAGAGCAATAGCTAACTAGACTCTCTATAATAAGTATAATAGTTCAAACTTCTTTTAAAATCTGTGAGCGCCAGGTTATGTGCACCTCGACTGGACATACCGTCTGACCCTAAAACATTTGGATGTCAAGAAAATAGGTAGGTGGTCATGGCCACCATGAATTAAACTCATCACCTTTTAGCTACTTCAAAGAGGTATTTAAGGCCCCTTAAGGTCCTCGATTCGAATTTCAACTGTGACATTACTCCTTCGATGTCTCCTGTGCTTGGCCTAGGGACGGGTGTAGTTACCCTTGTTTAAAAAAAAGAGGTATTTAAGGCACTTTGACTGCTAGGCTTAGGCTATTTTAAACAGAGTTGACTAATGGAATAGTTCTTAGGTAAAACTTAAAACTTTGACTTAACCCCATTCTTTCAATGATTGCCAAACAATAGTATTAATAACACAAAGAAGCCAACACGCACAAGTTCTCATTGAGAATCTTATTGACTACAGTCATCATTTTATCGAAGGAAGATGCAACCTCAGTTTAGTAGTTCAGTCTGACATGAGGCCTTAGTACACAACCAACTTCATAAAATCACCCCAATTTTCACTTAACTTCCTATACCAAAAACTAAAATATATCTTTTGTGTTGTATTATGCCTTGAACGCACCAATGTCTTGCGATTAGTACCCTTATTTTTTTGAAACAAGGTAACCACGCCCGTCCCTAATGCGTAATGTCACAAGTGAGTCTTGAACCTGGGACTTTGAGGGGAGCATACCCTCAAAGCCCTAGTCTTTTGCGCCACCCCTTGGGGATGAAAATTATTTATTAAAAATGGAAAAGGGAAAGCTATTAACAAAGGTTTTGGACGTACCTATGTATTTCATATTAATTGACATCTTCTGAACCTTTGTAAAATAATCCTGTCAGAGATTGATCTATCAATAGGTAGTACATAAAAGCAAAAATAAACTAAAGACAAAGTATCCAAAAAAATGCATAAATAATTAGGCAAAAAAGAGAAGGCTATCATTTCAATATTTGCAATTGTAGCATGTGTCGCGTCATTTATCAAAATATTTTTTTCTCTTTTAACAATTCACAGTGAAGTGGTAGTAGTTTATATTATACATTTTTACAGCTACTCAAATATGAATATGATATGATCCAGGATCTAGATTATATCAAAAGATAAAAGAATAAAGATAAACCAAGTTTTGATAGGAACTTGGAACCTCCCTTCTCAAGAGAATCTCTTGAGCCCTTACAATAAATCACTCAATAACTCATTTAACAATTGGATGCCTAAACTCTAACCTAACCCACTCTATTTATAACAAAATACTAACTTATTCTCCAAGTAATGGCTAAATAGAGCCCTAGGTCCAATCGAGCCCTAGGCCCAATCGAGCCCTAGGCCCAACCTTATCAATACCCGCCCCTTTAAAGCACCTTGTCCTCAAGGTGGGCATAAACAAAAATAGATTTTTTTTTTTTTTTTTTTTTTTCCGCGGCGGCAAGCAGCCATGGCTCGGTGGTGGTGGAGGCAGCGATGTGATGTGAGGTGGTGGTGATGACAGCGAGCGGCAACACTTGGTGGTGGCGGCGGCGCGGTGTCGGAGGTGGTGACGGTGGAGATGGCGGCGGCGATGTTAGAAGTGGTGGCGGCGATGGTGGTGGCGGAGGTGGTGACGGTGGGCAGCAGCAGCGCCACAGTGGGGTTGGTGATGGTGGCGGAGGTAGGGGCAACGGCGGCAAAGCGGACGGTGGGGAAGGCGGAGGCGGCAACGGAGGAGGCGGAGGTGGCGGGGTCAAAACCCTAGCCGTCATTGTTTTTTCCAACCTAATTTCCTCCCTAAAACATCGCTTTAGGTCATTGAAACTCTCCTTTAGGTCTTCTCTAATTTCTTTTTTTTTAGAGAAGCTACCTCTTCTCTCGAGGTCTTTTTTCAAGTCCACCATCAAACTTTGCAACTTTTCTTGAATGAAACGAAGAACCTCTTGATCCATCTCTACAACCAAGAATCGAACGGCTCTGATACCAATTGATATGATCCAGGATCTAGATTATATCAAAAGATAAAAGAATAAAGATAAACCAAGTTTTGATAGGAACTTGGAACCTCCCTTCTCAAGAGAATCTCTTGAGCCCTTACAATAAATCACTCAATAACTCATTTAACAATTGGATGCCTAAACCCTAACCTAACCCACTCTATTTATAACAAAATACTAACTTATTCTCCAAGTAATGGCTAAATAGAGCCCTAGGTCCAATCGAGCCCTAGGCCCAATCGAGCCCTAGGCCCAACCTTATCAGAATAATGATGAAATTCTCTAGCAAGACATTGAGAAAAATCATGATCATGAGCCAACGACTCGTTAACGAAGGAAAAGGTAAGTTCCATATCAAAGGAGGCTTGAAAATAACACCAAATAATCAAGCAAAGGTCTAATCATCTCACACCTTAATCTTTCGAGATAACCATGGACCGACATCTTGTAATAATCTATTTCCTGATGCATCTGTCTCTTCAACTGCATGCATGTCTTGAGCTATATAATCCTCTCCTGCTCCTTCTGCTATCACGATAACCATGTGCCCATTCTCTTTAAGCCGATGTTCTATAAATTCATAGAGCCCTCCTTTCCCTTCGAAGTAGAATGGTGATTCTGGAATCAAGCAACAATCCTGCCACATTTCATAGCTATTAAAAGAGCTACTCAAAACTTTGAAATTAGTTTACGAAGAAATATGAAATTACAATAATGAAGAACATTTCATATCTTTTTTAACCTGAAACGGAACTTGAGATAATGCTCAAAGAATCACAATGTTATCTCAGTCCTAATTATATCACCAATTTTACCCGTTTTTTCTTTTTACATTTTCACTCGCTACCATTGAAACAAAAATATGATATGAGGTTTCCTTAACTATTTAAGCAGGACACCGTCTTAAAATTTTGATATCACTAAACTTGAAAAATCCAACCTGAAACAACTCGCCAAACTGGAAAAGTACGTTGCCGAGGCTGTGGCTCATTTCCTTTCATCGATATCTCAAACGGACGCCAAATATTAGAGTGATGTACTTCTTGTCTTTGTAAATTTCGTTTAAATTTTTATTTGACATTAAGTTCAAAGTAAAAAAACAAAAATAAGTCAATTATCATTATGTTTAAACTTCATAATCAGCAGCTCACATATTAGTGATAAAGCCTGGACCCTTAATAAGTGTAAAAATAATCCTCAACTGACAACTTTTAAGTTTCTCCGATTATTAATTCTCACAGAAAGTCATTGATTGAATCGCTGCATGAAAAATAATAGTGGAATGATAAGCAGAATTTCACGCAAATTGAATTAATAAGACGGTATGAAGTCTAACCACGTCTCTACTCGCCAAAGTTGCAATTGTGGCAATAAAACCTGTCATAAGAAAGCATAAAAATGTGGGGAAAAATGGGGCCAAATATAAGGAATAAGTGATATTATCGTTGTAGTGGTTTGGATATAAGTACCACTATATCGGCCCATAAGTTTAACGATTCCAACTCCATTCTCTGCACTTTCAACCTCAACATGAGCAGCATTAATGGCCCTCTGTGCTTCTTCAACCGCAGTATCAAACCCAAAAGATTTGTCTATCACCTAAATCATCATAACAAACAAAATTCTTAATTTTAGAAAGCTTGAAAAATTGATGGGAGGAATAACCAGAGGCTGAAATCCATTGAAATGGGAGAAGAAATGTGTGCACTACGTAAGAAAATTACGAAGGTACTAAGAATTTGAGAAGCTAAGTTCTCTCTTAAAACCATTTCCTAATAACTAAAGCCTTATGAAAGCCCTCCAATCTACTTAACACCATTTATAACCACTCTGTTAACAAACTCCTTAGCTAATGACTAATGTGCCCTTAAAATATCCCAAAATTTCCCTACTACTATTCCTAACAATATCCTACTCCATATTATCATGCAGCTTCTCCTTCATGTGCAAGTGTACCATATCTACACAGTCCTAATTGTACTTCCATTGATAGAACTAAAGAGAACATCTTTTTTTATGAAGAAACATGTAGATTTGTGTATGGCCAAATTGTGTTTAGATTAAAATATTGGACTTTTAAATTTTAATTATTTCATTCCTTTTATAATTATTTTCCTTATTCTATTTTTCTCTTGTAATGCATTTTACCCACCATTGGGTCCCTTGTTCAATTTCAATAAAAAAAAAAAATCAATTTCTCCAATTTCTAAAAAAAAACTAAGGATAAAATCTTCAAATATGTAGATGTCTAGACACTTGAGTGACTGGAAACTTTTGACCAAAATAAGAATTTATACAAGTGCTAGACTCACTGTCAAGAAATATGCACCGTTCATAAAGATTTATATGAACAGTTTAATTGCCAAATAAATGTATCTTTCATCGCTTATGGTATTGAGACCTTCAAAAACAATACTGCGAATTGTCAATACGGTAAGGCAAAAAATGATTAATCATGTTTGCTCAGTACGCACTATACAAAGAACTTGAATGAATTTCATCAAAACCAGAAGGTACAAACGGATAGACATCCACTGCGGGTTTTAACAGTAAAATCAGTCCAGAAAAATACTTACAGCAATGTCATTATCAATCGTCTTGGGGATCCCAGCAACAGCAACTTGAAGACCACGTTTTGCAACTTCCTTCAAAAAAGAAAGGAAACTTAACTTCAGACAAACAAATGAGTTATTAAGAACAATTGTGAAATTATAAGAAGAGTTAACCACCTGATAAATTAAAGCTGCTCCTCTTTGAGTACCATCACCGCCAATGATATACACCTAGACCACAGGAAGCCATTATTTTTTAGAAGCATTCCCTCTATTGTTTTTACCACTCTCTTTTTTTTCTCTTATTTCTTCTCTGAAATAGACATCTAGACGTTTCAATTGGACCTGTTTAGTTGAGAGAAGAGGAAAGGTATATGTACCTGATTTATTCCACGATCCTGGATGTTATCAACAATCTTATTTGTATCGTGGCCTCCACGTGAAGTACGAAGAAAAGTACCACCATGTTTATGGATGTTGTTGACAACTTTAGGTGTCAATTTCAAAGTATTCTTTGAGTAAAACCCTCTATATCCTCCCTGATGATGTAAAACAGCATAACAGTATATGCTCAGTAAGTATATATACATAGATCAAGCAGGTCAAACAACTGATAAACCCAATTTCACGGCTGAAAAAAGAACTTTATGTTAGTCCGTTTTTTCAATAACTTTATGTTAGTCCGTTTTTTCAATAACTTTATGTTAGTCCTAAATCACAATGCCTATATTTTTTGCTTGTTGGCAGATTTCATGAACAAAATACAAATACAAAATTCTGTAAACATTATGGTTTTGATTCAACCATATTACGTTTAGTAGGGATGTATCTTATATTTTTGGTCTGAGTCCCTAGAGGTTAACTAGATGAATAGAAGAGAATTCAGAGAGATAGAAAACCAAAATCAAAGTTGTCATAAATTCAACTAAACCATCAGGCATGGTAAAAGCCACTACAAGGGAGAAAGAGTTCTTCACAACTTCTGAAACAAAAATAGAAATATCCTCCCACAAGATGAAGATACACAGAAAAAGCTAGATGCATCCAGAGTAAAAAAAAAATATTCTTCTGCTAGTCTTTATACTATCCACGGGGAATAACACAATAAATTGAAAGATAAAAATAGCATAAAACAAACATTAAGGAAAAGTAAGGGAAATAAAAATATGTTTCATACCTCAATTCCAAGTATATCATTAACACCATACATGTAGTTCAAGCCACAGACAATCTCCCGAACCACTGTATTAATTCCAGGGCATAATCCTCCACATGTTACTACACAAGCACGCACCTCATCCGACTTGAAATAAACCTGCATCAAAAAGTTTTTAGTTCATCCTTTAATTTTTAACAGACATAATCAGAATAAGAAGATACCTTTTCACGAGGACCTGCACGCCGAAAATGTACTCCTCTAGTGCTATCTCTTGTAATCACAATCTGGAACCAACGCATGATGAACATAGATTAACGTCAGTATTTCTTTCTTTTTTTTCTTTTGAAAACTGGGAAATTGGAGTTTTGATCTACTATAGCCGGGGTAACCACACCGTTCCTAAGCTAAACATCGGGAGATATCGAAGGAATAGAGACACGGAAGATGTCTACAAGTTAATGTCACATGTGAGTTTCGAACCTGGGACATTGAAGGGAGCACGCCTTCAAAACCAAAGGTTTCGACCATCATGCCACCCCTTGGGGACGATTCACATCAGTAATTATATTTGTGCCATCAAAAGAATTTCAAAATAGCAAGAAAAAATACTAATAAATTGCAAAAGAGATGGAGAGAGATAGAAAACCTACTTTTTGTGCAACAACATCTTCTGGCTTTACAAAAGTTTCCCTGAAACATTTCAAACCTAATAAATAGTAACCAAAAAGGAGTTCCAAAATACAAACAGAAATCTTGACTTCGATCCATATTAAATTCTAATAAGATTACTCACTGAATATTGTTGCACTTACTTGACGATTGCATAAGCCTGGCTATTTTTCAGTGGATTTGGGTACGACTAAAGAAAATCAGAAAGAAATGAATTAATCAGTGTTTTTGCAGGATTATGCATGGTAAAAATATAAGGAAATAGGAATCTCTATGATATTAAATATTCATATAACCATGGCCCATAAATATTTTAGAATTATCCAACTTAAATGCATTCAAAATTTTAAGAGTTGAACCAACTAGAATTAAGAAAATGCATTCATTTTCAAACTCATGTTATCCTTATTGATAATTAGACAACTCCTGTGGACTACCTCAAAATCCATTTTTAAGGAAGGAAACTAGAATTTTATAACTCAACTTTCGAATGGCATGATATTTCCCTATTTGAACATGGTTGATTTGCTCAGTCAAGAAAGGCAACCAAAAAGGCAAATAGCTTCGGAATAAGAAACTACTTTAAATTTTCGGTTTCCTTGTTGTTGATAGGTGAATTACACATCATTAATTAGCCTAGATGAGTTAAATGTAACTTGGGTTAATTAGAGGGTTAGTTTACTAATCATGAGAGATGTATAAGAAGATAGTATATAAGCTTCATTTGGGGGTTTTCTTCATTTGAGAGTGAGAGTAGAAACCCTAGCCACCACCTTGAGAGCTCTTGTACAATCTTAGCAATGGCATTATGATGGTGGATCGAATAAGCTCAATCGATCCATAACAGTGGAGTAGGGATGTTCCCGAACCACTATAAATTCGGTGTGCTTTGTCTCTCTTCTCCATTATCCTTCTTTATTTGGTTTGATTTTCATCTCAATTTGGTTTGATTTGGAGTAGATCTAGAATTTGCACTTTGATTTGGTATAGATCTACACTTGCTTTCATAAATTTTTCAACATGAGATTAAGGACTAACTGCTCATAATTTTCAGTTTCCTTAATTACCAAGTAGATAGTAAAAGTGTATTGATACCAATATTCAATCACTAATAAAGATCATCATTCATACTCTTAACGTAAGTCCAAAGTATGTCAGACCTGAGAAAATAACGTAATGACTCCAACCCACAATTACTGTTATGAAAACGGCAATCAACAACCAATCGAAGAATAAAGAAATGCAAGAGAAGAAGAATCAACACACAGTATTACGTGGTTCATTAACGTTGTGTTAGGTAGTCTATGGGCAGAGTGGGAGAAAAATTGTATTAAGGAAAAACGAATTACAGAGTACAAAATGAATATCATAATATAGCTCGAGTTTATATATGCACTCTCATTAAACCTTATTACAGAATGCACAAGCATTAAAAAAAATGTGGATGCGCTAGCACACGCAGAACGCACAACATAATGCAGAAGTGTTAGCGCTGCAGAGTGTGAATGTGGGTCGTGCTAATTGCATGCGGAATGCAATGCTGCTATGCGCGAAGCAATGGTATGCAAAACTCGCTGACTGGCAGCAAGACCTCCGACTACTAATCGTAGGGCATTAATGCGTTCAAGGCATATCTCAACAATTACGAATAGAATAATTGAATTTCCAAATCTCTGGTTATAAATGCAACAAAATTTTCATAACTGATAATCGGCCATTTGCAACAAAATATTCAAGATCTACCAATATCTTTATAATATACAAACAACGCAGAGAAAGAAAAAACAAAATCATTGAACGAGTAAAAGAGAACTAAATGCAGCCATAACAGAGCTTGATTCAATTGAAATTGGATACCACAAACAGCCAACAAACTACCAAAACTCCGCGATAAAGAACTGCAAGTAGAATCACAGATACGCTCACAGCACACAAAATCACAACAGCTTAATACGATCAAAATCATTATGTAATGAACGTTCGACATTACCGGTAAGTGAGGAAGAAATTCAGTCAAGTGAGGGACGTCTTCGATGATGAAGCCATCATCCATAGCTCTAGAAGAAGAAGAAGACTGCTCTGCTTTTACAGTGACGATTCTTCGCCCAATCCGGCGGGAACCGAAGAACAGGGTCGAGAAATACGGATTTCGGCATCTAGGAGCTTGAAGTGAGATCGCGGCGCTGGAGTTGAGGGAGAGGTGAAGCGAGCGAGTGGAGATTGCCATGTCCATGGAAATGGAAGCTCTGAGATTCTTGGGCGATGGAGAAATTCAGAGGGGAAATCGTTGGGTTTGAGGAGAAATGGAAGCTACCGGATCGGAGAAAGAGCACCGGCGATTGGAATAGTTTTTTTTTTTTTTTGCCAGAAACAGGGTTGAGTCAATTTTTCCGGCGGGTGATTGGATAGAGGTTGATGGTTAATTATCTGATACACACTTACCATTTATGTAACAAATCTTTTTTATTATTATTTATTTTTTTTTGGTGTTACTTCAATGCAATTCCATAATGACGGAATGAGTCGTAATTCATTTTAATTTTATGATCACGATTTCGAACTTGGAAATCAGTATTTAGCTCACATATTATGGATTGTTTGATACTTTACTCCAATTTGTAGTTAACAAAAGTTCAATATCATAATCATGAATTCGATCGTGAAAATCGACTTGCTCCTTGTTTATATAGAGTTTGTGATCCTCTTTTCTCACTCTCTACTAAAAAACGACTTATTTGCCCATTCCTAAAAGATTGCTTGATAATCCCTTCTTCTAGTTTCCTCATTTTTCTATGATTTTTTTAGGCATAATGGTAGTATATTTTACCAACTATTTCACCTAATAATTTTGATTTTAATGTATTTTTATTTTAAAGGGCAAAAATAAAATCTAGTCAAAATTTTAGAAAAAAAAAATAGATATAGCACAAAATTATTTAATCTCGTTAATTTGATAGTTATAAAATTGATAAGTTTCAATCAAGAAGTGCATCAATCTCATTTCAATTGATAAAATGTATTTGCAAAACGAACTTTTCCCAATAGACAGAATTAATGGTGTGTTAGTTTATATAATTATTCTATTTTAATTTAATTTGAACGTAAGGATATTTTGATATTTGGGAATGTACTAATCTCCCTTAGATTATATATATTGTCAACTTAATGGCATGTACCATCAATTAACCAATAACAGAATCGATATCGATAACAAAATAGAGAAATGATTGGTATCGTTAATAATATATCCTACCAATCGTTGCACAATTTTGTTCTATATTATTTTCCTTTTTCAGTGAGGGGTTAAATCACCATACCAGGACTTAAAAAACTAGTAAAATGAATGTAATATTTGGTAGCAGAACAAATAAATTGAATGTTTGCAAAAATATAGTGTAATGTACATATAAACTTTGGTACTTCGTAGAAACCAAGTTCTTTGTGGTTTGTAGTTTCTGATCCAACGTCGTCCCCTTGTATTTTTTGAGGCCTGCTATTTTGCTATACTCAACATTAAACTAAACCTGTTATTACTGCAATACAACTACAAGTGACATGGTTATTGAACTAACCTTAGTCTATCTCGTGCATATACAATTTATAATATTAAGCGACATCGATAAATTGTAACCATAGGTTTCGTGGGAACGATCTCTTTCGAGTGCAAAAACATCTCCAACCTGCAATCAGTCAAAAGGTAGAGCTGAAATTCATGGCAACAGTAGAATTAAAGATTGGTATGAAATAATTATTCCGCTTGTTAATAAGCAGGTGAAACAATGCTGAACTAAAATAATATTCTGATCATTGCATTTTGAGGTCCATTCTATTTTAGTGTATCTGCTTTTAAATGTTTCAATTTAGTCTAAAACTTTCAATGATAATAGTTTTGTTTTGTTATATCCATGAGTGTTGGAATCAACTTATACATCGACTATTCTTATGAAACATATCGTCTGACCCTACAATATTTAGATATAAAAAAAAATCAAGATTTTTTTTCTAAGTTAAGCCCTTCTTGACTAGGCTATCCATGATGGTTATTCAATTATAATAATTTTCATTTAAGAAATACACAATGTGAACCTATTTTCAAATTTTAATTATAAACCAACGGCATGAACTAATTTAAAGATTTATCAAAAGTACGATGACTAAATTTGAACATTTGAGAGAGTATATAGAATAAGTATCAAAATATGAGGATCAAAATGATATTTTATCCAACATTTCTAAACTCCTAGTGCAATGTTAGGGAAGGAAATAATCAAAACTATGCTTCTTGTGACTAAATATTGTTGACACTTCAAAATTATTTTTGAAAAAGTAACCCTATATACTTGACAAAATTTTTGTCAGGGTTTAAAACTTACCCGCGATGAATGGTATCTCTGGTATATAATTGTAGTTTCGTCGTGGTCGTTAGCAGTTCAAGTTTGAAAATGATCAATTATGTGATCTATGACATCTGCACCTTCTATATGCACGGTGTGATCTTTCACCTGTTGACGTTACAAATTAGTAAAATGAACATTTAGAAAATAAGAAATTGTATTTTAAGAAGATAATAGAGCCGCAATGAACTAAATGACCTGTCTTCTTAGCCAAGCATGTCCAGTTAGAATGACTAACCAATGCTACCAAACAGTAAGTTTAATGGAGAACTTAAACTAGGTCTGAAACTTTCAATGCGTTACTATTATTTATATCTAGCTGTTCAATTTATTCTATTAGTTTTCAGATTGCCACTCATTCAGAACAGACAGTGCAGGCCCGTTTGATACACATCTTGCTTTTTTGTTTTCTATTACTTGATCTTGTAACATGTCTAATCATACCTATGTTTTTATTTGTTTAGCTTCACCTTATAAAAACACATTGAAAATCTTAGTCACACACTAAAAGCAAAAAATTGTGCTTATGAAATAACTTTTTTTAAAAAAAGGTTATGAATTATGATTTAAAAAGCTTTTTTTTTTAACCGGGAAATCGAAATTTCGATCCACTACACCTGGGGTAACCACGCTGTCCACACCCGTCTCTAGGCCAAGTATTGGGAGACATCGAAAGAATGGAGACATAGAAGGTGTTTACAAATTTATGTGACAGATGAGCAATTTTGAATGTTGGGAAACGAGCATATCTTAAAAACATAAAACCTAAATTAAAATGTTATCAAAAGGCTGAAAATGTTTTTAAGAATCATGGGAAAAAAATCCCAAGACGTGACTTTATTGGTAGAGGCTTGGGGTCTCTCTCTTGGACGTACTAAATTCAAAACTCACGAGTGAGCTTAAGTGTAAGATCTTTTGTTGTCTTTTGGGTTCGAGTCTTGAGACAGGCGTGAGTGCCCTTGGAAATGTAGTGGAATGAAGCTTCATTTTCCAGTTATAAAAAAAATTAAATAAATCTCTAGTTATGCCTGGTAATAAGTTTTTTTGAAACAAGGTAACCACGCCCGTCCCTAAGCCAAACACTAGAGACATCGAAGGAGTAATGTCACAGGTGAGTTTCGAACACATGTTGTAGTGATTGCAAAACTATATATTTTTTACAAAATGTAATGATCAGAAAGTACTTCATTTTCACCTTTTATGAAATTCTTGAGAAAACTTTGAAGTGACAAAGGAAACCAGACAACAAATGAAATAGAGATAGTACGACATTACGATCAACAAAGATTGCCCCCTATGGTGAAGAATGGAGGCTGTGCTAGTTGTTGTAATGTAATAAGATTGACCATCAGAAGATATTGAATGAATTATGCTATGTTTAGGGTGTTGGAACTGCTAGAAAGAGTGCAAGAGAGAGAGAGTGAGAGAAAGGGAGGGAGAGCAACCTGAATAATGCTGTGAGCTGCAAGTCTCTGTCTTGATTTATGAAAGCTAACATCTACTTTTTCCCATGACAGACGCGATAAACCCGTCACCAATTCCTCTAAAGAACCAAATCAGTGAACAAACGAAGAATGTTAGACAACTATGCTTCCAAAATGCTAGTAACTTGGACAACAGGAAAGAAACCACAAACCTTCCAGCCTTTGAGGATAGCTAACTTCTACGGAGGTTGCTTCGCTCTTCTCAGCATCAGTACCCTTGCAGCGCTCTTCATAAACAATATGAGGATAGTTTTCGTTTACCGCATCTTCCCACTGATAATCCAATAATTTTGAAAAGTAATATGCAAAATGAGTGATTAATGATCATGACAGTCAAATTCATCAACTGGTTATCCATAATATCAAGTGACTGAACTATTAGAGGTACAAGTGGGGAAAAGTACCTTTGGTAACTCATTTATACGTCTAATTGATGATGTTCTCCAACCAACAAAATCTTTTCTTGTAAAGGAAAAAAAATATATAATAATTTGAACATTGATCCATAACCTTCAAGAAATGATATTCGGATAGGCAGTGAAAAAAAAGGATACGATCATAATCAACATTAGAATATACAACCCTACGTTTGAATGACTTCAATGCGGACCTGCATGAATACAAATTTTCATAATTCTATCAGGGATCTCCAAGAACATTACCACTCAAAAATTTCATATTGAAAACCAGTGTTGATAATTACATGAAGTAGTATTCGCCTTGATCTTCTATCATGCGTTGAACCAGTGGAAGCTTTCCTCCATCATCATCAGTCATAAAAAGGTGTTCGCCCGTTCTTCTAAGTATCCAATGTATAATCAAACTTGCAACTTTCTCAATAGCAGTTAGACCAAAAAGAAACGGTACCTGGGAAGAAAGATCAAGACTAACAATAGTACAATACCATATACATGAAAAGTTGGCTCACAATAATAAGATGGAAATATTTATATTGAGTGAAATGTTAACAGCTAAACTGAAACATTAAATAAATAAATAAATAATCTGATGAAAGTATCATTAAAACTAAATAATAGATATGTACTTGGAAAGTTCTTTTCCCCGATGAGAAACAGATTTTATTGCACTTAGGATATCTGCAATGTCTCAGAATGCTTTCCTTGTATTGGTTTTAATTACACATCATTTTAGCATAGTGATAAAGGAGGGTAATAGATAAGTTTCCAATATTTATTCACCTATTGCGAAACTTTTGCTAGATTCACTGATTATGGAAATAACTATTTTAAAGATGATGCGAAAATAGACCTTAACATAAAGGATGTTGACAAAATCAGAGAACCAATATTGCATAACAATGAGCATCAAGCATTATTGATCATTATTACGCTGTACTACATAGTGCTCTATAGAAGTAAATAACCCAAGACCCAATTTAGTTAGGTCGTTGTGTTGCATCCTTTATTTATTTTTATTTCAACCGCATTTGAGGTGAGAGGTTTCGAACCTACAATTTCTTGAATACTAGATCATACATGATGCTATTGGAGTTATGCTTTTTTTGGCAATGCAAGCGAGCAGCTAAGGCCATTTCTTTAGTTTTCCTCCCCGTTGTTTTCTTTTTAGTGAGCCCTCGGTTATTTATATGCCTTTGCATTTTTTTTTCTCAATGAAAGTTCAATTATTCATTAAAAGATAACTAAAAATTGCAAGAGCAGGAAAAGGTTTGTCTAGATACTTGCTTATTACCCCTTGAACCAAGGTGGGGTGTGGCAACCGTGACGAAGTTTACAGGCTCCAAACCACCTATTGTACCAGATGACTCTTGCCCTTCTCCATGTTCAGATGAAGCATCTAATTTCTCTGTCTCCGGCGGTCGGTATAGTTTTCCAATGGCATACCTTGCTACTAACCCTCCCACGGAATGTGCAACAAACGAGATCTTCCGTAGATTGGGTTTTCTCTGAATCACTTGAAGAACCTAGTCATAAACAGTCATCAGATTTGGGTACATACAAATGAAACAGAATGAGACTCTGCAGTCAATTTAGTTAAATGCTAATTAGATGGAATGTCAAGTCTAAGGGACCTGACCTCTTCAGCCAATCGATCACCCATCACATCGACGCCATCTAGCGTCAATTTCGACACATTTCGCTCACTACCTAAAAAATAAAATGATTGAAACTGAGAAGATGGGCAAGGTTAAAAAATGGATGAAATAAATATTCATCATCCAAGCTATGTTGTATCAGATGGTTAATTTTTCAAAAGATGAGAAACAGTTTTAATGATGAATGAAACAAGGAACCACAATTAAAAGTAATAATAATAAAATTACATGGTTGGGTTACGTTGGATCATCACGTACCTATGAATCTGGCCCTTTAGATAGATATTAAAGTTGATTTTAAAACATCTCTTAGACTAACTCAACCCAGCCCCATGTATGTGATACGATCCCGAGATCATTGAAAGTTTACTCAAGGCGGACCAAGAAGTGACAGATCTATTTAATTATTATTCTTAAATATAATTCTGTTTTAGTCATTTAAGTTGTATTGGGCTTTTGGGCCTTAATAGAGCTATTTACTAAATTAGGTTAAATCCTAGGTTTGCTATAAATAGGATATGATAGGCTACTATGAGGCATTCATTCAGTTGTCGTCTATGTACCTTGGCTCTTTGAGAGATTCTCTGGGGAGATTTATCGTAGTTTAATATAATATTGTGGTAGTTCCTATCATTTTGGTATCAGAGCATGCGATGGCCATCGTAGACTTAAGCATGCGATGAGTAGTGTGCCCGTATTACGATTGCCAGATTGTGATTAGTTGTTTGTTGTGAAAACTGATGCTTCAGGTATTGGTGTGGGCACAGTCTTGATGCAACAGGGGCAACCATTGGCTTGTTTTAGTAAGGCCTTACCTATAGCCCACCGCTAAAGTCTGTTTATGAGCGCGAGCTGATGGCCATCGTATTTGCAGTACAACGTTGGCGAGCGTATTTACTGGGACACCATTTTTTCGTCCGTACGGACCAGAAGAGCCTTAAGTTTCTGCTAGAACAATGTGTAGTTGATGGAGAGTATCAGCGATGGATTGCGAAGCTTATGAGTTATGATTTCCATATTGAATATAAGAAGGGCCTAGAAAACAGAGCAGCAGATGCTCTTTCTCGAATGTCGTTGACAGGTGAATTGAGCATGTTGAGTTGTGTGGCTGGGGTTAACACAGCAGTGTTTACTCAGCAAGTGCGGGAAGACAAAAAGTTGTTTGCTATTTATACCGCGTTGGTTGCAGGAGAGGTGAGCCCGCCAGGTTATTCCGTCATGGGTGATGTGCTATTGTACCAAGACCAACTGGTGCTACCTCCGACATCCCCTACGATTCCACTGTTATTGACTGAGTTCCACGGGGGCGCCATCGGGGGGCATTTTGGGGTCCTCAAGACGTAACAACATCTGGCTAAAGAAGTGTATTGGCCAGGAATGAAGGCCCGTGTACGCGCGTTTGTGGCCGAGTGTTCGATTTGTGTGCAAGCAAAACATTTATCGTTGTCTCCAGCTGGCCTATTACAACCGTTACCGATTCCTGAAAGAATTTGGGAAGACATCTCGATGGATTTCGGGGAAGGACTTCCCCGTTCTGAGGGTTATGACACTATTTTTGTGGTGGTCGATCGGCTTTCTAAGTATGCTCATTTTATACCCCTTCGGCCTTCGACACCCATTCACTTCTCTCACAGTGTCCCAGGTCTTTATCAGAGAGGTGGTCCGTTTGCACGGGGTACCTAAGAGTATCGTGTCGGACCGCGACAAGATATTCACTAGCCTGCTCTGGGAGGAAATCTTCAAGGCTTCTGGGACGCAGCTACGTCGCAGTACCACTTATCATCCACAGACTGATGGTCAAACCGAGGTCGTGAACCGCTGTTTGGAATCGTACTTAAGATGCTTTGTGCTGACACAACCGAAGGCATGGTATCGGTGGCTTGCATGGGCTGAGTTCAGTTTTAATACGTCGTATCATTCGTCCACGGGTATGACACCTTTTGAGATTGTTTATGGGCGTTCCCCGCCGACAATTTTGGGTTACGATTATGGGGCTAGCCCGGTTGCGACCGTGGATTCATTGATGATGGAATGCAATAGAATGTTGGAAAAGCTTAAGAAAAATTTGTTGCGATCTCAGCAGTTGATGACGGATCGTGCCAATGCAAAACGTCGAGATGTTCAGTTTGATGTGGACGATTTGGTGTATGTTAAGCTCCGACCCTACCGCCAGTCCTCCTTGGCGAAATTTAAACACCCCAAGTTAGCACCACGATTTATTGGGCCGTACCGAGTGTTAGCTCGGGTGGGGCCAGTTGCGTACCGGTTGGAGTTACCACAGACTGTGAGGATTCACCCGATTTTTCATGTGTCCGTGTTGCGCAAGGCGGTTGGTTCCCTAGGTCTAGTCTTCCCTACATTGGCTTTGGTGGGAGATGATTTACGCATGCTGGTTTGTCCCAAGGCTGTTTTGGGCATATGGGAGTCCCCACAGGATGGAGGGTCGCGCCAGATTTTGGTACAGTGGGAAGGGTCCACTCCTGACGATGCTACCTGGGAGTCCGCTGCCGATCTAGAGCTACAATTCCCGGACTTTCACCTTGAGGACAAGGTGGCTCTTTGGGGGGGGAGTATTGATACGATCCCAAGATCATTGAAAGTTTACTCAAGGTGGACCAAGAAGTGACAGATCTATTTTATTATTATTCTTAAATATAATTCTGTTTTAGTTATTTAAGTTGTATTGGGCTTTTGGGCCTTAATAGAGCTATTTACTAAATTAAGTTAAATCCTAGGTTTACTATAAATAGGATATGATAGGCCGCTATGAGGCATTCATTCAGCTGTCGTCTATGTACCTTGGCTCTTTGAG
This sequence comes from Sicyos edulis, assembly GCA_036507275.1. NCBI lineage: Eukaryota > Viridiplantae > Streptophyta > Magnoliopsida > Cucurbitales > Cucurbitaceae > Sicyos > Sicyos edulis. The sequence goes on along the minus strand of CM071858.1, from coordinate 1,734,986 downwards.
AGATTCTCTCGGGAGATTTATCGTAGTTTAATATAATATTGTGGTAGTTCCTATCAGTATGCTTCTACATTCAATAAAGCCTCAATTCCCATAACATGAGATAAGGAGGTGATACTTTTTCCTACTTACAATGAACAAAGACCTTGTCCGGAAGTCTTTTAACAAATTGCTCTGCCGCATACTGCCAATCAGTGGAACTGCACAGAAAAGTTCAAAACAACTTGAAGAACCAAATGATAGAAACTTCATTTTTTCTTTACATCCGTAAATTTTCAGGCTAGCTTACACACAGCCCAACTATTCTCACAGGCTTGACCCTACAAAATTTGGCTGTCAAGAAAACCCGTAGGAAATTGATTTCTAGGTGGGTGGTCACCCTCAATCAAACCCATAACCTTTTGATTTTTTAAATGATAGAAACTATGCTATGGTCGTTTGTGATCAAATGTAAGGTAAACAGATAGGGTGTGTTTGGGCCCCCGTTTATGTAAATGGTTGGGTTGGTTATAATAACCCAACCAATGCTTACCCCACCGTTTATTATAAACGGTGATTACCTAAACCTGCATGCCCGTTTATCTAAACCTATGTGCATGTTTATCTAAACCTTACATATATTACTTTTTGTTTCATAACCAACCCCTCAAACACCGTTTATCATAAACCCTCTTATAATAACTTGCCCCTCAAACACCATTTATAATAACTCACCGTTTATCATAACCTTCCGTCTATCATAACCAAACCGGTGCTCCAAACACACCCTTAACTCAAACAGTCATCATCCGAGTGTGAGCGGTCCAATTCAAGCAAAAGTGACAAGTGAGAAGATATTTCATTTTCAGGAAACCAAATCATTACCCACTAGATTAAAGTTTACCAAAGGTTTCCATCAATTGTAACTACACCAGGATACTCTAGAGACATCATACCAAAGAAATTGACAAGATGAAATTGAAAATCTAGGATGCCCCGAGTCGAAAAAAGAAGAATATATGTAAAATTCAGCATGGTATGGGCATAATGGAAGCTTGGAAATGGAATCACAGCTTAAAAGGTAAATCCAGAACCCGATCCAATTACAAACAAAAACCCTATTTCAGAACATAAATCAGCAAATTATAAACCCACAAAACGAATGGCCAAACCCCAAATTCAACAGCAGAAGAATTTGAAGAAACGAAATAATCTAATCAAGCGATCCTATGATAACAAAAAGCCACAAACTAGCAATAAATTGGGGGAAAATCCTCTCTAAACGCAATTAAACTGGATTATCAATGAATGATTCGTATATATTGAAAAAACATAATAAAATGAATCAGAAAAACTCCAACCTCCCCATTATGCCATTGACCATAACAACGAGATGATGAACAGAGAGAGAATCAGTCTCCTTAGAACTCCAAACATCTTGGCCTCCGTTCACCGACTCCGACGAGCAAACGCCGTTTTCCATAGAAATTCAGCTTCTAGCAATCAGCTCAATTTCAACGAGCATTTAACAACAGTTCGAAATTGGGGGAAAACGCAAGAAGATCGAGACGCGAAGAACATAAAAAGATTGATTGAATGAAAGGGAAATTGTATAGAAAGATTGAGAAATCGAATTGAAAACGGAAAAAGAGTAGAAAGTTGGGTTTAGAGATAGGACGGAGAAATTGGATAAATTTTGAAAACGAAATAATGAAAGAATCTGCGAAGAAAAATTGCTGACGGGTTTGTTGTTTTGTTGTTGCTTTTTTATATGATCCCATACGGTTTCGATTTTTTTTTTGCGTTTCCCAATAAATGGATTTACGTTTTTCAAAATAAATAAATGCTTTTCTGTTGTTTTTTTTTTTCTTTTCAAATTTTGACGTGGATATGAAAAATAAATTAAATGTAATTGCGAATTTAGTAGCCATTTAGGGGTGATAATAAAAATGGAAAAAATCCAACCAACTAAATTAATTTATTGCAATGGTTCAGATTTTTATATAATATTAGATATTAGATAAATTGATTTTTATTTAGAAAAACTTAAAAGTTATTGGATCGAATCGATTTTTATTTGTATATCTCAAAAAATAAACCAAATTAATATTGATTTTTTTTACTATTTTATTGGTAATTGACAAATTATTTTTTAAAATTTAATTATAAATAATGATATTTTTTATGACAACAACGTCAAAATATGAATTGGGAATTAAATAACAACTAAAATAAAAAAAAATTAAGCTTAGGGAAAGAATTGAATAAAATTGAAGAATTTGTACTGTATAGCAACTTTTTTAGAACAGTTTACAATTATAGCATATTTTTAAAAATAATTCATTTATAGCAAATTCTGCTATTCTTTTAAAAAAAAATTATTTACCTTTTTTATAGAACACTCCGATAGAATCTATCATTCTCTACCGATGGAAATCTATCAATTTTATCAGTAATTGATTCTATCCGTGCTTATTGATAAAATATGATGGAAGTTTATCCATTTACTTTATTTATTAATAATTGATTTAGTCTCTATCGTTAGAATCTATCAATATGGAAGTCTATCATTTTACATTTTTTTTGCTATGTGCAAATATTTTCATTATGGTGCTATTCATGGAATATTTTAACCGTTTTGTAATTTGTAATATCATACTACCTTAAAGTGTGGCATAAGAGGAAAATCATTTTTGGACGATTTTACTCTTAAGTCACACTCTAAATTACATGTCATAATCTTCTATTCAAATATTAAAAAAAATGCAAATATATTTATAATACTATTTAAATTATTTAGATATTTAGATTTTCATCATCTAGAAGATAATATATTTTTAGCAAATCTCATAAATTAAGTTGGAAGATAAGAGAATATGCGTAATATTCTTTATCTTTATCTTCATCTTTACTACAACTTATTATTATTATTATTATTGATTATTAAAATTTAGTATCTTAAAACTAAATAAGTATAAAATATATTGAGTTTTTTTTTTCAAATTTAAAGAAGATCTTGGGTTCCAACTTTTTCTATAAATACCACAAATTTATTGTTCTTCAAAATTCAAATTACTAATAATTCTTTTGATTTTGCACAGATGTACCGATTTTGTTCGGATTGGGAGTCTTAGCATTGATGCACTGAGTTGTGTTCGTGGGAGCGGTTGTCGTCGAAGGTAAAGAACAATTTTTTCAATCTGTATTTAATTAGTTCTACAAAACATTTTCTTCTTCTTCATTTATTTTTATTTTTATCATGTTTTCTTTGTGTAATTCTATTTATTTTATGCTTCAACTTTAATTTATAATTTTCTTTTAAATTTATGGAGTATTTAAAATTTTGAAGAAGTGCTTACCACATTCTTCCATTAATGAAATGTAATTTTTTATAATTATTATTATTATTATTTGTTATTATATTATAATAAATATGACTTAATATGTAATTTGTTGCTTATTCTGTGATACGTGATGCCATTGAAGTACTACTCATATTTTGACATACGAAGCTACTTAAATTTTATCAATTTTACTAATTATATATTTTTTAAATTTAAATATAAATCTATACACCATTATTATTATTGTAGAGAACAATAGATTTAATATAATATTATGTTTTAAATTAATATTTAAAAAACTTATGTTTCATCAAAATTCGTAGAAATGGTAGATAATAGATTTTATGAGTTTTTTTTTTAATATTTTCTTTATTTTTTATTATTTATAAAATATAAGATGAAATAAGAAAGCACAAATATGATTTTTAAGAAGTTTTTTTTTTTGAAAAGATGGTTTCGATGTTCGTAGATTAAACTAAAATAATAAATGAATGAAAAAAAATATTGTGTACAAACTAAGATTTTAGCAGACGAAAACTTATTTCTTAAAGAAGTTTAATTTATTTCATAATTTTCTTTAAAAATTATGATATGTATATTTTTTTTATTTCACTTTTATCTTGAACTACGTTGTATGAGATTTTTAAATAAAGTAGATAATAAATATTTTACTTACTTATTTAAAATTTATATATATATATATATATATTATTTATAAGTATTTTAATAAATAAAAATATAATCTCACATGACAGAAAAATTTCTCGTGCAAGGCACTTCCAAAGTTCTAGTACATCCAAAAGCCCCTAAAATTGAGCCAATGATTTTATCGTTTATGGGTGACATTGGTTTCATTTCTCTTTTTGTCAAATTAGATCAGATCGATTATCGGTTTGGCCTAAAAATCAAGGAAAATCGAACCAATAATTTTATCTTTTGTTGGACATTGGTTCAGTTCCTCTTTTGTCAAATTGATTGGATCAGTTTGTTTATCAATTTAACCTAAAACAGAAGAAAATTAAACCAATATCACCCCTAGTCGTGTTCATGATTTGGGGGACATTGGTTTTCTATAAAAATTCGCATTAAACCCATTTATCAATTTGTTAAAAAATGACATCCAAACAAAAACATATTTATCATACAATTTTGAATGAAATTTTGGGAATTAATTTTAAAAAATTGAACGTACCTAACAATTTTTTGAAATACAGATAAATTTATGTTAATTTTGCAATAATTTAATAAAATTATTAATTAATTATATGAAAATTATTAATATAAAAAATGTATTTAATGGATCGACCAACTCAACTGACGATAAATATTTTTCTAATGCCCACTGAATGGAAGCAACAAATTGGGCAGCCGCAGAATTCGGTTTTTATCTGTTCTCTAACTTCCTTTTTTTTTCTCCTTTATATTTTGTAATACATTTTTTATTTAGGGTATTTTTTTTTAAGTACTTCTCTATTTAGGGTAAGTCAATAGTTTATCTATTTTTACACCATCTTTAATAATATTCATTAGTTAATTTTATTATATATGTATATTTTTTTCATTAAATCTAAAACCTGTAGGTTGAAAAAATGAAGCGTTTAGTCAAATTTATGTTAAAACTGGAGTTTTCTTGAGAGGAGGGAGAGAAATCGGGAAAAGCGTAAGTATTTTTTTTTTTTTTAATTCTCTAATGATTCACTTCAATTTTTCACCTCCTTTTACTAAGATTAATTGTGTTTTGTAGGTCATAATTGGAACAATCCATTAATCCCATTTACTGCATTTGCAGTCCGAGTTTCTTCTTGCAAGACATGAATGTGCTTCTCCAAAATTACTAAAAAAAAAAAAAAAAAAAAATATTATAGAAGACAATTTTTAACCAACATTTTTTTTTTGAAATAAGGTAATTATGTCCGTCCCTAGGCCAAGCACCGGAGACATCGAAAAAATTCTGTCACAGGGGAAACTCAAACTTGGGACCTTGAGAGGAGCATACCCTCAATGTCTAAGTCTTCAACCACTGCGTCATCCCTTGGAGACCAATTCTTAACCAACATTGAAATAAGAAGGAATGATGAAATTAATTAAGAGATGAGCAATTTTGAAATAAAAATGGCAATTAGTGCTACACTTGTGCGTGTGCATGGCATTTTTTCTCACATTAGAAGTCTTCAAAATGTTAATAAGGTATTTGAGCTACTCTTTTGTTTCAAGAAGCGGTGCAGTAGTTGAAGACTTGAACTTTGAAGGTATGCTTCTCTCAAAATCTCAAGTTTGAGACTCACTTGTGACATTAGTACTTCGATGTCAGTTGTGGGAGTGGTAAACAGACATTTATTTGAAGAAAGAGCTACTCTTTTACCACTAATTGATTTTAAGATGGAATCCATATTATTTACTAGAAAGGTCATTTGAAAGAGTGGTTACAGAAAAATATTATTCAGAAATAGTTGTTCTTGTGGAAAAAATTTATTTGAAAAACATGTTAGAAGAGTCGTAAACAAACGTTTGTTTGAAAAGTTGTTTGGAGAATGAGTCGCACAAAACTATCGTTTAGACAAGTAGTTGGTAGAAAGCCCTTTTTTCTCCACTAAATAATGTTCTAACTCATCCCCTCTCCATCTTCCCCTTTATCCATGTACCCCAATTTTTATTTCGATCATGTGGATGGGAGCATTTGCTATTTAATCATGGTCGATTTAGATTATTCATAAGTCATTTCTTATATGTTTAGTGATTCTCAATATCTTTTTGAAGTGCATGATATCAATTATCATTGTCGACACATTTGTTATTTGGCCGATAAAAGGAGTGTGATTTCAATAGCAGAGTTGGTAAACGAAGTAGTTAATTGGTAAACACTTGTTACAAATTATAAATATAAAGACAATATGTATAATATTTATCTAGTTAAAGTTTTAGATTGATTAAACATAAACTCGACCCTATCAATTTTCGAAGAGAGCATAAGAGATTAATTTTTATTGAATAGGAATGCCCATATTTATACACAAGAATAGATTAGAATCTAACCAACTATAACTTTCTAACTGTAACTTAAAAAATTGTTCTCTTCTGCTCTCTCAGAAAATTGGTATGGAATGAGAATACATAAAGTTCAAACGGGTATCGGTCCAATAAAAATAAAATTGAAATCCGATTCAAGATTGGTGAGCGCGAAGCACCATTTTGAAGGATATATTAGACAAGCATTTAAAAAAGTTATGAGTTATTCCCCTCCTTATTTATTAATTTTGAGGTAAAACCTCATATTCTCTAATAGAATTGAGTGGTCGATTCTCGATCTGGTCTCGAAGGAGCCTTAAATAAATTAAATTGGTCTACTTACACTCAAGCTCTTCTCCCAGGTATAATCTTGCTAGTTAATGTTTAATCGTATGTATAATTGAGCTGTTATTGTGCTTTCAAATTTTTGTTTGCGAAGACGTGTAGGCAAATTTTAAAATATGTGAATTTATAGTTATTAATACGTTTTAATATTTTATTTATTTATTAATCTGATACATGATTACCATTAATATCATAGATGTAGTTGCTAAATTTGTTTAAAAATTACCATATTTGTAATTATTTTTTGAATTTGACTAATCTAGTAAATTTACCTTTTTATTATGTCCCTGTCAATTTTTGCGTATTTTGAATATTGTCACATAACATATAATTTGATCATATAATATTTGGATGGTAAGTAGAATCGTAGCAAATTAATTCCTTGCTAGGAATTATCATGGACTTGCTCAAATAGTCAAAAAGGGTCTTAAAGTGCTTATAGTGTTAGGTTCAATCCATGATAGTCACTTACCTAAGAATTAATTTCCTACAAATTTTCTAGATATCCAAATGTTGTAGAGTCAGGCAATATGTCCTATGAGATTAATCGAGATGTACGCAAGCTTGGATTGAACAATTCACAAAGTTATTATCACCATTCACAAAGTTATTATCCCGCGACATGTTTTTCTTTTGATTTTGAATCGAGTGTATTGGTTTTTGTGCACGGACACGGACACGGACACGAGAGATGTGGAACTCTCTGTTATGTTGAATCTCTTCCACACAATATTTTCAAGGAAATAGTCTATGAGTGGTGAAAGCCTAAGGCCTACTATAATCCTTAGTTGATATTTTAATTTACTGTTATTAGCTTTTGATAGTGTTTAAAACTGAATAATAATATTAAAAAAGGTAGTTGTTAGGGAAAGTTATTTATAATTGCTATTTCAAAAAAAAAAAAATTTGTATAATTTCCTAAAATGGAATGGAACAGTGTTATTATTTTTCAAGTTGTGCAACATATCTGGTGTATATCCCTACATCATGTATAAAATGTAAGTGATTATTCTATTTTTTAATTTTTGTTAATATAAATTCTTGGTCTGTTTAAAATGATAATGAATGTTTTGATTGAAATTATTGTCATTATTGAATGAAGACACCTTTAGATCTCTACAGTTTTATTGTTTTGATTAAAATTTAATTCTTTCTTCAATTTGTTTAGCTAATCATCATTAATAATAGCATATAAGCTTCCAAATTAAGGCAAGGATTGATAATTACATTTGAAGTGACTCAAGTTCCTTTTTCAATATTATTTTATATTGAAAAAGAACGAATATTTTTTGTTTTGACACGGAAGGCAAAGACATTATTTTGTTTTATTTAGGACATATTTGAAGGCAAAGACATTATTTTATTTGGTTGTACATCTGCCTTATATTATATGTTTTATTATAATAATATATTGTTTAAAATTTGGAATTAAAATTAAAAATTCCATCTTGAAATCTAACTCCTCCAGAAACCATTATTTTGGTGGGGCAATCATTTCTTTTTTCTTTTTTTTTGAAAAAAGGGGCAATTATTTCTAATAGGGTTTGATTTTGCACCAAATTTATAGGGTACCCCAGAATTTTTCTTTAGAATGATGCATTATTGACTATACTAGAGGTAATTTTCCTATACTTCAAAATTGACAAATGCATCAAATCTTATGTGGTTTCTATTAAAAGTTGACTAAATGGGATGAAATGCCACTAAATATGTCTTCACATTACATCAATGTCTTTCACTTTTTTAATTATTAACCCACTAATCCTCCTAAATTTGTGGATATTTTCTTCATTTTAGTGTTTATATATATATATATATATATAATTTTAATGACTGAAACTTATTTTGATAAGAAATATGTATGTTGAATGAATAATGGAGTCCAATTTTTAATGATTGACATGTGTGTGTGTTTTTTGGGCAAATTAGAAAAAGGGGTTATTTTTTAAAACAGTTACAAAAACAGGGTAGATTTGAAAATGGTTACAAAAGGAAGGCAAATATTTTGTCTTATATGAACTGGTCACTTTTTACCCTTCCCTGCTCTGAAAACTGTTGTGGCAATTTGAGCAATCTGACGCCACCTTCTTTTTTTTTTAAACAAATTATTTTCTTTCTTTGAAAACATAGTTTTTTTAAAAAAAATATAGTTAAAGGTTTTTAATGAACTCAAACAAAAAAAAGTTTAAGATTTTTAATTTTTTTTATATGTTAAATTTTTTTTAGTTCATATACACTTTCCTTTTCATTTTACCATTTTGCATTTCAAATAAAAATCTTAATACAATCATAATTTTCTAAAAATAAAAAAAAATTATGAAGAAAGTTTTAAATCAAATCAATTTTTTTTTATTTAATTATTTTATTTAAACTAAGTTTTAAACTAAAAATAAAAAAATTAAATTACTTTTATGGTTTTAAATAATAATAATAAATTAATTAACAATATATTTTAAATATACGATAACAATTAAATGAAAATAATTTTATTTTATTAATAAACTAAGTTAAACTAAGCTTAATTTAACACTCTCACGAAACAACACAGTTTGATTTGATTTAAATAATTAAATAAAAAAAATTGATTTGATTTAAAATTTTCTTCATAATTATTATTATTATTATTATTTTTAGAAAATTATGATTGTATTAAGATTTTTATTTGAAATGCAAAATGGTAAAATGAAAAGGAAAGTGTATATGAACTAAAAAAAATTAACATATAAAAAAAATAAAAATCTTAAACTTTTTTTTTGTTTGAGTTCATTAAAAACCTTTAACTATATTTAAAAAAAAGAAAAAAAAACTATGTTTTCAAAGAAAGAAAATAATTTGTTTAAAAAAAAAAAGGTGGCGTCAGATTGCTCTGCCACAGCAGTTTTCAGAGTAGGGAGGAGTAAAAAGTGATTAGTTCATATAAGACAAAACATTTGCCTTCATTTTGTAACCCTTTTCAAATCTACCCTATTTTTGTAACTGTTTTAAAAAATAACCCCCTTTTTCTAATTTGCCCGTCTTTTTTCGTATTGATATAGAGAAAAAATAAAAAAATTCCCATCAAATTTGTTAATTTGTAAATTAATTTCTCGATGAACGTGATACGGTGATAATGATTTGATATTGTTTGGATGAAATACGAAGGCACAATATTCAATTCAAATATGTTAAAAAAAATAGTTAAAATACCATTTTGGTCTCTTGACTTTGGAATTTGTTCCATTTTGGTCCCTCGACTTTTAAATGTTCAATTTTAGTCCCTCAACTTTGTTGTTTGTTCAATTTTGGTCCCTCAATTTTGCTATTTGTCCAATTTTGGTCCCTCAACTTTCAAATGTTTTCAAATTTGGTCCTTAGACTATAAAAAAAAGTTAAAAATTTGTCATTTAGTCAAATGAATTTTTTATAACTCCTAAATTATTTTCTCTCTCTTTCATCTTTCATAATTTCTCCCTCTGAAAATTTTATCTCTCTTTAATCCACAACACTTCCCTGTTTTTCTTTTCTTTTTTTCTTCTATATTTTCTTGCTTTTTCTTTTTGGTTTCATGATAGACTATGAATTTTGGAAAACAAAAAGTGATAAATCAAAGTAGGAAAATTATTATTTAGAAAAATGATCTCATTTTAAATAATTTGATGAGATGGATTGAAGAGAGAATAAGAGAAAAAGAGAAGAAAAGAGGATTAGAGAGGTGGATTTAAGAGAGATAAAACTTTTAGAAGGAGAAATGATAAAAGATGGAAGAGAGAGAAAATAATTTAAGAGTGAGAAAAAATTTATTTAATGAAAGGACTATTTTTTAACTTTTTTTATAGTCTAAGGACTAAATTTGGACATTTAAAAGTCGAGGAACCAGAATTGGACAAACAGCAAAGTTAAGGGACCAAAATTGGACAAACAACAAAGTCAATGGACTAAAATCGAACATTTGAAAGTCTAGGGACCAAAATGGTATTTTAACAAAAAAAAATCAATCAATATTCTAATTGTTTGTCTATGCCAATAATACTTTTAAAACATTTATGTAAAATCAAAGATAATATTGCAGCTAGAAATATTTTTTTAACGGGGGTAAAATTCACAGACATCTTTTCAGTAAAATTTAGACCAAAAGAATCATACTTTTTAACTACAATTTAAAAGTTGGAGGAGAATTGACTTAGCTTATTCTATAGTTCTATGAATATTATATATATATAGACATTGAAATGGAACATTTGTTTAATCAATTAATTAGAAAATTAAAATTAAAAAAAAGTAATAGAAAATTAAAGTAAAATATTTTTTCTTGAGGGTCATTATTGTTTCGTAAGGAAATGAAAGTGTGTTTTTGTTAGATGTTGATCAATGAAAATGTACCTAGTTTGTTGTGAATGTGATTATTGGGTTGATAAAGTTGGTTTTGTGGGTCACTAACAAAATTTTAATTACACTTGTTTTCCATTAGCAATAGATGAATAAAAATATTCGATATATGTTTATAGAATAAAACAAAAGATAGAATGCATTTTTTAGTTTGTCTTCAAAAGATGGTGTAGTGGTTGAAAATTTAACTTAATTTCAACTTAATTTCGATTGTAACCAGAGTTTAAAAACATACACTTTTCGTTGTTCTCGAATATTTTCACCTTTAATATTTTATAATATATCTTTAATAATAATGTTACTTTTTAGTAGAACAATAAATATCAAAATGGAAGGATCTTTAAATTAGAAATATATATTAATTATCATTGAATTCGGTCTATTTTTACAAAAAAAATCATTGAAATTAAAAATAAAAAAATATTAAAAAAGCATGATAATTTTTAATTTTCAAAAATAGATTTTATTTTTTTATGAGAGTTTACTTTTCTTTTTTTGAAAAATGGTTACTTACCTTACTACAACAAAAAGTTCTTCCCAACGGAATTCTTAAGAGCGTGTTTGGTGCAGGGATTATGATTAAGTTAAGAGGGATTAAGTTAGTCTGAATATTAAGTTAAGCTGTGGATTAAGTTAATCTGTGTTTGGTGTAGGGATTATGTTAAGCAAGATTAAGTTAAACAGACTATTGTTTGGTGCAGGAATTAAGTTAAGCTGAGTATTAAGTTAAGTTGTGTTTTATACGAATATTGAGTGAAATTGAGTTTTTGAACTTATATTTACCATTTTCATGCTTTTTTTATGGTTCCAGATTCAACTTATTTCTCTATCAATATATAAAAAAGATATTCATTTTAAATAGTAACAACATAATATTCATTGCGTAATCAAATTATAATTTGGACGCAAGGTCCAACCCGAAATACTATCTTCTAACACGGTCACTATTTAGCTTTGATCTAGTCATGTTTCTTCCATAATTTTACTAAATAATCTATTCCAAATTCATAGTTTAAAAAAAAACAAACAACTTTATCTAAGTCTACTATTCCATTTAGATGGCTTTTATAAGTCTATACGGTCGATTTGATGGCTTTTATAATTACTTTATTTTTTTAATAAATAAGTTAATTGAAAATCATGATTTTAATAAGTTAAAATCCAAATATTGTAAGGGTATTGTCGGATAAAAAAACTAATTCTAGTATTTACATTTCATAATTTTTATAAGACAACTTTTTCTAACTAAATTATTTTAATGTATTGTTTTTATCAATTTTAGGCAAGACTACAATTTCAATTCACCATTTACATAAATCAATTTAAGATTGCGTTTAATAATTACCATTTTGTTTTTAATTTTTGAAATTTAAGTTTATAATAACTATTTTATCATATATTTTTCTTGCATATCTACATCTTATAAATATTTTACGAAACTAAAAAAAAAAGTAACTTTCAAAAACTTGTTTTTGTTTTACAAATTTATTAAGATTCATCACCTTTCTTAAAAAAAGATATATTATAAAAAACAAATAGAGTATATAGTAAGAAATTTTACTAAAAATAAATTTAAATTTCAAAAACTAAAAATTAAAAGTGAAATGATTATTTTATGTTAATCAGTAGATTGAAACACAAAAAAATTGATTTGAAACCAATAATGAAATACAAAGTTCATCATAACAAAAACTACATCAATATAATTTGAATAATTCTGGCCCAAAATAATACAATATTGTTTAAAAAAATAATGAAAATATAAATGTTGTTTTATTTTGCTAAAATAATTGTTACTTACAAAAACCACAGAAATAAAGCATAGTATAAAAAAAAGGTTTTCTTTTGTAGATATTAAATATAATTATATAATTATATAAATAAAAGGCAAAGGAAAATAGAAAAGAAAAAATAGGCAGTAAAACAAACAAATAATTAGAAAAGAAAAAAAAGTGGCATCATAATAGGGAGCCACATGTGAGTATAGAAAAGAAAATAAAAACTTTTTATTTTTATTTTATTACTTTCTATTTTTACATTTTTTTTCTTTCTTCTTCCTCCCTTCCTCGACCTATTTGCTCTGCTCTCACTTTCATATTTTTTGGATTTTTTTTTTTTAATTCTTCAATTTCTTCTTTTGGTTGTTATTATTATTTTTTTTTCTCTTTTGTTATTTCGCTGATTACATTTATTATTATTATTTGTGTTTAAAAAAATTAACATCTTAATATTTTGTTTAAAAAAAGGTATGTGCTTAATTTTATTTCTTATTTTTAATTAAAAATAAATAAATAAAATGAAAGAAAAGACACTAGATTCGTGTATGAGAGACAAGAGATCACATGACTAATAATATCAACTTTTGAAATTTTGGATTTGAGAATGACTCATTAATTGTAGAAATCATATGATTAATAATATTAATTTGAACTTTTTCTGTTTTAATCTGAACATGTTTTTTCTTGGATAGATAACAAAAGGCATCTTTTGAAAATATAAGAATATAGAATTAAAATAATACCATTTACAAGTCCTAATATATATAAAAATCTATATTCAATAAAAAAAAATTATCCTTTAAGCACATAAATAAAATCTTTGAGGTAAAATCTAACATTTATAACAGAAAAATCAAACCTTTTCACATTTTAATTATATTATATAAAAAAAGAGGAAAAAGAATAGTAAAAAAGAAGTGTAAGGAAAATCCGAAAAATTCTTAGTTGTTTAGGGACGGTTTGTTTGACATATTTAGGTAGAAGTTAGTGCTAAGAGTTATCAATTCCTCCTCAAAACCTACGTCCAAACGAGTTTTTATTAACTTTTTCTCATTTTTACTATTAAAAATAATTCTCATTTCTAACCATTCATTTATAACTACTCAATCATTTCTAACCACTTATTTTTAATCATTTTTTTTTAAATCAATCAAAATAACTCATTTTTAACTATTTGTTTTTAATCATTTCTTTTTTAACTACTAAAAATAACTACTCATTTTTAAATTTACATTCAAACAAGGTTTTGACTCTAATTCTTCTACACAAAAATTACATCCAAACAAATTTTTGACACAACTCTCAATTTTTAACTACTCAATATAATTTCTTAATCCAAAAACTATCTATCTATGTCAAACAAACAGCTCCGAGCTGTTATGATAATAATAATTATTTCTCCTTTTTTTTTTGGAAAAAAAAATTAGCTGTTATTTAAGCACGCAAGTACAGTTGTGGCTCGACATGTCTAAAGCAAAATAAAGTGCAATATGATCATAAAAGACTTAAATTTGATGGAAAAAAAGAAGGTACAAAAACTTTTTATTTTGTTTGTCCCAATAATTTTTTCAAGAGTTGAAAGATTCCAAATGGAAATGTGTTAATATGATTTCTCAATTTTAAAAATTGTCAATAAATCTCTATTTAAAAAAACGATAAATCCTTAAAAACCATTTTCTAGGTTGAACTCAACTTCTAATCTTATTACATGTATCCTCGATCTACAGGTGATAGTTTGAATTTCATTTTTTTTATTACAATATATGGAGTAGTGAGGAATCGAAATTCTAACTTCGTGGTTATTAATACAAGATACGGATTGAACTATGCTCATTTTGGGGTATGCTTGAATATCTTTTCTTCCGAATATTATTGTTGTATTAAGAAAACTTTTAATTCTGTTGCCATCAAAATGAGCTTGGCCAACGGTAATAACGTGTATTTTTCGGTCAAAAGATGGCATATTCAAATCTTTGACGTCTAGATATGAACCTATTGCAAAATAAGTTTATAGGATGGGGAAAGAAAAAAGAAAAAAACATATACATTTATTAGAAAGTATTATTGAATAGATGAAATAATATACAAATTAAATGTTTGATTTGAATCCAAGAGAAAAAAATCATGATTGAAGAAAGAGACATTCTTGTATACAGTTGTTGAAATGGAATTTCAAAACTCTGTGCAACAAACATAGCCCTCAATCACCCATGCCCATCACATGGCTCAGATCTGTCTTTTCTTCCCATTTTTCTGCCAAATTGAAATGACCCATTATACCCTTTTTTAATCTCATTCCTTGATCCAATGCTCATCATTCTAAACCAAACCCCCAAACATTTCATTTCTTTGAATGTCCCATTCAAAACTCTTCTAACTTGTTCTTCTTTTCATTCCTCAACCCTTTTTTTTGTTCAAAGATCCAATCTTTCCCTCAAAAGAAAATGACCCAGTTGCTCAATCTTGCCATTGGAGTGGTTATAGTTGCAGCTTTGGCCATTCTCCTTTTCATTTTCATGAACAGAAAGGAAAAGGGGAAAGATGAGTATAATGATATTGAGAGGAAACAAGAGAGGGAAAAGGGGGAAGAGGAGAGTGAAGAATTGGTGACTTTTCAAGGTGGAAATGAGCTTACAATTGTGGATGTTTTGGAAGCTCCTGGTGAAGTGATTGGAAAGGCTAATCATGGAACTTTGTATAAGGCTTATTTGCAAGGGAGCAGCTCAGTGAGGCTGTTGAGGTTTTTGAGACCAGTTTGTACTGCTGGGCTTGAGGATTTTGTTAGTGAGATTGAGTTTTTGGGTTCCATTAGGCACCAAAATTTGGTGCCTCTTTTGGGATTCTATTCTGGTCCTAGGGCTGAGAAGCTTCTCATTCATCCATTTTACAGGAGAGGAAATCTTTCTCAGTTCATTAGAGGTAACATTGTCTCTTTTTTTTAAAAGATCCGTGTTTAGGTACCGGTTGCGTTATTATAAATTGTGTTTGGAATGTAGATTATTATAACAGAGGTTATGATAAACTGTATTTGAGGTGCAGTTTATTATAATAGGAAGAAGAAATATTTAATCGCATAAGGGAGTTGAGATATGTGAAATAGGCGGTGGAGTTTATGTGAAATGACGGTTCGAGTTTGAGCCAACCCACTGGTTACTGTAACCGGTACGGCGAATGTGGATTGGGTTATAATAACTCAATCCCCCATTTCATAAACGGTCCCAAACACAGCATTAGTTTTCTTCTGAATGTTTCCTGAGAAAAACATTGGATCTTCATAATGGCTTTGTTCCTCTCTGTTTTTCTCTGTTTCTATATAGTTTTGTTGTTGAGAAAAACATTGGATCTTCATTTTCCTAGACAATGAAGGAACTTTTTTCTATTACGTGTTTGTTAATTTGGATATTTTTCTGAAATGAAATGCATTGATTCAATCTATTTTGATTCGATTCGACAGATGGACATGGCGACTCGCACCGATGGGCAGTTATAAACAAGATCTCGGTTGGTATAGCAAAAGGGTTGGATCATCTCCACACTGGTTTACAAAAGCCAACAATCCATGGGAATCTGCAGTCGAAAAATGTTCTTTTGGATCAAAACTACGAATCGTATGTCTCCGATTTCGGCCTACATCTACTGTTGAATGCCTCTGCTGCACAAGAAGTACTTGAAGGTTCATCAGCCAATGGCTACAAAGCTCCTGAGCTGATCAAGATGAAGGATGCAACTGAGTTGACTGACATCTATAGCTATGGTGTGATCTTGCTCGAGTTACTGTCCGGGAAGGAACCGGTCAACGAAAAGCCAACTGCTGATGAGGACTTTTACTTGCCTAACTTCATGAGAAATGCAGTTCTTGGACATAGAATTGCAGATTTGTTCCATCCAGAAATACTTCTCTATAGCAGCATTGATGGAAACAATGTTACTGAAGCAAAGATTCTCAAATTCTTTCAGCTTGCTATGGCTTGCTGTTCTCCTTCTCCAGCTCTTAGACCAAGTATGAAGCAAGTTCTTCGAAAGCTCAACGAAATCAGATCGTAATCGGAATTATGCAGCTGAAGTTTCGGAACAAGTTGGCCTCAGAATCATCCCTGAGAACCAACTTCACCATGTCCAACATTGTACATATGGAATACCATTTGAGCTAAGGAGCTAGCATTTGAGAATCCAAGGACTAAAGAAGCTGTAACATTATGGTATTTTGGAAGAACATTTGTTGAAGGATCCATGATTGAAGCTAAGTAGCTATTTACTTGGTTATTTGAAAAAGAGCTTTCTGCTTTTTAGAACAAAGATTCATTAAAAATATGTATCAGGTAATTGCTGTTTAGAAAATTTTCTCTTCTAATTCATTTATTTACAATAGTTTAAGCTATTCTTCTCTTCAAGATCTTGGGTTCTGTGAAAAGTCTCTAAGTGGATAATATAACCTTAATCATTGTTCAAGCTACAGAAAAGCTTTTCTTAAAAGCACTTTTTAAGACAAAAGCAAAAGGCTGTTTTCCAGAACTTGTTCTCAGACAAGTCCTAATTTAACATTCTACCCTTTTGAAAGCTATTCCTTAAGAAGAAGTTTTGGAAAAATGAAGCAGTTAGCTTTTTATCAGAAAAAGAACAGTTAAGTGAACATATTTTGCAGCTGACTTCCACAGTTCAGTTCAAATTTTACTGTGTTATCTAGACTAAAAGGAATAAGCTAGAAATGGATTACAGATCTATATTTTGGGGGCATTTGAGGCAACCGAGGATGGGGAATAATATCCTTATACCCATTTAGACCACCGACAATCATATCCCCATAATCAATATTCATTCTTCTCATAATCACTATTCATTTCCCTCGTAATCGCTATTCACTCTTGATAACCACTTTTCAATCCCTCCGTAACCAATAGTCATGTCATATTCTACGTAATGCTATTTTGTTCCCCCATATTCATTCTCTAATGTTTCCTTCATAATCATTCACCTCACTCCAAACACACATAATAAAATCCTAAATAATTATTCCCCATATCCCTTGTATTCTCATTTTTCCCATAACTATTACTATATTCTCCTTGTCCCAAACACTCCCTCAGTTGGTTTCTCTTTTCTTCCCTGTTTGCAACAGTAACACACTAAAAAAAATCCCTTTTGGTCAAATAAAAGATGGGCAATCAGATACCTATACATAAAAAAAGAAACTTCTCTCTACTTTTTTTCTACACTGATCTGATTCTTTCCTTACAACAATGGTTATAAAATTTGCCACTTCTGTTAGAAAGCCATGTGCTTTCTTCAACTTTTAGAACTCAGGGCCCTCTTAGCTAACACTTATGCACAATAGCAGAGGAATGTGGCACATGCTTTTTCTACTCTTATCCATCCAACATTCATATTTTTGTGTGCATAATACTCTCATCTTGACTACTGTTATTTGACTTTTTCATTTTCATTAACATTCTTCCCAGGGTTGACTTGTTGACTTACCATCAATGATGGATAACAATTTTATTTTTTGTTTTCTAAAAACAAACCAAGGGAGTTATTTTATTTCAAGGTTTACAAATGAGTTAAGCTTTTGAAATTTTCTTTTAGTTGACTGATATTGTGATAGGGCTTCATTAGGGGTATTTTAGTAAATACATAAGGGAGATTGTTAGATATTTAGCTATAAATAGAGAGGTTCGGTATGAGAAAGGATATCAAATATTTTGACCATTGTGGTATTGGGTCTTGAGGATCTAAGTACCGTAAACTTGGTTTATCTTGTAATTTCCTGATGATATCATAATAGACCTTATCATATTGAACTTGTTTTTTGAGAATCCTCTATTTTAAAATATATTTTTAAATCCATAATTGTTTCCCAGGTTTGGGTCTTGGGCACGGATACCCTCGAATAAGTAGCGAGTCAAAACTCCGATTCCCCATTATAAAAATATATTTATGTAGAAATTTGGCAGACAGTTCTTTAAATAGAAAATTGTCAAACACGAGCAAGAGATTGTATCAAACTTGGTTGCAACTTTTCAATGGTTACAATTTCAAAATGGTGATTGTAAAAGGTTAAAAAATAGTACACAAATATTAGCAATAACAAACCAGATAGAGTGTATGCTACATCAAACTCATAAATTCTACTTTTGATATGGAAGATCTTATAGCTTTGGAAGGTTTGCAGACAATAATATTATAGATAACATAGTCATACAAGTAATACAAACTAGAAAGACTTAGCTACCGACACGATAACTTCGGCCACGAAAAGAAACTCCATCCTGATTAGAGCCTGCTGGCTGTGGTTGTGCTGGGGGTGGAGATGGAGATGAGCGTGTTCGGGTTCGCTCCCGAGTGCTCGTTCGAGTAGCATTGAGACGGTAGCTTCTTCCACGAAAAGCAGTTCCAGCAGAAGGGTCACGTTCCACAGGAGAGTTGAATTGTGTCCCTTCACCCCAGTATGCTACTATCTTGTGACTGTAACGTCATTAAGGTTTGAACAGTAGAATTAATGCAGCTCAAACCAAAAAAGAAGCTTTTACTAATAGTTAGCTGCTCAGAAGTATGTATACAGATACGAGACATGGATACGACATGACATAAATACGGTAGTACATCATTTTCTTAAATATTTAAGACAAACACAACAGGATACATTTACTGACATATATATACATATATATATATTTATGCCTAAAAAAATGAGTTTGATGTATTTTTTCCTAAAATTTTGTCCTATATTATCATATGTCAATTTTGTATGTTTATCAGGTTCTCAATACAAGTCTAACAAATGTTGGATCTTATATTGACTTTGTACTAACTAGTTTCTGACACATTTATTGTGCTAACAAGTGTCCAATACATGTCTAACAGGTGTGGGATGGTCAATATCAATTAGGAAAATGATGTTGAATAAGTTGGAACAAAAGATCTCCTATTCAAATATATCATTAAATCACCACTCAACCTAAAAGTTAAACCCGATGAGTTCTGGTAAATTTAATTATGGTAGGCTAAGATATTAATGCTAGGCATTAGATGCAGACTAATAATTTGAAATAAAAAACGTTTTAGGGATCTAAACTCAAGATCGCCTACTCTTTTCGATACTTTACTAAATCAACTGCTAGATCCAAAATTTTAAACTATTAGGCCGAGCTAAATACACATATGTTTTTTTTTATATTCCTGAATGTCTAGGCCAACTTACGCGTATCTCGACTATTCTCACTAAGCAAACCGTCTGGCCCTACAATGTTTGGATGTCAAGAAAATCCGTATGAAATCAATTCCTAGGTAGAAGTCGATCATGGATTGAACTGATAACCTCTTAGGTCTCCAAGGCCTCTTTGACCACTATACCAACCCATGATAGTTCTAAATACACATATGTTAGTATGCAAATATATGTGTATGTATGCATATATATGTAGGATACACCCAGAAAGGGGTTTTGAGGATGAGCTTTCCACCAGCAAGAGGATGTAGAACTGTAAAAAAGTAATAAAGATGCCCTGCCACCATTCCCAAAATGGCTGGCTTCAATGGATTACCAAAGATTAGCTCAAGAGCCAGCATTGCCCAAGGAAGATAGAATCCCTGTGGAGTATTAATTAATATACCAATGAGAAAAACAAATAGTTTCTAGATTTTGATCATTAATCAGCCGCATAAGTTGGCAAACTTAAAGACACAAAAAAACTGATTAAACTATGCATGTAATAGAACTTCTGATATTTTCATGCAAAATAATGGTTTTGGCCAAAGTTAAAACAAGAAACATTTTAATAACTGTTCAAACATGTTAAACATCAATTAACCCAAAAGTTTAAGCTAATGGGTGGAACTAAATTTAATTATATCAAACAACATTCTCTCTCACTTGTGGGCTTGTAAATTTGAGAATGTCTATCAACTGGACCTCAATATTAATTGAAAATGAAACGACTCGGCATATGGATTTGAACCCAGGATGATAGGACTCATACATACCCTTACTCATTTACTCTTTAGGTAGTTAGTTAGAGTAAATACATGTTAAATCATCGATCAATCTAAAAGCTTAAACTGATGGGTTAGGATAAATTTAATTTTATCAACCAACACAATCCAGAAACACTTATGGGTTTGAGCTAAATTTAATTAAATCAACCAACACAAACCTTTAACGAAACGAGGCCGTAGATGTTGATACGTGCATTCGGGAACTCACGGCCCCAGATGTAGACAATCATGAAAACCAAAGAGGGTCCCATGAATGGAGTCAAAAAATATGGAATGGCAGCCATCATCTGAAGGGTAAGAGAATTCATACTTAGTATTGTAATTCAAAACCATAGCTAATTTTCTCATTGTTCTTGTTAATGGAGTTTAAGATTTGCAGCCCCTTGAAATTCCCATTCCCAGTACCATAATTTTTTTTTTTTTTTTCTATTGATGGTTAAGAAAATTTTGCACAAAAGCCAAATCTGACTCACCAGAAGTGAAAGAGCTCCAAAAAGCAACATCCACACATAATCTGCAGTTCTTTTATCAAAAGGACCTCTCTCCAATGATACACCATACTTTGCTCTGTGAAATTCAGAATGCATAATTGTTATGCAAATATGTTATTTGATAACAATTTAGGTTCCTTTTGATCATTATTTGAGTTTTTACTTTTGAAAATTAGACATATAAATGCATTGTTGAGAAATGGTTAAAAAACTAACACAGTTTCATAAAATAAAAATCCAAAACCAAATGGTTGTCAAAATGGGGCCTATAGTTTTGGTCTTGGGAATATTGTGCTTGTTTTGTCACACCATTTCTTCACCCTAGTTTTATCCTTTCAAAAGAAAAAAAAAACATTTCAATTGTTAGCCAAAATCCAAAAACAAAGTAAATTTTTAGACTTACTTTGATAACCATTTGAATTTTGCATTTTGAGAATTATATTTATTTTCTCACTATAGTTATCAAACAAGGTCTTTAAACAAGTTTTTAAAACTTGGCCTGAACTGAGAACATTTTTTTAAAAAATACATAACAAAATAAAGAAGAAAATAGCAAAAATAGTACTTGTAAGCTTAATTTTTAAAAATCAAATGTTATCAAACAGGTATAAATGATTCTATTACTTCTAACTCAAAGATGGAAGATAATCACTTGAAAGAGGTATGCTTCTTACATGCTTATCAGAAGAAAAGCAAACCGAAACGAAAACGGGCCAAGGAAGAAGAAGTTGGTAATGAGCCTCCAAATCTGTCAAAGAATGAAGTTGGTTATGGCAAAACAAACAGCAGAAAACAGAATTTGGCCACTATGAATGACACAATGTGAAATTGGTTTAACCTGGAACTTTTTAATTGCAAGACTGTAGTCCAAAGCTATGTTCCAAAAGTTGAAAAGTTGGAAATAGAAAGCAGCAGTGGTCATCAAACAGCTCACTCCATAAACCTTGCTCACAGGTGGGAGAGAGTGATAATATCTGTAAGAGAACACAAACTCATTACAAAACATACTGATATGCCTAAGTCTATCCGTCTGATCCGTCTGATCCTACTACATTTGTTTGAGTTCGTGTTTAACCATTTGGCCAAGTTCAAGAAGACAATGCAAACTAATTACTAAAAATATCGATATGCTTTAAGCTAACTGTTTGATCTTACTCCATTCGGTTGAACTCACTCTCAGCCATTTGGCCAAGTTTAAGAAGATTACACAAACTCATTTTCAAAACAAGTTGGTATCTTTCAAGTTAACTGTCTGATCTTACTACATTTGGTTGAATGAAGTTCCATTCGTTCTTGACCATTTGGTCAAGCTCAAGAAGACTACGCAAACACATTACACAAAACGTATCGATATGTCTTAAGCTAACCATTTGATCTTACTACATTAGGCCTAAGTCTAAGAAGACTACACAAACTCATTACAAAAAATATAAATATATCTCAAGCTAACCACGATCCTACTACATTTGGTTGAACTCATTATCGACAATTTGGTCAAGTTCAAGAAGACTACACAGACTCGCATGCTACAAACTAACTGTTTCAAACTAACTGTTTGATACTACATTTAGTTAAACTTACTCTTAACTACTCGGCTAACCCATCTAATTCTAATATGCCTCAAAGTTAACAAAATACATAAAATGGGACCTTCTTAAAATCCTCATAACTCTAGTAACTCTTACAACAGAAAACTCTAAAATTCAATGGAAATCAAAATTCAAGAAAAGGGAAAGAGAGAGATTACTCTAAAGGGGTAGACATTTGCAAGAACTGTGGAACAATGGAAGATCACTGAAGAGTAAAAGCCATTTATGGACATGGATTTGAGTTTATGGAGCTTTGAAGAACTTGGGAGAAGACTTGGGAAGTCGTCTCAAATGGAATCTCCAGTTCAACCATATTGACTTTGAATGATTCTGAATGGCCAAAAATCTCCCACTCTATACGCTTGAAAGTTAAACCATTTTGAGCCATTAGATGGATCATAAAAGTCTAGGTTTGTAAAATTTGCCTAACTTCCGAATGTTATTTTGTACATACTTCGATTTATCCGTGAGAATAATGACGTATCACATCTTTGACGAAAAATATTTAGGTCATATTTGGCCAGGACCTACATATTAATGTCCGTCTTTGTGGTCGAATATGAGACTCATTCTATTTTTTTTACTATACTAAGCGTTATTATTTAGATCATGCCTGATCTAAATATTTCTTATCTTTAATTTATCAGTTTTCTCTCTTGAGTTAAATCATTATTTTTTTATGTATATTTTTAAAAACATATTTTACATAATTACATTATTTGTGGTATATTATTATCTATGGAGAAGGTACTTGCTCATAAATCGGAAAGTTTTGCTCTTTTGATAAATTGGATCTAAATTCCAGCCAATGAGATTGACTTACCAAGTCCATTTTCTTCCACTTATGTAATGAAGGTCATTTATTGTTTAATGTATAGTGGGGTGTTCATATCATTAATTGCTACCAGTTATCATGAGGACATTGACATCAAATCAGTTGAAATTTCAATGGGAATTTTTTTTTTTTTTGGTTAAGTTCAACCCTCATCCATATTAACACATTATTGCAAAGAAGATTTTTTTTTTTTTTTTTTTAATTAAGAGAACATGTGGGATTAGGATTTGACTCTTGTTGTATTCTCTCCTTTGGACATAAACCTTCGTGGTTTCACTTTTGATTTCATTCAAAATACCCGTACTGCTAATAGCGTTATGACAATATAAATATTGATGAAACAAAGAATAGATAACAATAAGAAACAACATACAAATTTATGTAGTTCACTTAACAGTGTATTAGCTATGCTCATAAGTAGAGAGAAACAGTTTTATGTAGGAGAGGATAAAATATAATACTGAATAAAAAGGAGGGTCTATACAATATATCAGTCTTAAACCCTAAATAGATCAATAGGCTTAAAAATAAAAATCAAAACAAAAACATAGGGTAGCAATTCAATTTAGGTTTTGGTTCAATTTAAGTTTTTTGAGCCGTTGCCCCAAACCTTGGATCCTAACTCACTAACCGGATAGCAAGACTCTTGCATTGAATCATTCAACTAACCGGGTAGCAAGATTCTTGCACTGAATCATTCAACTAACCAGGTAGCAAGAGTACTGTTGCATTGAATCATTCATAGTGTCAAATAATTGAATCAAGACATTTCAATAGGTCAATGTAACAACAAGTCAATGTAAAATTTTGTTTACACTCCTAGTAAAGTTGAAATTCTAAAAAAAAAATCTCACTTTGTATATAAATTTTTGGAAACAATTCATTCTTAGCTCCTAAAATTGACAATGTGTTTACTAACACATTTTTAAAAAATTCCAATAATTTTACAATAAACTTTCACTTTAATATTGCATTTGCTTTCTTACTACATAAACAAGATACTAGCTAGTCTTCCCTTCTAGTTCTGATATTCTATAGCAGATAAAGTCTTGTTGGTATGGTTGAGTATCAACTACCATCAATGAACTCTGCTAACTCCTATGATCAGATCATTGTTTCCAAGTCTATCCTAGATTAGCTTTGTTTTATATAAATAAGTTGTTGAACTTTCCATGGCTCGTGCTAGCTTTTTATTATTTTTTGATAACCGATAATTAGAGCTTCGTCCCACTATATATTCAGGATACTCGCGCCCATCCCAAAGCCTAGACTCAGGAGAACAAAAAGTTTTACAATTTAAGCTCACTCGTGAGTTCTGAACCAGTAACCTCCAAAGAAGTATACCTTGAAAATCCCCATAATAATAGAACACAGGAAACAAGCAACTCAAATCAACAAGGCACCCAAGAAAACAGCAAAGCAAACTAATAAACTAAGACAATAGATCTATTGTGTCTTGAGCTAATAGAGTTTTTTCTGTTACAATATTGTATGTTGATTAAATTTCTAGTTCAATGGAGGAGGAGGTTGATCAAAGAACTCAAAGAAATCAGCTGAGAAATCATCAAAGCAATCATCTGCTGTTGCATAGTAAGGGTTTTCGTTTTGAACTTGTAAACTTGTTTCTGCTTTGATCTCTTGTTGGTTTGGCATTGAATTGTTCATGAACTGCAGGGAAGTTCTCATTTCGCCTGGATCGAGGCAGTCCGGTAGCGTTAAGATCTCTTGTGGGGTCTGCATGAATTGGGAGAGACAACAATGGGGAAAAGGGTCAAAGGGTGCTAGCACGTGTACGGATGGGGTTGAGGTTCCAAATATTTGATTTTCAGTTTCCATAGTTAGCATATTTGACTGTACTGATAGCGACGCCATTTTATGCATCTCGGAATTTCGTAACTCGAAAGCATTCTCGAAATGATCGTTCCAGGTTGATGATTGTTCCTCAAGCTGAGAGGAGGTGGAGCAAGGAACCTGCAAATACATCAAAAAGTTACCAAAAATGACTTATCATAAAGTCATAGAGTTATAGCAATTGAACTCTTTTTGTAAGCGTTATTCCTCTGATTTCAAATAGCCAAGGTCTTTAGGTTTAGGGAATACATACGAGGTGCTTTTAAGAATGAAAGACTACTTGAAAGGGCGGTAAGATGATGTGTATCGATTCATGAGAGGTACACAGTCTCGACCGTAAAAAAGAGAAGCTACTTTAGTACTCTATGTTAACAATGTTATAATATTCTCAACCGGTAGGACGAGCTACAAAGCATGAGAGTGTAAAGGATCCGACGTAAGCTACGAGACCAATAGGGACATGGTAGGTTTTAACTATTAACTTGAATGGGAAATTATTTTACCTCTAAAGCAGGCAACTCATGAAGTCTTTGAGGTTCTGACATTGATCTTTGTTTGTTTTTCTGAGATTTCTGTGGTGGGGTTTGCAAAAGCCTTTGCAATCTCTTCCTTCTTGTACTCCAGAAATTCTTCACATCATTATCCGTCCTCCCCGGCAAGTACGTCGCGATTTTCGCCCATTTGTTTCCGAATTGTGCCTGTAATTCTATTACCACCCTCTCTTCCTCTGCTGAAAACTTGCACCCTCTGCACAAATATTCATATGGTATCCAAAAGTTAAAGAAAATTACTTGAAATTCTAAATCTTGTTTCAGAACCCATCATATTTTTACATTACTCAAATAATTTTCTTTGTTTCCTAACAACTTTAGAAATCATCTTCCTTTTCCCATATCTTAATGTGTGATCTTTCATTTTAACTCAATCTAAGAAATGAATTAGTACAGGTTTCGTTTGAAATCTTGCCAAACCCCACCCAATACAGTGTTATCAAAACGTAAACATCATTCGACTCAAATTACCTAAAAGAATGCTAGACAAAGAATACACTAATTTACATGATTCACTAACGTTGACACAAAAACCACACAGATTTACATAGTACACTGACATTGTGTTAGCTATATCTACGGGCTGAAAAGAGAAGCCATTTTATTTAAGAGATCGTGAAGAATCCAGAATGTTCATCAAAGAAGACAAGGCTTTTAAGAAAGACAACTCTAAACATCATTCGACTCAAATTACCTAAAAGCTCAATACGAAAATATAAAACATAACTAACAAATTCTCTAGGGAGACTCTCCTACTAAGTGAGTAGTATTGAGTATTCACAGTGCAAAACAGTTAATTTAAGGCATTTCAACACATGGGAAATGATTTGACAACAAGCCATAGACAACAAACATGAGCATATCTCTAAGGAAATTCAAATTCAAATTTGAATGACTAACGTTTTTAAGTTGGGTTGAAGTTTATTAACCCATCGTAGGCGGCACGATTTTCCGGTTCGGGGAAGAAGTCCTTTGGATCGAAGGGAGCTCCAGTCTCGTGGACCGAACTTGTCAACATAGTTGATCAGAATTTCATCTTCTTCAGCAGTCCATGGCCCTTTCTTCATGTGACTTCCATCTCTTTGCCTTTCTGCCATTTTTGAACTTCTCTATATTTTTTTTCACTTTTTCAAAGTTAAAGGGCTGTTGTCAAATGGGTGTTTGAAAGTTTTGAACTTTTTTTTTTATGTTTTCTGGTGATTCTCTATGGTTGGCTCCATGAAAGTGTGAGAGTTTTGGCCATTAGATTTTGATCAGATGTGATTTGTTTGATGATTCTGTGTGTATCCAACACTGGATTTTTGTTTCTTTCCACTAACGCGAGTAGTGGCCGGTTTTGACGGTTAGTCCTTTGAGTTATTTGATTTTGAAATTTATTGACAAAATTACATTCCTGCCCTTCTTTTGAGATGAGTATTACTCGATTTCATAGAGTTATCATGAATTACATTGTCCTCTTACCATTCTATCTATATATATATATACACAAAGTGTCACGGATTCAACTACTCTGATGGAATAACGGTTTGATTCTATTGTATTTGATTATCAAGATAACTCGAAAAAATTAATTTTTAGATCCAGAGTTTATCATGAATTGAATTTATTTCTGAAAAGCATTTTATGATTCTGATTTGATTGTTACTATTACCACTCCTATAATTAAAACATAATTTTGGTTTCTAGAGTCCATTGCCAAGGGGCGGCTTTTGTTAAAAAAAAAAGTAATAATTCAAACAATATTATTTACCTAGTTAGTTGTGATTTATGAATAGTTGGACCTTGCAGAAGTTCGTATGAGAATGGAGAAATAATGATAAGTACATCACATTAGCTATAATGTGTTCGAGACACTAACTTTGGTCATGTTAAATCACTATTCAACCCAAAAACTTAAATTAGTAGCCGAGATAAATTCATTTTATTCAGAAAAATGTTCTCAACACTATATACCAAGAAATAATGAAGAATATGTACACATGTATACGAATGCAAACATACGAACATGTATGCATATGTACGTAATAATGTAGATAGGATACATCCAAAAATTAGTTTTTACTATTTATTTTTATTAAAATTAGTAGTCAATTCAAAAGAAGAAACACCTTATGATAGTTAATTTTTTGTTAAAATACCATTTTGGTCCATCAACTTTGGGATTTGTTCCATTTTGGTCCCTAGACTTTCAAATGTCCATTTTTAGTCCCTTGACTTTTTAGTTTGTTCAATTTTGGTCTCTTGATTTTGCTATTTGTCCAATTTTGGTTCCTTAACTTTCATATGTATAAATTTAGTCCCTAGACTATAAAAAAAGTTCAAAAATGGTCCTTTCGTCAAATAAATTTTTTTTCTCACTTCTAAATTATTTTCTCTCTCTTCCATCTTTCATCATTTTTCCTTCTAACAGTTTTATCTCTCTTAAATCCACCTCTCTAATCCTCTTCTCTTCTTTTTTTTTTCTCTTATTCTCTTCTCAATCCATCTCATTAAATTATTTAACATGAGATAATTTTTCTAAATAATAATTTTCATACTTTGATTTGTCACTTTTTGCTTTCTAAAATTCATAGTCTACCATGGAACAAAAAAGAAAAAGAAAAGAAAAGAAAAGAGGGGAAGAGAGGTAGATTGAAGAGAGGTAAAATTTCTAGAAAGAGAAATTATGAAAGATGAAAGAGAGAGAAAATAATTTAGGAGTGATAAAAAATTCATTTGACCAAAGGACAATTTTTAAACTTTTTTTATAGTCTAAGGACCAAATTTGAAAACATTTGAAAGTTGAGAGACCAAAATTGGACAAATAGCAAAGTTGAGGGACCAAAATTGAACATTTGAAAGTTGAGTAACCAAAATTGGACAAACAACAAAGTTGAGGGACTAAAATTGGACATTTGAAAGTCGAGGGACCAAAATGGAACAAACCTCAAAGTCGAGGGACCAAAATGGTATTTTAACCTTAATTTTTTTTTGAAACAAGGGTAACCACGCCCGTTCTTAGGCCAGACACCTGAAGACATCGAAGAAGTTATGTCACAACTGGGTCTCGAACCTGAGACCTTGAGGAGAACATACTTTCAAAGCTCAAGTCTTCAACCACTGTGTCCCCACTTGAGGACACCTTCTGATAGTTAATTAGCATGAAGATAAAACTTGATTTTTTTTTTCTCTAAAATCATTTGTCTCCTTCAGTGAAGCGTTTGAGTACTTTGGTTCAGCTCATGTTCTCATCGAGCTTCCACATTATATCAGCGATCATTACAACAAAGTAATGTATCTACAATACTTTCAATGCAAATGTGTTTCATTCATGATACTGACAAGAGGCATCTCAATGTCGAAAGAGAAGAGAATTCCAGCATCAGGGAAGTATGGTGAAAACCTCGGCATGGTGCATTTCCGGGCTTCTGACCGAGTACTGGAATGTCCATCCATGGCAAGCACCAGCATGAACGCCATTTTTGTTAACAGCAAAAATTGCTCCAACAAAGTCGGGGAACTTTTTTGCAATCCGTGATATTGCATCTTGAGCAGCATCCTTTGGCTCCATCCCCAGTCGCATACTCTCGACGACTTGATAGCTGTAATCGGGTAGAAGTATTTCAGAGATTTAACCGAAACGAGACAACTCGACAGATAAGAAATTCAGTTAAAGATCGCAAAAGTGAGGATGTGATATTTAAGAACTATTGAACAAGCAAATAGATTTAAATCAATTTGTTCATATCATAGAACATCTCAAGGATTATGCATCGAGTTTCATAGAAAGCAGAGTTGCACATATAATGGCCAGAAGTGGTGTGTTTAAAAGTATATCTTCAGAACTCAGCCCTTCTAACTTAGCCTGAGGTTAAAAAGTGTAGCACTGAAAACACCAATGTTCAAATACATTATAAGATAGAAAGCTCTTCACTTTTTGTCATCTGTAAGAAATTCTCAGTTGGCATTACCATGGGAGGAAACGCATCATGATGTCGCCATCCCCGGTTGCTCCACACGCACCAATATTACTATCCGCATATGCTGCTGACCCTGCTATAGGTCCATCACCCACCCTGCAGCACAGAAAGTTAATTCAGAGAGGTACAAGTTCAGAAAGCTTCTACTGCATTTAGTAGTCACTTGTATGGCTACGACCTAGAAAACAGATGGCGCGAACAAAAACGACTACAAAATTTCAATATCTGATTCAAGAGAGCTAGACAAAAACCCCACCCCAAGAAATGTTAAAGTCTTTTCAGGTTAAAATGCCAAGTAAACCTAGCCTCAAGGTTGTACCATATATACAATCCTAGCATTCACACTTTCAAATGAAATTTTGACAACTCCTTTATCATGTAATACTACTCAGAATCGGATCTTCGGATAATTCTTCATAGGACTAGAATAGTAAATAGTAATAGTAAGCTTAAAATTTTACGGCTTCTAAAATTCATTATATTATTAACTCACCTGCCTGGGATCTTGAAGGTGGCTCCGTTGGTGGATGTTCCAACAGCAATATGCCCAAACTATTCCAAGAAACAAATCTGTAAAATACGAAATGAATGACAAAACAGAATTCATTTCACTTATAAACTTACCTTATCGATTGCTGCCATCGATATGGTATCATGACTGTGAAGACCAAAATGATTCGACCTCGATTCAACAGCTCCTTTCGAACCGTCTCTTGGACATGTATTCTCCGCAATAAGCCGAACGTCCTTAGAGTGGTAAGGACCGCAACTATTGACAGGCACAACATTTTTCCAAAAATTAGGTTGGCAATTGTCCTCTTTCCATTTATTCCACTTTTCCATCGACTCCGTCGAGCTAAGATTTTCAGGTCCCGGAAGACCCATTGAAAGGGAGAAAGCAGAGGCCTTCTCTCCAACAAGTAAAGTGTGTTTGGTATGTCTCATCACCAATCTTGCAGCTTTTATACCATCCTTAATATACCTCATGGCAGCCACAGCTCCGACTTCCATCGTCACCTATGCATATCCTTAGTAAAATATAAAGTAACCCCTTATTCTAATGCACAATGATGAGCAAAAGAAAATGAAGATTATAGAAAGCAAGAGAGATGGTATACCCCATCCATAACCATGGCATCAATTGTGGTTTCTCCATTCTCATCCGGACTTCCACCAGGTCCAACTATTCATAACAAATTATGTTATAGTAATGTCTTCATATGCACATGCATACACACTCATACATGTTTACTAAAGCATCAAACCCTGAATAGCGAGAATTGATTCTTTTCCACACAATAGTATTACTAGTCAGGAGAAATATTTGAAGAACTGTTGAGAATAAAGTTCCATTCCACTTTCAAGTCGGAGTTTTTACAAAATCTATCTTGAGGTGCAATGGAGATCTAGAATGTATAAAGTATCCCCACTACTCTCCTGCAAAGATTCCTGCAGAATGGAACATTATCCTAAACCATGGAAAGAAAACTTCGAAAACTCATTTTATCACCGTTATTTTATGGTAAATCCATGATATTGTTTTTTAGGTCAACGATATGTGGGATGGAGATTCCCTATGACTTTTTTGGTCAAGGCCATAATGTCTTAACCAGTTAAGTCAGACTTAAGTTGATAAATCTTAGGTAAAAAAAACATTCAGTAAGGTTCTCTACAAATAAAACACATATTGAGCACCACATCAATTTCCTCATCGCTTTAAAGTGTCCACCCCACTATCTGTTGGTTTGTGACTCACATATTTGTATTAGGGAATTTTGTGTATTTAACCTTTTTACCATAGGTTAAATGTTTATTACCTTGGGTAATTTTGTATTCTCATTTGGGCCTTGTGCGTTAGGGTTTTTTTGTGACCCAATTTGTAACACCCTATTTAAGCATCCTTATGGGTGAGTTTTTTCTTTGAGAGAGACATTAGAGATGTAGAGCATTTGGTGAGGTTTAGGGTTTGGGCTATGTTTTCCCTTCTCCTCCAATTTGTTTATGTGAGTAATGGAATTTGGCTCTTGGTTCGACAGTGGAGTAGGGAATTTCCTGAACCACTATATATCTGGTCTCCTCCTTCTCCATTTACTCAATTATATTTTATCTTGTTTATTGATTTCTTATCAGGCATATTTATATTCGTCACAGCGTCTTCAACCACTGTGTCACCCCTTAGGGACAACTATCATGGTTTTCAAATTAGGACCTTAGTAAAAAATAAAGTGTTTAAAGGTTATGCGTTCAATTCACCACAGCTGAGTCTCGAACCTGGGACCTTGAGGAGAGCATACCCTCAAAGCCCAAGTCTTCAACCACTGTGTCACCCCTTGGAGATGCGTTCAATTCATAGTGGTCACCTAAGAACTAATTTTGATACGGTGGTTAGCTCTTGGAAGGCTATATAAGTGTAATACTACTCATTAATCAATACAACTTAGAATATTCATTTGACTAGGGGACCTTATGATAGTGACTCTATCAAATTTCCTATGAGTGCATGTAGTAGGGTCAAACGATTGTCTCATAAAAATAGTAGAGGTGTGCATAAGCTAACCTAAAAGAAACATTAATGTGCCCACCTGTACCATCACATCTCAGTTCTTCACAAGCAGAACACCCTTCAACGACAGCATCAACTGCTGAGTAGCCATTATTAACAGCACTCCATGCCCTTTCAACCGCCTCCAGAAATGGCCAAGTGCTTACAACCAAAGGGTACAAGCCCAAATCTCCAGCTACACGCCCAGTAACCTAATAACTCAATAATTCATCAAAATTTTCACCAAAATAGTGGAAATGGAACATTTCAGCAAAGAAAATAAGCAGACAAAATCCTACAAAACAACTTTGGGAATTGAAAAACACCCAAATCAACCATCCCAGAAAGGAAAATTGAAGAAATGGGCTTCATTTTTTTTTTTTTTTTGGTAATGGGTGTTTCTCAAAATCTTGAAAATCGATGTTGTTTGTTTGAAGCACAAAAATGGGAAAATTGAAATTGACAATGAACAGAAAGAAACGGTGGTGGGTTATGATTCAAAGTACCTGGAAGAGCAATAGGATCAGCAAGACGGAAGCTCGAAATCGATTATTGGAATCATGAGCGAAGAGTTCCATTTAGAGAAAGCCGCTCCTTTATGTTGATGGTGGGAGTGGACTTGGCAAGCTGTGATTATGTTTTAAATATGGTTTTTTTTTATAGTTCACCCATATTTAGAGTGATATAAATTGGAGGAGGAGGACCAATACCAATTTTTGAGATTGGCCTACCAAATAATAAAATTATTAAACTATTGACACATCCATATTTAGAGGTAATTAATGATAAAAATGGATGGATTTTTATTTAATTCAATCATATTTGAGATTCAATCTTTGTAACTAGCTTGTTAACACATGAGTGAAACGTTTTACAAAAACAAATGGGTTGGTGTTGGGTATACAAACAACCTTATGCCCGTGTTTTTTGGACATGAGGCCTAAAGAATCCCTTGTTTGTTTTTTGTTTAATAAATGATCACAGTTAACTCCTCTTCAACCGTTCTATCAAATTTTACATTAAATTTTATTAAACTTTACATCAAATTTATCATTCAACCATTATTAACTATAATTTATAAACAAGTAGTTGACTACTTCACTATTATTAACTTCAATCTCCAAACGAGTAATTAACCGCTCCAAACTACTATTAACCACTTCATTCTCTTCCACTCCACTCTTTTCTACCAAAAACAAATATACCCAAACAAATAAACATTACAAAAGTTTTTTTTTTAACAAAAAATAAATTTTAATAATAAAAGTGAATTCAATTCATTGTTAGTCTAGTAAATTTTACGCCTTTCATCCTTAAAAAATAAACACATGTTCTATCTCATTAATGAGTATGGACCTAGATAACTTATTACATTTTTTTGTTAAAATTTTGTTTGTTTTTCTTTTTCACATTTTTCTAATCTAACCACATTTGAAAGTAAAGATTTAAGTATGTATTGTTTTGATTATTAAATCATATAGACTTGAATTCAAAAAAAAAGAAAGAAAGTGAATGGTTTGATTTTCATTTTTAAGTTCAACATTATTGGAGCTAGGAGATTTTTTTTTTCTCTTGATTGAGAGTATATGTTTTCACTCCTTAAGTTGGATTGAAAGTTAATTCTATGGTCCCTTTCCTTTCCATCGTATTTAAATCCATCAAACATGTCTTTAAATGTATAAAACCAAACATTAAAATGATTTATAATCAAATACTTTTCACAAAAAAAACCATTATTATAATTACGCGTACCATTATTGGATTAAAGAGCACCTCATTCGTAGAGATTTGGAATCTATTTGCCCTACTAGCTTCGAAGTTTCAGGTTCGAGCCTTCGAATGAAGTTAAATATAAAATCTCGGATGCGGGTGCCCCCGAGTAAGAAGTGGAGTCAAATATAATACGAAATGGTAAAGTGGGCAGGGCAACAATCATTAAGAAAACAGATGCAGGGAGAAAAAAAAAATAAAAAGTTCAAAACTTTCTCACACCCCTTTTGA
Source organism: Sicyos edulis (assembly GCA_036507275.1). NCBI lineage: Eukaryota > Viridiplantae > Streptophyta > Magnoliopsida > Cucurbitales > Cucurbitaceae > Sicyos > Sicyos edulis. The sequence continues at coordinate 1,700,361 of CM071858.1, read as the reverse complement.
TGCTGCTCTTCATATAGAAAAAGAAAGTGAAAACATCAGCAGAGAAGTTGAATCCAACAAGAAAAGGATTTGTTCAAAAATGTTAAGGCAAAAGGATGGAATAATGCCATAAATTATTTACCTTTCCAACAGAAAAAAGGTGTTTAATTATAATAAATAGCAGTTTTAGTTGTCTGTACAACAGAAATATTTACATTCAGATCAATAACAAGTTGAATCCGAAGGCAATCCAGGTAGATTATTACCAAAACAAATCTTGATCCATAATGTGCATTTGTGCTAACGGTTCGCATCCGAACAGATTTCAAGTTTAATTTACCTACCTGGTCAATCGAACTAAGAGACTCTCCAATATAAATATGGCTCTAAAGGTCGCCTGAGGAAATAAGTGCTGCTGATTTATCTCCAAATTGTTTCATTCGCATCAGTAAATATTTCATTATGGTGTTCTATGAGGCACTGAATGACCTCGATCGCATGAAAGTCAACTGGCGCGGCATCATCCAAGGGAATGTGAGAGGAAACATCTGTATCGTCACTCTCTTCTGCAGCCCGAAAACAAAAATAGTGAGAATTTTTTTTTTTTGAAACAAGGGTAACCACGCCTGTCCCAAGGCCAGGCACCGGGAGACATCGAAGGAGTAATGTCACAGTTGAGTCTCGAACCTGGGACCTTGAGGGGGCATACCCTCAAACAAAAATAGTGAGAATTGTCCTAGAGGGCCCCCCTCAAAAGAACAATCACCATAATTTTGCACAATATATAATCTTATTTTCTATATCAGAGCCAACTTACGCACAGTATTATATAGGTATATACCAACTAATTCTACAACATTTAGATTGGATGTCAAGAAAGTCTTTAGAAAATTATTTCCTAACTACGTGGATATCATTGATTGAACCCATCAATATCGCCTCTTGGATCCCCAAAGCTCTCTTTGACCACTATGATGGTTTGCACAATATTTACATAATTCTATGCTGGCAAGCAAAATACAATTATACTCAAACAAATTAAACTAATTAAAAACTGATTTCCTTCTTTGGATGTCCCCAAAGGAACAGTATTGTTTTCCTAACAATATATGTGTTAAGTTTTAAATTTTACACTGTGAAGCGAAATGGAGTAGAACTCCGACGGCATCATGTACGACCTAGTAATCAAACGATTACAGATTCGAGACCCTTCCCCCAATTGTTATTGAACTCAAAAAAAAAATTGCAACATGAATAAGGCATGGTGAACAAAAGATTGAAGGCCAAGTTGTTCAAGATGTTCCTACTAACTTTTTAAACTGATGCAGCCTAAAGATTTGCTGCAGGAATGCTCAAAAAGACCTTTATTCTATAAATGAAAGGTTGCAGGTTAAAGCCGGCCAGTAGATCAATCGACATAAGTATGTACCTATGACCAAGAGGTCAGGGTTCGAATCCCCCACCCACAATAGTTGTGAACTAAAACAAAAGTGTGGGTCACAAAGACAGAGCATCATATTTTTTATAAGAACTTCTAATTAAACCACTAACTGCTAAAGTATTGCACCAACTAACTACAGAATTAACAGCAAACCCATGTACAATAAACTACTCAAAGCTACTAAAGTGCAGGGTAAATATTGGAATATGCTCAAACCTCATCATGTACCCTTAAGATTTCCTCAGTTGAACATATAAGATAATAGTCATAGTAAGTTTTTGTTTACCAGGTAGAATTATTTGCATACAAAGGTGAATAGGTCCTTTCATACACTTCAGATTGCCAATCAATAGTAAATCGAAAATATAACTGATCGCCAGCATTCAAGAGTATCTAATTCTAATTATATTTTAAGTACATAGCAAGCATTCAAATAGCAAGGATTGGTCTAATTACCCGAAAGCATGTCCCATGCACTGTAAGTAGGTGATGCATTGTTTAAGGACTTTGCAGAAGAATTTTTAGAATGATAATCCCAATATTCCCGATAGAACTCCGGCCGCCTGTCTTTTTGCCACATTATTATAGGAGCCATCTCCATAGCAAGACTGCGAGAATTCATCTATTGAAGGAATACAGAAATTAGCAACACAGGAAAGAATATGAATAGATTCTTTCAGTTTAATGACATGAGAAAGAAGTGTCAAATTTCAGTGCCGAAAATTAGCAAATACACATCAGAAAAAAGTTAGCGATAGCTATAAACAATTATCATATCAGTTAAGAAGAAGTATTGTAGGATTACAATTTAAGAATCCTGGACAGCACATGCTTGAGAAATTTATGCGTAAAACCGTGAAGACACGTGCATAAAAAGTCCCACAGAAAATAACAGACAAAATGCCTAAAACATCAAAGGCATACATCATTGGCTATGGATACAGTATATCATGTTCATCACAAGAAAGATTATGGAAGATAGGTTCTGACATATATGAACAAATAAATAAAAAGGTCGTGATATTGCATTAATAAGAGATTTCTGTGAAATATGTGAATACTTGCAGCCTTGCTCGAAAGCTTTTCTATCTAAAATCTACTAAGTGGTTAGATACTGAGAAGTACATCAAATAGTCCTTTATACGACAATAGCCGAATGCATATCTGAACAAGAAGCTTTACTTCACCAATGTGACCTTTTTTTAGGTTTGGAGTTCATATAAAAAAAAAAAATAATAACAACAATAATAATAGTAAAACAGAGTTCATCATATAACGTTAGTTCAAAAACTGCATACATGTGTTCTTCCATGCCAACTTAAACTCATAAATGAACCTAAATAAATGAGAGTCCCTGCCTTGTTGAGGAATAAGGACCATAAACATAATATATGTGTTGTATTATGCTTTGAACGCATTTGCGCATTAGCCTTCTGTTTCCGTAGCGCGTGTCTACATTTGTTTTCTATTTAATGCTTACACATTCTGTAATAGGGTTTAATAAGAGTGTCTATATAAACTCGAATTAAACCCTAGTCGTATAATGACATTCTGATAAGGTTGGGCCTAGGGTTCTATTTAGCTATTACTTGGAGAATAAGTTAGTATCTTGTTATAAATAGAGTGGGTTAGGTTAGGGTTTAGGCATCTAATTATTGAGTGAGTTATTGAATAATTTATTGTAGGGCTCAAGAGATTCTTTTGAGAGGGGAGGTTCCAAGACCTATCAAAACTTGGCTTATCTTATATTCTTTTATCTTTTGATATAATTTAGATCTTGGATCATATCACATTCATTCTGTAAACTTTGCAATTTCGTTCTCCATAATAAAACTCCGCCTCCTCCTTGTCCGTGGACTAGCCATAACGTTGGTGAACCACGTAAATTCTATGTTGTCTATTCTTCGTCTTTCACGTTTATCGTTATCTGTTTTCATATCTTCGTTTATCGATGGTTGACTTCCGTTTTCATAACAATACTCTTACATGCCAACTCAAACTCATAAAAAGTCCTATATGAACAAGAGTTCACATGTATGCATGCACAAAGAGAGAGGTGATTCTTGCCTCATTGAGCAGCGCTTTTTGGCTAATGCGAAGAAATAGTGCAGTCGTAAACTCCAAGGTCATGTAGTTCACATTGGGAAGCTTCTTAAAAATATTTCGCAGGCCATTAATGCTTGTACGTGCACCCCTAATATCATTATAAAGCTCAAATGTGACTAGTGGCTCAGGAAGACTGGCAAGGTAACATTTAGCTAGAGCTGCTACATCAACTGGATTCGTACCCTCAGGTAATGGGGCATTGGAATCTGAAAAATGCATATAACCGAACACACATTTTGAAGTTATTCAAAGTAGATCATTAAAGACCGTTAATCATATAAACTATTTCGTTTACCCTGATTATACAATGACACCAACTGCTGAAGAACCCGTTTATCTCCGTCAGATTTGAACAGGCTTTGTGAGTTTAGTCCTAAAAATGAAAATAAAAAATAATCAAAGGCAGATGTTAGATGAAATTTTTGTTACTTGAAGGGATGTAATTTTGAAATTCAGTACCTGACAGGACGAGATAATCAGCACATCTAACCAAAATATGTGGAATTACCCTGCTTGACTGTTGTCTTTGTACGGTTACCTCAATTGGAACTCCAAATACTGAAGATTCATAAGAAAAAAAAAAAAAAAAACTATACAGACCCAAAAGAGAAGATTTTTGCAGGGAGCTCAAACGTGTAGAATACTCAATAACATTAAATAAAATAAATGGAAAAAATTCACAAAATTACCATCAGTACTAGCAACCCCCTGCATAATTGTAAACAAACAAGAGTCAAAAGTCTGATATAATATGTAAAGAGAGAGGAACTGTCAACCGTATGAGGTGACTATTACCTTCTGCCATCGTTCAATATCTGTCAGAATTGTCTTGCTCTTTTGTGCAGTCTTTTTTGCAACCTAAGAAACATAAACAAAAATGTAAGGAAATATTATGTTCTGAAATAATATTTTTTTTTTATAATTGGGAATGGAGCTTCACCCCACTACATATCTGAGACACCCGCGTTCGTACCAAGGCACGGAAGACCATAAGCAATTTTACAATTAAACTCACGCGTAGGTTCTGAACTTAGGACCTCCAAAAGAACATAGCTTGGAGACTCCAAGTCTCTAACAACGAGGCAACCTCTCGGGGACATTATGTATTGTAATATAGAAATAAAAAAGAAAAGTTTCACCTAGATTACCTCTTCAACTTTAACTTTCCCCACGACAACCTTTTCCTTTGTCTCTGACACACCTTTTCTGAAGAATGTACCAGTAGTAGCAGCAGCAGATATTAGACGTTCTTGCACAGCATGTCTTGTAGCTGGCTGCTGCAGGAGTGCCCATCGACTCTTGAACAAAGAACCAACCCGATCGGCCACATCAGCAGCATTTCCTTTTGCATCCTTTGCAACTTCCTCAACAAAATTTCCAGCTGATTGTCTAGCTTCTTTCAGCTTTACTCCTGCAATGAATCAATTATTGGATAGGAAACATGGCAATTAGAAGTGCTGGAGAGAAAACAACAAAATCATCTTCTTTTATGTACTGGAAAGTCCAAAAGAGTACCCGATGACGAAAAGAAACCACTAGCCTTCTCCTGCCACTGAGAAGAATTAGCAGAAGGCATTGATCCAACTATGACAACAGAATCAGTTTAAAGATATGTGTTGATTAAGCCTGTTACAGAACAATGCATTGAAATTAAAAACAATTGCAGCTTACAAGTAATAGTATCAAATGATGTTAATAAGTCAAAGATAAGCCAGTAGAAGTTCAACTAAGCTTTGAATAGATCCATACTTTCCCTTGCAACTATTTTTAACTCAGTTCAAGAAATCCCGAACGAGAAAGAATCTGAAATCCACTGACTAAAAACTTAATTACAATAATTTCAGCTCATTCAAAGCCAAACACATTAAATGTTGAAATGTCTTAAACTGTGTTGCACTACGAATACTCAAAATGGGAGTCGTATTGACCAGTCAACAATCGGGGTCTGGGGGCTTAGAGGCAACGCCACCGAAACCTAAATTTTTTTTTTATTATCATTGTACTTTAGTATAATTGGGTCAAATGATGGATTAGGGTTTTATGAGAGTTATGCGGTATAAGCTCTCTTAAAACTCTTGTGCCTTTAGCAAACATTTGTATTCTTATCTCCTAATAAAACGGTCTCTCATCTACCCATGGATGTAGCTAACCCAACGTTATTGAACTACGTAAATTTGTGTGTTCTTTGTCTCGCATTTTCTTATTCTTCATTGTTGTTTACGATTCTTTCCTAACGAATTACCTGAACAACCTCAATCCTATTTCATCTTCTATACTTTTCTGGTAAGAATCAGACAGAAATCTAAATCAATCATCCGCCAAAACTCATGAAACATTTCATTTCTTTTGCTCATCCCATTAAAATTGATATAGCAAACAAAATAGTCATATGACTCATATCCAACGATAAAACCCAAGAAACTATACATTTTCAGTGGAAAACACAACTCATCCATAACCATAAGAACTGACTACCCAACAAGATCATCCAAATATCATCACAAATTCAACCCAAAACTCTAATTCTCAGCTAAAATCAACAGAACTAAAAATAAACAAAAATCAGAGAGTGGAAAAATAACCCAGAATTACATCATTAAAATCCCACGAACTCGTAAAACAAAAACTGACAATAATCAATCACAGTAGCTTAAATTGATCAAACATAAAGAAATGTTTACCCCCAAAGAACTCTGGCTCGCAGTCGTGATCAAATTCCAAAAAAATACAGAAAAATCCCAAGAAATCGCACAAAAATTTCAACGAGAAACCTGAAGAACAAAATCGAACAAGAATCCACCGATTCCGAGATTGCAAATAAATAAATAAAAAGGCGCTCAGCCTGCAAAAGCTGAAGAACAGAATGTTAAAGTTAATAAAATTCAAAGTCTTAAATATATATTTTTTTTAAAAAAATATATTTAATCGGACGGCTCTGATGTGCAAATAAAGTCGAAGTTTGGGCTAATATAAATCCGCCACGTGTAAATACTTTTAACAATATACCAAAAAAACAGTTGCTGAGTTGGGCTACCTAATTTCACCGTTGCCAAATGATCATATTTTCAAATTTAATTACTGGATAAATAGTTATTTATAAGATATTTTGGGTGAATTCTTTCCAACTCAATTATTGTTTAAAAAGATATTTTTTGTATAATTAACGGATAAATAGTTATTTATAAGATATTTTGGGTGAATTCTCTTATATCATTATTTATGTCATTATCTATCATAATGTAATTAGTTGGTTTACGGATTGGAATTTCAATTTTTGTTGAATTTTTAAAAAAATACTATTGCTTAAAAAAAAAAGGTACTATTTCTACCGTTAAACCCAATATGTATAATTATTTTTTGATTTTTTGAATACAAAAAAAATAAATACAATTTTTTTTCATACAAATTATTTTTTTTAAATATATTTTTTTGTTGCAGAAGTATATTTTTGTATATTCTATTTCTAGCTAATCAATTTACTATTTCTACGCCAACAGTAACTAGTTGGTTTACTGGTTCGAATCTCAGTGTTTTTGTTGAATTAAAAATAAAATTGTTATTCAATTCTATATATATTTTGAACCCAATATGTGTAATTATTTTTTTATGTTTGATTTTTGTAAAAGTTCAATGCATTTACAACCAAAATTATTTTAAACCAAGATGAAGATGTTTTATGAACAAAAACAAAAAGTATACTAAAAATTTAAATTTAGAAAAACAAAAAATAGAAAGTTTTATGAATAATTGGAAAATATCTATATGTAGATGTTTTTTGTTAATTTTTTATAATGGTGCAATATATATTGATATGTGTGTACTTACTTTTGGCATTGAAACCAAGTAAACATTTAAATAAATACAAAAAAGTACTTAATTTTAAAGCTTATGTGGTTAAAGGTTTTCAAACATTCATACCCTAAACCCCAACTAAACTCTTATTTTGCATTCAAATGCTTCTTCTTTTTTAATTCAATAACGATGGAAGGTGGGGATTCGACAATAAATTATTATCGTTTTTTTTTCTCCTCTAAACTCGGAAACATCACTCCAAGTGCTTAACCATTATGCCGCTCCTAGCATTAACTCATCATTTAATTATACTATCGCATATAAAAAATAAGGTTTCACTTTAGGACTCTCCAATCCATTCACATTAATTAACAAGATAATAAGATGATTTCAACTAAGCTAAGTTTAAACAATACCTCAAATGACAACTATGTCAATGAATCAACTATGGTAATATCAACCACCTTCCTCTCCTTATCATTTAATTATACTATCACATACGAAAAATAAATCTTCACTTTAGAACTTCTCGAATCCATTTATATTCATTCATAAAATATTAAGATGATCTCGACTAATCCAAATGCGTAGTTTTACCTCCATCTCACTCGTATAAAAAAAAAAAAATTATTCACCATGACTATCACAAACATACGTGGTTCCATATATTTTCATTCATTAAACGAAAGCTCACCTCAAATATTGTTGAATTCAAAAAAATTATACTATCGCATATGAAAAATAAATCTTCACTTCAGGACTTCTCAAATTCATTTACATTACTAATATATTAAGACAAATTACCCGACTGTATAAAATCACCATTCGTATCGTTCGAGCTTCCTCGACTAAGTTTGACAACCATGTCTGTGAATCCTCAAGAATGATAACCTACCCTCCTCCCCTCCTCATCTTCCCCAACAACTCTCTTCCAAAACCAATGCTCTCTCCACACCCACTCCACTTTCTCAATGGGCAAATTCTTAGTCTCAGGCAGAAAATAGTACACAAACAAAGTCATCACAACAACCCACCCTCCAAAAAAGAAGAAAATACCTGCTTTCAAGTGGCACAACATGGCCAAAAATGTTTGAGCAATGATGAAAGTGAACACAAAGCTTGTTGCCACAGTAATGCTCTGCCCTGCTGATCTAATCTCCAATGGAAATATCTCACTTGGAACAAGCCAACCCAATGGCCCCCAAGACCACCCAAATCCAGCCACATAAACACATATCAAAACCAAAAGCAAATAAGCATAGCCTTTGCTAACAGCCCCATGATCACCCAAAAGAGCTGCAAGCAACCCACCAACAATGACTTGTGACACAAACATTTGCACACCACCAGCAATGAACAAAACCCTTCTCCCCAGTTTATCAACCACAACCATGGAAATGAAAGTTGTGACAATCCCAACAACACCAGTCATGATAGCAGAGAACAAAGCACCACTTTCCCCAAACCCAATTGTTCTAAACAAAACAGGTGCATAGAAGGCAATGACATTGATTCCAGTCACCTGTTGGAAGAAGGGTATGGCAATGGCCATCACCAGTTGAGGCCTGTACTTTCTTCTCATGATGTTCTTCAACGGGCTGTCGATGGATTTCGCAACCTCCCCGGCTTTGATCAGGTCGGCGAGCTCGGATTCGATGTCGGAAGTGCCTCGGATTCGTTGGAGCATTTCGTCGACCACCTTGCGGGCACTGCCGCGCTGAAGGAGGCTGTTGGGGGTTTCGGGGAGGAAAACGGCGCCTAAGGTTAGGATTGAAGCTGGGAATGCAGCCATGGCGAGGGAGATTCGCCAGCCATTGCCGGATTTGAGCTTTTGGGTGCCGAAGTTGATTAAATTGGCTGTTAATGCTCCGATTCCGATGCTGAATTGGAAGCCATTGTTGATTGCTCCCCTGTATTTTGATGGTGCCATTTCTGAAAGATACAATGGAACTGCCTGCAAATGTATAGATTTTTTTTAGTGGATTTAAAGGTATTTGTGAATTATAATGCTTAGATCTGGTGACGATCGAGTTAAAATAGATTAACACTAAATCAGATAACTTCTATTTGCCGTTATTCGATGATTGTTATAGCTAATAAATGCTTAATTATAGTGTATATATAAGATAGTGAAAATACAAAAACATGCAAATATAGTTTTTTTTTTTAATTTGACAAGATTTTTGGGTGAAGTTTTGAATTAGACCCATCACTGTTTTTTTTTTTTGAGTATTTATCGAAAAATGGGAGACAAATATTGATTCTCGAGATCGAACCTGGGTTGAACTCGTTTTCAACCAAATAATGAAACCAACAAAATTATAATTTATGCTGTTAAAATATGGTTTTGGTCAATTTAGTTTTAGTGTCCAATTTTTATTTAATACTTTTTATAAAAAGATGAAATTTGATTTTTATGGTACTTTTATATTATTAATTTTCTTTAAAAATTACTCTCTTTCTCTATAAAATTTAAAAATATGTTCACATTTTTTTTTATATTAAAATTATTGATATTATTGAACCAATTTAATTAATATTGGTTTTAAATTTATTATAAGATCAAAGTTTTAAAAAAAAATTAAGTATATGAATTAAAATTGAACATCTAGTAATTATGGAATCAAAATAAAATAAATCTTAAAATATATTTATCAAAATAATATTTTAATCAATTTTATAATACAACTATCACATTTGACTCACAGTTTTGTTCTTTTTAGATTAATTGTTGTATGTTAGCTACACTAAAAAAAAGTTGACTGTTTCAGAAAAAAAAATGATATAAAGATCATAATGATATTGAACTAATATTAAAAGTATATGGTGTGGAAAAGTTTTTAAGACTTATGTCATCCTGACTTATAATTAATAATACTGGTTGGTCAAGCAAGGAAAGAAAAAACTAATTTGCATTATAAAAATAATAATGAGATGTAAATAAAATAGTATCAAATCACAACTTAATGTGAATAAGATATGAGATATTTGATATGCCCCTAATTTAAAAATATCTTGAGAGCCATGTTTCAAGCCTAGTCACAAATTTATTTATTTTAAATATAGCTTAGACACAAATTTTAATGTAGAAAATTATATAATTTTCTTAGAATCTAAATTTTAAAACAGAAAGTAGTAGAAAATTGACAAGCCATCCAACATCAAGTGGGAAAAAAAGGTTATGATTAGTTTCTCCATGTTTATAAATCATAAAATTACTCAATAGTAACTATTCATCTTAATCCATTCAACCATTATGATTTTGTTCAATAACAATTATTATTCAATGATTTATCTCCATCCCAAATTTTTTTCATTAATTATTATCTAAACTTCAAAATATAGACCAACTTTTAATTATTCTATGCCTTCTTAATACTAAGAATGATTATCCATCGACAATGGTTACTCCAAATACTTCTAAAATATTATCGGAAGATAAAAACTTATCTATACAATGTAATCGTAAAGTCAATCTATACATAAATATCACTTTACATTTTTTATTTTTTATTTTTTTATTTTTTTTTTATGGTATGACAGTATTTGTTAAAGATGTTCAAAATTAAAAATAAATAAAGAGATATACTTAGCTAAAAGAAAATACTTACCCACCTTTAAAATTACATATTTTTACTTTTTTTCATTTCTGTCTCCACTTTAGCATTTCTCTCCCCATCAATCAAAACCAATTTTTTTATAAAATAAAAATATGTAGCTCCAACGTGAATAACTATTTCCAAAATATTTACCCACCTTTATCTAAGTATTGTTCATAAATAAATGTTCAGTAAAACTTGTGTCACATGCCAAAGTAAAGTTGACTCTATACATATTTGTGTAGTCAAATTTTCTTCTCATTTCAAAACTTTTTTTAGTATATATATATATATATATATATATATAATTGAAAATACGTACACTACAATTGAAAGTATAAACACACTACGATTGAAAGTATAAACAACAAAAAAAGGCCAATTTGATAAGCTATCGTTTTGGTGAGCTAAATAGACAAAAACCACCTAAACTTAAAGAAACAGAGGTGGTACCTGATTTGCAAAGCCAACTCCGACTCCGAGCAACACCCGACCGAGTATGAGCATGTAGACATTAACGGCGGCACCACCGAGGGCAGACCCGGCGATGAAGACGACGCCGGAGATGATAATAGAAGGCTTACGTCCAAAAGATTTGGTGACCATTGAGGCAAAGAAGGAAGCCACAAGACCAGCCAAGTATAAGGAAGATGTGAAAGATGTTAAAAGTTGGCTATCAAATTTGCAATAATTGCTTATATTTTTATCTTCCTTCATCTTTCTATCCACCTCTGGGAAAAATTTCTTCAAAAATGACTCCATTGAAGTCACTCCACCTGTTCATTGTAATGATTAGTTAATCTTATACAAATTTAGAATTGTGAAAAAAAAATAATTAGAATTTGGTCTCTTCAATTTAATAAAACTTAAAAAATAATTATCCTTTATTTATAATAGCTATGAATTCAAGTATGGGATAATCAATTTTTTTTAGTTCAAAGGAGATTCGAATATTGTGACAATTATATGACAATGTGAGTTAAGTAGCGGGTTGGATGAAAAATGATGAAAAATTGGCAAAGAATTTACCTGCAATTATGAATGACAAATTAGACGGACAACTATTTAACTTATATACTATTTGTTAGGATTTCACAAATATCTCACATTAAAAAGTGAGGAGTCTTACAAGCATTTATAAGAGATATGAGTTATTCTCTCCGTTGTCAATTAATTTTGAGATAGAACTTCATATTTTCTAACGTAACATAGTATCAGAACAAAATGTCATGAATTCGATAATTTGACAACAATTATGAATTACATTGACTATTTTATAGATTTTACTAAATTAATAGACTAAATTCTAAATTTGTAAATTGAACAATCAATATTGTTGTTAGAAAATACTATATAAAATATAGTTGGGCCTAACTCTAATTCAAATGTTGCCCATTCAAATTTTAATGCTACTTTCTTTTTGAAGTTTACTAATTACTTAAGAAATAAGATAATGAATGGATTTTTTTAATGGGCTCTACTAGTTTTTGTCATCACATTTCACATGATATTTCCTCATCCACACATGGTCTTCAAATTTTATATGATGCAAAAGAAGAAGAAAAAAAAAATTCATGAAAAAGGCAGCCAAGTACTATGCATCTTTTTTTATATAATTCACATATCCACATGTGTGTGTGATAGACTCCATAACCTAACCAATCACCCAACCAGCTGCACAATCTTTGATTTTTAGATTCTAATGATGAGAAGGTAATTCAAATCAATAAAAAGAAAAATTAATTAGTAAAACATGTTTTTGAAAGAGTAAGTACATTTAAATAACTCTATATGGTATTTTATTTTAGTTGATTTTCATTTGAGGTACATGAGCAATCAATTCTGATTATAATTGATTCTAGATATATTTCATTCAAATTAAAAATACTACTCTTTTTTTTAGAATAAATTAAAATTACTACTTTCCATGTCGCTGAGGGTTAAATTATTAAAGAAAAAAAAAATCTTTAACTCTTAATTTTAAAATGTTATAGTCTTTAAAAGTAGCATTAAATTATCTGTGTATTGTCTTTCCAAGTTTGTGATATCCTCCTCTAACTTATATTTAAAAAAAAACAAAAACAAAAACAAGCATAGTAAAAGTATATTTTTTCAATTATTCATTATTTCAAAATCACAAATAAAATGGAGTATAAAACTTTGAAGTCAATAGGATCAAACTGCACAGCAACAAATACACAACATTAATAACATGATGTATAATTTATACCTTACGAATCATGATTGAATTAAAAATTAATTTTAAATCACCAAACATATCATACATAAATATTTCAACCTAAAATGATGGAAAAAGCTAATCAAGCTATAAAAGCATGAGAGAGAAAGCCGTACAAAAATTAAGTTGCTTTCTTTTTTAGTTAAACAAACAATTAAGTTGCTTTTTTTTTTAAAAAGACAATTTTTTTTTTAGTACACCGATTCTCGAAATCGAACCTAATAACGTTGATGTTGAATGATTTACAATCAAATAATTAAACAATTGCGCCGAGGACTCATTCAAACTTTTTTTTTGAAAGTCCTTAAAAAATGCATATATATCAAATTATGTGTTCAAACTAGATTTAGTTTATCCACCATTAAACGTAACTAGAATCAAATTAGTGACATTTAATCCTAAATATATGATGTCTAGAACAACCCAACAATTATCAAGAGTTCAAGAGCTCTAGTCTCACATTCCCAAGTGTTATAAAACTAAAAATAATAATAATAGTAGGCAAACACTTAAAAAACTAAAAAAATAAAATAATAACAGGCAAATACTTACACATTTAGATTAATTGAGTTACCATTCTTGTTGTCAAAAAATTTAAATACTTTTTGTCAGTGATTAATATTGCATAGATCTATCATCACATATTCTTAAAAGTTTTAGAAACTAAATTTGTAATAAAATGAAAAAAAAAGAGTTTGAAATGATAATGAATGAGGAAGAAAATGATATGGGAGGAGAGAGAAAGAAGAGAGAGAAAGAGGAACCTGAAATTCCAATGTCATAGCCAAAGAGAACACCTCCCATGGCAGCCATCATACAAGAAATAAGGACAAAAGAAGTAATTTTTCCATTGTATATTTGCCCTCCTCCTTCAACTCCAATTCCAATTGCCATGGCTACTTTCTCTTCATTTCTTCCCCTAAACTCTGATAATATTCTCTTTTATAACATATTTTATAAATATTTAAATGGAAAAATAAAAAAATGTTTACTTGTACACACAGAAGAGAGAGAGGATAAAAGAAAATAGCAGACTTGGTTGACTATAGAAGTGGGGAAAGTGGAAAATCTTATACACAAGATATCAGTTTTGAAGATCATTATGGGCCACTCATTTATAATATCTTTAGAAAAAAATAAAATAAAACTACTCTTATTTTGACTTCTATTATTGTGGTTACTTACTTCTGCTTTCATTTCTCTTTTTGTTTATTTTTATCCATTTATAAGTTTTTTTTGGAAATTGTTGAGGTATTAATCAATGTAGGAGAACTGTTCAAGTCATGCGGACATGACCTAAAAAATAATATCCATCTATTATGGCTACACCCAATTTTATTCCCCAACTTTTGAATAAAATTTTCATCGAAACGTGCATAGTGTAGGCTAGTACAATAATTAGAAATAAAAAATTCGTAGAAAATTAATTTTTAAGTAGCTATTCATTATAGATTAATTTATCACCTCTTAATTTTTCAACATTTTTTATTTATAACTCCATAATTGTTAAAATATATCCTAAACCCATAAAAATAGAACATAATCATGATTACACCAAACCTTAAACCATAACTTATCTTGATTCTCAAACATCCAAGGATAACAAACATAGAAATTTCTCTCAATAAAGATAACAAGTTATGATACGACAATCTCACACATGATATACATAATCTTTTTTTTTTAATCTACAATCACGCATGATATAATTTCAAAATATATTTTCCTAATAATAACTTATCAAATTTGCCAAAGTGAGCATAACTCAACAAGTTTATTGATGTATTATAACATTCACAAGATCTCTATTTTCAGTCTTTCAATCTTTTATTGTACAAATATATCTTATCAAATTTAAGAGGAGCTTCAACTTTTGGATCCAAAATTATCTTCCTTCACATTCACAATACTCTTCCAAAACCAATGCTTCTTCCAAACTCTATCAATCTTTTCAATTGGAATGCCCCTTGTTTCAGGCAGAAGAAAGTAAATAAACAGAGTCATAGCCACCAACCATCCCCCACAAAATAAGAAGATTCCATACTTCAAGTGGCAAAGCATGGCAAGAAAAGATTGAGCTGCAATGAAAGTGAAGAGAAAGCTCAATGCCACTGAAATACTTTGCCCAATTGATCTGATTTCAAGAGGAAAAATCTCACTTAAAATCAATGAAGCCACTGGCCCCCAAGACCAGTTGAACCCAGCCACAAAGATGCCTATCATGGTTAGAACTAAATATGTATACCCTTTGCTCATTTCTCCATGGTCTCCAAAATGAATTGCTAAAACGCCTCCAATCGTCATTTGGGCCGCGAGCATCTGAATCCCTCCGAACAGTAACATGAATCGCCTCCCGAACTTGTCGACGGTAAGCATTGATATGAGAGTAGAGCTTATGCCAATGAACGAGACCATTACGGCAGATAATAACGATGCACTTTCGCCTAAACCAATTGTTCTGAATAGTACTGGTGCATAAAAGGCAATGACATTGATTCCTGTCACCTGTTGGAAAAATGGTATGGAGATTGCCATTATGAGATGTGGTCTATACTTCTTTTGTGTAATTTTCTTCAATGAGCCATCTATGTTTGTGGAGTTTGCACTTGCTTTGATAAGATCATTAAGCTCTTCTTGAACATCAGCTGTTCCTCTTATACGCTGCAGCAGAAGCTTTGTCTTCTCGCGGTCTTGATTGCGTTGGATCAGGCTATTTGGCGTCTCAGGAAGAAGAAACGCGGCTATTGTCACGAGCAACGCCGGGACAGCAGCCATGCCTAAAGAGATTCGCCAGCCCCAACCACCTTTTATCTTTTCAGCAACAACATTAATTAGATTAGCAGATATTGCCCCGATGCCGATGCTGAATTGAAAGCCGTTGTTAATTGCTCCTCTGTACTTGGGAAGTGCCATTTCAGCAAGATATAATGGAACTGCCTGCAATGTAACAAATTGATTTCCCCACAAACTTGAACCAGTTATTTTGTTTTCCATGCTAAAAAGACTAGCATATTTGAATTACATGTTAATGATCCAAAGTGTTGTAACTGAGTTTACCTGGTTCCCGAAACCGACCCCAAATCCGAGTAAAATGCGACCGAGGATTATCATGTATACATTAAGAGCTGCACCACCAATAATTCCACCGATTAGGAACGAAACACCTCCAATGAGGATAGACAACCTTCGGCCATATGTCTGAGTGACTGAAGAGGCAAAGAAAGAAGAAACAAAACCAGCCAGGTAGAGCGAAGACGTAAATGAGGTTAACAGTTGGCTATCAAACTTGCAGTAATTGCCAGATTCAGTATTCCCTCTCTTCTTATCCTCTACCTCCGGAAAGAATTTATTTATAAACGGCTGCATCGAAGTTATGCCGCCTGAACAATAAAGAACTATTATAAGAAAGCTAATCAAGTATTAAACTAAGATTAATGGCTTTTGATATGACTTGTATTTTTGGATTACACAGAGCTCAAGCTCAAGATTTCTGTACCGCTGTCAAACCTTCTTGTGGGAATACAAAAATATATGTTATGACAGAAATGACTATTGACAAACAAAGAATAAAAGAACAAGAAAAGTCAACACAAATTTATGTAATTCGCTAACGATGTATTAGCTACATCTTGAGATAGAGGGAGAAGTTGTTATATTGAGGATAGTACAGAATACATAATGCAAAGACGTTAAGGAGATAAAGGGTTTTAAGAGGGTTTATATATTTCACCACATCTTAGGTCATTCGGAGCACGAGATAACTTATTCAAGTCATTTCAACACTATATTTGCAATATAACATAAGATAAGACACCGTGTTATTTAGTTTTAGCCGACAATACCTGAACTTCCTATGTCATAGCCAAAGATTACACCTCCCATGGCAGCCATCATGCAAGAAAGAACAACAAAAAGGGTCATTCTTCCATTGTATTCACCGCCTTCATTTGCTATAGCTAATCCCACTGCCATGGCTGCTGGTCAAGTGCAGAATCTTAGTTCTAGATTAGCCTGAAATGACTTCTAAAGAAAAAAAAAAAAGACATTATATGTAGATAAGGCTTTAAAATTCTCCTCGTATAAGTGGAGAGTTCAGTACCATTGGAATTTTTCTTTATGTGACAAAAAGATTTAGAACAGCTCACATTGGTAAGGAAAGAGCCAAGGTTCCAAGTCTAAAGATGTCTTGCCAAACTAGTAGATTAGAGAAGTTTTCCTAAACTAGTCCAGACCAGCATTTATTTTGATAGCTACCTTTTGAACCAAAAATGAGCGGAAGATTCATTGTGAATAAATATTCAAAAGAAAAATATGGTTGAATATGAAAGTTGACGGGTTTGGGCTCATATTAGGCCATCTTTATCACATGGTATGGCATTAAAATTGGGCAGGCCCAGCTGGCTTTTTGCATAGCAAAAGAAAGAGAATTTGATAAAAAGATTGCACCTTGCACCATTATTTTTTTTATTTTTTTTTTTCTAATGAAATAAATAAACCATCACGGATTGGTCTAACGGTCAAGAGGGTCTTGGGAAGCTAAAAAAGTTATGGGTTCAATTCACGATGGTCACGTACCTATGAATTTTTTTTTTTTACAGTTTTCTTGACAGTCAAATGTTGTAAGGTCTAGTTGTTGTCCCATAAGAACAGTGGAAATGTGTGTAAGCTAGCCGGGACACTTCTGAATATATATGTATATAACAGTTAGAAAATGCTGTAGAAAGGGTCTCTTGAAGGATGCATAAAAATTGATTCCTTTGTTTTTCTAGTGACCATTATTGTGGTTGTCTATCTCTTTATCTAGTATGGTAATAAGCAACTCATGATTTTATGCATTCACTTTACAAGGAAAGGAATTTAAAAATTATTAAGAGTGTCATAACCAAATAATATGAGGACGATAAAACCCCAGAAGTTGGGGATGCGTCTAGTTATTGTCTAGCACGTTCTATGTCAAGCTAATGAGTGTTGAAGTTTCTGCAGTTCTATTGCCCACATGATAAAGCAAGTCAAAATCAGATAAACCCCATACAACTTCATTCAATCATTACGCATGTAAATAAACCCCATAGAATTATCCATCTTACAATGTATGGAGCAAAATGATTTGATTTTCAACACTGAAAGTAAATCTACCTCGATCGCCAAAATCTAACATCATGCTTCAGCAGCCAGCTAGTAGTGTAATTAGCCCATCTATTATAAGTGAAAACATGCTTCGAAAATTGATATCGACACCACAATGCCTCCAAAATTAAACCATCTGATTCTGAAGAGATGAAGAGTCATTGTACCACAGAAGTTATGGTTGTAATTTTTTACAAAACTTGAGACATCAATGTGCCTCATTACTGAAGTCTCTTGACTCATGTCCCGGTTCCACGACAACTCTCTTCCAAAACCAATGCTCCATCCAAATTCTATCCATCTGCTCAATGGGAATATTCTTAGTCTCCGGTAAGAAAAGCAACACAAAGGCAGTCATAATCAAGACCCATCCACCAAAGAAGAAGAAGGTGCCACTTTTCAAGTGACAAAGCATAGAGAGAAAACTCTGAGCAATGGCAAAAGTAAAGAGAAAATTAGCAGCCACAGTAATACTCTGCCCTGCAGATCTAATCTCCAATTGAAAAATCTCACTAGGAACCAACCAGCCAAGAGGACCCCAAGACCAAGCAAAGCCAGCAACATAGATACATATCAAAACAAGAACTAAATAACCATACCCTTTACTCAGCCTACCATGATCACCTAATTGAGCAGCCATTACACTCCCAATAACAATCTGACACACAAACATTTGAATTCCCCCAATCGTAAACAAAACCCTTCTCCCAAATCTATCAACTAAAAGCATTGAAACAAAAGTAGCTACAGTTCCCACAACCCCAGTCACAACAGCAGACAACAGCGAAGAACTTTCATCCAACCCAACAGTCCTAAACAAAATAGGCGCATAAAACGAAATGACATTGATACCAGTAACTTGTTGGAAGAACTGTATGGCAACAGCCATCACAAGTTGCGGCCTGTATTTCCTTTGAGACATTTTCACAAACACTTTGTGGGTTTTCTTCGATGGGTCATTTGCTTTCACCAGATCTTCAAATTCTGCGTCAACATCATCCGTTCCGCGGATTCGTTGCAGCATCTTCTTGGCCTTTTGGTGTTCGTCGCTGCGTTGAATCAAGCTATTGGGGGTTTCGGGTAAGAAGATTGCGCCGAGGGTTAAGAGCGAGGCTGGAACCCCGGCCATGGCTAAGGAGATTCGCCAACCGGAGGTGTTGTTGAGCTTTTGGGTTCCGTAATTGACGAGGCTGGCTGAAAGTACGCCGATTCCTACGCAGAGTTGGAAGCCATTGTTGATTGCTCCCCTGTATTTTGGTGGTGCCATTTCCGAGAGGTACAGAGGAATCGCCTGGTGAAAATTCATCGTAATTCGAATAATTTCTCCATTAAACCAAAAGATAATTTTTTTGGGACCAATTTAAATTTCAATTTAAGTTAGATATTAGAATAGACTTAATTCAATCCATATATTTCCCAATTGAATTGGATTATTGGACTAAGTTTATCTTTGTAATATTTGCAATCCGTATGTTGGCAAGAACTCTTCTCCTTTTTCAACTATCTTAATCTCTTCTCGCTTCTTTAAACTTCAATTTAAACTTGTAAACTTATTGTTAAAAAATATAAAGCTATACATGATCGGTTAATTCGTTAATTCGTGTAACTTGAATTACTTAACCAAAACTACAAGAGTTGAGTTAATTATAATTTTCTTTAGATTGGACTTGATTATGATTTATAATTTTCGTTAGGTCAATTTCGCTTTTTAGTTGGTCAATTTTTTACTTGTTCGACTCAACTCAATCAAAATTAAAAATAATATTAAATGTGTATAAAGTAGATTCTTAATATAATGATAATAAACATGCACTAATAAAATAGCTACCCTAGGTTTTAATATATAATAGTGCATGTTTCCTTTGTTACTTCTTTTTACATATTTATCGAGTATATTTTGAGTCTTACAGGAAAAAAGAAACTTAAAAAAAAAAAGACAAAAGAAAACACAAAAAAGATAGCCCAGCCCAAAACCTAATATTGGGCTGCTCTAGTACATAAATGATTAACTCGAAAATAATGTTGTACATAAAATTGTATTAACCCAACCTAAATTATATATAACCCTAATAAAAATAAATGATAAGATATCATATTCCAACTCATATTATCTTTTTGGAGTATTAGAGTTAACTAGGTCTTAGGTTGGTGACCCAATAATTTAATTGTTTAGTTATAAACAAATTTAACATCAGCGTCGCAAGTTCAATCTCGAAAATTCTCTCAACCTCCATGCTTCCGTCATCTTTTTGCTACATTTCTAAACCATGGTACTTTTTCATAATTTATAATCAATTTTAATGTATTTACTAAAAATACATCTTATAAACTAATCTTGCACAAATATATAGCATATTATTCTTAATTCGAATTAGATTGTATTAACCAAATAAAAAAGTTAATCAACCTAAAACAAAATGAATCCAACTAAAAAAATTAGTAAATTTTAATTCAATCCAAACAATTTACTCCACTTGTTTTGTACCCCTAATGAGAAGGCGATTAGAGAAGAACCTGATTAGTGAAGCCAACGCCGATTCCGAGCAGAATCCGGCCAAGTAAAAGCATGTAAATATTGGCGGCGGCACCGCCCAAGGCTGCGCCGGCGAGAAAGGCGGCGCCGCCGGCGAGGACGGAGGGTTTCCGTCCGAAGGCTCTGGTGACGGAGGAGGCGAAGAAGGTGGAAAGAAGGCCGGCGATGTAAAGGGAAGACGTGAAGGAAGTCAACAGTTGACTGTCGAATTTGCAGTAATTGCTGATTTCTTTGTCTTCTTTCATCTTTCTCTTCACTTCTGGGAAAAATTTCTCCAGAAATGGCTCCATGGATGTCACTCCACCTTCATCATTAGGTTTGTTTGTTGTTTATGCACACAATTTGGGGGAATTTTCAAGAAATTTGTGACTCTGTTTTTTTTTTTTTTTCTTTTAACCTCACATTTAAGGGAAGTATATTTTTAACTTGATTTTTCATGTATAATAAACAATGGTAAAATATCTTCATTTATAGTATATAATTAAAATTAAAATTAATTCAGTTGTAACAAAAAAAAAAATCTAAATTGATAGAATTTAATCGATGGTATACTCGATCTATCATTAATAAATTCTATCACTGATAGAAAATTATATTTTATTACTGGTTGAGTTCGAATGGACTCATTCTAACACTAATTAAATTTTATCAATGATAGAAAATTATTTATTATAGATGGATTATTTTAGAAATTGTGCTACAAATATAATATAAAAAATAGAATGTGCTGTTGATGGTAAATTTCCGATTTTCAAAATCTAAATCTTTAATTAGTTGCACCATCTCTCTTAAACAAAAGTGTGAAACATATAATCTTTTAATTTGATGTTCTCTTTTATTTTATTTTATTATATATATATATATATATATGAGCTTGTGTAAGATAAAAAATTATTTAATAAGATATATTTTTAGTATACATATAAATGTATCAATAAAAATATATTTTTTAGATTTAAATATAATATTTTCCATCTTTTTATTCATTTATTTACATATTTATGAGCATGAATAAAATAGTTTTATAAAGCAACTAAATATTAGCATAACTCAGTCCAACTTAACCCAAAAAGATAATGTTGGGTTGGGTGATCTAATTCATAGGATGGGAAGATTTACGGATTTGAAACTTTTGATTGATCATAAAATACACCTAAGCCAACTTAACTCGAACAATGTATGCCCCTATTACTTTGATTTTACATGTATTTTTCTCCCCCTCTCTTTTTGGTCTAAAAAAATTGTTTGAGACAAAATATATGATTAATGACCCGGCCTTTATAAAGTGAGAGAGCTTTTTTTCTTGCACAATAGCTTTTAAAAATGACCTTTTACAAAACTCTAATAAAGACAATTATATACAAATATTTGAAGTCACTAAAAAACTAGTTCAAAAAACAACTATTTAGACGTATTTTACAAAATTGTTTTGTAGACTTAGTAAGAATATGTATTAATTTTAAAGTAACAAAAAGAAGTATGAGAAAGCATAAAGAAATAGCCCTCCAATAAAATTGTATAATACTAATCATATGATTACGAACTCGAATCCTAAATACTACTAAACTCGGAAGAGAAGAGATAGGAGAACGATAGATAAAGTAGAGACCTGAAATTCCGATGTCGTAGCCAAAAATAAGGCCTCCCATGGCAGCCACCATGCAAGAAATTGCCACAAATAAGGTCACCCTGCCCTTATAATCCCCTCCTTTGCTATTCACAAACCCACCAACTGCCATTCTTAGATCTTAGTAGCTGCTTCTTTCTTGAGAGAGGAAGACTAAAGAAACTATAGATTTTTATAAGAAGAGATGATAAGCTTGTAGCAGCCTCTATTGACTTGTATTTTCAAATATCAAACATCAATATGTAGGGTCATATTAGTCAATGAAAGCTACCATTATAATTTCATTATATAGTTTTGTTACAAAGACTTTGGTTTTTGACGTTATATATCCACACACAAGTAGAATGGCAGTGGTAATAAAAAATTTGACCAGGCAAACCTATACCATATCGATTCATTAGTTTGGTTAGAATTTTATTAAAATATTAGATAAGGTTTCTAAAAAATTATAGCATTAATTTTAATGGAAGGAATTGGCTAGAAGGATTTTGTCTACGTTTGATTAATGACGAAATATAAGCTCGTTGTGGCTAAGATGTGTTGGTAAGAGTAAAACTCTCATACACATTGATGTGCACACGGGAGCCTTACACTTTGAGTATGTGTTACCATTGGGTGCTACAAAAATTTATCTAATAAATGATAATATTAAAATATAAAATAATTTTTGTGGCATCAATAGTGTCACATCATCAAATTATAGGACTGCCCAACTCTTCTATGTATATGAGAATTTTACTAAAAAATATATTACTTATGCATTATCTTGTATTGGGGAAAAGAGAAGCGAAGATAGTTAAAACAAATGTGAATATATATATAAAGAAAACAAATGTGAATATGACTTGAAAAAAAAACTTTTTTCAATTTTAAGTTCCTTTTCCGAAAAATAGTAATTTTATTTTAATTTAATTAATTTAGTCTAAATTCATCTAGGAGTTGTTTGTTTGATATATTTAGGTAGGATTTAGGTTAAGAATTTATATTAAAAAGTTGTGTTGAATAGTTAAAAATTGGGAGTTATAGTTAGAAATTCGTTTGGATGTAGTTTTTGTGTAGAAGGGTTAGAATCAAAGTCTTATTTGAATGTAAATTTAAAATGAGTAATTATTTTTAGCAGTTAAAAAAGAAATAATTAAAAATAAATTGTAAAAAATGAGTTATTTTGAGTTATTTTGATTGATCTGAAAGAAATAATTAAAAATAAGTGGTTAGAAATGATTGAACAATTATAAATAAATAACTAAAAATAATGGTTAAAAATGAAAAATTATTTTTAAACGTAAAAATGAAAAGAAATTAATAAAAACTCATTTGAATGTATATTTTGAAAGAAGAGTTAATAAATTTTAAAATTAAAATAGTAAGTGATAAAATCAAAATTCAAAAATATAAAAATTGAAATGATATTTTAATATTTAATTAATTTATTTTATATGGCGGCAGTGAAATCATATAAATACCGAACCCTAAACTCCGTACCCTATCAAAACGCACGCTTGCGAACAGCGAAACGATCTTCCTTCTTTCTTTCCTTCCTCTCATCGATCTCTTCGAAGTCCCACATGGACTCTCTGAACTCAAACCCTAACCCTAATTCCGCCATTGAAACCCTTGTTCCCTATCCTCCTGATGATCTCTCCACTCCCGAAAACCTCCAAGACCACGATCGCGACTCCTCTTTAATTCCGGCACGACAGCAAGGTAAGGATCTAAACTCCTCGAATTCTCACGGTGAAATTGCAGGGTTTGATCCAGGGAATGGATATGCTGATGGTGGTCTTGTCGGTGTCGATATCGTGCCGAAGGTGGAGATTCAGAGGCCGCTGCTGTCGGAGAATGGATTTGCGAACACTCATAGTGGGAATGACAAGGACTGTTCGGGCGGCGAAGAGGAGACCTCGAGTAGGCGGCGGCGTCGGAGCCGGTGGGATCCCCAGCCTGAGAGTAATGACGGGGAATCCGGGAGTGGTGCGCGGAAGAGGAAGTCGCGATGGGCTGTTGACGAGCCCAAGCCTGTGATTCAGCTTCCGGATTTTATGGGAGGTATTGAATTCGACCCTGAAATTCAAGCTTTGAATAGTAGGCTTCTTGAGATTAGTAGAATGTTGCAATCTGGTTTGCCTTTGGATGATCGGCCTGAAGGTGCTCGGTCGCCTTCGCCGGAGCCGATATATGATAATATGGGGATAAGGATTAATACTAGGGAGTATCGGGCTAGAGAAAAATTGAATTCCGAGAGACAAGAGATAATTTCTCAGATAATTAAGAAGAATCCTGCATTTAAGCCGCCAGCTGATTATAGGCCACCGAAGCTTCAGAAGAAGCTTTACATACCCATGAAGGAATACCCAGGTTACAATTTTATTGGGCTGATTATTGGTCCTAGAGGTAATACCCAGAAGAGGATGGAGAAGCAAACGGGTGCGAAAATTGTAATCAGGGGAAAGGGGTCTGTAAAAGAAGGTAGACTGCAACAGAAGAGGGACCTAAAGCATGATCCGGCAGAGAACGAGGATTTGCATGTTTTAGTTGAGGCTGATACGCAGGATTCATTAGAAGCTGCAGCAGAAATGGTAGAGAAGCTCTTACAGCCTGTTGACGAGGTCTTGAATGAGCATAAGAGGCAGCAGCTTAAGGAACTTGCTGCCTTGAATGGAACCATAAGGGATGAAGAATTCTGTAGGCTGTGTGGTGAGGCCGGGCACCGTCAATATGCATGCCCCTCGCGCACTTCGACGTTCAAGAGTGACGTACTTTGTAAAATATGTGGTGATGGTGGGCATCCAACAATTGATTGCCCTGTGAAGGGGACAGCTGGGAAAAAGATGGACGATGAATATCAGAATTTCTTGGCAGAGTTAGGAGGTACAATTCCCGAATCAGCAATCAAGCAGACCCCTACACTGGCAATAGGTTCAGGCACTTCAGGCACCACAGGAAGCAATCCTCCTTGGGCTAACACTACAACTGGCGCTAGCAATGCATCACAACCAGGTGTTGGTGCAAATGGAGTGAAGCCTGCTAAGGATTACGATGATACAAACTTGTATATAGGCTATTTGCCTCCGACTTTTGATGATGATGGTTTGATTAGGTTATTCTCAACATTTGGTGATATTGTGATGGCTAAGGTTATTAAGGATCGGGTTTCTGGATTGAGCAAAGGTTATGGATTTGTGAAGTATTCTGATGTGCAGATGGCCAATAATGCAATTACCAGCATGAATGGTTATCGACTGGAGGGTCGAACAATCGCAGTGAGAGTTGCTGGGAAGCCACCGCAGCCTACTGTGGCTCCTCCAGTGTCGACTGTGCCCACTTGTCCAGTTTCAAGCCAGCCTGTTAGTGTCTATCCATCCCAGCAGTTTATGCCGGGAGGACCGATTGGGAATGTTCCTCCACCCACAAATTATACAGGAACCCCTGTTCCATGGGGCCCCCCTGTTCCTTCTCCATATACTTCTTATCCCCCTCCACCTCCAGGTTCTAACGTCTATCCTGCAGTTCAGGGTCAGGCGATGCCTCCTTATGGCGTCCAGTATTCTCAAATACAGACGGCCCCCCCTGGTGCTCCATCTCAACCTATGACTTCCGGTGAAGCACAACAGAGTTTTCCTCCAGGACTGCCATCTGAAAACCCTACTAGTCAGCCATTACAAACTACTGCATATGGGAGCAATTTATATTCGATGCCACCAAGTGCTCAACCATCTTACCCGTTATCTTCATATAGTTATTTGCCTTATTATACTGCACTTTCTACTCATCCCATACCCATGTCGGCATCAAGTACAGATCAACCTCAACCACCCAGCGGGAATGTTCCTTGGGCTACAAATCCTCCAGTGCCTCCTCCTCACATGCCTTCTGCAGAGAAGACAGTATCAGGTGCAGATGCTGAGTATGAAAAGTTCATGGCAGATATGAAATGATTCTAGTTCTGATTGTGCAGCCTTGAATTTGGAGGAGGTATGTTGAGAATTTTTGTTTATTGACATTTTTAAACCCCGGGTGAACATCTATGAAATGGGTTCATTTCCAGTCTTTAAGCCTTGAAAAAAGAAAACCAATCATCTGTTGATCTAACGTTATTGGACTTTTTCATGGTCTTTAATTGACTTGTTTATAATTACTAACGAATTTGTTACTAATCAATTTTTATATGTTTTCCCCTCCAGTATGATTAGTCCTGATTTTTGAACCAGCCAAACAGGATCGAGTTATCTCAGTAGCCCTGAACATGGAGGGATCAATTACTGCTCTAGGAGTAGAATATTGTTTTGTTTGCTCACTCATTTTGTTTTTATATAAAAGAAAATGTTGTCTACAGAAAGTTTTGATTTATTTAAAAGTAATTATAAAACACTGTGCTCTGATTTTTTTTTTTTTTTAAAAAATACATGTTAGGGGCAAAATTGTCTTAAAATATTGAAGACCAAAATGAATTAAAACCAAATGGTCTGCTATCCTCTTAGACGTTGATGGTATTGGGTGTGAAATTGCAGTTTCCTCATCTTTCCCATGAATTAATTTGTAGTTTTGTTACACCTTATTTTGTTGTGATCTATACTTGTTGATTAGTCTTGCAGTTATTAACCATCCACTGGTACCATGTAAAATTTGACAGGATTGATGTTTGTTGGAGCTGATTACTTACCTCTTGCCATGACTTTGTTGGAAGTTTGGGACTCACCTCTTTAACCTTGCTGTACTGTCTTGACATTTGCAGAGATTCAGGCTAGAAGTTCTTGTCACACGGCCTTGTAGTGAAGGAGCAAATTTGGGCATATTATTGGAGGATTTGGTTTTGTTCCTTGTGCATTTTCTATCTAACAATGTTTGGTTAATTTTTGCTCTTATATTATTATTATTATTATTTTTACCTTCTTTCATTACCCCTACCTCACTGAGTTAGGTAATGATATTTCATGATGCATACTTGTTGCGTATCCTAATAATTTATGTGTCATTGCTTCCTGTTTTGACGTTCTATGTAATTTTCTATCGTCATGGACTCGTGGTGTTGATGATGCCTTCCATCAATTGATCCAGCAGGTAATTGTGCCCTCAGTTTCCATGCGATTGATGTGGTACAAAGGAAGAATTGCTTTAATAACTCTTCTGTTAGTAGATGTATGTTTATTGCTTCGGCTAACACATGTTTCTGTTCAGCATAATATAGTTTCTGTTTTGAGAGTTCTAAATTAGTTTAGTAACATGGAGGTGGTGATGGTATTCTTCATGCCTTCCATCAATCCATCTTGAAGTGGTCATGCCTTACAGTTTTGACACATGGGGGTATGTGGAAAAATATCTCGATTTATAGCGTCTTTAATCTTTTTTCTTCACGTTTAAATTTATCCTGATGAATTTTTCTAGTTCTCTTATGGCAGGTTAAAGATATCAGACTTGTTATTCACAGGCTAGTCAATTTATATAATGTCATTCTATTGATTGCCAATTTTTAATGGGTTGTAGCCGGTGAAGTGCTAGATAGTTTTCTTGCTAGTGTTTGAATGAGAAGTGAATTTTTTAGGCTTCGTTTGATAGTCATTTTGTTTTAAATTTTTGGTTTTTGAAATTTAGGCTTACAACAATTATCTTATTTTTTCTTATTCGGATGCCTACATCTTACCTATACTTTTAGAATTCAAACTAAAATTTGAAAAAAAAAGTAACTTCCAAAAGCTTGTTTTTGTTTTTGAATTTTTAATGGGTTATAGCCGGGGAAGTGCTGGATAGTTTTCTTGCTAGTATTTAAATGAATCTCTTAGACCCTGTTTGATAATCATTTTGTTTTTATTTCTAAAGTTTTTTTTTTTTTGAAATTTGGTCGGTATTTACATACTTTCTTAAGGAAAGATGGATACATTGCAGGAAAGATCGAACACATGATAGGAAATTTTGGTAAAAATTGGCTTCAATTTAAAAAATAAAAAATAAAAAGCCATAAGATTATCAAAATTCAAAGGGGGTCTAGAAAATGGAAATATCAGACTAGGCATTTGAAGAAGGTTTGTTATCGAGGTTTTGAACATATGTCGGTAACCTGTAGGTTGTGTCAACTATTGCATCAGTTGGCCAATGATAGGGCTCTACACGCTAACAGTCAAGTTTAGTGGTTTAGGTAGACTATCAAGTTCAAAATGGAGCCCATCATATAAATTTAGCTTCTGACCTTTTCTGATATATTTACTATGATTATGTGGAGCTAAAGATTGATATTTTGTATTTCATGATAAGGTTTTTTTAGTTGATGGATAACAGTTACTACGTCGGTATGGTGAGAGACTGAGAGCTCAAACATGTTGCTACGTGGTTTGAGTAGCATCTTTGGTTTCTGGAGGACACGTGTGAGACCTTATCATTTTTTTATAACCGCGACTGTTCGGGTCAGCTTGCATGCTTCTTGACTAATGTGTTACAGGACATACCGTTTGACCCTACAACATTTGGATGTCAAGGAAACCCGTACAACGTTTGGATATCATTATTTTTAAACCTAAACTTTAATTTGTTTATTGGCAGTAGTCCTCTAGGCTTAAGAAATTTAGAGTGATTTATTTTTTTGGTGGTTCCTTGGCTCTTAAGTTCAGCAGTAGAGAGAAGACTTTACTCAATGGGTTATGCTCATTCACTTAGTGATGTATTTATAGCTGTAGCCTGTAGTTGTGTTCAACATTAGTAACTGTTGGGAACTTGGATGTTTTAGGTTTTCCCAAGCTATTATTTTATGACTTTGCTAACATGATTGTGAGTTCTTAAGGTTGGTTCCTGCTGTCTGCCACGAAGGTCGTAGATTCTTGCTGATGAAGAACACTTGGTTTAAAATTGTGTGTTTCATAACAGGAACCTCATACGTGGAACGACGACATTATGGTGATGTTTTTAGTGTGTTTAATGTTTCCAGGAAGAGTTGTATTATTTAGTGGTTCTTTACTTGGCTTTTGGGGATATCAATATGGCACGATAAAGTTAATCTATGTTGTCTATTGACCAAAATTTGTTGTTCTTACTAAAGGAAGTTGATTAGCTGGATATGGTATATTTGGTTAAAATAATGATAAGAGTCAAATTTTTAATGTCTGTTTTGAACGGAAATGAATAAATTAAGGTTAATACGTGCTTATTAGCCTTGGTAGAATCTTGGCTGAGTTTGATTCTAAAATGTCCATATGAGCTTGGCAAGTCATTTACAATTCATTATATTAAGGTTTCTGTCTTTAAAGGGTGGGTGATGTAGTAGTTGAAGACTTGAGTTTTAAAACTATGCTCTCTTCAAGGTTTTTGGATTTGAGACTCACCTACAAAATTATTCTTCCAATGCTTGGCCTAGGAACGGGTGTGTACAACCCTTGTTTCAAATTAAAAAAAAAAGAAAATTATATCTAGGTTTTCATTGAAGTTAGCTAGAAGTAAGTTAATATGAACGTCAATTGATGGCATATATGGATTTACGTATTATTTTGTGTTTTTTATTGCATCGTATGGAAGTTTGCATGTTTGATGTGCATGTTATTGCTGTCGTGTCCCCATTGATTGTATTGATGCACTCTTTTGCTTTTTAGCTAACAATGCTTTACATATTTACGTGTAAAAAACAACTTTAAACCTAATATAAGCCTCTTAAGTCTTAACATGACTAAAGATGAATACTTAAATATTTGAAACTGTAGGGATTAAACTAAAATTTGTAGTAGAGACGTCAAGTATTTTAACCAAAATTAATTTGAGAACTTGTTTTTCACGAATGATATAGATTGAAATATTCAATAATTAATAATAATAATAATAATAATAAACTAATATTAGTAGAGAGGAAATAAAATAGAATCATTAATAAGATAAGATAAGATAATTTTGATTGAGAAATTCTCATTTCATTTCCTAACGACTTCTTCCAATTCTCCATTTGAGTGAAGCAAGTTTGTTTCGAAGCTTGTTATTTGTCGTCTCGCCACTCCACCCTTAATACACAGTGTTAAAAGGATCGCCGACTAAGAGATTGAAATTAGTACGATTTTATTTATTAAATCATATATTATACTAGTTGAATTTATATTTGGTTGATTTATTTATTATTATTTTAGAGAATTCTGTATGTGTAACAAAAATATTTATAAAAAAATTGCACGATTAACAAAATTATGTAAATATTTCATTTATAGCCGAAAAGGGATAGGTCATTATAAAATGGCTAAAATGCTCACATATAAAATTAAGTGAACTGATCTCTTGAAAAGAAGTAAATTTAATTGATTAAAAACAATTCATTCAACTTATTAAAAATAATTAATTTAACTAATTGAAAAGATATAAGTTTAACTAATTGAAATAAGTACAATTATGACACACACACACATATATATATATATATATATATATATATATATATATATATATATAAACATACAAATTTGTTATCGATGAAACATTTAAAAAATATATATCAATTAAAATTGTTGTAATTCTTTTTTTGAATACATATTGGAAGAGGAGGACAAATACCGAATATCGGGATCAAACCTGCGATATTGGTGTTTAACTAGTAGTCTGGTTTACAACCAAACAATGAAACAATTATACCACTCAGTCAATTTATTAACCAAATTAATAATGCATGAAACCCAAAAAGCACTCGAAACGACTGCGTTTGATAGAACCATTCTGAAAACAAGGGACAGAATTGTAAAAAGGCCAAATATATGGCGCTTGCCTTCAAAACCCTAGCTCGATAACCAGACGTAAATCTCAAGTTTCTCTAACCTGGTTCGTCTTCTCCGCCGAGCTCTGCAAAAATGGGTACGTAAATCTCCACTATCTCATTCTTCTCTGATCTTTACTTTGCTTTCGTATAATTTTACTCGAGCTCTGTATTTCATGGCTTCTTGCATTTTCGTTCCTTAGCACAATTCATCAAATATTAGGTTTGTGTGTTGTTGGCTCTGGATTTGGCTGAAGAATTTGTTAGAAGTTCCTGGATCTATTTCATGTTTCTTCTGATTTTGTTTGAAAGTTCGTTCGTTGAGTTAATGGTTATGTGTTCGATATTGATTTGGTGTGTTGTTATCAGGTGCTTACAAGTACGTGTCTGAGCTATGGAGGAAGAAGCAGTCCGATGTGATGAGGTTTCTGCAAAGAGTGAGGTGCTGGGAATATCGCCAGCACCCTTCTATCGTTCGTGTTACGCATCCCACTCGCCCCGATAAGGCTCGTCGATTGGGCTACAAGGCCAAACAGGTACATAGATTTTTTCTTCCTTGCTTATGGACTTATTAATATCTTGAAAAACCTGAGAATTAATGAGGATTACATTGAGTTTTGTTTCATTTTGTTGTCCGTTTTTCTGATAAGTTTTCCATTATGCTAATTTTACGATGCCGGTTCGTTATCTGGTTTAGTTTTGGTGTAAGCATGAAACCCATGTAGTTATTATTCTTGCTTGTTGAACTTTGATGCAGAACTCATTTTCTTTGCCGTGTTTCTGTGGGTTTTGTCTGACTCGATCGACTACCTTTTATTTTACGTACATTGTGAACAATAGATAACAATTAGTTGTTGCATCACTATGAGTTTTCTGATAATTAGGTGGAACAGTTTGGTTAACAAGGCAAAGAATAAAGTTAAAACCTCATCGTGGAAATTCTGTATTTTCCCACATTCTCATTTGAAATTTCTGTTTAATGATTTTATTGATGGATGGAGTGTTTGAAGTAAAAATATGCTGGAAGTAATTGACATTTGATTACTAGTATCGATTATTGAATTCCTATATTTGTTTTGCAATAAGAGAGAATGACTTTGAGCTTTTGATCTTGAATATGTTATTCCTTGTGTAACTGGTCTGATGTTACGTCCAATTTCCTTAACATTAATCTGAATCTTGACTACGAATAAGTAAATATACAACTTGCCAGCCATTTTACTTACAATACATGACATTCTACGATCTCTGATGCAAATAAGAAAGAATAAAAGATATTCCCCATTTTGGCTTCTTGTATCATAGTGCAGTGTAGCTGCATCCTTGGATGCGTTAAAGAATTAGCAACTTACTATTGTCCTTCATCTGTCTACTCTTGTGCATTTCCTTACATAAAGCTACAATTTTATAGGGTTATGTGGTGTACCGTGTACGTGTGAGGCGTGGTGGAAGGAAGAGGCCTGTTCCCAAGGGTATCGTATATGGTAAGCCAACAAACCAGGGTGTTACCCAGCTGAAATTCCAGCGCAGCAAGCGTTCAGTTGCCGAGGAACGTGCTGGGCGTAAGTTGGGTGGTCTTAGAGTTCTCAACTCCTACTGGATTAATGAGGTAACAACCAATTATATAAATATGAAATAAAATGAACTTGACATTGTGCATTCTTATGGAACCGAATAGTTCAAAGTTTCGTAGTTCGCATCTGAACCTTCCGAAATACATTCTTGAGTTGTTCTCTCATAGTTCACTTCATTACTGTAGGATTCAACTTACAAATACTATGAAGTAATCTTGGTCGATGTGGCCCATAATGCTGTTCGCAATGATCCAAGAATCAACTGGATCTGCAACCCTGTTCACAAGCACAGGGAACTTCGTGGGCTCACATCCGCTGGGAAGAAGTACAGAGGTCTTCGTGGAAGGGGTCATCTTAACCACAAGATGAGACCTTCAAGAAGGGCAACATGGAAAAGGAACAACACTCTCTCGCTTCGCCGCTACCGTTAATCCCAGTAATTTCATTAGAATTCATCTCATCTTTGTGTTTTGCTCAGTTGCTTGGTTGTCAAAAGGAAGCTTCAGTTCTTCCAAGTTTTTGTTTAATTTTACTGATAGC
The DNA here is from genome assembly GCA_036507275.1 of Sicyos edulis. Classification (NCBI taxonomy): domain Eukaryota; kingdom Viridiplantae; phylum Streptophyta; class Magnoliopsida; order Cucurbitales; family Cucurbitaceae; genus Sicyos; species Sicyos edulis. Next base: position 1,667,097 of record CM071858.1, on the reverse strand, counting down.
CAAACTGGTTTTTTGTAGTCTTTCGCGCGGATACGTTTTTTGTTCTTTTCTTGAGAAACTTTGGTTCATTATAATCTCTGCAGGAAGTCTTATTTTGTCTACTTTTTATTCAAACCAATTCGTTAACATATTCCTCGTGTTTGGGATACCGTGAATCATTCCTCTCATAATCATGCCTTCCAAAAATTACTTTTTTTGTTCTTTTCCTAACTATTTTTTATTCTCTCTTCAACAATTTTTACACTCGCGTCATTTTCATTTTTTTATATTTTTCATAATCATTACTTTTATCTCAAACAAAAATAATCATTATTTTCATAATCATTACATTCACCTCAATCACAAAAATCGTTATTACCTTCATAATCATTTTCCTCTTTATTCTCCTTCTCATTACTATTCTAGAGAAAAAAAATGTCACTTACTCTGGAGAAGGGGAGAAAAGTTAATTAACAGCTGAAACAACTGATCACGAAATTTCTTAAGTTGAAACACCATTGTTATAACATGATAGAAGTGTGTAATAATCCAGGTGATGCTGGGGGTGATCAAAAGAATAGATAACCCTAAGAACTTGAACTCAAGTTGCAAGAATTTTGATATTTTCAGTTTTGTTTGTATACACTTATGATCTGAATTCTTTGCTTGGTTCTTTATCCTTAACTGAACCCTTTTCAATCTTCATCTACCTAACTTCATTGTTATTCAAATTTAAGTCCAATGTTATGCTCCGATTTTATAACAACATATTGAATTTGGTTGAAGCCTGTATGTACCTTATTTTGTTGTATTTCTTAATTTTTAAAAATAATAATAATAATAAGAGTTCTTGAATAACACCATTTTTTTAAAACAATCAAACGAGTGCATTGAAAATACACAAATCTCTAATTCGTTTGGTTTTGTACCTGAATGATTTTTTTTTTTTCTTTTCTTTTTGCAACACATGTCACAAGTTCGAACCAACTCGTGTACTTATTGATTATTGTCACGAGACATGTCTTATCTATGAAAAACACTTATATAATTCCAACCATTTCTTTTGTCGCGAGCAGATACAACTATTAACTTTAAACATTTGCACGTACCTAAATTAAAAATGGAATTAAATTTAAACAAAAGGATCAAAATAATATTTACTCAAAAATCAAAATAATATTGTAATCTTGACAAATAGCGATTAAAATGGTTGCCCAACTTCTTTCAAACAAACCGAACGGTTCGATCAGTGGAAATTGACGGGACGAACCGGGATAAACCCAACCGGTTCTCTCTGGTCTTTTTTCGCGGCAACTTTAATGTTTGCAGTCATAAGAATTGAGAACCAAACTCTTCGAGCTTCGAGTTTCGGATTTTGAAGCTCAGAATCCACAATCCAATTCCCTTTTCTATTAACTCATTAGCTCAAGATTTTGTTCGAGAAATTCCAAGATCACAAGAAATTTCTACGAAATTGAATTCGTTTCATCTCAAATGCCGAAACCTGAAGTTGATGCCGTTCAATCTCAAATGGGCAGAGGCAAGGACGATGTCAATCTCTCTCGCACGTTTAAGTACTTAATGGGTCAGTTCTATGTTCGATCTTTATTTTCTTCTCGCATTCGTCTCTGTTATTGTGCTGTAGGGTATTGATTTGACTCGGAATTTGTTGTTCTTCTTCAAATGATCATGATAAGTACGGAAAGTTCATGATTGGTGTTTAAGTTTCAGAATTAAATAAGGATGAATCTTGTTCTGAACAGTCTTAAGCACTATGCCAGTCTCTAAGCTCGCTGATTTTCAGATTTTTTTAAAATTTTATATATATATATATATGTCTTACTGTCCAAATCAGCTTGTATTCATTTCAACTCTCGCTACGGGACATACCTTACAATATTTAGATGTCAAAGAGACGGTAAGAAATTAATTCATAAGTAAATGACCATCATGGATAGAACTCTTATCACTAGGTCACTACATGATGATTAATCATGTTTTTTTTTTTAAAAAAAGGGAAATCGAGGCGAACACTATAAGTGGGGTAATCATGCCCGTCTCTAGGTTAGGCACCCACAGACATCGAAGGAACGGAGATATGGGAGATGTCTCAAAATTAATTTCACATGTGAGTTTCGAAAGTGGGACCTCGAGTGGAACACACCTTCAAAGCCCAAGTCTTCCACCACGCCACTCCTTGGAGACTAATGTTTAGTGTATGTGGATTGGGATTGTCTTTATTAATACAAAATGACAAGGTCTGAGTGGCAAAGTTCTTGGTTTGCGTTTTATTCTTTTTCTTTGGGAGTAGAGGGGTTGAGCAAAGTCAGATTGGTTCTTAGTTTTTGTTTTTTTTTTTTTTTTGTTGTTGGTTCATTTACAATAAAGCTTTAGTTTGTGCTTTAACGAACTGAATTTTCTATTGAATTATGGTTCAGCTACACAATTCTTGTCAAGAGGCATTCCATTCATCTTCAATTTGTGGATCGTGAGGCATCTTACAGAAGAGGATTACGCGGTACTAGTTCTTGTAAATTTATCTTCCATTTTTAGTAATATAGATGTGTATTTGTCATGGAGCAAAGTCAGATAAGTTTTAACTGTAACGCTTGAAAGTTTCTTACAGGAGGACCTCCACACCCCACCCCCAATAGAATGTTTGGAATTTTGAACTATTCTCTAGATGTTTGTGACTTAGGTGATAAATGTTTTGTGTAATGCAGGTTTATGCAGTACAATTTCATCTTTTTGTTACATGTGTTCTGTTTCTTAGTCGGGAGGGATTCCGACGAGCTTGCATGCGGGCAGAGTTAAGGTGCATTCTCGTGATTACGGTGCTGTATTATGCACTCCCTCAGCCACTATATTTAGCATTTTGCAGTTTACGTTTGCCTTATGTATTTTCTTTTGTAATGTTGTTTTATAATTCTTTGTTTCTATATTCCAGCTATAAATTTGATGGTGTTGAATTAATTTTATATTATACAGTGAGAGCACTTCAGTTGAGGAAAATTCAAGGAGGCTACTTAAAGTAGCCTGGTTGAGTTTCCCACTTGGATTGGTTATTACTCTTGCTGCATGTTATCTGGTCCTTTGGTGGCAAGATATTGCCATTTCTAATCCATATGCACAAGCCATCTTGATTAATGGTAATCATCTTCCTTTTTACTTCCAGTTCCAACCTCTATATACTGTATTACTGAACCTTCTAATTTTCTTTCGTTTTCTCGCGGGTCTAGCATTCTTAGATACACCAGACAATTCATGAAGCCAATACTAAATGTAATAGGATTTTCGGTCAGAAGGGAGTATTCCTGAGTATCTGGAGGAAAATAGAACTATTAACGTGTCACCAATATGGTCATGCAACACATGTTACTGCATTGTTGATAATTATAAACATGCATCATAAAAATATGGTCATGCAACAGTGATGATATATTCTTATTGCTATTACTGTAGTGCAGTTTTTTTCTTGCGAAATTTCTTAACATTAACTTTATTTTCCAAAGCTATCATTCCCCTTTTTTAATTTTGAATTTCGTTTATGGCAGGATGTGCGTGTATTTTAGAGCTGTTGGCAGAGCCCTTATACATTCTTTCTCAGACCTTGCTTCTTCTTAAATTGCGGCTTCTAGTTGAAACCATGGCTACGTTTTCACGTTGCATGACAATGTACATCCTCCTAGTGAAGCAAAGTAACATGGTAAGATTTAGAAGACACTGGACTGTTCATATAAATATTCATCCTGGAAAGCCTAAAACATCACCCCTCTTGACTATCCCATTCTCCATTACTTCTGTCCTCAAGTGTCGGTCAGTTTGTGTGCGTGTCTTATTGTATATTAGCTTTTTATGGAACATTGGAACCTCAAATGAATTTATCATATCATGAGTTTTGATACATTCGTTGATAAGTGCCCTTGAGCTGCAACATGATGCACGTTTCTTAGTTAGTTTCAGTCAAAGTCAACGGGTCTGGTGGTGGTGTTAATACACCGTAGTGCTCCAAGTTAGTTACCTTGAGGAAGCTTATTAGTTGTTTCCCTGAGATAAGTTCATTTTGTTTAGAACTTTGAGCTACAGAACCAGTTAGGGTTTGAGATAGACCCTCTAGCTCTACAACATTTGGCTCTCAAGGAAATCTATTGGAAATTAATTCCTAAGTAGATGACTACCGTGGGTTGAATCCATCCCCTCCTAAATCCCCCAGGCCCTCTTGGGCCACGAGGCCAACCCATGACAAATTGTATGTTCTGCAATTCACTATTTGAAATATTTAAAGTTCTTTTGTTCCACATTCAGACTCAGGCCCCATAACAGTTATATATTATATGATGCATCTAATTAGAATTCATTGGCTGCTGGCAGGAGAAAGGAATCATATTTGCTTTATCACAATCTACATATGGTGCTTGCTTGTTCTTAGGATACTGGGTCTACTTTCTTTCTTTCCGTGAATTTAAATGGCCAGATCTTTTTCCTTTCAGGTACTTAGCATTTTTTTAGCATACGCGATTGATGAAAATTCTATGCCTGAAATAATTTTATGCATCAGCCATACTTAGAATGTTTGCAAGAATCTGCATTACCATGCACTGTTACACTCGCACCTTTTTGTTTCCTTCTTTTTCATTTGCCATTTTTTGGAGGTTTAGAAACGTTTCTCTGAGGAAAACCAATTTGAAATTACATGCAGTTAATTTTTCTAAGGAAATGTAGTTTACATCATTTTTACAAAACTTGAAACGAACATGGTTCGTTATTCGAGAAAAGTGCAATAAGGCTGTATTTCTTGCATAAAGTTATTTCAAGTTAAATCTTTGTCAGTATTAACTATTGTCCTTGCCACCTTGCAATTATGTAGTTTCATGGATTATTTTGCAGAATGGGGAACATAAAGGATTTTGATGAGAAGCTTTCAAACATGTGCATGCTATTTACTTTACAATCCTTCAGAAAGTTGGTTCTTCAAGAAGGTGAAAAGATGGTTCTTGTGTGGTTAGACACACCATATAACCAAGCTGTTTATGGTTTGGTAGATAAATTGGGTAAGTGTTTTTTTAGCTTATGGTACAATTTTATTCCGATTGCATGCAATTGATTGCTTAAATGTCTGAGAATCATTTAAAATTTATTTTAACTCTACTGATAAGGTTTTGGAGATCTTGATATTTTACTATCCTCAACTTGATAAGCTTGCTAATAGTACTTATTTACTTGTATTCAGGAAGTTTAGTGGTGAGACTGGTTTTTCTTCCATTTGAAGAAAGTTCATACACAACATTTGCAAGGTCTGCATCAGGTTTATATATTCATCTTTATTCCTTTATTTAAATTACAACAGAAGATAGAATATTATTGTTTTCTCTTTCTTTCTATGCATACATTTGTTTTATTGGTTATCTCTATGTAACACTTAAGAGTTGGAAAAATGGGTGTACATGACATGCCTTAGTTCCATAAATTGCTTATACTTTCCCGAACCATTTTCCTGATTTCTTGTTAATGTGCACTCATAGTTTTTGTAACATAACCAGATTTAATGAAGATTGCTGTTTTATGACAAAAATGTGAAATTTCAAAGAAGCACGCTCGTACAAAAAAAAAACCCTTCTCTTGACTTAAATTTTGCATTTTTCTTTTTTACTCATTTTCTATTTGATAGGTGAATATCCAGATAAATCCAGAAAGCTTGGTACCTACCTTACAGAAGCTCTCAAGTTAGTTTTGCTTATTGGTATGAAATTTCAATTAATTCTACTACTCTAGTATATATACAGAATTATTTTTTATTTGTCCTTCATTATCATGATCTCTCCTTTCCATACTGTAAAATCTTTATGATATTTTTGTTACTTGAATGTGTCCCCAATGCGAGAATTAATTCTGTGATACAGCTCCACACAATTTCTGAAATTGAATACATAAATATAGTGTTTGGATACTTATACAATGAAAGCCTGAGTTTCCGTCCTTGTTAAAGTTTCATTACTGATTAATTTGCACACAATTTCCTTGGGATCATTAAGCTAGATAGTGTCAGGTTCACCAAATATATTCTTCCCTTGTTCAATATCTTGTCAAGAAGGAAAATGACGTGAAAATAGTATTTATAGACTTAATATTCAAAAACAAAAAAACAAAATAGTTATCTGTTAAGACACTAATATCTTAACAAGCACAATAGAACTAATATCGAAAAGATGATAAATGAAACACGAAGAACACTATATTGATAATAGATAGAGGATTACAATACCATAACCTTAGCCTTTCGAGAGGGCTACTCTCTCCCAATGTCTTAAGCAAGACAACCAAGATCAAGATATTCCTCCCCTTCTAAGAATCCACTCCCCTATTTAAGCACATCCCCAAAAGCTAATTACTATCATACCCTTACTAATATAATATTAATTTTCTAAACCTCTAGGGCCCTATCATTATCAAACGTGGCATAAGCAATGATAATATTTGTTGTTTAGTCTCTAAATTTTGCTGATTTCAGCATATAAATGATAGAATCTACCACACTTTTCTATTAAACTACGATAAATCTCTCGAGAGAATCTCTCAAAGAGCCCTGAGTACAAAGACGACAATTCAATTGATGCATAACAAAGACCTATCATCCCCTATTTATAACCCTAAACCCTAATTAATTAAAAGACTAATAATAGGCCCAAGCCCAATACAATTAAAATAACAATTAACTAATAGATAATAAATACTAATACTAATATTCCCAACACTCCAAGGTCCGGATCGTATCAATACTTTCCCCCCCACGAGCCACCTTGTCCTCAAGGTGTTCCATCTCTGATGCCACCTTCTGCAGTTCCATCTTCTGGCAAAAATTCAGTCACCTCAACATTCTGGTAATCGTGCGCATCCCGAGCGACCCACACATCAAATTCTCAAGCTCTTTCTTCCGACAACGATGTCACTGGGACAAATTGTTCATCGCAATGAAACATAACCCTTTGTCCTTCCTAGCTCGAATTTCGGTTTTGATGAGTTTTTATAAGGCATCGGGTGAACGGTTGTAGTCCTATGGGACAAAATCTCTGTGCTTCCCGTTCCCGAGACAATCGTTCTGCTTTAGCCTTAATCGCTATGGAGTACTTCCCTCGTGTTGGGCAGCTGGAAAGCAAAATCATCCTCAATCACTTGGGCCATAAACATTTTCTCTTCAATGCCCATGGTCGTAGCTTACGCGCGCGCGCTCCGTATCTCCTCTTTCACCCCACTTTCCCACTTCCTCCAATGCGCTCAAATCGATATCGCGCATTCCCTTAGCAAAGCGCTCAAAGCTCGGCGATATTCCTTCACCGTTCCTATCCGCTTTAAACTCATGAAGTTGGCGTACTTATTGGCTCGGGCCACCGGTTGGAAACGCTCCAACAACCCATCTTTGAATTCGTTCCACGAGCGAAAAGGAGCACGGTCCTCCTCATCTGCGCAGCCCACTCCAATGCCTCCTTCCAAACATAACCTGCTTTGCCTCAACCCCTCATATTCATCCAACTTGTTTACCAGAAATAACGCTCGACCCGACTTAACCATCCCACCGGATCCTCGTCAGCCAAGACCCTTGAAAACCAGCATCTCCAATTTCCCGAATCTCTGTCACATCCCAGTCCTTCCCTTCCTCCTACTCTCTCGAATTCCCGTTCAAATCTTTCTTCTCCTCCCACCCAAATCTTGTCCCCTATTTCGGACATTGTCATTCCACCCCTATCGTTCCAATCGTCATGCGCCAACGACCTATCATAGCCCATGCGCAACCTCCTCTCCTCCGTAACCTGTTTTCTCTCCCCACGACCCTTGGATCTCCCCTTTGGCCGAACTCCGGTCCCGGTAAATCGTCAACCCAATTTCGGCCTCGATCATTCCAACCGTCATGCGCTATTGGTCCATCAATCCCAAAGCGCACTCTCCTCTCTCGACAACCCATTTCCTCCCGTCATGTCGAGGTTCTCCTCGTCGACCAAATCTGCCCCCGTGCGGTATTCCCGTCGAAATTCCCTCGAAACTCCGTCCCGGTCCAACCCGACCGCCCAACCCGTCCCGGTCCGACCACCCACACCCGATCCGGCCGCTGCACCCGAGCCACACCCCTCGCCCCCCGGCCTTACTCCCGCATCACGCCCGCCCGCGAGCCCGCCTTTGCCCACGCCCAGCCCGACACCCCCTCCGCGCCCAGCTCCGCACGGCCCAACTCCACCCAGCCCGACACCGCCCCAGCCCGCGCCGCACCCGCGCACCCCGCTCGCGCCCGGCCCGACATCGCCCGCGCGTACGCGCCGCGCTGCCGCGCCGCCCTCGTCCGGCTCGATCTCGCCCGGCCGACACCGCCTCCAGACACGCGTCCGCACGAGTCCGCCGCGACACCGCCCCTCTGCGCGCCACCGCCCCACGCGTCCCGCGCCGCTTCCTTCGCGCGCCGCGCGCCGCTCGCTCCTCGCCCGACCGCGCCGCCCCCGCCTGATGACGCCCCTGCTTCCTCCAGCGTCGCCTCCGCCACAGCAGCAGCCGCGCCCAGACCTCCCTCCGTCCTCTCGGCCATTAATCCTTTCCCTTTGTCAGCCCGAATCGATTCCATTATTAGTTCTAAATTCCGGGTTATCGACTCAAACTTTAGATCCTGGGAATCTATCTTTTTTCCCAGCCGCTCCTCCATCGCTTCCATCTTCACATTAGTTTCTTGCAACTTCCTCGCCAAGTCGGCCACTCCTTCTTCACATTCTTGTATCCTGGATTCCATCTTCGTAGTAACCATTCCCGGATCGGCAAATGGCTCTGATACCAAAATGATAGAATCTACCACACTTTTCTATTAAACTACGATAAATCTCTCGAGAGAATCTCTCAAAGAGCCCTGAGTACAAAGACGACAATTCAATTGATGCATAACAAAGACCTATCATCCCCTATTTATAACCCTAAACCCTAATTAATTAAAAGACTAATAATAGGCCCAAGCCCAATACAATTAAAATAACAATTAACTAATAGATAATAAATACTAATACTAATATTCCCAACACTCCAAGGTCCGGATCGTATCAATAAGATTCAGTTGAATTGGTATGGGTTTAATTTTAAAGTGATAATTGGGTTGAGACTATGGTGACGACACCTAAAATGTCAATTATCCTATAAGTTTTCAGTGTCAAATATTGCATGAGTGGGTCGGTGGTTGTTCCGCTGGGATCAATGAAGATGCATGCAAAATGGTCTTGATTCCTACGAACAATTTTTCCAAAAAAAAGGGTGAAAATATAGTTTTTCCTTCATAATCACTTTTTTTAATGGAATGTCGTCAATGTATATATTTCTAATTTAAATTTAGTTCAGCCTGCATGAATCTCCCGCCCTACCTTTGACCTTTTGGAAATGGAATAACCATTGCAATGCATGAAGCCTATGAGCTCCACTATTTTCTCATTTCTAAGTCGATTTAAAAAATGAATTGTATGATTTCATGCAGGCCTAATATTTATGGCATTTGGACCAAGTTATTCTTACGCCCTTATTCGGATGTTATACGGGCAGAAATGGAGTGATGGAGAAGCACCAACAGCTCTCCGCTATTATTGTCTATATATCATTGTGCTGGCTATGAATGGTTGGTAATTTCCTGTTTATTGTTTTGTTTTACGTGTTGTGTTGTCTTTCTCTGCATAACACCTTAACATACAAGGGGAAGGGCAGGCGGGTTACTTCATTTATATTGAAAAAAGTTACTCTGCTTCAAATCTTATTATCCTCGTTCCTTACCATTTTTTTAAAAGAACAATCCTTAACTGTTAAGCCTTAATTTGCATTATCCTCGTACCTTACCATTGAAAAAAGTTACTCTGCTTGAAATCTCCCTAAAAGAACAATCCTTACCCCGAATTGCAGGCTGTTAACTGTTAAGCCTTAATTTGTGTTATTACTTATGTCCTGCTGCTCTAGAATAAATCCTGGTATGAGTAAAATATTTTATTTTGAATACATATATCAAGAGGAATGAATTTATGGAAGGATGTGATGGGGTTAGGCTACCACCTCACACAAACTTCACTGCTGAATAGTTCTAACAAGCCTTAATGAAAATGAGGGGAGCTACAAAATGTTTGGATGGCAGAAATTCTACTAGGAGCATGTAAATATACATGTATCTAATTTTTCCTGACTACTAGATTGTGTTAATTTTACTTCAGGGACTTCAGAAGCATTCCTACATGCTGTTGCAAATGAGAGCCAACTCAAGAAGTCAAATGACTCATTACTTCTCTTCTCGATGATCTACGTCATGCTGAACTTTCTGCTAATCCGGTCTTCTGGAGTAGTTGGCTTGATTTTTGCTAATTCTATAAGTATCCTTTTTCTATGATGTGAGATAATTCGTTTGGCCTTTGTTATTATGTTGGAAAATTTTGGTGTCTTTTTGTGTTTTGAGCTCTTGGCTGTGTGAGGTGAACTCTTTTTCCGATGTTGTGTGAAAATTTTAGATTGAACTTCTATAATTCAAATTCAAATTATTCTAGATTTCGAAGAATTTTTTTTTTAATTATTCTAGGGAACTGTTAATATATAGGACATTAAGAACGAAATTTATGAACACTCAAATGATAATATGCTCTTTGATGAAATATAACTTTTGTAGTATATACTTTTCTTGACTATAAAAAGATATGATTTTGAGAATAACTTACTCGGCCATATTCATCAAAGGCTACTTCAAGGTATGTTTTAGTTATAAGCTTAACCTTCTTTTCATCAGATTTTTATCATTAATAATGTTATTTTTTTCTACTCCACAGAACTCTTCATTTTCCTTCAGCAGCTGCTTGCCTTCTGGATGGATCTTTTTATTATTCTCAGGGGTTCTGACTCTTATTTCGGAGAGATTGTTTCTGGACCAGCAAAATTTTTGGTCGACATTTCCGGTTCATTTATCGATTGGTTTGGTTTGCTTCATTGTGTCATTATTCATCATGTGAGTAAATTCCTTTTCAATCTCATTAAATTGAAATTTGTTTTGTCTTTGACTCTTTGCTTCCTTTTTACAAATTTGATTTTTGTGTTGTTTTTCATAGCTATCGCCGTGAGAGATCCTTTATCAACAAAATCATTCGCTTCCGTCAACACTCAGATTGACAAGCATTTTCCTGGGGAGCTGCATACTATATTAAATTATCAGTTAAATTGTTAGAACTTCTTGAATATGGTAGCAGGAAATGTTTGTTGAATCGGCTGCGAGATCCTCTTCGATTCAAATCGGTTTAGCTGTAGAGGATAATATTCAGAACACATCCATGACAGGAGGACAAGTCATTGCAGAGCTCGGTAACCTCGTAGAATTATCGCGGAAACTAATTACTGATCAGTAATCTATGGATGCTAACTTATCTTTATTTTGCTCTGAAGTTATTATTATATGTATGATATATTGACAGAAGTATATTATATCTCCTCTTCAGTTTTGTCATCTGAACTCCATTTTTCTTGCAATCTGTTTCAGATATTTCTTCCATGAAGAGATCTAATTTCTGATATTTGCTTGTATAATTGTTTATTGTAGTAGACAAAGAGAAGGGATTACCTGAATCATTTTGTTTGAATCAGATCGGTTGAATTCGTGCTAAAATTAATTTCCAGGAGGTGCGCAAATGCCAATATTAGGAATTGATCTTTTACTTCTATACCAAGGTCAAAGTTTGAATGAATATGAGTAGATATTGGGGGAGGGGGGGAGAAATATCGATTCTCGGGATCGAACCCGTGATGTTGGTGTTGAACTGTTTACAATCAAATAATGAAACCATTGCGTTACTGACTCACTCGGTGAGTATTTGATGTTAAGTGCAAAGGTAAAGTACCCTTCAACTTGAAAGAATTGAATTAACACTCTACAACCTACCTACTTAGGTTTGCAAATTCATCTCAACAATTACTTAGCCTTCTTTTAGACATTGGAAAATTACAAGAGACATTATGACATGAATTTTGAATCTTGTGTGTTTATTTTGTTGCATTGTTCCTACTGCCATTTTCTTTAATATTTTATTATTATATTTTAAAGTATAATAATAATTTATTCTTGCCAACGCGAGCGGTAGTTCAATGACATCTGAGAGGTCATGGGATCAAATCCCCCGTCTCCATGTAATCTCAAAATAATAATAAGTTATTCACATTATTTTTCATCGAAAGGAGTTCTACAAAAGAGAAAAATAACCATTTTTTTTAGAAGTAAAACATATGTTTCATAAAAACTTAACTATAGTGATGGATTTTTATGTTTTGCAAGGCCAAAGATGTTTTTGAAACAGAAGTATTTTGAAAAGAAATTTTAACCACGTCCACCCAAACTTTAAGAGTAATGTTGGATTTTATTTTTAAAATTCAAGGATATTTTTGGATTTTTTTTTTTCTCATAGGTTTGGTCACAAGATCTAAATTTTAAAGTTATTTTCTAGGGGAGAAATACCTTTCAATATAGTTTTTATATTTTAAAAATTAAACATTTTATATCTGATATTTTAACAATGCAATGCTAATTTTTAATTCTATGAGATAAGAAAATTGTTTTTTTTGTATAGTAATATTGGGGAGAGAATTCGAATCTGTAACTTCATGGTTACTAAATTGTATAAGATGCATGTAGAACTCTATTATTATTGATAAAAAATTGTTACTTACTATATATTCGAACATGTAATCTTATAATTATTAAGTTGTATAAATAGAATAATTTTAAATTATATTATATTGATAAAGTAATTATTTTAATTTTAACGTAAATATAACTTTTAAAATGACAATATAAATTAAAGTAAATAAACATTATTCATAAAGACTAAAAATGTTGATTAGATTACAAATGTTCAATTTTGAAATCTAATAACTAAATTAGAATTAAACTCAAAACTTAATGTCTAAAAAGTTAATTTTTCCTATTTTCTATATTCTTTCCAAAAAAAAGAAGATATTTTCAATATAAAAATGCATTTTCTATAATCTAGCAAATATCCATTAAACAAAACCGACCAAATTTAACCTAAGCATCGACTAATTGAACAATTGACCAACTAAGAATTAAAGTAGAATTCTTAAAAAAAAAAAGAAGAAAGAATTAAAGTAGAATTATTTAATTATTAAAAAGAAAGTAAAATTATTTAACAAATATAATTTTTTATTTTCCCTTTTTGTTTTCAACCAGTCCCGCGCCACTGAAAATCGCAGTCTTCAGAAGAAGAACAATAAAAGGAGGAAAAGACAAAGAGAGCTTTGTTCTTCTTCCCGTTCCCGCCACAAAAATCTCCATGTTTTGTTCATTCATAGACTAATCTTCGGTACAGTTCACCAAAATCCAAGGAATCGCAAAACCCTTACAAAGCCCTAACATGGCTGATTCCACTGCTCTTCCTCCTCGCTGCGAAGCCGGAATCATCAGAAGTATACGCCTGGAGAATTTCATGTGTCACAGCAACTTGCACATTGAGCTTGGCGAGTGGCTCAATTTCATTACTGGCCAGAACGGAAGTAAGTGGATTACGTGATTTTTGTTTTTGGGGGGTTTTTTTTTGGAGTACATACAGGGGGAGGGGAGACAAATAGTTATTATCGGGATCGAACCTGTGACGCTGGTGTTGAATTGGTTTACAAACAAATAATGAAACCATTGCGCCACTTACCATTTTGTGGAATCAATTTGTTCTTAGATAGGGGCTAGACGGCATTTGTATTGGAGAATTTTTTCTGATGGGGAAACAAAAAATACCCATTATTTGTTTTTTTTGGTTTTGTTTATACTTGTGAGTGTGCGGGCCGGGCCAACTTACGTACTTAATGACTATTGTCACGACACATACAGCCAACACCTACAATATTTGAATATCAAAGAAATTTTTTGGAAATTAATATATACATTTTTTGATATCCACGACTTGTCTGGGTCAGCGCAACAAGATTATTATTATGGGGCATACCGCCTAACCCTAAGACATTTAGATGTCAAGTAAACTCTTAAAAAAATATTTTTTCGGTAAGTGACTATTAGGATGCCACTATTTTTTTTTTGAAAATTGGAAAATCGGAGTTTCGCTCCCCTATACCCGGGGCACCACTGACCCGTCTCTAGACTGTGGCACCGGGATACTTCGAAGGGTATTCTAATTTAAGCACTTTCCAGCGACCTCGAATCAGAGATTTCTTAAGGAAGCATGCCTTGAAGTCCTTTACCTCAACCGCTGGGCTGCCCATTGGGGACTAGGATGCCACTATCGTTACACATTTGAAAATGGGATTCTCATCACTAATTGGTTTTGAGATGGATGCCACACTTTAGTAACTACATGGATAGAACCCTTCATCTCTTAGGTCCCAAAGACCCTCTTGACTACCAAGTCACTCCATGATGGTAAAATCTGAGGAAATTAATTACTTGATCACATGTTAGTTACTTAAAGTTCTCTTGACTATTAAACCCACACCATAATGGTTTGAAAGACCCATAATTTGGATTTTCCTTTGCTGCAGTTTTTCATTTTCTAATGGTGCTGCAATTTATAGTAGAGGTTTAATGGCAGCGAGTTTGGCGTTTGCAGGTGGTAAGAGTGCTATACTAACTGCTTTATGTGTTGCATTTGGCTGTCGAGCAAAAGGAACCCAAAGGGCATCCACGTTGAAGGATTTTATTAAAACTGGTTGCAGGTTTGTTCATTTGTGTGGCTTTCTATGGTGCTAATGTATCTGCCACTTGTTTATTTCTTGAGCTATTGAGTTTCAGTTTACTCGAGGTCTAGCTGGACCATTGGTTTGTTAATTATGTGGTAGTGTTGTATGGATCTAACTCAATTATGTGTTAGTGTTTCGCCAAAATGAGCACAGTTCAATGGGCATAACGAATGTGTTAATGACTAAGAAGTCTGTGTTTTGAGTCCCCAGTTCTCCTATTGTGTTAACTCAAAAAAAATTATGTGCTTGTGTTTCGGGTCATCTTTTGCATACTTCGACCAATCTATGATATGAAATTTCTGCTAATATAGCCTAGTTTGTGGTATTTTTGCTGGCTAGGTTATACAAATATTAGAAAAAGTAATTTGAATCAGGCTTTAACTCTACTGCATTTACCTAGAAGTTTAGGTTGTTTTGCATGTTTTATATCCTTTTTGAGTTTCTAATTCACATACAGTATTGGATCTTAACAGTCATGCTGTCATCCAAGTTGAATTGTTAAATAGGGGGGAGGATGCGTTTAAGCCTGAAATATATGGTAATCTTATAACCATAGAGAGAAGGATTTCCGAAGCCTCCAGTGGCATTGTTTTGAAAAATCGCCAAGGTTAGTTTATTATTTTTTTCAATTTCTTTTTTTATGCTTATTTTGTTTATCTACAATAGGGTAATCACTTTTTTTTTAAAAAATTTATTTATTTTTATATCTATGAGAATTTGAGTTAGTTTACACGCACCTTAACTATTCTCATCTCAAGAGACAACCGTTTGATCCTACAATATTTTGTTGTTAAGAGAAATTAGAACCCATAGCAAATTAATTCATAGGTTGGTGGTTACACGGCTCACACCTGAGTTCTGGCTGATGAATTTTAGTTTTACTTTTTATTGTCAGTAAACTGGTATGATTCTGTTTTACTTTTGAACTGGTCTTCTCAGAGACTGTCTTTATTATCCAGTAATGTTGATCTTGATATTGCATTTTTCAATAATGTTCTTGTGAATCATATTTCAGAGTTGGATGTACCGCAAAGTACGGCTGTACCGTTTTATAATTTTATGGGGTTGACAGCCACTGTTTATTTATTATTATTTTTATTTTTTTCATATGGTATCTTACAGGAAAAAAAGTTGCCAGTCGGAGGGATGAACTACGGGAGCTAGTAGAACATTTTAATGTGAGTAGTTTTCTTGTGTACTGTTATCTGGTTGGTTTTCTGTTTTTGTTTTTATATTCTGGTCATGTGAGGTTCTCTAGTATTTTTTGGGATCAAGTAACAAGTGCAAGGTATGTGAATGTTTACTCATCTTCTCTTCTCCCTACCAAACCAACCCCTTTCTTCAATTTTGAAACCCAAATGTAAGTTTTGCATTTAATTAACCAAACATAGCATTTATTGTGACGCTTGGCAAGTTTGGGTTTCTGCAAGTCATCAAATTGTATTGACTAAGCTGAAGAGTTGGAGAGTCAGAGTTGGTTAGAAAAGAAAATGTTAGTTGGAGATGGGAAACAAAGTGAGATGGGCTAAGGAGGGGGATTGCAATTTATATCATGTAGATGATCCGTATTGCCAAGAACTCAAAGGAGATATGTGTTGGTTGATATAAATAAATTTGCCCCAACCCACCAGCTTAAACTTTTGGGTTGATTGGTAGTTTAACACAATTCAACAATATGAAACTTTGTGCATACTCAATCTTCAAAAGTTTTTAAAAAAGGTATGCTTTATCTTATGCAGATAGATGTTGAGAACCCATGTGTAATAATGAGTCAGGACAAAAGTAGAGAGTTCCTGCATTCTGGGAATAACAAGGATAAATTTAAGGTAATACAAGCTATTTTCTTCACATTTTAGTATTGTTATGGTTTCTCTAATGAAACTCTATTGCTCAGTTCTTCTTCAAGGCTACTCTTCTTCAGCAAGTTGATGACCTGTTGAAAAATGTTTTTGGTCAATTGAGATCTGCAAACGCGCTTGTTGATGACTTGGAGTC
This sequence comes from Sicyos edulis, assembly GCA_036507275.1. Taxonomy (NCBI): domain Eukaryota; kingdom Viridiplantae; phylum Streptophyta; class Magnoliopsida; order Cucurbitales; family Cucurbitaceae; genus Sicyos; species Sicyos edulis. The sequence continues at coordinate 1,650,390 of CM071858.1, read as the reverse complement.
TACTATACGACCTGTGGAGAAGGAACTAAATGAGCTGCGAGGAAAAATAAAAAACATGGAGCATGTAGAAGAAATCTCTCAACAGGTTCAACAATTAAAGAAAAAGCTTGCATGGTCATGGGTATACGATGTTGACAAACAACTTCAGGGACAAAGTACAAAAATAGGAAAGCTCAAAGATCGCATTCCTATTTGTCGGGCGAAAATTGATCATCAACTGGTATGTAATGTACTATGTTGGTTTTGATATGCAACCTCTTGCCACACACTCATGTTGAACTTAATATTTGAATGTTTTCTGATGTAATATGTCAACCTGTTTTATCTCTCCTTTTTAGAGCTGTGGAGGTATCCATTGGATTTCATCTATTTGTTTCCTTTCATATCAGGCTAAATCTTATGTCTTGTATTCATCTTCTGAATGGTGCTATAGGGTCTGGCAGAAAAATTAAGAGAGCGCTTTATCGAGAAGAAGGGTCAAATTGCAAGCATGATGGAGAGAACTTCCGAAGTGAGAAGAATGAAGGATGAATTGCAAGAAACTCTTTCCTTGGTAAGGGAGTTCGTAAAAGTAGTTAGCTGTATGGTCTTCCTTGAGGTTGGAGGATTAATCCCCCTTACCCCATTGTAATAAAAAAAGTTGTAAGGTGAAAATTTTGTTTTCTTTATAAGCATTACGAAGTTGGATCTTTATTTCTCCGGTCTTGCTCTTTTATGAATAATTCACAGATCAAAGAAATACTTGTTTCCTCTTAAAGAAAGTTGCATTCTTACCCTGGTGTTCCCTCTGTTTCCACCGCCTTTCAATTTGTGAACAAACCATATTTTATTTCCATTGAATATATTCTTGATGGGATCCCTATTAAACCATATTTTATTTCTCAAAATACATTTCTCAGAATCTACATGTTGGAAGCCTATGATACTGAACATATGAACAACACTGTGATATCTGTACGAATAAAAATATTTAAAATACCATTCTCTATTTGCTCTGCTGTTTAGTAATGGTAACTATTAGTTTCATTCTCTTTGTATTTTAAAATTTAAATGCATATACCTTATGAGAATTTCTGGTCAGTGCATTCTCTATCCCTTCATGTTTTCTGATAAATAATTTTCGGCAAACAAAATTCTAGGCAACAAGAGAGAAACACGGACTTGAAGAACAGCATGGCCGCAAACTGAACTACATTCAAAACATGGCAAAACGTGTTAGGCTGCTTGAGCAACAAGTTCATGATATTCATGAGCAGCACATAAGAAATACACAGGTTTCTCTTGGATTTTGTATTTCGACAGAGAGATTGTTAGGTGTCTTGATTATATGCATGATGCATTTATTTATTTATTTGTGCATCTCTACAGAAATTTGTATTGATAGTTGTGCATATATTTATCTTTCAAATATATTCTTCTACCTCGGCCATATTTCTATGCATGATTATGCAAGTCTGTGTATATATACACATATGATCAGTTTATACTGGTTGTTGCACATGTTACCTTCCAAAATTATGCTTCTTCCTTAGATCTTCAATCTGCTGCCGATCTCATATGTTTTAGTTGATATAATTAAATTTACCTCAACCCACCAACTTAAGCTTTTGGGTTGATTGGTGGTTTAACATAATTCAACTGATAGAATCTACCACACTTTTTATTAAACTACGATAAATCTCTCGAGAGAATCTCTCAAAGAGCCCAGAGTACAAAGACGATAATTCAATGGATGAATAACAAAGACCTAACCTCTCCTATTTATAATAACTCTAAACCCTAGCCTTTTACTTGTTCCCCAAGTAAACCCCAAAATAACCTAATTGAATAATAATCTCTAATAAGGCCCAAAAGCCCAATACAATTGAAATAACAATTAATTAATCAATAATAAATACTAATACTAATATTCCTAAAAACTCCAAGGTCCGGATCGTATCATCAACATGGTATAAGAGCAGGAGATCCTAAGTTCGAGTCCAATTAAATTTCACTTGTAGGGCATTTCTCAAATTTCTAAGCTCACAAGTGAGGATGAGTGTTAGTTGATATAATTAAATTTACTCAAATCCACCAATTTAAGTTTTTGAGTTGATTGGTGGTTTAACATAATTCAATAGATCCATATATTCATGTCATTGTTCACTTGGCAATGAGATTGAGATGTCTTCTATGCAGTTTCTTAAAACTTGTTTAATACCGTCGAGGTTCCATATATACTATTGGCTATAAATAATATTTGAGATTGCATTATGTTTTTTTGACCTTTATGTGTTGTAGATAACATTTGTTTTCTCATAGAACTTTCACTGCCTTCCTTTTTGATGTCAATCCGATTGTTAATTACCTGTAGGCTGAAGAATCTGAAATTGAGGAAAAGTTGAAGGAACTCGAATCGGAGACCGAAGCTGCTAAGTCAACAGTTATGAGGTTATTTATTTTTTTTTTTTTGAAAATCAGTTATGGGGTTATTAATATATGCTTCATAGATCATTTTTTCAAAAACGTTTTCTATCAAGACAGATTGCATCTTGTCTCATTGAATCAAGTTACAGGTTGAAGGAGGAGGAAAATAGCTTATTGGATAGCCTACATAATGGGAGAAGTGAAATAAAAAAGATTGCTGAAGAGGTAAAACGAGGATCCTTGCATGGCAGCCCACTTGATATTGTGTCGAAAGAGTCCGCTCTGGTTACCTTGTTCTTGTCTTGTGGTACTTGTGTTGTGATTGATAATGTATGGCACTATACATAATAGAGATCGTCACCATCACCTTTTTTTTTTTTTGAAAACTAGGAAATTGGAGCTTTGCTCCCCTATACCCGGGGCACCACTGGTCCGTCCCTAGACTGTGGCACCGGGATACTTCGAAGGGTATTATAGTTTAAGCGCTTTCCAGCAGCCTCTAATCAGGGATCTCTCAAGGAACATGCCTTGAAGTCCTTAGCCTCAACTGCTGGGCTGCCCCTTGGGGACTCGGACTGTCACCATCACCTTTGTGCATGCATGCATGCATGAGGATAAACTTTGTTCTCTACAAATTTTAATTAACTTATAAATTCTTACAAACTATTTACTCGAAAATGGTGATTGGTCAAATTATTTTCCGTCCTGTAATCAACGATGTTAATGTTTCCTAGAAGTTGTTGAAAATGGGGTAGCTTTACCAATGGGGTGAGATCAACTTGCTTCCAACTATCTCACATATTTCAATTTTTCTCTACTGAACTGTGGGAAGGAAAATTAGTATTTTACAAGTCACATTTGGCAATGAAGGGAGTAACTCATATTCTTTATAAATGTGTTGTAGAATCCTCACCTTTTCAATGTGGGACAATTTCCACATGGTGAGTATCTCCAACAATTACCAATTCTAACATAAGCTCACTTTGTTGATTTTTTTTTTATGTTTTAGCAGTCTGACAGATTTGCCGCAGTTATCTAATCTGCTCATAGCCCCTGTTTCGTTTTGATCAAACTGTTTTATTGTTATAATCTCTTTGGTTTTAGTTCTCTTTCTTATTCACTTTAGCATCTTGTTTCCAAGTATATGTGCTATTATCTTGCCTCATTGTTTTTTGGACTTGACCCTTTTAATGGACTTGACCCTTTTAAATGCTAGAAGAAGCGATGGGTATTTTCATTGTTTTGTTGTTCCTATGCTTTATGAGTCGGAACATATCATCATTAAGTTATGTTGCACCATGTTTTCTTCTACATTTGGTTAATATGTACTTCCAAATGATGATGGTTTTACAGGTCGAAGGTTATGAGAAAAAGTATAAAGAATTTTCTCAGTCTATTCGAGAGCTAAGGCAGCATCAAACAAACAAGGTGTGAAAAAATTAGGTTACGATTCTAGATACTTGTCAAACTGGGGGTGTTTTTCAATCCTTGTATGTGCATGCTTGTATTTGTATTTTCTTAATACTTGCATGTATAAACAGAGATATTCTCTTACTTTAACCTATTGCCTCTGATGATGATAACGGCATAACTTATGTTTTGGACAGGTTACAGCTTTTGGAGGTGACAGAGTCATTCAGTTATTGCGTGCGATTGAGAGACAACATCGAAGATTCAAGACACCTCCCATTGGTCCAATTGGGGCCCATCTGGTAAGTTGCAGAAAATAAATTCTTGTTAGCTTCTTTTCCCATCATGACCCTGCTAATATGTTATTAGAGAAAGATAAGTTTGGAATTTGGAGGAAACGTTCATCTAGGTGCATGCAGGGTGAATTTTTGGTTTGGTGATTCATATGACTGTTACCGAGGAAATTTCTAAATAAAGAGATGGAGTTATTGATTAATGAAGCACATTGTAATATTAATTGTAACTGTTTTCATGTTTGAAGGAGTTGGGGCTTCTACCACAGATACCATTAAATGTATATTTCTTATAATCATATGATTAAATGGATTGACTTTGCTAATCAATATGTGGAGACTTGGAGTTGTTACTAAAGTCCTTTGTGTCCGTGAGATTGTTATTTCCGTTGGCAGCAGTCAGCTTACTTCTGTTTATTGACGGAGTAATTATTTTATGTAGAATTTGGTCAATGGTGATATGTGGGCTCCTGCTGTTGAAAGTGCCATTGGGAGGTTGCTCAATGCTTTCATCGTGACCGATCATCGAGATTCTCTTCTTTTGAGAGGATGTGCAAACGATGTTAATTATAGGCATCTCCCAATTATCATCTATGACTTTTCACGACCACTGTAGGTGGTTAACTTTTTTTTTTCTTCACTGATATCTTATTATCATTGGTTTTAACATTAAGCTTATCTTTTTCTGTACTCTTGGTTCTCCTTGTAGGTTAGATATTCCACCTCACATGCTTCCTCAAACAAGGCACCCTACAACCCTTTCAGTCATTCATTCTGAAAACCATACTGTAATGAATGTTTTGATAGATAAGGTAATTCTTGTGTTTTAATATTTTATTCTGCTTATTGTCTAGGGATGGGCATATTACCCCAGGTACAATGAAGCGAAGCTCCGATTTTCCAGTTTTTTATAAAAAAAAAAAAAAAACTTCTGCTTATTTGGTTTCCTATACTGCATAGCCTTTGTTCCATGCTCCTTTTTCTTCCCCTCCCTCCCTCAGGATGATAATTGATCAATGACGTGTTGTTCTCTTCAATGATCATGATTCTTCATAGGGTGATGCTGAGAGGCAAGTGCTCGTTAAAGATTATGATGCAGGTAAATCAGTCGCATTTGACCAACGTGTCTCGAATCTCAAGGAGGTCTTTACATTAGATGGATACAAAATGTAAGCTAAAATATTACTTCTAATTCTTTCTTTTTTTCCCTGCTTGTTCCATCATTTTCACTTCCGGCTGTACACTTAAGAATGGTAGTGTGTCGTGCTTACAAAATCATGAATTCCAATGGTTTAGATAGGTACATAAAGCATAATAATGTTATAAGAGGGAAAAGTTCACTCATGATTAGTTCCTAGTGAGTTGGTTCTCAAGGAACTCTAGTTGTTGGTTAATTTTTGACTTTGGACATTTCAGTGGACTTCATAAATTCACGTACAAAGTGAATATTCTTAAATGTATTTTATTTGTCATATTCTAAATTCTAATTGTTGATGAGAAAGATTTATCATTATTTCTTTATAGGTTTTCTCGTGGTTCTGTTCAGACAATTCTTCCTCCAGTTAGAAGACCTAGAAGCGGCAGACTTTGTAGTTCTTTTGATGAACAGATTAAAAGTCTTGAAAAAGATGCATCAAATGTGAAAGAAGAAGGCGAGCAATGTAGGAAGAGGAAGAGAGCTACAGAAGAACAACTTCGGGATGTTGAAGGCAACCTAAACAATGCAAAGGTATTGCTTAATATTTTGAAATTTTATACTCCTAGTCCTCCCGTATCTCCATTCCTTCGATGTCTTCCAGTATCTGGCCTAGGGACGGACGTGGTTACCTTGGATATAGTGGAGCGAAGCACCAATTTCCCAATTTAAAAAAAAATGAAATTCTATGAACTGGTAGGTGAGTCAATATTTTGAAATTCTAACTATTTCTTGGGCTAATCTTGGTACTTTCCAACATGGGGTGTGCATACTGCATAGTGATAGAACTGCAAAACCATAAGAATCAAGCGAAACAACACCACTAAGAATTACCGAGTTTTCTAATTTCTACACTATTCTGTTAGTGATGCAAATTAAAATTTTATATTTTCATCCCCAACTCAAGCTAGACAACAATGTTTCAGGCATTTGGCGACTTTCTGTTCATTGCTTGGAAGTCTTGTACATCTTTGAAAGTCTTTCATTCGATTTTATCATGCGGTCATCTGATTCTTTGTTATTATTATCATTGTGTTTATAAAGAGGAGATGTCAGAGTGCGGAACGATTCTTAATGTCCAAAAATTTGGAGTTACAAGATTTACGAAAATCAAAAGTTGCTGAAACTAGTTCGTTACCTGCATCAAATGTTGACGAACTTCATCAAGAAATTTCTGTAAGATCTACTTGCAATATCTGTGTTTTATATACTATATATACAAACAAATTTACAATTGCACGTGTCTATGTAGGAATTTAGTTACTTAATCTTATCTAGTACATAGTTCTTTTAATATCACTGTCTTTCTTGGGAATGATTACCAGAAAATCCAAGAGGAGATACAAGAGAATAATTCTCTTCTGGAAAAGTTTAGAGTTAGAATGAAAGAAGCGGAAGCTAAGGCAAAAGATCTTAAAGTATCATTTGAGAATCTGTGTGGTACGTAGGCAGTGATTTGCACTACGTTTCTTTATGAGTTTCTTTCATCTCTCTGTTTTTCCCTCTCTTTATTTCTCATAAGTGATCACTCCTCTTCACTCCACTTCCAAAAAATAAACAAATAGAGTCGGCGAAAGGAGAAGTTGATGCATTTGAAGAAGCTGAGAGAGATATGTTGCAGATTGAACGAGATTTGCATTCTGCAGAAAAGGTTCTTATTCCTGCCTCTACACAGTTCATTCAACATTTTTTTTTATATCCGTGACTATTCGAGCCAGCTTGCATGCACCTGGACTAATATCACGGGACATACCGCTTTACAACATTTTGCTGCTCTGATACGATCCGGCCTTGGCATTTTAGGAATATTAGTATTTATTAATTGCTATTTTAAATGTATTGGGCTTGGGCCTATTATTAGTCTTTTATTAATTAGGTCAAATTAGGGTTTAGGGTTATAAATAGGAGTTGTTAGGTCATTGTCAATCATCCATTGAATTATCATCATTGTATTGCGGCTCTTTGAGAGATTCTCTCGAGAGGTTTATCTTAGATTAATAAAATAGTGTGGTAGATCATATCATGCTCCTTATTAGTTTATTAATGTTATAGAATATAAACCTTCACAGGAGAAGAATCATTATGAAGGTATTATGAATAACAAGGTCCTTTTTGATATCAAAGAGGCAGAGAAACAGCATCAGGAGCTTGAGCTCCATCGTAAGGTAATATGTTCGTTTTTTTCAGTCTATTACTCATAGCATAGCATGATCAACTTTCTTACATGCCAATGACATGGTGGCATTCAATTACAGGAGAGCTATAATAAGGCTTCAATAATATGTCCTGAAAGTGAAATTGAGGCTTTAGGTGATTGGGATGGGAGCACACCAGAACAACTCAGTGCACAATTATCGAGGCTAAATCAAAGACTTAGCAACGAGACCCGACGGTTTTGACTCTAACTCATTTCCTTTTGGGAAACTGCCAATTCTCAATTATGATATAAAATATACTAATCCTTTAGTCCTTGGTAGATGTTCTGAATCTCTGGAAGACCTGCGAATGATGTATGAGAAAAAGGAGCGTACAATTATAAGAAAACAACAGGCGTACAAAAGTTTTAGAGAGAAGTTGAATGTGAGTTGTTTAGTTGATATTTTCTTCTCCTACGACTCTTAATAGATGTTTTACATGTTAATGTTATTGTTCACTCATTGATATCTTTTGCTGTGGTATATATATATATATATATATAGCGTTATTCAATAAGTTCTGTGATTTTTAGTTTTAATCACCTTCTTAGCTAACTCATAAAATCAGACTTATAGTAGGTTCTCTGAATCCTGATAAGGCCCGAACTCTATTACAATAAAGGAACCGAAATACAAGATAAACCAAGTCTTAAGGCTACTTGGACCCTCCTATTATTGAGTTCATTCAACCAATATCAAAATGGCCTAAACATTTGATGATTTACTTACTGCCCACGCCACACCCTCTATATTTATAACCAATTCTCTAACAAACTAACTCATTATTTACTTATATGCCCCTACGATAAACTATCGTTATCAAAGCGTAAAATCTTGTTGTATCTCAATGTTAACTTTTTCCAGGAAACTTTATTTGTTTTAAATAAAATTACTTCAGAAAATGAAACTAGTTGCATGATTGGTTAATATTCAAGGGCGGAGTGCAAAAGTGAATTCTATTTTCAGTTTAAGACGGGATTAAACCACATTCTTCTGTTGATGTATTCCATAGTCTCCAAGAAAACATTCATATTTTTAACCTACTCTCAAATAAATCACAGGCTTGCCAGAAAGCTCTTGAGCAACGGTGGAACAAGTTTGAAAGGAATGCTAATCTTTTGAAGCGCCAATTGACTTGGCAGTATGAATTTCTTTTGCCTTCAGAGATTTTTTCAGTCTCTAAAATTTGATGATACTAAAGTGTGTTAGATTATACTTGACTATGATACATTTATTCAGATTTAATGGTCATTTAAGAAAAAAAGGGATCAGTGGACATATAAAAGTCAATTATGAGGAAAAGACCCTCTCGGTTGAGGTAAGCCCACTTAATGTATTTTCATACAACGATGAAAGTTCATATATCACCAATACTTGCTTACTGTTATTTTCTTTTCTTTTTTTCTTTCCACTTTATGATTTCATTCAATCTAGAAACATCATATTGATTTTTATTTATTTAATCATTTTTGTAAAAACCTCATATTTATTTATGTTGTTTAATGCTATGCTATGTACTTATTCAACATTGAACAGGTGAAGATGCCCCAAGATGCATCCAGCAGTACTGTTCGTGATACCCGTGGACTTTCAGGTTTCTCCTGCTTCAATTGATTGCATAAGTTTTTATTTGGTTTGTGTAGCGTTTTAGCTCATAGATGCGGTTGAATAATGTTAATCATCATTCAACTCAAAAACTTAAATGGATAGATTGGAGTAAATTTAATTCAATCAACCAACACTCTCTCTCACTTGTCGGCGTGTAATTTTGAGAAAATCCATCAAGTAAAAATCAATATTAATTGAAGACGAGTTTGAACACAAGACCTCCTGCTCTGATACCATGTTAAATCATGTTAGATAACCGATCAACCCAAAAACTTAAGTGAGGTAAATTTAATTATATAGACCAACAGTTACTAACTGCTTTGCGTACTGATTTCCAGTTCCCTAACATGCTGATTGTTAATACTTGCAATGGTTTATTTTCCTCCCTGTATCGTGTTCAATGTGAAATATTTTTGAAATGCCTATTGATCTACATTATATATCGCTCTTGCACTTATAGTTTTGAAATAATGGAATTGAATGATACTAGGTGGAGAACGGTCATTTTCCACTCTATGCTTCACTTTGGCATTACACGAGATGACAGAAGCCCCATTTCGAGCAATGGATGAGTTTGATGTGTTTATGGTGAGCTACTGTTCATTCCTGTTTTCTTTTTGTATTTTGATTATATTTCTGATATATAAGCCACAGAATGTTGACTAAGATTTCGATTCGAAACGTAAAAGAGTTCGTCTTTTCACAATCTTCTGATACATTTTCAGGACGCAGTAAGTCGGAAAATTAGCTTAGACACTCTTGTGGATTTTGCTTTGGCACAAGGTTCCCAATGGATATTTATCACGCCTCATGATATCGGGTAATTACTGAAATGTTAAATGTTTTGAGTCTCACTTAATATAGTTAATGATGTGCACTAGTTTCTCATTTCGTCTTGCCGCTTGAGGTTTCAAAGGTTTGATTCTTGAGGGGTGTACATAGTTTGAGTTGAGTTGGGTAGAAGAATTTTTGGTTGGGTTGGTCAGTCTTTCAACCTATCCGATCACCACAGTAATAGAGCAACTCAACCCAACCCATATATTTTCGAGTTGCGTTGGGTTAGGTTCTCGAATTGTATGTAACTCATCTTTCCTTTTTAAAGTCAAGTCCATTGCTAATAAATATGTAAAAAAAAAAAAAAAAAAAAAAAAAGAAAATTTTCATAATGCTAGACTCAAACCCAAGTTATTTTATTTATCTTAATCGTGCATGGTCTCTACCAATTCGCTTAGAATCTATCTTATTAATTAATCTTACTTGCATATATATTATTAACATTCTTAGTTTGGGTTGGCTTAAATCGAGCCAAAAGTGACCAAGTCGAGAATTGATCCAACCCAAAGAAGGTTGTAGTCTAAGTTGCTCGGGTGGTCTATATTTTGTATACCCTAATCCCAAGTTCAATACCCACAAGTAAGCTTAATTGTAAATTTTTTTTATTGTCTCTCGGGTCCAGACCTTAGGACGGGTGCAAGTCCTCTCGGAGATGTTGTGGGGTGAAACACCCATTAGTTTTGAAAATTTAACATAAAACTGTGATCACATTCATTTTCTTATGGAAGTATTGATACACTATACGTTTGGTGTTTGAATTACAGAATGGTAAAACATGGAGAACGAATCAAGAAGCAGCAAATGGCAGCTCCTCGATCATGATCTTCCGTCTACGTACATTCATGTATGAGAGCTCAACGCTGTTCAACCATCTCTGTATGTTACCCATATTTTTTTTTTGTTTCAAAATATTTTCAACTGATTCATCCTTTAGGAAATTTCAGCCATCTTGTTGTATATTCTTTGAGTCAAAACCATGAATTGTAGAATTTGCAGTCATATCTATGAGAAAATAGAGAAAGGGAAATGAAAAAGTGAAAGGCAAAGGAAAACTTATTTTGCTTAATATATGTTTAGCATGACCAATGGTAGACCTAATGGTCAAGAGGGGTTTGAGGAATAAAAAAGCAATAAATTCAATTCATATTGATTCCCTACTTAGAAATTAATTTTTTGCAAGTTTCGTCGATATCCAAATAATTTAGGGGGTCAAGCAAGCTCTCTCTTGAAAATAGTTGAAATATGGTTACCTGACTCAGACACTCTTAGATATATATAAAATTAAAGAACAATCGTTCAATCAACATGATCAAGGGGTCAAGAGTTTGAATTCCTACCCTAATTATTCTTGAACTAAAAAATATATGTTTAGTATAGTATAGATAAGTTTTTTTCCAACAAATCTTACATAGAGAACACTACCGCTCTCAAGTAATATGAGAGTCAAATACTGATTTCCAAATTCGAATTTGTGATTGCAGAGTTGAAATAGATTATCACCAAATAAGATAAGCGACGAGTTGTCGATCTAAATGAAACTTGTTTTTTTAAACATGATTATTATAGGGGGTTATATTTCTGTCAATAAATAGGCCTAAACCCTATTTCTGTCAATAAAACGTGTACAGGTAATGCTACTCAAGTTTTGTTGAGTATGGAATAGACAAGTCTTAAAGATTATCCACCTCCACCAAATTAATTTTTTGCTTAAAAAATCAATTTTTATTTATGGAAAATGAAAATTATTTTTAAACATGATTGTTAGACAAGTTATATTTCTGTCATTCTTCAAAAAAAAAAAGTTACATTTCTGTCAATATATTCTTTTCTTCTTCTCTTTCATTTTAGATTCACTATTTTCAAGTAAAGGCAGTGCGAGTGCAAGAGACGGTTATTGCTTTGTAATATACATTCTCCCAAAAGATGAAAAAAAGCTTTAAAAGAGAAAAGAAAGAAAAAAAGGTACTTGAAGAAAGTTCATATTTTACATAAATTACTAGTAGTAATGTTTTACTCAATTACATAAGAAAACAATGTATCCTCAAAATCTCAAATATACAGAATTTTATCTAAATATCACAATGGCCTTACATATTCTTTATTTGTTGTTTTTCTTATAAATTTAAAAATTAATTTAATATATTTTGTTTTGAGTTTATCATCTTATACAAATGAAGATTTGACCATTTAACCTATTAATAAAAAATAAAGTGTTCCTTTCTGACCAAAAATAAAAATCATAAATTTGAATTTCACTTATTAATTTTAAAAAACAATCATAGAGAATATATGCTTTTTTCTGAGATACGAAAGAATATATGCTTAGGTTGACAATATATTTAATAATATTATTTTAAAATTCTCAATATCACAATTTAGGATAAATTTATTAACATTCATTCATATGAACTCAAAATTAAAATCTAAAGCTAACAAAATTCAACTAAACCCACTAAATTGTTTTTTTTTTAAATAAAAAATAAAATAATGAACCTACTCATTCAAGTTTTTTATTTTTATTTTTATGATTTATTAATGCATCCACATCAAAGAGGAATTTTGAACTTTTAATTTCTTAATTATTAACTACACATATCATTAGAGTTATGTTTTTGTTGTTGATATATTTTTTAATTTATAATTCTTCTAATTCAAGTTGATTTATTACCAAAGGTCAGTGAAGCAGTTGGTTATCTTGTCTGTAGGATTTGTTGGTCTCCCTTCTCCCACTATGTACTAAAAAAAAGTTGATTTATTGTATTCTTTAAAAAAAGTTGAATTAATGATTTTTAATAACAAATATGGTGGATTAAATTTCCATAATCAGATTGAATAAAAAATCAATCCACTTCTAACCTGATTTTTCAAGTTCCGGGGTTATCAAAACTCTTAACCTTAATTTTCTTACCCTTCCACTCAAAGAAAGGAATCAATCAATCTTATCCTTTTTTTGGTTAACATAACTCATGTTTATTTCATTTATTTAAATTTAGGTGTCAATTTATCTAAACCTTATTACATAACTAACTTTTCAAATACTATTTATCATAATTTATGTTATAATAGCTTCCTCTAAAAAAAAACATTTATAATCGTTTATCATAAAGTTCGGACTATGAAAGGGGTGCTCCAACCGTTCTTATTCTATCCTCTTCCATTTTCTTCAATTCTAAGCCACAATCAAACCCCACCATAATTTCCGAGTGAAGAAACAAGAACAACGATTTGCCGTAGTTCGATTTCTTGTTCAAGAACCAAACCCACTTCCTCGAGCATGTCTCATTGTCTCAATGCGACTCCATTCTTCATCCAGTAACTCCCCCATTTCTTCTCCCAATTCCAAACCCAAATCCCCAATTTCCCATTTGATCGACTTCACTCTACTCCTCTCCGACGAGCTTCTCCTTCGAGTTCTCTCCAAATTGCCCGATTCGCAACGAAACTCCAACTTCCTTGTTTGCAAGCGCTGGTTTCATCTTCAGGGTCGTCTTGTACGGTCTCTCAGAGTTACGGATTTCGACTTTCTTCTCTCGGGTAGGTTGATTTCGAGGTTTCCTAATCTTAATCATGTGGACTTGGTTTCTGGGTCTTGGGTTTCGTCTAGGAATTCGAGTGTTTTGTTGAGTAATGGGGTTTTTTCGATGCATATTGATCCTTGGTTTTTGTTCTGTTTGAATTTTGGTGAAAAGGGTGTGTTGGAAAATGTGCTGATTGATAAAGGGTTGAAGATTTTGGCCGGTGGTTGCAGGGATTTGAGGAAATTGGGGATTGTTGGGGGTAGTGAATTAGGGTTGTTGAATGTGGCTATGGAATGTGAGCTTTTGCAGGAACTCGAGTTGCATAAGTGTAATGATTGTATGCTTCAAGGAATTGTGGGGTTTGAGAATCTTCAAATACTTAAGTTAGTTGGGAATGTTGATGGTTTGTTTAGTTCGGTTGTGACCGATGTCGGGTTGACGATTGTAGCTCGAGGGTGTAGACGATTGGTGAAGCTTGAGGTTAGTGGGTGCGAGGGGAGTTTTGATGGGGTTAAGGCGATTGGGCAGTGCTGTCAAATGCTGGAGGAATTGACAGTTTGTGATCATAGAATGGATGATGGATGGTTGGCTGGGCTTTCGTATTGTGAGAACTTGAAGACTTTGAAGATCATGTCATGTAAGAGGATTGATGCAAATCCTGGTCCTGATGAGTATTTGAGCTCTTGTCCTGCTCTTGAGAGGCTGCATTTGCAGAATTCTCAATTGCGGGATAAAGTAAGCGTAAGAGCTTTGTTTATGACATGTGGGGCTGCAAGGGAGATTTTGATTAGGGATTGCTGGGGATTTGACGATGACATGTTTAGCTTTGCAAATAACTGCTGGTAAGGTGGGTCTTTATGTCCTGCAAGCATTTAGTTTAACTGTAAATACTGTCAACCTATTGAAGTAAATAGTTGATGTTGCATTGTGGGATTGTATTCATCGTACAATTGCTGTTGGAAGCTAATAGGAACCATTAGTTTTGTTAATACTATATGTTACATGCTAAGGAGAGAGTGCTAGATGTTGCTCTGTTTACTATATTACACTTCTTTTTTATAACCGGGAATCAGAGCTTCGCTCCACTACATACCTAGGGTACGTGTGCCTGTCCCATGACCGACCTATACCCAAGAGAAAACAAGAGATTTTGCAATTAAGCTCATACATGAGTTTTGATTGTGGGACCCCAAGGGAGGATAATTTGGAGACTCTCTCTATCAATGAGGCTGTCCCTTTGGGACCTGTGTACTTCATTACTGTCCTCGGTATACTTTTTTGTTATCATATTTTTTGGGTATTTCTATGGTTAAAGTTTAAATATTTTTATTTCAAACTCCATCTCAGTGCATTCCTACACGAGCACGAAATCATTTGAGGGTTCAACAATTGATGTGCTATTGGGGGACAAAGTAGCCTCTTACTTCTGAAGCTGACTAAATATGATTTCATGAACTAGGATGAGCAATAGTTTTTGTTGTTGAATGGGCGTTGTTAAGTAGCTATCTCATCCCAATCCATGGCTGCATATTTTTGTCATTTATTTATCATGGTGTCTTTTCTGTCAAGTTTAGATCGATTGGGTCCATATGAAGAGAATAATATTCCTTTTTGTTCGCCTTAGGTGCCACCAAAATATAAGTAGAGAGTACTAACAGTTTTTTTTTTTTTAATGGGAATTAAGGCTGGATTCTGAGTTCGGATGACCTCTTAACCTTTTAGACATTGGCTAATCATCTTTCCTTACAATTTTTTACATCAAATTAATATGGCGAAGTGCAGCACAAATGTTTTTTTTTGAAACAAGGGTAACCACGCCCGTCCCTAGGCTAGGCACGGGGAGACATCGAAAGAATAATGTTACAGGTGAGTCTCGAACCTGGGATCTTGAAAGGAGCATACCTTCAAAGCTCAAATCTTCAACCACTGTGCCACCCCTTGGAGACAAGTGCAACACAAATTATGCAGAAAACATAATTTCCAATTGTGCAAAATATAAATTTTATAAGTTCAGCACAAATGTACAATTTATATTTTGCAGAATTGGATATTATGTTTTCTGCAAGTGGTCAGCATCTATTAATATTATAACCTGGGACACAACTGGATGGACCTAGTTCTGGTTGGCCACTCGAGTGGCTTCCTCATTAAGCAGGAAAAGTGACTTTTGGGCCTGGCCCACCTAACCACATTTACAATCCTTAAAGCTGAAGGATCTAAGACTTTTCTGAAGATTTCTTGAAGTGAATGTATCCTGATAAATTGATGATCCTCGTAGTCCAAACCATCATCGTTGATCTTGTGGTCAAAGAGAGCCTTGGAGTACTTAGAGGTTATGAGTTTCATCCATCCATGGTGGCCACCAACTTAGAAATAAAATTTCCTACGAATTTTCTTGACAACCGAATATTATAGAATAAGCCGGTCTATCTCGTGAGAATAGTCGTGGTGGTACACATAAGCTAGTTTGGACACTCACAGATATCTAAAAAAGAAAAAAAAAATGATAAATTTTGGTAGTTCAATTGGAGTCGAACATTTTTATTTAAGCTATTTAATTAGATACCTGATTCTTTGGTTACTTGCTCATACACAGGAGGGTGAAGTTGCTTTTGCTTGAAGGATGCTCATTGTTAACAACAGAAGGCTTGGAGTCTGTAGTTCTTCAATGGAAGGAGCTTCAAAGCCTTGAAGTAGTATCGTGTAAGAATATAGAAGATAGCTGCATCTCTCCTGCTCTTTCTCAAGTCTTCTCTGTACTTAAGAATTTGAAATGGAGGCCAGATACGAAATCGCTTCTCTCGTCGAGTCTGGTTGGGACTTGTATGGGAAAAACAGGTGCCAGGTTTTTCTAGCAAACATCTTAGTGCTCGGAATCTTCGGATTGGAACATAACGAAATAGCTGCTGTTAATTGTTAGCTCAAAACACACTTACCATAGTTGTTTTAATCAAGCTAGGTGGTTAGAATAGATGTTCAATAAACGAAAAATACTTTTTTACTTTTTAGTGTTACTTAGAAGAACGTAAAAGGGGAGGCTGTTTCTGGGTTCGAAATTCACAACTCCTTGTCTTTCAATGTCTCCGGTGCCTGGTCTAGGGACGGACGTGGTTACCCTTATTTCAAAAGAGGAGGCTGTCGTAGATACTAACTTGCTTGACCCAGTTGTTCACCCATTTGCTAGAATTTTAATTTTCCTAGAATATAAGTAGTTTATTTTAGCTACATTAGAATATGATTTAGCAATGCTATATGGGAGTTATTGTACTTGGGATTAGTTGATTTGTAAAGAATTGTTCTTATAGCAAATGCACAAATGCAATGATTGGTTCTTTGCAAAAAACAAACATTGGCCTGCTTAAGTGTTGGATAAACTTTTGACATTCTGT
Organism: Sicyos edulis; assembly: GCA_036507275.1. Classification (NCBI taxonomy): domain Eukaryota; kingdom Viridiplantae; phylum Streptophyta; class Magnoliopsida; order Cucurbitales; family Cucurbitaceae; genus Sicyos; species Sicyos edulis. The sequence goes on along the minus strand of CM071858.1, from coordinate 1,633,542 downwards.
TTGAGGTCTGGGAAGTTCATTTGTATCACTGGTTAGGAGTAACTAAAGTTGCTTATTAATTATGATTTGGTTAGTTCACTAAAACATAATTTGTGGTAATTGATATGCATCATCTCCCTTGAGGTTGGAGGTTCTAAAAAAACTATTAACTTAAAAACTTTTGATTATTGTTCCAAAAAAAAAAAAAACAACTTTTGATGATTGTTTTTTTTTTGTGCACTACTAACTTTATGATTTTTAACTCTTAACTTTTATATGCACCTGATTCATAAATGTTTAGATTGGCTTGCCTCTTGTGTAGAAAATTAAATCTTATGACTTAAATCCATTATAAAGTTATTAATTATTTATGTGGCTCTTTATAACTAATAAGTTAAAACTATATGTACCTCTATTTACTTCTTTAATCACTTTTTAGGGACTTACAAAATAGTTGGAACATTGAGAAATCGACAAAAACTTGGTGACAGTTTTATGTTTATTAGTATATTAACTATGACAAATTAGATCGAATGGGTCAGTGATGCAATAGTTTCATTGTTTGGTTGTAAACAAGTTCAACACTAGCGTCATGGGTTCGATTCCGAGAATTGGTATTTGTCCCCCCTCCCCATATGTACTAAAAAAAAAAGAAAAACTATGACAAATTGGTATATGATTCTCACAATTGGGAGGTGTTTGTTTGTTGAATTTATTAAAGATTTATAAATGAATGTTTACTAACTCCTCTTATCACATCTAATCAATTTAGTATAACTATTCAAAATAATCAATCATTTTTAATTACCCAAAATAATCTTTGATTTTAAAATAATTAGTTTTCAATTATTACTATAATTCTTTGTTTCAAAACCACTCAAAATAAAAAATGACGCATAATCTTTTGTGTCCATCCAGTGCATTAAGGAAAACATTTCAATTAGCATCTGAATTATTTATTTATTTATTTTGTTAAAAACTTTTTTTTTTCCAAAACTTCTGCTTAATTTTGAAAAATGATTGAAAAGTTTATTATTATTATTATTTTGAAAACTAAAATAAATGATTGTAAAGTAAATAAGGAAACAAACGTAAATTATTATTTGCTAAATCATTCCAAATTAAAGTCTAAATACTTGGGACAAAAGTATTTTAGAAAAGAAATTTCAGTTTTTTATTTTTTTTTATTATTATTATTTTTTTAATTTTATTAAAAAAGGAATTTCATAAAACCACTGGTTCTTTCTCAGACTAGGGTTTAAGCATTTCTTCTTCACCTTCCCTCCTTGCTTCCGCTCAGTTTCCGCCGCCGTAGAATGATGTCCCACCGCCTTCTCCTCCGCGCCCTCCGCCGCTCTTCCATCCCTCCGTCGCATTCCCTAGCTCCGACCATCGCTTCTCAGAGCCACCATCTCCAAGCCCCGATTCCACCGCCCTCACAAACCTCTTCTCCGATCTCCCTCCTCCACGCCCGCTCATTCGCCTTCTCTTCCGCCGAAGAAGCCGCCGCCGAAAGACGCCGTCGTAAACGCCGCCTCCGTATCGAACCCCCTCTCCACGCTCTCCGCCGCGACAACTACCCGCCCGCCCAGCGCGATCCAAACGCTCCTCGTCTCCCCGACTCCACGTCCGCTCTCGTCGGGCCTCGTCTCAGCCTCCACAATCGCGTTCAATCGCTGATTCGTGCCGGTGATCTCGATGCGGCTTCTGCGGTTGCTCGCCACTCCGTGTTCTCCAACACGCGGCCGACCGTTTTCACTTGTAATGCTATTATTGCTGCTATGTATCGGGGCAAGAGGTATTCTGATGCGATTGCTCTGTTTCAGTTTTTCTTTAACCAGTCGAATATAGTTCCCAATGTTGTGTCGTATAATAATTTGATTAATTCTCATTGTGATGAGGGTCGTGTTGATGTTGGTCTTGAGATTTATCGTCATATCATTGCAAATGCTCCTTTTAGTCCTTCTTCTGTGACTTATCGGCATTTGACTAAGGGATTGATTGATTCTGGGAGGATTGAAGAGGCTGTGGATCTTCTTAGGGAAATGTTGAATAAAGGGCATGGGGCTGATTCGTTGGTTTATAATAATTTGATTTCTGGGTTTCTGAATTTGGAGAATTTGGAGAAGGCGAATGAGTTGTTTGATGAGTTGAAGGAGAGGTGTTTGGTATATGACGGGGTTGTGAATGCGACGTTCATGGATTGGTTCTTTAATAGGGGGGAAGAAAAGGAGGCCATGGATTCGTACAAGTCATTGCTTGATAGGCAATTCAAGATGATTCCAGCAACTTGCAATGTGCTGTTGGAGGTTTTGCTTAAGCATGGGAAAAAAACGGAGGCTTGGACCTTATTTGATCAAATGTTGGATAACCACACTCCTCCAAATTTCCAAGCAGTCAATTCGGATACGTTTAACATAATGGTTAATGAGTGCTTCAAGCTTGGAAAGTTCTCAGAGGCTGTAGAGACTTTCCGTAAGGTGGGAACTCAACCAAAGTCGAGGCCTTTTGCAATGGACGTTGCAGGTTATAACAATATTATTGCTAGGTTTTGTGAGCATGGAATGATGGCAGATGCGGAGACGTTCTTTTCTGAACTTTGCTCGAAGTCCTTGTCCCCTGATGTCCCAACTCATAGAACATTGATCGAAGCTTATTTAAAGGTTGAGCAGATTGATGATGTGTTGAGAGTTTTTAACAGAATGGTCGATGTTGGTTTGAGAGTGGTTGCTAGCTTCGGGAACGAGGTATTCGGTGAATTGATTAAGAATGGCAGGGCAATTGACTGTGCTCAGATTTTAACAAAAATGGGAGAGAAGGAACCTAAACCAGATCCCACATGCTACGACGTGGTGATTAGAGGGCTATGTAATGAAGGTGCACTGGATGCAAGCCGGGAGTTACTTGACCAGGTGATGAGGTATGGTATTGGCCTCACTCCCACGCTTCAGGAATTTGTTAAAGAGGTATTTGTAAAGGCTGGTCGAAATGAAGAAATTGATAGATTGCTAAATATGAATAGATGGGGACATGCTCCTCATCGCACCCCCTCTGGACCCCCAAGAATTTCCCAATCGCAGGTGCCACCTCAAATGGGACCGCCTCGTCAGCCACCTCAAGGACCCCCTCACCCTCAAATGGCAGAATCACATTGGCGACCTTCCGTAAACCCTCAAGAGGGAGGAGGCTATGCCACTTCCGGACCTCAATTAACAGCTCCTAACTATTTTCAATCACGATCAGCTCAAATGACAGGTCCCAACTATTTTCAATCAGGATCAGCTCAAATGACAGGTCCTAATTATTTTCAATCAAGATCAGCTCAAATGACAGATCCTAATTATTTTCAATCAGGATCAGCTCAAATGACAGGTCCTAACTATTTTCAATCAGGATCAGCTCAAATGACGAGACCACAACAACCATCATCAAATTCACCACCCCCAATGGAAGAACATCATCACTATGAATTGCTGGACAGGTCGGCGGCTTGATTCTTTGATTCCTAAGTTATTTGAGGATGCTATTATCAAATTTTAACTTTGAGTTGACAGGTAATACTTGAAGTTACATACCACCTGTACTCGTTTTTTCATTCTAGCTTTCTTTGTTTGTACGAGGATTTGGTTATTATCCATGGTGTCTGTCTGAGATATTATATGTATTTATTACCTGATTTATTCAGGTAGTTTCCCTTGGCTTTAATCATAGGAAAAATTGCACAACCCACTTTTGAAGTAGTATGATGTTAGTAACAATTACATCCCTAAAATTATAATTTGATTAATTGCTCCCCGTTTGCTCTCTTGAAGTTTGATAAGTGTTTGCAATTAACTCTTGATTTGTTTAGTTTATTATTGTTCTTGATATACTTTCTTGTTATCATTTTATTGGGTGTTTCTGTAGTTGAAGTTTGATTACATTCATATCATACCCATTTTCTGTGCATTCCTACATGAGCTCGAAATATTTTTACAACATCTTTTCTCTAAACAACTACTTCATATCATCAAATCACTTTACTTCCTTTTTTCTCTTCAACTTTCTCTACTCTCTTTTCAACACCAAAATCCAAACACTCCCACAGAATTTCCAGGTGGCCCATTCAGAATATGACATGTTTTATATTTTATTTTTATTTTTATTTGTTTCTCTTCACTTAACGAAGATGAACGACTGTTTGCTTTTTAATTTCTTCCTTTTATTTTTAATCTTTTCAAGTATCTACTTCTGTTTTCTCTTTTTCTCTCTCCTCTCATTCCCTTCATTTCTTGTCCGAACAGTTAAAGATATAATTTTTTTTTTTAACAAATTGAACCAAATCAATGAATCAGTTTTGTCGATTTTTTTGTTATTATTATCACTTCTATTTTGAACCCTTAAAATTAAATTTCAGGATAGTGGTTATGACGCAAAACCACTCCCTCTGTAGCGAGCAATACTTAGGTAAGGATGAATACTTATCCACCTTGGAATTACATATTTTTATTTAAAAAAAATTGGCTTTGATTGATGGAGAGAGAAATGTTAAAGTGGAGAGAAATGCAAAAAAGTAAAAATATGTAGTTTTAAATGTGGATAAGTATTTCCAAATTATTTACCGACCTTGGTGTTGAATTGGTTTACAATCAAACAATGAAATTATTGTGACATTGATCTATTCGATATCAGGATAGCTTATACACTTAAAAAAAAAAAAAAAAAAAATTCTTGTAGCCCTATGGGCAATATTCTAAGTTAAAAAGGCTATTCATTCTTATCTTTAAAAAAAAAAAAAATTGAACTACTATCCAGCTACTTTAACATAATATATACTATCCAAAGTTGAAAAGGATAATTTATTTGACATGTGAGGCTGCAAGGGAGAACATGTTCAAACATTGCAATTAATTACTGCTAAACCAATCTTATTGTCTGGCAGCCATAATTTAATGGTGCCTTCTTGTGCCTAATGCAAATATTAATTAATTTTGCTTAGCTTAATCATTTGTCCAATATGTTCTAACAGTTTCTTAATGCTTTTAATTATATCTTAAAATTTTTTAGCCACCACCTCTATTTGTGTTTTTATATATGTACATTTATATTTCACGGTAAATTATAAGTTTAGTCTTATGGTTTATCACAATTACCTAAGAATACTTTAGATTGACTTTTTTAATGTACGGTTAAATCACGAAGTTAGTTCTTAATTTTGTTTATCTAATATATTTAAGCTTAAAGTTTGATTGGTACCGAATGGATCGGTGGCGCGATTGATCATATTATTTTGTGTTAATCCATTTTCACTCTACAGTTATTCTCATGACCTTTTGATTGTTAAATATATCCAGATACTACTTAAATATTATTCTTGTTGACTAATTTAATAATATTGATGGGATATAGATCATCACAAGCCCTTCCAAAAAAACTCATCACGGGCAATTTAATGGTCAAATAAGGATATTATTAATTATAAAATGCTTAGTTAATCTGAAGTTCTATTTATAGTAGCGACTTACCTAATTTATTTATTTATTATTATTTTATTTTACTTTTTTTTGTATGTTACCTTCCCAACAAATATAATAAAATCAAATGAAAATAGTTAAAATGTGCCTAACTTAATCTAAGAAAAATATTGACCCAACATGAGATCATACCTTAAATCTTATGAAAGATATGAGATCAAACTTAATAATATTCTCTTAACAAGAAGATTGTGGTGCCACATAAAACAATAGTTAAGATTGCATTTGCTATTTAAGAACAAGATTCTCTATGTATATATGTACATGCATTAAGCAACAAAAACAGCTCAACATGTGATAGCGGTGGATTTGTTTTTGTTTTACTAAAGTGAAAGTCTAAGGCTTCGCAACAATTAAGGTTTAGAAAATGCCTTTTAGTTTTATTAGTACATTAAAAAAAAACTAAACTAAGTTGACAAACTTGTAAGTCAAACAAAAACATTTGATTTCTTAATTATAAGCCCTACTAATTCATATAATAATCTAGCTAAACTAAACTACTTATGCCCTAGGAAAATTAAAAATAAGGGTTGACACCCAAATCTTATAAGGTCGGACCGTATATCCTTTGATAATAATTGATGTGTTTATAAGTTGAATGTGATTTGTGAATATATATTAAAAAATATATATTTTGTATTTCAACCCTTGCAGACACATATTTCTTACTAATTAGTACGAATGGTAGAAATTTATACAAGAATATATTTGGAAGCTATTTTGAAGACAACATATCTTATGCTTTTATTTTCAAAACTATTTCGAAGAGCGGTTTTCAATAACATTTAGGTAATAGGGTACTATTTTTTTCTCGATAACATTTAGATATTTAAAGATATAATATTTTTTTGGTGCAAGTTGTGTGATTTGGAGGAAAATAAAAAAGAAACACTTAAAGTTGTTTGGAAAACAATAGTTATCCACTAAAGAAAATACCAATATCTAAATGTTATCAATGTGCCTTGTGCATTGTGTCCATTATTTACTATTTATTTATTTTTGTTAAAATCAATGTATGTATTAACTTAGTAGGGTTTATTTTTAATCCTATCATTAGTGATCTTAATAAAAAATTATAGTGTGACTTCATTAGATAAAATTTAGGCAAGGTAAAGATCTAGGAATGAATAGTTTGTTGGTTACAATTTATGGGTAAAGTGCATTTTTTTGGGTTTGTGCTTCATGAAAAAGGTTGTATGTACACTATTGACCTACCTACCTCATATTATCTCATCTAGAAAGTGTATATCATAGATTAAAGAAAAAACAATTATTTTTCAGAAAAAAGAAATGAAAAAACAATTCAAAATCTAGAAGCATAATTAAGAAAATAATTGTAGTTAAAAAGACCAAACAAGTCACAATACACAAATTATAGGTATCTCTATTTTAACTTAAATAATCAAAGATGTTTCAACAGCAATAAGAAAGTGCTTTTTTTAGTCTCGTGAAGTTATGAACATCGATTTATTTAATTTTTAGTCTAGTATTTAGCCCATTATAATAAACTAATTCATAACTTTTCATTTCAAGTTTATTAATTTTTGGGGACTCGAACCAAAAATCTCTGATCAATAAGCATATACTAATGCCGTTGAGCAACTGCTCATGTTGGAATAATAAGCTTTACTCCAAATACGTGTTATTATAACATTTTTTTTGTTATAATTAACGGTTGCTCAAAACCCAATCTTTAATTTTTACACTTTGGTTAGATGTCAATAGAGCAATAGCTCAAGCGGTATCAATGTACATCTAACGACTTAGAGGTTTTAGGTTCGGGTCTTCCTCACCCCCAATTGTTGTAATCTCAAAAAAAAAAACACACACACTTCTTTGCTTTACAAGAATTCCCATTATTGCAAAGGATAATACCAAGAAAAATAATGTTGAATGATTAATATTTATTGAATTAAATAGGTTGGGGTGCCATTCTTCTAGGTTTTTCAAATTAAATGTTGCACTATTAAGTGTATAACCAACTTGTTGACTTCAATCTAAGAAAATTCCATAACGACCACAAAGATCAACCAATCCTGTCCCTTGAATGACAAAGATCAATGCCAATCCAACGGTGTTCCATAAAACATGGAAAATAGATCCCACAAACGCTCAAAATTTCAGACACCAACACCAATGATTCATTCATCATAAGCTGTAATGTCTTGTTAGGAGACAGTTAACAACGTTGACTTTATCACTAGCTCTTCTATATATTTACAAATACAAACCCACTTCAAATTGTGTCCTTTAATTATTACACATTGAGAGAAAAAAAAAGAAAAGAGAAAATGATGAGAAATCAAGTGATCAGTTTGAATTGTGGTGTAAATCTTCCCATCATTGGTTTTGGCACTTATTCTTATCAAATTGACACAAATGCCATAAAATCAGCTATCCATTTGGCCATCAAAGTATACAAAATTACTTTTAAACTTTTTTCTATGTTGATTTTTTCTTCTTCTTGTTTTTGATTGAATTTTTTCTTTGATTTTGCAGTTGGGTTATAGGAGTTTTGATACTGCAACTATATATGGATCTGAGAGATCTGTTGGCAAAGCCATTAATGAAGAGCTTTTCAGCCAAACTTTGAGGAGAGAAGACATTTTTCTGACATCAAAAGTATGGGGAAATGACCACCATGATCCTGTTTCGGCATTGAAACAGACACTAAGGTACATTTTTTTTAACACAAGGATAACTACGCATGTTCCTAGGTCAGACACGGTGAGATAATTGAAACAAACACTAAGGTGCATTTTCATGTTTTATTTAATCTTTTTTTTGTTGAACCCCACATGCAGAAAGTCTTCGATTTCGCTACTACAATGGGTTTTGATATCGTTTTATTGAGAAAGTTTAATTTTTGTTGAACCCCACATCAAAATTACTTCGATTTTGTTACAACATCGAGTTTTAATATCATTTCATTGAAAAAGTTAAATTTTTGTTGAACCCCACATAGAAATTTGTCTAGAAAAACCTCAAAGAGAAAATCACCAATTTAGTTATTTCAACAAGTTACTCTAACGGGTTATGATATCGTTTTAATGAAAAAGTTGTAATTTTTTTTGTTCAATTCCACTTGAAAATTCAAAGAGAAAAACTTCGATTTCATTACTATAATTGGTTTTGATATTGTTTTATTGAGAAAGTTTTGATTTTTGTTGAACTCCACTCGAAAACTCAACAAAAAAAAAATCACCAATTTAGTTATTTCAACAAGTTTCAATACAATTTATTGAGAAAATTGTAACTTCTGTTAGAATTCAAAAAGAAAAACTTCAATTTTGTTATGTCAACAAGTACTAATATACTCTACTAAATGTACATAGATTCGTCTTAAAATGACTATTTTAGAGTGAGTTTTGTATGATTAGAAAGGTTGAGTTTGAAGATTTTTAAGGTCCCGTTTGATAACTATTTGATTTTTTGTTTTTGATTTTTGAAATTTAAGCCTACAACAACTATTTTATCATATACTTTTTCTTACTTGGATATCTACCTCTCACCTATATTTGTAGAAACCAAACCAAAATTTGGAAACAGAAAAAAAGTAGCTTCCAAAAGTTTGTCTTTATTTTTAAAAGTTGGTTAGCATTCACCTACGTTCTTAAGAAAAGATAGATAGATTATAGGAAATATGGAATACATCGTAGGCAATTTGAGTAAGAATAAGTTTAAATTTAAAAAACAAAAAGCAAAAATACAAATAGTTATCAAACAGGCTTAAGGTTGTTGTTTTTGTGTATTTGGTTTTTTTTAAGGAACTTGGGAGTGGAATACATAGACATGTATTTGGTGCATTGGCCATTGAAATTGAAGGCTTGGGCATGTTATCCAGTTCCCAATGAAAGTGATTTTGAGGGAACATTGGATCTTGAAAGCACTTGGGCAGGAATGGAAAAATGCAAAGAATTGGGTTTGTGTAGATGCATTGGTGTAAGCAATTTCTCCACAAACAAACTTCAATCACTTTTAGATTTTGCTTCCATTCCTCCTGCTGTTAATCAGGTACTTTCTCTCTCTAACTTATATTAATGTCATTAATTAGTTTTTTAATATTTATTTTTTCTCTTAATATGTACAAATTTGGAGGAAGAGGACCAACAAACCCTACGTAGAGCACACAACTGCTCTAAAATAATATGAGAGTCAAATACCGATTTTCAGACTCAAACTCGTGATCGTAGAGTTAAAATATATTAACACCAAAAAATAAGTTTTTTTTTCTAGTTCAACTAGTAGAATAGAGAGTATATGACTATTAATGTCGCGCTAACCTAATCTAGTTGGTTGATGCAACTAACACCAAAATATGCTTCTTTAGAAGATTCATAGTTCAAACTACTAAGAATACATAATCTAAAATAATATTCTCTAATGTATTCAGTTGTCACAATTTAGGGATGATTATTAAAAAAAAAAATTGACAATTTGTTGTCCTAAATTTTGGAGTTGGTTGGAGAAAAGCTTAACACATAAATTTAAGATATTGATTTTAGTTTTTTAAAAAAAAAACAAAAAGATATTGACTTTAGTCAACCTACCAAACTATTGGTGTCAATGATATATTATATTGAGTTGAAAGTTTAATATCCTTTAAGGCTAGGCTCCACATTGTACAACTTTCTAATTTTATATGTGAAAATTAACAAATTTATGGAAGTAAAATACGTGAGTAAGAAAAATAAATTTCAAAGAGAACGTATTTGAGAACATACTCGATGTAGAGATTATAAGAAAAATTGGTCAACTAAAACAGTATAATAAAGGAAGCTTCACCTATTATTAGGTGTCACAAATATGTGAAAATATTTTAAATTCAGTACATATAAGTATAAATAAATTACTGTCAAAGTCCACCAACATTAGTGATTGAATATACATGTAAATTACAGAATATATATATATATATATATATATATATATATATATATATATATATATATATATATATATATATATATATAGTTTGAGTACTCTTTACAGAAATACCATTTTTAAAAATTACATATAGCAAGTTTAACGTATGATTATAATTCAAAACTTTAGCAAATAAAGTTAACCTAAGTAAACATGATAATACGTTAACAAAATACACGTATTATCTTTTTTTGAAGGTTTGATCATCCACTCAAACTAATATGAGAATTTACCCACAACATTATAATCTATCTCTTGTATTATATTTGCAATATAATTTCTAAAATAATTTATAACCCATAATTGTGCGTGACTAATAAAGCTCAACTAATGATAAAACACAATTTAGATTTCGTGTTTCAAATAAATTAATTTTGATTTTGTATAGAAATATTTTGAACCTTTTGTTTTGTTGTACATACAAAATTCCCTAATAATATTAAAGAAAACCAAACTTTTTTTTGTTTGGTTTGAAATGAATAGGTGGAGATGCATCCAATGTGGAGGCAGAGAAAGTTAAGAGAGTTTTGTGGAGACCATAAAATCCATGTGAGTGCATATTCTCCATTGGGTGGGCCAGGAAACACTTGGGGATCAACGGCTGTGATTCAAAGTCCAACCATCAAATCAATTGCTCTCAAACACAATGCAACTCCAGCTCAGGTTATTTATTAAACTTGTCCCTTTTGTCCCCCTAACTTAGGATGAATTTTATTTTCAACTTTCATTTAATATTTAATAATAAGTAACAGATAATAAATTCATAAATAAGAGCACAAAATGTTGGTTTGTTTTATAACATCTTTGTTTCTATTTTTTTTTACTATAGGAAGTGATAATAATGTGAGTGAATATAAACTATTAACTTTATCAAATCAAATGTGTGACAAAGTTTACCTTAGTAAGAAGTGAAGTAACATCTCTAAATAAAACTTGTTTGTTTCAACAAATATCAAATCTTGCACAAAATTAAGAGAATGAAAACTTTCGATAGATCTTTTAAAGGACGTACTTTGTTAAAGGGGATTTTACATGTATAATAGAAAATGACAAAATACTTTCATCTATAGCATAAAATAAAAAATAATTCATTTGTAGTAGAAAATTCAAATTAACTTCTATCACTTGTTGAGTTCTATTAATGATAGAATTCAATCAATGATAGACTTATTCTATCACTGCTTGAGTTTTCTATCCATGATAGAAATTCAAATTGAGTTCTATCACTGGTTGAGTATAGAAATAAATATATTATAAATAAATTATTTTAAAAATTGTGCTACAAATATAATACAAGAGGTATAATGTCTTGTTGATGGTAAATTCTCTTTGTTGTTAAATAGAAAAAAGATACAAAACACTTTCATGAGGCTTAAATCCCCTAACTTAAATATCTAATATTGTGTCCGATATTAGGACATAACACCGAGATTCATCAAAAGAATGAAGACAAAATTTAAAAGTGTCTACAAATTAATGTCACAAATATATCTCAAACTTAAAATCTCAAAAGAAGCATATGCTCAAAACTAAACCTTCAACCAACTCTATCACTTGTTAGAGACATTAAAAAGTTATATATTTGAATATTCACATCTAAATACGTTGAATAAAAAAGAAATCTAATTGAATATAGTTTAATAAAATTAGAAGTTTGGGACAAAAGTTAATACCATTTTATCAAGTTCTATATATTCCTTTTGTGTTATTTTTTTTAATTAAAATAATAAAAACATATATTTTGTATTGAAGGTTGCTCTGCAGTGGGGACTAATGAAAGGATCAAGTGTGGTGGTGAAGAGCTATAATGAACATCGTTTGAAAGAAAATTTTAGTGCCGTTGATCTCAGATTGGACGATCAAGATTGCTTGGAAATTGAAAAATTAGAAGAAAAAAAGATTTTGAGGGGAGAATATTTTGTAAATGACACAACAAGCCCCTACAAAACCATTCAAGATTTGTGGGATGGTGAAATTTGATGTCATTATTTTATCCAAATTTATTTTTCTTTTGTCTCTTATTTATATGAATCAATAAAAAAGAAAGATATGTTCATATCTTTTAGTTTCCATCAAACAATATTTTAGTTTTGCCTCAAATAGGTTATTTCTTTAGAAAAATAAAGATTTCAAAAATTGAACCCATGACCTAGTATTGAATTGAGTTTCCCCTAAATAATAAAATTATTAGACTACTAATCCTTTCCATACTTCAAATAAGTTCTAAATTTTAAAAAATCTTTTATAAATACTTGAACTATTAATACTATATTTAATAAGTTATTAAACTTTCAATTTTGTGTCCAATTAAACTTGTGACATTTTGGCTAAATTTTAACTTTGTTCTAGTCATAGGAACTAAACTTTAATTTTTAAAATTATAAAAAATAAAGCTTCGTTTGATAGCCATTTTATTTTTAGTTTTTATTTTTACATTTTTTGAAAACACCTTTGTTTGATTAAACTTTGAAATCACTTAGTTTATATTTAAAAATAAACCAAAAATAAAAATGAAAAACTGAAACACAAAATGAAATATAGTTATTAAATTGAGCCTAAACTCTACCTTTCTTCGACTAAACTTCTATTTTAGCATAAATTTTATTATTATTATTATTATATTGGGAAAAAAATTGCCGTGGGATGTAAGCCCCGTTCTGTTAGCCCGAGAAGAGCCAAGTGAATTACTGTATCGTGGGCCAATTGAATCTGGGCCCATCGGGCTGAGTTTAAGGCTCCACACGTGTCTCAGCCCCTCCAATTAAGAAGCCCAATGGGTTGCCAAGTTCAGCTCGTGACCGAGCCTGCATCTCTGCAGCGAGCGGCCCGGGGACTTTCCTGAGCCGAGAATCCGTACGGACGCCGTGACCCAAACACTTCACCCACGGTATTATTATATGTTTCCCTCAGTTTATTTAAAGAGTGTTCTCTAGTACAAATTTATCGATGTGGGATTAAATCACGCACTCGTACCTTAAAATAAATGTGGTGTTCTTGCGTATTTATTGATTTATTTGCAATAATTTCAAAACTGATCGAGGAATTTAAACCATATCTTATAGAAAGTTTTTACATAAATTCCCCCAATTTCTTGCCTAACTATGACATAGCTTTCTTTTCCAACAAAAAAGGGGTAGTATATGAAAGATTTATTTTCTTTCTTTTTTCGACCTCAACACCAATATACCAATAAAAATGCAAATTGTGCTACGGAAATTGATCAAATTGCAACAATTGTAAAATTCACTATCATCGTGTTGGTTTATAGAGTACAAATGAGTGCCATTAATATGTTTGATAATTAAGACTATAGCCAAAACGAAATTATAGTTTAATTGACATAAGTTAATGTCAGGAGATTGCAAGTTTAAATTTCTCCTTTGCAATTGTTGTCGAGTTGTCATTATTAAGGTATGCAATTGATATTCTCACAACTCAAATACATATAACTTTTCTTTCTTTCTTTGTTTTTTTAATTTTTTTTTTGTGGCCAACTATTACTATCGACCGCTTGAACTACTGTTCTTATGTGTAATATATATATATGTTATCATTAGAGTAGTGCTCATTTTGGCTCTATATATTTTATGAATAAATAAATTATTCTTTTTTCAAAACAATTAGACATTAAAAAAAGAGAAAATTCTACACATTAATGCAGAGGAATTTTACTTAAGACAAATTGTTCGAAAGGAAAAAAATAATATTAATGTGGCTTTAAATGGTACCACATGTATAAGTGAGCTCCCTTATATACTAATGCATAGGGAAGTATTTCTCTCAAACATATGTTCTTAAAGCATAAAATGTTGACAATTGACACGTAGAAGGTCTAGGAATGGTTACAATAAATCTCCTAAATGTTGTGTAGTGGTTGAACATCTGAGTCTTGAGGGTGTGCTTCCGTGAAGGTCTTAGGTTTGAGGAGATTGTAGAAATTAATTTTCCAGGCAACAACAAATTTCGTATCTATTTCCTATGTTATCTCATGTGCTTGGCCTAGGGAAACGAACATGGTTGCCCCTTAGAAGAGCGAAAACTCCAAATTTTGCGTCATAAAAAAGATGCCTACAAATTGGATTTAGGGGTTGGGAGAGAAAAGGAGAAGAAGATATCCCAACCCCATGTTTAATTTTTGTACATTACCACTTCTCTCAATTTCTCTTCACATTCCATCAAACTTATTTAATCCTATCAAACTTCAAAATCAAATCTCATTACAATAAAAAAAAATTCATATAAAATAAAAGTATTCTCTCCTAAACACCAATTCCCAAAAAAAAAAAAAAAAAAAAAATCCAACCTCTCATTTTCAAAACTCAAATCTTAAAACCTTAAAGTGTGGCTTGGGTAGGAGAATCATTTTTGGACCATTATGTCCAATGATTGTTTTAAAATTTCAAAAATGCCACTCATGAATATTAATATTATTAAATATAGAAAAAAAGAATTAATATGTAAGTAAGTAGGATTGATTTTGCATTAACTAAAAAAAATGTATTTTTAGACTAAATTTAAGAAAAATAATAATTAACTACTCTTAATAAATAGGTAAAATGTTACAAGTTGGAGTTGAAAGGCATTTTCTCCCACTCTCAATAAATAGATAAATGTTACAAGTTGGAGTTAAGAGGCATTTTCTCCCATTTATGAATTCATATTCAATTTTGTAAGTTTTAGAATTCAAAATGTTTTGTAATTTACTCAATGGTCTACTATAAAATGGGGTTTCATTTATGAATTACATTCTTACATTGATTATGTAGTAAATTATTATTTATAAAAAGAAAATTAATGATAAATTCATAAGTTATAAAAAATGAAGGAGATAAGTGGTTTTATTATTTGTAACTTTTTTATTTATTACATTCTTACATTGATTATGTAGTAAATTATTATTTAGGCTAAATTATAGAAAATGCCCCTATACTATGGGAGTCGTGTCAAAAATGCCTTTGAACTTTGAAAAGTTTCAAAAATACCCTCAAACTTTAACTTTAGTTTCAAAAATACCCTTGCAGTTAAATTTGGATGGAAACCGTTAAAATTTGGTTTCAAAAATACCCCAAAACTTTGAAAATATTTCCCAAATGCCCTTAAAATTTAAAAACAATTAAAAATACCTTCGACTTAAAAAAAAATTAAAAATATCATCGTCAATAACTTTTAGATAAAAAAGTATTATACTTTTATTTGAATAGTATTCTCGATCTTTTAAAAACTTAAAAAAATATATTCTTATTTAAAAATGTTTTTTTCTCTATTCGAATGCATTTTCTCCAAAAACAAATTAATTAACGAAAACAAATATATTATTAGCCTTTAAATAACAATGACCAAACAAGTTCCAAAATTAAAAATCTATAATAATAATCATAACTCTTTAAAGAAAATTTATAATTGAATGTAGGGATTTTAGCTTGAATTTATTTAAATAATAGAATTACTTATTTGTGATCCAAACTAAATTAATTGATTGATGAGTATGCGGTTTTCATCCAAATTTAACATTGTCGATAACTTTTGGATAAAAAAAAAATATTACGTATTTTGTTTAAAAGTGTCAATATTGTACCCTTAAAAAACTCTAAAAATTATTCTTACTTAAAAATAGTTATTATTTATTCATATCTTTTTTCGCCATGAAAATAAATATGTTATTAACATTTGAATAATAATGTGACAAAAAAAAAGTTCTAAAATTCTAAATCATAATCATCATCCATAATTTTTTTTTAAAAAAAAGTTGCTGCCACGATGAATTTTGGCATGAATGAATATTTTGAGGTAGAGATTTATTCAATTATTCAAAATTAAAAGATAATTTATTATGTATATTATATATATATATACTTATTTGAATTTAATAAAAAAATTTCGATACAATATTAGAATAGCATGAGATTTTCATTTCATAATCAATTGACAATGAAAGAGTAATTCATCGCTAAGAGGTATGTCACATTTGATTTAAAAAAAAAGAGGTATGTCACATTTTCAATGTGAGATTTTCAACACAATTTTTTTTGAGTACTTGCTCAACACAATTCAAGTTTAAACAATTAATATTTATATAAAAATAATTCATAAGTTATAAATACAAAAGTAAAATTTATCTTTACGAGCACAATTAAATATTTATGGTATTATTGAAACAAAATGTTAACATTTTCATTATTATTTTATATTTTTTAAGATTAAAGGTATTTTTGAAACATCTTGCAAGTTTAGGGGCATTTTCGAAACATAATACAAGTTTAAGGGTATTTTTGAAACCAAACTTTAACGGTTTCCATCCAACTTTAACGGTGAGGCCATTTTTAAAACTTTTGTTAAAGTTTAGGGGTAATTTTGAAACTTTTAAAAGTTTAGGGGTATTTTTGACACAAACACCATAGTATTGGGGCATTTTCTATAATTTAGCCTATTATTTATAAAAAGAAAATTAAAAAAAAGTTTTCAAAATGATATGTAAGTATGATAAATGGTAAACCTTTAATTAATAGTTTCATGGAAATTTATAATGAATGAATATGTGGGGGAGTTTTTTTTTCTTCTTAAATTTGCAATGGACATAAAAGGTTAGTGGATTCCATTTATTTTAAAATGTAGGAGTTTTTTTTAATTTTTTTAATTTAAATAAAAATGGCATATATGTAAATATATAATGTGCCTTAGGGGCAAAATCGTCTAAAAATAATTTTCCCACAAACCACATTTTAAGATAGTAAGATAAAATAAGATTACATTCTTACATTGATTATGTAGTAAATTATTATTTATAAAAAGAAAATTAATGATAAATTCATAAGTTATAAAAAATGAAGGAAATAAGTGGTTTTATTATTTGTAACTTTTTTATTATTTGCCCTTAAGCCACATTATATATCTACAAACATATCATTCTCTCCTTAAAAAAAACAACAAACCCACATTTTTTTTTGTTTAAATCTATATCCCCACCCACTAAGTAGTACATTAATTGTATTTCATAATTTTAAATTTTTTTTTTATCATATTATTACTAATTAATGAGTATTCGAATTCGGAAAGTCTATGAGCTTTTCTTATGTCATTCTCTCTTAAAAAAAACAGCAAACCCACGCTTTTTTTTGTTGAATTCTATATTCCCACCCACTAAGTAGTACATTAATTGTATGATTTTTGGAAAATTTAATGTTCTTTATCATAGTATTATTACACTGAGTTAAATAGAGATTAGAATTTGGAAAGTTTATGGTTTTTTCTTTAATTTTTTTTAATGTTGAGTTTTAAAGGTTTTGTAACTTTCTTTCTACAACTATATATAGAGCTATGTTTTATATATATTTTTTTTCATACAATTGAATTTTTTCTTCTTTTTATGTTTATATATTGTGTTTTATTATTCTTTTTATGTTTATATATAGAGCTATGTTTCATATTCTCATTATTGTTTACTTTCATATTGTTTTTTTTTGTTGCTTTATCTAACCTTTGTTATTTTTTTTTTTTTTTGGTTTCTTTGTTGCAAGCTCGATCATTTGTAGGTTATAACAAAATTTGAAGACGTGTAACAAAGGAAAATTGAAGATGATCTATAATGTTATAAGAAGGTAAGTGTAAATAATTTTATAATTCATTCGTCTCTTTTATATGATATTTAACATTTTTAACAACAAAATTTTTACGAAATTTGTGTTTGCTATAATAGTTTTAAAGTTTTATTCATACTATATAAATATATTTGATTTTATATTCTTATTAAGAATTTGAAAGATTTCTTTTAATTATTTCACTAAACATGTATTATTAAAATATAATTTATAAAATAAAATAAACAAGAGTAAAAAACCAAAGTATTTTTTAGTTTTTAGTTTTTTTTTTTTTTTAAAAAAAACTTGAGGTTTGTCATTTATTCCTTTAACATTTGATTTTTTGCTTTATTATAATAAAACTAATTTAGAGAATTGAAGAAGAAAGATTAAAATTAAAAAAAAATGATGTTATATTTGTTCTTCTAATACTAAATTTCACCCAACTATTTTTAAACCCTCCTTAATATTGAAATAAGTTGTTCGATATGTAAGTATGAAATCAATATCAATTTACCTTACGGCTTTATTTGTTTGTCAATTCAAATGTGATGAAGTTATGTAACAATATTGTATTCTTATTATATTTATTTGGGCATCATTAATTTTATTGTATATTTATATATTGTATTTAATGTCGTTGAACAACTATTCCAAGTAATATTGCTCATTTCTAATATTGTTCGGGCATGACCTAAATAATGATGCTCACACATGTGATCCAATACAAACCACAATCTATTTTATTTTAAATAAAAAAGTATAATAATATAATAAAGAAAAATAGAATGTTCGGGCATGACCTAAATAATGATGCCCACACATGTGGTCCAATACAAACCATAATCTATTTTATTTTAAATAAAAATGTACAATAATATAATAAAGAAAAATGGAATGTGATCCATATTTGGTCACTTGACCTTATTATTTAGCTCGGACATAACTTAAATATTTCGCTTTTTTAATTCTAAAATTGTATTATGATTTCATCTTATAATATAACTATTCTCTTTTTTTAGTAAATTAATAATTATCTTACAATATGCTAAATTAAAAAAAAAACTATTTTTTTAAAATTTATCTTACAATGTAATTAAATTATAACTTAAATTTGAATAATATTTACGTTAAATTAAACACACGTGCATGGCACGTATTAAATTTCTAGTTCCTTAAACACCGGTGAGATATATTTTACTATATGCTTTCAAAGACAAATATTCACTAAATAAGGAAAATATAAGCATTCAACACCATTGCTTTATTCAATTCTAAAAGAAGTTGATACATAATATATAGTTGGTTTTAAAAAAGATGGAAACGTATGAAATGGAAATACATAACCAATTAACCAAGTGGGAGTTTTAATTTGCATATAATTAATCATCATACTTTGTGTTTGTGTGGGTGTACGTAGTTACCATCTTCTGGCGAATCCCCACTAATTTGCAGCTTTCTAGTAACCTTGTAGTCTGAAAGGAAAAAAAAAGGGGGTTAACTCAATAATATAGTTTTGTGATCACGTAAGGCTCGTTTGATAATCCTTTTCATTTCTTTAGATAAGAAATTAATCAATTTTTTTTGTGAAGTGATTCATCTTTTTTAAAAAGTATTGGAATCCTATAAAAGTCGAAATAAGTCTTTAATAGTTTTTAATTTTTTTTTTTTTAAAAAAATTTTGATTTGATTTTTAAGCCACAAGTAAAGCTAGAAGGGTTATTGTAAGCTAAATTTAAAAAAAAATGAAAAACAAAAAAATTTATCAAATGATGCCTTAATAATTGGTTGAATTTCTTATTTTCAAAATTTGAAAAAAGTTGCTAAACTTGTTAGATTTAAAAAATAACTAAAAGTAGTTTTCTCTTCCTCCCATTTCTATTTTACCATCATACTTTTATTTTTTATATTTTATATCCTTGTACAAAATCAAAATTTTTCTTTGGTATGTTGGTCTACGAACATATAACTTTTGTACGAATGAAGATGAAACCATTTTTCATAGTTTTTGAAATTTATAAAATTTTTAGAAACAATTTCAAAATTTAAAAACGAGATGGATTAAAAAAAGTTCATTTCTTGTGAAAAATGAGAAACAAACATAGAAAAAGAGCAAAGGTTAACATTATCACTCAACCCGGGTTTTCTTAATTTTGAAAAAAATCATCATTAGTCTTTCAAAATGGGAACAAAATTGAATGATAAATATAAAAGATCACCATTAATTGAAGTGCGCATAAGTTGATCACGACTCTCACATATATAACAAAAAAAATTGACAATGTGAGAGAGAGCCCTGGGTAAAGAAAAATTTACATGGTTGGGCAATGGTTAGTTCCCTTGATGTGATTAAAGATGACAATAGAAGCACAATAATCAACACAATTTGCAAAACAAATCCAAGCTTCTTGTGCACCATTTTTGCTTCTCTCCAAAGTGCTTTCCAATTATAATTTATCTTCCATGTTTAAAATGTATTTATACTCATAGAATTGAAGACTTTTTTTAGCAAGTCTTTATGAAAATGTGTAAAAAAATAATTGATTCATAAAATCAAGTGCACGAGGGAATCGTATCGGTCATGTTCATATATCTTTTTTTTTTAATCAAAACCATTGAGTTACAAAATTGTAGAATATCTACAACTAGACGTTGACTTTCACTTTAGAGAGTACACCTAAAGAAATAGAATGAATTTCCCAATAGTAAGAAACAAAAAATAATAATGTTAATTCTAAAAAAAAAAGAAAGTTAAATATAATATGCCACAGTAATGATATCAATGAGGCTTTGAAAGTTGAGTAATTAGACCGAAAGAGACTGTGGCTTGATGATTTTTTTGTTTGATGGTAATTAAAGTATTTTGTTTTTATAGGGTTTGTGGTTCTCTCCAACTTAGACTAATTTTTTTTTGAGTAATTAGGGATCCATATTAAGGAGTTAATGTTTTCCTTATCTGGTGGAAAAT
Organism: Sicyos edulis; assembly: GCA_036507275.1. Classification (NCBI taxonomy): domain Eukaryota; kingdom Viridiplantae; phylum Streptophyta; class Magnoliopsida; order Cucurbitales; family Cucurbitaceae; genus Sicyos; species Sicyos edulis. The sequence goes on along the minus strand of CM071858.1, from coordinate 1,612,582 downwards.
CCTCCTTATTTGGTGGACAAATCTTTAATTTCTTCCTTATATGGTGGGCATCATATCCTCCCGAGTATATTTGAATATATTATATATAACACCATATTGATTTTTCATTTTTTTTGTTCAACTATAATTGGGGAAAAGTAATAGAACACAATTTTGAATTATCGAACTTGTCAACAAGAACATATAACCTGTAGTAACATGATGCATAATCTGATATCAAACGATTATATATGCCCAATTTCTAATTCTAAATGTGTTTAGATTGAAAAAATATTTTATTTTTATTTTTATTGAACTAATGTTTAATTTAAATAAATAATACAGGTTTGAAGTTGGAAAACTTAGTTTTTGTTTTTGGAATTGTAGTCAGAATTCAAATATTTTGTTGAAAAATTAAACATAAAATATGGTACCCAAAAATGAGAGAATTTATGATCAGCAGCACATTTTACCTTTTGTATTACCTTTGCGCACAATTTCTAAAATAATTTCATCTATGTCATATTAATTTCTATCAATGATAAAATTAACTAGTGATAGAACTCAATTTAAAATTCTATCGCTAGTAGAAAATTCAAGCAGTGATAGAAGAAGTCTTTCATTGATTGAATTCTATCACTAATAGAATTCTGCTAGTGATAGAATTCAATTTGAATTTTTTGCTACAAATAAATTAGTTTTGATTTTATGCTATAGATGAAAATATTTTGTCTTTTTTTGTTACACATCCAAAATCTCCCAAAAATGATGGGAAAACAAATAAATTAAATAAAAAAGTCATATAACAATAAAAAATTATATGGTCAATAACATGGTTGAGCGCTATGAAATGATTTTTTTTTTGAGATAACAATAATTTAGGTAGGGGGGTTCGAACGTTCTTGATCAGTGGACATACACGAATGCTGTTGAGAAACTGTTCATGTCGGCCGCTATAAAATGATTATTGAACCACAACAGTTAATTTTTTTTTTTTTTTTAATTCAACCATGCATTTGGATGAAAAATTAAATGTATAACTTCTTAATTATTCGGTGGTATATAATATTGTTGAATCCTTTCTTCTTTTGGCAACCGTTAAAGACATCTATACTTTTGATCTAAAAGTTAAAGGTTTAAATTTCGATCCATCGTTTTTGTTAGATTATATACTAACAAAAATACATGTATATAGTCCCATCATCCTAGGTCTCCTAAAAAATTTCCACACCTTCTGGTAATTGAGGAGGGTTAGGCACAGCAACATTTGTAATATTCATCTCATCATGCTCCACCCTCTGTTTAATATCAACAACATTACTTAAGATAACACAATCATATGACCCAGTATTAATTCATTTAAACCAAAATCAAGCAATGCTTATGATTTTATTTATAATTTGTAATCATCTTTTTTTTTTTTGAAAACCGGGAAATCGGGGTTGCACTCCCAAGAGGGTATTTTAGTTTAAAGACTTTCCAGCGGCCTCCAATCACGAATCTCTCAAGAAAACATGCTTTGAAGTCTTTAGTCTCAACAACTAGATTGCCCGTGGACTATAATCATCTTGATCAACCAATATGTTGCATATTTTCAAATCAGCTAATAATTCATTTAAGTTATGTTTAGGGCATTGGTTGAATTATTATAATCGATTAATTATTATATTCTAAACTGTATTTAAAGTTAAAAAAATGATAAATTGTGTTTGAAATAGGTAATATTATTAAGAATAGGTTGTGCAACCTCATATTATCTTGTGCTCCACATAAACTTTGATGAGTGTTTGGTCTATTTTATATCCATAAATTTTAGGTCTTAGAGGTCTAGAGTGTATTAAAAATCTCAAAAAAAAAAAAAAAAAAAAAAAGAAAAGAAAAGAAAAGAGTGTCTATTAAATATAAGTTAACTTATAATATAAATTCATACAAAGGGTATACGGACTATTGACCAAAAGGTAGGTTTAGATTTATAAAGATTATATTAAAATCTACATCAATTGTATATCTTTATATACTATTTGTTGAGTTACATCTTTTGTACGTTATCATATGAACCATAAAAATCAACATTAAACTACAAAGACAGACAAATGGTAAATCAAATATGAAAGTTTAAGAATTAAAAAAGATCATGTATAAACATCGTCATGCAACATAACGTCGTGTGGACTTACAAGCAAAGTGAGGCACGATATGCAATTACTTTAAATAGTAGTTAAAAACATCATCTATTATATGATTAAAAAAGAATATATTTTAAAAATTACTATGCCTCTATACCAAATAAAATTATATAGGGGTGTTTGTTGGTGGGTTTTGTGGAGGGCTGAAAACAAGCGTTTATGTCACTCGTTTTTAAGCGTATTCGAGTGCCTGTGAGGTGGTGCCATAACCACTACTCATGATGTAATATTGCTCATGCATTCGCAACACCTCGGTAAGGCCCTTGGATACTAACATGTGAACCTTGGCTGGAAGAGAGTCAGGTCGACCGACCGTCCTTAAACACTGTTGTGAAAATGATATCGCCCTCTGCCTTGCACCTGAACAACGCCTTTATCCGACATCTGTGTCTTGGCCACATCTATCTAGGCCCCAACATATGTCATAAATCATACAAGTCTCAATGGGACATCAAAATCAAGCATTCATGCCAAATTAGGTCCCCTTATGAGATATCAACATCAACATTCAATACACATGAACTCAAGCGCATTGAGACATACATACATGAAGCAACATCTCTACATGCTCATCTTAGTCCGAGTATGAATAATACATCACAACATGTTACATGGTCCACAATATAGTAAGGCATATCTACAACTCAGTCACATCCTCATATCATAACAATTAGTAAATGGACAACACCTTTACACAATCATACATGTACTAAACAGAAAAACTCGAGCCTAGGATAAGGGTTTCTTACCTTGGCCAAAATCTATTATAAAAATATGAGCCACAACTAGTACCTAACACCATAAAATGTTATATTTCATATAGCGCAATAACTCTTTGTAACGATATAAAGACAACCTTCAAAACTTTTTACTAGAAGCAATGAAGCACAACTGTATGCTGCACTAGCTTTATAACCCAGCCTAGTCCATACGAACGAACACGCGCTTGGGACCCTAGATGAGTTCATAAGAATGAATGAGAAAGCTAGCTTGATGCCACTCTCAATTATATTTTTCATACGGACAATCCAACTCAATCCGTCATGGTGGATTAGAAGGTAATACCTAACAATATTGCTTCGAAGTGGAAACCTACATGAGAATATGACACAAAATTATCCAAATTATGCATTAAGGAAAATTTAGCTTGTTGTGGTTAGAGAAGACCGAGTAACGTAAAGAAAGAGTCTCACCATAAAATACATATAAGAATTACTACTAAGTATAATCTTTGTCAAAATAACAAGGCGATACTTCAGATTGGATGCCAATGTTATGAATAGAATTAATAAAGTTGATATTTCAAAATTTGAATGAGTCAACGTCGTCATTGACCAGCTCCAAACCCAACCTAAAAGGTTAGGAGGAATATACAAAGCCAAAAAACATATAGAGGAAATCCTTAAACTAAGAAAAGTTATTTGTGTTGGGATGCAAAAAAAATATCCTACATTGGTTAGATGAGGGAAAAATCATGGGTATATAAGTGATGAAAACCACGTCCATTGATATGAGGCTTTTTGGGTGGAACCAAAAGCAAAACCATGAGAGTTTAGGCGTAAAGTGGATAAAATTATATCAATGTGGAGATTCAGACAGGGTTGTTATCCTTATAAATTGGTATCAAAGTATGCTCTATGGTTGCAGCTTTGTTTGAGCTTCCACATCAGAAAAGAAATCTTAAAACAAGTAAGAGCTGGGTGTTGTGAATAATGTTGTTGCATTATTTGCTAATTTATTAGGATTGAAGTAGAGATGTCAACTGTTATGAGTTTAGCAAAGTTTGACGTGGAGAAATTTGATGGAAGGATGAATTTTGGCTTGTGACAAGTACAAGTAAAGATGTGTTGATACAATTTCAATTATATAAGGATTTGAAGAGAAGTCCAAGATGTGGTGTTCTAAAATAAAAAGATTAAGCGATGATGATGATCTAGTAGAGTTCGCTGCTGGTTCCGGTAGAAATTCTAAGAAGAAAAACTGCGGGATTGCGGACACGCTGGTTACATGAAAGAGAGTTATCCTAACATAACAAGTTTGTCAAAGGGCTCGAGTTCGGATGCTAACGTGGTCTTTCTTACTAGAGGAGATGTTGATTCTCTCTGAAGAAATAAAGAAGTTATCTTTATGGTATGTTCTCTTTGTCATGATAGAGGATGTGATATCAGCGGTTCCACAAGTTTGCACACGGGCATTGACTTGGCAATTATGCAAGGTGTATGGTGGAAGTTATGTTGATGGCTGAGGAACTTTCAGATAAGCCAAGTAGGTCGAAGTTGGACCATAATTTTCAGCAAGATCTATCGACATGGGACGAAGAAGAGAAATCTTGGAATGTGATATTTCAAGTGCTATACTTTTATGGTGGAGTATGTTATAATTCTCAGAGTTAAGGATTATGATTGTTAAAGAAGATAACGTTGCAACAGAAGATGTGGATTCTTGAAATATCTCGCCAAGGCGAAATTCGTTAGGTATTTGAAGAAATATTGGGATGAAGATTTTTTACATTAAAAAAAGATTTAAGGAATTAGAAAGGTTCAAGGAATCTAAAAGCTAAAAGGAAGTGGTGTGCATTAAACACTATAAATAGAGCAATTGTCTTTGATTTCAAAGCATCCCGTCAAAAGCATTTTAAGCTTAGTGCATTGACTCTAGTTAAATTCCTTTTGTATTCCTTGTGGGGAATGGGGCAAAGGGTGTGAGTAGTATAAGTTTTAAAGAGAGTGTTTATGTGAGTGGGGTCGGGAGAGAGAATTCTATGTGATTGCAATAATTTTTCATATAGTGGAAGTTCTTTCTGACCTTGGTTTTTTCTTCATTTAAGAGTTTTTTTTAAAAAAAAAGTAAAATCTTGTGTTCTCTTTTATTGTTTTTTCTTTCAATTTCTCAGTTAATCTTTTCTTATTCCTGGGTAATTAGGGAAGGTTTTTCCTAACAATTGGTATCAGAGCCATACTTTAAGCATAACCATGTTGATAAATCACCTTGGTCTAGAAGAAAGACGTTTGGAGCATAGAGACGAAAATTTATGGTAGCTTCACCAGACTGGAGGTGTGCTCTCAGGAGAAAAGGAGTTTGGTTTGGATGTGAGCTAGACAAATTGACTAGCGGTGTACTCTTAGGAGAAGAGGAGTTAGTCAGATACAATAGTTGGTGCAGAACTTGGGTCTATCTGATCTAGACAGATTGACTATTTGAGGGGAGGCTCGGTCTCTGTTCAAGGAGAGGGTTAAATCCTTGGGTGCCGAATCAAAAGTTGAGCCCACGAAGAGGCTCGGTGGAACTTTGTTCAAGGGGAGGATTGTTGGGATGCAAAAAAAGTATCTCACATTGGTTAGATGTGGGGAAAATCATGAGTATAGAAATTATGACAACCATCTCCAATGATATGAGGCCTACTGGGTGGAAGCAAAAGCAAAGTTATGAGAGATTATGCCCAAAGTAAACAATATCATATTAATGTGAGGATTCGTGTAAGGTCGTCATCCTTATAATTTGGACCTATTTGAAGTGTCCAAAGTCCTAGGGCTTCTTTCCCACAAACATATCCTGACTTGAGTGACATACAATCCAATGATTTGATGAACTCAATCTGTACCGTTATGGGGTCGATAAGCTCAAATTCAACCATTATAGATGTAACAACAAAGTGTAATGGACAACTCAATGAAACTTGTAACAGACACTGCATACTTATTGTGAACATTACAAACTTAAGTGGCCACACTACCACACGAAACTATATATATATATATTATATATATATATATATATATATATATATATATATATATATATATATATATATATAGGCTATTTAACCTAATCTCTCTAGGAGTTCTCCTTTCTTCTAAATTACGGGCGTCGAAATTTTGGTAGTCTAGCACCACACCATTAACTCATGCTCTCTCTTGCATGTAACTTGAATTCTTCGATAAATACAAATTTAATGTCAAAGGCCAAATTTTTGGATATCAACTTCTTGCAATACTTTAATTAAATAAAAGTAATATATAAACAATTACAAATTTATCAACTAAATACCCACTTCCAATAATCTAATGTTTAACAACTTGGAATTGAAACACAAATTTAACATACTCATAGGGGTTTAACAAACACAGAAGTTTTAACAACTTTAATAATTAATAAACTTAAACTTAAGAAAACCCCTCCTCCAACATGTAAACCAAATGGTCAGGCCTTAGGAGCTATTTCTATAATTAGCCACAAATTGTTGCATCTTTCTTGCTTTGGTAAACAATTTTGCTCTTGCAGAAAGTGAAAAAGAATCGAATTCTCCTTCCGATGTCTTTAACTTAAACAACGTATACGATATACGACTAATAGGGTAGAGAAGCGAAAAGGAAGCCGGGATGCAGTAAGGAACGAAAGAGAGTGCAGTTGATTTCGTAAGCACGACGTGAGTGCCGAAGCAAAATGCCAACACCATTGCCATAATCGCCGTAGCAGTGAAGGATGCAGCCATCTCTTTATAGTATACTCGAGCTCCACGATACTTGAGCGAGGTGGTGAAGTGAACTAACACGGCATAAATGGAGCAGCAAAATGCCAAAGTGTTAAAGACTACGAATGCCTTGAAAGCTAGTTTGTTGGTGAGAGTGGCTAGCCCTTCGTCTTCTCCATCGTTCAACAACCCGCCCGGCACCGTGAATCCTGCTGCGAATGTCACTGTGGCTACCAGCATCGCCACCAATAGGTTCACTTCGAGTGCACTTTCTTCTCCAAAATCTGCCCTTTTTCCCTCTACTGATTTGTTCAGCTGGTCGTTTCTTAATGATATCTCTTCCGTGGAATTTGTAACAACTTCTGTATTCATCTTTTTTAGTTCTTTGTTAGCATATCCACGCTTTGCCTCTATACCACTTTCAAACTTAAGATGGTAACGAGTTGCAATGACTTTTGAGAACTCTTTATCCTTTTCCAACCATTGAGTAAAATGTTTTAGATGCACATGGTTTAAAAACAAATTAATATATGTGATATCATCACTAGTAGTAAAAAAATGTGAAGTATTTAAGGTGATGAATTCAACTACGGTCAAATGTGAAGACAGTGCTAATTTTTTAGTATATCAATTTTCAGCTGGTCTCGAATATGAAAAGGAAATCTATTAAATAATGTTGAGTTGTATCTCGTGTATTTATTGAGAGCTTACATGTTAGAACCCTATGAACCTTTGATTGTTGTTAAATTAAAAAAAAAAGAGGGAATTTGTACAGTATTACAACTTTTTTATCACATTTTACAATTATAGTAACTTTTTAAAAATAATTCGTTTATAGTAAATTCTACCTATTTTTTTTTTAAAAATCTCTATTTATCTTTTTTTATTAAAGATTTTGATAGAATCTATTTAGTGATGGAAGTCTATCAGTTTTATCAGTAATTGATTCTATCATCTCTTATTGATAGAATCTAATGGAAATCTATCAATTTACTTTATTTATTAGTAATCGATCCTATCAATCTCTATTGATAGAATCTATCAGTAAGGAAGTCAATCAATTTACATTTTTTGCTATATGTGCAAATATTTTTATTATTGTGCTATTCATGAAATATTTTAACCCTTTTATAATATACATGCAAAATCTCCGAAAGAATAATAACGATGATAAAAATAAATGTTACAATTTTCAATATCTACTAAATAGAGTAAGTATGTGTAAAAGAAAAAGAGAGAAATAATATCTTACCCCGAGCTGGTGCAAATCCTCGAGTTTGTTGAACTGATTGTCGTAAACATCCAAAGGTGTATAAGAATTATGGTTGATAATGAATATGGCCCCTTCAATTCTAAGACTTTTAATGATTTTATAAGACCTGAAATAGGCAGCCAGATGCAAAGGTGAGTTTCCATGGTTATCTACTTTGTTGGTCAAGCTTGCAAGGCTTGGTGTTTTTAAAATAAACTCCACCACCCCATGTTGATTGCCCAAAACTGCAGCATGAAGGGCTGTCCGACCCTTATTGTCGACCATATTATAGCAATCGGGACGATGTTTTACGAGCTCTTCTAACGTTTTGGCCCTGCCGAAGAATGCAGCGACATGGAGAGCGGATTGACCATCATGGTTCAAGCAGTAAATTGCATTGCTATCATGTTGAAGAAACAATTGAACTGCTCTAGCATTTCCATTAAAAGCAGCGTAGTGAAGAGGGGTCATTCCCAAATTATCACCTTCTCTTATCATTTCTTTCTTCCATTCCACCAGCTGTTTTGTTATCTTTTCTCTCCCCCATTTCTTGTGCGGTTTAAAAACAGTTTCCCCTACAAGAGTAGGAATAAGCAGAAATAACTAAATTGAATTCTGCAGATTTTTTCAAATCTCAACATTCAGAGCTAAATTAAAACACAACCAAAGCGAACAAGTTATAGAAAATGTTGAATCTAACAAAACTTATTACCATATAGTATTAGGGAGTTCATGTGTTTAGCCTTGGGGTAATTTTGTATTCTCATTTGGGTCTTGTGAGTTAGAGTTTTTTGTAGCCTAATTTGTAACACCCTATTTAAGCATTTTTATGGGTGAACTGGTAAGGTTTAGGGTTTGAGCATTGTTCTTCTTCTCCTCCAATTTGTTTATGTGAGTAAGGGAATTTGATTATTGGTTTCGACAGTGGAGATAGAGATCTCTTCCCAAACCATTATATATCTTGTCTCCTCCTTCTTCCATTTACTCAGCTATATTTCATCTTCATTATTGATGATATATTTGTGTTTTGAATTCAAATTCGTAACGATTTCTAATATTTCACCAAAATCTCAAAACAAACAAATGATAGAAAATTTTGAATCTGAACACTTATATTATTATATTATATTTCTAACAAAATTTGTTACCATATAGTAGTGCCGCATGTAATGCAATTACACCGTTGGGTCCTTTATGAGATGCTAAAGATCCTGCATTGTCTATGATATACTTAGTCGCCGTGGAAACATCTATATATTCTGATACAATCAAGAGATAAAGGGGAGACTCGTGAGCTTTATTCAGAATCCGGATCGGCCTCCATCAAGTGCTTCACACATTCAGTATTTCCGCTCCTCGCACAACAATGCATGGCTGTGTCGTCGTCCGAGTTCACCATTCTCGTCAGACACTGATCCTTATAGCTAAGGAAAAGCTCGACCATTTCCTTGTGTTCCTCCCGCGCTGCGACGTGCAGAGCCGTGTCGAGCGAGGAGTTTACGGGGCATAATAGCGGACCGCATAAGTGTATGGAAAATGTTGCAAATTCCTTCTGGTTCGCTTTAGGTGAAGATTTGAAAGCTCTTGGAGTGGCTTTTGGAAATATTTTGTATCTCCCTCCATGGCTGCCTTGAACAGTGTTGGATCCATTGGATTAACTAGTTGAGGTGGGCTGATAAAATCTTCATTTTCTTGGAGAGGATTAGAAGTTGAGGAACAATTGTTTATCATCATGGTACACTGAAATAAGGATGGGGGCTCTAAAAATATACAAGCTTTTAGTTGGACCAAAAACAAAAGTCTCTTTTAGTTGGACTTTTCCTATACGCTACAAATTTACACAGCCAATCAGAGAACAAGCCTTTGGATGAAACTTCAATCCCTGAGAAATGAGAAATCATTGCGTTGTCACATCTCTCCAATTGCAATAAAAATCATTTTTTAAAACAAAAAATTAATAATGAAAAATAAAAAATAAAATACTTTTCAAAATGATACCAAATGAGACCTTACATATGCAAAAAGAAATTCAGATTCAGAGGGATTATCTGTCTATTTCTTTCCTCTACAATTGCTGCAAAACCCCACTTGCAATTTCTTTATCATTATGTTTATCTGCATTACCATTGATTTTTTTTTTCTTTTTCCCTTTTCAGAATCAACAAAAATGGCTTTGAATGGACAAATAAACCAACCCCATTTCTGTGAGGATCACTTTTTGTTAGCTTAATTCTCATATTCTTAGATAGTTAGCTTTTAGGGTTTTAGGCTGTTTTTTCTAGGTATTGTATAATACTTTCCTCCCTTGCCAAACATTTCTTTTTGGAAAAAGATACGATTCATTCCCAAAGGCATGCAAAGAGCATGTTAGAATTACAAAACAGCTTTCCAATTTAAAACAATGGAAGCAATGTCATAGTTTCTAAAAAGAGTAGATTTATAGCACCAAGAAACAAAATTTATGTTGATATTTTCCCAGATGAAATCGGCATACTTGTTGACGTGCTTGCTATAAAAAATTCGAGCATTTCTTTCTTTCCAAACATTCCACCAAGTTGCAGCATAGAAACTGACTCTCAAAATCTCCTGCTTAGTTCTGTGCGTGGCATCCATCAGATCTTTGATATGGGCAACAATCGAGGGATAAAAGCCCTGTTGAGAAGAGGAGGGAAATTTTGCAGTAATTTTCATAGTATAGCTGCATTGAGAAAAAAGGTGATCAACTGTCTCATTTTCACAATTACAAAGCGCACACCAATTTGGGAAAAAATGGTGTTTTGGATGTCTCTTTTGCAACGTATCCGCCGTGTTAAGCCCTGAGTTATAACGTGTCCACAAAAAAACTTTGATGTTCTTGGGGACGATAGATTTTCAGAAATTCATTGACAGACAACCACCATTCGATCCATGTTGCCCATTAGATAGTAACAATTTTAAAGAACTCACAAAGAAATTATTGTTATTGGTCGGTTTCCAAATTAAAATATCATTTGATTATGAGCTCAAGAGCGGGGGCCAATTTGCAACAATATCGTTCCAGCGGTCAATCTCGCGATCAAGGAGAGGGCGAAAAGGCTTTGGGTCCCATTCAAGTTTGTCATTGTTCCATGCCTCATTAACAGTAAGATTTTTTGATGCAGCAAGGGCAAAAAATCTGCTTTGATTCAAGTGAAGAGGACCATTTACCATCCAATTATCATACCAAAACAGTGTGTTGATGCCATTGTTTATTTTCCATCTGGTATTATTTTCCATAATGTCTTTTTTAGACATAATGTGAAACCATGGGGATCTTGCACTCCCATTCCTACATAAATGATGAATACCTCCAGGATGTTGAGGATAGTACTTTGCCTGGATAATATGCCTCCATAGAGATGTCGCCTCATGAAAATATCGCCAGTATCATTTTCCAAGTAGAGCAAGGTTGTGTGTATGTATGCGTTGAATGCCTAGACCACCATGCTCCTTTGGCATAGTCACCAAATTCCACCTTACGAGATTGGAGCCACCTTTTTTGTCGATGCCTTTCCATAAAAAATTCCTCAAAATTCGTTCAATGATTTTACAAACCGACATAGGAGCTTTGAAGACCGATAGGAGATAGGTTGGCAGGTTACTAAGCATAGATTGCACAAGAGTGAGCCTCCCACCTTTAGAAAGAAAGGCGTATTGCCATCCATCAAGCTTCATATTAATCTTTTCAATCGTCGGCTCCCAGAAAGACTGATTTCTAGGGTTCCCACCAAGCGGCATGCCAAGATATGTGAAAGGCAGAGGAGATGTTTGATGTACCCTGCATGCTAGCAAAAGCATCAATGGATGTCTGATTTATATTTATCCCAGAGAACACAGATTTGCTAATATTTATTTTGAGGCCAGAAGAAACTTCAAAGACTTTAATAATCTGAAATAAATTGTACAACTTTACATGATCAGCCTTGGAGAAGAGCAGAATGTCGTCAACAAACAACAAATGGTTAATATGACAATCTTTGATCGAGCAACCATCAATAAGACCTTTGTGTTGTGCATCCATGAGAAGCCTGGATAAATAGTCCATAGCTATGACAAAAAGAAAAGGAGATAATGGGTCTCCTTGACGAATACCCTGAAGAGTTTTGATTTTACCTCTAGGCTTACCATTGATAATGATAGATAAATTCACTGTAGAAATGCACGTTTGAATCCATTTAATCCAGACATTATTAAAACCCTTTAGCTTTAGAATGACCAGAATGAACTTCCAATTTATCTTGTCAAAAGCTTTCTCCACATCGAGCTTAATAACAACATCTGATTGCTTTGTGCATCTCCAATAATCCACCACCTCATTAGCAATAAGAACAACATCCGTAATTTGTCTATCATGAACAAAAACACATTGATTATGAGCAATGATAAATGGAAGGACCTTTTTGAGACGATCAGCCAGCACTTTGGATAATATTTTGTATATGCTCGTTGTCAAACTAATCGGCCTAAATTCAGCGACCTTAGTAGGCTTTATCACCTTTGGTATTAAAGCAACACAGGTTTCATTAACTGCCGTGTTAACTATACCTGTTTGAAAAAAATCTTGGAACAGATGCATTATAGAAGGCTTGAAAATGTTCCAAAACGTTTTTAAAAACTCAATGGTGAACCCATCAGGCCCTGACGCCTTGTTGTTTCCAAAGCTCTTAACGCTCTTATAAACCTCATCTTCATTGAAAGGAATAGTAATAGAGGCAGCTTGTTCATTAGTGAGAGGTTCCCATTTAAGATTTGTCACAATCCAATTTCCTCCACTTTCACCCATGTATATATCTTCGAAGAACTTTAAAAATTCTTGCTCCATCTCTCTGTCAGTGATACAACTGTGACCATTTTGGTCCATGATCTCGGAGATGAAATTGTACCTCCTTCTGGCCGTACAAGATTTATGGAAAAAAGAAGAGTTTTCGTCCCCCTCGAAGAGCCAAGATTTTTTGCTTCTTTGTTTCCATATTCTGGCCTCATTGAGAGATATATTGCAAAAATCAGATTTTAATGCAATTCTTTTATCAATATTCGCTTGATCGATACTTCCAAAGAACACAACTTTCATTTGTAAAGCATATGCATAAATAAACTATCAACATTTGAAACATGTCATATGAGGACAAGATCTATATAATGTGTACTACTCTGATAAAAGTCAAAGTAATCATAATATCAATAATTAATAAAAACTTCTTCAATTGAAAGTTTGAGATTCAAATCTCCATGTCAGTTCAAAAATAAAAATAAAAATAAGTTCTCCAAGCTCAAGTTGTGGCATAAATTAAAGAATTTTGAATCGTAGACCCATAGCATTCGAAGGAAAGTTGAATTATTTTCTGAATCTTTCAAAGTATTGAACACTACATATTAGCCCTACAATTTTGACAACTATTACATTTTAGAATGAACTAATAAATAAATCCAATAGTAAGACATTTATTTTTTTCGTCCTTTCACATTGGTATCAAATTGAGGCTAGCATTTAAAAAGATCCAAGCTCACGAATAAGTAAAAGTATTGATTGATGTAATTAAATTTACTTTAATCTATAAACTTAAGCTTTTATTGATGTGTGGTTTAACATATTTCAATAGAACTAATAAATAAATCCATAATAAGAGATTTTTTTTTTCGTCCTTTCACATTGGTATCAAATTGATGGTAGCATTTAAAAAAGATTACGATCAAGTGTTCAAATTTTTTCACTCTACATTATTATTCTCGAGATCGAACTCATGGCCATGGTGTTGAACTGTATTAGCACCAAATAATGATTTTTTTTTAAGATATACAACATCATATATATATATATATATATATATATATATAGAAGGTACTGCTAGAGTTGTGAACTGGCATACTATGCCAATCAAACAAGGGAATACACCATCAATTTTGTCATACATTCATACAATAAAAGAGCTAAAATATCAATTTTTAAGATCGAATTTATATTTGTGAAGTTCAATTGAAATACAATCAAACAAACCTAACACGCCATCCACCCTTTTTTAGTGATCATAACAATTATTCAAATCTCTTTTTAGTATAGCAAATAAATATGCATAACGTCTATTTAAGTTTACAGTAAATAAAAACAACTTATATCATAAAAATGTGTCCATTCAAGTTCTTTTCCAAGGGATTTGTTGAAATTTCAAAAGAGAATTTATTACAAAGTATAATGTTGGGGAAAATTGACAGCCTCTTATAAGATACTCCAATGCTTGTAATAATAAGTTGGTTAAAAATTTCCACCCCTAGGTTTGTCTTTCTTTGGATTGGGTCTTGTAGCCTTTATGAAACTTTTGATGCTGAAACCATCCTTATCTGAAAAGTGAACAAAAAACAAAACAATATATATATGATTAGAGATTAACAAATATTTAAAGTGGATAATATGATCCATCGATCTATCTTGAAAATATGATCTGTATTGTTTAACAAAGATTCTATGTTACCAAAAGAGAGTAGAACTTGATGTATCCTGCATACTTTGATAACCAAGAAGTTACATATTCGAATTCATCGATCTTCATATGTTAATATTGAATTTTAAAAGAAAAACAAAAGATTTATGGTGTCCTAGTTCAATTGGTTATCTTGATTAATGTTAATTCATTTTAACTCTACAGTAATACGTTCGATCTTGGAAATCGATATTTGTTGGTCCCCCTCCCTAGAAATCGAACCTCGAACCTAGCGATCATTAATAAAAAGATAGCATTTTGAGCTATGTTCATTTTGTTCGTGTTATTTTATTTGTGTTAAAATTAGGGTTTTTTTACCAATAGTTTTGAGTGAAAAATCCATTTTTGTTCCATAATACTTACGGAGAAATTAACTATCATGATTTTTTTTTTAAATTGAAAAATCCATTTTTGTTCCATAGCTTGTTCAATAATCATGAAGTCCCGAGTTCAAATTCTCCCACCTCATTGTTGTAATCTCACCAAAAAAAAAAAAAAAACCTAATTTTTTAAAACTAAAAACTATATAGTATATTCCCTAAAACAAAAATCATCCATTAATGGCTAGAATTTACTTACGAGCAGTTTGAGGTGCAGAAACAAAATTCCTTGCTGCAACATGATAAGCTAAAACAGCCATTAAAACCAACACCATTTGCCAAATGAAAGAAGTTGATCTCTTGGAAGCCATTTTTGGAAGCAAATTATCAAATAACCTGATATTATTTTGAAGAACCAAGGATTTAATTCCCTATTGTAATTCTTGGTGTCTTGTAAAGGATATAAATACACAAATTTTAAGAGACATTTCTCAGCAGCTTCACATTATTTAATAAAAAAGTTATCATAGGTTTGGCAATTCAAATATTGGGCAAGTGGAATTGACTTAATTGTCTACAAATGCACCCACCACCACCATGGCCTATATAAGATGGGTGTAATAGTATATGGACTTCCATTACTTTTTTAGGGTAATATTAGTTTTTTTTAATGTGATCTTTAAAATAGTATTTAGTTTCTGTGTTCTACTAATTTAGATGTTAAGTTATTATTACAAAAAGTGGTTTTGTTTTGTTTTTGGAAACTTATAAATTTACTCGAATTTTAAAAAAATAATTATAAACATAGTCAAATTTTTAAAAAAACTAACAACTATGTAATTATTAATATTGATGAATATTATCACATACTTTCATCGACTAAGGATGCAAATACTTTTAAAATTTAATATAAATTAATATAATATCTTTTTTTTCTACTTCAACAATATATAAGGTCGGAATAAGAAAATCTTAAAAAATATATATTTTTTTAGATTAAAAAAAATTAAGGGTGGAAGACTCAACTCGAAGAACTCTTAGTTATTAGGTGTATACTGATACAATTGAAATAAGGCACTTGTGTTAACAATCCTAACATATTCTAGATAATATCTACATATTTAAAAATTTTAAATAACATAAATCTAAAAAATTAACTATGCTTTAGCTTTAGTCACCAATTGCTTTGAATTAATGAGCTTTTTTTGTAAGGTTTTTTTTACTCTTGGACTCTTGTATGTCCATTGTATACTACAGTTCTCAGCTGATCTATAATATCTTATCTTTCTTCCAAAAAAGAAATCATAAATCTAAGAACTATATTTTTATAATTCCCAACAATATTACCAGTTGAGGTAAATTTATTAGCTAGGTTGACTTAAAAGAAAAAATAATGGTCACCCTTTCAAGATTTTCAATGGAAATTAGGCATGTTCCCAAGAGAGGATTGCCTTTTCACCAACCAACCTAATTTACTTATTAATATTATTATTTTAAACTTCTAAAGGACTGCTACATGATGGAAAAAATGTTGGCCTAAGTATTTAATGAAACCAGTAAATTAAACTAATTGGCCCTATGCTATAAAATTGAGAGTTCATGGTAAGATCAATAACTCATTAAATATAAAACAAATATAGAAATTAAGTAAAATAAATTCAATTAATTAAAATTTATCAGGTTCAAACACACATTTGAAGAGTTTTGATCACCGTCTTAATAACCAAAATAAATCGTTACTCTAACTACTAATTAGTAATCAAATGAAACACTATATTATCTAATATGGTAATAGATTACAAAAACACTTCAATATTTTAGATCTTTCTCCCATGGAAATGTGAAGATATCTCCTCCTAATTAGGTTACATGTTTTATTATCAATTGATTTTAAAAAGTATCTTCATCTAAAACTCTATAGATCATCCATCAGAAATTGAGTGCCAAGGATATCATGCGTTCCAACTTTTATGGTGCTATTATATGATATATTTGGAAAGAGAGAAACTATAGAATATTTAAGGATGATTTTAAATCGACAAATCACAATTAGGAAGACAGTGTAGTAAATGTGACATTTTGGTGTAAAAAGTCCATATATTTAAGGCATTATTGCTTTAAACTGGAGATCATTTATGTAATTCTTATTTCTTGTATGTGTATTGATGTTTAATGAAGTATCTTTTCTATAAAAAAATAAAACAAAAACAAAAAACAATAGAAATGTACGAAGATTGTAAATACCATCTTTATCAAGTTACCAATTATTGAAAACTGAACAAATTTATGTATTACTTAATTCTTTGCCTTGAATTTTGCTTTGTTTTTAATGGAAAAGGACATTTCATTGATGTAAGAGTGTGTGAGAAATATACAAAATTTTAAAAAAAAAAAGAGGAAAAAAATAATGAAGTTATCAGGTGAGTATACTGATAGCTCACGTGGCACAAGCATTTGCTCACGTACTAAAAAAATATATAAATAAAAATTAAAAATCAAAGCTATATAAACGTGTGACAAATACTAGCTAAACATGGTTATTCTACTCATTCATAGTAAGTTTGGCTTAAAACTCCAATTAATTTAAGGACATAAAGGAGATGGTTGATAATCTCACATTGAAAAAATAAAAAAAATCAATTTAATAAGACACTTATGCTACTTTCTTTTATTGGCAAAGATGAAACTTAATACTTATCTACTATGATATTAAAATCTACAAAATTCAAGGTACTCAATCCAAACAAAAGAAGTTGAATTTCAAAATATTTTTTTATGGGTGTTAAAATTCCTATAATTGAAACCATTGGGGTGATCATTCTAATTGCACTTTTGGAGGGTCAAGATCTAAATTAAACCTTGTATTATAATCTAAAAGCTTGAATGTATTAAATTATATTGATGCACATGAATTATCATATAAATCTTGAATATAGATGCACATGTATTATCTTACAAAGCTTGGGTTTCAATCTTGGCAGCTTTGTAACACCTCTCTTTCAAACCCAACTTGAATATGGGAAAACTTCTCATGAAATTCTTTATGATTATAATTAATTATTTGTGAAAAATAAATAAAATAGTAGTGTTTTCAACCCTCATCCTACGGCTTCCATTGCTTTAAAATTATATATCTATTAAACACTATTTTGGTTTCTGACCATTGGAGAAATTTGTGGTCCAATTAATTTTTGTTCCTACTAAATTGGTTGATATGATACATTTTTTTTGTTAATTTTTCTTTTAATTACTTTATATTAGCTTTTTCTTTCTAATTATTTTAGAAATTAATTTATTTACATATGTATTTTCTTGTATTAAAAGTTATTATTGAAATGTCTTCCTACTATGTTATGATACAAATCCATAAGAGAAGCGGGTGAGTACAAAGACCAAAATAAATAGATCAGTAGCACAATAATTTCATTGCTCGGTTGTAAAACAGTTCAACACCAACTTTATACGTTTGATTGTGAGAATATGTATTTATTCCCCTTCTTTGATATGTATTAAAAAATAAAAGACCAAAATGAATATTTGAATTAACCTTTACATCTAAAGTGTACTAGAAGAGATTCAAGCGAGACAATAAATTGGCATATCTCAAATTTGTTGAGTTCACACAAAAGCTTGGTATATGCAAAAGAATTTCTTAATGAAACCCAGCCCTCTAAATTGAATTTTTTTTTCAATACATAGATACATTTAAGTTGATGATAATCATATATTTTTTTTTTGAGTACATGGTGGGAGAAGAGGGACCAATAAATCCTACTGCGCCACTGACCCTCGGTATAATCATTTTTTAGTACAACAATAATTGGGGACGAAAATTAAAAGCCATAGTATTTTATTATATCATTGCTAATCTAATTGAATACAAATAATTGCAATTATAATCTTAAAATTAATAATTCCCTTTTTGAGGAGCAGCAAGTTCATCACCAGGTCGTCGACCAGCAGGTATTTTTTTCTTCATACCTACACATGAAATAGAAGACAATATGAAGAGCCAAAATAAAACAAAAGAATAGTTAATGCATAATGAAACTAATATCAACTCATTTAAGTGAGTTGATTTCAGATATAACACAGCTCAACTCAACTAACATAATGTATAATTTGATGATAAAAAAGTTAGAGATCCAAATTTTCACCCTTATATTATATTAAAAAAAATAGAAATTGAATAATACATGAAACAAATTTATGAAAAAGATGAAACCGTTATATGAAAACAACGAGATATCTAAACATTTATCAAACGAAACTTTAATAAAATTAGTGTCATTCGTAGTTATAAAAATATCAAAATTTAGAAAGCTTACCATCAACATTGGGTGTGGAACTCAACCTCTTTGCATTTAAATTGGAAGGAAAGATGAGTCTAACAATGGACATGAGTTTCTTCCAAAGATTTAAAGCCATTTTCTTTGGTTGACAAAGAGATTGTTTTTTGGAAGTGATAATTTTGTTTGAGCTCTCCAAAAAGCTTTATTTATATGCACACCAAGCTGCGTAAAGTCAATTCAATATTAATTATAAAATAATAATTGAGGTCAAAGCCTATGGCTTTGGTCCAATTAATAATTAAAAAAAGGGGTCTTAGTTTTATATTGTTTTTTACTGTTCATTCAAAGTATTGATATGTATCAACATGGTTTTGAAAACAAAAGTCAAAGTTTTTTTTTCCTTCTTCTTTTTTCCTTGTTCGTTGTGTGAATGAAAATGTATGTAAAATTTTTTTCTTAATATGCACGTAAATTAACTTAAACAATAATGTAAAAAAAAAAAAAAACTTTAAATTTGTATTTCAAAAAAAAAAGAAAAGAAAAAGAAATACCTCGAATTTGTATCTAATGTTTATATAAGGAGTAAATAGTGTTGAATTAGGTTAAACCATCAATCAATCCAAAAGATTAAATTGATGAATTGAAGTAAATTTAATTATATCAACCAACACTCTCATTATTTGTGCTTTGAAATTTGAAAAATCTCTACAAGTGAAATTTAATTTGAATTGAGAAGGAAACGACTTGGCAGGGATTCGAATTCATGACCTTCTGTTCTGATACCGTATTGAATTTGGAAGATGGTAGATTTCACAATTTTATTTTTCTGTAAAACACATATTTATACGTAATAAATAAATTATAAAATCTAACTGACCTAAATATCATGACTAACCAATTCTAAAATTGGAAAATATGAAGCATATCAAATCTAAATTTAATATTCTAATATATAGAAATTTTAACCTACTTCCAATATTAATAAGAGGCGATTGGTGGTTTCATTGCATAATCAATATTAATGTCAAATAGGGATACAATCCTATAACATGATAGAGTTGAAGAAAAGGAAATCACTTTAATGAATATATTTCTAAGTAAAACTCTTGCGTTTTATTAGTCACTTTGTGAGGCCTACAATTTTTGACAGTCCATTGTGTTCATTTGAAAATGAACCAAAATTCAATGATAAGAAGGGGTTTTTTTTTAATGTTCACATTGGAATCAAATTGATGTTTGCATTTTAAAATGATTATGAAAGCGAAAAAGAAACTCTTCGCGCCGTTCATTATAGTTTACAATATTTAGATGTTATTAACTGAACTCATAAACATTTTTAAGAAGAAAAAAAAAAAAAAAAATTAAAACCTTCATCTATTTGTTTCTAATTTTTTCGATTACTAGGCAACTCAACATAGTAGTCTATATATTTTTATATTGATTGTGTGGAATGTTTTTTTAAAAAATCTATTTTTATTGCCAAAAAGAGCAAACATTATGTTGTAAACTTAGTAACGATAAGGTTACAAATTCAAATTCCAATTACTCTAAATTTTGTTTAATAGAAAAACAAGTATTATGTACATATATATATTTCTATCTTGCTATTTTTTCAATTCAACAATAATTAGGAGAGAAGAATTTGAACCAGACATTTTAATTATGAAGTGATACATAATATTACTCAAATTTAGTTTTTTTTGGCGAAATAATGTTTGTATTGTTTTTTTTTTTTTTAAAAATAGAAATCATTAAACACCAATAATGGTCGTTTTAATAGTAGGAAAGTTGCATTTAATAATTCCTCAACTTGGCAAGCGTTGGTCAATATATATGAGATCGATTCACATGTAAAAGATGCACAAAAGGAAGAATGCTATAATTTTCTTTCTTTAAAGAAAACCCAAAAAAAAAAAAACCATTTTTTTTATTTTGTTTCGCCATGTTGCTTTCTATACTTTTTGCAACTTTTTTAGATGGGTAAGTATTGAGTGTTTAAATTTGCCACGTCGTATATATATATATATATGAGAATGATGTAAGAAACATACTAAAGTTACAAAGGGTAGAATGGATAGAAAGCTAATCAAATTTAATGAAATAGATGAAACCTCATAATTTTTGTAATAATAAATCTACACCAAAAAGGGATATTTGTGACGAAATCATCCCAAAAAGAATCACACTCATGTGTGTTTCTATTTTTTTTAGAACAAAAATATTTCATTGATGTATGTTATTATTTTTTTTAGAACAAAAATATTTCATTGATGTATGTTAGCAAAATATTAGAAATAATTGTTTGATAAAAACGTGCAATAAAATAGTATACTTTTTTTTTTTGGAAAAGATACGAATATATTAGCATATGCAAGAAGCATACAAACAAAATTACAAGAAAGCACTCCAATTAATAATTATGGAAGAGGCGTTGTAGTATTTAAAAAGAGATGATTTATCACATCATTTGGCAACATTGACAATAATATCATCCCAAATTTCCATAGCTGATTTAACTTTGTGTTTCTCGTTGAAAATGCGGCTATTTCGCTCCAACCAAATCCACCAACAATAGCCACCTATGATATTAGCAAGCAAAAGCCTCTTTTTAGATTTGCATTTCCTGTTAACCGTGTGTAATAAAAGGTGTTGCAGAGTTCGACTAGGATCCTCAAATTCAGCATCATCAATAATTGAAAGGAGGCGAGGAGCCAAAAAAGAACATCTCATGAACAAATGATGGCTCGTTTCGATCTCATTATTACACATCACACACCAACTTGGGGACAAGCAGTTCGTAGGATTTCTTCTTTGCATGACTTCAGCTGTGTTGACTCCAGAATGGAATAAGGCCCAGAATGGAATAAAATAGTATACTTGAAGCACTACAAAATAAACACATTACATTAAATTCAAAACATTTCATTAAAATTGAATGGGCGGGTAGCACGGTTAATTATCTTGTCTAATGCTAATCTATTTCAATTTTACGGTCACGATTTCTTCGTCCCTCTCCCCCAATTTGTACTAAAAAAAATATTTTCATATATAGACTTTTACGTATTTGGGTCTTATCTATAGAATGCACTATAAAAACTCGAATTAAATCTTATCCCCCACGATTTGATATTTTGTACTATCGTCATCTCATTTATAAAACGTCACTTATTTGTCCATGGAGTACCTAACAATACCGTAGGTGAACTACGTAAATTCTGTATTCTCTCTTTTACGTTCATAATACTAACAATAATATAAATTTAGAAGAAAGTGTTTTTACGATTAAGATTAGTAGAAATTTTGTAATTTTTTACATGATACATAAAAAAAAATTATTTATGAAATTCCACAATAGATCACAGTTTTTTTTTCCACCAACTATTCATGTTAAATTATGTTAAATCATCGATCAACTTAAAAGCTTAAATCAATGAGTTTTGTGGTAAATTGATGGATGTATTAATAATAGAGCTAGTAAGTCATAATAACTTCATACGCGTATGCAAAGAAAACACTTTGAATAAAACTAATATTGATTACTTTATCATAACAAATAAATAAAAATAGCTATATAGTTTGTGATGAGAATTAAAATTAAATTGATAACATGAATTGGAAGTATATTCTTATTAAGAATCAAAAGTTGCCATTCCAAACACCATCTTCATGTTTGGCTGGTGGTGGGGCAGCAATAGTATTCTTTGTCTCTCCATTCTTTGTATCTACATCAGGAAAATGATGAAAATTTCATAATATGAATTATAAATTGTACACATAAAAAATAATTGTATACATATTCTTAAAAAATCAAAAGTTTCTCATTATTCAAAGTACCATCTTCATGTTGGGCATTAGGTGGTGAAGCAAGTGTATTCTTTGTCTCTTCATACTTCATACCTACATTATGAGAGATGATGAAAACATTAAATGTATGTTTGATCTTATAGTTATACTGGATACCCATTTTATTTTTAAATTTTATATCTTTGAAAATTATGTTTATTTTCTCACCAATTCTCTACAATATTTTTATCTTCCTTTAGAAAATGTTTGAATTCTTACCAAAATATGAACAAACAAACAAAAAAATTATAGAAAACAAGTAGTACATACAAAATTTAAATTTTAAAAATTCAAAAATAAAAGTCAATTAAGATATCGTTTGATAATCATTTTCTTTTTATTTTTTTAAATTTAAGTCTACAACTACTATTTCCACATCATATAATTTTCATTACTATGGTATCTACATTTTACTTATATTTTTTAAAAATAAACTAAAATTTGAAAGTTAAAAATATCCTTTTAATTATTTATTTATTTATTTATAGAATTTAGTTAGAATTTGTTAGTAAATGACATAATTCACCTACTTTAAGGGAAGAAGAAATAACATATAAAAAATTTAAGTAAATACTACAAAAGTTTCTCTTCAATGACGACGACTAAATATATACCTATAACAAATACAAAAAATATAAAATTTCCACTTTTAAGATTGGAAATGGAATTTAGATAATCTATATTTAAAAATGGTTGTTAAAAAAAGAGTAAACAATTTAAAATATAAATACAAAGAAGTGAAGTAAGCACTTACGATAAATATTGGGAATGGAATTGAATTTCCTTGCATTAACATTGGAAGCTAAGATGAGTGTGATGATCAAAAAGAACTTCCAAAGAATTGAAACCATTTTTTAATTAGGGTTTTTTTTTTTTTTTTTTAATGTTAAAGAAAGAAACAAAATGATTAATTTGGTGGATATTTATTTTTGGAAGTGCATTTATTTGAGCTCTTCTAAGCTCTATTTATAATATACGAAGCCGCGTTAGGTCATTGTGAAAGAACTTGGACAAAAATAAAGCTAACTAAAAAGTCTAGAGGTTTAATTTTGGACCAAATATGGAATGGTTTTGCCATCTTTGACTTTTCTCACTCTCTTAAAGATAGAGTTTTAGATTATTTCATTAACAAATAAATGAAAATTTGTAAAATATTTTAGGTAAATTAAAATATGAAATATTTAATTTGATTGACCTATCAATTTCAAGTTTTACTTGATTGAAGTCTATCACTTATAAATTTGGGAATTTACTTTTTGTAGCATATTCTACCTCTCGTATTATATTTATAGCAAAATTTCTAAAATAATTTATCTATAGTATATAATTTTCTATTAGTGATAGAACTCAACTAGTGATACATTAAGTCTACAAGTAATAGAATTCAATCAGTAATAAAACTTTATCATTGACTGAATTCTATCGGTGATAGATCTCAATTTAGATTTGTTGTCACTAATAAACTAATTTTGATTTTGTGTTATAGATAAAAATCCCCAAAAAATATATGTGATGGTAGGCAAGTATAGCATGTCTATCAATGAAAATGCGAACAAATATCCATAAAATGTCGATGCCAATCAATATTTTTTGAAAAGTCATGAAAATTAAAGATGTTTAAATTAATAAACAAATATTTTATATTTTTATGAAAAAAAAAATAGAGTCTCTATAATATCTTCTACCACCTTGTAATTAACCGATTTCACGTTGGATACTCTATTCATAATTGCTGTTGAATTATAATAAAAACATTTTACACTTTTAAATAACTTAGCCTTATTATTGATATAATCTTTCTATTATTGTCTTTTGGCTTGTTGCATTCAATTAGCGAAATTCAAGTGTGGAAGCATATAAAGGAAACTATTTTGAAAATCAAACATTTTCAAACAAATTTAGAGAACACACATCCCATTTTCAACTAGTGGTTCAAAAATGGACAAAATATACACACACATGATATCTATCCATATATATTATAAATAATAATATTATGATCGATATTCACTTAATGAGCGCTACAACTTTGACAGACAAGTCTGTGACATTTTTTTTATATCCGTGACTGGACGAGCCAGCTTTCGCGCACCTCGACTAATGTCACGGGGCATACCGCCTGACCCTACAACATTTGGATGCCAAGGAAACCCGTAATAAATTAATTCTTAGATAGGTGGCCACCATGGATTGAACCCATCACCTTATGCACCTCAATGCCTTCTATGACCAATTGAGCCACTCTATGATGGTTAAATTATAACATTTGTTTATAAATGAATTATTGAAAATTATCATATTGTGGTGTTTCACACTAGCACCAGAAGTAGTGTTTTATTGGATAGATTTTGTTTTTTTTTTACAAATAACTTTGAGTTTAAGGATATATTTTTTTGAAAATGGTAAGTGAGAGACATATAAATTACAGTCTAGATATCATTAAAAAAAACACTTTCTAATTCAGTGCAAATATAAAAATTTAGGAAGAGAGAAGACCTGTGATACTAAATGGCAACATTATAGTTTTTGGAGATCACTCAAACTTTGTTGTTGGGTAGAGATCATTTGTAACAAACTCCAAAGTTGTAGTCTTATGTGAGTTTTGAGGATGTTGGATCTAAATCCAAAATTTAAACCAAATTCCAGATCTACTCATAATCAAAATCAGATTGTAAACGTAGATCTAGTCTAAATCAAACTAAATAGAGATGAAATCAACACAAGTAAAGAAGGAATAGAGAATAAAACTAACGCACTGATGTAAAGTGGTTGGATTAGCTTACTCCATTGTTCACAATGCGAGTCGATCAATCAAGATCGAGCTCACTCATAATTGTCATTAAAAGTTTTTAAGAGTTCTCAAATTTGGTGTGTAGAGTTTCTCTTAAATAAAGGAGACGCTTTGTGCTTTATATACTAGCACAATTTACACACCATCATGATTAGTTAACCTTTTTGTAAACTTTCTCCTTTTATGGAGGTTCTCCAAATATACGTATCTTTTAAAAAAAAAACTGTTTTTTTTAAAAGAGAAGAGAAAAATAATATACCAAATACCCTGAAAACTATTTGTTTATTGAGTTTCTAATATATTGAAGATAGTCATTTAATTAGCTCGAATCATTTTAACAAAAAATTAAAATAAACAAGTCTTCTTTTGAAACTACTCTAAAAAAAATGTATTCTTTTAAGACTAAAATATACGCGAAAAAAAGTAGGGAAAATTGTTTGTTTGTCTCTTTGTTGTTGGATCTATAACCAAAAGAATCGTTGACTTGGGATTCTACTTTTCAAGAAGAGTTGCTCTATGAAGACTACAATATAATTAAAGATGTAAACTACATATATATTGAGAGGAGGGTTATGACCCATCCACAATAATTTTAAATTGAAGTTTATTTTTTTTTTTTAAATATTTATCATGTAATTTACCGTTGGGTTGTATGTTCCTTACATAATTACAATCATCATTAAACTATGAAAAGTAGTTATCAAGTATATATGAATTATGAGTCTCCAAATAAGAGCTTTAACGGTTGTATGTTCCTTACATAATTACAATCATCATTAAATTATGAAAAGTGGTTACCAAGTATATATGAATTATGAGTCTCCAAATAGGAACCTTAACGGTTGTATGTTCCTTACGTAATTACAATCATCATTAAATTATGAAAAGTAGGTACCAAGTATATATGAATTATGAGTCTCCACATAGGAGCCTTGTTGGTAAAATATTTTAGTTTTTAAGGTATATACTTCTTCGAGGAGAAATCATATTCGAAACTTACTAGTTAAATTTAATTGTACAATTTTTTATTGTCTTATATAGGTCTAGACCTTAAAACACATGTGAATGCCTTCTCTATATATATAACGAAGTTCAATTTTAGAAAAGTTGAATACATGATTTCCATGTTTAGTTCATGAGTCCACAATTTTTACAGACCATTGTAAAATTAAAAATGAATTAAATTCAACATCGATAGTAAATGTGGCTTTTTAAAAAATGAATGTGAGGGTGAGGAAGAAAGGCTTTCTCCTTTGGTACCAATTGATTTAGTGGATTTTTAGAACATTTGAAGGATTTTTTTTTAGAACGTTTGAAGGAGTTAAAAATGAGAAATTAGTGGCTTTAAAAAAATAATAATATATATTTTTTAATTCAATAATATTTTGAAAGCGAGAGAATCGAACATTAACCTTAATATTACACATGATACCCCATTGAGCTTCGATAAATCGAAATACTTTTAAAGAATGAAAAAACATGTATTTAAAATAACAATTATTTAGCCGATAAATAAAAATTTAGTATACAAGAATTTGACTTAAAAAAATCAACATCTCACAAATTTGACATTTCAAAATCTACTCGATTTGATTTGGCCTTTTGATCAGCTATGGATATGATTCACCAAATGAATAAAATAAAATAAAATAAACTCAATTAATGAAACTAAAATAAAATAAAATAAACTCAATTAATGAAACTCTTCTCTTAAACAAAAGAAGTAAGAACTAACATATGTACTTATCAACTACCGTCTACTTTCTAATATTTTATTCTTTTTACAATAAAGAATGATGCTAGTACTCAAGACAAGCATACTCGACAAAACTTGAATAATTGAGTTAGTAATTATTTTATTAACTACTAATTTTTTCTCTCTAAATAATTAATTTGTCTTTAGACTTTGGCAATGCAACTAATGGACAATTTTTATATCAAATGAAAGATATTAATTTCGTTCAACCAAGTTTCACCGAAGAGAGTCCCCAAAGGGTAGCACAGTGGTTGAAGACTTGGGCTTTGAGGGTATACTCCCTTCAAGATCCCAGGTTCGAGATTCAGCTGTAACATTACTCCTTCGATATCTCCCGGTGTCTGGCCTAGGGACGAACGTGGTTACCCTTGTTTCAAAAAAACGTTTGACCGAAGAGATCTTGGTCACTGCATCAACTTCCTACTCAACTGTTCAGAATGTGAGATGATCACTCACTCATAATTACCATTGATGAATATCAAGAGCTTTTAAATTTGGCGGATAGAGTTTCTCCTAAACTAACCCAACATTCGTCTAAACTCATCATGAGGGTTAATATAATTGATGTGTAATTCATGTTTAACAAACCAAAAACCTTCAAGATGGAAGTAATAGATATCTAAGTCCGTTTGATATCATTTATGTTTTTTGTTCTTGATTTTTTAGAAAAACAAAAAAGTGTACCATATGTTTGTTTTAAACATTGCTCGTGGTTAAAGATCTTTTGCTAACTCAAAAGAAAAAAAGATTGTTTGGAGATTTTTCTAAAATATATTACCTATTTCGTCTTTGCAATAAGTATTCTTTTTTAAATAAAGAAAAATAAAAGAGTGATAATTGTTTAGATTGTTGTTTCTCATTTTTAGAACCATTTTCAAAATTGTGTAGAAATCATGAAAACATTAAAAAAAAAAAAAAAATTTAAAAAACTTATTTATATTTCTATTTTTGAAAAAAAAACATAAATAGTTTTTATTTTATCGTTCTTGAAATTCCTAATAGATATCGAAAAGACATTTAATTTTCAAAACTATTTTCCATGTAATTATTGTACACTTTTAATTAAAATTTGAAGAGAATAAAGAAACAGTACTAAACATGTTTCTATTTTTATTTTTTATAAAACGTGAGAATAAGAAACGAGAATGCTTCCAAATTTTGACTTTTAGGGCTTGGTTCTCAATTTAATGACAATCAAATAAATCAGCTTAATTTTTAAGGATTTTTTTATGAAGAAAGGAAAAACAGAGAAAAAGGAAAAACCTAAACTTTTGTAGCAAAATAAAAGTGCAACCATCATTATCTTTCGGTTTTGGTATAAAATAAATAGTTTATAAAACATGTCGATCCTTTTGAGGAAAGGATTTTCATGAATTATTAGAGCATTTCATGAATTATCATTAAGGTTGCTGCTCCTGTTATAGTTAACTCATGTTGGAAAATATCAAATGGTGGTCATATCAGATTTTGGTTGGATAATTGGATTGGAAATGGACCTCTTCGGACTCTTCTTTCTCGATTCTATGCTCTTTCATTATCTAAAGAGATGCTTGTAAGTGAAGCTTGGTGTTCATCAACTAATAGCTGGGATATAAGGCCTCATCGCTCCTTATTGACTAGAGAAATCGAGAGATGGGCAGAAATCTCCAATGCTTGGTGACATCCCACTGGAGGTAATGAAGATATTTTGAATTGGAATCTTGATTCTAATGGCAAATTCTTTGTAAAATCTCTAAAAGGATTGTTAATTCAAAATGCTTTTACGGCAACTTCTCCCAAGCTGAGTTTGGATATTTGGAGTCTTCATATTCCCAAGAAGATCAAACTATTTATCTGGATCACGCTCTACAACGGCCTCAATACTATGGAAATTTTGCAACGACGATTTGCTAATAAATGCCTCAACCCGAACCGTTGTTCTCTATGCAAAAATAGTGAAGAAAGCTTAGATCACATCTTTTTGCAATGTTCGTACTGCTCTAATATTTGGTCTCGCCTTCCTTCTGATATGCAACCTACCTCCAACAATGTATCTACCTCTGATTTCATTCTTTCCAAGATTGATATTCTTCTTACCAACTAGCGACATATCCTTCAGAGTAACATATTGGGTTCAATTCTTTGGTGTATTTGGCGGGAACGGAACACACGTCTCTTTAATAGCTCTCACATGGATGTGTCATCCACAACTCTTTGGGAGAACATTCTTATAGAGATGACATCTTGGTGCACTAAAAACTCATCTTTTCGTAATTATGATTCGACTAGTATTGCTCTAAATTGGAGAGCTTTTTGTACTCATGAACTCTAATTCTTCATTTGCTTGCTTTTTGCTTGTTTTGCTATAATATTATATCGTATCTTCTTTCAAAAAAATGAATTATCTTAACATGGCTTAACATATTTTCTCATATATATTTATCATGTTATGTATTGCCCGTCATTGATCCAGAATTGTTTTCTACAAATGAAAAAAAGATTCTTAATGAAAACAAGAGTGACCAAGTAGAAGAATAAAAAGTACTTATTTCATTTGAAAAGAAAAAAAGGATCATTTATATCGTCAAACTTCCTACCATGTGTTCCATCTTTCCTAATATATATCCATCATTCCTTAAGAAAAGCATGTGAATGTTAACTAAATTTCAAAAACAAAAATAAATTATTTGAAACTACTTGTGGTTTGGTTTCTAAGAATATAGGTAGGATGTAGATAGTTATGTAAGAAAATATATATAGTTGGATAGTTGTTGTAGGCTTAAACTTCAAAAACAAAAACTAAAAATAAATGACTATCAAACGGGAACTAAGTTGTTCAAATTATTAATATCCGCAACTGTTTGAGTGAAAAGTATTTTTACTGTGGCTTAGAGTTTGACTAATCAAACGGGGTCTAAGTGTGCATCTTGGAGTTGTTTTAACTCGACTTATTAAATGTGTATATGATGAGAACTTTTATATGTATATATATATATATATATATATATATGAGTGTATTGTATGACTTTTGAACTTGATTGCTTAATAGGACTGAGCATGTATGATTGTTTTGAAGTGTATTTTGTTCAACCTACTTAAAATATATTTCATTATTTAATTTCAACGGGTACACATACAAACCTTAAATGTCAATTTAAACTTACAAATCTTACTATTGAAACCAGATTTTTAGAACTTAAAAACAAAAATTCCATAAAACTAATGTGAAAATTAAAAGATGCCAAAGATTCTAATACTTCCTTGAATACATTTAATACAACTTTATTTTAAAGTTTTTATATCTTGAATTGTTGCATATTTTTATGCTTCCATTTAGTAGTTTCCACCTCGAGGTCTGTCATTGCTAGCGTGCGATTTTAAGAAATCATCAGATTTATTTTCCACCTCGCTCTCCAAGTTATCTGAAATCAAAGCATAAAGTAAATAAAATTATATTTAAAGTAAAAATGATATATATCTTCAACACATGGTCTATTTTTGGAGTACATAAACATAGACAACATTCTTAATTTTAATTACAAAAAATAAAATTATGAACAGTTACACATAACGAACGACCACGAACCTCTACATTAATATGATATTTTCCACTTTGAATCACCTCTCATGGTTTTGTTTTTTAGCCAAAAAGCCTCACATATCAATGGAGGTGTTGTTGAGTACATCGAGCCATATGAGACTCGTCCCTCCTTTGTTCTATATTGAGAGTCTTTACACACATCGCTAAGTGAAGACCCTTAGCTCTGATACCATTTGTTAGGGACAACGAAAAACAACAAACATTCACATTGATATGAAGTGTCTACTTTGAGAATCACACCTAATGACTTTATTTTTTGGCATCTCTCGATACTTTATATCAATGGAAGTGTTGTCTCCTCTTTATATACACAAGATTTTTCTCTTATCTAAGAAATGTGGGACAACTTTGTTTGCTCATCATGAACAAATTATTGATCATGCAAACTAAAAGCTATGAACTCCATTAGTTCTAAAAAAAACCTTTTAATTTGTGTACAATAATTTTTATCTCTCAAAGAATGATTTGGATTCTTAGTTAATTTCCAAAAGCAGAAAGAAATTGTACAAACTGTTTTTATAGATTTCAAAACATATATGGTAACAGATGGACAAAAAATCAATGAAATCTATATGTTTCATTTTTTAAAACAAATAGATAAAAAATAATAATAATAATTATCAAACACGATCTTAAGTTTTTATCATCCCGTCCAAACTCGAAGTCACATATCACAGAGAGAAGTTGATACTCACCAAATGATGAAGATTCACCAACTTTAACAATGAATCCATCTTCAAGAGGGATGTTGTCATCAAGGAATTTTGTGGCAGAAACATTAGAGACCATTAAAAGCATAATTATGAAAAACAAAATTCTCCAAATCACTGAAACTCTAATGGAAGCCATTTGAGAAGAACAAGTAGAGCTTAATGATTTGGAAGAAGGAAGGTTAATTGATCTTTGAGTCTTTGATGTTCGTGTTAAGTTGCTTTATTATATATTTAAATGTGGAATTTATGGCATTTTCAAGTTCGAATTATTGGGCCTAGTCCACTTTTTTTTTCTTCTTTTTTTTTAAGTTCAAGTCGAGAGTGGAGAATCACAAACCCTTCAAAGAGGTACAACTCTCCCAAATAATCGAGAGCCAAATATCGATTTCTGGGATAGAACCCTTGACCATGGTATATTGGTATTAAACTGAAATTTCAGCAAACAATAAAATTATCAAGTCACAGACCCTTTCGTTCGTGTTCATTTATTTAAATGCAAGTTTTTGGAGTTTCCAAGTTTGGTTGAGACTAGTCCACGTTCTCCTTTATATTTTATAGAATACTAGAAGACACAAGTTGTTGAAGACGATGATTCGTGTGTAGAAGACTGGTCATCAAGAACTAAATTATAAAATCCTTTATTATCTAGTCTAAATTTAAAAATGTACTAAAAAAAAAGGTCTAAATTTTAAGATAGGCCCGAATTAAAGATATATAATACACCAAACTATTAAGTTAAAATGGTTGTTTATAGGCCAACAAAAATAGAGCTTTACCGGCATCTTGTACGATCTAATAACCATGAGGTTATAGATTCGAATTCCCCTTCTCACATGGCTCTTTATAGAAGAACGACTAAAAAACAAATTTGAAATGTTAAATTAAACATTGTTGATATGTAATTTTTATTTTGATATAATTTATGAGTGTCTCGACTAGCTTAGAATATGTACTTGGAATATTTATTGTTAAGGGACAAACCGTTTGATCCTACCATATTTGATTATATTAAAAAATTTATATTAAGTAAATTAATTTTATATAGATAGACACCGTACCCGAGATTGAATTCGTAATAATTTTCTCGTTCCTCAAAATCATAGGGCCACTAAACCATTTATGATAGTTGTTTGTTGATATATAATTAAAATTTATCATTTTGTTGAACAAGTTACCAAACGACGTAAATGTCTTAGTTTTGTATTTTGACATCAATCTAACTTTCTTAACTCCTAAACTATAGGACTTTAAATTAGTTATGTTTTCTAAATTTAACTATGTCTTTTTTATCTAAATTCACTCTCTTTTGATTATAAGACATGCATTATGTCACGTGAACTAAGGCCCCGTTTGATAACCATTTTGTTTTTCGTTTTTTGTTTATGAAATTTAAGCCTACAACAACTCTCTTACTATAAATTTTTCCTTATTTTGATATATACATCTTACCTATATTTTAATAAACAAAACCAAAATTTGTAAACAAAAAAAGTAGCTTCCAAAAGCTTGTTTATGTCTTTTAAATTTGGTTAGTATTCTCCTATCTTCTTAAGGAAAGATGGATACATTATAGAAAAATGGAGCACTTTGTAGGAAATTTGAATAGAAATAGACTTAAATTTCATAAACAAAAAGCAAAAAATAAAATGATTATCAAACGGGGCCTAAATGTTTTATTGGATGTTTAAATTAATTTTGTTATGAGCAATGAACCTATTCAATATTATTAAATTTCAAAGACTTGAAACAATCTTAAGTTTATCTAATGATCAAGAGAGTTTCATAAAATTAAAATATTATATATTCAATTTTCTACGAATTTTTTTGTCTCACGAATATTGTTGTATGTTTTAATAAGTTGTCTCGTAAAAATAATCAAGATGTATATAAGATAGCCAAGAATCAGATCCACGCAAAATATATATATATCATCGGACAAAATTTCAACTTTGGTTTAGAAAATGCATATAAGATTACTGAATTAGATATAATTTTAATAAACAGAAAATTAGGTCATAGAATGGCTATTGTTTGATTTAATTATAAGTATTTTTTAGGGTAGTTGAGGAAAATTCATCGTTTAGACCGTAAAAAATGACTACAAACTATTAACATTTTTTTTTTGACATATTGATTCAGCTAAACATCTCCCTTTGTTTAAATTAATGTCCAAAGGCAAATTAATTGTGACAAAGAGAGATTTTTTTGTTTTTTTTAATTCATTTGTATAGAAAAAAATAGTTAATTAGGTAACTGTCAATTATTCAAGTTTTGTCGTATATGCTTGTCTTGAGCTCGTAGAAAAAATTACATATTAAAAGTAGAGGTTAGTTGATAAATGCATATGTAAGTTCATAGTTATTTTATAATTTCTAGAAGAGTTTCATAATTAAAAAGCTTTACATTCTTCACCCCATCCTTTTAAAAATTGCAATGTCACTTTAGTTGATTGATATAATTCAACAAATTTAACAAATACTTAAGTTGCTATAAAAACATAGCTTTACCGATATTTTGTATGACCTAATAATTATGAAATTATAATTTTTTTAAAAGAAATTCGTACTTAACAAAAAATTGTGATATGTTTAGTAAAAGGACAAAAAATTCATGTACATGATGACTTCAATAAATTTTAAAGATATTCTTCCATACAAGATGATAGATTCTATCAGTAGCTACATACTCAAAAATTAATTTCTTGCAAATTTCTTTGTTAAAAATCTAAATATTGTAGCGTCAAGCAGCATGTATCGTGAACATAATCGAAGTGTATATAACTTTGCCCGAACACTTACTAATAGAAAATAAAAAAATAAGAACTCAAAATGATCTTCTATAAATAAAATGTTGAAGTCGTTTAATGAAATATATAGATTGAAGTCAATAACATTAATTAACTTCAATCAATAACATTATTTGAAATCCATCTGTAAAATTTATGAAAGTTTAATTGATCTAGATGAATCTTGCTAAACTGTATTACATTTGTTCTACTTTTTTAGGGAAGTACAATTAACAAAATTCTCAATTTTATATCTTTTTTCTAATAAACGTCTATTTAATGTCTTTAATTAATCAATGACACAAAATAGATTTCTACATATAATTTTTTTTTTATACATTTTTATCACTGATTTCAATCAATAGATTTTAATCGGTGTTACTTATTGATTTCATTAAACTTTAGGTAATAATTTCAATCAATAAAAACAATGATGGGAAGAAAAATAGGTAAAATCAAAATACATACAAAAGTTGTAAAAAATTTACTATATTTGTAAAACTTTTAAAATATTGACAAAATTGTAACACATTTAATTGAATAGTTAAAACACCGTTTGATAACTTTTTTTTTTTTTTGAAATTTAAGCCTACAACAGCTATCTTACCATAGTTTTTTTCTTATTTGGATATCTACACCTACCTACCTACATTTTAAGAAACAAAATTAAAATTTGGAAACAAAAAAAAGTTGCTTCCAAAAACTTGTTTTTGTTTTTGAAATTTGGTTAGTATTCACCTACTTTCTTAAGGAAAGATGATATATTGTAAAAAAGATGGAGCACATAGTAAGAAATTTGAGTAAAAATAGGCTTAAATTTCATAAACAAAAAATAAAATAATTATCAAACGTGGCTTAAAACACCAACTTTTTATGTTTATCTTTCATTTCTTTACATAGTTCTAGATATACTTCAAAAAAAATCTCAACTTGTAGTAAATAAAATTTAATGACATGAGAGGGTATAATTTACTTGTACTTATTTATTTATTTTCAAATTTTCCCTCATGTCGATTATAGTTGACTGTAGACTAATCTGCACTAATGTTTATTTTATATTTTATTTCTGTAAATCGTATGCATAGTTGAACGAAAAGTGTATTAATTTATTAGATAATTAATGGGTTTAATTGTCATATTTTGCTGTACGAAAAAGAACAAGAAAAAGAACAAGAAAAAGGACAAGGTTTCAAGAACTTGATCCCATTTATTTGAAATGTCAAATTTTCTACCAAGTATTTTTGTAGGTCAAATTCACGTGTAAATGGTAACTTGAATTTCTCTTTTTTATTGTTATTTATATGCTAAATTTAGCTTATAAAACATACCCACTTTTTGTAAGTTTCAATACTTTTTATTTGTACTCAAAAAACAAAAAAATAAAAAATAAAAAACTTTTTATTTTGAATTCCTCGTTCAAACTTTTATAACCAACCATAAATATTTCAACTTGTCCTAGTTACAAAAAAAAAAAATTGAATTGATTTCATTTGACAAAGGAGAGAAGGTTGGCCGTACAAGTTTATAGCTCAACTAGCATAGGCACGGAAAAATTGATGCGAGAGGATTTTAGAAATCAAACCTTGAAGTAAATTTTCATCAAACAATAAAACCATCGAGACACTGATCTTTTCAATATCTCACCACTAAAAATAAGTATTATTAAAAGATAAGAATGTAGTTTTCCCCTGTTTTAACTCTTTTAATTAACCAATTTATCATTCACCAATCAACCAATAATTTTTTTACTCATTTAAAAAATTGGCTCCAACTATCAATAACATTAATTTCTCAATTCACCAATAAAATTAATAGTATTAATGTGATCATCTTGAGTTGAAATCCTTAATCCCAATTATTATAATCCCCAAACAAAAGAAAAATTCAATTCTTTTTAATTAACTCACAAGCTGCCATCATCCACCAATCAATACCAATATTTTATTGATCTCCAAAAAAAAAAAAGAACCATTACTTCATTGCCACTTTATACTGAAAAAAACTTCTAAATTTTTTTTTTTATAATTAATCCACAAACCATCAATCACCTATCAATATATATTAAGAAAATTCTTATTTTTAACTAATTCACAAACCATCGTTCATTATTAGGTTAGATTATTTTAGGGTTCGTTTTGATGGTATATAATTACAAAATTATTCTAATGAAACGTGCACAATTTACGTATTAAATATATAAATACCTATAAGATTTGTGGTTTGAATCCTTTAATCTCTATTATACAAAAAATAAATATATTTATTTTACATAAATAGAACCTCGACAAGTTTAACATCAAGTGCACAAAGTCCACCTTGTTCTCGAACACTTTTGGTGCTGTGTTTTGGTTCGTAAGGTTGGAGTTCAATGCAAGAATTTTCAAC
Organism: Sicyos edulis; assembly: GCA_036507275.1. NCBI lineage: Eukaryota > Viridiplantae > Streptophyta > Magnoliopsida > Cucurbitales > Cucurbitaceae > Sicyos > Sicyos edulis. Next base: position 1,575,735 of record CM071858.1, on the reverse strand, counting down.
GACAAACAAATAGATCCCACCAAATTATCTCAAATATTGTCTTGAAATGACAACTCTTCTTCCAAATTTTAAAGGTACTAACTCGTGTCATGGATTAAGTAGTAACAACAAGAAGATGAAGATAAAGAATGTGGAGACTATATTGTAACAACTCTATTCATACAACATAATCACTAATAATATTATGAGGAATAACATTTAACTTAACCAAAACTCAATAAAGCGTTTGTTTGACATATTTAGGTAGTTTTTAAGTTAAAGAGTTATATTGAGTAGTTAAAAATTGAGAGTTGTGCCAAAAACTCGTTTGGATGTAGTTTTTGTGAAGAAGAGTTATAATCAAAATCTTGTTTGGATGTAAATTTAAAAAGGAGTAGTTATTTTTAGTAGTTAAAAGGAAAATAATTAAAAATGAGTTATTTTGATTGATTTGAAAGGAATGATTAAAAATGAGTGGTTATAAATGATTGAGTAATTGTAAATGAATGATTAAAAATGAATTGTTAGAAATGAGAGTTATTTTCAAAAGTAAAATTGAGAAAGAGTTAGTAAAAACTTTTTTGGATGTAGATTTTCAAGGAAGAGTTACTAAATCCTAAACCTAACTCCTAGCTAAAAACGCCAAACAAACAACCCCTAATACTCTAACAACTCGAATCCAAAGTTGTTTCGAATCCAACAACAAAGAGCCAAAAAAGACTAGTTTACTCTTCTTTTTCCGCCCACCTTTTTGGTCTTAAAGAATGGTCGTTTTAAGTTTTAAAAATTGGTCGGTATGTATACCATTAACAACCATAAAACCAAAACACTTTTTAAAAGACAAATTAGTTGTCAAACAGAAAAAATATATATATATATATCAGTAAATAAAATACCTAACTCAATGAACTCAAGTTTTGTCTAATATGTTTGGATTGAGCTCTAGAATTCTTTATTATAAAAAGAATTACAATATTAAAGAGTAGATGTTAGCTGATAAGTGCAAATGTAATTTCATAGTATTCTTAATTAAAAAAAAATTACAATCGTCACTGCATGTCATAAAAAATTGTAATGTCACTTTATTGACTAAAATATTTTAATCAATTTAAAAATTACTTACGTTAAACAAGCCAAGAAAAAGGTTTTTTAGAATTTAGCATACTTTTGATTGGACTATAGATTGTGATATTGTATACTGGACAAATGAAGGGAGGATGAAAATATACACTATAGGGGACAACAATCCTCTACAAATTATCTGATCTATATTATCTAAAGAGTTGGTGGCGTGTTGTCTTGGTTGATTGGTTGTAATTCAATTCAACTTCGATTCTCAAAATCAGTATTTTACTTTTATCTTATTTGAAATAAATAGTATTCTCAATGTAGGGTCTCCCTCCTCAATTTGAACTCAAAAAATATACATTTGTATAATATTGTTGGCTTTGCATATAAGTCTCCATCACTTTATTTTTTGTTTTATCCAAAATGTTTTGTACTGATGGAGATTGAAAAGAAAAGTAGTGCGTCTATCTTATAAATGAGATCCCCAACTTGCCCCCTCATAATGATGCTACTTTGGACTAATCAATGTGGGATCAAATTTCAATTTCATTTTTATTGAATCGAATACATACTTTGATTTGATGGGCCCTGGCTAAATACCATATTAAATAGTAGGAAGATCTCAATCATCTACAAATCTCTATACTAGTACGATAATTTCTTTTCTTTTCTTTTTTTTGAGATTAACGATATTTTCGACTTTGACATAAGTTCTTATGGCTTTATTTTTTTATTTAGTCAAAAATCTCGTATCAATGGAAATATTATTTTTCACTTATATACTCGTAATTTTTTTGATATAAAACTTTGGACACACTCCTAATAGCATCCGTGTAGCACCAAATATGAGCAATAGAGCCTTTTTTTTTCAATATCTCAGAGAGGCTCTATTGTAAAATGACTTCGAGAATTAAAATGGCTTCATTAAATGTTAAATTGGATAGGCCATGTATGAAAAAAAATCAACAACTCAACCAACCTAAACTATCCAATCCAAACCGTTGGGTTGGGTTGAGTTGGATTATTATTTTATCAATCCGTGTAGCACCAAATATGAGCAATAGAGCCTTTTTTTTTTCAATATCTCGAGAGGCTCTATTGTAAAATGACTTTAGAATTAAAATGGCTTCATTAAATGTTAAATTGGATAGGCCATGTATGAAAAAAAATCAACAACTCAACCAACCTAAACTATCCAATCCAAACCGTTGGGTTGGGTTGAGTTGGATTATTATTTTATCAATCCGTGTAGCACCAAATATGAGCAATAGAGCCTTTTTTTTTCAATATCTCAGAGAGGCTCTATTGTAAAATGACTTCGAGAATTAAAATGGCTTCATTAAATGTTAAATTGGATAGGCCATGTATGAAAAAAAATCAACAACTCAACCAACCTAAACTATCCAATCCAAACCGTTGGGTTGGGTTGAGTTGGATTATTATTTTACGATTTTTGTCAGTATGATCGGTTTTTGACTTAGCCCATTTTTTGCTCGTTCAATTCAAATTAAGAATAGTATTATATAATGTGTATAAAATTAATGAATAAGATAAGTTCTTAACCTATTGGTAAGAAGCATACACTAATAAAATAGATAAGTTATAATTAAGCATAAAATCATATATTATTTTTTTTGTTTTTGTTTACATATTTTTGGACTATGAGTCGAATTTTAGAGAAAATTGTGTTTTGATTTTAAAAGCAAAACTTAGAGGGAAAGAAATATATTAGATTAGTACAACCGAAAATCAAAGGCCAAAATATGTGGGTTGAGTTAAATTGCTCTAATACATATTGTTAAATTGGTTGACGAATTGACTGACCCAAAACTTTAGATTGATCCAAAAAGCACCTAACCCGACCATATAATCCCCGGTATAAAGTTTGAGCAGTTCTCTATAGCAGAAATATGAAAGCACACAAGTCTAACTTCATTTGTCCAAGGTTCTACATTCAATGCAAAACTTATAGATGAAATTTCAGTTCCAAATAAGAGTATCAGATTCTAAAAAACTACACTTTTGAACACACAACTTTTCAAAGTACACAAAATTAAACATATAGTACGGCTTCTAAGTTGACACAAATCATTATGAGACTAACCAACAGCAGCCTGCATTTCCAGCAACATATTCACTCCATACATTGTCGGTCGTGATTCCAGATTCGTATGCAGGCACGAGATCGCTAGCTTCATGATCAAAGTTAATTCGTCGACGATGTTTGGCGTCTGAGGAAACGAAAGACAGGAGTCCGAAAATGATCAACATTGTTTTCGGATGAAGAATGCACCAAAAGAATGAAATCTCCTGTATGTTTTCCTGCTAAAACTTCAATCGCAAGAACACTGCAACTTCGCCTTCTCCTCCACTAATGATGTATTACACTCGGAGACGGGCTCGGTTCTCCTTCGTTTGATATAAGTGCCAACTCCAAAGAGTATAAAGATAATCAACAGTACTGCTCCCATAAGAGCAAGAGCAAGATTGGTTGAACTTCCTCCATTGTCCTCCGAATCGTTGCACGGTGGCAACCATTTGATATTCTTTCCGCATAAACCTTTGTTGTGATCGAATGCTTCTCGTCCGGCCTTAAGAAAGATTCCTTCATCAGGAAGAGGGCCCTCTAAATTGTTATATGAAAGATCAATGGAATCCAAACTCACCATAGTGCCTAAAGAAATGGGGATAGAACCAGAGATGTTATTATGACACAAACTCAAATTCTTTAAGCTTTTCAAATTCCCCAAACTTGAAGGAATTTCTCCACTAATTGAATTGCCACTCAAATCTAGCAACTCTTGCAAGCTTGCAAGTTTTCCAATGCTAAATGGGATTGAACCATTCAGCTTATTCTTGCTCAAACTCAAATATTGCAGCCTAGAACAATCACTTATCTCAGAAGGAATGGATCCACTTAACTCATTCATGGAAAGGTCAAGACTTTTTAGATTTCCCATACTTCCTATCCCTTTCGGAATCGACCCAGAAAGCCGATTGTTTCGTAGGCCGAGTACCGATAGTTTCTTCAACTCAGTAATCTCTTTTGGTATTCCACCATTCACCTTATTCCCTGTGATCCTAAAAAAGGTCAAGTTTTTGCATTTCCCCCAGTTGGAAGAAAGGCTTCCTTCCAACTTATTGAAGCTCAAGTCGATGTAATCCAAACTCGGGTACGCTCCGTAATCTCGATCCAACGATCCGTTTAAGCTATTGTTTTCCATCCGAACACGAAACAGACTAGGACAGTTTTTCAAACTAGATGGAACAGGACCTGAAAAGTTATTGAATGCAGTAGAGAAATTAACAAGGTTTCCTCCCTTACACACATGGGGAGGCAATTTACCAATGAATTTATTCTCAGCAAGATGAAGAACTCTCAAAGATGACACATTTCCCAAGTTTTGTGGCACTTCACCAGACAAATTGTTGGTGAACAATCTAATATCAATCAAGTTCTTCAAATTTGCAATGTTCTTAGGAATTTCACCAGAGAAATTGTTTTCATTGAGACGAAGAGCAATTAAATTACTCAAATTCCCTAAAGATTGAGGAATTGGACCAGAAAATTTACTTCTATCAAAAGCAATCAACTCCAAAGTTTTGATATTTCCAATCTCTTCAGGTACTCTGCCTTGAAGCAGAGTATCTTGAAGCAAAAAATTTCTCAAACTCTTCAACCCAAATCTTGAATTTCCAGACCCATCTGGGAAAATACGAGAATCCAAAGACCCAGTAATGGAATTACGAGAAACATCAAGTTCAAGAACTTGTGTGAGATTTGACAGAGAAAGAGGCAAAGTACTGTGGAAATTATTAGTGGAAAGATCAAGAAATTGAAGCTTTGAAAGGACTCCAATGGAAGAAGGGATTACACCATGAAAATTGTTAACTTTGATATCAAAACTAAGAAGGTTTGGTAAAGAAGAGAGATTGAAATTATCAAGAGTGCCATTCAAATTACTGTAAGCCAAATCAATTTCAATGACTTTGCTGTCATTGTTGCATGTAATTCCCCACCATTGACATGGGTTTGAAACAGAGGAATTTGAGTTTGGAATTTGAACCCATGAATCTAAAATGCTTTGTTTTGGGAGGCTGTTCTTCCATTGGAGAAGAGCTTCAGCTTCCATGGATGAAGCTTCAATGATTTTGAAGAAAGATAGAAAGAAAAAGACTAACAGAAAAGAAACAGAGAGTTTTTGTTTCTTTTGGCTGGCCATGGTGATTTGTTTTTTGTGTTGTTTCTTGTTTGGGATTTTGATGGAATTTATAAGATCATATAAGAGAATGAAATGGACCCATTTGTTCATTGTTAATGTGTTTTTGGTCAAAGTAAACGATTGTAGATTTCACAAGTTTAAAAGGAAGAAACTTTTCCACCCCTTTTATTTTTATTTTTATTTTATTTTTGTGTTTTTAGTATTTTTTGTGCATATTCAAAGTATTATGTTCATATCATAATTAGAAAAATGGGACTATGTGTGATGATCTTGGGGCTATTTGAGTCAAATTTAAATGGAAAGCACAAGTGTACTATTTTAAGCATGGGCTTGTTGTAGGATACATCATTGAAGTAATTACATATTTTATTATTGATGAAATATATCAATATATTAGCTAGTTTTGCAAAGTATAGTAACATAAAATATATATGATATTGTTAGATTAGACAATGTTCTATTATATACTGTTGCCAATGCCTTTATACAAAGTAAGAAAGAAAAATTCTAACTTCAAAATCATTCGACTTTTATTTCATAACATTCGTTTTGTTATATTCACAGGTTGTCTGTGTTTGTGTCAATTTATGTTAAAAAAATAATTCTTAAGTAAGTGATGAGGTTGAAACTTATGAATTGAGATATTTAGATGAGGTTTTGAATGAAAATTTAATTTGATGAGTTATTTTGAATAGATACAAAATGAGAGTTGCAACCAAAAACTCGTTTGGATATGATTTTTTTGTAGTTTACAATAGTTTATGTAGAAGTTGATTTGAAATTAATATTTATTTTAAGTAGTAAAATGATTAGAAATGAATGGTAAAAAATGAATTGTTAATTTGAGTAGTTAGGAATAAATTATTAGAAATGATGAATTATTTTGAGTAGTTAGAAATTGATGATTAAAAATGAATAATTAAAAATTAGTGATTATAAATGATGAATTATTTTTAGTGGTAAACATAGAAAATTATTTTGAATAGTTTGAAAAGTTTACAAATGCTTATTTTAAATCCTCCATAAATTCAACCTACAACCATCCCATAGATCTTGAATGCCCTCAATGATTACTAATCTTGAAAAGTACCTCTAGTTTCTTTTCAATTTTCTTTCACTAAGTTTCATTTTTCATAAGAAATAATATTAATTCTTGAAAAAAAAAAAAAAAGAAACCATACAATTTTTTAGTTTTTAAAACTATACTTTATTTTCTCAAAGATATATAGATTAAAAAAAATTAATGAAAACTATACATTTTTTAACCATTGTTTGGTAACTTTCTCGATCATTTATCATTTCCTCTCTTTCGTTTTTTTTTTTTTTTGGTTTCTTGTTTCTTATTTTTCGTAGAACAAAAAAAATGTGTGATGTTTTCATTTTGAAGCATCTCACTTTTTCACGAGTTTAGATGAATTGAAAAATGTGATGTTTTAAAATGATTTTTTTTTTAATTTGAGAAAGAAGAAGATCAAGAGTCTAGATGATCGAAAAGATGTGATATTTAATTCAAAATGAAATTTTCCATTTTGAAGATGAAAAGTGACTAGATTCTTTTTATTTAAAAATTAAAAAAAAATTATTAATGTTTCTTATGCATCATCAATTTATTAAATTTAAAATTAGTCTAGTCATCATGTCACTAATGATTTTCTTATTTTAAGGATTAAAATTAAGCGCTATTTTAGAAGTGAAAGTATTCATTTTTTAAACTCATGGACCAAATTTAAACTCAATCCAAAATCCAAAAGGTATTTTCCCCTAAATTTCTAATATTCAATTCTATAAATAAATTATAATCTTATATGTTCGAAAGTTTAATAATATATTAAATATTAGATTGAAAGAAAAAAAATAAATATAATTCAACAAATATCTTATACTAACGATTTCAAAGTTTGAGGGTCGATTCTTTATTGTCCCACTTCTTGTATAAGAAAAAAAATAGATTTAAAGTTTAGAGATCTACTAATTTAAGAGAATGAAGTTCAATCAAAATGTACGAGTTCCTTGTATGGTCGCCATGTATTTATTGTACCCTTGCAAATATCAAAGTAAAAAAAGTTGGCCTCCCAAACCTTAAGCCCTCGATCCACCTTGATCACAAGCATTGATTTATTTTTTTGGTTTTCTTCGAACTAAGCATATAAGGATTAGTGTAGGTGAAAGGAACTATTTATTAGTTTAATTTTCAAAACTAAAAAAATCATAGGCAATGACTTTTAGATTTAACTAAAATTAAAACATTTCTTTTTCTTTTCAAAGTAGAGATGAGCTTTTATATTAAAAGTGGGTTAATTTTTTTAGCAATTTGCGAAGGTATTAGACGTCAAGGAAAGTGAGGGCTTACCTTTGTGGCTCGAGTCAAAGTCTGACCAGAAGTTTAATCCCCTAATATTGTTTTTTTTTAAGAGAGACAAACAAACCCTACATAAAAGTAGGGTTAAATACCAATTTCTGAGCTTGAACATATGATCGTTGAATTAAAATGTATTAACAATCCAAACTAATCCAAGCTAATTTGACGAATTTAGTTGCGTTAAATATATTTTTGGGTTTGACCTAGTTCAAAGTTGGTCGTTAAATTTTTTATGGGTTAGGTTAGATTAAGGGTTGACTTAAAATCAATCCAACCCAACCAACCTGAATTTATTATTTATTTAAATTTTTTTTATCTATAACATAATTATTATTATTATTATTATGTTATTTAATTATTAGATTATATGTATATTTATTTTATTTTATTATTAGTGTTAGATTTTTTATTTCCAATATTTTAAAGTTTTTATAATTTATACATCAAGATAAAAATATATATTAAAATTATCTCATATATTTTGTTGTTTTAATTATTCGAACTCTGTCATCTATTTTTGTTGTTTAAATAATCTACTTGTTTTATGTTATATAGTTGAGATCTTACGATAATTGTAGGACTAATAGTGAGTGACATTTTTTTTTTTTTTGAGAATCAATAGTGAGTGACATTTGATTGAATATTTTGTATATTTAATATTTATATCCATTTCATTAACTTGATAATTAATGATTAGATATTATATTTTGTTTATGCATTGAATATGTCTTCTTTTCTTTTTTTTGAGACAAAATATGACTAATTAATTTGATAAAAAAATATATCTATATTTGCAATTTTTTGATGAACCGGATAACCCAACTAAAAAATATAAGGTTGGGTTGGGTTGCCTTTTTAATTGGAGTGAGTTGGAAAAAGTGACTAATCCGAAAATTTGAGTTGAGTTGAAAACCTTGCTCAACTCAACCCAACCCAACTCATATTCATCCATAATTTCATCTTTATGCGTTTGTCTTTTTGAAATATTTGAATGAAGCTCTTTTTTTTAATCTCTATGTGGTCATCAATTTGTTTGAACCTTATGAATATTTCTTGTGCTCCAAATGAATCATTTTCACAATCTGGCCATAAATTTTAGTTTATTTTTTAATGGAAATTTTAGGTTCTTATAATTAATTTTATACAAAAACATCGCATTGAGAAGTAGGTAGGAATCGCTCATCAACTAGGAGAACGCCAGGTTTTTTAGCTTTACTATATATATTTTTATTTATTCTATAATTTATCTATAAATTTGTAACTTGTGTTGGAAAACAACAAAGTAAGAAAAGAGAAATCCAACTTTATGTCTCAAAATTGATTAGATTAAGGATCGGTCTATTTATAAGCTCAAATCCAATTAATAAGTTCAAATGAACAAATTAATCAAGTTCAAATGGTTGGGCCGAAATCTATATAATAAGTTTAGAGGCTCATTCATATCGATAACACAAAAGGCCAAGCTCAATGGTTAGGACATCATGACTACCAAGACTCAAGCCCATAATTCATAAAGGATCTATGAATAGATGAATCTTTTTCGTTTAAAGAATTCTAAAATTTTGAACTCTAAAGAAAGTTTACCAAAGTTGAAGTGTCGGAGATACTCATTTGTGGTGCAATTATCCCACATTGATAAAGTGAGGATTCTTCAACACATTTATAAGAGATATGAGTTACTCCCCTCATTGTCAATTGGTTTTGAGGTGGAATCTCATATTCTCTAATATGGTATCAGAGCCCATGTGGGTTATTGGTCCTCCCAAATTCTGATGCATTTCCCAATATATGGCCCCCATCTTGAGGGGGCATGTTGGAGATACTCATTTGTGGTGCAATTATCACACATTGATAAAGTGAGGATTCTTCAACACATTTATAAGTAATATGAATTACTCCTCTTATTGTCAATTGGTTTTGAGGTGGAACCTCATATTCTCTAATATGAAGTTTCTTCCAAATTTCTAAAGATCATAAAACACCTTTGTTAAAATTCCAAAATATTTTGAAGAACTGTGAATACGAAATGTTGGTGGAGGCACAATTGTGCAACTCACAATACAATGAAACTCTAAAGAACAATATATAAAGCCCTAATCCAAACTTAAACTTAAAGGTCCATTAGACTTGCACATTAAGGAAAATATAGAATAACACTAACATTAATTGCATTAATACTAAGATCAATGTTCTAATACTCAAGTAAAAAACATATATTTAAAGAAAAATTAGAGATTCAAATATAGAGAACGATTGAACCACTTCTACACAACATCATCACAAAATCTAAATTCTACTCCACGAAACAAATTTCTCTCAAAATCTCGTGTGATCAGCAATAAACAAAAGAGTTTTTTTAAAAAAAAGAAAATTATGAAAAAATAAAAATATATATACCTATAAAGTTTTTCATTTTATTTTATTAAAAAAGACTCATCCTCTATATATAATCATTAATTTAAACTCAATTGATTGAATGACCTAAAAACTAGTTAATTCAAGAACCACCCGAACCAAATAAAATAATTAAAAAAAAAAATTGAAGCAATAAAATAATAAAATTAAAACTCCATTCAACCTTACAAATTTTATAACTCAATTAAATCTAAATTATTCTAAAGAAAAAAAACTCAATCGAACTCAACTATTACAATTTGGTTTGCCAACATAATCCGAATTATTCGGATGATCAGTGTTTCCATCCATATTCATGCATACACAACAATATAAAAATCATATAAATGTTGAATTAATAAAAATAACGTTTGGTGGGACTCGAATAATAATAATAATAATAATGTTTAGAATCGTTATTATTAAGATAGGATAATAGGATTTACATAAAAGAAAAGGCAAATAAATTTTATTGGTTATTATCATTTAATACAGATTCAAGGTTCGTTCTTGAACTTGTTGGGAGGATGGTAATTCCCATCCCAACCTCCATCCAGCACTTGATTAAATAATCTCATGTCCTTCACATCCGCCATTTTACCTGATACATACAATTTTTCAAAGGTTTCAATATTAATTTTTCTACCAAAAGACATTGGGTTAAATTATAAGAAATTTTATTCTCAAAAAAAAAAATATATATATATATAAGAAATTTATAGTAAATAGCAAATTCGAACCTTCCTATTTTAATTATAATAAAATTTTAAAAATATTTCTTACCTAATCAAATATAAAATAATTAACTTGAAATTTCATTGTGTTTCTAAAAAGAAAAAATATGTATGAAATCTATGAAATTATCTTGGAAATATTTAAATTTTCTTATTCGAATTTTAAAAATAAAAATAATTTTTCAAATATTTAGACTTTGTTTTTTAAAAACTATGTAATAAAAAAAATAACACATTAAAAAAAAGTGAAAATAATCTTTATAAGCTTAATTTTTAAAAATAAAAAATTCGAAACTAAATAGTTATTAGAACAAAAAATCGTTCAATAACACAAACTAGGAGCTCTTCTCTCGATGGAACTTAATTTCATAATTTTTAATACCAATCAAGCTGAGAAATTTTTCGAAACTTTTGGTAATATATCATTATTAATGCGACTTCTTTCGTGTATCAAATTAAGTTCTGTAATTAAAAGTTATAATCTTTATTATAAAAGATACGGTATTATTTTAAATTCATGTACCTTTTATTGTGTTTTTTTCTTACATGCAATGAAGTGTCTTTTTCTAGTAAAAGAAATTGTGTCTAGGAAGTCTCTTTCAATAATGCCATAAATTCTTTTTTGAAGAAAAAAGAAACTGAAAGTTTAGAAGCCTTCAAAATATCTTTATAGTTCAATGACTAAAAATTCATTAAAAAAAACAAGTATGAAAAGACTAAACTCATAATTTAACTAATTCTTTTATTATGCTTTTACATTTCAAGAAATAGTAGATCATAGGCCTATTGTTAGTAAAAATGAAAAACAAACAAATAACAATACAAGTATTAATAAAGTCATACTGAGAATATAAAAAAATTAGTCTTTGTATTAGCAAGATAATGCAATGATTATGAATATATGAGGGGAGACAAATCTTTCTTCATTTGTACTATAAATTTTATTTGGGGGGATGGAACAAAAAATAAAGAGTATTTATGTCCAAAGTAAACGAAATCATAATTATAATAGACACTTCAGTATTCAAAAGAGTTTTAAGAAATCAAAATGTTATGTATTCAATTCATAATAGCCACACTTGTTTAAAAATTAATTTATATATGGATATTATAGAGTCAAACGATAAAAATAGTCGATGTGCCGGTAAATTTAGCTCAAACAATCGTAAACAAAAAAAGTAAACAATCCATATATTAATGTAAAGATCTGTCGGGAGTCGTCGTCATTAACGTGGGAAAGGGAAAACTTACGCTCTATGCGAGGGATTTCGAGGAGGTTTCTTGCAGAAACACTGAAAGCAAAGAGAAGCAAAGCAAAGAAGAGAATCTTGAAAGCACTGCAGGTGGAAGCCATTTTTGTTTGTATAAATTTTACCTCAATTTGTTTGACTATGTATATATAAACTCAACAAACTTGTACACTTTCGATAGGACAAGGAATCAACACCTAAAGCTTATGCTTACAAACTTCTGCTTCTATATGGTCAACGGAAACGGAAAAAAATATATATTTGGTTTTTTTCCAGGTCATTAAGTGTACATTCATATTGTTTCAGCTACTGCTCTTATTAGTTATATATAATGGTTTTTCATATTGCTTCCGCTCCTGCTCTTATTAGTTATATATAATGGTTTTTAGAATAGGGATAAACGATGAGATAACAAATGAAGTTTACAATCTTAATTTTTTAAAACAAAAACTAACATTCCATAACTTTTAAATTTATAATTTTTTTTTTAATTTAAGTTCATTTTCACTCAAAAAAAAAGTTTCATTTTTTGTTAAGGAATTATTTGAACAAAACAAATTTTTAGAAGTTTTTTTTTTCACGTTTCTTGGTTTATTTTTTAAAGAAAATATAAGTAAAAGGTAGATCATAAAGTAAAAAAAATATAGGTTGAAGTTGTTATTATTGTAAGTTTAATTTTCAAAAACTAAAAATAAAATAGTTATAGAGTGAGTTTTTTTTTTTTGGGTGTGTATTGAAAGTAATTTGGTTGACAATTTTGTGAGGTTTTGTGGTAGGTAATGACCAAATCAACACGTTTGTTTGAAAACTTTGTTTAAGATTTTTAGGATAAAAAAAAAAATGAAACGTGAACAAAACCAATCGAACACTAACTTGGAGGTTAAGTTTTCATTATTCTAGCTATTTAGTTTTTAAGTATTGTTTAAAAGGTTTTGTTATTGAGACTATATAATTAGTTAAAGTTCTTTTTTCTTTTTGAATTCAATCAAATATGCTGAAGATTTAATCCGTAACATCTTAAGTTACATATCTTAAATGTTTATATCAATTATAAAATACTAACACAATATTCTTAGTCAACACGTTTTATTTTTTTGTAGTATTAAGAAAAACACTTTTTTTTTTTGGAAGTGGTAAATAAAGATTGAGGTTGAGTTTGGTTTTAAAAAATGTGACCTAACAGGTATAGATGAAGAAAGATGGGTAGAAATTGGTAGATCTTGCTACAAGTTTCAAAACCGTAGTCCCAAATTCTATTTTATACACAAGGTTAAGATATGCCTTGAACGATGGTATGTCCTACGAAGTTGGAAGTTTCGCTGCCCGATCAAGGTTAATGAGAATATCTATATAAACATAAATTAAACTCTAGACGTTCCATGATATTCATTCTGTATTTCCGTTTTCCTTAATAAAATCGTGCTCTCTCTCTAGCTACTCGTGGACTAGTTAACACAACGTTAGTGAACTACATAAATTCTATGTGTTTTTTGTTTTCTAAATTTTGTGTGTTTTTTTGTTTTCTTTTGCGTTTTCTTATTCTTTGTTCAATTGTTGATTGCCGATTTCATAACACACAAATTAATTTATTAAAATATATTAATTTTTTTAGTAAATAGCACCTACCACAATTTATTAATATTTGGGTACAATACGTGATTCTTAAGATCCGACTTAATAACCATTAAATTTTTATTTTAAAAATTAGGCTTATAAAATATTATTTCCACCTATAAACTAAAAAATAAACTATTATAAAATAGTTCAAGTGGTCAAAGAGGAGTTTGGAATGCTTAAGGTAATGGGTTCAACCATGGTAACCACTACCTAGAAATTAATTTTCTATAAGTTTTCTTGACATCTAAATATTGTAGGGTCAAGCGTTATGTTACTTAGGGTTAATTGAGCCCAAAAATCATGAATATTAAAAAATAAGTAATTTTCTACCCAATAGTCTATCAATATTTTATAATTCGAATATTGCATTAACACGTCTACAATTACTTGTTTATTTTTACAATTTCATTTCAAAAGGCATGCAAAAAAAAAGTTACATAAAAGCTTTCTAATTAAGAGCCATAAAAGCAATGTTATAGTTTTATAAAGATGAGATTTAGAATAACAAAGAGGCAAAGTTGAGTAAAACCCCCTCCCAAAGCAAGTAAGGAAATATCAACATATTTGCATTCAAATAATGTGTGAATTATCGACATATATTTTCTTCTCCACATATTTGTGTGTATATGTGTGTGCGCGCACGCGTTAACTTTTGATTCTCGACATCACTAACAGATACGATTATTATTATTATTATTATTATTTTTAGGGTTTAGGATAAACTTCAATATTCATGGAGATTGAGATAACAAAAAGAAAGTATGAACATAAGATCTTTGGTTCGTTGGAAAAACGTCACTTCAAAATAATGTTTTTTCTAAGTGAAAGTTGGGAATATTCAAGGCAATTTCTTCATATTTCTATGCTTGGAAAATACATAAAAATAATACTTTATGAAAAAAAAAACGTCTCATTCCATGTGCATGGCTCCCGTTTTTCTTTTTCTTAATTACTTTTTGGGCTAGAGGTTGATTTTGACATAGTCATGGGAGGAATTGTCGTATATTAGAGATTCCACATTGGAAAGATGAGATACTTCTTAACATTTGTAAGACAAGTAAATTATTTCTCTTATCATCACTTATCATCAATCGGTTTTGATATAAACTTTATACTATTTAATTTAATAAAAAGAAATTACAACATTCTTTTAAGATTTATTAAATTTGTGAGTGTTTAAATTAGCTTATGTGCATACAACTTCGCTACTTTTTTTAGACAAACGGTATAACCTAATAATATATTTAGATTTCTGAAGAAAAAAAATTTATATAAAAAATTAATTTTAAAATTGATGTCACTATAATCCTCTTGATAATAAGTAACTTCGTGATATATTTTGTATCATTTACTCGAAAAAAATAAACATTTTTTTAAGATTCATTATAGAGGTAAACATGTAAGGAAACAGTCTAAGTTTGATGTTACAAAAAATCTTAATTAAGATTGAAGAAAAAAATAACCCTAACAAAATTTCTAGGCAAGAATTGTGTTGAAGGAAACAGTAACCCTAACAAAATTTCTCTAAAAAGAAAAAGGATAAATTTCTAGGCAAGAATTGTGTTGAAGGAAACAGTAACCCTAACAAAATTTCTCTAAAAAGAAAAAGGATAGATTGTTTTCCCATTTTAATTAAGATTATATAATCAAAAGTAATGCATGAAAAGGATGGCATAATAAGCATAGATGTAGCAATGCAAGGAAATAGTCTACTTAAATATTATATTCTACAAAGTCTACTATGTCAAAGTTGTAGCCATGTAAGAATCAATTAAATATGACAGATGATGATATAAAAAGTTTCTATTAAATTTTCCTTTCTATTGTCAAAGTTGAAGTAGTCTAAACCTCTAGTCAAGGCATCCAAATAACTTTTGGATTTTTAAAAGAACAATGTATTAACTAGGGGTGCAACAAAAAATCAAAAAACCGAAAAACAGAACCGAACCAATCCAACCTAATGGATCGGATCGGTTTTTTAGCTCAAAATTGGATATATCGGTTTGTAATTTGAAGAAATTGAAAATATTGAATCGATTCCGGTTTTCGTTTTAAAAAACCGATCCAAACCGAAATATATATATTGTTAATAATTCATATAAAGTCATCTTCTTTCCATTAATATTTCTTTAATTCACTCTTATTTCAAGTAAAAAATATCCTTAAACAATTTTAAATAAGTTAAAAATACTTTTAACCTTTAAAAAAATAGTTGTTTATGATAATGTTGTTTTTATATGAGAAATATTGTGTTTGATATATTAAAAAAAATTGAACATTGGATCGGATCGGATCCATTTTTGGACATTGAAAAACCGAACCAATGATTCTATACTTTATTGGACATTGGATCGGATCCATTTTTTGAAAACCAAAGATATTGGTTCGGTTGTTGGTTTGGTTCAAAACCGACAAAAATCGACCGAAATCACCCCTAGTATTAACCTCTGATAGAGTGTAACGAAAATAAATATATAGCATAACTCTAAATTAGATGAAAAATTAATAAAAAGTAGTCACAAGAGTGGAAATAGATTAACACTAAACCAAATAATTAATTGTGTCACCGACCCATGCGATATTTGTAATCCTCCTTTCTCCAACTTGTACTAAAAAAAAACCCTGCTACCGTAGTGTTAAAATAGAATAACGTCAAACAAGATAACGAACGTGACAATGACCCATTTGGTAAAAGATATTTTTCTTTTTGTTGATGTCAATTTGTACCGTAGACTTTACACTTCTATCAACATGCTCAGAAATATTTCATAAATATATCTATATATATATATATAGTTTAGGTTGAGTCTATATTGCTTAAATTATCGATTTTTCTTGTACACTCCTAATAAATAATGTGTTTCATTTCAAATTTGATTGGCAATGAATGGATTAACATTTGTCTGAAGGTTTATCTTTTCTAATCCACCAACCATTTAATTAATACTCAATGATTATATTTTTTTTTATCAAATCAAATATTTGTTTGGACTTCATAAAGTGTGACACCAAACATATAGAGTTTCATTTCATTTTGAAATTGACAAAATCAGAAATAACAAATACCTATTATCAAGATGGTAAAATCTTTTCATTTTTCAATATGTGATCTTTTTCTCTGCTCTGCTAAATAGGGGTGATTTCGGTTCGGTTTTTGTCGGTTTTGTACCAAACCGACAACCGAACCGATATCTTCGGTTTTCAAAAAATGGATCCGATCCAATGTCCGATAAAGTATAAAACCATTGGCTCGGTTTTTCAATGTCAAAAAATGGATCCGATCCAATCCAATGTCCAATTATTTTTAATATATAAAAAACAATATTTCTCATATAAAAATAATATTCTCATAAACTACTATTTTTTTAAAGGTTAGAAGTATTTTTAACTTATTCAAAATTATCTAAGGATGGTTTTTTACTTAAAATGGGAGTAGGAGTGAATTAAAGAAATATTAATGAAGGGAAGATGATTTTATATGAATTATTGACAATATATATATATATTTCGGTTTGGATCGGTTTTTTAAAACGAAAACTGGAACCGATTCAATATTTTCGGTTTTTTCAAATTACAAACCGATATGTCCAACTTTGAGCTAAACAACCAATTCGATCCATTGGATTTGATTGGTTCTATTCGGTTTTTCGATTTTTCGTTGCACCCCTACTGCCAAAAAAAAAGTTGTTGGGTTGAGAGCCTCTCATGAGGTAATTATTGGGCTAGAGAAGGAACAACCCAATGTCACAAATATTCACATGTTTATTTAAATTTAATAGATTTAAAATTTTTTGTTCTAATTTAGTAATATTATCAAGTAAAATTGGAATATAGTATCTAAATATTAGCTCAAATGATATGATATATAACTCAAATCCGTCAAAATGTTATGAATTAAAAAATGTGAATATAATGAAATAAAAGAAATAAATTTAAAAAGAATGGAAAAAATGGCAGGCTTTCTTTGACTTAATGATCCAATCTAACGGAGGGAAACTTCGGTTCTAATCTAACAATTATAAGTCAACAAGAAATACTTTGTTTTTCCATATTTTTTTTCTTCATTGAGTTGATTTATATTCATGATTTCTTAATCATAAATATGCATTTATTCTATTCAACTACTTAGATTGACTTTAGCGTTGCAGAGTTGACGGAACTTATTCAAAAATGATATTTATATATTGTCTATTTTAATAATTAGTACAATTAACTTGCAAAGGTGTTGGGTTGGCGGTGCATGTGCTTATCTTAATTGGTGTTAATCTATTTTGATTTTACGGTCATAATTTGAGTTTGAAAATTGATATTTAACTTTCATATTATTTTAGAGTAGTAGTGACTTTTATATAGAATGTTTGTATTAAAAAAAATTAACTTGCAAAATTACCAAATGAATTAGTGGCATGTGTTGGTTTTGTTATTGATACTAATTCATTTCAATTTCATGGTCACGATTCGATTTTTAAAAATTGGTATTTGACTCGTACCTTGTTTGAGAGTAGCAATACCTTTTAGGTAAGATTTGTAGTCCCCTATTCCAATTTCAAAAAAACAAATAAATAACTTGCAAAGTTGGGAGAAATTTTTTTTCTCCATTTGAGAAAAGTACATCTTCACGAGCGCTCAAGAAATTAGAGATTTTAACTATTCTCGATTGAGAATCTCATGTTGATAAAACTATGATATCTCCTAGTGGTTAAAAGATGGGTAGACTACTCCTCTCATTACAAATTGGTTTTGAGATGAATGTTCATACTGTCTAATATGGTATCAGAACTCATTAAGTCTAAATGGATATTCGGTCCAATAAAAATGAAATTGAGATCTAATCCAAAATTGGTAGCCTAAAAGATTCACCAGGAGGCAACCCGATTGTCATGTTTTTAAAAGAAAAGGCTTATAAAAAATCATACAATATGTTATTAGAATCCAATATACAACCCAAGTGAGTATTATGTATACACAAAAAATGAATTGAAATCAATTCAAGAATGAATTAAAAGAATCACTATCTTAAGTGGGTGTATTGAAGTACTCAAAAAAAAAAAATAGTGGGTGTATTGAAGATTTAATGTTGAAAATTAAAAAAAAAATTGTAAAATATATGTATTAAATTTTCATTCTCAATTTTTTTTTTTTTTTTTTAAAAAAACCTTATATTTTTCAATAACATCTCCTGAATTTCAGGGCAATGAAATGACATTTTTCAATTTTTTTCTCAATCCAACTCATTATATACGATATTTGATTAACTCCTCAAGCTGATGAACACTTAAAGTAAAATGTTTTAACTAATTAATGAAAAGCAAAATATTGAAGTATAAGTCTCAAAGAAAGAGTCCCCAAGATGAAACCAACCTGCCCAAAAGTCTTTGTGGAGGCCATAATTTGTTTGGTTGAAAGTGAACCCCCCAATTATATGTCTATTGGTTTAGTTAATAAATACCCACCAAAGCCTCTCTAGTTCCACACAACTTTTGAGCTTTCTACAATCACAAACAAATGGCTTCACCAACAGCTTTGGTTGCTTGGAACAAGGCTATCTTCTTCTCTTTGTTTCTTCTTGCTTTCACCATTTCTGCTCGGGAACTTGCTGGCACCAATGTCGTGGTTCGCATGACTCGTAAGTACTCTTGTGATCAGTTCTTTCCATGCATCTTATTAAGAATGTGAGGCGTCTTCATCTTTTTAACATGAAATATCCTCTAGAACTTCTAAAATATCGTTTTTACTTTTATTTTTTGTTTCAATAGGCGAGATGGCAATGAAAACTAATGATGCGATGGGCAGACGATTAGTTGCTCGACAATTGGATTTTCCTTGGAAAGGAGGTTACTTTCATCCTCCTCCTCCTCCTCTACGTTTCTCTTAATAAAGGGAAAGATCTTGAAATTTTGTGTATTTAATTTTTAGATATAACTTTTTTGTGATTTCGAGTTTGGATAATAAGAATCTTGTTGATTGATATAATTAAATTTACCTCAATCCATTAGTTTAGGCTTTTTGATTGTTCGGTGGTATAACATAATTCAACAGATTGTTCGGCGATTATGTTTGGAGTTAATTATACAAATAATAATAAGGATCCCACACTACCTTGCGTGGTTTCCTCTCTTCTAAAGGTATAGCACTTTGAATTTTCACCCATAGTGCAAAGCCCAACCCCCCAATGAGAAGTTCTAATCCTCCAAACCATTCTAAAACCCCCACTTGGGTTACAAGACTCAACAATGATCATGTATGCCACTTCAATACATGAACAAGCGTGCAATTTTAAATTTTTTGAATGTGGGACAAAAATTCTAACTTTGAATCTTCCTTCTTCCATTTCACTTCGAAGCATCCTAACGCTTATTGTTATAAAAATGGAAATCAACAAGAAAATAGAAGATAAAGAGAAAAATGTAGAAGAAACGAAACAACATAGCAATTTACGTGGTTCACTAACATTGTGTTAGCTAATTCATAAGTAGAGAGGGGGCGATTTTATTAAAGAGAGACAAAATGCAGAATGAACATCATCATGTGGCTAAGGTTTAATTCGAGTTTATATACATTCTCATCAAACTTTATTATAGATTAGAAAAACCCATAAACAGAAAAAGGCCTTAATGCAAATGCATTGCGGAAATCCTGAAACGAATGTGGGGTGGGTTTTCGAATCACTGACCGAGCAGCAAGACCTCGATTAGTTTATCTTAAAGCATTCAGTCGTTCAAGGCATATATCTCAACATTTATAAATGTTGTAATTCTTACCTTAAATTTAAATAATTATAGTGAGGCCAACAACAACACATTGATAGCACTGAAATTCAAGATTACAACCATGTATTTTTATACAAAACTTGTGTGCAAAAAAAAACAGAAATAACTTGATCATAACACTCCTTTTGCTTGTTTAAATTAAAAAACACTGTTTTACTACAAACTTAACCATAAATTAACTTTATTATAAACCAGAAATAAAGCATAATTAACAAACAGAAAATTCAAGTAATTAAAATGAGGTTTGTTAACCAGAAGAGGGAGAAGGAGGAGGCTTTACATAGTTTCCCCTCCAAACCCCATCTAACTTTCGAGCAATTAATCTTCTGCCCTTCATTCCATTCATCACTATCTTCAGCTCACCTATTAAAAACAAAATTGAAGAAAAGGATTAGCTAAAACAATGCATTTTTTCCTCTATTTTCGATCTAAATATGTTAAGCATATGATTAATTAATGGACTAATTGTATTGTTATGGTAGAAACGAATATTGAAAATAAATAAATAAATAAAAGAATGAGAAGACGGCATAAATTTGCGTGATTCACTAACCGTATGTTAGCTCTTGTACAAGTAAAGAGGGGATAATGTTGGTAAAACAGAAGTGTGAGAGAGGAAATTTATGGCGGTGTTTGTTTGTTAAATTTATAGAGCATTTAGAAATGAGTATTTACTAACTAATCTAAAAACTATATTTAAACGAGTTACTGAACTACTCAAAACAACTCATCTTTTTTACTACTCAAAATAACTCTTCATTTATAATCACTCATCTCTAATAATTTATTTCTAACCCTTCATTTCTAATTATTTGGTTCTAACTATTTAAAATAACTCATTTGTAACTACTCATTTCTAATCATTTATTTTTAATTACTTCTAATAACTTTTCATTTCAAATCTACATCCAAACAAGTTATTGTTTCTAACTCCTTTACAAAAAAACAAACAAAACAAAAAAGAAACAACATTCAAATAAGTTATTGGCAGCAAGTCCTTAATTTATAATCAGTACTCAAAATAACTCTTCATCCAAACAGAAACTAATTTATATTTGTATCTTCACAAACATTAAACAGAACAGACACAACACAATAAAGCACATAAGGAAAACTGTAACCATAAACATGTACCATAAGTTGTAATCTTAACTTTTTCATTAAGTTATAATTTAGCTGATATTAATGAAAGTCTCAAGGCCAAGACTCTCGTTGAGTAATAATTCAACAAAAGATGCTATGAAAAGAGAACACTTACGGGATGCTCGAGCCATTAGGTCGGCCCGAATGATGTCCCTCGCAAAAACATCGGAAGCAAGAAGAAGCAAAGCAAAGAAGACAATCTTCCAAGAACCTAAAGGTGTAATGGAAGCCATTAATTTGTGGTTGCACAAACCAGAAATTGTGAATAATGTGTATATATAGAGAGTTAAGGTTCGAAGGTTTCTTGTTGTTGTTAGGTATCTACCCATTGTGTCTTCGTCAAGTTTTTTTAGTGAGTCAATCAAGCTAGCCCCAAAGATATCACTTTGTTTCTTTCATTTATTAAAATTATTCAGCTGTTATATCCTGTTGACATATATATAAACACAAACAAATTTAAGAAAAGTACATTTTTAGTTCGTAATTTCTATTAATGGTTCCTATATTTTTAAATCAAACATTTTTACGGCCAACATTTTATAATGCAATAAAACAGGAAAATAAGATCGCTTTTAGTAACCACTTCATTTTTTATTTTTGGTTTTTAAAATTTAAGCTTACAATAACTATTTTACCATATTTTTTTTCTTTATTTGGATATCTACCTTTCACCTACATTTGTAGAAACCAAACCAAAATTTAGAAACAAAAAAATAGTTTCTAAAAACTTGTTTTTGTTTTTGAAAGTTTGGTACTATTCACATACTTTCTTAAGAAAAAAATGGATACATTGTAGAAAATGCAAAATATATTGTAGAAAATTTAAGTAAGAATAAACTTAAATTTCAAAAACAAAAATTGGTTATCAAATAGCTATAATGAATTTCAGGATCTAGTCGAACTCTGCAACAGCTTTTATTACACATGGTTAACAGGAAATGCAAATCTAAAAAGAGGCTTTTGCTTGCTAATATCATAGGTGGCTATTGTTGGTGGATTTGGTTGGAGCGAAATGGCCTCATTTTCAACGAGAAACACAAAGTGAAATCAGCTATGGAGATTTGGGATGATATTATTGTCAATTCTGCCAAATGGTGTGATAAATCATCTCTTTTTAAAGACTTCAACGGCTCTTCCATAATTATTAATTGGAGGGCTTTCTTGTAATTTTGTTTGTATGCTTTTTGCATATGCTAATATATTCGTATCTCTTCCAAAAAAAAAATTTGGGGTGTGGATGGATAAGTGGACTTTATAATTGATATGAGTTATTTGGCAGTGTTAATAATGTTAAATTATCGATCAATCCAAAAATTTGAACTAATTAAATTGAGATAAATTTAGTTATATCAACCAACACTCTCTCTAAGGACTTAAAAAATTTTAAAATGCTTCTACAAATGAAATTCAATTTACCATCTTGAATTATTTTAAACCATCAATCAATTAAAAAGTTTAAGTTTATGATTGAGCTAAATTTAACCGTGCCTACCTATGATAATTGTTATTAGGTAGTACCATTTTAAAAAAGAAGATTGAAATGAATAGTGAATATTATTTATTATTTGGATTAATTGTGTTATTGATGGCCTAAACAATGAATCGAGGGGAAAATTGAATATTAGGGAGGTTTGCATGTGGTACTTTGTTCGAGAAGAGGATTGTTAAGAATATAAACAGAGTGGTGTAGTAATCACACATTAAATAAGAAGTAGGACTTGGGTTTATAAGATGAGGCAAACATATTCATTGGTATGAGTCTGGAAGCCCAAGAACAAAGTCACAAGAGCCTGAGTCTAAAATGGACAATATCATATCAATCTGAAGATTCATATAAATTTGTCTGTCCCTTATCAAACTCGAAGTTTAAACTTATAATCTGCCTACCTTAAACATTTCAATATTCATAAGAAATGGACTTTTTTTTATTGGCATACATTAATTAGATTACTTTTCGATTAAATGGGTTGGATTTAGTGTTTGCGTATTTTGACACGTTCAAATTTGCTAATGAAACACAATATTTGAATAATACATCAACTTTTGTTAACCAATTTGTTTATGAAATAATCGTATAACATTAGAGATAAAATTGGCAAATTAAAAAAAAAATCAAGTCATTTAGAATTACTTAAAAGATTATAAACCATTTGACATTTTAACCCTAGTTTAATTTGAATGTTGAATGTTTCAAGATTAGTCTTTCCAAATTGATGATAAACTTATGGCTAAATTGAAATATTATATATAGAGAGACAAAGAGAAACCTAATATTTGTCATTTTAGTCTTAAAAAAAAAATCTTATTTTTAACCGTTCCAATATTATGTTTAACCTTTTTTCCATTCTTTTACCCAAAAAAAAAAAAATCAAAAATTTCTAACCACGTGGTGTTGAAATGGGATAGACTAAAATTTTAAAATAAATTAAACCTTCGTTGGTTGATGGAAATAGTTACTTTTGTCCCCAATAAAAAATGCAGAGAGTTTTCATTATGTATATGAATATGGGTTACTTGCAATTAATTAATTTTGGAGTAGAATTTCGTGGGTATTGGTCCCTCCAAATGCTAGTTCAGACTCAATCTAAGTAAGCTTAAAAAATTTCGGTTCACAAATTCAAATTTAGTTCAAAATAATTTTAACTTATCTAATCCCAACTTGTAAAGGTGGAATCTCACATGATCTATTGTACCATCTTTACCTTTTCTTTTTCTTTTTTTTTTTTTGAAAGGATACCATCTTTACATTTAATTTGTCAACAATTTCATAAAAAAACGCAATAATAAATAAGAATTTACCATCAGCAGCATATTCTACCTCTTGTATTATATTTGTAGCATAATTTTTAAAATAATTCATCTATAGCATATTTATTTCTATCACTCACCTAATGATAGTCTATCACCACTACTAGAAAAAGCACATTTCATGACTATAATTTATAGTCATAAACACCTTCCATGACTAAAATCAAGAGTCATTGTATCTGCTGTCACGAAAGGTTTAACTATGACACTATAATAAAAGTGTCATGGTAAAATCAATTATGACACTATATTATAGTCATAGATGAATCATTAATGACACATATACAGAGTCATTGATGAAGTAATAACGACAATTTACAAGTGTCATCATAGAACCAGCTATGACATTTTATTATAGTCACAATTGATCAATTAATGACACATATATATAGTCATGATCGAACCATTTATGACATTTTATTTTAGTCATGGTTGAACCATTAATGACACATATATATAGTCATTGAAGTAATATTAACGACATGTTAATATTGTCATCATAGCTTATATATTGACACTTTTTTGTAGTCATCAATTTATGTAATATGACTATTTATTTATGTCAATTTATAAGTTTTCATGACACTTTTTATGCTTATTTACAACTTTGTTGTGTTTGCGTCTTTACTGTCAAGAAAGATTTATAATATGCATTTACAAATCTTATTCAGCAAATATTATTTCATATATGACTAAATAATTTGTATATTACACTTAAACAAAAAAAAAATCAATATCAATAAATTTATAATTCTTAAAACGTCTACAAGAGGTTTGAAAACTAGAAAGTTTACAATATAACAAAGAAGCATGGTCTATTATTCCTTGTGCGAAAGACACGTGGATTGACAAGTTGCACGATAACTGTAGATGCAAGCGATCCCCACCTTGAACAAAGTACCTGCCCAATGTAGTAATAAATCTTTGAATTAGAAGTTGCATTAGAGAATATAAAGTATAACTCACATATATCTAATAAATCAAAACATAGTGGATGAGGCACATAAGGTATAAAAAAATTACCAAGTTCATAAGGAATATTTCTCTTTTGAGGCTAAAACCGTACAAGAAATAATGAAAGTTAACTTTCATTTAAAATGGAGAATTTGAATAGTTGAAGTAAATAGCAACACAAGCAAGCATAAAAAAAGACGTTCAACACAAGCAGACATAAAAAATTATCTCAAGAAATGGATGCAAAAATAAGTTCAAAATCTAAGAAACTTTCATAAGAAAAAAAATTACAAGCTAAAATCAAAAGGAGGATCATGTCTAAAGTGACCTTGCCTTCTTTGTTCTACAATGGGAGATCCTCTCCTTGAACATCTTGAAAACCCTTAAAATATCTAGATAGTAATCCGAGTCCTAGTAAAAAGTACCTTAAAAATAAAATGGATGGAAGAAAACCCTAAGAGGCAAGAACCTACAAAGAACCAACGGGATGGTAAAATAAGTATATGAAATGCATGTTTCACCTCTTGTCTCTCAATCAATAATCTTAAAATTGTTAGTACACCAAAAACAAGAAAATAAGAAACTGATGAAGGTTCAAAGCCATTTTAAGAAATCTAAATGTTCGTTGAAAAAACCATGGAGTTTAACGCAAAAACCAAATACTTTTTAAAAAAAAACGCAAAAACTAAATAAATAAAACTAATTTACCGTTGAGCCTTTAGTTGACAATGAAACACTCTTCCCTATAGCAGCCGAACCATTCCCAAGTTGCAAGTCCCACAAATAATTACACAAAAGCAACAAGTTAAAATAGAGAATGAAAAATATAAAGAAAAAAAATCACAAAGAGAAAATCTCACTAGAAAAATAACCGAAAATCGTTAGTTTCACATAAATCAACATCACAAAAGATGAGCTAATAAAGTATCCACAAGAAAATAAAACACCAACTAAGTCCTCAAAACATTAAGAATCAACAAGAAGTTTAGAAACTCAATTGAAAAAAAAAAAAAAAAAAACAAACCTCACCTCCTTATTTGGCCATCCTTGCAATCGAAATCACAAAAAAATGAACATATTGTCCATAAATTACACCAATTACAGTGAGATTCCAATTAAACAAAAGAAAAACAATTGCAAAGCAGATGCAAACATCCAACTACACAAAATCGTATGAAACAAGTTACCAACCTACAAAATCAAGAATAAATTGATTACTTAACTCCAAATCAAGAAATAGGAAACATCATATTCTTCATAAAGGCTATGCACGATTTTCATGGCATTTTAAATATATACAAATATTTACATTGCTCATATTTAGTCCGAGCAATCGTGGTTACAACATTAACATGTAGAAGTTCCTACAAGAATTCTCCATCAATGGTTGGGGTTCTAGCTTTTGATTGAGCATCTGCATTAAGAGAATGGGTGTGATTTGGTGAATGGCAAAATATGAATGCACTAGAAGAAACCAAATTAACTCAATTGATAATAAAAATTCTTTATGGTGATGTTTACCAAATAAAAGAACGTATGCATTACTCAAGGGAACCATTTACATACTCTACAGAATCATAATGAAACTAATGTATATCACTTACAAAACATAAGTCAACAGCTACAGGCCATGGCAAATCTACAGAATTATTTTTTAATGACAAATTTGTCGTCTCTTATATTACTCAAATTTAAACCAAGTATTTAATTGCAACACTTACAAAAAACTTAAGTCAATAGCTACAGGGCCATGACATAAATCACCAACCATACCATGGTATATTGTCATCAACAACAACAAAGGTTATTCCATAGCAGCTGGCTTTCCTCATTATTTTCTCAACCGACATTGAATATCTGAAATCAAAGAGGACAAAAACTAAGATTAGTAAGAGTGCAATAACATGTTACTAGGTGATTTTTAAAGAAGTTTAATATTTGGATGTGAATAAAATTTGTAGAAAATAAATTCATGAGTAAATGGTCACCATGAAATGAACTCATCACCTCTTAGTTCTTTATAATTAAATATATACGGAATTTAAAAACTTATAGAAACTACATTTTCAAATCAAAGAAGGGAAAAAGCAATAGAAAACCTACAACATGAAACCATTTTCTATTCAAAACCTGGATATCCAATTTGATTAGATGAAAAAGTACTGGAAATTTTTAGTAATGAAACTTACTTAAAATGTTTCATTTGGATGCCACTAAACTTTGTAATCACTAAAACAAAAGGTTATATGAGCATGTCAAAATTTTCATTTCATGAGATCGAACCTAAAAACTTAGAGGAAGATACATTGGTCCCAAAAAATTTAGAATAGTTTCCAAATTAAAAACAATTATAGAGTTAAATCAAATATGAATATAGACATATTTAAAGAGGTGTAGACAAAGGTCTAATTCTTGATAGTTAAGATAAAACACACACCATAACATCTTTCCACAAATGAAAATTAAGGATGAAAGTGTAGCAATGTCTTGACATTGTTGGCTGCATATTTGATCTTGAATATGTGGCAAAAGGGTTTGCAATAAGCTCTCAAATCCTGCAAAACAATTAAAAGAAAAAAATCAGAAACATTTTTAGGAAAATAAATAAATAAATCTCGATCCTTGGATTATTGAAAATTGAAGAGGATAATTAGGATTGCAATTGCTTATCCTAATTTTGAGTTAAGTTAATAGGGAATGTCATCAACATAAATGAGAAGATTTATCTCAGAAGAACTAGAAATAATGGAAGTTATCCTCGTCGATGGCGTCCCGACACGGTTTCGCACCATCCTTGTCGATGAACTTCTTAGCATAAATCTTTCTCTTCTCCATGATGGAAGACTCCCCATTGACAGATTTGGAGTTTCAGTGCTCTAACTCAAATACTTTCTCCAATGATATGAAGCACGAATTCTGCTTTAAATGTCCAAGAGTAAAGTCTAGCTAAGCTTTAATTTTATCAATTTTGATAATGGGATTAAAATCTACCATATAAGTGCAAAGAAGAAACACTAGATAGTGGAGGCGTTATAAAAGCTAAAGGCAAAGCTAAATGGAGAAGAAGATTTGAGAGATTCAACCTTTTTAACAAACAATAGTAAAGTCAGCCATGGAAAAACAACAAAAACCAGCACTCTGACTACAATAAAAGATGTACAGAACTTAAAATATTGATGTAATCAAAATTCAACAACTTAATATCCATAAATGGGGATGAAAGAGAGAATTTTAGAAGTGGAGTACACAAAAGCAAAACTTGTTAAAATCATTCAAATTGCAAGCCGTTTCAAGTGAAAAAGCATTCTCTCAATCACAGAAATGGGCATAAGTAGGGCTCCATTCTTACACGCACAGTACAAATTTATTGTAATTCTTTCCCAAACCTCAAAATCTCCATTGAATAATTGGGTAAGGGTTGGTCAAAAACACTATATTGGAATGAGAATAATTTTCCAAATTGATATTCTTAGAAACCAAACAACCAGAAATCTCCCACTTACGACTTTCAAATCTCAGTCATATAATAAACTATTGAACTATGTTAAATCACCAAACAATCCAAAAGTCAATATTAAGCTAAAGAGTTGGGGTAAATTTAATTATATCAACTAGTAGATACCATATCTTTAAATACTCCAAAACTCATTTCTTAGATACAAAAACCCAATTAAAAAACCTACATTACACAAAACTCAATAACAAGAAATTCCAAGAATCAGAGGAAACCTCTAGAAAAGATAGTAATCATTTTAACAAAATTAGCAATCTCCCTAAATCAGAGGCAATCCTTTAAAATTAAATCACTTTTGACTACTAATCATCAACCAAAGATAATAAAACTAAACTAACCTGCCATACTTAGTTCTCACCATAGCTGCACTCAAACCCACCTACAAACCAATACAATTTCTCACTCTAAACTCGACCTCCATTTTTCAATCCCCATTCGGGTATACACCTTATATACCTTGACATTGTAATCTTTCTTCCCCTTGATGCCAAAAACATTAGTTACTTGCACATCAACAAGCATACATTTCACTTCTCACACTAGCCACACTCATTTTAATTCAATTAGAGTCTACAACTTGATCTCCTTATACACCTACTTAGTCTGTATCCTGTGAAACAGAAGGCAAAACAATGAAAAGAAAACATTCAAAATATTACAAGAGAAATCACCCAACTACATTATTTCATCACCTAGTCATCATCCATTTCTTATATAACATTTAAATTCATATTCAATGTAGTGTAGCTCACAGATATAATGACATTTCATCTTTACCCAACCCAATCTTCCCTCAACATTTCCCTCAAGCATCCCATACAATTTTTCCACCTTTGGTTTATATCATTACTCACACAGAAGGATTTTATCCATAATTAATAATTCCACAACATAACCACACACAACCACGACCAAAATTGCACACACTTGACAACCCCCCAACTTCCCAGCTAAGGAATGGCTTCTCTTCAAGATTAAATCATAAAATAGCAGCATTATGAGTGGTTGAAATTTAAAAAGACAACCCACTTAAAGGTTTAGTAACTCACGAACTGCTGCCCGGTCCCAAATACGCTTGATTCGCCATCTCTCTTCCAATGTGTGGCCTCAATTTTGCATCTCTAGTCATCCCCACGAGTTTACAATCAGTCATCGCTCTAATAGTAATCCCTTTCACCTTAAGCATTTACAATGTAAGAATCACCCAAAATAACATTCCTTTTTCACTATAGTGTAAAAAAACATAAGAATAACGCCACTCACCTCTTTGTGAAGCTCTGGCCTTGACAATGAGCGCCAAACTCGAACCCTAACTCGCTCTTTCTCCGTTGTTGATCGCGAAGAAAACCCATCCTTGATCATTGACTTCTCCCTTCCAGAACAAACCCTCCCTTTTTCAGCCTCCCTTTGCAAACTAGAGAAAGTGTCGTTTTGCCCAGCTTTTCCTCTCTTCACCCAAATTCCTCCACGCCACACACCCCCATCCAGTTGGCCTCATATGACCTTCTCCATTTTCTTTCAAACGTTGTTATTTTGCCTTATTATTTTTTATTTTTTTTTGGATCATACAGTGAGGATTGTGTGGACACCAAACCTGCGATCGATTTTGACAGAGGCCATGGAGCAGTCGGAGACGATGCCGATGATGGTGAAGGCAGGGTGGAAGATGATGAAGAAGACATGGACAAGGGAAAAGGGTTAAGAATTTTTAGGAGGAAGACGTAGTTGAGAGGAGGATTAACTTGTGGATTTTGTTTTGGAGTGAGCCCTAGAAATTGTCCACGAGCTTAAATGGATTAAAAAACGTAAAAATGTGTAATTCTCAACTCGAACCCAAAATCTCATAAAGCCAAGTTTTAATGACTCTAAACATTAGTCATTTATGACCAAAAAAATGGTAAATTTCTATTTTCCCACCTAAAACGTGTTTGCCAGCCTTTGATGACACATTTTTTCCTTCTTTCTTGAAAAATGAATTAAAATGGGTGTCATTGTATCCCATTTTTCTAGTAGTGCACTCACCTAGTGATAGAACTCAATTTAGATTTCTATCACTGATAGAAAACTTAAGCAGTGATAGAATGAGTCTATCATTGATTGAATTCTATCTCGACAAGTGATAGAAATCAATTTGAATTTTCTGCTACAAATGAAATTATTTTGGATTTTGTGCTATAGATGGAAATATTTTGCCATTTTTTGATATATATGCAAAATCTCCATAATAAATTGTGAACCACTAATTGGATTATGAAGTCAAAGAAAACCTGTCATTTTTTTTATTCGATAATATTTAAGGTGGTGTTTGAACCTAAGGGTACAACAAAAAACCGAAAAATCAAACTGAATCAATTCAATCCAATGAATTGAATCGATATTTTTAACATAAAGTTGGACATATCAGTTTGTAATATAAAAAAACCTAAAATATTGAATCAATTTCGATTTTCATTTTAAAAAACCAATATAAACCAAACCAAACCAAACTAAAACATATATAAATCATATAAAGTCAGCTTCTTTCCATTATTTAGAACATTTCTTAAAGTCTTGAAGATCAATCGCTTATAGTAAATATTTTTTTATCCTTTAAATGTCAAAATATATATATATATATATATATATATATATATATATATATATTTCAAGTAACTTTTTCAAACTTTACTTTTTTTCCTATTAGTTATTATTATCTATTTAAAATTAATTTTACAAAAGAAAATCATATGTAAGGATGGAACTTGTTAATGTTCAGATCATTTTCATTCATTGACAAGATGAATGAATAAACCACTTAAAACAAATTATTTCATATTAGGATACATGATTTTTAAAGAATCGACAAAAATAATTGACCATTAGATAGGATCCAGTTGAACCAATAACTTCTTTGAGTTACTATTTTTCCTAGGATTGTATGCACTTTGTTAACAAATATTTAATAAATATATTTGAATTTTACGTGACCATTCTTAGTTAGGCCAAAGTTATTTTTAACCATACTTTCAAAAAGTTAAAGTAGACATTCATTTAATGTCTAAAATGTTTTTTTAGTACATATTCGGGGATAAATACTGATTCTCGGACTCGAACCTGTGATGTTAGTATTAAATTGATTCTCCGACTCGAACCTGTGACGTTAGTATTGGACTGGTTTATAATCAAACAATGAAACCGTCACTACCTCATTTCATAAGTATAAAATGTTACGTTATAGGTATTCTCTTAACATATTTTTTAGTTTTAGACATTTTCCTTGTTTTTTCTTATATGTATGCTTTAATGGGCATTAAATGTGACTTTATCCACAAATATGAATAAAATGCAACCCTTTATTCACAAATATTCAGTTTTTACTTAATATTGTTAAATTAGAACCAAAATATTTAAACCAACGTATGAATATTTTTTACATGAGTGTGACATTTTATTTTTCTGATAAGTGTGAGAGCTTTGCTATCATGTATTCGGAGTATTATTGGTTCATTTCTAAATTATGACATTCAGATTAATTGGAGGAACAGAGATAGAATTAGAGATATTTACAAACTAATGTCAGAAATAGGTCTTGAATCCCAAAACCTCGAGTATACCACCTAATCCTATAATATTTAAATATTAAGGAAATTCATAGAAAATTGACTTCTAAGTGGATGTGGACACCATAGATTGAGCCCACTACATCTTAGTTCTTCAAAGTCCTCTTACTCATTAAGTCTCTCCATAAAATTCTCTCAGATACAAGAAAATATAACTACAAAATATCATGAATATGATACTGATACATATTCCTATTACTTTTAGACATACCTTCTAAAATCTAAAAATTTAGTTGACACGAAATTGAATTGTGCTTCAAAGCTTATTCTAAACTAATTTAAGGTTTAAAAAACATATTAGGCTCAAAATTAAAAGTACCAGATGTACGGGAATTTTGCATGTATAACAAAAAGAGGACAAATTATTTCCATCTATAGCACAAAATTAAAATTATTTCATTTATAGTAGAATCCTTCAACCACTCTAAAGCCCCCCACTTGGGTTACAAGCCTGTGTTACAAGGCTCGGCAATGTTAATGTATGCCACTTCAATACATAAATAAGTATGAAACTTTAAATTTTTTCAATGTGGGACAAAAATTTGAACTTTGATGCTTCCTTATTCCATTTCGCTTGGAAGCATCCTAGTATTTATAAATGTGTTAATTCTTACATTTAAATAAATATAGTGAGCTAAACAACAACACATTGATATCACTGAAATCCAAGATTACAACTATTTATTCTTAGAGGATAAAACTTGTGTGTAAAATACATATAAATAACTAGATCATAACACTCTTTTTGCTTCTTTCTTTTTTTTTAACACTTTTTTTGCTACAAACTTAACCACAAATTTACTCTGTAATCCAGAAATAAAGCATATAATTAAGACACATAAAATTATAGAACAAAGTGAGCTTTGGTTAAATAGAAACTGGAGCAATTGGAGGAGGAGGAGGGTTTGCATAGTTTCCCCTCCAAGCCCCATCTAACTCTCTAACAATTAATCTCCT
Source organism: Sicyos edulis (assembly GCA_036507275.1). Taxonomy (NCBI): domain Eukaryota; kingdom Viridiplantae; phylum Streptophyta; class Magnoliopsida; order Cucurbitales; family Cucurbitaceae; genus Sicyos; species Sicyos edulis. The sequence goes on along the minus strand of CM071858.1, from coordinate 1,542,366 downwards.
GCCCTTCATTCCATTCATCTTAATTATCTTCCCCTCACCTATTAAAAACAAAATTAAAGTAGGGTTAATTAGTAAAAACAATGCATTATTTCTCCCTCTATTTTCGATCTAAATATGTTGAACATATGAACAATGGACTAATTGTATTGTTATGACAAAAACGAATATCGAATAACATAACGAAAAGATTACACAAATTTATGGGTAGTTCGCAAATCGTATTTTCATAATTTATCCCTCTTTTTTTAGTTTTTGGGAGAAAAATATGAAATAGAAAGACGTTTGGAATTTACCATCGATATATAGTTTGATATACGTGAACGATATAAAAACTGTCGCCTATCGGTGTAACTAGACCGACGGTTTTCTTACAACGTCAATCTATATTTTACATGTTCCGTCGACTGTGTTTACCATCAGCATATGCTATGATAAGCCAACTGTTAGGTTAACGTCAGTATATCCTCCATCGACATAATATCTTTTTTTGTAAATGTACATAACTCAAGGCATGTGCACCTATCTCAAGTTTCGGAGTCAGTTGAGTAATATTTCAACTAAAGATACTAGGAAAAGAGGACACTTACAAGATGATCGAGCCACTGTGTCGGTCCGAACGAGGTCCCTCGCACAAACATGGAAAGCAAGAAGAAGGAAAGCAAAGAAGACAACCTTCCAAGAACCTAAAGTTGTGGTGGAAGCCATTAATTTATGGTTGCACAAAGCAGAAATTGTGAATATATAAATAGAGAGAGTTATGGTTTGAAAGTTTTTTTTTTTTTATTGTAGGCTACCCATTCGGTAGTCTATGTAATTTTTATTAAATCGCGGGTAAACCTAAAAGGCTTAGTTTTATAATTAATAAGAATTTTTTTTTAATAAAATCTTTAACTTTGTGGTTATTAGTGCAAATTTGAGAGATGAAATAAAATTATTAATGTTCAAACATAGAACGAACCTATTGTTTTGATACAATGTTAGAGTATTAAACTCAAAGTTTAAACTTATAATCTACATACTTGAACATTTCAATATTCATAAGAAGTTGACTTTTTTCATAGGCATCCGGTAATTAGAATATTTTTCGAATAAATGGGTTGGATCTTAGTGTGTGTCTAGTAGCATTTAATTGACAAATTTTGACATGTTCAAATTTGTTAATAAAACAAAATATTTTAATAATGCATCAACTTTTTGCTAACCATTTGTTTATGAAATGACCGTAACATTTAGATAAAATTGGCATTTTTTTAGCCGAAGTTCAGGATTACTAAAGGATTAATAGATCATTTGACATTTGGGCCCTGGTTTAATTTGAATGTTGAATGTTTCAAGATTAGTCTTTCTTTTTTTTTCCTTTTTTTTTAGTACAAGATTAGTCTTTCCAAAGAGAAAAGTTTGGGGCTCTTTGTTTGGCATATTTAGGTTGGAGTTGATATTAGGATTTATCAACTCCTCCTCGAAAACCTACATCCAAACGAGTTTTTACCAACTCCTCCTCAATTTTACTTTTAAAATAATTCTCATGTCTAACCATTCATTTTTTATCATTCATTTATAACTACTCGATCATTTCTAACTACTTATTTTTAATCATTCCTTTCAAATAAATCAAAATAACTCATTTTTAATCATTTCTTTTATAACTACTAAAAATAACTACTCATTTTTAAATCTACATCCAAACAAAGTTTTAACTCTAAGTCTTCCACATAAAAACTACATCCAAACGAGTTTTTGACACAATTCTTAATTTTTAACTACTTAATATAACTATTCAATATAACTCCTTAATCTAAATATTATCTAACAAACAGCCCCTTTGGGTGCAACTATAGCTACACCCCTATAAGTGTGGCCGTTGATGTGGTGGTTTAAGCACCACAAATTTTTCTTTTTTTATTTCTTTTTAATCTTTTTTTTATTTGTAAGAGATTTTTTTTTGTGGCTGTCAAAGTAGTTGCATTTATATAGGTGAATGAAATGACATTTTCAATTTTGTGGTAGGAAAGAAGATAGTGGAGTGGTTAATAGTAGTTAGAAGTGATTAACTACTCGTTTTGGGATTAAGGTTATTAATTGTGTAGTAACCAACAACTCGTTTGGATATTGAGGTTAATAGTGGTTGAATGATAAATTTGATGTAAAGTTTAGTAAAATTTATTGTAAAATTTGATAAAGAGGTTAAGAGGGGATGAAGGGTAGTTAACCGTGGTTGTTTACTACAAAAAAAAAACGAGAGGTTTTTGTAGAGTGGTTATTAATCGTTCCTCATATCCAAAAACAAACACACCCTTCTGTCTAATAGAGTTTTTCGTTTGATTGGCAATGTATACATCTTTAGCTACTTCTACATCCAAGTATTCTTTCCAAACAAAAGGGAACTCATTTGCAACTTCTCCATCAGATGGTTTTTTTTTTCTTTTCTTTTTCTTTTTTTTTTTTTTTTTTTTTGAAAATCTAGAAATTGGAACTTTACTTCCTATATCCAGAACATACATCAAAGGGTATTTGCAATTAACTCCAACAAAATCACACATCATTAGAAGGCCACAGCGCCTTACACATGAAAAGAATTCATAGAATTTATTTGGTGAGATCCTTATTATATCCAAACCCAACATCACAAGAAAGTTAAAATTATGTCTGGAAAATATGGTCTTCACAAAGACCTTTGGACAGGTTGGTTTTGGTCTTGACGACTGTTTCTTGCAACTTAGTTAAAAAGACTTTTCATAAAAATCATCAGTTTGAAAAATGTCATTTCATTCACCTAAAATTGAGATGTTATTGAAAAATATATAATCATTTTTAAATCAATTGACAATGAAATAAGTAATACATATTTTATAAAGATTGTGGAGTGTTACGCTCCATGCCCACGATTTGAAATTTGGATTTTCTCCTATGGGCACCGATATTCCCCTGCAACTTGATAACTTTAGCAACTAGCCTTCATCGCTTCTAAGATTGAAGATTGTCCTCACAAACTAACACGAGTCCTTTCAAAGATGTTTTGTCCTCACTCGCATGAGTCGTAAGAATTTTGAGCCACCGAAAAGGAAGGTGTACCTTATTGGTAATAAGTACTGCAAATGATATCTTTTAAGCCCTCTCATTCAGATGTGGCAGGCGTTACATGCCCACCAACTTCCACGTTGGTTCGTTCTCAAACCACATCTTACCGGTAGAGGTTCGACTATGATACCATTTGTAGTGCCCCCGTGCCTAGGATACGGAATCCATATTTGCCCTTATGGGCAACCGCATTTCCCTGCGATCTAACCATGTCTCAACCAACACAATTCCTTTCAGTATGATTTGTCCTCATTCGCATACATCTTAGTTTGAGTTGGATAGTCCAAATTATTCTCACTTGTATTTTATAAAAAAAAAAAAAAAAAAGTGGTTGTTGGATTGAAAGCCATCATTATCCTTCCATCGATGAGAGTAGGAGGTAGCGTTGTTCTGTGAAGCCAGCCGCCTCACGTGGTTCCCTCACTTTTAAGAGCATAGCACTTTAGGTTTTCACCTATAGTGTAAAGCCCAACTCCCTTGTTGAAATGGGTCAGCCCATTATACCTCTTCATAGGCCCAACCCAATGAGAAGTTCTAATCCTCCAACCATTCTAAAGCCCCCACTTGGGTTACAAGGCTCAAATGATAGATATGTAAATCACTTCAATACATAAACAAGCTTCCACCTTTAATTTTTTTCAATGTGGGAAAAAATTGGAACTTTCAAGCTTCCTTGTTCCATTTCACTTGGAAGAATTCTCATAAACACTCGTAGATTTTGTAATTTTATCTTAAATTGTAATAATTTCGTGAATTTTTTTGAAAGAACTGGCTTGTTATCCTTCCATTGAATAGAATTAAAGGTAACGATGCCCTCAAACATTTATGAATCTTTGCAACTTTAACTTTTAAACATAAAATATCCATTCTCCCTTTTCATGCCAAAAAATTGAAAGGTCTTTACACAAATTTCAATGATTTAGGAAAAAGGTTTTTGGTTGATTGATCCTGCTCTAACCATGAGAACCCTATATTGAAAACATCAAGGTATTTGTATAAACTTAGACAAAGTAAAGTAGACAAAAAATACATTGCTATTAAACTTCAATTATTCAAGCTGACTATTACATCAAAAGGGTATATGTATTTGGCCAAAACCTTACATAAAAAGAAGTTCTTCATATAATTTATTTGGTGAGATCCTTATTATATCCACACCCAACACCCACAAAAAGTTATAACTAATGATTAAATACACACAAACTTTGAAGACATTTCCATTAGGAGGAACATGGAGGAGGAGGAGGAAGAGGGGGAGGAAAATAATTTCCTTTCCAAGAGGAATCCAATTGTCTAGCAATTAATCTCGACCCCATCACACCATTAGTTTCCTTTATCATCTCGCCTGTCGAAACAAAAAAAGAAAATCGAAAATGATATCGTTAAAAATGGTTGAAGATCTCATATTGAAAGAATGAGGAGACCTCATATTAGCCTGGACTGCTCTTTTTATAGTCAATTGATTTTAAGATGGAAATACTTACGGGTCATGCGAGCCATGACATTGGACGTTCCCGTAAGTTCTCGAGCTGAAACGTTGAAAGCAAGAAGAAGCAAAGCAAGAAAGATAGCCTTGTTCCAAGCAACCAAAGCTGTTGGTGAAGCCATTGGTTTGTGATTGTAGAAAGCTCAAATGTTGTGAGGGAGTTTAGAGAGAATTTGATGGGTATTTATTGACTAATTAACAAATTTGAAAAATATGGTTTCCACAAAGACTTTTTGGGCAGCTTAGTTTGGTCTTTGTGGCGACTGTTTCTAGCGACTTATTTCAACATTTTTTTTATTATAAAGTTCATTCAGTACAAAGACTTTTTGGCCAGTTTGGTCTTATGTTATTATAGGGAAATTTATCCTCTATATTTTACCTCTTGTATTATATTTGCAACATAAATTTTAAAATAATTCATTTATAATACATGATTTTTTATCAATGATAAAAATGAATTTATCAAAAAGAAATAAAAATTAATCAACGATAGAATACCAGTTATATAACTCTTATCGATGATTCAATTTGAATTTTCAATAAAAATTAAAAATGGTTGTCGGATTCGCAAGTCTTGCAACTATGTTTGCTACCTAAGACTAATCATTGTCAGCTTGTGTAAGTCATCGGTCAATGTAGCCGACCTTATCCTTTTGTTTTTTTTTTCCCTTCTTTGTAAGATCAAACAAATACTACATTTATGACTGGGCCCAATTTTACGGAAAATTGTTATAAGAGAGAAAAATGGTATAAAAGCTTCCACTTCATTACCTATAGGAGCCATCAAGGCAATAGCTTCAATTTCTTTCAATGTGGAATAAAAAATGAGGCTGAAACTTGGGTATTTCCTCGTCTCAATTATTATTATTTTTTTAGAAATCGAGAAATTGGAGATTCGCTCAACTATGCTCAGGGTAACCATGTCCTGCCTAGACTAGGTACAAAGAGACATGGGTATCCTCAACTATTTCATAATATCAATGAAATGTTTCTGTTTCAAAAACAATAAGGAATAGAGACACGACAAGATAGGTAAGTTCTAAACCTCAGACCTTGAAGGGAACACACTTTTAAAACTCAAGCATTCGACCACCATACACTCGTTCAGAACAACTCCTAAGTAATTATGAAATCAAATTAAAGACAACGGACTGGTTCTTCTGCATGTTAAACTAACAATAGCACTTTGGTCCCCAAGGGGTGGCGTAGTGGTTGAAGACTTGGGCATTGAGGGTATGCTCCCCTCAAGGTCCCAAGTTCGAGTCTTCTCTGTGACAGTACTCCTTCGATGTCTCCGGTGCCTAGAGATGTCCATTTTTTCCATGGGGCCAGGGCCCCGTGGGGATCCGCCCCTATAGGGGCGGTGAATCCCCGAATAAGTGGTGAATGGGGAAGTGAGTGGGGATGAAAAATTCCCCGCAAGCTAAATGGGGATGGGGGCGGGGAACGCCCCGTCCATATTTTATGTATCTATATTTTAAATTTTTCTAAATACATTAATAATCATAAAGTAGTAAAAATACTTATTTGGATTAATATTTTCCTTACCTAATTAATTATTTAATTAAAAATCAATAAGCATTTTTTTAATATTGAAAAAATTATCTAAGATTTAGTGAATTGAGTTAACAATAGGGAAAGTTTGTAAAAGCTAAAAAGAGAACAAAAGAAAAGAAGAAGAGTTATAAAATGTTGTAACTAATTAATGAAAAGCAAAATATTGAAGTATAAGTCTCAAAGAAAGAGTCCCCAAGATCAAACCAACCTGCCCAAAAGTCTTTGTGGAGGCCATAATTTGTTTGGTTGAAAGTGAATCCCCCAATTATATGTCTATTGGTTTAGTTAATAAATACCCATCAAAGCCTTTCTAGTTCCACATATAACTTTTGAGCTTTCTACAATCACAAGCAAATGGCTTCACCAACAGCTTTGGTTGCTTGGAACAAAGCTATCTTCTTCGCTTTTTTTCTTCTTGCTTTCACCATTTCTGCTCGGGAACTTGTTGGCACCAATGTCGTGGTTCGCATGACTCGTAAGTACTCTTGTGATCAGTTCTTTCCATGCATCTTATTAAGAATGTGAGGCGTCTTCATCTTTTTAACATGAAATATCCTCTAGAACTTCTAAAATATCGTTTTTACTTTTATTTTTTGTTTCAATAGGCGAGATGGCAATGAAAACTAATGATGCGATGGGCAGACGATTAGTTGCTCGACAATTGGATTTTCCTTGGAAAGGAGGTTATTCTCGTCCTCCTCCTCCTTCTCTACGTTTCTCTTAATAAAGGGAAAGATCTTGAAATTCTGTGTATTTAATCTTTAGATATAACTTTTTTGTGATTTCGAGTTTGGATAATAAGGATCTTGTTGATTGATATAATTAAATTTACCTCAATCTATTAGTTTAGACTTTTGGATTGATTGGTGGTTTAACATAATTCAACAGATTTTTGTATGAATGTTTTTTTTTTGTAAGGTTGTGCGATTATGTTTGGAGTTAATTATCACTACTACAATTTTAGCCTTCCATGACAGTTATTTCAATCCAGAAATTTTAAAAAATCTAAAAACTGTCATAAAAAATCTAAAAACATCGTATTTGTGAAGAATAGATGAATTTTAAGTTATTGAAGTTTTTATGACAGTTATTGATATTTAGATAATTGTCATAAAATAATTATAATGGCATTTTAATAATTGTCATAGAAATTTTTACTTTTTGACAAGAATATCTCATTTTTTCATAAGATTATGACAATTTAAAAATTGTCATAGAAAATAAATACTTGTAAGTTTTAAAATTTTACTTTATTTTATTTTTCATCTAGGTTATTGATTTTTTTTAATTAAAATAAAATATAAAATCAAATAAAAGAAAAGAAAAGAAAAATGAGTTTTTAAATTGAAAAAAAATTTACACTTTTTTTTGCCTTAATATTATTATTTGGTAGGGCCATCATACAATAAAAATAAATTACCTTGCTTTTCATTTAAATCATTTAAAATACAATGGTGAAACTAAAAAATTGTAGGAATATTTTTTGTAGAATAAATTTATGGTTCCTTAATGTAACAAAAAAATTCAATTAAACACAAAAAATAAAAATTCAAAAAAATGGTCATAAAAACAAAAGATTTGTATTTTAAAATTGAGAAAATTGATAAAATTGGGAGAAAAATAAATAGGTGTAAAAGGTTGTTTTGAGAAAAAAAGAAAAGAGGGGCAATTTGTGAAGTTTAAGGAAAAGAGAGAGAGAAAGAAGAGAGAGAGAGCAAGGTGCTCTCTCTCCCTTTGGTTTTCACGCCTGAGAGAGAACCCCCACGGTGGGGTTCTGTTTTCCGCGGCCAAATCGATCGCCAAAGTGAGGCGATCTCCTTTTCTTTCATCGGCGTCCATAGATCCGGCGAGGAGCGCGGATCTCTTCCTCTGCTTTTTCCGCCGTCTTCTTCGACTCATGAGCCGCACTGTGCTTTGATCGCAACTTTCTTTTAAATGCCTATAATCAACTTCATTGTGAAAATGTGTTCTATTTCTCAATTTTGAGGTGAATATTCTCTCATTTGTTTTTGAATTTTTATTTTTCATTTTGCTTTGCATCTTTGTTGCTCATTGTGGAATTTGATTTTCTTTTCCATTGTTTCCTTTTTCAGAGTGAATGTGTGTGATTGGGGTGAATCTTTCAATTTTCTACCCTAGTTTATTTTACTCTCTTGCTTGTTGCTAACTTTCTTTTAAATGTTGTCTAAAAAGACTTTCTCTTAAATGTTCTTTGTCCAAATCGTTTATTTAATTGTTGTTTAAAGTATAAGTAAAAAGTGTTCTTTATTCTTTAAATCACTTGAATGGTGTTAATATACACATGTACTAGAGTATAATATAACTTGAAAGGAGATATATAGCTACCTTATGGCGGTTTCTCCTATATGTGTGCCCGACATTTGACTTCAAAAGTGAAATAGCTACCTTTGTCCTATATGTGTCGAGGCTTGTTTGTTGTTGTTTGCGAGTCCCGAGGTGTTTGGGCTAGTCGTTTGGGAGTTCGGTTGTGATTTGGGTTTTGGGCAAAGTGTTGGTTGGTTGTGTGTTTCCTTTGGGATTCGAGCCCGGGCCCTTGGTGTTGATTTGGGAGTTGGATTTAAGTGAGTTTTATTTATTGGGAGAGGTTGCTTCGGTCGGGTCTCGAAGGAGGAAGCCGGGAAATGGGATTTTAAGGTTTTAATTTGGATAAGGATGGAAATTAGGATTAAAATCCCTATTTTCCTTTATTTTTTCCCATTTTTCCCTTTTCTTTTCAAAATACCTTTCTCTCTCTCTCTCTCTCCCCGACCTAGCCCTAGTCAGGCATAGCTAGCCCGCCCAGAGCCCTGCTCGCCCAAGCCTAGCCCCTGCCACGCCAGTCGCGCGCGTCGCCAGTCACACCACCCCAGAGCTCGCTTTGCCAGTCGCGCCATCGCCAATTTCACCGAGTCGCTCGCGCGATGTCGCCCGTGCCCCGCTGTGTCACCAGATCTGTGTCGCCCAGCCCGTGTCGTCCCTATGCCGAGCCGCTCTGAGTCGCATGCCCCTGTAGCTCGCCGTGCCGAGGCGCGCGTCCCTGTAGCGCGATGTGTCGCCAGCGCCCATCCGAGCTCGCGCCCTCGCCTCCCTGCAGCTCGCCCGCGCGTTGGCGTCCGCGCCCGAGCGCCCTGCTCGCCCAGCCGTGCCCCATCGCGCCCCAGTGCCCGTGTCAGCGCGCCCCAACGCCCGTGCCAGCTGTAACGGCCCGGAAATTTCATCCCGGCCTTCCCGGGAGGCCCAGGGGCATTTTGGTAATTTGGTCTGGCCGACAGGGCCAGTTATGTATTTGTTAATTGCCGGAAAAATTATGAGTCGATTTGAATGGGATCGGGAATTTTGGTGAAGACATTTGGGCTTGGAAAAAGGTAAAAATAAATAGGGAATTAAATAGCGCATCAAGTGAGATTCGAGCCAAGGTTGCATAGGAAGCTAGGCAAGAGTCGCTGCCAATCGAGCCACTGAGCGCTCTTGTGCTTCTAAATGCGCCATCGTCTATTTGAACCTGTTCGATGCGAGTTTTGGTTTAAAAGGAAATTTTCGCCCGAAGCTTCTTCCTTCTTCTTCTTCCTCGCGATTTTCCTTCTCCATTTCTCCCCGACCGACCGAGCTTCGTCTTAGCGATTTCTTCCTTCTCCAGTGTGTTCGACCGAGTTCCTTCCTCAAATCCGAAGCCAAATCTCGAGCAGCTGGTGAGTTTCTTCTTCTCTTCTTCTCCTTCGCGTTTCCGTCGACCCTTTCCCCTATTTTTCGAATTCCATTTTCCGGCCGAGTCGAGGTGAATCGCTGGGTGGGTTTTGTGCAGCTGGAGTAGGGGAGTTCGACCAACCACAAATCGCCCGTCGAATCTTCTCCAATCGCTCGAATTCGAGCTCGTTCTTCTCCAATGCCCAGATCTGCCGGCGCCCCACTGCCGCGCCCCGGTAGGACAAAGAAGCAGCCGGATCGCCCGCGATCGCCCGACCCTCCGTCCGTCGCGCCTGGCAGCAGCCCGGATCGCCCAAGGTCGCGGCGGCCTCTCCATCGCGCGCCCGATCGCGGCCGCTCGCGAACCACGACCATCGCGCGCGAGCCCCCGTCGCCGCGACTGTCGTAGCCGTCGCCTCGCGCCGCACGCCCGCGCGCCCGCGTCCGCGCCCAGCGCCCAGCTCTGCCGCCATCTCTGCGCCCAGCGCGCCAATCGCCCCATTCTTTGCCCGTTAAATGTGCAATCGGCTCGTTAAATGTTAAATCGCGCCTCGTGAGTTGCTCCCGAGCTGAGCCCTGTTTATTTTATTATATTTAGGCCTATTGTGTGATTTTTGTTGTGATTGATAGGTTCTCGGTAGCTAGTTCGGGTTTGTTCGCAACTTAGGATTTCGTGTCAAATCGTCCCCGACCAAGGTAAGGATTTCTTACCGGAGTTGTGTGGACCCTGAGATATATTATGCGATTGTTGATTGATTGCTTGTTTGTGTTTATTGACATGTGTAGCTAGGTACTCTATTCTGAATTCCCGATTAGCATGATTTTCCTGGTTATTTCTCATGTTAATCCATGCTAGGTTGATAAAAATTATCTACATGAAATCATTTAGGGACATAGATCAATTGAAAAAGGAAAACCTCAAGCCTCAAGGTAATAGTTTTGGTTTTATTTAACTTATTTATCGTTTAATCTGAAAACTTTATTTATACTTTTATTTATTGATGCAAGTTATGTGTCAGAAGCTCAATCAAGGTGGAGCCTCGTCGAGCTTGGTATGTCTACTTGTTCATTTGTTTAGTTGCCTATGTATCTTGCTTAGAGTATACTATAAATAATTTTAATAGAAATTTTGTATGTGTGGTGGCTAACCTGCAGCAAAGTTGGCCACTAAATGTTGGATTATTCTTGTTGAATATATATATCATGTAGCAAAATTAGTCACTATATTGAACAAACAAGTGTATTATTTTTTTGGATAACTTGTATATATGTCGTTATGCTGCCGAAAATTTTATAATTGGAATTAACTTTCTTTTTTTATGAGGGTTTTGTTGTTTTTTTTTTTTTCACATGTAAGTTAATAACACCGAAGTTTGGATGAAATTTAGGTTGTTCTCAACTTTGGGAAAGTGTTTGTCTATGTATTTTAAAAAGTGTCTAAGTAGATCTTGAACCATTAAGATTAATATTATTTTTCTCGTTTTCAATTGAGGTTCAACCCTTCTCGTTGGCACCCTTGGCATCAATTATGGCCACCTTTTGGTACATTTCAAGGTACAAAGTAGTGTTCATATTTGAAATGTATAGATGAAGTTCGAGCCTCAAACTTTTAAAGCTATATAGCTCATTTTTTAATCTTGGAGTGTTTTTATTTAAATCATTTATAAGTTACGTAAATAGGAAAATATATGGTTATAGTGATTTGAATATATTTTCATGTATAGGTGTTTTGTTGAAGACGAGGATTGCCCACAATGAAGTAAGTTTTTCAAAATATTTGTTTTGGATTGAGATGTGTATTTGTTTGAAGGATTGAATTTTCTTTATGTTTCTTTGTTGATTTGGTTTGTTTGGAATATTTTCTTAAGAATTTTTTTAGGTGGTCATCATATGTGTGCAAGGATATACCGATGTTATTGTATATATATGACTAGTTGGTAAGTCAAAACTATGGGGAAATATAACAAGTTGCAATAAACTCTTTTCTTTCTATCTTAAAAAAATATTGAGGTAAACTTTGAGTTCACTTGTTTTTTATTTGAGGTTGTAGCATTTGTTCTGCAACTTGTAAGAATTGAAATGGAAAGACAATATTTGTTGAGGTTGTAGCTTTTGTTCATACAAGTTGCATCTTCTAAGAATTGAAATGGAAATACAGTGTTTGTTAAGTTGTGTAAATGTTGGATTTTGATTTCTAGATTGTTTTGACAGGGACAGTTGATATATAATATATATTTTTTCTATGTAGAATAACATACTTGGATTGTTTGCCTTTTGTAAGCGCATTCTTGTAGGAGCCATATGTCAATCTTCTTCCATGAGCTCTTCTCAGTAGAATGTTGGGCTTCTTTTTCTTGGGAGTAATGGTTGGTTTTAAGGAAGGTGAAGGGGGTGATGTGCCTTACTAAATTTATTTAAGTGGTTGATCGACTGTTGTAGTATACAAATTTTTCGTTAACTTAATCTTTGTAAGCTATCTACAAATAATTGAAATTGAGCTATTATTTAATTCATTCTTTTTTTACTTTTAATGATTTTTTGCGGGTTTTGAGCTTGAGTTTCTTTGTATTATCTTATAATACTAGTTGGGTGTTGATTAATTGATTCATTTTTATACACTAATCGCATTTCATTTTGTATACTCATTTTTATCTTTATTTTTTCAGCGGCAACTCTAATGATATTTCATTCTTTGGTTCACATCTCTAGAGTTCAGAAGAATCACACGAATGAGAAGGGAATCAAGAGGAAGAGAAACAAAGAGTATAGACATCTGGCCAAGTTTCAGTTTTGTACAGGTACAAATTATTAATTCATCCTTTTTAGCCAAGTCTTTTAGGGATTGTGATTGTCTTTGGCTTTGATAAGATGAAGCTCAAACTGCTATTGAGAAATTTAACTCAAGTAATTTTTCTTACACCTATTTATGTTTCATCTACTTGTAAGAGATTAAGGGGCTTCGTAAAAGTTTAGTTTTTGGGGGAAAAAAAAAGAGTTATTGTTATAGGAATACTTTTATTCTCCATTGTAACTTATAATTCAAATATTTAATAATGATGATATTGTTTTGGTGCGCTTATGATTCAAATTCTGACTAAGTTGTTTTGATTGGAAACTATAAAACGGATGTTGTCAATATGAATAGAAAACATATTGGATGAACAACTGTGATTTCTAATTCAAAGTTTTAATATTACATTTTGTAGGTACTTTGTTCGAGGTGATCGTTTGTGTCTACATTTATCTATAAGTTTTCAAAGTATTATTATTTTTTCTTTCAATTGTAATTTACAAATTTTATATATTGGTTACTTTGTATAAGACTTTATTTGTATTGTGATCAATGAAGTAAGCTTGACACATCTATGTGGATTGTGATATTATCTTAGAAATGACATAATTTAAATATTGTCATTTTTTAATTGATATGCTTTAATGTAATTAATATAAAATAAATTTATGAATAAATAAATAGAATATATTCAATTTTATAATTTAAAAAATGTCATGTTATCTTTTCTATGACAATTTTAAATTATCAAGAAATAGAAACCATGACTATTACAATCGTCATGAAATGTGAATTCATGATGATTTATGATTTAATTTTATTTGGAAAAATAACTCTACTTTATGACATTCTAAAACTGTCATGGTAACAAAACTCAAAATTACAAAAATAACATAATTTATGACAATTATTCAATGTCATAAAAAAAATCTTAAACCCTATTTCTTATTGATTCATGACAATTTTTAGTTGTCATAAAAAAATATTTATGACAGTTTCATAATTGTCATAAATTATATTTTATGGCATTGTAATTTTTTGTCATAATTGTCATAATAAGTTAATTATGACAATTAAAAATTGTCATAGAAAGCTGAAATTGTAGTAGTGTATACAAATAATAATAAGGATCCCACACTACCTTGCGTGGTTTCCTCTCTTCTAAAGGTATAGCACTTTGAATTTTCACCCATAGAGCAAAGCCCAACCCCCCAATGAGAAGTTCTAATCCTCCAAACCATTCTAAAACCCCCACTTGGGTTACAAGACTCAACAATGATCATGTATGCCACTTCAATACATGAACAAGCGTGCAATTTTAAATTTTTTGAATGTGGGACAAAAATTCTAACTTTGAATCTTCCTCATTCCATTTCACTTGGAAGCGTCCTAACAATTATTGTTATAAAAATGGAAATCAACAAGTAAATGGAAGATAAAGAGAAAAACATAGAAGAGAAGAAACAACGCATAGCAATTTACATGGTTCACTAACGTTGTGTTAACTAATTCGCGGATATAGATGAGACGATTTTATTAAGACGATGTAAAATACATGATGAATATCATCATGCAGCTAAGATTTAATTCAAATTTATATATACATTCTTATTAAATTTTATTATAGATTAGAAAAGCCCATAAACATAAAGGCCTTGATGCAAAATGCAGCATACAAAATCCAGAAACGAATGTGGAGTGGGTTTTCGAATCGGGGGCAACCAGGGCAGCAAGACCCCAACTAATTTATCGTAGAGCATTCAATCGTTCAAGGCATATCTCAACATTCATAAATGTTGTAATTCTTACCTTAAATTTAAATAATTATAGTGAGGCCAGCAACAACACATTGATATCACTGAAATCCAAGATTACAACCATGTATTTTTATACAAGACTTGTGTGTAAAAAAAACAGAAATAACTTGATCATAACACTCCTTTTGCTTGTTTAAATTAAAAAACACTGTTTTTACTACAAACTTAACCATAAATTAACTTTATTATAAGCCAGACATAAAGCATAATTAACAAACAGAAAATTCAAGTAATTAAAATAAGATTGGTTAACCAGAAGAGGGAGGAAGAGGAGGAGGGATTAAATAGTTTCCCCTCCAAACCCCATCTAACTTTCGAGCAATTAATCTTCTGCCCTTCATTCCATTCATCACTATCTTCAGCTCACCTATTAAAAACAAATTGAAGAAAAGGATTAGCTAAAACAATGCATTTTTTCCTCTATTTTCGATCTAAATATGTTAAGCATATGATTAATTAATGGACTAATTGTATTGTTATAGTAGAAACGAATATTGAAAATAAATAAATAAATAAAAGAATGAGAAGACAACATAAATTTGCGTGATTCACTAACGGTATGTTTGCTCTTGTACAAGTAAAGAGGGAAAATGTTGGTAAAAAAGAAGTGCGAGAGAGGGAATTTATGGCGGTGTTTGTTTGTTAAATTTATAGAGCATTTAGAAATAAGTATTTACTAACTAATCTAAAAACTATATTTAAACGAGTTATTGAATACTCAAAACAACTCATCTTTTTTACTACTCAAAATAACTCCTCATTTATAATCACTCATCTCTAATAATTTATTTCTAACCCCTCATTTCTAATTATTTGTTCCTATTTAAAATAACTTGTAACTACTCATTTCTAATCATTTATTTTTAATTACTCCAAATAACTTTTCATTTCAAATCCACATCAAAACAAGTTATTGTTTCTAACTCCTTTACAAAAAAAACAAACAAAACAAAAAAGAAACAACATTCAAACAAGCTATTGGCAGCAAGTCCTTAATTTATAACCAGCACTCAAAATAACTCATCATCCAAACATCTTGAAACTAATTTATATTTGTATCTTCACAAACATTAAACAGAACAGACGCAACACAATAAAGCACATAAGGAAAACTGTAACCATAAACATGTACCATAAGTTGTAAGCTTAACTTTTTCATTAAGTTATAATTTAGCATGATACTAATGAAAGTCTCAAGGCCAAGAGTCTCGTTGAGTAATAATTCAACAAAAGATGCTATGAAAAGAGAACACTTACGGGATGCTCGAGCCATTAGGTCGGCCCGAACGATGTCCCTCGCAAAAACATCGGAAGCAAGAAGAAGCAAAGCAAAGAAGACAATCTTCCAAGAACCTAAAGGTGTAATGGAAGCCATTAATTTGTGGTTGCACAAACCAGAAATTGTGAATAATGTGTATATATAGAGAGTTAAGGTTTGAAGGTTTCTTGTTGTTGTTAGGTATCTACCCATTGTGTCTTCGTCAAGTTTTTTTAGTGAGTCAATGAAGCTAGCCCCAAAGATATCACTTTGTTTCTTTCATTTATTAAAATTATTCAGCTGTTATATCCTGTTGACATATATATAAACACAAACAAATTAAAGAAAAGTACATTTTTAGTTCGTAATTTCTATTAATGGTTCCTATATTTTTAAATCAAACATTTTTACGGCTAACATTTTATAATTCAATAAAACAGGAAAATAAGATCGCGTTTAATAACCACTTCATTATTTATTTTTTGTTTTTTAAATTTAAGCCTACAACAACTATTTTACCATATTTTTTTTCTTTATTTGGATATCTACCTCTCACCTATATTTGTTGAAACTAAACCAAAATTTAGAAACAAAAAAAAAATAACTTCTAAAATCTTGTTTTTGTTTTTGAAAGTTTGGTACTATTCACATACTTTCTTAAGAAAAAGATGGATACATTGTAGAAAATATGAAATACATTGTAGAAAATTTAAGTAAGAATAAACTTAAATTTCAAAAACAAAAACTGATTATCAAATAGGCCTAAATAATTCAAACACAATATTTTTTTCTCTATGGAAGTTAAGTCGGTGAAGAGTTGCTAACCATTATTTTTTTTTGGAAAAAGATACGATTTCATTCCAAAAGCATGCAAGGTGCATGCAGCCCGATTACAAAAAAGCTTTTCAATTTAACGCAATGGAAGCAATATCATAGTCTTTAAAGAGTGTAGATTTAAAACACCAAGAAGCTAAATTAATGTTTATGGATTCCCAAAGGATACCAGCATGATTGTTCTTGTGCTTGTCGTAAAAAAGATGGGCGTTTCTTTCTTTCCAAATTTGCCACCAAGTTGCTACATAGAAACAAGCTCTCATTATCGTTGCTAACCATTATTGATACATAATCATTGCTAGTGGATAATCATTGTCGGTGTTTAAAGTATATATAATGATTATGAGTAGCTATAGTTTGTGTTTGGGATGTATTGTAATGGTTACAGAAAAAGATTTTGTGTTTGGGATGTATTGTAATGGTTACAGAAAAAGATTTGGGGTGTGGATGGATAAGTGGACTTTACAATTGATATGAGTTATGCCAGTGTTAAATTATCGATCAATCCAAAAATTTGAACTAATTAAATTAAAATAAATTTAGTTATATCAACCAACACTCTCCCTAAAGACTTAAAAGTTTTAAAAATGCTTCTACAAATGAAATTCAATTTACCATCTTGAATTATTTTAAACTAACAATCAATTAAAAAGTTTAAGTTTATGATTGAGCTAAATTTAACCGTGTCAACCTATGATAATTGTTATTAGGTAGTACGATTTTAAAAAAGAAGATTGAAATGAATAGTGAATATTATTTATTATTTGGATTAATTGTGTTATTGATGGCCTAAACAATGAATCGAGGGGAAAAGTGAATATTAGGGAGGTTTGCATGTGGTACTTTGCTCGAGAGGAGGATTGTTAAGAATATAAACAAAGTGGTGTAGTAATCACACATTAAATAAGAAGTAGAACTTGGATTTATAAGATGAGGCAAACATATTCATTGGTTTGAGTCTGGAAGCCCAAGAACAAAGTCACGTGAGCCTAAGTCCAAAGTGGACAATATCATATTAATCTGAAGATTCATATAAGTTTGTCGTCCCTTATCAAACTGGAAGTTTAAACTTATAATCTGCGTACCTCGAACATTTCAATATTCATAAGAAATGGACTTTTTTTATTGGCATACATTAATTAGATTACTTTTCGATTAAATGGGTTGGATTTAGTGTTTGCGTATTTTGACACGTTCAAATTTGCTAATGAAACACAATATTTGAATAATACATCAACTTTTGTTAACCAATTTGTTTATGAAATAATCGTATAACATTAGAGATAAAATTGGCAAATTAAAAAAAGAAATCAAGTCATTTAGAATTACTTAAAAGATTATAAACTATTTGACATTTTAACCCTAGTTTAATTTGAATGTTGAATGTTTCAGGATTAGTCTTTCCAAATTGATGATAAACTTATGGCTAAATTGAAATAAATATAGAGAGACAAAGAGAAGGGGATTTTGGATGTATAACAAAAAAAGACAAAATATTTTCATCTATAGCATAAAATCAAAACTAATTCATTTGTAGCAAAAAATTCAAATTGAATTCTATCACTAGTTGAGTTTTATCATTGATAGAAATTAATATGACATAGATGAAATTATTTTAGAAATTGTGTTGCAAATGCAATACAAAAGGTAAAATGTGTTGTTGATAATAAATTCTCAAGAGAAACCTAATATTTGTCATTTTAGTCTTAAAAAAAAATCTTATTTTTAACCGTTCCAACATTATGTTTAACCTTTTTTCCATTCTTTTACCCAAAAAAAAAAAATTCAAAAATTTCTAACCACGTGGTGTTGAAATGGGAATAGTTACTTTTGTCCCCAATAAAAAATGCAGAGTTTTCATTATGTAGATGAATATGGATACTGCAATTAGTTAATTTTGGAGTAGAATTTCATTATTTAGTTTGCTATCAAAATTTTATGTGGGTATTGGTCCCTCTAAATGCTAGTTCAGACTCAATCTAAGTAAGCTTAAAATATTTCGGTTCACAAATTCAAATTTAGTTCAAAATCATTTTTAACTTATCTAATCCCAACTTGTAAAGGTGGAATCTCACATGATCTATTGTACCATCTTTACCTTTTTTTTTTTTTTTTTTTTGAAAGGATACCATCTTGACATTTAATTTGTCGACAATTTCATTAAAAAACGCAATAATAAATTGTGAACCACTAATTGGATTATGAAGTCAAAGAAAACCTGTCATTTTTTTTTTATTCGATAATATTTAAGGTGGTGTTTGAACCTAAGGGTACAACAAAAAATCGAAAAATCAAACTGAATCAATTCAATCCAATGAATTGGATCGATTTTTTAACATAAAGTTGGACAAATTAGTTTGTAATATAAAAAAATCAAAAATATTGAATTAGTTTCAATTTTCATTTTAAAAACCCAATATAAATCAAACCAAACCAAACTAAAACATATATAAATCATATAAAGTCAGCTTCTTTCCATTATTTAGAACATTTCTTAAAGTCTTGAAGATCAATCTCTTATAATAAATATTTTTTTATCTTTTAAATGTCAATATATATATATATATATATATATATATATATATATATATATTTCCAAATAACTTTTTCAAACTTTACTTTTTTATTCATATGTTGGTTTAACCAGTTCTATCCTTACATCTGATTTTCTTTTGTAAAATTAATTTTAAATAGATAATAATAACTAATAGGAAAAAAGGTCTTGAATCCCAAAACCTCGAGTATACCATCTAATTCTATAATATTTAAATATTAAGAAAATTCGTAGAAAATTAACTTCTAAGTGGATGTGGACACCATAGATTGAACCCACTCCATCTTAGTTCTTGAAAGTCCTCTTACTCATTAAGTCTCTCCATAAAATTCTCTCCATAATGGTTAAAGATACATGAAAATGTAACTATAAAATATCATGAATATGATATTGATACATATTGTTATAAAACGGAAATCAACAATCAATAACGAAAATAAAGAAATCGTAAAAGAGGAAGAGAAGCAGAAATCACACAAGAATTTACGTGGTTCACCAACGTTGTGTTGGCTAGTCCACGGGCAGAGAGGGAGAACGAGTTTTATTCAGAGAGGCGAATTACAGAGATAAATGTCATAAAGCGGCTAGGGTTTTAATTCGAGCTTATATATGCGCTCTAATTAAAACCTAATTACATATTGCTAATTTACGTTTTCGCCACGGGGGCGTTTCCCCCGCACCCTCACTCGCTGACCGGGCAGCGAGACCCCCGACTACTAATCGTGGGGCATTAGTGCGTTCAAGGCATAATGCAACACATATTCCTATTACTTTTAGACATACCTTCTAAAATCTAAAAATCTAGTTAACACGAAATTGAATTGTGCTTCAAAGCTTATTCTAAACTAATTTAAGGTTTAAAAAACACATTAGGCTCAAAATTAAAAGTACTATATGGGGATTTTTCATGTATAACAAAAAGTGGACAAATTATATCTATCTATAGCACAAAATTAAAATTATTCATTTATAGCAAAAAAAAATTTAATTGAGTTCTATCACTAGTTGAGTTCTATCAGTGATAGAATTCAATCAGTGGTAGACTCATTTTATCATAATTCTATCACTTGTTGATGAGTTCTATCACTGATAGAAAATTATATGTTGAGTTTTATCGATGATAGAAAATTATATGTTATAGATGAATTATTTTAAAATTTGTGTTATAAATATAATACAAGAGGTAGAATATACTGTTAAGGGTAAATTCCTTAGATTTATTCTATAAATATTTTTTTTTATATTTCAAATATCTTTTCAACACAAAATTGAAATCGTAAAAATCTAGTATATAGAAAAATTATATGAGACTTTATACTTCTAAACTTAATCTTAAAGATAAAATATCCATTCCCCTCTCATGCCAAAAAGATTGAAGGGCCTCTACATAAATTTCAATTATTTAGGAAAGATGTTTTTTTGTTGATGTCAATTTATGTAGAGACTTTACACTTCTACCAACATGCTAAAAAAATATCTCATAAATATATTTTATATACATACATATAATATTACTTTTAGTTCGAGTTAGTTGGATAGTCTAGATGATTACTTTTGAGTTGTCAATTTTCTTGTGCATCTCTAATAAACAATACGTTCCATTTCAAATTTAATTGGGTACGAGTGGATTAACTAGATTTATAGTCTCTTTGGGTTCATACTTTCTAATCCTCCAACCATTTAATTAAATCCTAATTATTAATATTTTTATCAAACCGAATATTTGTTTGAGCTTCATACGTTATGACACCAAACATGGAGTTTCATCTCAAAATAAATTAACAATAATAAAAGTAACACATACACATACGCTCAAGATGTGCCTAAAGAAAAACAAAATGGTTGTTGGGTTGTGAGAGCGTCTCATGAGGCACCATTGGGCTAGGAAGAACAAGCTCACTATCCTTCCACTGATGAGAATAGGAGGTAGCGTTGCTCTGTAAAGCCAGTCTCACGTGGTTCCCTCTCTTTTAAAGGCATTGCACTTTGAATTTTCACTTATAGTGCAATGCCCAACTCCCTTCTTGAAAACCGAGGGTTAGTGGCGCAGTTGGTTATCTTGTCTGGTGTTAATCCATTTCAACTCCACAGTCACAAGTTCGAGCCCGAAAATCGGTATGGGTTTGTTGGTCCCCCTCCCCCACATGTACTAAAAAAAAAAATCCCTTCTTGAAAGGGGTGAGCCTATTTTACCTCTTCCAAGGCCCGACCTAATGAGAAGTTTGAATCCTTCAACCACTCTAAATGTTGAAAGTTAAACATGGTTTTAAGTTTTAAAAATTCAATTTAGGAGGTTAAGAAATTAAATAAATGTAAGTTTTATATTTTAATGTTGTTGAATTAAAAGAGAGTTATGTAAGAAATAAACTCAAGTAAGTTATCAATCACACATTAAGTTTAGAATGTGAGTTAGATCTAGATGAGAGTTGTAGATCTAGATCCTTCCATGTAATCCTATAAATAGGATGTGTTGTAAGGGTTGAGATATCAAGCATAAAAGAAAAAGTATCAAACATCAATAAAGAGAAATAAGCTTGAGAGAAAAAGTGTGAATCAAGTTTGTAGCTTTTCAAGAAAAGTTTTTCCAATACAAGTGAATTATTTTCCTTGTTTGGTTCTTTGTTTTGTGAGTGTTTATACATGCTTCCAACACTAAAGCCCCCACTTGGGTTACAAGCTTGTGTTACAAGGCTCGGCAATGTTAATGTATGCCACTTCAATACATAAATAAGTATGAAACTTTAAATTTTTTCAATGTGAGACAAAAATTTGAACTTTGATGCTTCCTTATTCCATTTCACTTGGAATCATTCTAGTATTTATAAATGTGTTAATTCTTAAATTTAAATAAATATAGTGAGCTAAACAACAACACATTGATATCACTGAAATCCAAGATTACAACTATTTATTCTTAGAGGATAAAACTTGTGTGTAAAATACATATAAATAACTAGATCATAACACTCTTTTTGCCTCTTTCTTTTTTTTTAACACTTTTTTTGCTACAAACTTAACCACAAATTTACTCTGTAATCCAGAAATAAAGCATATAATTAAGACACATAAAATTATAGAACAAAGTGAGCTTTGGTTAAATAGAAACTGGAGCAATTGGAGGAGGAGGGTTTGCATAGTTTCCCCTCCAAGCCCCATCTAACTCTCTAACAATTAATCTCCTGCCCTTCATTCCATTCATCTTAATTATCTTCCCCTCACCTATTAAAAACAAAATTAAAGTAGGGTTAATTAGTAAAAACAAGGCATTATTTCTCCCTCTATTTTCGATCTAAATATGTTGAACATATGAACAATGGACTAATTGTATTGTTATGACAAAAACGAATATCGAATAACATAACGAAAAGATTACACAAATTTATGGGTAGTTCGCTAATCGTATTTTCATAATTTATCCCTCTTTTTTTAGTTTTTGGGAGAAAAATATGAAATAGAAAGACGTTTGGAATTTACCATCGATATATAGTTTGATATACGTGAACGATATAAAAAATGTCGCCTATCGATGTAACTAGACCGACGGTTTTCTTACAACGTCAATCTATATTTTACATGTTCCGACAACTGTGTTTACCATCAGCATATGCTATGATAAGCCAACTGTTAGGTTAACGTTAGTATATCCTCCATTGACATAATATCTTTTTTTGTAAATGTACATAACTCAAGGCATGTGTACCTATCTCAAGTTTCGGAGTCAGTTGAGTAATATTTCAACTAAAGATACTAGGAAAAGAGGACACTTACAAGATGATCGAGCCACTGTGTCGGTCCGAACGAGGTCCCTCGCACAAACATGGAAAGCAAGAAGAAGGAAAGCAAAGAAGACAACCTTCCAAGAACCTTAAGCTGTGGTGGAAGCCATTAATTTATGGTTGCACAAAGCAGAAATTGTGAATATATAAATAGAGAGAGTTATGGTTTGAAAGTTTTTTTTTTTTATTGTAGGCTACCCATTCGGTAGTCTATGTAATTTTTATTAAATCGCGGGTAAACCTAAAAGGCTTAGTTTTATAATTAATAAGAATTCTTTTTTAATAAAATCTTTAACTTTGTGGTTATTAGTGCAAATTTGAGAGATGAAATAAAATTATTAATGTTCAAACATAGAACGAACCTATTGTTTTGATACAATGTTAGAGTATTAAACTCAAAGTTTAAACTTATAATCTACATACTTGAACATTTCACTATTCATAAGAAGTTGACTTTTTTCATAGTCACCCGTTAATTAGAATATTTTTCGATTAAATGGGTTGGATCTTAGTGTTTGTCTAGTAGCATTTAATTGACATATTTTGACATGTTCAAATTTGTTAATAAAACAAAATATTTTAATAATGCATCAACTTTTTGCTAACCATTTGTTTATGAAATGACCGTAACATTTAGATAAAATTGGCATTTTTTTAGCCGAAGTTCAGGATTACTAAAGGATTAATAGATCATTTGACATTTGGGCCCTAGTTTAATTTGAATGTTGAATGTTTCAAGATTAGTCTTTCTTTTTTTTTTCTTTTTTTTTAGTACAAGATTAGTCTTTCCAAAGAGAAAAGTTTGGGGCTCTTTGTTTGGCATATTTAGGTTGGAGTTGATATTAGGATTTATCAACTTCTCCTCGAAAACCTACATCCAAACGAGTTTTTACCAACTCCTCCTCAATTTTACTTTTAAAATAATTCTCATTTCTAACCATTCATTTTTTATCATTCATTTATAACTACTCGATCATTTCTAACTACTTATTTTTAATCATTTCTTTCAAATAAATCAAAATAACTCATTTTTAATCATTTCTTTTATAACTACTAAAAATAACTACTCATTTTTAAATCTACATCCGAACAAAGTTTTAACTCTAAGTCTTTCACATAAAAACTACATCCAAAAGAGTTTTTGACACAATTCTTAATTTTTAACTACTTAATATAACTATTCAATATAACTCCTTAATCTAAATATTATCTAACAAACAGCCCCTTTGGGTGCAACTATAGCTACACCCCTATAAGTGTGGCCGTTGATGTGGTGGTTTAAGCACCACAAATTTTTCTTTTTTTATTTCTTTTTAATCTTTTTTTTATTTGTAAGAGATTTTTTTTTGTGGCTGTCAAAGTAGTTGCATTTATATAGGTGAATGAAATGACATTTTCAATTTTGTGGTAGGAAAGAAGATAGTGGAGTGGTTAATAGTAGTTAGAAGTGATTAACTACTCGTTTTGGGATTAAGGTTATTAATTGTGTAGTAACCAACAACTCGTTTGGATATTGAGGTTAATAGTGGTTGAATGATAAATTTGATGTAAAGTTTAGTAAAATTTATTGTAAAATTTGATAAAGAGGTTAAGAGGGGATGAAGGGTAGTTAACCGTGGTTGTTTACTACAAAAAAAAAACGAGAGGTTTTTGTAGAGTGGTTATTAATCGTTCCTCATATCCAAAAAACAAACACACCCCTTCTGTCTAATAGAGTTTTCGTTTGATTGGCAATGTATACATCTTTAGCTACTTCTACATCCAAGTATTCTTTCCAAACAAAAGGGAACTCATTTGCAACTTCTCCATCAGATGGTTTTTTTTTTCTTTTCTTTTTCTTTTTTTTTTTTTTTTTTTTTTGAAAATCTAGAAATTGGAACTTTACTTCCTATATCCAGAACATACATCAAAGGGTATTTGCAATTAACTCCAACAAAATCACACATCATTAGAAGGCCACAGCGCCTTACACATGAAAAGAATTCATAGAATTTATTTGGTGAGATCCTTATTATATCCAAACCCAACATCACAAGAAAGTTAAAATTATGTCTGGAAAATATGGTCTTCACAAAGACCTTTGGACAGGTTGGTTTTGGTCTTGACGACTGTTTCTTGCAACTTAGTTAAAAAGACTTTTCATAAAAATCATCAGTTTGAAAAATGTCATTTCATTCACCTAAAATTGAGATGTTATTGAAAAATATATAATCATTTTTAAATCAATTGACAATGAAATAAGTAATACATATTTTATAAAGATTGTGGAGTGTTACGCTCCATGCCCACGATTTGAAATTTGGATTTTCTCCTATGGGCACCGATATTCCCCTGCAACTTGATAACTTTAGCAACTAGCCTTCATCGCTTCTAAGATTGAAGATTGTCCTCACAAACTAACACGAGTCCTTTCAGCATGTTTTGTCCTCACTCGCATGAGTCGTAAGAATTTTGAGCCACCGAAAAGGAAGGTGTACCTTATTGGTAATAAGTACTGCAAATGATATCTTTTAAGCCCTCTCATTCAGATGTGGCAGGCGTTACATGCCCACCAACTTCCACGTTGGTTCGTTCTCAAACCACATCTTACCGGTAGAGGTTCGACTATGATACCATTTGTAGTGCCCCAGGCCTAGGATACGGAATCCATATTTGCCCTTATGGGCAACCGCATTTCCCTGCGATCTAACCATGTCTCAACCAACACAATTCCTTTCAGTATGATTTGTCCTCATTCGCATACATCTTAGTTTGAGTTGGATAGTCCAAATTATTCTCACTTGTATTTTATAAAAAAAAAAAAAAAAAGTGGTTGTTGGATTGAAAGCCATCATTATCCTTCCATCGATGAGAGTAGGAGGTAGCGTTGTTCTGTGAAGCCAGCCGCCTCACGTGGTTCCCTCACTTTTAAGAGCATAGCACTTTAGGTTTTCACCTATAGTGTAAAGCCCAACTCCCTTGTTGAAATGGGTCAGCCCATTATACCTCTTCATAGGCCCAACCCAATGAGAAGTTCTAATCCTCCAACCATTCTAAAGCCCCCACTTGGGTTACAAGGCTCAGCGATAGATATGTAAATCACTTCAATACATAAACAAGCTTCCACCTTTAATTTTTTTCAATGTGGGAAAAAATTGGAACTTTCAAGCTTCCTTGTTCCATTTCACTTGGAAGAATTCTCATAAACACTTGTAGATTTTGTAATTTTATCTTAAATTGTAATAATTTCGTGAAATTTTTTGAAAGAACTGGCTTGTTATCCTTCCATTGAATAGAATTAAAGGTAACGATGCCCTCAAACATTTATGAATCTTTGCAACTTTAACTTTTAAACATAAAATATCCATTCTCCCTTTTCATGCCAAAAAATTGAAAGGTCTTTACACAAATTTCAATGATTTAGGAAAAAGGTTTTTGGTTGATTGATCCTGCTCTAACCATGAGAACCCTATATTGAAAACATCAAGGTATTTGTATAAACTTAGACAAAGTAAAGTAGACAAAAAATACATTGCTATTAAACTTCAATTATTCAAGCTGACTATTACATCAAAAGGGTTTATGTATTTGTCCAAAACCTTACATAAAAAGAAGTTCTTCATATAACTTATTTGGTGAGATCCTTATTATATCCAAACCCAACACCCACAAAAAGTTATAACTAATGATTAAATACACACAAACTTTTAAGACATTTCCCTTAGGAGGAACATGGAGGAGGAGGAGGACGAGGGGGAGGAGAATAATTTCCTTTCCAAGAGGTATCCAATTGTCTAGCAATTAATCTCGACCCCATCACACCATTAGTTTCCTTTATCATCTCGCCTGTCGAAACAAAAAAAGAAAATCGAAAATGATATCGTTAAAAATGGTTGAAGATCTCATATTGAAAGAATGAGGAGACCTCATATTAGCCTGGACTGCTCTTTTTATAGTCAATTGATTTTAAGATGGAAATACTTACGGGTCATGCGAGCCATGACATTGGACGTTCCCGTAAGTTCTCGAGCTGAAACGTTGAAAGCAAGAAGAAGCAAAGCAAGAAAGATAGCCTTGTTCCAAGCAGCCAAAGCTGTTGGTGAAGCCATTGGTTTGTGATTGTAGAAAGCTCAAATGTTGTGAGGGAGTTTAGAGAGAATTTGATGGGTATTTATTGACTAATTTAAACCAAACAAATTTGAAAAATATGGTTTCCACAGACTTTTTGGGCAGCTTAGTTTGGTCTTTGTGGCGACTGTTTCTAGCGACTTATTTCAACATTTTATTTATTATAAAGTTCATTGAGTACAAAGACTTTTTTGCCAGTTTGGTCTTATGTTACTAACTTATTATAGGGAAATTTATCCTCTATATTCTACCTCTTGTATTATATTTGCAACACAAATTTTAAAATAATACATGATTTTCTATCAATGATAGAAATGAGTTTATCAAAAAAATAAAATCAATCAATGATAAAACTCAACCAGTTATAAAACTTTTATTATGATTCAATTTGAATTAAAAATGGTTGTCGGATCCTAACCTCTCATGTGGGCTCGAAAGAACTGGTCTTGTTATCCTTCCACTAAAGAGAGTACGAGGTTACGTTGTTCTGTGAAACCAGCCTCACGTGGTTCCCTCCACCTAAGGGCTATGCACTATGGATTTTCAACCACAATGCAGGGCCCAACTCCCTTCTTGAAATGGGCAAGCCCAATAACACCACTTTCAAGGCCCAGCCCATTGAGAAGATCTAACCCTCCAACCATTTTGAAGCCCCCACTTGGGTTACAAGTCTTTGTTACAAGGCTCGGCGATGGCGATGTATGCCACTTCAATACTTAAACAAACATGTAGCTTTCAATTTTTTCAATGTGGGACAAAAATTGAAATTGAAACTTTGAAGCAAGCCATTTCACTTGGAAGCATCTTCTTAGACATTTTTATTTGTGGTTACTTTTTAATCCCTCCTCCCCCAATATTTTTTAAGAAAAAAAAGATATATATAAACTCATTGTGAATTAGCTTCTCTTTTTTTTTCAATATATTGAGCTTGTATCGTTTTTAGATCATCAATTTTGTTTGCTTGGATCGAATACTCATGTGAATTTATGGAGTTTAATATCATATATTTTAAATAAATATGGGTTTTACATAAATTAACGATAAAGTAGAAACATTTCACCATAAATAGAGTTATTTCATATTCTAAATATATCTCTTCTTCTTTATTTTTTTCTTAGACTCTATACTCATCTAAATTTCCATGATCTTTTGATTCTAAATATGTAGTGTCACTCAAAACTAATTGGCAATTAGATACATAATTCATATATCTTATAAGTATAATAAAGTTGGGATTTTTTCGAATGATTCAATGTCATATGTATGTTTTTTAGATTGGGCCTAATGATATTATGTTATTTTATTTATGTTTCGATTGCAATATTCAAAAAACAGATCAAAAACCACATGGTTGTCAACTTTTCAGCATCAAAGTAAAATGAGACTAATTAAAGTGGACTATAATACATGATCCTGAATAAGCTAAGTCAACATTTTGCAACACAAAAGCAACAACATTAAAGTCCACAACTTTCAATGGAAAAAAGTTTAGTTCATAAACTTACTCATGGATATTTCATCCAAATTCAACCATACTGGCTTTATTCTCCAACTACAGATAGATAATTAAAGAACATACACAAAAATTCAAGACTTATTGCCTTTAATAAGGTGGAGGAGGACAATACGAAGGTGAACGAGGTGGCGGCGGAGGAGGAGGTCGAGGAGGAGGAGATTTATAGTGTCCCTTCCAAGGGCCATCCAACTGATCTTGAATAATTAATCGCCTTCCCTTCACCCCATCTGTCTCGCCTGCAAAAATATGAAAAAAGATTGAGAAACCAACATGTTTTCAAATTTCTATCCAACGTGTTATGACTGAAACGAATAACGACAAGCAAAAAATAAAACAAGAAAAGTCAACATATAATTCACTAACGATGTGCTAGCTACGTCAACCAAAGGAAAAAACCATTTTTTGAAGAGAATGCAAAATACAAAAAACTAGATGAAGAGCACAAAAGTTTATCAGAGTTTATATATTGCACCTGTTAAAATAAACCCTAAACAGAATAGACCCAACAATAAATTCAAATGAAAAACTTAAACCATAATCTCCAAATGATCCCCCTCGTACTCGTCGCTAACATACCCTTATATTATTCGTATTTCTACTTAGACTCAACCCTATCACTCCCTTAGATATCGACTCACTAATCATGTAGATCATCATAGAAGGTCATTCGAAGCACGAGTTAACTGATTAGTAACATGAAAGCATTCAATGAAAAAAAGAAAACTTACGAGCTATGCGAGCCACCAGGTTGGTCCCATCAAGTTTTCTTGCAGAAACATTGAAACAGAGGAAAAGCAAAGCAAAGAAGGTCACCTTCCAATCAAGTCCATGAGCTCTTGCAGCAGCCATAATCTCACCTTTTCAAAGAAAGCTAGAGTTGTGTGTCAAGTAGAGAGATTTTGGTTACATATATAGAACTAACCAAAGAGAGAGACCTGCAAAAGAGCTTCACTTTCAAGTTTCAGCAGTACTGAATTAGGTAACAAGAAACTTGTCGGATTCGCAAGTCTTGCAACTATGTCTGCTACCTAACACTAATCTTTGTCAGCTTGTGAAAGTCATCGGTCAATGTAGCCGACCTTATCCTTTTGTTTTTTTTTCTCTTCTTTGTAACGTCAAACAAATACTACATTTATGACTGGGCCCAATTTTACGGAAAATTGTTATAAGAGAGAAAAATGGTATAAAAGTTTCCACTTCATTGCCTATAGGAGCCATCAAGGCAATAGCTTCTTTCAATGTGGAATAAAAAATGAGTCTGAAACTTGGGTATTTCCTCAACTCAATTATTTATTTTTTTTAGAAATCGAGAAATTGGAGATTCGCTCCACTATGCTCAAGGTAACCATGCCCTCCCTAGGCTAGATACAGGAAGACATGGGTATCCTCCACTATTTCATAATATCAATGAAATGTTTCTGTTTCAAAAAAAATAAGGAATAGAGACAGGACAAGATAGGTAAATTCTAAACCTTAGACCTTGAAGGGAACACACTTTTAAAACTCAAGCATTCAACCACCATACACCCGTTCAGAACAACTCCTAAGTAATTATGAAATCAAAATAAAGACAACGGACTGGTTCTTCTGCATGTTAATGGCACTTTGGTCCCCAAGGGGTGGCGCAGTAGTTGAAGACTTGGGCATTGAGGGTATGCTCCCCTCAAGGTCCCGAGTTCGAGTCTTCTCTGTGACAGTACTCCTTCGATGTCTCCGGTGCCTAGAGATGTCCATTTTCCCCATGGGGGCAGGGCCCCGTGGAGACCCGCTCCTATAGGGGCGGTGAATCCCCGAATAAGTGGTGAATGGGGAAGTGAATGGGGATGAAAAATTCCTCCAAGCTAAATAAGGATGGGGATGGGGATGGGGAATGTACTCCCCGCCCCGTCCATATTTTATGTATATATATTTTAAATTTTTCTAAATACATTAATAATCATAAAGTAGTAAAAATACTTATTTGGATTAATATTTTCCTTACCTAATTAATTATTTAATTAAAAATCAATAAAGATTTCTTTTAATATTGAAAAAATTATCTAAGATTTAGAGAATTGAGTTAACAATAGAGAAAGTTTGCAAAAAGTTAAGAATAAAAAAAGAAAAAAAGAAGAGTTAAATGGGGATTCCCCGTGGGGAACCCGATCCCCGTGATTTACCCTCGGTGAATCCCCGCCCCGTTCCCCGCAAAATTTTACAGTGAATTTCGCGGGGATGGGAATTGAAATGAGAGTGGAGATGGGGACGGTAAAGCCATCCCCATCCCCACCGCCCTGTGGACATCTCTACCGGTGCCTGGCCTAGGGACGGGCGTGGTTACCTTATTTCAACAAAAAAAAAACAATGGCACTTTGAGACGAATACAATCAACTGCAGAGTTAATGTTGTTGTTGTTGAACTACTATGAATTTTGAAGTTATACTTGAATTACAAGATTCTGTACATTGGACAGAGAAACAGGAAATAACTTAACTAATAACATGTACAATGCACACACCAACATCCCTAACCATATTCACTGGCTGGATTTGCACACAGAAATCTAAGCCCATAGCTTCAAACTTCCATCTGAACAAACAGAAGCAAATTGGGAGAAACTGAATTTAGTTCTATGTTTGAGAGAATGATGCTTTATTTATGCAGCAATTTTACAAAAGTAACATTTAGGGT
This sequence comes from Sicyos edulis, assembly GCA_036507275.1. Taxonomy (NCBI): domain Eukaryota; kingdom Viridiplantae; phylum Streptophyta; class Magnoliopsida; order Cucurbitales; family Cucurbitaceae; genus Sicyos; species Sicyos edulis. Next base: position 1,511,238 of record CM071858.1, on the reverse strand, counting down.
AATCAGTGAAAATGACAGACTCTGCTAACTTGAGTGACAAAAACACAAACGAGATAATCCAATGTTTAGAATATTTGGTTCGGAAAAGTACATTGGCATTGTTAAACATGCCTTCTTTGAGTGAAACCACAATAAACTGTAAGATCAAAAAATGAAAAGAATAAAGCATAGGATTAACTGCTGGAATACAAATAGTTCATTGTAATGAATCTTGTCTTTCAACAACGTTTCATGCTATCTTAAATCTCACAATATTTTGATTGTTGCATGGCTAGCAAATCTTTATGCTTTTTTTCTGAAATGCAACTATATGAAAACATATTTCAACAGAGAATGACATGAGAATCAAGAAAATGAAAGAAACCTGGGAATGTGGGAAGTGAGCTTTGATCATCCTCCCAATGTTCTGTGTGTGACTTAAATCAAGAGCTGCATCAACCTGAAAAACAACACAGAATGATGCTGCATATCAATTTGATGAAAACTTGATGTCAAATAAAAGACAAAATATCTTGATCAAATTTTACAATGTGCTTTACCAAGAACTACAGTCAAGAAAATGGAACAAACCTCATCCAATATATAAAGGGGAGCTGGTTTGAAGAGAAGCAATGCTAAAATTAGAGAAAGTGCCAACAAAGATCGTTGACCTCACTTAATTCTGATAATGACTGCTTCCAAACACCACCAAACGCTACTCGTACTTCGAGACCGTCTAAGAAGCTACAACCTTCCGGAGGCTGTAGCTTAGCCGTAGTCCCAGGTAGTAATGTAGAAAAGATGGAACCAAAGTCACTGGTTAAAGAAAATATCAAACAGGATGGTCAGTCTACTTATTTGAGTCAAGAATAAATGCACATGAACGAACTAAAATGAGAAGGTAAACGATCTACACAAATGACAAAACTACTCACCCGTTTACTTTCACCCAAGTAACTTTCAGTGTTTCTCATCTAATTCGTCGATCACCTTCTTTATTTTAGACTTATCGTTCTAGAAAAGAGAGTTCAGTTAGTAAAATGCAAGCATACTTAACAAAACTAACCTCGATGATGTTTTTCTTTGACATCAAATCATTGTACTCATCCTCTGCTTTCTCAAACATGGCCATGACTTTCTTGTTCACCCTTTTCTCAAGGCTTCATATGTAAGCAGAAGAGTTTAGAGTGAGGATAGGGTGTTCACATTTTTAGCATAATCTATGTAATAATCATAATTAAGCATCTACTGAGATGGGTATTGTATAATTGCAAAAGTGTGCCCAAAAAAACAAGAATACTCCTTCGAAATATTATATTTGAAACTTGAATTTCTGAGCTACAACCACTCACTTGGATTGTTGAGCCTGAAGTCTTTCGAGTTCTTCTACAGCTTTATAAGGATCGCGTGATTCAAAATCATAATCAGTGTTTTAAAAAGCCCAAAGCGCATTAAAGCGCAATGGGCCTCTAGGGCCTGAGGCGTAAGGCACACCATAAGGCGCGGGCTTTATTACATCAGGCGCACTATATAAAAAACACAATTTTTTTTACATATATGTGTGTATACACATTTCCATAGACATAAATGAAGTTTTAACCAAGAATAATATACAAAACATACATTATATTTAACTATTAACCTTCATTTCATGGAAAGAAATGAAGTTTAACTAAGAATATATACAAAACATACCTAAGATTCAACTATGAATGTTGTCTTTGTGAGTTGAAGAATTAAGTTATTTAAGGTATTGAAATGTCTTGAATTAGTTATCTTGCACTTTGAATGACCTAGTACGGAAATCTCACAAAGGATAAAGGTGAAAACATGAAAAAATATAAAGAAAATAAAAAAGCCCCCAAGGCGCGCGCCTTTTGGGCGCCCGGGGCTTCACGTAAGGCGCCAAAAGGCGCGCACCTGGCTTTTCCCAGGCGAGGCGCAAGAGGTGCACCTTGGGCCTAGGCGCGCGCCTAACAGAGCTTTTTAAAACACTGATCATAATCAGTTCCACTTTTCCCAAATAACTGTTTCTCAGATGCAATCCAAGCATGTTTCTCAGCCAGCCTGTCTACCCTAAAAATAACAAGAATCGGCGCTCCGCTACATACCCCAGACATTCGTGTCCATTCCAAGGTCTGGACCAAAAAATAACAAGAGATTTCACAATTAAGCTACCGCGTGGATTTCGTACCTAAGATCTTCTAGAGAGTGTGACTCGAATGAGGAGCCTTTGTGAATTTTCTTTTTTAAAAAAAAAAAATCCATTACGTCAAACATCAAAGAGCCATACTCACAATCTGAAGAATGTGCTAAATTAGCTTCAAACATCGAATTCGATATCTTGACAAAAAAAGGGCCATTGCTTGCGTTTTTTTTTTTTGTTTTTGGATAATCAGGAATCGGAATTACACTCGACTACATTGGAAACTACAAATCACTACCAACGAGACCGTCCCCATCCCAAAGTTCAAATCTCAAAAATAACAAGAAATTTTACAAATAAAATTTTTCTTGACTTTCGAATTTGAGACCTCTAAATGAATATACATTGGAAACCACAAATCTCTACCAACCAGACCGTCGCAGAATGAGAAAACAATAATAGCCCTAGATTGAGGGAAGAATCACGTTTTTCTTCTTAGTTTCAGGTAATACAGGAAACTCAAAGCTATATAGTACAATAGCAATCCTCTACCCCAACGTGCAAATGTTAACAATACAAAACAAGATTGTCAAAAAGAACTTCCATCATATCTTACCCAAAAAAAAAATGAAAATTTGACAAAATTTTCAGGTAAAGCAATTCAACATAGCAGTGGCAGCTACAAAATTACAAAACCTGTCACGTCACAGTAATCTCCTGATGATCCTCGCACCCAAGCGGACTCCGATGCCGCTCAGAATTATCGAACACAACCGACACGGTAGCCTTCGTAATCCCTGCTTTTCCCTGCTTGTACACAAGCTCCTGAAGATTCGTAGCGCGAACCTGCTGCAAATTAGTAATTCCCAGAACAAAGCAAATCGAATACAGAATGTTGGACTTTCCAGAACCGTTAAGCCCAGTAATTGCATTGAAATGAGGATCGAAACCCGGGACAGCGGTCCTCGTCGCGTAGGACTTGAACCCCTCCAGACAAATTTCCTTGATGTGCATCGCTCCCAGATACTTGAAACCTCAGAACTAAAAATTTCCCTGAAATTCAAAAGAGAAATCCCTAACAGAGGAGTTGTATAGACGAAATTGAATCGGATTCGGAGATCGAAACCCTAGAAATCTGCATTTTCAGAGAGTTTTTTTTCTGGGAAAATTTTGAAGGAAAATTATTTGATGAAGCTTTTGATCTCTCCAACAGAAGAGAAGAGAAGAGAACTCAAAGGCGGGAAAATTGCTCTGTTCTTCTTCTTCCCTATTTTTCAAAAAACATAAACAAATTAATAATAATTAAAAAAAAATTGTTCGGGCTTTTTGAATGGGCTTTGAGTAAAATATGGGCCGTGGGCTGTATTCATGTTGGATCCGTTTAAGGCCCGAAATAAAGGGATTTTCTGTTTATTTTTCGTTCATTTTTAGTTATTCACCTAGAATTCAAAAAATACAAAATTGGAAAGATTTTTTTTTTTTTTTTGAAACAAAGGTAACCAAGCCTGTCTCAGGCCAAGCACGGGAGACATCAAAGGAGTACTGTCACATGAAAGATTCGAACTCGAGACCTTGAGTGTAGCATACCTTCAAAACTCAAGTTTTCAACTACTACGCTGAGACAAATTGGAAAGATCTTAGACGTCTTGCATTCATAGTAACATATATATTTAGAAGAATGTGTTAGAATGAGTATAAGAATGGTATAGATTGGATTATTTGCTTAATGTTAATTTAATGGAGTGCTTCCAAGTATGACATGTTTACCTAATTCGAGGTTAACTACAACATAAATATCTCTATCGCTTGCTTTAAGTTAGAGTAAGAAGAGATGTTCATGTTAATTTTCTACAACGACATGTTAATGAGAAAAAAAAATTTCCGTGGGCTAACAAGTTTGGAATGTATTCTTCATCTCGTTTTTTTATGTATGCCGTAATTTCATCTCATTTTTTGATCCCCGCCATGTAATTTCCTATACCCGATTTCTCATAAAAAATAATTAATTTTGTAGAGTAAAGATTAATTTTAGTTGTCGTACGATATAGAAATCTTCCATAATAATACTCGCCCTTGCTCCTTTGTCTCTCGCAACTCAACTCTCTTCCTATCTCATGTTCATTTGTTTGGTGATGAGAAACAAATCAACTTGAGTTAGAAACACAAAGAATACAAAGCTTAAAGAATAAATTATTTTGGTTTGCCTAAACTTCAAAACTCAACATTTAGCTTAAAGAATAAATTAATTTGGTTTGCCTAAACTTCAAAGCTCAACATTCTTTTTTTTCTTTTTTTTTATTAAGTTTTCCTCAAAAAAAAAACATTCATTTTTTAGTCCTACCTCTTTTTGTCAGCTACTGCTTTTGTATGATTATTGAAATTGAAACATTTCGAAGTGTTATTAAAAAAAATCGAGAGAGGTTGGTTAGATAAAATAAAATTAAGTTATAGGATTGTTTAATTAAAGATTTAGAACTCATCAAATTAGAACCAACCATGATCATAAATAAAATTATCACATTTCACTATGCCTACAAGAATGAAATATAAAATATAATCTTTATAAATATATATTGATTTTCTCTATAAAAAGAAATTAAATATTGTTGAAAGATGAAACAAGAATTGACGTGATTAGAGTCGTAGTGGCTAAAAATTGATGGTCGGTTACAAGTGATGCATAAAAAAATCAATCCACAAAAAAAAAACCCATATATATGACTAAGTCTAATAGATTAGGAAATTAAATATATGTGCCAATGAGAGAATACTATTAGTGTAATCTATAAATTGAAAAGTCATACGTTCTAATCTCTAATTTGTAACTAAAAAAAACCAAATATATGTTAATACATATACTTAGGTTCCAATCTCTAATTTGTAACTAAAAAAACCAAATATATGTTAATACATATACTTCAATGGGGAAAGTTTTAATAAATTGAAATTATAATTAGTCTTAGTACTAAGTAACCAAGTATGGATCAAGCATCTAAATTAAAATTAGTTAAAAATGGCAACTAAATGAAAATTAGGTTAAAAATGTCAAAGTTTTTTTTTTTTGAATTCATTAAAAATATCAGAGTTACAAATCAATTATTATTGAATTTAAAAAAACTAAATTAAAATTATATGTTGTTTTATAATCACTTAGTTGGGTGTTTAGTTGCTCGGTTAGCAACCCAAAAACCTCGTCAATATATAATTGAATGCAGTGTACTCTCTTAGAAGTTTGGTCTAGCTTTTGTATACTCATCTTTAATTGGAAGATAGACATTTTTTTCCATTAATTCTTGGTTGCAATTCTTTAAAACTATTGGATAATCATTTGATTTTTAATTTTTTATTTTTGAAATTTAAGCTTATTTTGAATCAAATTTCTTACGACATGTTCCACCTTTCCCACAAATGTATCCATATTTTCTTTAAAACCTATGTAAATGTTAACCAACTATCTTTTTTTAAAGAATTATGTGAATGCTAACCAATTTCAAAAAACAAAAACTTTTGGCAGTTTTTTTTGTTTCTAAATTTTGATTCGATTTCTACAAATATTAGTGAGAGGTAAATATCCAAATAAGAAGAATCATGCGGTAAGGAATTGTAGTAGGTTTAAATTTCAAAAATCAAAAATAAAAAATGAAATTGTTATAAAAGGGGTGTTAGTTATTGATTGTTGTTCCCATTTGTTCCAAGCAAAAACCAACTAAAAATCCAATTGCAACATTTTTTTTGTTTTTTAAAAAAAGAGTAGCAGGTTCGTCCTTAGGTCAAACATATTAAAAGAGTAATGTAACAGTCGAATCTCAAACTTGAAATTTTAAGGGAAGCATACCCTCAAAGTTCAGTCTTCAACCACTAGCAACCCTTTCGGACTCCAATTGTAACATATTGAAACACACAATAACAAAAAAGAGATCAATCATATATCTAAATCCTTTTAATTCCATTTGAATTTGGATTCATAGATCAAATTCTAAATAATTACACATCCTGCACAGAAAGCTTCGATCAATCGAGCAAAAAATCAGCAGAAAAAAAAAACTAAAAAAAGGATCGAAAATGGGCAATCGATATTTACACATCCGAATCGATCAATAAAGAAGAAAACAAAAAAGAGAGTTAGAATCTGAAGAAACAGACGAATTTCAAGAACTCGGAGCAATTGAACGATTCTGTTCTTCGCTTGATTTTCTTTCGCCGAGCTTTCATGGCGGTTTCTTTCTCAACGAATCGAACAATTTCTTCCGTCAAAATTCCATCCCATGCGCATTCTTTCACATCATCCTTACCGAAGAAAATGTCTCCGACGTCGAATTTCGAAGATCGGCAGCGACGGCCGCCGTTTCCGCCGTCGCCGCCGCCGGATTCGAACGGGCGGATATCTCTGGCCATTGAAGAGAACAGGTCTTTCTGTGTATTTCTAATCGATGGGTTTTTGTGAGGTTTTTTTTTTAATGGTTGTATTTATATATAAGATTTGAGTATTTAAATTTGTATTTTAGTTTTGTTTGGAAATATAATAATACTAATCATTCATCTTTTGTTTTAATTAATAATTCAAATTAATTTTGAGTGACAAAATATTCGGTTTGAATGTTATTTTTAAAATGAAAATGATTGGTAGAACCTTCCTGGATTTACTGAATCACTCTTCATTTAGATTCAAACTTCAGTTATTTAAATCTTATTTACTTACTTTTTGTTTATTCAGTTTTTCTACTTACTATTTCATTTTTATTCAATAAAATCTTTTTTATATATATAATTAAATGTCAACTAGAAAAATAATGCAACTCCAACCTACAAAAGTGAGTTTGAATTTTCACCTTAACAATACTAAAAATAAATAAAATTTATTACTTCGCCCAAAATTTGTGAGCACCTTGGGCAAGCATTATTAAAAAATTTAAAGTGTTATTCAACCGTGAATTTCTCTCGAATTTAAATCCATGATCTCCTAATTCATGAATATACACTTATACCACTCCGCTGTTGTTCTAAACGGACCCTTTTATCAACTCTTTTTCATAACCTAATTACATTAGTTTTGGTAGAGTCTTTATGCTCTATTTGAGTTTATTATGGTTGATAAAACAATATCAATAGTTTAATTAAACCTCATAAATACATACCGAAGGTTATTGGCGCAGTTGGTTATCTTGTCTAGTGTTAATCCATTTCAACTCCACCATCACGAATTCGAGCCCGAAAATCGGTATTTAACTCTTTATTATTTGAGAGTAGTTGTGTCATCTATGTAGGGTTTGTTGGTCCCCCTTCCCCCACTATGTACTCAAAAAAAAACCTCATAAATACATAAAAGGACTAAATTTAAAGCATAATCTTTTCCATTAACCAATAGGTCAATTGCCACAAGCCAATCACAATCACAACCATCCTTGATGATGAAGACCATCAAATTTATAATTTAATCTAATTATTTATCCCACTTAAATAATGTGATGATGAATCTGTTGTACCTGCTCATTTCTATACCAATAATTATAGGAAAAAAACATTTAAAAAGAAACAAACAAATAAAAACTCACCAACCATGATTTTAATATTGGTATAATCTAGACAAAAAACCAGAGAGTATCAGAGAAAGTAACAAGCAATGGCAGTAATATTCAACTGTAAAATTGCATTTTAAAATGTGCAGTGTTCAGTTCATAAATCTGGATAAATAACTCAGCCAAGTCAAATCATCAGCTCAAAAAAAAAAAAAAAATCAAGTATTAAAGAAAAATAAAATATAAATGATTCAAATTTAAAAGGCTCAGAGAGTCATTTCACTTTGAGGGTAGTCCAGAGTCACAGAAAAGCTCACTGAAACTATCTAATCTATGCTGTGGTGGTGTAGTTGAATCTATGATGGAATCTACAATGCCTGCATTTCCAAAGTGGTCTGCCCGTTGGTGCTGGAAGATGAAGTCGTGCCTTCGTTCTCTGACTTCATTTGTTGAACGGATGGCGGGTTCACGATGGTCATTGGCACGACAAAGTTGTCAGCTAAGCGTCCCTTCATCTCCCTGTGTTCTTGACATAGAGCACACCAGTGCAGGCAGCAATTTGTCATGCATGGATCGCATGGGGAGTTCTGCAATCAATAGTACAACGATTTGAATACAGCGGGTGAAAAAACATAGGTTGGTAAAGTAACTATCTCGACTTTAGGAAAAATGTAGCATCGATTGGTTCGATGCTGATCGCCCACTTTTGAATTGCACATGTAGAAGTAAAGGAATGATTGTTTCAAATCTTATGGTATGCCCCCGACGTATGATGTGGGATGACATTAGCATTAGTAGAGGGTATGGGTAGATCGAGCTCTTTGAGGTTCCCCTCCGAGAGTAATGTGATATTGTTACTTGTTAGGATAGAAACAAATATCGAAAAACAAAGAATAAAAGAATGAGAAAAACAATATATAGATTTACATGATTCACTAACCGTAAATTCCTTAATAGCATTTTATTGAAGAGGATACAAAATAAAAAATACTTAGATAATGACACAAGGGTTTATACATTGCACCCCTCTTAAACCATAAACAGCTCAAAATAAAAACTTAAATCATAATTGCCCTTTGACCCTGACTCGCTGACCAGGCAACGATTCCCACATTAGGTCATTCCGAGTGCTGAATAACTTAATGCAAGGCATTTCAAACATATATGAAAATATCTTAATAGGTTGTCTGGTTTGAACAAGCTAACATACCAATGTAAAAGAATGAAATAGGTTTATATCCAATGCGATCAACAAAATATCTTCTTATGAGCGTAAATTTCTCCTCATAAAACACACGAGAGGACACTTTGGGATCCGAAGCAAACAATTCTATAAGTGGTGCTTTTATTCAATATGATTGACAATGAAGAGCCAAAGAATTTAGTTGGCATCTGGATTTTTTTCAGTCTCTGTGTAACCACAGATTACCCAGTCAATAATTGAGATTGATAAGCACAAAAGCAGAATATTACCTTAAGATGATACTTCTTCTGCAAAGATTGGCGAACAAGACCAGTATATATGCCACACATCCACCAGGTAAACAGTAATCCCTCCCAAATGAGAAAAGTCGTGTTCGGATCAATGCAATGAAATGCTGCAGTTGCTGTCGCCAAGGCAATGCCACCTTCAACAAATATAGCGTGACAAACACACGGCCTTGTCCAGTCCATGTCGTCGTCTCTCAAGCTTTCAACGTTGCGCCCAAACAAAACGCATGGACAGAACAGTCCAGTCCAGCCTGTATACACGAAATAGGCATACATACAAAGACAAAAACAAGTTACTACAAGAACTGCTTGCTCTTGTTGAACTTGAAATGGGTAGTGCTAATTGTATAATTGCAATGGAGTTCAAGATCTAATTCTAGAAATAATTTATGTTGGAAAGCTGTTTAATCCGACCTGAGAACCATAGATTAAGAAGAATACTATATTTATAGAAACTTACAACTTTGTGGATCTTCAGCACAGCCAAAAATCCCAGTTGTCCAAGGTTCATCCGCCGGAGGTTCAAAGCTTTCAGGCAGTGGCTGCCCACACTCATTGCATTTTTGAACATTCAACTGCAAGTCATCCAGAGGATTGCAATTATAAATGGTATGCTTTTCTATTTTTCCCTAGGATAAATTTTATAAATGGCCATACACACAAAGAGCACAAGCTGGAAACCATAAAATAGATTTGAACAAGAATCATAGTATATATAAAAAGAAGTCAAGCAACTGCAAATCAAGAAAACCACAGATATCCCGATAGAATCTACCACACTTTTTATTAAACTACGATAAATCTCTCGAGAGAATCTCTCAAAGAGCCCAGAGTACAAAGACGACAATTCAATTGGATGATTGACAATGACCTAACAACTCCTATTTATAGCCCTAAACCCTAATTTGACCTAATTAATAAAAGACAAATAATAGGCCCAAGCCCAATACATTTAAAATAGCAATTAACTAATAATTAATAAATACTAATATTCCTAAAATGCCAAGGCCAGATCGTATCAATACTTTCCCCCCCAAGAGCCACCTTGTCCTCAAGGTGTTCCATCTCCGATGCCATCTTTTACAGCCCCGTCTCCTGGCAAAAAGTCTGTCACATCAGCATCCTGGCACTCGTGCGCATCCCGAACGACCCACACATCCAAGTTCTGGAGCTCCTTCTTCTGACAACGATGTCCTGGGACAAATTGTTCATCGCAGCGGAAGCATAACCCTTTGTCCTTCCTAGCTCGAATTTCGGTTGTAGTCCTGTGGGACAAAATCTCTGTGCTTCCAGTTCCTGATACAATCGTTCCTGCTTTAGCCTTGATCATTGCGTATACTTCCCTCGTTTTGGGTAGCCCAAAAAGCAAAATCATCCTCAATCACTTGGGCCATAAACATTTTCTCTTCAATGCCCACTGGTCGTAGTTTACGCATCGCGCTCCGTATCTCCTCTTTTCGACCCACTTTCCCACTTCCTCCAATGCACTCATACTGATATCGCGCATTCCCTTAGCAAAGCGCTCAAAGCTCCGACGATATTCCTTCACCGTACCTATTTGCTTCAAACTCATGAAGTTGGCATACTTATTGGCCTGGGCCACCGGTTGGAACGCTCCAACAACCCATCCTTGAATTCGTTCCACGAACGAAAAGGAGCACGGTCCTCCTCATACTGAAGCCACTCCAATGCCTCCCCTTCTAAACATAACCCTGCTGCCTCAACCCCTTCATATTCAGTCAACTTGTTGACCAGGAAATAACGCTCGACCCGACTCAACCATCCTACTGGATCCTCGTCAGACAGACCTTTGAAAACTGGCATCTCCAATTTTCTGAATCTCCTGTCATATCCCGGTCCCTCCCTTTCTACTGCTCTCTGTCCTCCCCGTTCAAATCTTTCTTCTCCCCTCCGCCCAAATTCTCGTCCCGTATTTCGGAAATTGTCACCCCAACCACGATCGTTCCATCCGTCATGCGCTAGCGGCCTGTCATAACCGATGCGCACCCTCCTCTCTTCCAGATACCTGTTACCCCTCCTGTTGACTCTCGGGTCTCCCCTTCGGTCGAACTCATGCCCCGGTAAATTTTCCCCGCCAACGATCCCCGGAAACCCCTCTCCCTGGTCGAACTGCTTCGCTCGATCAGACTGCCAGCCCGGCCACCAGATCACGCCCAACCGACTTGCGCCCGGACCCCCACCCAAGCCCAGCCCTTCTCTGCCCATACCCGCGCTTGGCAGCCCCACGCCGCGCCCAACCCCGCTCGGTCCCACACCCCAGCCCGCGTCGCCCACTCCCGCACCCTAGCCTACCCCACCCGAGCCTGCGCCCGAGCACGTGCCGCGACCCCAGTTCGCGTCACCCGCGCCCCAGCCTGCCCCACCCGAGCCCACGCCGCTATGCCACTCTGCGCCGCCCGGCCCCACACCCCCACGCCCTAGCTCCCCGCCCGCGCGCGAACCCTCCACGGCCTCCACGCCCGAGCCCGCCGACAACATCGCCGTCCACGCCAACCGTGCCCACCTCAGCGCCTGCTGCCACGCCTCTGGGTTCTGCCGTCGAGCCCGCCTTCACGCCAGCCGCTGCCCTATTCGTTCCTTCGGTCGAGTCCACGTCCGGTACCTCGATCACAATCCCCTTCCCTTTATCCGCTTTGTTCAAATCCATCAACAATTGCAGATTCCGGTTTAACATCTCGAATTGTAAACCAAACTTCGCATCCTGCTGCTCAAACTTCAAATCCATCTTTTTCCCTAAACGTTCCTCAATCGACTCCATCTTTGCTTCCACATCTTTTAGCCTTCTTGCCAAATCAGCCGACCCTTCTTCGCATTCTTGCATCCTCGTTTCCATCTTAGTCGAGACCATTCCCGGATCGGTAAACGGCTCTGATACCAAAATGATAGAATCTACCACATTTTTTATTAAACTACGATAAATCTCTCGAGAGAATCTCTCAAAGAGCCCAGAGTACAAAGACGACAATTCAATTGGATGATTGACAATGACCTAACAACTCCTATTTATAGCCCTAAACCCTAATTTGACCTAATTAATAAAAGACTAATAATAGGCCAAAGCCCAATACATTTAAAATAGCAATTAACTAATAATTAATAAATACTAATATTCCTAAAATGCCAAGGCCGGATCGTATCATATCCCAATGCACAGAAGACTATATTACAGGCAGAAAAGAAGATCGAAATCAGACGAGCCACTTGAAGCTTCTACGGTATATACTCTAGATCTGACTAACAACCCATCAACATCTACAATTGAACAGTTTAACAAGTACGCCTGCCGTTAGCACATTATTAACACACAATAAACAGGCACAGAGTGAACATCGTTGAATATTAGGCCCCCTCCATTGTTTAACCCTTAATAATGTTATTAAAAACAGCTTTACCCTATCACATTGGTGTACAAAAACCGCCATCATGCTTCGAACCTATCACCTCAAAAGCATCAAAATGTGTGGCTGAATACTTGCATTTACTCTCACTCACAACACAAAATTCTACATTTTCTATGACACTATTCAGGGAGCTTCCACATCGAAATGCTCAGCTTCTAGAACAATTTATCCACTACCAGCAACTTCACACAATTGGGTCAACAAACAAAAATACCAGCAAGACTTCATTCATTGGTATAGCAAGTCTCCTAGGAGGTCTCAGGTTCAAAACCCATAAATGAGTTTAATCGTAAGATCTCGTGTTGTCTCCCAAGTCTATGATCCGGATGCAGGCACCAAAGTCTGTAGTGGTGCAAAGCTCCGATTACCAATTATAAAAAACAACCAGAACGTGAAATCTTCACTCGTTGAGAACATAACACTACCAGTAAGTCTTCACTCGTTGGTAAAGGAAGTCTCTGAGGAGATATTCTTCCTTGGTCTCACGTTCGAGACCCACGAGTCATGAATGAGCGTAAAATCTCTTGTTGTACCCAAGGTTAGGGTCTTAAGTCCAGCGCGACACCGCAATTATGTAGTGTCGCGAAACTCCAATTCTCCTCATCAAAAACACAAAACAAGTAGATCGTATAGTGATATGCAAATATAATTTGCACATTGCACACGGGAAAACATACATATACCAAAAAAATCTCAAATCTACACAGAGAAATGTGAGAAACAAGCATTGACAAAAATTTCTCCTAAAAAAAGTAAACAAAACCTGAGGAACTTCAATGGGCTGATTAAGCTCCCCTGGCTTGATCTCTTCCAAGGGCGCTTGATCTTTCGTCAATTTCACATACCGAGAAGGCGCAGCCCCATCCCCCATCTAAGATCACCCACCAACAAAAACAAAATCAACAACCCCACAAACTTAATTTCAAAGAAACTACAAATTACAAGAACTTGCATCCAAAATCCAGCAATCACCCATCATTTCAAACACATTGAATCGTTAAAACACGGAAGAAAACAATTGAAACCGAACCCATCAACAAATCCGTTTCTGGGTTTATGAAAATTGCAAAGATCAAAGTGAAAAACAACAAATTAGAAAGATATACAGAATTCTTACTGACCCCAGCAGAGAAATCAACTCGCCCAACAAATCTTCACCGAAAATGCTTCGCTTAAGCAGCAAAGATCTGAGTTCCCCTCAAGATTTAGTGAACTTGAAGGGTCAACCGATCCGAAATTTTCACCAAGACCAGAAGAAACGGAGATGAAACAAAACTACGGTAGTCAAATTCCACGCGTTTGTGTTTGTTACTGTGAATCGAAATGGGTGGGTACTGGTTAGATAAGACTTCCCTCAACTGCCCGTATTGACAGGTATTAATACCGTATAAAATTGATAAATATTTATAATATATTATTCCAACGTATTAATAATTATGGTTTAATTATTTGTCTAATAATTAATTTGTAAAAATAGTAGAACTGATGATTTCAAAAAAAAAAAGAATAGTAGAACTGATGCAAATGTTTAATGACTAGTGTGCTTAAAAAAAACAAATACAATTTTTGTTTTTAAGAAAAGATCTAATACAATTTTCCAAAAAAAAGATTCGTTTTTTATTTTTTATTTTTTATGGAATCAAAATTAAATTTTATAATTATTGGGGCTTTTGCATGTATATTACAAAATGGATAAAATATTACATGAATAGCACAATAATGAAAATATTTGCACATATACCAAAAATTGTAAATTGATAGACTTTATATTGATAGATTCTATCGATAAAGGGTGATAGAATCAATTACTAATAAATAAAGTAAATCGATAGACTTCCATCAGATTCTATCAAGTGTCTATCAATAAGAGCCGATAGAATCAATCACTGATAAAATTGATAGATTTCCATCACTAGAGAATGATAGATTCTATCAAAGTCTTCTATAAAAAAGGCAAATAATTTTTTTTTTAAATGGCGGAATTTGCTATAAAAGAATTATTTTTAAAAATGTGCTATAATTGTAAACTGTAGTAAAAAAATTGCTATACAGCGCAAATTCCCATAATTATTTGGGTCCAATTTAATAATTATTTAGTTTTTTGTTTTTTGTTTTTTGTTTTTAAAATTTAAACTATTTTTACTCGAGTTTTCTAAAATATGTTCCACTTTTTTTACAATGTATACATCTCTCCTCGAGAGAGTAGCTAAATGCTAACCAAATTTCAAAAACAAAAACAAGTTTTTAAAAACTATTTTTTTTTTTGTTTCTAAATATAATTTGGTTTCTAAAAATTTAGGTAAGATATAGGTATTATAAGTAAGAAAAAACATATGATAAGATAGTCGTTGTAAACTTAAATTTCAAAATTATAATGGTTATCCTTTTGAAATTTCGAAAAAATAGAGTTTGAGTTTAGGTAATAGAATATTTTATAAATGGAACCTATGAAATTTGTGGTTAGAGTATCTCAATTCATAATAAAATATTAATAATAATGTTGATGTTATAATTTATAATTAAAAAATGATATTTTTGTGTTCAAATATATTTTTTTGTGTTCCAGAAAAATTGTCACACATTTGCCCTCTTAGGATAAATGTTAAAATACTACAGATTATTTTTTTCATTTTCAACAAAATCAACCTATAGAAACCTAACACAAATTCATATTCAACTAATGTGGCTTGTTAAGTCCTCGCATAATTAGAACAAAAATGTCATGTTATAGAGTGTTGAATTGCTGGATTTCTATACTCTTCCACCATCAAAGAGATAATTGACCGTATCGAGCAGTCTCGTTTGTAGAAATTTTTTTCTTTTTTTTAATTAGAGCATTTAAACTTGTAACATTTTAATTATTGGATTGTACATGATATGACTAGTGTTATGCTTTTATTGGTTTGTTGTTAGAGATTTGAATTCTTCAAAATAGGCTCATTCCGAGAGTTTGTGTTTGAAATTTACAAGCAGCTTAATTTTAAAATTATTTATTATCTACTAAATTTGGACTTTGGGATGAACGTGGGTATCCCAGTGTGGAGGAAAGCTATGATTTTCGATTACTAGAAAAACATAAAAAATATAACTTTTGATCTAAAGATAAGGATGGTAACAAAATGTTTGAAAGTATAGAGACGAAACGAACATGATTGTCGAATCATGAGACTAAACATATACTATAACATTTATCCTAAGAGGGCCAATTTCTATACCAACCAGCCCAAGCAGAGACCAACCCACTAATCCCAAGAGTGATTGTATGGTTGCAAAAAGGATTGGGCTCAATCTCAGCCAATCCAATGATCAAATCAGCAACATTAGCAGCCACAGCCATAAGCCTCATAATTCTATCATCTCTAATTTTCTTCACAACCTCCACTTTTGAATCCTCATCACAATTTCCAACCTTTCTCTCAGCCTCAATCCCTTGTTTCAACATAATAACATCAGCAATTATGAAGAATATGTACCCAAAAGACTCACCAAAGGCTGAAATAAAGCTCATCTTTTTGGCCAACTTAGCATCAACAGTCCCAATTCTTGACAGCCAGAGGAAGTGGTCAAAGAAGAAGTAGACCATTTCCCCTGCATTAGCAAGAACCGCGAGGAACCGGAACGTCGGGGTCGAGCCGGGGCTGCGTCGAAGGGCGTTGAAGCCGGTCAGAAATCGGCCGGTTCGGAAGGCTTTTCGGCTGATGCCGGAAGCGACTTCCCAATTCTTGGCTCTGGTTGCCTTGTCTGGATGAGAGGTTTCAAGGTGCCAATGAACCAATTTGGAGACATATTGGAAGGTTTTGACAAGCTTGTCTATGCCATCTCTTTTGGCTAAGAAGATGACTAGTTTATCCATTGTGTCAGTCATGGCTGGCTGTTGTGAGAAAGCTCAAGAAGATGAGTTTGTAGCAGAGGAGTTTTATGGTTTTTTGCAGTTTTAAAATTTTGGGAAACTAAATGAGAGCCACAAAATGTTGGTTTCTTGATAATTGTTTGTGGCTTGGCTTACCTGTGGTTGGACATTATTCTTCAATCAGTTTTTGTTTATTAGCCCTCTCATTTTGTTTTTGTCTTTTTGTTTATTTATTTTAAATTTTGTGTTCTCCTATAGATAAAGTAGCTCAATTTTGTGTGCCACCTTGCCAATCAACTCTCCCCTATTGTTGTCTGAATTGGAAAAAAAATATTTGGTTTCAACTTTTTTTTTAATTGTATACCAATATGCACAAAAAAGATCAATTTGAAAAAAACAATTTAAATTTATGTCCTTTTAATCATGATCATATATTATATATTAGTTGAACTATATTCTTATTAGCCTTTTTTTTACTTTTTAATAATTTAGCGGTTGAAGAACAAGGGAAGAATTTTTTAAATAGTGTCGTTTTGGGATTTTTTTTTTTTTTTTTAAGAATACGCGAATATATATACATATATATTTATTGTTGATTTAATGAAATTTGCCCTAATAGGGTGATTTAACACCTTAACTATGTTTATGAAATTAGTTTTGAAACATTGCTGACCCTTTCGATGTCAATAACAGTTTGCAACAGCTAAAAAATGAAACTTCAATAATGTTTTATCTAATTATTGGATATTTGAAAATTGAAACAGTAAACTCCCAGTGTGACAATTATAATAATAATAATAATAATACTTCAGTCATTTGACCTCAAAATCCATTACTGAAAAAAAGTAAGATCACTGAAGAAGTCTCATGAAGTGTATATGTGTATGCTTATTTTTTAAAACTTCTTGAAACTCATTCTTGGATGTGTAAATTACATGGAGATGATGAAAGGATGAACTCAAAAAACAGGAAACAAAAATATTGACATGATTAAATGAAGAAACCAACTTGTTAGGATGAACCCCAACACATTACCTAATCTAAGCCATTTTGTTTAAAACCAAGACCTAATCTAAGCTCTAGTGCAGAGTAATCATATTACCAATCAACTATAAATGATGATGATAATAAGGCCAAGATGTTTCAGTCAAAATTTTGCTAATCTAAGTTGACACGCCGCATCTTACATACAAGGTTCGCTGTAGGAAGATCGAGCTCCTTTCCAGCGTCTGATTTTAAAAGATCTTTCAGCTGGTCTCTTGGAGTAGAAAAGCAAGCGAGGAATGTGGCTAGAGCTGAAGGAATTTCCATTGATAGGGCAGAGAGCACGTTCGTCAGATACTCGACGTCGACAGACAACTGTTGCGCCCCACGATCTGTTACGTATTGTATACCACGCAATTGCTCAGTGTATAGTGCAGCAGTACCCTCAGCAACCTTCAGAAAACAGAAGAAAGATTCATATAATATAAGTGGTTCATTACAAAGTGACAAATAAATGGGGAAATGATACTCAATGCAACAGGCTCTATGTTTTGGTAATCAACCCCGAGATTCTGAATAAAGCATCATGAATCCACGACGAGGACTACGCAAGAATTTCAAAGCAATGATGATGAGTTGAATCATGTTAATTCATCAATCAACTCAAAAGCTTAAACTTATGGATTTTAATAAATTTAATTATATCAGCCAACACTCCTTACTTGTGGACTTGAAAATTTGAGAACCTTTATCAAGTGAAAATCAATAGTAATAGAGGATTTGACTCGGCAGTAGTTTGAAATAAGGTCTTATGTTCTAATAGTTTGATACCATGTTGAATCTTACTGAATCACCAATCAACCCAAAAGCTTACATGGTCGTGGTAAATTTAGTTATATCAACCAATATGATGACTTTCCTCTCTTTTCTTGATTGTTTTCTTTATTTTCTTCAACGTATAAATGCCTCTTCCCTTGTGTACAGAAAGGATTTCTTTTTACCCTATTGTATGTTTTTTTTTCTTTCTTTTTTGTTATTGATGGATGCCTTGTTTCTTTAAATACTATATGAAGTAAACTATGTGAGGAAGAACAACTCCCCAAGAATTTGAGGTGAAATTTCAAAAATCACAATGTTTGTTCAAATGGTATACTGAAGGTGATTTTGTTACCTTGCACATCCATTCTGCAGCAAAAAACTGAGCCTCGTCATTGTTGGCATTGCTATTCGAAATGCCCTCAGCAAGTGGCTCCAGCTGTTGGGGTAAAGTGAGAAGATATTCACCAACACTGGTGACGTAAGACTGGGGGTAAGAACTGAAAGTTGGAAGAGGAAAAGCACTAGGTTCCTCGACCGAAGCCCATATCGGCAAACGAGAGACATCGCTAAGGCGCTGCCGTACTTTAGATATGAGTACATCATATACAAGTTCGTTAACTTTGTCTGCAAATGCTGCAACTCTTTGAGATGCGAGAGGAAGAGCATGGAAACGTGGATCTTTTGACTGCATGACAAGAAACTACTCAGATGCTAAAACATAAATAGAAAGAACAATTGAGCCAAAAAAAGTAAACGAGAAGAAAGGTACAAAGATTGATTAACCTGATCTAACAGGTTGAAGAGCTTTTTTGCCTTTTCGGGAACGTCGACAAGTCGAATAGCTGCCATATCCAAGGCAGCCCTGCCACCCATAGTTGCTTCCCTATTACTGTTATCACTGACTATGTGAGACTGGTTTGGGTCCAAACATGAACCAAAGACCGAAACAGACAAGGTTGTGCTCAGTCTTGCAAGTGTAGCTCTTAAAGAAGCTTCAAATACAGAAGACCTGCTAGTCAAACAATCAGCCACAGTAAGTATCTGTAGTGTCCCCTGGACGATGGACCACTCTTCCTCATTTGACATCGAGTCGGCTTTGCGGGTTCCATCCTTCTTGTCCAGGCCGGTTTCCTTCTTTAACCCGACACCATCACTACTCTGATCTATTCCACAGACCAGTCTCAGGGATTTTAGAGTTTCTTGGAGTGAAGAAATATACTGTAACATCACATCATCAAGAGCAAGAAGAATCTCATCGGCCTCAGAACCACCCGTAAAGCTCATGCATCTCTCGACGGCTGCTTCAAGAAATAAAATAACTTGTGGGATCGACTCCTCCATTCTGCGTACTGTTTCACTAAGTTCAACCCCTTGGGCTCCCACACCACGAGTGACAGCTCCTCTAAGATCTACCTCTGCAATTTCAGAGGAAAGGATAGCACGCTCCATTTGTCCATACCTAGGAACAAAGAGAATAAAGGATGTATTGCAAGAACATATTAATCTCATAATACATAAAAGATAAGTGCATAAATTTCTTACTAGATAACATGAGTTCCATCACAAAACCAATTGGTGATGAGAGGAATAGCCTTCATTTCTTATCAAGGTGGTGAGGACTCTTTACCTTTGCAGTGTGGGACAAGGTACGGAATGAGGATCTTCAACATGCTCTCTCAAGATGGTACCTTTCCTTGTTCACCAATCTTAGGTTTGATATTAATTATACCCACTTAGGTTTGATCAAAATTTGTGGAGTGAACCCGCTTGGGTTGGATCCAAATACCCACTTGAGTTTTGTTGAAATATGTTAAACCACTAATCAACCCAAAAGCTTAAGCTAGTGGATTGAATTAAATTTAACTATATCAACCAACACTCCTCCTCACTTATGGGTTTTGAAATTTGAGAAATTCCCTACAAGTGGAATTCAATTTTAATTGCAGATGAAATGACTCGGCAGGGACTCGAACTCAAGATTTTCTGCTATGATACCATGTTGAAATATATTAAACCACCAATCAACCCAAAAGTTTAAGCTAGTCGGTAGGGGTAAATTTAATTATATCAACCAACAAGTTTAATAAGTTCTAAGACCATATTATACATGGGATTCCATCTCAAAACCAAATAGTAGCGAGAGGAGTATACCACATTTTTTATAACGGTGGTGAGGACTCCCCACCTTTCCAATGTGGGACAAGGTGAGAATCTCCAACATTTCTAAAACAGCACGATTATCACCATCCACAATTTATTACCTTTGTTTAAAGGCTTCAAAAGGGAAATATGCAGCCTTCAGCGTGTTAGTTAAAATGTTCAGATCTGATTCTGAGAACAGATGTTGAATATTCCTAGCAAAGGCTCCGGTCATATTATGCAAATCAATAAGTGCTTCTAGATGCCTTGTTTGAATCTTGACACCCTTTGGCATATCTCCAGATAAAACATCTAATATTCCTGAAACAACGAAAGGTCCTGCTTAGGGGAAAACGATCAACTCCTGGCTACCCCTCTACACATCATAAAAATATGATAATAGTACTAGAAAGTTGAAACCATAAAATTGTTTCAAGATGTTGACTTAAACCTTTCCCCAATACTTTTGTTCCAGGAACAACATCTGCAATTGCAAGGTTGATACGGGAAACAAAACTTGACCCCACAACTGCCATTATCTCAATCAAAAGCTTTGGAACAAGAGCTTTGTAATCATCTGGAAATGCAATCATACACCTGCAGATGACCAGTTCTATTTTAACAAATAACAAATAAAATAAGGATCATCACCACAAGGATTAATGCTGAAATATAGCTACAAATTTATTTAAAAATAGTAATAATAAAAGTATCAATTTCATCACTTATTCAGAATTTGGTGACCAATATGATTGGAAATTAAATTTAGGGTTAAATTTGGCCCATGAGCCAAGTATAGCAGTAGTAAAATAACAAAATCGCAATCATAATTTAAAGCGATTATATACTAAAAAAGGCAATGTTTCCACGTATTGACTAGGAGTCTAAGGTAACTTGCAAGGAAGAACCAAAATTGATTCCCTGTTGTTCAATGAGAAGTTACTGTTTCGCAAACCAGAAACTAATCAACAAAAAAAAAATAGCAAACTCTTACCTTTAAATCATGGAAGTCAACATCCACGACTAACACCATAACAAAACACAGCTAGTTATCTACCATGCATTATTTGGAACAAACAGGACAGAAAAGCATTAGAACATAAACAGTACCACTTCCATTCTTGTTCAAGATAAAGTAGCAGTTCGTCGTAGAAACTTGGCAACCAACTGGTGAATGAAACTGATGGAAAACTTGATTGAAAATCAATACTACTAGCTGATCTTTCAAATTCACTCTTTTCATTAGCAAGTTTATGTGCTCGTTGCTTTGAGTCAAAATCTTCCCAAAGTTGCTTTACAGGCTTCAAGTGAACTTTTGTATAGTTCTGCTCCAGAGACTTGAATCTTCCAATTCGAAGGAGAATTCCCCTCAAATCTTGAGCAACATCAACCTGTATAATATATGGACTTCGTCCTTGTAAATTATGAAAAATAATATATACAAATACAAGCCTTACAAAAAGATATGTACCTTTCTATTTGTCAATGCATCCGTTAGACGAGGTTGAACCATACCATCAAGCCTGTCCTCCAAGACCTCAAGCTGCTTCCTTACATTAGCAAACTCCGCAACCTAATAGAACATCAACTAAGTTAACCTTGAACTTAGAAAACATGCGAGTAAGGAAAAAGCACCAATGAAGAATTTACCTCCCCAACAGCAGACAAGCAGTGTCTCATGTTGGCTAAGGTTTCAGCAGCTCGTGGAAGATCGCCACTGGCAAACACATCTTCCACCGTTGAACTTAATTGAGCCAACCCAGCAGCATCCTATTGAAAACAGTTTAAAAAAAGTTCAAGTATATGCACATGTTATCTACACGTCAGATTCTGTAAGCATTTACAACATGAGAACTTGCATACTTCATCTAACTATCTCTACCTGTAATGTCTCATAGGCAGCTTCCATCCTCTGCTTAACCGTATCTACTTTAGCAAGGGCGGCTATAGATTCTGCAGAGGATCCTTCTGCCTGCAGAAAATATAGTACTAGAAACACTGAGATTTTATTTAACAAAAACAAACAATTAAGAAAAAACGCTTAACAGTAACCACCAAAAAAGAAAAAATTAATATATGTGAGTGTCTGACCAGTAGATATCGACAATTTTCATGCGACAACCACCTGATCATTTCAAATTTGGTTGTTAAGAGAATCCGTATGAAACTAATTTCTAGGTAGGTGGCCACTATGAATTAAATCCATGAGTTCTTAGTTCCTCAATGCCTTTTTTAGCACTAAGCCAACTCAGGATGGTTCACCAAAAATAAATAATTAAGTAAATAAAAATAGAAAGAATGGGAAATCCCTCCTAGTTTCCTCATAAAACTGAAAACAATGCCATGAACATCCCTTTGCCAATGGACGAACTAGACGTCACACAGTTGTATCTAAACGAGTTATGCTTCATCTAATACAACTGTATAAGCACAACAAAAAGTTTTTTTTATAACCAAGAATTGGAACTTTGTTCCACTACATACCTACAACACCCGTGTTTGTTCCAAGATTCAAGTCCATGAGAAAACAAGAGATTTTACAATTAAACTCACTATGCGAACTTGGAACCTCAAAGACAGCATACCTTAGAGACTCCGAGTATCTACCAACATATCTTGGAGTTGGAGGTAGTGTACAACAAAATGTTCATAGGAAAACTTTTTCAGCATTATCAAATTCACATAAAAATTATATACAACCCAAATTCAGCTTCACAAACAACTACTTAACTAGCTAGAAAATCAAACCAGATTGCCACTACAACAAATTGACAAGAGTTGAAAAACTCTGCATAACCTCCCTACTCTACGCATAAAGTTTCTACCACTGCCACCATTTCTTTTCCTCCTCGTAATTTAATTGTATGTAACATACACCATATGCTGATAAAAACACATTCATAAAATGCATACCAAATTAAGGAACAGAGCAGCCCAAAATCTAGCATGAAAAAAGAAAAAGAAAGATCAAATCAATTACACAGGGTACGAATCGGATTCACCTTCTTGAGCTTCTGAAGAATCCCAGAAACAGCAGATCGAAGAGAAACAGCGTCGTCGCGTAATCGGATAACTTCGCGAGTGGAACGAGGAACGCGAAGGAGGGCATTGGCACTGAGCTCCTCGAGCGAGGCGGCGATCTCCTCGGACACCATTTGAAGCTTCATCTCCAAATCGACGAGGTGCTTGTCCAGAGATTCCTGTGGATGACGACTCTGGCAAGCCGAGTTGATCCATTTCTTCGCGTCGAAACTGTCGCTCGAGAAAGGACCTAGATCCAGATTCATGGCCGCTGCTCCGATCAGATTTTCCGATTCAGAGATTCGTGGAATTTCAAGATGATTCGAGATCGGGAAATGGAGCTCAATTCACAGAGAGCTTCTAAATCCAATGTAAAATTCAAGAATTTTGGTTATCTCATTATTTTTTTTTTTTTTTTTAATTTATTAGGTCAGTTATTATTTAGCTTCATCTTTTTTTTTAGTACAAACGGAGGGAAGATGGACCAACACAACAAATCCTATATAGAAAGCTCAACTGGGAGCTACAGATAACAACTGCGTTACTGGTCCTCGATCTTTGTTTTATAGGCAATTGTTTAGACCAATTTATTTGCATCTATGACTCTAGAATATTGAGATATCAAAGAAATTGATAAAATTAAAAAAAAAAAAATTATAAATCATTGGTCATCAAAAATGGAACCTTGCAACTCTTATAATTCTCAAAATTTTATTGACCAAACCCATCCTACTTTTAGTTGTGCATGACTTTTTTAATTGAGGCTAGTTAACTATAGATTATTTTATGGTTTTTTTTTTTTTTTAGATTACAACATAATCGGTACTAGAGGACTCGAACCTAAAATTTCATGATTATTAAATGTATACCGATAATGTTGTTGAGCTAATGCATTTTTTAAAATTTAATAATATATAAGATTAGATGATTCAAATGGATAACATTTTAATTCTTAAGTCATATGTATACAGTATACCCATCAAACTCACTTTTATTGACAATTTATATTGAACTCACAATGTTGTTGCGGTTTTGTGAATCACTTTTTTTTTATTTAACAACCTTTGAAATAAAATTAATTATTATTTTTTTTTCCATTCAATTCATCACTTTTTAATATACACCTACCTATTCAATTAGAGGTGATAAAGTAGTCTTAAATGAGTAGATACTATTTTATTGATATATATATATATGTAATATCATTGAAGTAAAAATTTGAAACCCTTGTGAATTATTTGGCACAAACTTAAAAATTTTACAATTTTTTTAAAGTTCATGAGAAAAACCTATTAAATAAAATTCAGAGACTGATTATGCATAAACTTAATTATTCAAAGGTTAATTCGTAATTTAGCTTGCTAAAAAAAAATCGTAATTTAGCCTTAAATAAATACATGGGCCTGCATATTTCTTATCTCCGGCCCAAATTACTTGTTTTTTTCGACAAGTGCCTTCAAACCCATGCGTGTGGGCCACTTTTGTTGGTAAAATTTGAAAGTTGGGCCCTACAAATAATACATTTTTCGGCCCAATTCGTTCAACAATTGCCTTTATGATATGTATGAGAAAATGAAAATAACTTAGGTACGAGTGTATTTTGAGATTATCTATCTACTATGTAGTGTGATAAAAAAAAAAAGAAAAGGGAAATCATACCAATTTTCTAAATTTTGGAAATTATTTAGGTAAATATCTACTCTATTATTTAATTTAGGTAAATGTCTAATTCCATATTTGGAGGGGAGAGAGATTAAATTCGTTCCCATTATACCCATCATAATTTTCTTTTATTTTTTTTAATAATTTCAATAGAAAAAATTACTCCCTCCCTCATTTGAGGGATACACCATGATTTTAGGGAAGGGAATACGCTTATTTGACTATTTGAGTGACAATCGCATTTTTAAATCAGTTTCATCATTGCCAGTTTTCTCTTCGTTTGTTTTGTAAATTTTTTTCATCCTTATCATTTTTCTTCTTCAGTTATCTCCTCATTTGACTTTTTATCTGTTCTTCACTAAGTTGCTCTATTTCTTTCTCTTTGTTCTTCGGTTAGTCTTTTTCGAAGAGATTGTTATCGAGAATGACTTCTTCGAGTTTGGATTTAAGCTCAATCAAAACTTTTCTTTCAATCTCCTTCCGATCCAAGAGATGGTTGCATTCTTCTTAGTAAAAAGAGCTTTTTCCATGGTGATCGGCTTCAAAATTTCATCCTTCACACTTTTCACGGCAATTTTTTTCTTCTTCTTCAACAACAATCATCTTCAGCTCTTCTACAACCTCCATAGTCACCATTGAAGCACCTTCAACCTTGACAATTCAATCAATTTTTTTATCGTCTGATATTACAAAGTCAAGTATGAGGTGCTATTGATTTATATTTTGGAGTTCTTCAAAGGTTAAAGTGACAGAGTCTGTCAATGGTACATAACGGTACGTAATCATAAATAAAAGGTGTTTAAAACAGAAGATATATATTATGTTTTAAAGACATGTACTCAACAGTACGTAATAGTGATGTGTAGTCGTTTGTGCATGTAGTACCTTATGTTTTACTGTTATTTCGTGGCATGAGTATGACCCAATACCAGACAACGTCATTAAATATATATGTTATATGCAGGATTTTCAATGCAATCATCATCATTATGATGGGGTACACGACAATATAATATTATTGCATTCATTATAATGGCGGATACACAACAGTACGTTCGGAGGCTAGACATCTACAACGTGAGTGCAAACGATTGCATTTCACGACAGCGTTAATCAGGGACGAGAGTCGCAATTGGTATGAGAGTTGAAAGAACCACTAGGGCTATTTTGTGTTGGAAGTAGAACGAACTTCTAGAAGATGTGGTGAATTTGCCTATTTTGTTACAAAAAAAACAACAAATTCGTGGGATTTTAATTGCAAGGATCAAGAAGCCAACACAAATAAAGGTGTGTACTAGCTTATTATTTCAATTTTAGCCTTTCTATTCATGCGCAAGTAGGTTAAGTACTATAACGTACAGTTACGACTACAATTTGGTTGTGTATGGTTTCATTCAAAAACCAATAAATTCAAAATGATTGTGTTTACTCAATATTAAAATTTTAATTTGTTTTTCAACAAAAAAATATATATTAAATTTCAACTATAATTTCAATTTTAGTTTTTTGTCAAAAGATTTTAATTTCAAATTGACAAAATCTTGGGGTTTGTTAGATAAGTTGTTAGAGTATTGTTATTAATTTTAATAATTAATAGAAATAAGGGTAAGGTTATAATGGTAAAATATATTTTCTGTAATTAATAAATTTAATTAAAAAATAGAAAATAGACATAAACTTTAATCCTAAAAAAAAGTAGACATTTGTTTAATTTGTTTGTTAAATGTAGACATTCCCCTAGTTTTCCCGAATATCTATTATTTTATTTTGTCAACAATTGCAAAACTCTTTCGCCCATGTCTATTACTTAACCTTACTTTATTTCTTTCTTATTTTTTTTTGTACAAATTGGGAGAAGGGGGATCAACAAACACCCACTACTAAAAAAAGGGTCTACCATGACACTCTTAAAAATGAGTTTGGTTAAGAAAGATAAAAATAAGTGTCATAAATCTGAAAAAGCGCTCAGATTAAAAAAAAAAAAAAAAAAAAAGCCAGGTCCATTTTCTCTCACTCCCTCTCGATCGCTGGCGCAACACTCTAATTATTCGATCATTTTCTCTGTGAACCCTCCCAATTTCTTCTCCTTTATGCACTCAGGGTTTGGCGTAAGACTTTTCCCTCGAGCGCCTACAAAACCACATCGGATTGTGCGCGGAGACCTCCGTTTTGCTTCCCCCTTTGATTTCGTTTCCATTTTGCATTTTGAGGAGAGCGTTCTTGTTTTCCCTGAGATCGACAGATGATTCTTCGTCAACAGAGGTATCCCTAACTTGCTTTTTCACGAAGATAAGGTTGGACATCCTTCTTTTAGATTTTTGATTGGGTATATATGAATTGAAAATTTAGGGTTTATGCCTCATTTATCTTTCTTTGTTTGGCCATGTATCGGATTTGAACGTCTTTGCTTCTACAATGCAATGAATAGGATTTTCATTTTTAGTGCAATTTGGTGTTATTTAAAACTGTTTCCAAAGAATTTGTTGTATATACATATTTTCTTTACGATTTCTTCTGCCCATGTCTCTGCTAGTCCTCTATCCTTTTCTCTTTCTATTTCAAAATTATGAATTTTGAATTTCGTAATGATTGTTTCCTTATGGAACTTTGTTTTTCAATCTGACCCATTTGGCTATTTCTCTTTTTTCTGTTATTCTTAACGCCTAATAAAGAATCGAGGATTTTGTTTTTTCGAGTCACTTTCACTATCTCAATATGTTTATGATATTGTTTAAAGTTTTGTATGACCTTTGGTTCAATTGATATATGGTTGGTAGATATATGCATTTTACATATTTGTCCCCCTTTTGTGGGTTGATAGTTAATTGATTGTAATCTATACCTAGGGTTGTTGTCTAAGGGATTCATTTTGATTTGCCTTTTTTTTCCCCTTCTACTGATTATCTCTTTAATTTTTGCCATATTCTTTCCTCTATAGTGTTTAGAGCTTGTTGTGTTGAGAGCTAGTGCTATTAGTTGAATTTGAACTCATTTCTTTTGTGTTGAGCAGCTAAAGAAAGAGAAATCCTTAATAAATTTTAGGGATTTGTGATACGTAGGTCTCCTTTGCAAATGAGTATTTTTGTAGAGAGATGATAGCAAAAGAATTCATGAACGCTTGCTTAATGATAAAACAAATTTGTTTCTCAAAAAAAAAAATGATAAAACAAATTTGTATATGGATTTTTTTAAAAAAATTCTCAGCCTGAGTCATTTTTGCATTTTAAGACTTTTTTTAAAAAAACGATTAAATATGGCACTTCCTGACCGCATCTTAATTTATAAATCTCAGCTTTTATGAAGGGTCTTCTCAAAGATAAGTTTCAGTCCCGATAGTTTTTATTCCAAAAAATGTTGCACATTTTCTTCTTCCAAGATATATGATAAAGAAAGGGGCAGCTATTCTTTAGTAGTAACAGAATCAATCAATTTCTCTTTTCAAAATTGTGTGAAGTCAAATGGATAACGTGCTGAAAATATGTTCATAAATCTAATTTTTACAACTAGTTTTGTGATGAAATTTATTATATGAATAAGGAAGAGTTGGGATTCCATTAAACTTGCTTCAAATAAAAATCTGTCACAATATATTGAATATTTTACCATATATCTTAAAGTCCATTTGACTAAACATGATGAAGATTGTGTTATTCTATTCTTAGGTTCAAGTTTCATTTCTAGTGAAAATTTGTTTCCACTTATCTCATGGGTAATAAAATCTTTATGCTTAGCCCAAAGCAATGCCAACTGAAGACAAACACACCTACATATGGAGATTTAAGGATGGTGGCATCTTGAGTTGTGAAAGAAAACAACCTGGACCGTGATTTAAGTAGCCTTGGTGGCATCTTAAGGACTAATCTTATATAATTATTTTCTGTAAGGGTACCCACATCATTCTGACTTTGAAAATGTGGTTGTTTGAGCAATTTAGGTGTTTTCTAGCTAGCTGAAGGACGTTTCAGGGGCTATTGGTTAGTTACAATTTGCTTGAGCCTTATGATTTATCGTTAATTGTATTCATTTGAGTCCTAACCTTTAAAATCCTTCCATTGTAAGATCTATTTTGGTGATTGGATTAAATAAAATCTTGTGGATAAAATATCTCTTGGCTTGCATTTATCATTCCGTCTATCAACTTATTTATTTGCAGGTTCATCCTTTTCTTTTATCCTTAAGTTTTGATATTTTGAAACTTTTGGTTAGAGTTTTTTTATCATGATAAAAAAACTCTAACCAAATGAGGAGTTCGAGAGATAAAGAATCGACGTTACACTTAGGTAAGTAATAAAAACTCTACAATTATGCATATTTTTTGTGAATTGTGGCTACCTCACAGCAAAGGTAGCCACATGATAGATTATATATGATTTCCATTATTAAAGCAGTGCAATTATTTTTTTGGTTAGTCATAGGGGTGTCGTTATGTCATGAAAATTTTGAATTAACTTTTCTATTTTATTTACATGCTTCCATTATAATGTTGTAGATACTTTTGATTTCACTCTATTATTTGTCGATTGCCCAATTCTTCTAGTCCTTGAATTTGATGTGTTTTCTATGAGTTTTGTTGGATTTTCTAGCTGCAAGAACTCCGAATAGGCAGCCACGGTATGATAGAGAAACTAGTTGAGATGGGTACGTCTTCTATGTGTGTGTGGTATATATATATATATATATTAATGTTTTTGTTCAATCAAATGGGTGAAAATGTGTTGGAGTTTGGAATAATTGTTGGTTTGTCTTAGGTACCAATACATTCTCATAATCGATGTATGTATTAAAATTTCTAATTTATTTGCATGCTTTCATTATAATGTTGTGGATACTTCTAAACAATCTTGCAGGAAGTTGTTGAGTTTGTCAAGTAGAAAAATGAGAGGTTTTTTTCTTATCAATAAGAAAGCTCATATGTTATTATTTTTTTCTTTTTGCCAAATCTCACATGTTATTGTTAAGTAATATGTTATTACTTTCTATGCAATATTTACATGCATGTGCTTATTCTAGAACTTTATATGTTTGACCTTTACAATTATTTTTGTTGTTTTAATTGTTCTTATCTAGGTTAAATGTTGGAGCCGAATTTGACTTAGATCCATCTTGAGTGGAGGTATAACTCTGAACTATGGGTATAATAACAATGTCCAACCAGACATTTTTCTTCTGGTTTGTGTGATTAAGTTTCAATAGCACAACTAGTTAATGACTTATTCTTCAAGTTTTTTTTGTATTGATCAATTTGTTGATGTCTCGTTTCTATATTGTTGAAGCTAATATATTGGAGAATTTGTTTATTTTCTTTAGTGAATGTTTTGCAAGTTAAAGAAGTAAACTTTATCTACTCTAATTCCTTAAGGTTATTTTAGTTTTTTAACATATAGACACATCTGTTTAAATATTTAGGTTTAGATTGAAGCTGAAACATATATTGGTTTGATGCTTATAGGGAATATGGACATGAAAATAAAAAGGCTAGGGAAAAGACATGTATTGAAGCCTCCATGTGTTCAAATTTTGATGTAAGCTTCATTCTTTTCTTCATTTTCTTTTCTTGCTTAAGGTTCTGAAAGATTTATTCATGCATACTCGTTAGAATTACTTAAATTTTCTTTTCTTGCTTGAAGCTCTTTTCTTATTGGTAAGAAAGCTCATATGTTAATGTTAAGTAATATGTAATATGTGAAGGTTGTTTGAAACTCATTTTTTCTTAGGTTTTGCATGAACACACTCAAAGGATGAAGCGGTGAAGAAATGCACTCATCTTTTGCTAGTTATTTTTGTTGTAAAAATCAGTGAACATTTATCACAAGTGTAATATTATTGTCCTTTTGTTATTTTGTTCAATACAAATATTCTAAATCATAATGAAATTTTATTTGTTGACAAGTCTTTTATTGGTGAAGTTATTTTTCTTGAAGAATATTATGTATGTATGATAATAGTTAAGAGCAAAAAAAAGGTTGCAAATAGACACAACAAGCTTCATGAAATAATATAAATTGATAATAAAATATTTGTCAATAATTAAAGATATATGATTAAAATAAAGAGTCATGTTTGATTATTTGGTGATTAAAAATAAGTGTCAATAAATAATATTTATTGATACTGTTTAAGTGTCATCAAACAAAGATTAATGATTGTAGAAAAGTATCATCTAAAATATTTTAATGACACTTTTTAATAAGTGTCATGTAAAAAGAATAGATGATGTGCGATACAATGATTGTAGAAAAGTATCATCTAAAATGTTTGTGACACTTTTCTGTAATCATTATATCCTAATTTTGTAGTAGTGACCCTAAATAGATGACATAATTGCTCTCAAATAATATAAGAGCCAACTACCGATTTCTGGGCTCGAACTCGTAACCGTGAAGTTGAAATGTATTAACACCGAACAAAATAACCAGACAAATAACAAAAAAAATGGTGAATCTCAACGATTACTATGCATACATTAGTAAAGAGGGTTCGAACAAATTCTAACAACCCGACAAGGAACATGTAATTATGTTATTCTTACCTTGAATGGATCAAAGAACATACCTATGGATTGGTGTTGAACCATTTAATTATGTTATTCTTCTTCATCCTTACTTTCTTTACTTTTATGTTGTTCATTGCATGTCTTTGTTTGATCCTCACACAAATAAAGAAAAATAACATTGAATTAAAATCTTACGGATTATGTTTTACTAAGTAAAACAAAAAGAAAATGAACTTGAAGCTGGCCACTCACACAACAGTTGAACGGGTTGAACGGGTTGCATGTACTGTTAGTATTGCAATCAATTGTCTGACATGGGAAAGAGAAGGAAAACCTCTTAGGTATAAATGGGATGACCACAATCTTCATTGGTATGCTTTTTGAGGAAAGCTAAAAAATAAAGTCATGATAGCCTGAACTCAAAGTGGATAATATCATATCAATGTGGAAGTTTGTAGTTGCCCATTGTCCGTAACATGTTACATAGCTTGGGCCATGCGTGTAGTCTGATGAAAGTTTGTGTGCTGTTTTCTATAGATACTTTGTGTATTTAAATCTAGTTTATAACATGATCTTCTTAATATTTGTATTAGTTACCCATTCTCTTAAAATTTTCATAACCATATTTGCATATCCTCAACATCTCTCATGATTAGAGTTATTAGTATTGTTCATTTTTTTTCCTTTTTCCTTTATAATAATTAATATTATTTATAGCTAACTCAAATTCGTGGTTGAACCCATGGCTAATTTGCTAATTTGATTTCATTTCACAACATTCTTGTTTTGCTTTCTTTACTTCTTTTTTTTTTTGTTAAAATCATATTTGAAAATTACTTCAACCAAAAAAATCAAGTGTTTTTATGATTAATTTCTTTTATTTTGAAATTAATAAATAAAATTTCGAAAGTAAATCATAAACAAATAATTTTATTTTCTTAAAAAAAATTATAACTTTTAAGCACGCACACAAAAAAAGAAGAAAAAAAAAAGTGAGATTGACCTTCCCCACCAAACCAAACTTTTTCGATTTATACTTTTTTCACACTCACTTTTTTCTACTTATACGAATTTCTTTTCCAATTATAAAATTTTATATAATCACAAGTACTTCTTCACGTGTACTTATCAAATTCCATTATTTTATTATTTTTTTTCGAACCATGATTCCATTATTTTTATATAAAGCTATTTAAATGATTTTTTGTAGGGAAAAAAGTCTTATAAATATAATTTAATAGAGTGGAAAGTGCAGTTTTTTTTAGAGCTAAATTAGGCTACTTTTTAATTTAAGTCGCACAGAGACAACAAGCCTAACTCTCCTTTTTATATTATAGTTTTTTTAAAAAAAACTTTTTATACTATAATTTAAATTAGGGGATTTTGCATATATATCAAAAAATGGTAAAATATTTTCATCTATAGCACAAAATTCAAAATAATTTCATTTGTAGCAGAAAATTCAAATTGACTTCTATCACTTCTCGAGTTCTATTAGTGATAGAATTCAATCAATGATAGACTTATTCTATCATTGCTTAAGTTTTCTATCAATGATAGAAATTTAAATTGAGTTCTATCACTAGGTGAGTGATAGAAATAA
Source organism: Sicyos edulis (assembly GCA_036507275.1). Lineage (NCBI taxonomy): Eukaryota > Viridiplantae > Streptophyta > Magnoliopsida > Cucurbitales > Cucurbitaceae > Sicyos > Sicyos edulis. Next base: position 1,478,113 of record CM071858.1, on the reverse strand, counting down.
ATATGCTATAGATGAATTATTTTAAAAATTATGCTGCCAAATATAATACAAGAGGTAGAATGTGCTGCTCATGGTAAATTTTCTTTATGTAATTGGAAATTTTCCACGTGTATCACTATTATTCCACCTAATTTTGTAAAGTATATATTCTAATAACCAACAATCAACATTGGTGAATGTATAATTAGGTAAAATCATCAAGTTGTTTATACTATACTTTACGTTTTGTTTAATATATATGAAGCAGTTTGAATTTCACAAATTGTTTTAATCTGCTTTTACACCCATAACATAAAAAATGATTATTCTAAAAAAAATAAAAAATGCTAATAATTGGCCAAATAAATTTAAAATATAGTTTAAAAAATTAATTTAAAATATCATATATTCACCACGTGTAATAATAATAACGCTCAAGATTTACAACTAAACAACAAAATCCACTGACTCATTCGGTTGTCAACGGGGTTTGGTGCTTGGGACAAAAATAAAACTGAACTATATCAATCCATAATAACTAACATAAAACAAAAACGAAATCATTAAGACTCCGTTTAATAATTATTTTATTTTTAAAATTTAAGCTTACAATATATATCTTACTATATGTCTTTCATACTCAAATATTGACATCCTACCTATATTCGTAGAAACTAAACCAAAATTTAGAAACAAAAAAAATAGCTTCCAAAAGTTTCTTTTTGTTTTTGAAATTTGATTAGCATTCATCTAATTTTCTTAAGAAATTATAGATACATATTAGGAAAGAGGAAACACATATAGGAAATTTGAAAATCAAAAACAAAAAATCAAATGGTTATCAAACGAGCTAAGAATTTTTTTTTTTTTTTTTTAGAATCAAGAAAATTAAAACTTTTAGAACTATAAATATCAAATTTAAACAAAGTATAATCTGTACTAAAAACAACAACAACAAAGTATAAATCATAAGAAATCATAAGAACTCAAATTTAAAATGAATTCATAAAAATCAAATTGAAGCTTTTCAATATTGATAGAAACTAAGCTAAATGATTGGGAAAAAAAATCCTCTTGAACTTCATCATTTATTTTAATATTACTATTTTTTAAAAAGTGGCAATATTACATTTAACCTTTCTAAAACCTATCAATAAACTACAAAGACTAGGTAGAACATTGAATAAAAAGTTGTATAGTGTGTTTGGATTTCAAAAAAAAAGTTGTAGGGTTTGAATATGTTGTTCTTTCCAAATTTAATCCAAACAAGTAATTATATGGTTATTCACGACGTAGTTTTCGGTTATCGTGAGGTCGATTATTGTTCAATGTTCTAACGATTCTTAACTCTAGAGGTAAGTATTTGGGGGCAAATGGATCAAACTATTGATGGAGAATAATTTTCTAGCCTACTTAAGGCTTTTACTATCATTTTCTCGTAATTTCATTTCAACATAACCATTTTTTATTTCTTCTTAACCACTATTTATTATCTTAGAGCTAATATTCATTTTTTTTTTATAATTACTGTTCATTCTCTCATAATTAATATTTTATTATCTCATAATTATTGTCTACATTCCAAATTAACACCCGTAATAATTTTTTTCTTAACTATTATGTGCACTCTTCAAGTATCGATAATGATTCTCTGCATTATCATTCCTTTCATCTCCCAAACACACAAATAATTATCCTCTTATTAGTTAATCACTCTCTATTCTCTCGTAATAAAGTCGATATATACCATGGAATCCATATGAACCAATTTTTTGAAAAAAATATAGAAAAAAAAAGGATTAAATCCATGAATACTAAATTAGAGAATATGGGTTACCCATCATATATATATAGCTCATAAAGGTGTTCAAGAATTCTCATATTTTCAATTTCTAATATGCCCTGACACTATATAGGAAAGATTATCTTCGAATGGATCAAAGTTTGGGTGTGGGTTCACACCCACTCCCAATAATCTATATGAAGCTCTAATACCACATTAAAAAAAATTACCTCAAAATCAATTCACAATGACGAGGATCACCAATATTTATTATAAATGTGTTGAAGAATCATCGTCTTTTCAATATGGGACAATTGCCACAACATATGTATCGATATCTCAAACATTAAAACTAAATTTAAAATCATAAATATAAGTTGGTAGTTCAACCTAATTATTGTACATAACAATGTCTTTATCAACCTATTATAAAAGTAAATAAACCTCTTTCAAGGGAATTAAAAAAATTTAATTGAAAAAACTCGATATGCACGCTAATATATTTTATATAGTATGTTTTCTCACGAATCTCATACTTGACAAAATGTATGATTGAACACGTAATAGTAATAAGATTAATGAATTGATTAACAAAGAAAATACAGAATAGAGCATTTGGAGAAAAATATTTAACTGATAAAATATGGTTATTTGCTTTCCACGTTGCGAACCCCTAAACCATAAATATACACGAACGACGAAAATAAAAAATAAATTAAATTAATGATTAAAGAAATATTAGTTTATTTTGAAGTCGTAGCTCAACAGGATATTAGGTAATATTAGAAGGTTTTATTATTCTATAATTTTGTTGGCGAAGGATTTATTAATTTATTTTATTTTAATCCTCAACGTGACAATCCACACAATATTATTAAAATTTAGTAAAAAATAAATAAAAGAAGTCAATTCTTTCTTAGTTGCCAACCAATCAAGCATGTTTTGAAATTATTTCAAAGTTGAAATAATATAATTTTTGTTATAGACCAATGAAAGCAAATCGCCATGACTCATATTTCTTTGTTGTTTAACTTCTTTTTTTTTTCTTTTGAGAAGTTTGTTGTTTAACATTTACTTTTAATATTTAAGCTTCTTTTATTCTTAGCAATATGAATAGAATACCGCGATAATATCGAGAGTCAATGGTCCAGTTGATTATCTTGTCTGAATTCGAATTCAGAAATCGATATTTGACTCTCATATTATTTAAGAGTAGTTATGCCCTCTATGTAATTCTTTGGCCACTTGTTTTTTTAAGTAAGACTTCCAATAAAATTGAAACCATCATTTGTGAATTTCTCAATCTACAAATTTAGAAGACAAAAATGAACCAATCAAATCATAACGATGCAAGAAGATTTTTGCTATTTTCAAAAACAATGTTTTCTTAATGCATTTTGTTGCAATTCAACTTTCAACATATCCATATTCTACTCAGTACAGAAACAAGATCATACATCTCAAAACTTGTAAAAATTAATAATACTAACTAAAGAAAATCTAGCACCAAGAAAGTAATTCTTTTCTTCTTTTTTTTTTTTTTTAATTTAACCATAACGTCAAAGGATTCAAATTTAAAATCTTTGGTATGAAGATATATGTCAATTATTGTTTAATTAAACTTACTTTGACAAATAATTTAGAGTGAATATTTGATTCATCAAGTTAAGATCACGAGTACAATTTCAAATTATTATAATGATAATAATTAGGTGTGAGTTAGGTGTGGAACGTGGTTAGTGGCACTAATTTAATTTCTTGGAGATTAAGGTTCATAAGAAAACGTTTAGGCTCTTTAAAAAAAAAACGTTTAGGCATTAATTTTTTTTTTTAATTATATAGGTCAACTTGTTCATAAAATGGCAAAGAATCTGGACAGCGATTCGATTTGTAGAACCAAAAAACATTTAATTTCCTTTCTTACAAAAATAATAATTAATTTCATCTTTTTTCAGAAGATAATTAATGTCTTTTGGAATAGTATTATGGTCTGAGTTTGCATTTTCTCTTTTCTTTTTTTTTCTTTTTTTTTCAGATAAATGCATTTTCTTTATTTATCACTACATTGATGGTTAAATTTAGAGAAACACACAAAGTAAGGAAAATTCTGTCCAAAAATGATAACTCGTTCTTGTTTTAATCGGATGAACTTGAAATATATCTTCTATTTCGAGATATATATTCAAAATCCTCAACCTCTAAAAAATAGTAGCATACCGAAAGAATTTAGTTAATTTGGATTAACAAAAGCATAACTCAATTGGTATATAATACATGATTAAAATATCTAATTCAAATCTCACGTTTAAGTATTCAAAAAAAAAAAAAAATCTACAAATTTTTAAATACAAGGTTATTTGAGCTATGTTAAAATAAGTATTGATTATTTTAAAAAGATAAATACTGATTTTTATAATTAAAGTGTTGAATTGAATTACAATTATTCAATGAAGCGAACATATTATCAACTATTTTCGGTTAGGAGTTGCAAACTTGAATCACCCAAAGTTAGTTTTTTACTGATTACTTTTATATTTTAAAATAATAATTATAATAATTTTACATTTTTTACCATTCTTAATTTAATTATATATTGTCCTCAAATGTTTTTTACTTTTATATATATATATATATATATATATATAATTTAATTATTTATTGTCAAAGGAGCATAACTCTTCCTTAAAAAAAAATTATAGTTCAATATATATATTGAAATTGATTATAAATATTAAATTCAGCATGTGTATTTTAATTATATCATTTTAAAAAATATATATATTTCATACCTAATAAATTACTTTCAATTAATGACGAGAATAATATGAGAGTTGAATACCAATTTTTAAAATCGAAGAATCTAACTAGATTACCACCAACAATGAAATTACTTAATCGAACCTATACTAAATGAATACTATATGAAAGAGCTACACGTCTTTTCTATTATTTTTTTGGAACATTTTTTTACTATTTCACATGTTTTGGTAATGGGTACTACTTAAATTAAACATCATTTGTTTTTCAAAATAATAAAAATAAAATAAACATCATTCCGATGTTGACAAACATATTATTATACCGTATAGCAATCGTGTAATTGCTCATTTTAGGCTTCTTAATTTATTAATTTCAATTAGTCCTTTTCCGCCAATTATTTCTATTTCTTTTAAAACCCTTTCACTAATTATGTATATACCCATCAACATCAACCCCCACATATATTATTTATATGATTCACAATTTTTTTTTTTTTTTCTAGAGGCCCAAAACTAACATAATATTGGTCCTAGGATTGGCCCTTTGGTGTCTCCAAAAGCCATTTTAAGTCATTACACTTTTTTTCTTTTTCCTTCCCATTTCTTGGAAAATTGACAATCCATCCCTAAAATGTTTGTGACAAATTTTCACTTTTTTTTTTTTTTTTAATTAAGCACAATTATGTATGGGTTAAACTTTCGCTCGCAAGAATTAAAAACGAGTGTTTTTATTTAAGAAAATTGTATTGAATGAATTATCCTCCCAAATTATTTGTATCTATAATTATTAATACATTTTAATAATGTATTATAAATACTCATTATATCTATAATGATTTTTAAGTTTTTTTTTAGAGAAGTGGTAAGTTTTTCTTTTATTTATAAGGAAAAGTTTGAATTGATTTTTTTTTTTTTTGAAAAATTGATCGAATAAATTTTAGTATTACAAATAAAAATAAAGTGAATTAAATCTATAGTTCTTTTGAAGCTCTCGTTTTTTCTTATATGAAAAGTTAGTAGACTAAAAAGGTCGTTTATTAATATTCTCATTCTTGTTTTTTGCTTTTATTTCTCATTTCAAAAAATAAGAAAATAAGTAGTTACCAAATATATTATTCTTTTAGATTCAAAGTAAAAAAAAAATATATATATTTTTATGAAAACTTATCGCATTAATCAAATTCAATAAATAATTATAGATATAATTATTTTAAAAAAAATTAGCAACCATAATCAAAATTATTAATAATAATACTATATTAATAATACATAATATTATATCAATGAATATTAATAATACATAATACAATACTTATACGTATTAATAACTATGAATACAAATATTTTAAAATTTATAATTATTTTTGTTAGATGTCAAAAAAAATTTGTTAAAATGATTCATCCATTATAATTTCTCTATTGTTATCTACAATTAAAATTTAAAGAAAATATTTATATGTCAAAATGAACAAATATCAAATATCATAAAATTTGTATCATCAAACCTCAAGATATAAGATTGAATTTTCTTAATTCACATCTTTATAAATTAGTAATACAATGATTTCATTATTTGATTGAAAGTAGTTCAACACAGTATCATAAATTTGATTCCGAAATCGCTATTTATTTTTCTCCCCAATATATGTAGTAAAAAAAAAGATTGAATTTTCTCCATTCACGTCTTTGTAAAGAAAAAATGTTTATATTTTTAACTTTTCTTGTCGGACAGTACAAAATCATAACTAAAATCGCCGCCCAAGTTGATTCAAAGTCGCCACCAAGTAATGCTGGTGAATTTGTATATAAAAAACTTTTCAAAAAAAGAATTTGTATATAAAAAAAATATTTTAAACCAAAAATTAAGTAATGGGTATGTAATAAATAATAAATAAATTTTAAAGTCAAAATATTGAGGGTCAATAATGGGAAAATGAGTTGGCAATGACTTTGTTTACTCATTAAAGCCATCTGTTTGTGTTTTCTTTTTCTCTTTTTTTTTTTTGAAAAATTCGGAGTTGTAGTTTTTGTTTACTCATTACTCAAAAAAAAAAAAAAGTTTTGTTTAGTTTTTATATTTTAAAATTAAACATTTCTATCTTTAATGTTTCAATAATCTTCATTTTTGGTCATGGTAAAAACAAAATTGTTAGTTATCGTTATTTTTAAATTAAAATGAATATTTTATTTAGCTTGTTCTTTACATACCTTTAATGAAACTTTATCTTTCTTCAATTTTCTTTTATTCAATTACATTAATGGAGCGAATATTTTAATTTTATTGTGAATTTACATTTTAAAAAAATAAATATAAAACTAATTTTTTTTAAAAAAACACAACACTACTAAAAGTTCTAACATAATTTATGGATTAAAAAAATTATATAATTCCCCCTTTTTTATTTCCTTTTTTAAAACTTTTTGTTTTTCTTACAAAGTCCAATTTGAGTCCATAAAATTGGTTATAAAATTTCAACAGCTAAATAAATTTACAATCAAGGCCACTTTCATAACTATTTGGTTTTTTGTTTTTGATTTATGAACTTTAAGCTTATTTCTACTCAAATTTGCTACATGTGCTTCATCTTTCCTACAATGTATCCATATTTTCTTAAGAAAGTAGACGAATACTAACCAAATTTCAAAAAAAAAAAACAAGCTTTTGGAAACTTTTTTTTTTGTTTCCAAATTTTAGTTTTGTTTATTAAAATATAAGTAAGATGTAACTATACAAATAAGGAAAAAGATAGAGTAAGCTAGTTGTTGTAGACTTAAATTTCATTAGAAAAAACGAAAAATAAAATGGTTATCAAACGGAGTCTAATACGTTTTGATTTTGATTTTTATTTTTTGTAAATAATTTCCTCCAAAAAGTCTTATAGAAGCATGTGAATTAGTTGAAATCCTTGCCATGTAAATCAATTGGCCATTTTTTAAAGAAAGGCTAAATTCAACTCTAAACAGAGTAAAAAAAAAGGGAGTTTAGTCACTTATACGGATTAGGCAAAATTATGGAAGGTTCAAATTTTCTCCAACTCATGTTTGAATTTTAATACTCTAAAAAAATTTAAATTAACTAATAAATTGTGGCCGAGTTAATAAAAAGTACAAGAATGAATTGTGATCACATCAAAATAAGAAAGATTTTAAAGATCATATGCAAAACATAGTTTTAAAATGTTTAAAGAATAAAAAGCTACTACATATATCAACCATCTTTTTTTTAGACTTATTCATATAAACTTTAAAGTTAAAGTGTATTTAATTTGAAGCCAATTATATATTGGACAAACTTATAAAAAGAAAACTCTAAATTTAGGTGAATAAAGATAAATCTTGTTGAAAGAACATGTACTAATATATAAGACGTACAATTTTTACTCCAATAAATAGTTAAGACAAGTAAGTAGTGTAATCAAATTATAGAGAATACTGAAAAATATTTAATTGTGAAGTTCCAAATCCAAATTACAAATCTTAGATATATATGTAGCCATAAATAAAGCTTATTATTTCTAAGAAAACATATTAATAAACATTAAACTAACAAAATACCCAACATTACCTACTTTAAGAAATCTTATATAAGCCTAATTTTTTTTTTAAATCTCATATAAACCCAAAAAAAAAATCCTTAAATAAATATCAATTATTCATGTCTAAAAAATGAAAATAACAAGTAGAGAAACTTTATAAAAGTACTTTGTGAAGCCAACTTTTTTGTTTAGGTCCACAATGGACTGAAATTAACAAATTTTAAATTAAAAATTAAATCAAGTAAAAAAAATGACAAGAGAAATTTGTCACCATTCACCACTATACAAAGTTAATTTATGAAATTTGGTGGTGTCAGACCAATGAAAATACACATTTCTTGTCATTTATGCCTTAGTGGATGAATGTCAAGGAGTCAATTTTGGCACATTTTTGTAGTTATTGGTTTAATTTTTCAACATAAAATTATAAATATAAGGAAGACTTATATTAATGATTTGTGAGGCCACCAAGCAAAAAGAAAGTTCTAAATTATTGAATGTGATGAAAGGATACACATAAGTCCACTCTTTAGGTGATTCATAAAATCATCAATTATTAAATTCTCCAAATCTGTGGGGAGACTTTGTAGCTCCCATTGTTTTCAAACTTCTAAGAAAAAGTCATATTCAATAATCAATGTTCAAGCTTTTTTCTGAATGATTTGTTCAAATAGCCATATTTGATGTTTAAAGTGTTAGGACAAATAACTATGATGAAGTGGATTATTGGTGAAAGATGATCATAGGGAGGTTAAGGTGATAGATTCAATTTATGGTGATTATCTATCTTGACATCTAAATGTTGTAGGGTCGGATAGTATGTCTCGTGATAAAGATTTTGGTCAAACGTATAATATAAAGACGTATAACACTCGAGTTTTGAAAGGAGTTATAGTATTCAAATGAGAGAGATTTTAAGGATATGCAATTATGGTAAGTAAAAACATAAGACGTTCATTTTGAGGTAATATGAGATTTACATGAAATCGACAATTGTATTATATCGTTCGTTTTGGAGGAATGTGAGATATTTGGACATTTCAAGATGTTTAGGTATCCTAGGATGCCCATGTGGAGGGCATTTGCCCCTTTTTGAATATCTTTTATTTTAAAACATGAGTTTCTAGATTCTCATATGCAGGCATCAGTTAAAAACATTTTTGTCCACTTATTTATTTCATATATTAAGACATTTTGTCCATAATATACGTCAATTAATGTGTGGATAAACTTGCTTAAACATTATATTTATATATATTATCAAAACTTTTAAAGCATATACAAACATTGAATATATTATCTAAACTAGAGTTAAATATATCATTTTTCTAAAAGATATTTATATTTAAATTGAAGTAAAGAATCTTAAATAAATATGAATGAATTGATTAACATAAATATGAATACAATAAACTATTTTTCAAAAGAAAAAAAACTAAATTTATTTATAATAATTAAATTTATATAGATAAGTACGTTATATAGATTAAAATGATATTAAATTAATGTAAAAAATTATATGAATATTGTAAGGATATTTTTAGAATTTTAGGTAAATTTACGTTATCTCAAGGACGATTTTCGATAAAAAAAAATACAGTTATCTAAATATTAACAAGTATTCATAAAAAATATTTCATCAAAACAAACAAGTAATGTAAGTATGACAAATATATTTGATTCTACATATCTAAGATTTCGTACATCATTCCATTTATCGTGATTATCTCAAAGTAAACCGTTTGTTAGCACCTATTTATATCAATAAGAACTACCTTTCTTTTTAATGGTTAAATTATTATAACTTAAGCTTGTTTAGCCTAAAGTAATTCTATGTTGAGTAATTTCGTAAGGTTTTTTTTTTACAAAAACATGAGGATAAGGACAAATGATATTGAAATTATCCATATTGATATTTGAGGACAGTTTTCAGCTCTTATAAATAGTTAGGAAAAGTGTGATAGGTAGTGTGGTCACACCACATGAATGCAGATAAATGTCCAAATCAATCCTCAAAGATTTATAGGACTTGTATTTTCACATATGGTTGAACTTAAAACAATAAAATCTCAAAAAAATAAATTAAATAAATAAAACAATAACATTATGTTTTGTTTTAAATATTAGAAAAATGTTAAATGAGTTAGGACACTGTTTGTTATCTTGTTTTGTATTAATCCATTTCAACTTTTAATATTTCACTCTCATACTATTTATAATCAGTGCATGGTTTGTTTATTTTTTTTAGTACACAGTGCATGGTTTGTTAGTTTTCCCCTTTTGTACGAAAAAAAAATATTAAGAATGAAATCAATATGAACCTTGGTAACTTTATTTCATTATGAAAGTAAAAGATGAATCCTTTTGAAATAGTTATTTTAAAAATTCATGATTATTCTCATCTATAGCCAAATATATGAGACTTATTCTCAATAAGATACTCATGATCACACACTTTTCTAATAAGGTAGGATTTTGTTTGCACTCCTCAATTATGTCTTTTTACTTAATAATTGAACTATATATTAATTTTGGCACTTAAAAATGTCTTACTATAGTTTGGCTACTTTCTATTTCAAACTTTGTTTATAGTAAAAAATAAAATAAAACCCTATTTAGTACTTCAAGAAAAAGGGAACAAAATAAAATATTGTGATCTTAATTTTCATTGCTTGAATAGGATGACCTCATCATTTGTACATGGAAGAATCAATCAAATATTGTGTTTTTTTTTTTTTTGAAATTATAAAATATTGTTAAAAGGAGAAACAATCAGAGAATTTTCCATTCAAACTTCTAGAAAGAGTAAAACTCTAAGTCGAGAAATTGTTTTCTTCATTTTCCTCCGCATATATTCCTTTCTTATATAACAAAAAAGAAAATGAAAATGTAAACTTAATTCATAGTTAATTCAAAATTGACACGTATATACGGTAAAAAAAAAAAAAAAAAAGAGTGATATTTCGAACCCACAAATTCTTAAAAATTGTTACTAAACTTAAAAATAGAAAACAAAAAAATGTAAAGAAAGAAATACATACATAATAATACAAGTGTAATTTTAAAGATATACTTTACACATAATTTGTCTATACTAAAATCATTTTAAATTTTGATCAAATATCAACAAAAGTAGAGTGAAGATTGGAAGAACAAACGTACAGGATAAATTATAATTATCATGAGTTGGTTTAGTTATTAAAAAAAAACTAACTGATCATATGTCCAATTCATTATTTCTGCCTATAATAAAATCGATTTCTTACAAATACTTTTTTAATATATCTCATAAGAACAATCAAAATATTCCAATTTGGAAGAAGTAGATTCTTAAGTCATCAAATATAATTTGTTAGGGCTCTAAAATAAATTGTTAGCCTAACTATTTATCATTATTTCGTGGAAATTTAACAGTGTAATCACAAATTCGATTCTTGAAACCGGTATGTGATTTTTATTTATTTGAGAGGAGTTGTACCAGGTTTGTAGTCATCTCCCTCAATTTATAATAAAAAAATTTGTTTTTTTTTTAAGAAAAATCATAATTTACTTAATTACTAGTTATTTTTAATTGACGAGAGAATCTAGTTCTACGTATTACTTTCAACATTGCGTGCCAAAAGCCTAAAAATAACATATTTTTTAATGTCTTAAGGAAATTAATAGTAGGTTTGAGAAAATAGAATCTCAAATGGAGTAAACAATTCAAACAAATGCCTCAAATGTCAAAAATCCCAATGTAAAAAAGTCATTTCCTAATTAAAGTCCTCAATTTTAGGGAATCCAACACGTTAGAATAGTTTAAATTCGCAAGTTAGATAGATTATTTACGGAACCCGAACCTATAATTTGATTTATGAGTTCTTTTTTATCATTGTTTTTTTTTAATTAAAAATAATGTATGAATTTACTTTATTATATATATATATATAGTTCAACTCGATGAATGTGTGTCTATAATCGAGAGACTATTAGATTATATGAAATTTTATCTGAATATTAATTAATAATGAAAAAAACAATTCACTTTTCTATGTTGTAGGACTTTTCAACTTTTTTTAATACAAAATATTCTTAGCATATTTTGAGATGGTAATTCTTTTGAGTTCATCAATCTTGGAATATATCAAAAATTTATTTTATTTAAATAAAATTGACCAAATATTTATTTGAATTTAATGAGTTTTGATATTAAATTAAATATATTTGAATTCTATTTTAAAACTAGTGATGAATGGAAAAACCAACATTTATCTACTTTTCACATTTTCAATGTATGATTTATAATATAACTTCGAATCTTTCACCTATTATTGTTGTTGAATTAAAAAAAACGTTTTGTTTTTAAATAATTGATATAAAATTTTAACAAGTGTAATACAAATTCTAAACCTATTATATCTAACCTAATGTTGTACAAATTCAAACGTAATAACTTTGCTTCAAACCTTACTTATAAACTCTAAATTCAAAACCATAAATTAATTAGACATCAATATTTCGAAGGTTGGTTTTCTTTATAACAATGATTACTTTTATAAAAATTATTCTAAAAATAGTTCAATTATGTAATATAGATTTATGATTAAAAAAATCACGAGTTTAATATTTTACAATTACAAATGACTACCATGTTGATTTGATTAACAAGTTATATTTCAATTTAATTTATAATAAAAATTTAAAATAAAAGTGATATTTGATTATTATTTATTTGAGAACAGTAATATATATATATAGTTTAAATGTTTAATTATAAGAGCAAAAATTAATGTTAATTGAGGAGGGTGTACTTTCAAAAGGGAAGTTTCTTTGCTTCTTCCTAAGCAAAATAAATATTAATACAATTAGTTAGTTATTGTACCTTTTAATAAAAAGTTTCTTCCTTTCCTTGGTATTTCCATTTACTTTTGGTATTGTCAGAATCTTTGACTATGTAAAATTCATGCCCATGTCTCACTATAACAAGAATCAAACCCCAAATCATTTGGACCCACCAAATCCCACTTTTTTAATTTCAATTTAATCTCAATTAAGTATAATACTCTAATTATAGTACATATTCTCTTTTGCTAATTACATTCATGTGTTTATTCCAATTTTGTGTTTCAATATTATTTTTAGAATGAAGTTGTTTCATTGATTATATAGTATAGTTATTCCCAATCCTTTTTTCTAGTCATTACAACAGCAACAAAATGAGTGGGAAAACAAACTTGACTTCTCTACTTATTTATTTACTTTTTTTTGTATTAAAAACTAGTTGTAAGTTTCCAAGGTATTTCCTTTTTAAAATCATTTTTTGACTAAGGAAAAGTTATTGTTCTACACAAGACTTTTCTAAATGGTATTTAATTCCCCTGATTACTTTCTGTGCAAGTCTTTCTTGGAAGAATCACTTTTTTAATGTCATATTAAATCAATTTTTTAGAGTTTGGCAAATAAATACACATTATTTATTTTTTTAGCAAATAAATGCATATTTTTAGACATTCTAATGGCCATGCAAACTTAGACAGAGTTAGACATTTTCATAAGGAATGGTAAACTTTTATTTATAAAATAATTTTGTGAATTTAAGACAAACAAATGGTGTTAGCTCAATGTCCTTTTTTCACTCCCTTGATGCAATTATTATATTAAATTCGCATTAACAATAGAGACCATGTAAAAGTGCAAAAGCTATGTGAAAATTAAAAAAAATGGACATTAGAGACAATATTAAAAAAAAAAGTCTGTATTTAAATCTCAATGTATTATTCTCTTTTTCTTAGTCAACTTTAGCAACTAATTTTCATTAGTTCCTACTTTGAATATGAATTAAAGTTTATGGAATATATGTGTTATGATTTTTTTTTTGTCAATTTAAATTTGAAACAATATTCTATAACAATTCTCAATAGAAATAAGACAACATTATTTTTTCAAGAGATAAAAAAAAAGGTTGATCCCCACCCCCTTTTTATACAACTAATAAAAAGCTTAATTCAAAGTTTTGGTACAAATTTTTTTCCTTAAAAAGTAGGTACAAAAATTTAACTGTTTAAGAATGTAGTAATATATAAAAAAAAAATTGAAATTCATAATTTTCTCAGTACCAAATTTACAAATTATTAATAGATTGGGTTTATATTTCAAGTAAGTTTAAACTAGAAAAGTTGATTATGTGAACTAAAAAAAATGATTTTACCTTATTTAATAATTATTAAGTTTTCTTTTAAAAAAACAAATAATTATTTAGTTTTCTAAAATTAATTTTATAAATATCATTTATGTTCAAAGCTTTTTTTTTTTTTTGCTTTTATTATCTACTTTCCACCTATTTTCAAAAGTTCAAGTCCATTCTTGAAGAATTAGTTCATAAAAAAATAAAAAAATAAAAAATAACTGAACTTTTGAAGAAAAAAGAAAGTTCGTCTCAAAATTTTATTTTTCTTTTTAAAATTTGACAAAAATTTAAATTATTTATAAGCAATTTTTTTCTCAAAAATTAAAAAAAAAATCATGATAGGAAAATGATGATAAAATAAACTTAAAATACGAAGTCGGAGTAAAAAAGAAATCGCAAATGGTCCCGGGCATTGCCACGTCATAAGACCCAGCGATTTACAAATGGATCGGACGAATCCCGCGGCGCCACGTGGATAACAGTGACCGTCACCGACGAGTGGCCACTTGTAGCCGAAAGCGACGACACGTCCAGCACTGACGTGGAGGACCCCACAAATGACAACGTGGCCCCGTCAGCTTCGACACGACCACACGTGTCGTCACGCGCTTTGTACGCAATAGCTGTAAGCCACGTCACGACTGGGCCCCACGCCCGATGACTATTGACCCTTTTTTGTCTCCTCTTTTAAATATCAGCAAAAAACAATAATTAACAATACCATATAAAAACTCCGGCACTTTCTGGTTCTTTCCTTTATTTTATTTTATTAAGGAAAAAAAAAACTGAATTTAGACGTGGAAACAACCGAAATTCGCTCGTTTTGATCTTTGTGCCAATTAAATATAGTTTAAAAAAAAATTATAATAGAGTTGAATTATTTAAAAAAAAAACACATAGTTTTCACAATGTTTGACCTAACTTTTTTTAGTTCGAACCGAAACTCTACTTATTATTTTTTGTGTTTTTTGTTGGCTTGTTGTTATGTCTACTTTTGAAATAGAGTTCAAATAAATATGAACAAAATGGGATAAAATGTCGCTCTTTGATTTCATTTTTATAGTTCCAACTACTATAAATGTCTGTGTATTGTTAAAATATCTTGAGTTTAAATATTCAACATCGATATCATTGACTTTAATTTAAAAAGATAATAATGTATGGTAATTTATTTTTTGAAATTAAAGTAAATTTTTATCTACAACAATGTTTAAAAAAATAGAATTTGTTCTTTATAGTATATTTTTTGTTCTTCATTACACAATTGTAACATATTTTTTAAAATAATTTCATTTATAGTATATTTTGCCCAATTTCTATTATAATATTATTAGACTTTTATCAGTTGCTTTAGACTTCTATCGGTTCAACTAGTAGACTTAAACTTGTATTAGTTAAATTGATAGACTTCTATCAAGTTCAACTAATAGACTTCTATTAGTTCAACTAATAGATTTCAGATTTCTATTAATTCAACTAATAGACTTCAATCATTTTTGTGACACAAATGAATAAGTTTGAAAATTGTGCTATACATGAAATTATTTTGTTTTTTTTTAATATACTTCCAAAATCCCCTTAAAAAAATCATAATGAAAATATTGCCAATAATATTAAAGAATTAAGAAGTGATAAATTTACCGTGCAAAAAAAAGTGATAAATTTAGTTTATAACAATTATGCACCTTTCGATTTTTTTTTTTTAACCAAAAGTGAATACATGATAATATATAATTATTTAATTAAGACTAGTGGACAAAGTTAGTAAAAATGAACATTAAAAGTAGGATAGTCCAAAATTCCTATAAAATAAGATGAGCATTCTTTTTTTAGTACAAATAAGATGAGCATTCAAAACACCGTTTATTTATTATTTTTTTTTTTTTGAAAAAAAAAATCATCCTTTAATTGGTCGCAATGTAAAATGACTACGTATATTTGGAATTCATATAAAATCTGAAAAAAAAATCGCATATAAGGTCGAAACATTTTCATATAAAAATCATTAAGAAAAAACAAATGACTATTTAGATTTTGGTACCTAAAGTTATCATACACTCAAATTTTCTAAAACTAACGGTCTCTTAGGTACAAATTAGGTTAAAATACAAAATTTAGTTCAATTTTAACTTTATTCCATTTTAGTTGGAATACTTTAAATATCAAATTTTAGCCTATACAACTTCCAAATTTGTTTAATAATAGTCTCTTTATTAAAAAAAAAAAAAAGAAAGAAAGAAGGAAAATTGGTCAATTTCTTAATATATATTGAATAATGGTAATAATTTTAATAAAAACAAAAATAAAACACCAACCTAATTTCATGTCTGTAGAAAAAGATGTTAAGTTTTTTTTTAAAGAAAAACTAACAAAAAATTTTCAATAAAAATTAAATTCAAGTTTACTTTTTAATATTTATCTATTAAAATTAAATATTTGATAGTTAAGAAACTAAAATAGAACAAATCTGCCGATTAAAATGAAAAACAATAAAAAATTTAAAAATTAAAACCAAACATTTAAAAGTTTAAAATAAAAAAAATTAATTGTGGTCAAATTGGTCAGGGTACTCCGCTCTCACCTAACGACTATTTATTTAGCATATTTAGTTAGGATTTAGTTTTAGGATTTATCAACTCCTCTTAAAAAACCTATATCCAAACGAGTTTTTATTAACCCTTTCTCATTTTTACTTTTAAAAATAACTTTCTTTTACTAATAATTCATTTATAACTACTCAATTATTTCTAACGATTCATTTTTAATCATCTATTTCAAATCAATCAAAATAACTTATTTTTAATCTTTTTTTTAACTACTAAAAATAACTACTTATTATAAATATACATCCAAACAAGCTTTTAAGTATAACTCCTCTACACAAAAATTAAATCAAAATGAGTTTTTAATTACAACTCACAATTTATAACTTCTCAATATAACTTCTTAAACTAAATAATGTCAAACAAACAGCTCAATATAATTCCCCAGCTCAATATAATTCCCCTCAACCGAATTCATGTATATATCCTTTTCAAAAAAAAAAAGAAAAAGAAAGAGTAAAAGTGAAACAAACATAAAAATGTAATTATTATTTTTTTTATAAAAAAATAAAAAAGTAATTTTAATTAACAAATTAGAAGAAAGGTGCGTGGTGAACACTCTCCACCTTGGCGCGTGAAAATGATTCAATGCGTTAGAGAGAGTGTTCCCGGATTCAACAACCGCGCTTAAACCCATCGGAAAATTATTAAAATTAAAAAAAAAAAAAAAAAAAAACTCTATAAATAAGCAACGGCCAATTCAATTTCTTCTCCTCACTTCTTCGCCATCATCAAAATCCTTTTTCCCCTGTTCTTCAATTTCCACATTTCTCAAATCCCTTTCAGGTTCTTCCCCTTTTCTCTCCTCTATTTACAGTCACCTTTTCCTTTCTAATGCTCGCCGCCGGCGTAATTCATCGCCGGATTTCCACGTTTGAGTTGCCGTTTTTTTCAATTTTTGATGTGCCTCCCTGTTTGGACCCGTTTTCTCATACCTCGACTATTGTCACTAAACGTATAGATTGAACCCATTAGCTCTAAGTTTTGAAGACCCTCTTGAATATTAGGTCACCCCATCACGATGGTTGTTGTTTTTGTTGTTTTTTTTTCATGTGGGGTTTGGATTTTTTCCCCTTTTGTTCAATATGTATGTAATGTTTTCTTGGTGGAAGGTCGTTTGATTGCTTTTTCTTTCCTCTTTTGATTATTTCTGTTGTTCGGTTGCATCTACATTTGGGCTCTTGTTGCGTACGTTATGGTTTAGGTTACTACCCTTTTTTCTGCTCATCTGGGATTTTTACTTTTGTTTTTTTTTAATTCAATTGCAATTGGGGTTGTGGGATTAGAACCCATAACTTCTTGATTACTAAATCATACATTCGGTAGCTTTGCTCCTTTTGGCCTTTTTTTTAATAAATTTTTTAAACTACAATTGGGGTTGGGGTTGGGGTTAGGACTCTATCTATTGATTACTTAATGGTATTTGATGACATGGTAGCTATGTTTCTTTTGATGTTTTTTTTTAAAAAAAGTTAAGCAACAATTGGAATTTGGAGGGATTTGAACCTGGAACTTCTTGATTACTGTATTGTGATTGGAGGTCTCTTACTTTGGGCGATTTTGACTTTTTGAGGATGCAATATTTGTTATAATTAACCAAACATTCTGTTTTTGAAATGATTGAGTATTTTATGGGGCTTTGATTTAATCAATTGATATACGTCTGTTTTACGTGTATGAATTTGGGGCTGTTAGGTGGGAGAAGGAATTTTGGGGTTGACTTTGTTTTCCATAATACAATTTGGGTTTATGCAATTTGGATTCTCTACATAATTTCCCTGAAAAATATTGAATTATTGTGGTGTTCAATTCACAGACGGTTGAATGACAGCTCTTGTTTTTTGTTTCTTTTGTCCCTTTCTTCCATGGTGTTTTCTTCCTTTTTCTTTGATATGATTGATTGGATGGATTCTCTCTATTTTTTTTTTGCCATTTGCAAAATCTGATTTCTTCTACACTGTTTCTGATTGGTTTGCCTTTCAGTTACTTCATATTTAATTGATGGGACATTTACTTCGTTGTCGTCACATTTGATATAATAATCGAGCTTTGTTTTTCACCCCATCTTTCATTTGGGTTCATAGATTATGAACTGTTTATTGTAGGCACAACTGTAAAAGCCATGTTTCTGTTTGATGGTTGGTTGCATTTATTTCCCTTCCTTGAAATAGCAACAAAAATCTTGTTTTTTGGTGTTTTACTGCATCTATGGCCTTTGGGAAAGTGAATCTTCATTTGTTTGTCTATTGTTTATTTCTTCACTTGCTTCTATGTAGGCCCATATTGGGTGGTTGCATATGGTGGTGTTTCCTCTTTGGTCTTTAATGTGTGGTAGTGGTGGCCTTTTGTATACTCTTGTTAAGTTCTTATTTTATATGAGTTATATGAGTGAGTGTCAGGACAGCTTACGTGTACCTCGAGTATTAAGAAAAAATTTGCCTGAACTCTATCATATTTGGCTGGTAAAGAAACTTTTAAGAAATTAATTATTAGATAGATGACAACCATGGATTGAACCCTAACGTCTTAGATCTCTAAGGTCATCTTCGACCACTATGTGTGATGGTTTACCCTATTTAAGCTCTTCTATCGGGCCTACTCTTCAGCAGCTTTTCTTAACACTCTTGTTGGAGTTCTACATTGTAAATGGACTTTTCATCACCAGTTAGAAACTGTTCCTTTTCTTTTATCTTGTTATCTCCAGCTTTAGATCTGCTTTTCTATACTACTGCTACTACTGCTCTATATTCTTAAGAGTTCTCTTTTATGTAAACTGATCATCACTGTTTCAGTCTGTCGGTTTGGTTGAGGTGTTCTTCTGAGATGAATTTTACTTTCAGAACACATGTTGCTTTGTGAATATTTGATTGATTTTTGTGGTTTAGAAACTGCTGTATGTAGAGCTTTAAGATTCAACACTTTGCATGCTTTTTTGTGATCGATGTTGCTTTAGATGCCAGCACTTGTGTTGCTTAGTTATATGTTATTGTTACGTACGAACACTTGAATTTACTGTACTTTTTCTGTTTTAATATAGAAGCAGAGTACTTATGCTGTTGAAATTGACACTCTGTTCTAACAAATCACGAGATCTGTGATTTTGCTTTCATAATTATATTTATGGTCCCAGAGCTTTGTACTTAACTGTATGAACTGAACTTTTCAGGTAGTTTCATCTCCACATAGTTTCTCAGATTATTCGGTAGATGACAAGGTACTGACAGAATTAAGATTTACTCGGTTAATATTTTCTGGATTTGAATGCTTTTGATGCTTATATCACCAACCTGTTAATTTGTTTTCAGATGATTTTTGCTTGATGGACTGTGTGCTAAGTGGTAGTGACAAGAAAACATTGAAAAAGTGGTTTTTTATTGATAAAAGAGTTGGGTGAAGGGGACTCAAGTGCACTTTGTTTTTGTGAGTTGCAAGTAAAATCTACAGTTTGAATCAACCTCCAAAACTGGACCAAATGGATCTTAAATCAAACCACACCTCTCCCATCCTCACTGACCCTGCACCTATCAGCAAGTCTAGGCTTGGTGTACCTTCAAATATGTTGCCATATTCTGCTGCTCCCGGAGTTGGTTTCTCTCCGAATTTGCTTCTAATCCCAAGGAAGAAAACCGGTGTGCTTGATGACGTCCGAGCGAGCAGCTGGCTAGATGCTATGAAATCTTCATCTCCTCCTCCTAATAGGATTGCCAAGGATGTTGTCAATGAGCTTCCATCATTTGATCCAGATCTTCTGTATTGCAGTTGGATGGTACTATTTGTTTTGCTGTCACTTTCTGATGTTAGAACATATTTTATTGATTCTGGATGAGTTGCTAATGTACAATATGCCCCATTTTTTAATTTTCAGGTTAAGTATCCATCAGCACTCGCCTCGTTCGACCAAATCGTAACTCATGCGAAAGGCAAGAGAATAGCATTGTTTCTTGACTATGATGGTACTCTTTCACCAATTGTAGACAACCCTGACTGTGCGTTTATGTCTGATGATGTAAGAATCTGTGATTGCTTTGTTTATAAATTGTTTATAAGACCTTTGCTGCTAATCCTGACCATTTTGCAAATTTCTTAGATGCGTGAAGCAGTAAAAGAGGCTGCAAAATATTTCCCAACGGCTATTATTAGTGGAAGAAGCCGTGACAAGGTATGATGCTTCACATGTTAAATGGATATTTTCCTATGAATTCAACTTGTTTACATGGTCATAAGTTTCGAGTACCCTTGTTTTCGTTCGTTCAGGTTTACGAATTTATCGGATTAAACGAACTCTACTATGCTGGTAGTCATGGAATGGACATTATGGTTTCTGATCGACACTCAACTAACGATCAAGTAAGGATATCAAAGTTGTCATTTTGTCAGTTGATGCCAAAATTTTCTTCTTTTGGATGTTACTTTGACAGTTCTCTTACATAGATTCATTTCATTACTCAGGGCAAGGAAGTTATGTTCCAGCCTGCTAGTGAATTCTTACCTTTGATTGAGGAGGTGTGTACTGACTTTCGGCATAATAACGTATTTCATGGTTGGCCTAGTAGTTAAGAGGGTTTCCAAAACCAAAAGGTTATGGATTTCCTTGACACTCAAACGGCAGTTGTCTTGGGAGGTGCACGTATATTAGCACGAAGACTCATGGATAGAAAAAACACAAAATTCTTACATTAGTCTATGAATTTCGATTATTTGTATTATGGTTTAGTATTTGAATGAAAAAATTTCTTGTTTGGACAGGTTTACGAAGCCCTGATTGAAATTACCAAGGGAATTACTGGAGCAACAGTTGAAAATAACAAGTTCTGTGTTTCTGTTCATTACAGAAATGTGGATGATAAGGTACCCCTTGATTGTAGAAGACTGTCAATAGAGAATATGAACATTGAATAAATTTCATTTGATTGCTTTTGTCTCTCCAGGACTGGAATGCTCTTGCAAATTGTGTTTACGACCTTTTAGAAGACTACCCTCGCCTACGTGTCAGTCACGGTCGTAAGGTACATCGATATCGTTAATGGAGGTTCAATCAAATCGTTATTAGATACTAGTTTTCCAAAGATCACTTCTGATATTCTTAAGAGTAAAGCTCCGATTTCGTAGTTAAAAAAAAAATCTTTGTATTTTACTGATCTGTTTTGAATTTACAGGTTTTAGAAGTACGACCTGTGATTAGCTGGGACAAGGGCAAAGCTGTTGCATTCTTGCTTGAATCTCTTGGTGAGAAAGACAGTAGCCATAGCCCTATTTTTTATTTAAGAAATTTCTTACAAATGTTCAATTATTATCAATTTCTATCTTTACCATGGTGCTTAACCTCTTCAAATGTATTCTAGGACTTGGCAACTGCGATGAAGTGCTACCGATATACGTCGGAGATGATCGCACTGACGAAGATGCCTTTAGGGTATGTTTATCATCCCATTAATTCTAATACACTCAATCTATCCTGTGGGAAGTTCAAATGAATGAAATGAAAGGACTTGAATTACAGGTTTTGAAAGAAAGAAATTGTGGTTATGGCATATTGGTCTCTTCAGTGCCTAAGGAAAGCAGTGCAGCTTACTCTTTGAGAGAACCATCTGAGGTAAAAACTCTTTCATACCCTGCAAGTAAACCATCTTCAAACAAAACTTAGTCTTGGACTGAATTTAGAATCGAGACTATCTTTGTGTTTTATAGTGCTACGGTTTTACGATAGAAGAACTATGAGGTTATGGATTCAATTAATTTCTAACCGTTTCTCTTACAACATTGTTGTAGGGTCCGATGATTATCATGTGAAAACAGTCAAAATGTATAAGCTCATCTAGACACTCATAAATATATATATATATATATATATATATATATATATATATATATATATATAAACATTAATGATCACTACGAGTTATACTCAATACTAATTGTCAAGGTGAAGGAATTGGATTCAATCCATGGTGACAACTTATTTATAAATTAATTTCTCTGAGTTTCTCCCTACAACCAAATGTTGTAGGATCATGCGATTATCTTTGAGAATAGTCGAGGTGTGCACAAGTTGACCAAAACACTCATATATATGAAAAAACATGAACGAGTTAAATTCAATATTAAATCGTCAAGGTGGATCAAATACAGTTAATATTCTTAGTGGCTCATTTTTTAGAACTCTATTCTGAAA
This sequence comes from Sicyos edulis, assembly GCA_036507275.1. Lineage (NCBI taxonomy): Eukaryota > Viridiplantae > Streptophyta > Magnoliopsida > Cucurbitales > Cucurbitaceae > Sicyos > Sicyos edulis. Next base: position 1,455,112 of record CM071858.1, on the reverse strand, counting down.
AAATTTAGATGAATGATGATGATGGTGATGATAACTGGTATCTGATTAGAGTTTGGATTGTGACATGGAAATGTAGGTGATGGAGTTTCTGAAGTCACTGGTGACATGGAGGAAGTCAAGTGCTCTATGAAGGAAGGGAGATTTGGATAACATTAATTGATTAAGAAATTAATGAAGGAATAATAATGGTTGGTATACAGATTCAAGTATTATTAATTTTTGGAGCAGAGATCTACAAAGAAGAGGCAAATTTCAGAAGTTGCCTGTTTGTTGGTTCTGCTCAAAGGGTCTTTTGTTGTGTTTTTTTTTGTTCATTTTGTAAAGTTAAGTTGGTGCATTAATTATTTAATATACTTTACTTTACTTTACTTTCTCTTCTGTTGTTGTTGTTGAAGTTGAACAGCAAGGAAATCCCATTCTTTTATCTGTTTTTAGAGGGGTTTTTTTCTTTTTTTGTAGATTAAAATGTTCCCTACTCACAGTATATCAAGGAAATGCCTTCATTCATTCAATCATCTTTCTGTTGTGTTTTTTGTGGGATTGTGTATGTTAAGGAAATTAGTGGATTTTGTCTCCAAGATTGTAAAATTCTAACTGAGGAACTTAATTGTAAAATTTCAATTAATCCAACTAAAAGCTAGGGTAGGTAGTAGTATTATAATCGTGACAATCTATAATACCATAACCAAAATAAATGAATGGGAGAGTTTTTTTTTTTTTTTGGGTCATGAATGGCTATTTGGCTAAGATTATTTTTTACTTGAAAAATGTAAGATTTTTAATTTTATAAGTAATTAAGATGTGATAGAGTTCCTTATATTTTATCTTAATAAATAGTTTGTTTCAAAAGAACTTGATTATTAAGATGTTCCTTTTTTTTTCAATAATGTTATCGTGAATGGTTAAAAGCGACTTTCTATCTTACTTTATGAGTGGCAATAAACTATAAAAAAAATTAATGAGACATATTCTCTCATGAATCTTACTGCAAAGCTGGAATACAATGACATTTTAAAAATAAACGCAAGGGGTACTATTGATCGGGCATGGCGACGCTATTGAGTATGGGAAGACGTGCCTTGTGTGCCAACGACACAAGGCGACTATGTATCATTCATTCCCTCTTTCTTGTTTGTGAATAAGGTTTGATCCTTCCGTTGGAAAAGGTGCAAGATAAAGGAAACAAAGGAGGGATCCGAATTGGACATAAATGTAAATGACACGAAATATCTTTATCAAAACCAAACATTAAATGCATTACGGTGATATACGAGAGGAATAGAGAAAACTCGTGATTGGCGTCGAGGGGAAGATCCTTTTATGATATAGTCAAAGAAAGAGCCTCTCGCTTCCTTACTTCTTCGCTCTTTCTAATTCATTTGTTTCAAGATTAACCCTATAACATCATTTTCAACCAACCTCTATTAAAGTGTAACTTTTAAAATCGTATTACAAAATTAACTAAGAGATAATAAATTTATTTTATAATGACCACCTACTCATACAATAAATTTTAGTAAAGTTTTGTCCAATAAAAACAATTATACATATAATTATAATTTAACTAATAAAACAAAAGAATTATTTTAAAAATAATATATTTATTCTTTTTTATATAGAATCATGTAATATAGTAATAATATTGAAAAACCCTTTGTTTTGGCGCCTTCTCCTTCTCCGTCGGCTCTTCAGCGCCGTCTCTTCTTTCTCCTTCTCTCCGTTTGCTCCACTCCGGCGAAGATCAGTCAACTAAAATTTTCCGGCGAGGATTCCACTCCGGCGTTCAGTACAGGACTGCCTTCGTACGGCGCGGGTCGCCGGCGATGTTCATACAGATTCGATAATAACCAGCTTTGAGACTCAATGTTATTGGAAAATATATTTTGGGTTCAATCTCTTTTGGGCTAAATCAGTAGGTAACGACACTAATCGAAACTTTGTTCCTTCAATTTGAATCATTTTAGATCAATTTCTAGCTGTTCAAGTTTTTCTGCACCGGTTTTCTGCTCTCACATTTTTAGTCTGAGCAATAGAATTAGTCGAACTTTTAGGAAAGATTGTTGGAGATGTGTTCTATTTCTTAAAGTACCTAATTATTGATAGATACTTGTTTTGGGTTTATCTATAATAAGGTTGTAGGTGTCCTCCAGGGGTGGCAGTGGTAGAAGACTTTGGCTTTGAGGGAATGCTCCCCTCAAGGTCTTGGGTTCGAGACTCACCTGTGACATTACTCCTTTGATGTTTCCGGTACCCGTCTAGGGACGGGCATGGTTACCCTTATTTCAAAAAAAAAAAAAATCCGAGGGGTGGGACGGTGGTCGAAGACTTGAGCTTTTGGTCTCAAATTCGAGATTCACCAGTGATTTTAATTTGTAGATACCTTCCATGTCTCAATTCCTTTGATGTCTCACAGTTTCTGGCCTAGAGACGTATGTGGTTAACCCGGTTATAGTGGAGCGAAGTTTTGATTTCTTGGTTTCTAAAAATAAAAAATTTTAAAAAATTAAAATAATAACAAGGTTGTAGGTATATTTGACAATGAATTGCTTGCTTATTATTATTATTATTATTGTTATTTTTTTTTCCAGTTTTTCAATCTTTGTTATGTAATTTATTGGCCTCCCAATCTTTCGTTCTCTTTCAGTTTCTATTTGAATAAATCCCTCAGAGCCACTGTTTGGACTTACTGTTGGGTTGTAATTTTTTTCTGTTTTGATGAAGTCTTGTTTGCTACTTCACGTTTCAGAGTGGTTGTTCATCGCCAGGTCTACTACGTGAACTCAGTTAAGTTCTAATGCCTTGCTGTTGCTTGTTTTCACTAGCATTGTGTTTAAGATATGATACTGAGGCGGAAATGTGGCCGTAAATATGAATTCTCTGTGAAATTCAGAAAACTGGTGACGACTTGTACTGTTCCACTTGATCCCCCGACTACTTCGAGTTCGACTTCTGCTGGTGACCATAAGACTTTGTGCTATTCCTTAGTTGAGCAGCTAATTCGTCGTGGCTTGTTTTTTCCGGCCCAACAAGTGATACAACGAATCCTAACGCAGTCTAATTCAATTTCTGAAGCAATTTCTGTTGTCGACTTTGCTGCTGAACGGGGTTTGGAGCCTGATTTGGCTATCCATGGTGCGGTTTGTCAGAAGCTTGTCCATTCTAGGCCCCAATTGGTTGAAGCGCTGTACTACAAAGTATTTTTATGCCGAGGTGCAGAGCCGGATGCATCACTTTTGGATTCTATGGTACTCTGCTTCTGTAGGCTAGGAAAATTTAAGGAGGCACTGACCCATTTTAATCAACTCCTTTCATTAAATTATGTCCCGAGTAAGGCTTCATTTGATGCTATTTTCCAAGAGCTTTGTGCACAAGAAAGGGTTTTAGAGGCATTTGACTATTTTGTGAGAGTCAATGGAGCTGGCATTTACTTGGGTTATTGGCATTTTTCTGTGTTGATAAACAAGCTATGCTATGATGGGCATATGGAGGACGCTCTTGAATTATTTGATATGATGCAACGGATTAACGGATATCCTCCAACACTGCGTTTGTTTAAGTCATTGTTTTATGGCTTATGTAAGAGCAAATGGTTAGTGGAGGCAGAGTTGTTGATCAGAGAAATGGAGTTTCAGGGTTTATATCCGGACAAGACGATGTATACCTCTTTAATTCATGGATATTGCAAAGATAAGAAAATGAAAATGGCAATGCAAGCCTTTTTTAGGATGATAAAAATAGGTTGTGAGCCAGATAATTATACATTGAATACACTGATACATGGGTTTGTGAAGCTGGGTCTAGTTGATAAGGGTTGGTTGGTATGTAATTTTATGGGAGAATGGGGCATTCAACCTGATGTAGTAACTTTTCACATCATGATCAGTAAGTATTGTGAGCTAGGGAAGGTTGACTGTGCGTTAACGATCTTTAATAATATGATCAACGGAAACTTATCTCCTAATGTACATTTTTATACAGTTTTGATTAATGCACTTCACAGGGATGATAGGTTAGAAGAAGCTGGTGAATTACTTAGGATTATGTTGGACAGTGGAATCATACCTGATCATGTGCTTTTCTTTACCCTTATGAAGATGTATCCAAAGGGACATGAACTTCAGCTTGCTTTCAATGTTTTAGAGGCAATTGTAAGGAATGGTTGTGGGTCTGATCCTTCTGTAATCTTAGCCTTTACAAAGGGGTCACCATCGTGCAATTTGGAGCGAAAAATTGAATTGTTGCTGGAAGAAATTATCAAGAGCAACTTGAATGTAGCCGGCGTGGCATTTACTGTTTCCATTACTGCTTTATGTGAGACAGAAAATTTGGATTGTGCTTTGGATTACTTGCATAAAATGGTCAGTCTTGGATGCAAGCCTTTGCTCTTTACTTATAATTCCTTAATTAAGTGTCTTTGCAAGAAGGGGCTTTTTGAGGATGCCATGTCTCTGATTGACCATATACAGGAATGTGGTTTGCTTCCAGACTCCACAACGTATTCGATTATTGCAAATGAACAATGTAGGCGGGGTAATGTTAAAGCAACATATTGCATTCTAAGAACAATGGGGGAGAGAGGTTTGAAACCACATATTGCTATTTATGATTCAATAATCGGTTGTTTAAGTAGGAAAAGAAGACTTTTTGAAGCAGATCGTGTTTTTCAGATGATGCTTGATGCTGGTGTGGATCCTGACGAGAATTTTTACTTGACAGTGATTAATGGCTATGGAAAAAATGGAAAGCTTCTTGAAGCCTGTAAATGGTTTGAGAAAATGGTTGAGAAATCTATATCACCAAGCTCTCATACTTATACAGCTCTAATTAGTTGCTTGGTTAACAAAAATATGACTAATGAAGGATGTTTCTATCTATGCAAGATGCTAAAAGATGGGTTTTCACCTAATGCAGTATTGTACACCTCTCTTATCAACCATTTCCTAAAGATAGGGGAGGTTGAATATGCCATTGGATTAGTTGATCTGATGGAAAGGAGCCAGATTGAACCTGATGTTATCTTCTATGTCAAATTGGTCAGTGGTATTTGCCAAAATTTAAGTGTCAATAAGAGAAAATGGTGTATGCTAGAGAAAGAGAATCTAAGGGCAAAAAGCAACTTGTTTCATCAGCTGAGTCAAACAACTGTTGTTCCAATTGATAATAATATTATAGTTCCCGCTAATTATACCGAGGAAATGGAATACTGGGCATTGAAATTTTTTGAGAGGGTGAAAGATGTATGCCTTACGCCGAATTTGCATCTGTACAATAGTATAATATGTGGATATTGTAAGACAGGTAGACTGATGGACGCCAATTATCATTTGGAGTTGATGCAAAAAGAAGGGTTATGTCCAAACCAAGTTACTTTCACGATTCTTATGGATGGGCATATTCTTGCGGGCGATGTCGACTCAGCCATTTGGTTGTTTAATAAGATGAATGAAGGTGGGTTTATTCCGGATAAAATTGCATATAACACTTTAGTGAAAGGCCTTTTCCAAGGAGGCCGACTTTCTGAGGCTTTGTCACTCTTATATACTATGCATAAGAGAGGGTTCTCCCTCGAGAGGGCCTTGAGGAATCAAAGGGCTATGAATTTAATTTATGGTGGCCGCCTACGTTAGATTTAATTTCGTACAAATTTTCTTGACAACTAACTCTTGTTGGGTAAGACTGATTGTCACGTGAGAATGGTTGAGGTGCACGTAAGCTGGGTCGAGAAAGAAAAGGAGTTTTCTCAAGCTTTTTTTTTTTAAAACAAGGGTTAACCACGCCCGTCCCTAGGCCAGACATCGGGAGATATCGAAGGAATAATGTCACCGGTGAATTTCGAACCTAAGACCTTGAAGGGAGCATACCTTCAAAGTCTTAGTCTTCAACCACTGTGCCACTCCTTGGGAACAAAAACTAGCTTATTCATATTATCCAAATTATTCTTGAGCCTGTGCTTCAAGTGGTCACACCTTCCAAACTTTTGAGGAATTGGTATATGATAAAAGAGACTTTCTGATGTGCTGCCGCTTCGTTGGAAATGATGCTGCGACGACCAACATTTGTTTTTCAGGTATGGAAATAAAGTTTATTCGACCTAATATCTTGGACTTCGTTTTATATTTGTAAAGTGAGTTTTGGGTCTGAATTCAAATTTCAAAAGATAAGGTTAGGATTTGCATAGATCTTAGATTTGTTTCTGGGTTGTTCGAGTAAGTTTTAAAATTGGACCTTGGAACCTCTTGAAATATTTTTGGAACGCTAAAGTAGTTTCTAACTTTCTACCCGTGGGTTTTTTTTTTATTGTGTCTAGCATGTTGTTTGCTTACCATAACTCTTTTTTTGTTACTTCAACAATACTGGCAGGTTGGGGGATTTGAACCGGTATCTTTTTGGTTACAAGGTTCTACATGATACCTGTAGAACTTTGCTCTGGTTGATTTTGCTTCCCTTAACTTTGGTATGTGTTATGTGTTTTTATATGCGTGTTTCTTTATGTCGTAACTCATAACTATGTATGTAAGCATGCTAGAATAATGATGCGAGTTGTATTTGTAATATTTGCGTAGTATGATGTTTTGGCGTGTCTAATATGTTTGAAATATGAAAAGTGTGATGTCCCCAAGGGGTAGCGCAGTTGGTTGAAGATTTGGGCTTTGAAGGTGTACTCCCTCCAAAGTCTCAGTTTCGATACTCACTTGTGAAATTAATTAGTAGACACCTCCCATGCTCCATTCCTTCGGTGTCTCCTGGTGCCTGGTCCAGGGATGGACATGGTTACCCTTGTTTTAAAAAAAAAAGTTTGAGAAGTGTGATGTGAGCATAGTTGGTTTTGGCATAAGCATGTTTAGTAGCTTGCACATCTTTCATATTTCGCTGGACTTAAGTATTATTAAAGCATAGCAAAGTAAACTGGGTTCTTTCTTTTTCTTCTTTCCTCCCTTTGGCTATTCTTTTTGTTGCTCTCTACTTGATTTAAAGTTTATGAAGTTTTGCATAGATCAGATGTGTGAATAACTTATACTTTCTGACAATATTGCATTAGGACCAGTGGTATCAATTGAGGATTTCAGGTTCTGATGTGCATTTGCCATTGGTTTGGTAAATATGTTGTGTGTGTGTGTTTTAAAAAATTATTTATGTTTACTTGTTATTTTTGGGGTAGAAAACAAAAACAATTTATTGATATGGGTAAGCGTTAAATAGTTATATCGAAACAGGTGACAGAAATAAAGATAAGAGGCCGATACATATGAACTATGCGATAAAACAAAATCCCAATAAATCGATGATGATGTTGATGCTTTGTTTATGAGAAAACCTTGGACCTGAGTATGATTGTGATATATGATTTATCTTGGTAGATGAATGCCACTGATGAGGTTGCCCTCGTCAATGTCCAACCCCGCTCACTCATGTTGAGGGAGATGCCAGCTCTCGTGCTCGACTAAGATTAAGCAGATCGAGGCTGCCAGTGCTCAGGAAAGACATTGGTAGATGTTGGCACAAGCTTAGTGTCGACAGAGGTATAATACAAGATGGAGAAGACAGTACCAATATGATGTGTGGTTCTATTGTGTTGTAAGCTCGAGAGCGGGTATGGTGGCCATGGGAAACGATCAGGAGACTCGGGTTTACCTGGAGAACTGGAAAACCGATATGGCGTCCTGTTCAAATGTTCTATACTGCAGTGCATTGCCGAGTTCAGAAGTTTGTGACTGAACACTCTTAGCAATCATATTCTTGTTACCTTGTCCTAGAGATCAAAGGCACACCTTTTGTGATTGATCAGCATTTATTCTCATCAGAGGTTTTTTCAGAGCAATGGTTGCTGGTGAGATATCTTTTTTTGAAACAAGGGTAACCACGCCCGTCCTTAGGCTAGACATCGAGAGACATCGAAGAAGTAATGTCACAGGTGAGTCTCGAACCTGGAACCTTGAAGGGAGCATACTTTCAAAGCCCAAGTCTTCAACCACTGCCATCCCTTGGAGACGGTTTCTGGTGAGACATCATTGTTTCGAAATCGTTTTAGGATTGTCATTTGTATGTTTGTACATAGTCTGTCAAATATGAACGAGTCATTTTGTTAGAGAGATTGGACTGAATGACATTTTTTTTCACCGTTCTTCAACTTAGTTATTATAATTTGAATAGTTCTAATGCTAGAAAAATTTGCACTCATGATCATATGTTTTAAATGAAAATTTTGAGACAACAGAAAAAAATATAATTATAACAGGAGTTATGACCCTTTCTTAAATATGCATGTGCTCATTTGATAGCCTTTACCATTTTTTGAAGCAACCTAGTCTATGACTATATATATATGTATGTATTATGTAACATTGCATAAGAAATTACATTGACAACCAGTTTTATCAAAGTTAAACAAGTGATCATGGCAAAGGTAAACAAGTAAAAAAAAATTAGAGATCAATATATAAGATAATCTAGAAATAACATTGGCTAATTTATATCTACTTTGGAGATGGACTCTTAAATAAATGAAAAATGTTTAAGAAGAGGATTATAAATTTCTTGAAATCCCAATGACCAAAATATGCACTCAACTTTCTAGGGTTAATTTGGCAGGAGTAATATACAAGAGGATTAAATGATACTTTCTGTTTTTTTTTTTTTTTTTGCAAAAGAAGTAATAATTAAACATGATGAACTAAAGATAGTGTGGGACAAAAGAGAAGGCTGAAAGATTAATTTTTTCAGATTTCATGTGGGGTTCAAACAAGATATGTAAATTATTCAATATAATAGCATTCACATGGACAAGTTTCAATGTTTGTGTGTTTTACTAAGCAAAAGTCCCATCATTTTTTTTTGTCTTGCTTGCCTTACAAAACAACCCTTTTTTTACATCAATGAACAAACTCTCTTCTCAATAGATTTGTTCTTCACATGCTTCTTTTATTTAGGATAAAAAAATAAGAGCAGCTGATTTTATTATTTGATAATATATTTAATTGCACTAAATGTCCAGTGACACTCATATCTTTCTCAAGGTATAGATTCGGAGATAATATATATTTTTAATTATAGTTAAACTTATTTAAAGTCTTGAAATTTCTAAGATAGTATAACCAAGAAAATTGTCTCCAAGGCTCATTTTTTTTCTTCTAATTTGACTTCTTTTGTTTCTTTCCAAAACATAATGGAATTTCTTGTTTGTGTAAAATTGTCAAACCTAGCTTCAAAAAAGAAATCCTTTGAGGGTGCACCTTTGAAATCCTTGTGTTAATCATATGACATAATTATGTCTATGTTTTTATGTCTTTGTAAGAGACAGACAATGGCTGTAAAGTTTGTCCCTTGAATCATAATTCCATTGGTTATGATCCAAAGTTTTGTTTGGACTCATTTCAATTCAAGTGTTGTCTCTTTGCCTTACAAAGGTTTCCAAATTCTTTCATAAAATTATGCATATAAATAACTTCAAAAACCACTAGATCATCCATATCCAATCCTTGTGCTCATTCTTTGACAATTTCAGTTGAGTTCCTCTCTTTAAACTTCACTTTTCTCCAATTTTTCTTCCATTAATATTTTTTCTCCTTGCTTTCACTTTCACATGGTTAAGCTCTCTCTTTTTCTCTTTCCTCGAGCTTCTTTTTTCTTGCCAACCTTTTTTTTATAGAGGTGTGATACGGTTCGTTAATTGAAATAATGAGTCTTTTTTGAGGATATCTTATTAAAAAAATGAGATATTTTAGCATTTTATGAAATAGATGAATGACTTAACTTATAAATAATTATTTTTGAGATGAAATCATATGTTATCTAATATGGTGTTAGAGTTTATTAAGCATAATCAAATACTCGGGTCCAATAAAAAAAGAGGTGGAGGATCCCAACAGCCTCTTTCATATATTTCTCCAAATGTTATGTATGATATTTTCTATGTTAAAAGATCTATTTCCTGTCTTTTTGTTCATTCATGCTTCCTTTTATTCCATGATGATAGATAGAAAATAAATTTAAAAAAAAATAAAATGTGGCTCAAATTAAACTATGTGGCAGGTTCATCTAAATATTTTTCACCATAAATGTTGCTTAAAATTGAAGGGAAGCTAAGATATTTTAAACTTCACTGCAAAGCCTCCATGAATGTTTATTTATTGCCTCGTTTGTGTAGCAAAAATTGATATAATTCAATAGAAGGAAACAAACAATATCATTTTTGCAAGCTTTCATTGTCCATTTAAGGTATAGGGTATAAATAAAAGAATTGTTAAGAATGGGATTCGAACCCATGCCCTTTCGGACCAGTACCTGAAACTGGCGCCTTAGACCAACTCGGCCATCTTGACAAGTTGAGAATAAAAGCTATATGTATAAATATAATACAAATAGTAAGGCTATGAGACTTTTGTATGTACAGAAATCTTGAAAAAATGACTTAAAATTTGACCCTTTTGAGCTCTAATAACATTCCATATCAATGAAAAAAAACAAGAGGCTAGTAATATAATTTTCACTTCCACATCTCAATTTGAGAACTTGAAGTGGATGTTGGAGCATTTTGTGGATCTATAAATTCTTGCTTTAAAGCATTCTCTTGGCTAAGCTGAGAAGCAACATATTTATCAAACACACCCCAATCTGTGAGCTCATCATTATTGTTGTTGTTATCAAACAAAAACATGTTTTGATCAGAAAGTTGTTGTTGTCGTTCATCGATGTTTGGCGGTTTTGCAGCGGATGGTTCGAAGCTAGAGGCTTGTTGGTTGATGTCTAGGGCAAATGTGGGCATGGAAGAGGTGGCTGTGGTGACTGATTGAAGCAATTTTTGGCTCTCTAAAATGGGTAAGTGGAGGAAATGGTTTTGGTAGGGCAAATTGTGATCTACTTCCTTTTTGCATGGGAAGTTGGAAAGATTATGGTGAGGAAAATTGGAGAGTGAGCTTTGATTTGGTGAGTCGAGGTCGGGCATGAACGACATGGGCTCGTCATACCAACATGGTGATTCGTGCTCGTTCATTCCCCTTACGATCGCTATTCTCTTTTTGAATACCCTGCATACCACCCATCCTTTTTCCTGTGTAAAATTCATATGAAAATGATATTAGTCAAATGTATTCATTTTACATTTTATATACGTTTCAAAACTACCATTTGAGTAAAAATCCACATGGTGATAACCTAACACCGACTTATACTAGTCAACCGGATCTTAAGTAACTAAAAAGTAATAAAATTAATCCAAGATGGATACCTAGTTTAGGAGTTAATTTCCTATGGATGATTTCTTAACATCCAAATGATATAGAACAGATAATATGTCACGACAATAATCGATGTGCGAGATAATCTGGTCAGGACAACATGGCATATGAAAAAAAAGAAAAAAAAAGTAATATCGTTAACAAACAATGAGAGAATGAAAATCATCATAGAGTGGCCTAGTATAGGTCTTGGAGAGCTAAGAGGTAATGAAGTTCAATTACAGCCACCAGCTACTTAAAAATTAATTTACTACACGTTCTCTTGACATGCTGTAGGATCAGACGGTATGACGCTCAAGTTGGCTCGGATAGTCATGAATATACAAAAATTAAAAAAAGAAAAGAAAATGAAGTTTATAATATTTGAAGATCAATGACAGTAATTTAGATGATGAATTACACACACACACTTGCCTGTGGGGTGTCATTTTCATGTGTTTGAAGCCTGTATTCATGCATGATCCAATCAGACTTTTGGCCATTAGGAGCTCTACCTTTGTAATAAACCAATGTTTTTCTCATACCAATAATCAATTCACTATGCTTTGTATGAATGGCTTTGTCTCTGCCAGTTGCTTTCCAAAATCCAGCTCTTGTTGCTCTATTTGTTCTACTTCCTGTTGGGTATTTCTTGTCCTTGTGGCTGAAAATGTACCATTCCTTTTCATCCTCTCTTCCAACATTGCATATCTCTATTCATCATCAATCATATTAATTGTTTCATCGTTCTAATTCACTACAAGAATTAACACTAGATAAATTTCAAGAGTTATTTTGGATGAGGAGTTAGTTTGAAGAGTTATGTTGAGTAGTTAGAAACTTGTGGTTGTTGTTATAGCTTATTTGGATGTAAATTTTTATGGAGGAACTACAACAGAAAGTTTGTTTGGATGTGATTTTTTTGTAAAAGAGTTAGAAACAATAGCTTGTTCAGATGTAAATTTAAAATGAAGAGTTATTTTGAATAGTTAAAAATTAATGATTAAAAATGAGTAGTTAAAAATGAGTTATTTTGAGTAGTTAGAAATGAATAGTTAGAAATGAGGAGTTCATGCTTTGAGTAGTTACAATAACTCGTTTGAATGTTGTTTTTTTAAAAGTAGTTAGTAAATAATCATTCTAAATTCTCTTTAAAATTGACAAACAAACACTCCCTAGGCGTATACAAAAGAAGCAACAATCCAAGTTATCTGAACTACCCAACTCAAATCGTAAGAGTTGGTTAATTAAGTTAGATTGGTTTTCGAGCTGACAATGTTTTTGCTGGTTTAACTTATCTTGAACTAAGAATAATATTATTTTTACATGTGTGTGTAAGGTTAACTAACAAGATATTAGTAGGGAGCCTACATTAACAAGATAAAAATTTTAGGTTCAAGTTTAATAAAATGTCATTTTTCTTTATTTTCATTCATTTATTTATTTTTACGTATCATGGATTATGAGCAAGACTTTAGAGAGGATAACCGAGCACAACCCAATCTTAAAATATTTAAGTTGGATTTCTCTAATTCTTACCATTGGCGATTAAGACAAGATCGTCGATGATTAGTAAGAGTCGTTGACGAAGATACAACTTGCAGTCGACTTTATCTATACGCCAACAAAAGCTTGAAACTTTCAGTAAAAGAGTCTTCTCGACGTGGTTTGGCGGACAATGTAAAATTCGTTGGAGATTCCTTAATTTTCTAACGATTTTAAAGGTATTCGCCGAGAAGTTTAACTAAAATGTTTATGCTCATTGATGATATATATATACCTTGGAGATCCCATGGTTCAATTTTGTAAAGCTCTACATCTTTAATGACATCCAAATCAATCCTCCTTGAATATATCTTTTTTCTGAGGTAGTAATCCACAAGTTCTTCATCCGTTGGGTGGAATCGAAAACCAGGAGGAACATGTAACAATGTGTTCATTCTATATGATGTTAATCCTGAAATTATCATTTTAAAGGGTCAAAATTGGTTAATTAAGAATAGGTTAAAAAAAGTTAAATATATGCTCAAATCATTCATTTAATTAAGACATATTATAATTTGCTTTATTATAGTCCATATTAGTAATCCACCTATTGAGTCTTGTCAATCTAATTAAGACATTCATGTGTCATTTCTAATTGGATAATGAAAATGAAAAGTGATATACTAGTTTTGCACATTTGCAACCCTTGTTAAGATTTTATACCTAATTGTTTGCAAAATCTATAAAGTTATATATTTTTTATGACACGATGGATTAAATTGTGTTTTAGGAGCCAAGAGAAAAACTACAACCAATTAAGGAAAAACTTGCATGGATAATTGGAATATATAGGAAAAATCTAGAACTTAGCAACAACATTATGTTGTAATTAAAGATAGGTTTTTTTTGTCACGAGGATAAAGTAAATACATTTTAAACAAATAAAGAATGAAACATAATTGACATGGTTTAATACTTAATAGTATGATCAAGTAACTAAATTAAGCAATTGGAGTAATTAATTTCATAGTTAAAATTCAATAAAATAAATAACTATAATTTGATATGCATACATTTAAGCTACATTTGGACTAATATATATATCTTTTCATTAATGTGAAGTGAAACCCCATTTAGGAGAAGAAATGTGCCATATCCACACACAATCCATCTGTTATCATTAAAGTAAATAGAAATTATGGAAAATTCATCTTATTGCTAAAAAAACTAACAAACAAAAAAAAGATAAGGCTCTTGATTTTTCTTGGTTGCCAATCAATCATTCAAAAACCTCTCTATGAATCTTCTCTACATATGTTTACAAAAGTTGCAAAAAACACCCAAACAAAATCAAATCAAATGCAACAAAATTCAACTCTAAAAAAGTCAATCCCACAGATTTTAGCTAAACCCCAAAAATTTGATATGCATACATTTAGATATAGAGAAAAAAATACATATTTATTTATTTTTATATATATAATTATTAAAAAAAAGATGGTACCCAGAAGAGAAAAAAATGATTTATTTACAATAGAGATAAAAAATGAAAAAAAAAAAGAAGGAAACTCACAAGATGAAAAGATGCCACCTTTTTCTGGTGAAATCCAAAAGATTGATCACAAAACCCTAGCTCTTTTTTTTTCTGCAACAATGACAGACAAAAAATGGTTAAGTCCAAGAAAAAGAAAGAGAAAAAAAAGTGTACAATATCCGACAAGAAAAAAACAAAAGGCAGAGACAGTTATAGATTCTGGGATGGCAGTTGGGTTTAATTTTGTGGGATCAGATAAGCTTAGAGATAAGAATTTTGGTTTTATATATAGAAATTGAATGAGATTTAATTTAAGAATGTGAAAAAAAAGGGGTTTGGTTTTGAGAAGATAGAGAGCTGAATTGGTGCTGAAGGCTGAATTTATATATTAGAAAGAGACCTAACTGAAGCAGAACTTTCAATGGAGTTTTTGTTGTAAAGAGAAGAAATTAAAGAGAAAGGCTGTTGAGAAAACTTGAAGGCACAGACCCCATATATATATGGCATTCTTTATAAGAGAAAGATAAGTTCTTTTTTAAATTCAGGGTTTATTTTTATTTATTTTTTTAAATTTATTTATTTCTTATTTTATTTTTTTGGCTGTGACATAATGGAACAGCCACCTCCCATGCCGCCACAAAGTTTTTTTTTTTTACTTGGATTTGGAAGAGAAATAATGGATCAATTTTACAAAAATATAAGAGAACTATTAAATAGTTTTAATTAGGGGATCTAAAAAACTTGAACTAGTTTTTTTTTTTTTTGAGGAACAAAAAACTTGAACAAGTTGAGACATATTCTCCATTAAAAAAAAAAAAAGTAAAAAGACACTTCATCGATTGAAAGGTAAAAGATTTTTAAACAATAATACTTTAGAATAAGTAGGCAAGAAGCATACAAAAACAGTTACAAAAAAACATGTCAATTCAAAGCTATAGAAGTAACATCGTAGTCTTTAAAATAGCTAGCTTTAGACCACCAAAAGCGTTGTAATAATCAAGGTAAGAAAGATTTGGTAGAGTGTTCAAGGTAAAAAATTCTGACATTTCTTTCGGTCTAGATTAAAAGATGAAGGGTTAAAATTTCTTCTAGTTATACTAAGCTTAACACGACTTCAAATATTTAAGTATGGTATAACACGAAATTTTAAATTTCTTAATCTCGAAGCTTTGCTACTCTATAGAAAGAATAAAAATGTTACATCAAGTGCAATATTATGGTCTACCCTAGAAATCTAGTTTAGTGAAGGAATATGACTATTGTATGTAATAGCTAGTATTGCTCTAAATTTGAATGCTTTTTATAATTTTGAAGGTAAGTTAACTCGTTCGCTTGCTCCTTTTTGAATGAAATCGTATTTTTATTCAAAAGAAAAAACTTGGGTGAACTTTTGTTCGTTTCGTTATCTTTGTTCGAGAAAGATCCCTCTCACAATTGACTCAATTCAATGTGGAATGGTGGCCCCAAATTTTCATTCTTGGAGTGTTATGTTAACTGCAATAAAACTGAAACTTGTGTGATGATGATGGCGGTGGTGAGGCTTCATTGCCATTGCTGTTGTATGTTCCTATAATATGAAGTTTCATTTGGCTTTTAAGGTGGTCTCATTACTTTGTCTTTTTCATGTTTTTCCACTTTCAAATGAGTGATCAAATATATGGGGCCTTTCAATCATGTCTCATTACTCCAAAATCTCAAAACCACATTTTCAATTTCAAGGTCTCATCAATTTTCTTATATGATGTAAGCCCATTTTTCTTAGTGGAATTTCTTAGTAGCTAGATTAGGCACATGTTTATATCAACTAAATGAAAACTTATCAAATTATATTCATAATTCGATTAGTTAAAACATTATATCTTTCGAAAATTGAAGTTCAAATAATATACACTAGTGCATCAATGGTGGTATTAGTATATGTGAAAATTTTCCTCATTTTCATTTTCATATTTAAAGTTGTTCAAATTATCCATGATCTCTTTTTGAAGTGAGCAACAACAAGAGTAGTCGCTAGTATGAAGGACAAGATAAGAACATTTTTTTGTTGCTCTTCTTGAGCAATTAAAGAGAAATCAGTAATTAAAAAAAAAAAAGAAGTATATATCATATCTTACCTTATAAAAAATATCATATCTTACTTTATGAACAAATAATAATCTAGTGACACCATGTCTGGTATTTTAATTAAAAGCTTAAGTTTTCAAATCCTTAAAAAAAAAAATAAATAAATAAATAAATAAATATATATATAAACTAATGAACAAATAGTACAAAATAGACCGAATGAAGTCGGTGACCCGATTGGTTATCAGGTTTTGTGTTAATCTATTTTCACTCCACGGTCACAAATTCGATCCTATTTGTAATTCCCCTCTCCCAACTTGTACTTTAAAAAAATGGAAATTTGGGTAGCGTATGGTAGCGATCCAATGAGGACGGTCCCATGATACAAATAATGAAAGCTATGAGATCATGAATTTCTAAACCGGACACTTCGGCCGAAAATTTTAGAAGATAAAACGTTTTTTCATGAAGAAAAAGAAAATGTATTATGTCAACGAAAACACAGTAATTCAAGACAATTAATATACGTCTAATGATCAAAAGTCACGAATCTAAATCTCTTCACCTTCATATATCGTAGGACTCATAAAAAAGAAACAAAAACAAACAAACTATGAATGTCAAAATATTAGAGATAAAAAACCAATCATAGCAAAAACCTAATTTCATCAAGTTATATTAAAATATTTTATTATATATGAAATATTTTTAAAATTTGATACGATTAAAATAGAGATATTATAATTTACTATATATATTTTGATATTACAACAATTGGAGGTGGGACATATTGAATTAAGATTATGATGAAAGTTTTTAGATATATTGAATAAGATGACTGGGTTATAAATATATACTTGTGTATAGTTAGTCATAAATCAAATCAAACTTTATAGATAAAAGTAAGAGTTTTGACTTTTGAGGTAATTAGTGTAATTGACAATTAAGTTGATCCAAGTTTGTTATTTCAAAGAGAATAGTGGAATTTGTTACCTAAAGTTAAAATAATGACATAAATATAGTAGGATTTATGATTGCATTTTTGTTTATGGGTTGCCTTCATTCAAAATCATCACACCAATTATAATTGCGTTAATACGAATCATAATTCAGACCAAATGAAACATTAAAAAGTGTTAATATAGTTTCATAAAAAATAAAAAGAGCCATATATCTACAAAAAGGGTCAGTGACATTAAGAATATTATTTATTAAATTTTTACTTCAAAAAAATTATTTCCAACTAGATAAAGAAAAAGTAAGCTAAATTACAAATTTAACGCGAGATTTAAAATTTATTTTACTTTTGTTTTGAATACTGCTTGATTTAAATATAATATATATTTAATAAAATGATAATTTTATTCCGAATATAGAAAGCAAGTGTCACGAGATTTTTTTTTTTTTTTTTTTTAAATCAGTCGCGAGAATTCATAAGGAATAATACTCCGCATCAAATATTCATAATAACCAATCTACGAATTTCTTCTTCTAACAAATAAAAATAATTGGTTATTTTTTATAGTTTTGGATTCGAGTTTCCCATTTCTAATTGCTGTAATCTAAAAAAAATAAATAATATAATAATAAAAGATTATTTTTAAAAGTTTTCAAAATTCCTTCATTATCTGAATTGATTATCAAATATATTGTTTTTTAAAACACAACATTAACTCAAAAAAGAAAATAGAAAGAAAAAAACATGAAAGATTAAAAATCCATAAAATTACATTTTAAAAAATTAACCAACTAAATCGACTAACTAATCGACCTCATATATATATATATATTCATTGGTATTTTTAAGGAAATTGATAAGTCGATTTCAATGTTAATTTTAAGCGAAAATCAACATCAACCAACCAATCACACACTCAGACTATATTGCAAATTTGAAATAATAAAAGTTAAAATCTAATTTTCTTGATCATTGGATCAAATTTATATTTAAATGTATAGTTTCCCTTGCCACCTTCTCTTTCCGGTTGAACCGATTTCTGGGTTATTTTGATCCAATGACAATCCATGGTTCAATTGGACCAAATCCAAACCAAACCCAACCGAACTTCATAAAAACCCTGCTGAAAGGGCCGGGAAAAAAGAATAGCGGCCGTATCGGGTCGAAATCGAAATCGGAGATCCGAAATTTCAGAGTCCAGTGCCGACGAAGAAGACGATGAACCAGAGGAAATCGGCTGCCGGAAGGCCGTCGGGAACCGACGGATCCGATTTCTCCTATCGCATGGTCGTCGTTTCTCGTAAGTTTCCTCACTTTCTTCTCATATTTTGCTGTTCAGCAATCGTGTAATGTATAGAACAAAAAACTGATCGATTCGGTGAACAAAAACTTCTGTGTTCGATTAATTATGTCCTGTTTCTGATCAGATATATGAACACGAAATTCGATTCGTTTAGCTATTGTAATTGTCTGATTTGAATCGATGCCGGTTTCTTATGGCGGATTGTTCTGATTCTAGGGTATCAAAAGGTTGCCGAAGGGAAATCTCGTTTGTGTACTCTGATTTTAGCTCAGGTGCGTGCATTATGTTTGATTTCAAGATCTTACAATTTAAATGTTGCATGTACAGAATTTTTGTGTATATTCATATTTTGTAGCCTGTTTTGTTGCTTCATTGTTGTCATGAATGCAAAACTGCAATATCTTCTACACAGTGTTGTCCAAAAGGTACGATACACGAGCTGTATAGTAGGAGTCAATTTGTAACGTAGCTAAAATGAGTGGAATCGGTTATTTGAATTGAAAATGGGTCCCTAACGGATAACGCAGTTGTCGAAGGCTTGAGTTTTGAAAGTATACTCTCCTCAAGGTAACATTAATTTGTTGATACCTTCCGTATGTCCATTCCTTCGATGTCTCCCGATGTCTGGCCGAGGGATAGGGTTGATCATTCCTGAGTATAGTGGAGCGAAACTCCGATTTTCCGGTTTTA
The DNA here is from genome assembly GCA_036507275.1 of Sicyos edulis. NCBI lineage: Eukaryota > Viridiplantae > Streptophyta > Magnoliopsida > Cucurbitales > Cucurbitaceae > Sicyos > Sicyos edulis. The sequence continues at coordinate 1,435,865 of CM071858.1, read as the reverse complement.
AAAAGAAATGGAAATGGAAAAAAAAGACTATTCAAAAAGTTGAATCGTATGCAACACACTGAACTGCAACAATTCGATTTTCTGAAAAGAGAAAAAATAAAGCTTAAAATAACTGTGATAAGCTTTGACCAACTCATTGGAGAAGAAAGAAGAAGAAAAGTGCATAAAACCAGAGAGAAATAGAAGGAAAGAAGGAAGAAAAGTCGAGAAACGAAAAGATGAGTTTTGAAGAAGAAAGAAATTAAGAATGCAATGTGAAATCTTTTATTGATATGTGAAAGTGTTACTCAAATCTACAATTAATTTGTACAGAGAATGCCTTTGGATTGACTTCTTTTGAAAGGCTGTTACAGATACAACTAATCTCAGTAGCTTACATACAACCCTACTAAACTATAAGAATTTAACTGCTTAAGAATTACATAGATCACACAATGAACCCTCAAGGAGTATGTATAGCCCATTTATCATTTGGTTTAAGGTATTGTAGTAAAACTATGATTTGGCACCAGCTGAAAATGTTGTAGTCTCTATCCAATTTCCAGTCAAATCGACACTATGTTGCTGCTCTTGTGTCACCTGTGCAAAGGTCTTGTTTTTCAACAGAGTTGGATTCGTTAGGGAGACTTATGTTTAGATTTAAGGAAATTGAAAAGACTCTTTAAAACCCATAAAACTGGGTGGGATCACATTTGAGACTAGGGAGTAATTTGATAAAGCTTGTGTTCCTTTATGTGATCGGAAATTTCCTAGTTCCTCCAACTTTGTTTCAATTTCTTGACATTCATTAGTCTCTGATGTTTTCCTTTGTATCATGAAGGCCTATAATATGTGATCAATAAAGTTTTCATGTTAGAGTTGGTTCTATCTTTTCTTGTAGTTCTCTTGTCTCTGATTTGACATTTGAATTGGAACGTCTTTCTTAATATACTTATCTCCCTAGTTCCTCTATTGAAATACATGAGTTTTTCTCTTTACTTTATGACATCAGGCCAAACCAAACTGGAAGAGTTTTTTTTTTTTTTTTTTTGATAGGAAGCGAAAACACTTCATTGATCAAAACATTTATCTCGTCTAATGATCGTATACTTGTGCATGCCCTGAGTTTTACTGGTTTAATTAAATGGGAGCCGGTACTTACCTCTGGACCTCTCCTGACTGTATATTGTTGTACTTAATTGAGCTGTTGGATTATACTGCAGGTTATCATTCAGTTGTGTGGAATGGTATACTTGTTTATGTTGACATCAAAGAGAGAGACTCCTGATAAACTAGCTATTTCATCTGCTATCACTGGTTTCTTTTCGCTGTTAGTAGGAGAACTAGGTTGCTAACTATATTATTACCTTTTATTACCTAAATTATACATCTTTATCTGTTTGAAGAGTAATGGTTGATTTTTTTCCCAATGTTCATTGAAGGCCGAAGGCGCAGCCGTGCAAGTTTGTTGAAAGTTTATATGATTGCATCATCTCTTGCACTCCTACTACTTTTTGTTGATATCTCTCAGGGAAATTACACGTTTGAGGTAAGAAAAACTGATCCATTTTCTAATTTTCTGCCCTAAATAAGAGAGGAGTCAAATGAAAATGTTATGCGAGCACATTGAGCAACAGACGTAATGGAATTGTTAGGTATGATTTGATAAACAATCGAAGAAGTAATAGCAATGAACAACGTTTTAAAAGGCTCGGTGATTAATTATACAAAAAAACAAGTTTTTTTTTATTCAATAACAATTAGAGGTTGGGGGACTCGAATATGTAATCTCTTAGCTACTAAGTTGTACATGATACTATTAAAACTCGGTCTTTTTGGTACAAAAAAAAAGTTTTACTAATCCTAAATGCAAAAATACTTGCATTTAGAGTTGTTTTTGTTCTTTATTAACTAAAAAAATAACATTTACTAATTCTTGGAGTATTTATTTTAATATTTTCACTTATTATCTCTACTTTATAAATATTCTTATATATATAGTACGCCTCTTTTTTCTGCCTTGTGCCTAAGCCTCAGTGAACTACTGGGCCCTAGTGTGGAGTGAGCTTGAGCGCAATGAACATAAGAAACTAAAGTTCCGTTTGATAACTATTTGGGTTTTAGTTTTTAGTTTTTGAAATTTAAGTTTATTTTTATTCTAATTTCCTACCATGTGTTTCATCTTTCCTACGATGTATCTAGTTTTCTTTAAGAAAGTAGGGAGTGCTAACCAAATTTTTTTTTAAAAAAACAAGCTTTTGAAAGCTACTTTTTTTTGTTTCCAAATTTGGGTTTGGTTTTTAAAAATATGGGTAAGATGTACATATCCAAGCAGGAAAAAACACATGGTAGTAGTTGTTGTAGGTTTAAATTTCAAAAACAAAAAATTAAAAATAAAATGATTATCAAACGGACCTAAATTGGTGAATAAAAATTACAACAGGCTCTTTATATTTGGAAGAATTCAACTTTGTATTTCCAGTTGTCAAGTATACCTTCCCCAAGTTTATTACCTTTGGGATCTATATTTGAAAAAGTTTATACAATCTATGGCCTTTGCACTACATCTTTCATGTGGTAATGTCTGTTCCAAAAGGTGCTTTATTCTTCATTCTAACTTAGTTTGAATCTCGTGAACCTTTTTAGGGTGTCGACGATCTAAGTAATTGGCAGACAAAGAAGCTCGAACTTTTCGAGACGATCCGCGTTTTTCTTGGTCAGTTCTTTATTACATGTTATCTTCATTGTTTTTTTTTTTTTTTTAATTACTGTCAATAAGAAGAAACTAACACTGGAATTCTAATATATCTTCATACAGGAGCCCTGCTTCAGATATTTGCAATCAGCACAGTGATTTCTCTTGTTGGTAACATGTCCCCCCCAAAACGCTCATCTTAAATTATATTGTACTAAATGATTGTCCTTCTAACGACCAGAAAATCTCTTTACTGTTATTTCTAGATTATGAATCCAAAAATCTTTCAAAAGAAAGCTTGAATTGTTTTTTTTTTTTCTAGATTATTATTGAAAAGATGTTTCACTTAGGGAGGAGTCTGCTGCAATTTTGATGAAATTATAGGTTAATTTTGACTTTTGAGCAAAGTATAAGGATGAAAAAATATACTCATTTATCTCAAAGGGGTGGTGCAGTGGTCGAAAACTAGGATTTTGAGGGTATGCTCTCCTTAAGATTCCAGGTTCAAGATTTACCTGTGGTGACATAACTCTTTCGATATCTTCGGTGCATGATCTAGGGACGGGCGCGGTTACCTTTGTTTTAAAAAAAGAAAATATATACACATTTTTTTTCTTTGGGAAATTATATTTGATGAGATTCTTACAGTGCGAAAATCACCAAATTGAGATAGTGTTTGGAGTTTGGTTCATACAGTTTACACTATTTAATAGTGCGGTCGCATTGTATAAGGTTAAAGATTCGAATTTTTTACTTCTTATTTAACCTACATGTTTTATGTTAGTTGAGTCATGCGGTTTTTTTCTTCGTAAGATTGATGTGATTAATCACTGTTTTTGGCAATTATGATACTTTACATGCTTAAATTACGCATTCAATTATGCTGAATTGATGTGGAAAAAACAAAATCTCTTCTCATCGGTTTCATTTTTCATTCACTTTTTAAACAACTAATTTGGCAGTTTATGGCCACTTGCATTATAAAATGATATTGTTTTGTTTGTTCACATGTTATTACTTTCTGCTTGTGGACCAGATTTTGGTTAATTTCTAAACCCTAATTATAAACCCAATCACCGTTTTCACCTCCCATTTTATTCTTCAAAAAGTTTCATGGGAATATTTGGGGTAAATTCCACGAAGAAATAATTTTCATTTTTTTAATAAATTTAACTAAATAACTTATTTTTTAAGACTAAATAGTTAATTATTCACTAAAGTCTCGTTTAGATTGCTAATGAAAATTCATAATTAATAAATAAAACAAAATAATATTTCATATTAAGTTATTTATTATCTATGTGTCTAAAGTAATCTGAACGTAACTTATCTTATAGTGAGTAGTAATTCAAACACACATACAAATAATTTTAAGGAAATGGTAAGAAATAAGGAAATGGTGATAATTGTGCATTTCTCGTCTCTATCCATGTTTATCAGCGGTGATTTTTTTCTCTCCACTCTCTTCCACGTTCTCTATTTAAACATGAATGTCCTACTCTATTAAGAGTGGGCTCACGAGACTCAACCCGATGTGAAAATGGACATCTAATGTCATCTTTCACGGCACCAATCTTCTCCTCCCATAGATCTCCTTCATTTGTTACGAACCAAAATATGTCACATCTAATGTGAAAATGGAAATTAATTAAAAGCTTCTTGTGAAGGTGTCCACACAAAACCTTTTAAATTCACTTTTATAATTTCAAACTTTAATAATACACTATGCATGCTAATAAGGCAATAATCCAAAAATAACTCCAACCTCCACACAAGCCCTAATTAAACCTATTACTACATATACATACTATGGCTAAAACTCAACCCTCTTAACTAACTTTCATACTTACAATTACACCTTTCAAATTTCACACACTATTATAGTAAACATTTCCAACCAATAAAATCCACCATCAATCAATCTAATGCAGCTCAGCCATCCGGTTGATCAAAGACAAAGCATTACTCGTCAACTGGGCAATGTTAACAATCTTCGTCCTAATCACGGCGGTAACGCCGCCGTTCACCGCCTTTCCTTGAAACCCCTCGCTACAAGTGGTTTCATCGGTGAGTGCAGCGCTGACCCACGTCTCGATATCGTTCATAACGAGGTCGAAATCGTGACCTCGGAGCTTAGGCATCTCGGAAATGGAGCTTGCAAGGGAGTCGACAGTGTCGCCGAGCTCTTCCAAACAATCGCTAAGGGCAGAGACGTCTCGACGAGGGAGGCCATGGGTGTGCGAGAGCTTGAGGATTTGGGTGGTGGCGGCCTTGACAGAGGAGAGGGAGACGGAGAGGGCGGTGGCGGCGAGAAGTCGAGGGCTTGTTTGGATGGTACTAGCATGGGTTGAGAGAGAGGAGAAACAAAGATGAGGGTAGGTGGTGGAGCTGCATGAGGTTTTGATGAACTCAGAGCTCTGTTGTGGAGTGATGGCTGAATGGGTAAGGATTGGTCTTAGTGTTAATTGGAAGATTACCAGAACAAGAATCAAACTTTTCTTGCAAATTGAAAGACCCATTTTTTTTTCTTCTACTTTTTGGTTGGTTATCTCTTTGCTAATGAATGGAAGAAAGGAAAATTGGTTTTGTATTTATAGGCCAATTGGAAAAGACCAAAAGTGTTTCATATGGGTCCCATGCATTCATATACATGAAAGCTCTACAAGAAGGGAGGCGGATAAGAGAGGATAGGAGAAAAAGAAAAAAAGAGGAAAAATAATTAAATGAGAATTGAGAAAGGTGAAAATTATTTTCTAGCTGTTGTCAACCATTTGATATAATAGTGGTATGCACAATAATATTTTTACATAGTGAGTATTCAAACGGACTTACAAATTTAATCTAAAATTTTAAAGTTAACTTAAATATTTAAAATTAAAAATAAATCTTAAATTAGAATAATATTAGTTTCATAAAAATAAATTAGAATAATATTTAACATGACCTATGGAGATATTTTGAATTGGATAGAGGATTTTGAAAATAAGATATTATAAGTAATTGTGACACAAAATCTATATTTAAAATGAAGAGTTATGAGTTGTTTATCGAGGGTCAGTGACGCAGTTGGTTATCGAGCTCGGATATAGATATATGACTCTCATATTATTTGAGAGTAGTTGTGCCCTCTATGTAGAGTTTCTCTTTCTCCCACTTTGTATTCAAAACAACTCTTTAATTCTAACTATTCAAAATAACTTCTCATTTTTAACCACTTATTTTTAATCATTCATGTCTAACTATTTAAAATAACTCCTTATTTCTAACCACTCATTTTTAATAATTCATTTCTAATTATTCAAAATAACTCATTTTAAAAATCACTCATTTCTAATTATTCATTTAAATAAACCGAACTTCTCATTTCAAATCTACATCAAAACAACTTATTATCTTTAACTTTTCTACAAAATAGTTACATCCAAACAAATGTTTTGCTCCTCCATAGAAATTTACATTCAAACGAGTTAATACAAAAACTTCTGATTACTAAAAATAACTTTTCGAACTAACTCCTCACCCAAATTTTATAGAAATTTTTAACAAGCTAGTTTAGAGCTGATTCATAACTCACCCTTTTGTGAATGACATAAAATTCTTTCATGTCGTAAAATTATGATGGGGGTTTCAATGATTTCTCAATCTTTTGTCGATGCTCTATAAAAGAAGGATGGGATGGTAAAGGAAAGGCAAGTTTCCATAGCCGACACCGTTTGGTCCAAAAGCAAAGAAATTTATTATTATTATTATTACTATTATTATTTTGAAAATCATATTTTGGTGCATGACAAATATCTGTTTTGTTTACAAGTTTATATAACAAATTTAATATTACAAAAAAACATGCCGAATCTACTTTATCGATTCTGTATTTGCCTTTTGGTTTTCACTTTTTTCCATGTTAATAATATATATTTCTTTAGTACATATCAGGGTTGCTGGTGTTGAACCGGTTTAGAATGAAACAATAAAATCATTGTGTCATTGATCCATTCAGTCATGTTAATAATATATGGTATAATTTAAAAATGTAAGTGCATATTCCTTTACTCTTTTCTTAATTCTAGGCATCATTGACACGTCTGTAACTTATAACAGTGGGATACATCAATAGAGTTGAAACATAATAGAGTGCCTACAAATTATTGTCATAATTATATCTTGAACCTAAGATTTTAAGACGAACATACCTTTAAAGTTAAAGCTTTCCACCAATAATCACACCCCTTTCTGGAGACATAAAGTAAATGAACTATTTCATTCATTAAATATTTAATTTTAAGATGAAAATTGATATTGTCTAATAAAGAATCGATCATATTTATTCTGCTTATTTATGTTGCAAATTGAATCTATTGAGAAAAGATATAATTTTTTTTTTAGTTATAGTTATTGGAGGTGGGAATTTGAACCCGTGACCTTTTGATCATTGAATGAAGTATAGTTGATAATCTTTCTAATTAATATCTTTCACGCACCTCTCTCTTCTATTCATACAAATTTTGCTCTTTACACGTCATTCTTTTAATTTCTTCTTTTTACCCTCCTAATTTATCACTATAATACTATTTCCAAATTATTAAGTTTGGATGTGTGATACTCAGTTCGTCTTAGGTGCAAACATTTATTTTAATAATATGTGGGACGGCGAATTGAAGTTTTAATCTCAAAGTCGTTAGGACAAAATATTAGTTCAACTATGTTCATTTCAACTGCAAACAAAACCACTTACTCAACTATATAAGTGTCTATTTATGAATCAAGAGGCCATAAATTCTAAATCCTCCAATTCTCAATGAACTAAAAAAAAGTTTTTTTAAAAAAATATCTACTCATAGCTTAAGTAGCTCTTGTTCTTCACCTAGCTGCCCTATATTTAATCTTCAAATTTGGGACATGCAAGTGCATTTAATAAGTAGGGAAATACTAATATAAGATATTTTTCACAAAAGAATTTAAGATATTATTATGTCTTAAAAAGATATTATTAGAGTTTCATAAAATTGGGGGGTTTTTTTTTGTGGGACATCAATGCTTGCAACTTAAAAAATAATAATAATTGATTTCAAAAAATTATAATTATAATTAATTTTTGCAAGTTGATCACATGAATATGGACCATATATATGAAATTATTTTGAAAGTGGCCACTTGAACGACGCCGTTTTGTTGTTCTAACTGTATGAATATAACTTTAATTCGTAAAACAGGCCCCCAAAAGATATGATGATCCCAATGACCAATACATTTCATCTTATTATTTATTTAAATAATAAAATTGATATAATGTATAATCAATCAATTTTACATGTCAATAAGTACCAGCATGTGATATTAATTATTTATTTCGATAGATTTTGTCTAATAACTTAATTCAAGATATTTATATGAACAATATACATTAAAATGCAATAAAGTGATTCGTGTTATTTGTATGTTCTCAAAAAAAAAAAAAGTTCGGGTTATTTGTATAAATTATGAAGAGAAAAAAAAAACCCTTTAAACAAAATTCCTTATATAAATCTGTCACTTCAATTACGTCGTTATAAAGTATTTATGTATAACATGTAGTGTCGTTAGAATAGCCCTCTCCTTTTTCAATAATTTTATTTTGAGAGAAAAAAAAAATCAAACCTTATTTATTTAAAAGTTTACCAATACATTTTGAAATATATATTTACTAAGTAAATCCCTATCTACCCAAAATGTATGTTATCATATACAATAATTAATAGCATAAGAATTTTAAAAAATAATAATAATAACTTACGCAAAAGCATGAACACAACTAATATAAACATGTATTCGTGATTAAGAGAATATTAAATTTATTCAAATTTATTTCTAAACAACAATCATAAAAATTATACCCACAAAAAAGTTGAGGCTACCACAAATAAACAAATGGTCTAATCTTTGAGATCTATTATATAAAAAGTTGAAAATGTAGGAAATATCAAATTGTAGACTTAGAGATTTAATAATTTCGGGGCATGTGTCAAATTTTTATATATTTTTTAAGTATTAAACCTTTTTAATTTATTTATGATACATAATTTTTTATTCCCCATCATTATAGTCCTTATAAAACTAAAAGTTATGACTTTACATTCAACACTTTTTTTTCATTTAAAAAAAAAATTAAATTTGATGTTTCGCACCCTTAAAAATTTAATAACAATCAAATGTTATAGCATCAGTTGTTTGACTATGAGAATAATTGGAATGTATTCACTCAAATATTTGCGATTATCAAAAAAATAAAATTGGTCTCCCTAAAATTTAAATCAGCCCTTGCACCAAACATAAAGTTGTGGTAACCTTTTCAAACTTTGCTTCTTAAATTTTTTTTAAAATAACACGGTCTAATTTGTACAACACTAATATTCTCATATTCGAAGGATATTATAAACTATATTAAAAGCGAAATATGTATCTCTCAAAGTAAATTAATATGGATATGATATCTCATTTTAATGTATTAAGATAGTGCTAAATTATAAAATAATATATCTAAACTTCTAAACTTCTAAAATTATACTCATACATCAAACTTATTTTCAATTAAACAGCATTTAAGATTTGAACTCGTAATGAATTAATAATTATATAATAAATACTAAAGACACATTCTTTATAAGTTAGATATTATTCCTAAATAATTCAAAATTATTATTAGAATATAAATGCTATAAAATTCGGATGAAAATTGGAACCTAAAATGGTGAAGGTAAGTGTCGCATGGCGATCCAAATTTCAATATAGTTTAATATTATCCCCATTTTAATCCAAGGGATTAGTGGTTTAGTGGTCTAATATTTGGTAGTAGCTTAGTTTATAACATCACGATACTTTTCTATATAGTCTAATATTATCCCCATGTCGCTTGAACTATTTCTCTATTCGCATATTTGTCCTACTTTTTAAATATATATACTTTT